>CM029924.1:63783687-65033687 GCA_017639245.1 Myiopsitta monachus | reverse complement strand
AAGGCTACAGTCTCCCCGGGCCGCCAGGTACCGTGCCATTCTCCCACCGGGATGCAGCGCTCCACCACCTCCTCCTCTTCCTCCCCCTCCACTCATCCCACATGGACCACGCACGATCAGGACGGAGAACACAGTCCCGCTGCAGCCGTGCGCGGGCAACACAAGGGCTGCTCCCACCGTCCATCTATCCGTCCATCCATCCTGACACCGGAGAGCCCCCTCGGAGGGACACGATGGGGCCCGCGTCCCCGAAACCCCCAAGCCCCAGGTTAAGGAGACCACTTCGGGCGGCGCGGGGGGACGCGCACGCTACTCACCGCCCTAGCGCACGTCCCGCCGGCGGCGGCAGCAGCAGCAGCAGCGCGGGGGGATCCCGGGAGCTCGTTGCGGCTACCCCGTGGGCGAAGCGATCCAGATTGAGCCCGGCCCCGCGCGGCACCGCCTTTACCGCGCCCGCCCGCCCCGCCCGGGCCGGCCCACAGCGGGCGGGACCCGCCGCCGCCACCGCCCGACGGGGCGGCCCCGTTGGGAAGCGGTGGAAGTGTGCGCGGCAGGGGACGGGTGTGCGTTACCTGCGGGTTCCGCGCGGGTTACGCGTGGGAACAAAGAGCAGCGGCCAAGGGCCTGGGAGGGAAGGAGGGAAGAAGGGGGGTGGGTGGGAATCAATCGTTAACGTGGAGCAACAAAAGGCTGGGAAGGAGCCAGAGGGGTGTTTCACCTCCGTGTGTTCAAGAGGGTTTGGGGGAACCAGGATTGCCCCAGTGCTTCCCTGCAATGCAAATGGGGCTTCGGACCTTCTAGTTATGGGTGCATGGTGTTGAGCACTGTTACACAATTCCCTGTGAACGGCAGAAGAGAATAAACGTGGGCATAGAAACAGACTTGTTTTATGCAAGGGAGTTGGTGCAGGGGAAGAGCCTGGCTTTGGGTCTGTGTAGGAGCTATAGGGTCGGCTGTCCCCGCCATCCTCAACCAGAGCCTGTCTTGGTGTGGGGCTCATATCGCTGCATCCCTTTGAAGGGATGCTTCGAGAGCAAATCCAGCATGCTAGCATGTTAATATTGCATTTAGCTAAGACCAGAAGGGATTGTAAAGAAAGAGAATGACAATGTAGTAAACAGCAAACCTTGGGGACACGGGGGGGGTGTCAGCAGTGGGGCAGCTCAGTCCCAGTCCTGATGCCATTCCTTGGATTTCTGTTGTGTTTGACCCATCTCATTTCAGTGTAGAGGTTCAGAGGAGGAGCATGCAAACAGGGCAGGGTGATGTGCTGGGTGAGGGATGAGGGAAACAGAGTGGCAGGATGGGGTGGGAACCTTTGGACTTGCTTTAACCTCATGGACAAAGCCTAATGGGGAGCCGCGTCCTGAACCATCCAGTTTGATGAGGTCATTGCAAACACAAGGGTGTCCTGTTAGAAACCGATGGCTCATCCACTGGGAACTGGTCTGAAATCTCTCATTTCACAGAAGCCAAGTAATGAATCTTTGGGAAGCAGAACATTTCTGCAGAGGGAATATCTGACATTTCAATAGCTGGTTTTGCTGCATGGCAGGGGCAAAAAAAAAAAAAGCTGAAGATTGAATACTAGGAAGAAAAACAACCAGATCAGAATTCCACAACAAATCCAGCCCTGGCTTGGTGATAGTGAAACATTTTACTGTGATAAAGTTCAAAATCTTCAGTGTGATTGTGCCAGAACACACACAAGAGATGAAATATTATACGCACTCCATCTGGGCTTTGTGGCACTGAAATATGATAATGTAATACAAAAGCACACAGAGCGAAGAAAGGAGAAGGCAAAGCTGAAGCGATCGTGTTTTACGTTATTGAGATGAAATAATGATGATATTGTCAAACAAGGGAAGTCAAAATATGTCACACTGTCTTTTTTAAAGAGAAACTTGCATTCAAGGAGATCACTCGGGATTGTTTCGAAGGAGGAACGAGCAGAGAAGTGGTTCAGAAGCAGTAAACGTCATTGTTCAGAAGTGATTCAAGCATCTGTGTCACCCAGTGTCACAGGGGCTCCCGGGTTATTCCTGGCACGTATAAACGTGCCCTTGAACATATTAACCCTTAGACAGGGTTTGAATTCACAAACAAAAGCCAGAGGCCTTCTGCTTTATTTTACATCTCCCATCTACCTTCTCCTCATTCAATGGCTTGGGAAGATCCTTTATCCTCCCTGCCGAGTATTTCAATGGCAGGACAAGCACCAAAAAATGTGCTCTCAGCTCTATCCCTCTCTTTTTTTTCTGGATGGGGTCACAGCATTAGTACTGCTCTGTGGGACTGCGGTTTGATGAGTAACCTCAGGCTTTCATGCGCACTTCTCTCAGGCTCCCCAAGCAACAGGATGCAGGCAGCAACTCAGGAGGCACTTGGGAGAAGACTTAAAAGGGCAGGAGCTGATCTGTGGGAGGGCTTTCACCTGCACAGTGCTGCATCCTTACAGGGGTCTACCCAGTCTTCAGTTGCCTTCACAGCAGCTTTAGTACATGCACAATCACTTTGGTGTAGCTTCGCCTCCCATGGCTCGGGGCTGACACTGGGATGCAGCATGGTACTGCAGGACCAAGGAAAGCAAATAGTTCAGTCACTAGCTCTGTGTCCCACAGGAGCTTTGGCTGAGGTATTTAATCAGGCGGTGGAGAAGGAAGGGTGAAAAGTGAACCTAGGCAAGGAGGAGGGGAGCAGGGAGAGGGCTGTGCTTGCCATTGAGCCAGCTGGAGCCTGGATGAGAGGGGAAAGGGAAAGGAAAAATATGTGAACCATCCCTAAGGAACGTTCTGGGCTTTGGAGAGAGTCCTGAGGTCCATGGGCAGCAGTGGGGAGTGAAGAGGGGAGACCATGGTGCCTCCTGAGCTGTGCTCATGGATGTCTGGCAGATGAGCATCTGCAAAAGAGAAAGGTCTTGCAGCCACCCCACTTCATAAAGGAGAAAGCCTTTTGTGTAATGCATGGAGCCCTAGATCCAAGGCACAGCAGGGCTGTTTGTGCAGCCCTGGGCTGGAGAAACACCAGCCTGCCTTCTGCATCTCTGAATAGGACAGCCTCTCAAACGTGATGCCTCTGAAATGTGCTGAGGCAGATACATCAGGAGCATCTGTTATATGCAGTGTTGAACATTAAAATACGTGCTGAGAGGAAGCAGGGTGGGAACCTAGAGCAGATACTCAGTTCTGGATGTTGTTCTGAGCAACCTGATCCAGTTGAAGACGTCTCTGCTCGTTGAAGGAGGTTGGACTGGATGAGCTTTGAAGGTCCCTTCCAACTCAAACCTTTCTATGATTCTATTTCCCCTCCTGGGCTCAAGGAGGTAAGGGTGATCTCTGCCCAAGGGCTGGAGGCTGCAACCATTCTCAAGCAAGCCCTCTGCCTCCACAGCATCCAGTGGGTGCAGAGCTGTTTTATTTAGTTATGTTAGCAAGGCGATGAGGGGAAGGATGAAATTGTTTTGTGAAAGGGGCTTGGGTAGGGCAGCGCATCCATCTCAGTGTGCAGCAGGGAACTGCTGGCAACAGCGAGGAGGAGGAAATAATCAATACTCTGTAGGTGAGTCTGGTGTTTTATTAGCACACCTGACAGCTCTGCCCATCTGTCCCCTTGTGTCATAGGAAAATCATAGAATCGCAGTCTGGTTTGGGTTGGAAGGGAGCTTAAAGCTCATCCAGTCCCAAACCCCTGCCACTGGCAGGGACACCTTCCACTAGAGCAGGTTGCTCCAAGCCCCTTCCGACCTGGCCTTGAACACTGTCAGGGATGGGGCAGCCACAGCTTCTCTGGGCACCCTGTGCCAGCACCTCAGCACCCTCACAGGGAAGAACTTCTGCCTAATGTCTAATCTAAATCTTCACTCTTTGAGCTTAAAGACATTCCCCTTGTCCTGTCCTTACATGTCCCCAGGGCTAGGATCACTTCTTATGATGGGACCTAATTCTGCCCCCGAAGTGGGGCTGGAAGATGATGACAGTGACACTGTCTTCACTGGGGAGAAAATCCAAGCTGTTTAAGAACAAAGCAGCCTTTTTGCCTGGAAAGGAAGTACACAGATGTGGTGTGTGTCCCCAGGCTGCTCTCCTTTGAGGGCACTGCATATCAGATGGACAAATATTGCAGGACAATAAAGGTGATGAAAAAAATTGCTGTTTCTGATCTGTGAAATGTGGTGAGACCAAGAAAGCCAAAAAAGTAGGTTCCAGATTGGCACAAACTTTTTGTTCTTTTTCCAAGGAAATCCCATGAAGTGTTGTTTCAAGTCAAACCATGTGGATTCAGGACAAAGTGATGCATTTGAATCCCTGTGTTTGAAACAATTTTGTGTATACCCAAGGAATCAGAAAAATTAAGTGCCATTGGAATAATGACTTTAGAAACAATTTCTTCAGGTTTTACCTGAAGCAGCATCAGACATATGAATGGTTTTGCTGAAATGGCATTTTTAGGAGAAGAAAACCCAAAACCGAAGAAAGCAAACAATAAAAAACCCCAAACCAACCAACTAACCAAAAAAGCTACAACAAATGAACATAAACAAGCGATTGCTCAAGTGTCACCTGAAGGAGTTGGAAGGAGCCTGTAGATACCCAGCTATCACTGAAAAGGTACACCAGCATCTTTATGAGGTTCCTCCAGGAGCTTTGTGGTCTCAGCAGGATGGGTACAAACTTCATCCACTGTAAAAGAAGGACACATCAGGATAGATTAATAATCTTTTCCCTGTTTTCCCTGTTTTTATTGCCCTCTGCAGCCTTCCACACCTTTCTGGACTGATTGCAACCCTTGTTTTCAAAACCCTGTAATGTTTTTCGCTGTTACCCTGCAGCTGCATTTCCCTCTGCTTACTCACCCCATCAGCTCTGAGCCTCTCTGAGTGTCTTCTTTTCAGTCCTTTCATGCCCTGTACTTGAGGTTGTTTTGTTGTCCCTGTAGCATGTTGAGATAGCTGCTGGCTTCAATTTCCACCCTTTAGATTGTCATTTTCTCACACTGGGAAATATTTCCTTGTGTTTCCTTCGAAAGATGCTACAGAAAATGCTCTTAGCAATACATCCATGAAGTGTAAGGCCAGGGGAGATGATTAGTAATCTGAACTCCTCTCTCCATCACAGCTTCTTGAATTTCACGTAGTTAGAGCTGTATTGAGTGTGATAATATGTGCTTCTCCTTGGCTGCACCATCCTTTCCAGACAGGCAGCCAGGATAAGCTTTTACCATAAGGCTGCTTTGCAGAAGTTACCTTCCTGAATGCTGAAGGCCTCCAGTTAACATAAACCCAAACAAGTCACCTTGCCTTTCCCCACACAGCCTTCCACAAGGCACGTGAGTGACAGGGAAAAAGCCATCCCATTGTGCCCATCCTGTAGGCAGCAGATTGAAACCAATAAGTCTACAGGGCGGGCACAGCCTCCCTCTGGATACAAAAACCTGATGGGATAGGAATCGAGTCCCATTCCAGAAATATCTTACAATGTTTAATCAGCTTTGTGGAGAGAAATGTGTCTAATTTCTCACTGGTGTTTGCTTGGCATCCATCTCTGGCCACTGGCAGCTATTGTGTCCTGTACTACTGGCTTTAAGGACATGGCACATCTGGAAGCAAGGGGTGACATGCTCTTCTGTATGGGCTTGTGGCGATGGAGTGCATGTGTGGAGCAGTTGTGTTAAATGAGGTGCAATTTGAGGCTGTGGCACCCCAAAACTTCTCCACATGGGTTTTCTTCCTCATGGACATCTTTGGCACTAGGCAAGTCTTTTTCTTAGCTCCAGAAGCAGCAGCTTCATGGCTTCAGTATCTAAAGGTCTTATATCCAGCTTGCTCTGGAAACATACAAATAATAACATCATATTTCCTGTTTTAAACAAGATGCCATAAGGCCACCTCCTGGATGAGCACTTTGTCTTTCTCCTGAGCCTTCCACCTAGGGTATGTTATCTTCCAAGCCCTCCTGGATGCTCAGCAAACAATAAGCAACTGGATTCCCCTCAAGGAAAGCAAACAAACTGTGTATTGTACATCAAAGAAGCGTGAATCTGAATGGAAAGTTGTTTTCCAAGAGTCTGTTGTCGAAGTGTGGCAATATTATGAAGCAGATATTATCCCAGCAGGGTCTGTTGCCTGCTGGCATTCCCAGGTGCTCCGCCGGCAACAGCAGTGTGGTGATTATACCTGGATTTGATTTCCACGAGACTGTCACTCATAAATGGTCCATGATTATACCTTGTGCTGTATTTCTGCTCCCTTGTGATGCAGGCAGGGCAGGCAGGGGAGCAGAGGGATGTGATGGTGGGGGCCATGGCTCTTAACTCCACGATTCCCACAACTATCATCAGGAAAAGAGCTGCTTGTGCTTTAATTTGGAGGTACAGGTAGAGGCAGGCAGCACAGGCAGCCTGCCTGTCCTCTGGTACCCAAGAGGAACACATCTTGCATCCCAGAGCGCTGAGAAAGGGAAAGCATCTGTTTGGAGCAGTATTGCAAGTGTCAGAGCTAACAAAGAGAAGTGTCGTTTCCCCTAAACCCAGGCACCATGCTGGGGGCTGGTGATGCTCTGGCCCATCTGAAAGGCTGTGAATGACAATGAGGGGCTGCAACAAAAGGAGCTATAGAAGCAAATGAACGACATATAGACACAGGGACAGAGCTCACGCCCAGCCCTGTCCTCTTTGATATGAGCTGGAAAATCAACGAATAAGCCTTGCTCGGAGTCCTTGCCTCCAAGGGCAGCCGTGCTGAGTGCTCCAGTCACCGCTGTGCTGCTGCCCCAGTGAAAGCAGGGGTAAGGAAGGGCTTCCCTCATTGCCCTGAACTCCCAGCCTTACTCTGTGAACAGGAGGGAAAAAGAGCTCAGCAGAGGTGTTTCCAAATCACAGTGGTAGGAAGGAGCTGAGCTGTACCCTGTGCCCTGGTGCTCCCCATCCCTGTGCATCTCAGCAGCCTTTGCCCTTGATGCTCAGATACTCCTCTCCCTCTTCTATGTGAATGTAAGCCAATTTAGCTAACGATTCAAAAGCGCTTTGAGGAGGAGAGGTAGGTGAGCAACACCAGATATTGGGGTAGGTACCACAGCAGTTTTACATTGACAAATACGAGGCTGCCTGAGCTTTTCCATTGTAACTCCTTGCTTCTGGTTGTTCTTTGCTTTTGTCACCTTGTGGGCTGAAGTTTCCTCAGCTTACTCTCCAACTGAAAGTGAGATATTTCTCCTTTGTGTTAACTGATTTCCTCTACTGAAGCTTTGGGTCAGAAGGATGGGAAGAAAGAGGAGAAAGAAAGGACATGATTTCTCCCTTCTAAAAAGGATGCTGGCTGAATCTTTTTGCCAAGCAGGGCAGAAAGACGCCATAGGGGCCCAGTATGAGTCAAGTTTTGGGGCTGTCATGTACCTGGTGTGTACCCATGTTACATCATGTGTTCTCTATAGCCTGACAGCAGTTAAGCAGCAAGGTACTTTATGAGCTGCAAAGTAAAGTCTTCAGAGCTTGTTGGTGCAAGGCTGAGAATGAGGCGTCATAAGAAAACCAAACCAAGCACTGCACAGGCATCTTAGCAAGGTGTCTCTCATTTTCCCAGGGCACTCTGCCTAAAATGCAGGCAACAATGGCCTGGGTCCATATGGCCCACTCTCCATCAGGTAACCCCATTACAGCCTCCCTGTCATTCTGTTTGTTCCCTTTCTGGATCAGATCTAGTTTCCTTTTAATCCTTTTGTTAATGAGTAAGTGCACCTTTAGCATCCAGACCAAGTGCGTGCCTCATCTCTGCATCACCCTGGGGTACTGGTGACTGAGGAAGGGGCTCATGGATGAAGTGGGATCAGCTCAAACCACAGCCCATTGCTCAGAGAAGCTGAGATCCCCACGGTAGCCTCCTAAAGAAGAGGGAGGCAAACCACTGTGGTGGAGGCTTGCATTAGGATTCCCCCTTGCAACCTTAAATGACTGCATGTAGCATTTATAGTGCTGCCCGCTGCTCCCTGTGTGCATGACGAGGTCTTTGTAATTAACTCATAGGAGATGCACAGCCAACCATACCTACACAGCATATCACAGATTAAATTTAGCATCAGAGAGCAATTGTGAATGTTTCTTGGCATATATAGGCCACCTAGTTTAACATTTCAGCCATCTCTGCGGTTAACTGCTTCGGTCCCTGAATGAAGCCATGCAGCTGCCAATAGCTGGAAGGCTCTTGCAGAGCAAGAAAGAGCATCCACCGCAGACCTCTGCATATGTAGTGCTTTTGGAGCCACAGCTGTGCAGGCCAACTCCTGGCAACAGTCAGAGCATGACCATGAAGGTGAATATTCAAAGCAGGACCCTCACTACAGCTGGGGTTGCTGGTTTGATGCAGGTGTTGCTTCCACAGTCAACAGCCAGGCCGCTGCTACCACCACATCCATGAGCAATTGGTCACATTCCTGGACAGAACTGGGATGTGCACAGATTTCCTCCTGATGGTAATGGGTTTTTTGAAAGAAGCATAGCAAAACCTCATAAACAGCAAACAAAACCTTCAGCAGCTGCACAGTGGAAAGCGACCAATCTTGCTCATTGGGAGCCAAGGTTTGCATCACAAGTAAATCACCCCTTAGTATGCCTCAGTGGCTGAGGTGCACCAAGGCATCTCCCTGCAGGCAGAATGATGCTTGTGAGGAACAGGCTGTGACATGCTGTCCTGCGGTTGTTTATGGTATTGGAAGGAAAGATGCTTTCAGGGATAACATGACAATACCCCAGTCCTGCTTTTCTTCACCTGCTAGGTCAATGTGAGTCTTAGAATCATAGAATCCCAGGCTGGTTTGTATTGGAAGGGACCTTAAAGCTCATCCAGTCCCAACCCCTGCCATAGGCAGGGACACCTTCCCCTGGAGCAGGTTGCTCCAAGCCCCACCAAGCAGTGAGAAGCCCTAAGTGCCTTCAGGACCCTGCCCAGGAGGAGTCTGTGATGCTGGGGGAACCAAAAGACAAGGAAAAACACTTTGTAAGGAACCTGGGAGTTAAGTGCAGAACCAGCCTGGCAGCCTGCTGTGTGCAGGGTACATGATTGGGACACAGCATAACAGTGCTCAACCAGCCGCTTGCAAGGGAGAGCTATAACCTGCTGCCCACAGCCAGATGTTGGGATGTGCAGGGTCCCACGTCTGTGCTTTGCATCAGGCTGAGGTCAGGCAGTGCTGGATGAGGCTAGCCAGCTCCCTCTTTCCCTGCTGACTGGGAGTGATCCACACTAAGGCAGCTCATACTGGAGCTGTAGCTTTTGCTTAGTACATGGTGTCCACCAAAATAAGGGTGGGTAAATGGTATGAGCTGAGTCAGAGCAAACAAGGGAAAGCAGAAAAGAGAAACGAAATGTTTATGCAGGTTTGCCCGGGGTTGCAGAGCAGGGATAAAGCCAAATTCCTCATCCCTTTGTTGATGGGTGTTCCATCCCTGGCTGTGTTCAAGGCCAGGCTGGACAGGGCTTGGAGCAACCTGCTCTGGTGGAAGGTGTTCCTGCCTGCGGCAGGGGTTGGAACTGGATGAGCTTTAAAGTCCCTTCGAACCCAAACCATTCTATGATTCTATGATGCTATTCTGTGATAGGGTAAGCACTGAGTGTGAGGCTGGATCTGATCTCTACACCAAAGAAATGTTCAGTTACTTGCTCCTTTTTCAGCCACTTCTGCCTCTCACCACCACCATGAAGCCCCATCTGCCCTGGCGATGATCCTGCCTGACCTATTGGACATAGATGCATTTAGCCTAGAACACTTAGCATCCTATGGGTGGACCCTGAGAACACCTTTCCCTTGGAGAGCAGAGCCCTGGTGACCATCTAGCAGGATGGAAATGTTCCTCTGGCTGCTAGCTATATAAACATAGCACTTGGCACCTTTGTGTATATACTTTTAATGCTATGCATGCCTTTGCCAAGTCCTGTGTTTTCCAGTGCGCTGAGTTCTGTTCTCAGTATAACTTGCCAATCTACTAAACATGTTTTCAGTCCCATTGAGGTAAATAGAAATCTTCTTGCATCTGGCCCTTTCATGCTCTGGGTGCTCAGGGAGCCTTTGTGCTGAATGTGGGGCCATTTCCCAGTGCAACCATTCCCAGGATCTATCCTCCTTTCAGGGAGTGAGGAGAAACAGAGGCATTTGTCAGAAGCACAGATGAAGGGAAATGGACCCCTTACTTTACTTTCTTGTAAAGTGAGATTCAAAGCCAGGGCTAGGTTTGGAGAGAAGCAGCTTGGGAGGAAGGAAGAAGAGTTAATGCCGACATGAAACATCTGGAAGGTTCTTCATTCTTAAGTGATACTGCATTTGTCTTGTCCCTGCATCCCCAGCTGCAGGGATGCACAGATTCCACCACCGTTGTAGCTCTGGACCAAAACTGTGGTACCTCTCTGTAGCAAAAGGCAGTCCAATGCCTATGAACCACTTCCATTTTAACTGGGGATGCATAGGATGCTATGTGTAATGATTCCGCCTAATGTGTTTTAAGCTTAAGTGATATAAGAAGTAAATAAGCAGCAAAAACAATGACAAGTTGCCTTCCTTTCTAACCATCAAAATTCAGCTTTAAATACAAAATGATCATAACAAAAAGCAGGCTTGAAATAAGGCTATAAACCTGGCCGTGTTCCCAATCACTCTGTATTCATAGCCAGAAAGGACTAGTTTTACCACAGAAGGAACATCATCACCAGTCACTGAGTCTCTGGGGATGTCTATGGCTTAGGATGAGCTCAAGTTCTCACTCTTAGCCTTGAACTAGGCCTGAGCTTTAAATGCTGTACCTCTATTCCCCACATAAAGAGCCAGAAAAAGTCAAATCCATATCATTGGCAGTGGGACTTTTCAGATGTGTGGGTCAGCCTCCAAGCCAGACACAGCTTGAGCAGAGCCATGGGGTGGTCAGATCTGTAGGAGTCTGAGCAAAGCAAATCCCTGGCTTTGCCTACTTTCCCAGTGTATCCTTGTGGTTAGAGATGCCTCCAGCTCTTCTCCAACGTCCACCTTGCTGAGAGGCAAACTGACTCCTGCCCATAAAATTACAATGTTATTTCCCAAAGAAGGGCAAGGAATAATTCCTGTGGGGCACTGGGAGGTGAGTGGGGCCAGGTAGCCAAGGAGACAAATAGCATGAAATGAAAACTAAAGCACTGTCAGGGAGATAAGAGCCTGCTTTATGGGAAGTACTGGGAGCTATTTTGAGGGAGTGCAATTAGCAGTCTAAAGCTCTACCTTTGTGGGAAGGACATATGAGAAAGAATGAGGAGTTCAATGTTACAACCAGAACTTGCTTATCACAAAGGTGAGTTCCAGTTTATGTTTGGGAGGGGATCTACAAAGCCTATGCACTCCCAAATTACATTGAAAGTAAGTAGAAGCAGCTTTCCTAGGGTCACATCTGACAAATCCCACTTGTTTTATAAAGGAAACTCTTTATAGGGAAATAAAACCCCCACAATATTCATAGTTTTTACTCCTATAGCCCTAAATTGGTGGAAGCACATTGGCTTGGTGTCCAGGGACCTAAGCCCCTTGCAAAGCACACCCATGTCTTTGTAACCTTTGTATTATATGTGGTGACTTTGTGAGAGTTTCTTTACCCACTCTGGTTTGTGCATTAGAGCAGGGCCCTTTTTGATTATACAAGTCCATTTCCTCCAATGTGCTTTATTATGGTGGAGCTATTATAGCAGTTCAGGCTTGTGCTTCCTTATTCAACCAAAACAGCTCCAGCAAACAACCCAAACATCTTCACTTAGCAAAACACCACATTTGTGCTGTGCTTGCTAATCAACAGAGATTCCTGTTGTCCTTTTGGGGTATAACAGCTTGTCAACATACATCCAATCAAGGTCTGCACTGTGGTGGCACTGACTCTGCGATGAGTTGTGCACCAGGCTGTGGGCATGTGCCCTCTTCCTGCATTACTGATGCTGTAACATCAGATCCACAGCCACACAGCTCCCTTACTGGGTGTAGGACTGCAAAGCATCCCCCTCTGCATGGAAAGGCTATTGCAGGAATACTCTGTGCCAGTAAGGTATCATTAAAAAACCCCAACAAAAGCCCCCCATCTGGACAGGATCAGATAAGCTTGTACAAACTGTTCATCCACTTAGTGAATTAATGCAAGAGAGCAGAGATTTGGAGGCAGGAGCCCAGCAACAGCACTACTATTGAGGCTGCTGCTCAGGGCAGTTCCTGCTCTCACTAAAGGACGATTTGAGAAGGAAAGTCCAAGTGGATACAGAGGGTACTAAAGGACACATCCCACTCCTAGGGCTCTACATTCAGGTTTGCAGCTTTGTTCCCCCCTCCTCTTTTAGTCGGGTTGTAATGTTAAGTGCAAATGGGCCATTAAGTGGACTCATACCAGAAAAATGACCCCTCTGTAAAATGTCTTCATTTAATTGGCAAAGGAAAGCCTCTAGGCACACAAGAAGTCCTTTGCCTGGTTTATAACAAAAAGCAGTCACCATGACATTTTCAGCTGTCTAAGGCAATGTGTACCTTAAGGTAAAAGATGAGTGTTTTGTACTGGCATTGTGAGCATTTGTTAAGTCTCACACAGTTATACCCAATGTGCCCAGTATAAACAGTGGATTCATATTTCACAGACATGGGACCTCATTAGGGCTGACCTAAACCCCCTGGAACAAGTAACTGCCAGGTTCCTCAAGGGGACAGCCAGGAAAATGACAGTGAATTAATTAAAGCCTACCTGCTTTAATCCTATAAAAGGAGTTTGGGGAGAGTTTAATGACATCTAAGCTCACATGTGTTGCTTTTGGCGGTGTAATATCCAAGGCTTTCTCAACACAGCATAGAATCATAGAATAGTTAGGGTTGGAAAGGACCTTAAATCATGCAGTTCCTACCCCTGCCATAGGCAGGGACACCTCACACTAAACCATGTTACCCAAGGCTGTCTTACCTGGCCTTAAACACCGCCAGGGGTGAAGCATTCACAACTTCCTGGGCAACCCATTCCAGTGCCTCACCACCCTTACAGTAAAGAACTTCTTCCTTATCCTTATATCTAATCTAAACTTCCCCTGGTTAAGTTTGAACCCATCACCCCTTGTCCTATCACTACAGACCCTGATGAAGAGTCCCTCTTCAGCATCCTTGTAAGCCCCTTCAGATACTGGAATCTGCTCTGAGGCCACCACACAAATGAGGTCACCCCAAGCAAAGAGGTGGGGTAAGGAAGAAAGGAGGGGAACAGGGACATGGCAGGGCAGTGAGTGGGGACTTTCTTATTAGGACGGCAAACAGATTTGCCCTATTGTGCCTGAACTGTCTCCAGAAGAAACCAGTGCTTATGGCAGAACCCAGCAAATGGTGTAGCTGGGCTTGGGCAAGCTCCAGGGTGTTTGCTGTAGTGGAACAGTAAAACCAGACTGGTTTTCCCCCCAGAAAACAGAGTGGGAGGCAGGAGGAACAATAAACCTCAGCTTGAATTCCAATAGGCCCATGACTTTAAGAACAAATGTAGGTTGCATCTGTTTTTTTTTCCCCGTAACATGAGAGAAACCGATTTAATTTCAGTTGTAGTGAAGCAGATTAGATGGGGCTAAATGCGTGTGTAGGCTGTTTATTAGCAAATGGAAGCGAGCAGTGAAGGAAAACAAACGAGCTTGTTGTAGGGAGACTTTGTCACTGTATCACTGGTCACAGGCTCCCCAGGGAAAAGCAGGCAAGCTCCTAATTGGACTTACACAGCACTGAGCAGCTGGCGAGGATCCCTGCTCCATAGCAGGAGAATTGTGCAATTTGGCTTCATTGAAAAAAAGCCTATTTCCCGGAGGGTGCAGCCCTGGGTTTGCTCAGTTGAGGCTGCTGGGAAGGTTTTCCCTTGGGATGTGTTCAGGCATTTAGCAATTGGTTAAAGCGCTCTGACTGAGAGAACTATTGCCCCCAGCCATAGAATCAGAGAATGGTTTGGGTTGGAAAGGACCTCAAGATCATCCAGTTCCAACCCCCTGCCATGGGCAGGAACACCTCACACTAAACCATGCCACCCAAGGCTCTGTCCAACCTGGCCTTGAACACTGCCAGGGATGGAGCATGCACTATGTGATTCTTTGGGCAACCTGTGCCAGCACCTCACCACTCTCACAGTAAAGAATTTCTTCCTTATATCTAACCTGAACTTCCCTCTTTCAGTTTGAACCCATCACCCCTAGCCCTATCACTACAGATCCTGATGAAGAGTCCCTCTCCAGCATCCCTATAGGCCCCCTTCAGATACTGGAAGGGTGCTCTGAGGTCTCCACGCAGCCTTCTCTTCTCCAGGCTCAACAGCCCCAACTTTCTCAGCCTGTCTTCATACAGGAGCTGTTCCAGCCCCTGATCATCCTCATGGCCTCTCCCCCTCCACTGTGCTGCAGACCATCTCCCTGGTGACAGCGATGCCTGTGTGGCTCATGAGCCACCTCTGAGCAGCAGTGGCTTGCTCCAGCAAGGCAGACTCACTTCATTTGTCTTACAAATTGCATTCATACATCCCAATATGATTTTGATTTATTTTCCATCACAATGTAACAATGGTCTAAAGTCTGCACGGGTGATGCTTTCTAAGCCCTTTCTTCCAGCAGACCCACTGCCTATCCCACCATTTCCATCTTATCATAGAATCATAGAATATTTAGGGTTGGAAAGGACTTCAAGATCATCTAGTTCCAACCCCCCTGCCATGGGCAGGGACACCTTCTACTTAAGAATCCAATTATTCCTTCCTAAGCATACTCCATTATTCTTTGTGCAAGTGCCTCCTGTTATTTTCAGGCTATTTCTTTAAGTCATCAAGACCCTTTTGAATTCTACTCTAGTCAAATGTGCCTGCAGCCCCCCCCCCCAGATTAATGCCACCTGCAAATTTAATAAGTATGTTCTCATTCCATCATCTCAGCCATTAATGAAAACATTGAATAACATCTGCTAACAGGAATGATCACTGCAAAATCTCAGCTGATGAATCATTCCAACTTGACAATTAAATGTGAGCAGTTTTAAGTTACCCTTATACTCAGACTATAGAAGCTGCCTTTGGGCCATGCTTCCCTAACTTGTTTATGAGTATGTCATAGAAGACCAGTGTCATAAACCTTACTGAAGTGAAGATACATGACATTGACTGCTCCTGCCTTGTCCACAAACCCTATTACCCTGTCAAGGAGGAAATTGAATTGTGTTGACATGATTTATTCCTGACATGCTGCTATTAACTTCAACTTTTCTCAGCTTCATCATGTAGGTGCTTGCAAAAAGAATGGTTTGATTATTTGTTACCAGGTTTCTGTGCAGAAATAGAAGTAAAGCTCATGGCTCCATAATTTTCTGATTCCCTTTATCCAAATGAAAGGCTTTTTCTTTGCCTGGTGAGCAGGATTTGCAAAAGCTCTCCTTTATTATCAGACAGTATCCTTAGGTCAACGTTTCCTCTAGGCTTTTGAAAAATCTCTTCATCTGCACAGAAGAGTATGAAAACCAGCAGAGATGATGCTCATGCACTGTCTGTTTTTAACGTTGCTAATTTTTGTGGTATGCAAAGCAGGAGGACTTTTCCCCTGCACTCTGAGCACCAGGTAATGCCTATTGCTCTAATAGGAACAGAGGCGCTCTGTTGCAAATGCACTGAGCCCACTCATTCACCCACCGCTGCATTAGGAATGTATAACCATGCTCAGGTCCAGCAGAAGATCATCAGGCTTATTTTAGAACAACTGGCTTATCAGTTTGCTGCTTCTAAAGAGAGCTCCAGTGATGAGAGTTAGTAACAGGTGATGCCATTTGCATCTTTCAGGAAGACAATGGGAGAGGAATTAAACAGCACCGTGATACCACCAAGTATTATGATGCTAATTTTTCATAGAAAGGGTCAGAGGGCTTCAGGCAGTTGTGAAAGGGAGTCTCTTCCTGCTCCATCACCCTCCCACTCCTCACTGCATTTTAATTGGAAGCAGAGTGCATGTCAGTATGGGGAACACTGGGGAGAAGTCCCTTTACAGCCTCCCTCTGCCTTTCCTGCCTGTTCTGGGCATGAGGTTTATATTTTGGTGGTGTCACAGCTATCTCATCACGGTGATATTAATGCTCAGTTTGGGTGCCCTGGAGCAGAACAAGAGCAGAGCACTGAGTCTGGCCTTGCTACTCCATAGGTCAGCTGCCCACTAGTTCCACAACCTTCTAGTGTGGCACTAGTAACCCTACAATAAGGGTTTAACCTTCAGTGATGGTTGTTGATAAAGCACAGCCTTCAAACACAGCCTGACATGAGCAAGCTGGCATGGCAGTAAGGCAGAGAGTAACCATATCACAACATCGCATCAGGCATAACATATATCAGGTCTTTGTTATAAATATATTATGGGAAGAGAGGAGCAGCAGGAAGGCAGACTGAGGTGCACAGCGGAGCGATCAGCCTGCTGCTTGCAGGCAGCCATCTGAAACCCTTTAATACTACATGTGCCTTGAGGAAAACCAGTTTGGTGAGGAGCTTTAGCAGGCACAATCAGCGGCATATGTGAACAATGGTCCAGACGTGGGGGCTGAAATGAAAGCTGAAATGAAAGCTGAAAGAAAAGCCTTTATCAGTCAGCACCGTTAGAGCACACGCAGCTGAGCATCTCGGGGGTTAGGCACTGAAAAGCCCCTGGCATATGGGAGGCCAGCCTCTTCTTTTAACCCCTCCCCAGCCTGACAGATTGGGGCATGAAAGGGATGGATAATCCCTCAGGAACAAGGAGCAAAGTCTCTTGTTCCCTAGTGCTGGTAGCACAGCAGGATGACGGTGCCAGTGGGCTTGCTGCTCAGCATCCCTGCCTCTGTGACTGCCTCCATGAGCTTTCCACTGCTTGGAGAACAGGGCTTTTCCACTCAACAGGCATGGAAAAGCAAGGACAGCAGCAGGCATAGGGATGTAGTGCATGGGGGATGTATATTTTATGTTATATGGCTTGATGCCTACTCTAGGTACCTCCCCCTCACCACTGAGATATGTGAAACTGGGCCTGTTTGGGAGGCTTGGATACAGGATGGGAAAGGGCGATGCAGGCAGTGAAGCTGGAAAGGAAAACTGGTTGTGAATAGGCAGGATCGGTGCAGGGAAAGGTCTGGCAAGGTGCAAGACTGGGCAAGGCTGGGGGTTAATCTGGTGCTGAGAAGCAGGAAGGTGAGGAGAAACCATGGGTGGCATAGGACAGGAGGATGTGGGAGGGAGGGAAGGTGAGGATACAGGCATTGTGCCATTTTGGAATAAAACCTTTAGGATACCTTTAAGTTATCCCATCCAGCTTCCAGTGATAACCATGAAAGCCTTCCTCTCTGGGGCCAGCATTGCTGAGCCTAGTCCGTGCGTACGCTGGAAGGGATGATCCTTTAACCACACTTGCAATCACTGCTAATGAAGAATGGATTTTCAGCACTCAGCTAAAGCCCTACTAAGTTGATGTGAATCAGATCCAATAAATGATTCCAAATTAAGTTGGGCAACAGTCTCTATATGGAAAGTCCAGTTAATGAGAGCGTTGTATCCAGAGGGTGATGGGTGGGTGGAGGAGGGGGCTGTGCCATGCACAATAGTCTCTCAGTGTCATGTTCTGCACAGAGGGGATTTTAATTTATTATTCCATGCTGGAATGACACAAAGGAGGAGAAAATAACTCCTTTTCTACCCCCAAACTGGAAATGAATGTTGCAGCTGTGCAAGCAGCACCCGCCCTGATTTGCCTGAGAGAAAGGCCCCAGTTAAATAAGGGGAGGATCTCAGCAGCCAGCAAATTGTATTACAGGGGAAGAGAGACTCAAGCCTCTCTTGTTTGATGCCAGTTCGCTTATTGAGCAGTATTAACCCTTCTGGCTGCTGCTTTGTTTGCTGGCTGGAAGATATCCCCAGAGAGGCTCCCTGGGTGAGCTCGGAGTGACCTTACCCTGGTACAGCTTCCCTGCGTCGGTCATGGGGCCACCTATAATCACTGAATAACCCCAGCATCTGCCTCACTGCCTCATTAGGGGGCTGAGATTTAACACTGTATAACCAGCTCCCGTGTGCCCTACATTGGAAATTAGCTTTACAAGTGGAGGACTGGGACTAGCTGAAAGGGAAAGAAGATTCATTACTAGCAGTGGGGAGGGAAGGGATTTCTTTCCATTGCTAACCTCACTGGCTTCCCATAGGATCTGCCTTGAAGATCTTCCGTTTGATTTTCTTTTGCTAAGCAATAAGCTGAGCTGTGAAGATAATTTGTCTCTCAACGCTTTCAGCTCTGCCTTTGCCACACAGTGGGGTATGAGATGCGATGCTTTAGGATTCATTGGATGAATCAATGGACCCTGGTATTTCTGCAGGGGAAAGTGTAAGTGGGGTGAATGTTTCTGACAGGCAGCAGATCCAAGGTGAGGATACAGAGAGATGTGGGATCCTGGGCTGGAGAAGAACCTCCCAACCTCCCACATCTCATTAAAAAAAAACACAAGAACTGAATAAAAAGAAAAGAGTTAAAAACTGAACTAAAAATAGAAACAACAGAAATGCTTACAAATGAAAATAAATGAGGATATTCTGTGGCTTAAAAAGTTGAATGGGGGTATGGAGAAGTGAATTGTGGAGAGGGGAATCAGTATGGAAATCAACAGGATGGGGCAAGGTTAAAATAGGTAAATATTGAGAGCATGCAATGTGTAACATTTGCTAGTTATAAAACCAGGAAGGGATTCAGACCCAGGCAGCAATGAAAAAACAGAACAGCAACCCTCCCCACTGATTAAGCAGCTGAAGCTGAAGGATAGCATAGTTAATGACCAGGAAACAGGCAAGAAAGAGGAAAGGAAAGCAACCAAATGAGATGAAGGATCAAACTTGGACCTAAATGTTACTTGAATTAATAAGATACATCCAATTTTTAGGTCAGACCCTAATGTTTTTGTTTTCTATTTTATTCTCCCTGGACAGCAGTTACAAAACTCAGTGTAAGGGTAGTGGCTCGAAGTCTGAAGCAGGCATCCCCAGTCCTCCAGCAGCCGAGACACTGTGTCCCTCCAGGCTCCCCCCCAGCCTGCATCTCATCTGGTTGTTGCCCAAGAGGTTCTTCTGAACTATGAGTTGTCCAGAACTCTTCTTATTTGCCTGTGCAGCCTCCGAGCTGCAACTGGAACAGTAAATCATAAGAATTGCTGGTTTGAGGCAGCAAACTTGTCCCCTGTGAGGGTCAACATGTCCTCTTGGATTCGGGGAATGCAATTACATAGCTGCGTACAATGAGAAGGGTTGATGTTCACATTGGAAATAGGGAAAAAACACAATAAAAGGACTGATTTCAAGGAAATTGCTCTGATTTTTGGTTTATGAAAGGGAGAACAGCATTCCTCATCTGCCGCTCTCTTCAGGGATCCTAAGCCTTCTACCCTATTCTGTACTGTGTGTGAGAGATTAGAAGAGCTGCTTTTTTTTCCCACTATATTGAAGAACTGAAGATTATTCTCCTTTAAATAGAATTGAAAGAGAAATAAAATCCAGCTATGCATTCTCTTTCAAGATTTGAGTTGGACATGTTGAGATAGCCTCTGCTGTGATTTATACGCACCAATCATATCTGAGGGGGAGTATGAATAACGCTTGCCATGAAGAGATTGTGGCACATCCACCTCTCTCCTCATTATTGATCCCATGGGCAGAGAGGTTTTATCATCAGCCTCTTATCTTCATAGCCTCTGGCTTAGGGACTGGTTTCAGACAGCGAAAATGTGAGGCCGGGAGGGATCTCCATGGTCACTCCAGGCCACTCATCCTTCTGTGTCTAGGGAAAATCTCTCATTGTGTCAGGACGAGCCTCCTTGGTTTGTGAGAGGCAGAACAGAATATGTTATTGACAGGAAGCTCTGGAAAATATGGAGATGGGGTTGGAAGGAAAAGCAAGTGTAAGTCAGGGTACGTTTGCACGGGCTGGTTGTGATTCAAAAGCTGACGTCAATATTTGCCTGGAATTTGGCTTCATCTCCAAGAATGCGAGCAAGTTGTCCTGCACAGCTTCTGCCTCAGCCAAGGAGAGGAGAGTGTTTAGAGGAAGGAGATGATGTGTTATTGTTTCCACAGGGATATGGACCAGGCCACCTGGCTCAGCCACTAAGAAGCTCTTTTGCACCTGGTATTAAGCATGCAAAGACCATCTCAGGACAAGCACTTGGGTCCATGATCCAGCCCTGACACTGCTGCTGCAAACACTGATGGGTTAATAACCCTGGGAGTGCAGTCCCACTGTATCTGAGGAAAGTGAACACAGGGACCCTTCTTATGGCTACTGTGTTAACCACTGACAGTCTGAAACCAATGCTTCTGGTGGGAGAAGGAATAGAGACAACATGTTGACATACTTGGATGAAGCAGAGGATACAGACCCAGTAGATTACGGTCCCTATGTCACCTTAGCCAAAAATCTGCAAGGCAATGAGTCAGCATGTGTATAATTTGTAGGAAAGAGATTCAAAGAGTATCTTTGCTGTTTTCTATTTTGGCAAATGCCCCTCACAAGCACCATCCCCTCAGCTGAACATCTCTTTCTATGCTAGCAGGTCACTGCCATCACAGCATGATGTACTATCAGTTCCACTGGAAAGGGGTCCTTTGCCCATCTTCTCTCCCAAGCTGGGGGATGCCCTATGCAGCTGGTTTGTGCACGATTGCTTAAGGTCACTTCAATAGCTCAGCTCCTGTCCTCACCGTAATATCATGTTGCTGTTGTGCCTTGATGTTTGTGCTTGTTTTCCTGGACCCACTGTTTCTGTTGTATGTTCACAACAGTGTTGGCCTGTTTCTTCAGTGCCTGATTCTGTTGGCTACACAAACCCACTCTGTTGGCTGCCTGATCCCGTTCAGACCCCACACAACCATCGGCAGCTTCTATCCATGTGGATTAACCTGCCACCTCCCAGAGACATGGACACCCATGGCAATGAATGCATTGCTATGCATCACCCATCGCACATACTGGGAAACCCCACTCCCAGTCCCTTCATCAACACTTGCCTGAGAGCTTACAATAAAGCAGCCAGAGTCAGAGATAAAGATGATTCAGCCTTTTGCAGGTGTCTAAAATGTGAAATCAGGATTATTTTATATCATGTGTGAAGCAATGAGTAAGAGCATTTGTGGAGGGAGAGGTAGTACCTCTCATGAGCATCACTCCTACAGCTGGGAAAAAACCAACAAGCCTGGGTTTTAAATATTAAACCCAGATATAAAAGATACGTTCATGTGCATCTATCTCTGTTATTAATGCAGATGTCAGTGGATGCCAATTAATTTCAGTGGGTTGGGCTTTTTTATGAAGGGGGGAGTTAAAGACTTGGAAGTCATTACAATCCTCTCTGGTGTCATGCAGTGTGCTGAACCGCATTATGCCTGGGTAGTTCCACATAAACACCGCTGAGTCAAACCAGAGATTATATTTGGTCTCTAACAAGTCTGTCTCAATTTCTAATTTTGTGACATGAGCCACACTGGTGCATAAGTGGGAAGCAAATATGTGGAGTATATAAACAAAATCAGGAATATGAGTCACATCCAGAGCTCAAGTCACTGGGAAAAAGCCACATACTCTCAGAATGGTGATTGGTGGGTCCTATGCTGGGAATATGGCTAGTAGAGAAGACCTGGCATGTAGGTCAAAAGATCAGCAGCCCCAGGCCATTGTGGTCACTAGAAGAAGGCTTTGCTCTGCAGCAGTTTATGCCTATTCTATGGAAAGGAGTACAAGAAATTTCTCACCTTTTTAAAGTCTAAAACTGGCCTTTTTTTTCTCTTCCCACAAAATGCCCTTTGTGGAACATGCAGTCACGAGCCCCTCTAATTGGCTTTGTCTCGAGGATAAAGATTTCCTTTCTGGAATCAGTCGGCAAATACACTCCTGGAGTCGCCTCTCTAATTTGGACAAATGACCCTTCCCTTTTCTCAAGTTGTTGGGGATGTAAGTTCTGCTTAGAGCCTTGAGGTGTAACAGCTTTTAGAGGCTCTTTCTTCTGAAGAAACGATGTTATAGAGGATTTTAATTAAGAAGAGATAATAACCTAGTAAGAACGAAAGCCGGATTCCACTCTTGTCTTCAGTCCAGCTAATGACCAACCACCCCCTTAGCCATTCCCACAGGAAGGAAGTCCCAGTGTCTGGATACTAGCAGACCAGAGGCCCTGAATTCACAGCTCTGAGAGCATCTTGCCAAATTAATCTCATCGTCTTGGCTTCCTACTGAAATCTGCAGTCAAAACTTTTGCCTGTTGTTACTGCTTGGCTGGGTTTTCTCCCACTTCTTTGTCCTTTTTCTTTTTTAGCAAACTTTGTGGTTTTGCAGGGAAAAATACTCCTTTCTTGGCAGCTGTTATTGCAAGAACTATTGAGTAACCCCTTTTTATCTGGCAAATTGATGAGGGCAGGTTAATTGGTGCTATTTCTGTAGGCCTGCATACAAAATGTTTGCCATGCCTTTGCCCTTTCGAATGAATACAGAGTAGAGGTGCGTAAGCTTTTCTTTAACAACTGTACATAACTTCAAGTTAGATTCGATAAGGCTGTTTTCACGTTTTTCCTCCTTGTTCAGACCTTGGTGTCAGTCCTGTTATTTGTTCATGAGAGTTATTTCAGGCATCTATTCAATAAATGTGACAATTTTCTATTAATTTGTTTGTTCTGAATGGTATAAAACCAAAGTCTGCTATCAGACAAAGACTTCCAAGCTGAATGGGACAAAAGCAGAAGTGTATTGATTGTACAGGGAAACAGCCTATTTAAATGCTCATAGATGAGTAACTGGAACATTCAAACCCTCATGCATCTATCAAGCATGACCCCTGCAATACAGGAGCATTTTGTCACTTCTTTGGGTTAAGGAGTGTGATTAAAGGTAAGAACGCATTTGAATGAGACTCCAGCCCATCCCTAAGCCAAAAGCTGCCTCTGGTTTCCTGGCCTCAAGACAGCAAATCTCATTCAGTGCCAGGAGTAGAGAAAGCAAAGCTGAATATTGTCCATCATTTCAGTGCCTTTGTACTTTGTGACTTGAATCTCACAAAGCCTGTTTCAAGAAGCACACTGGGATTTCTTGCCCATCACTGCCACCCTCAAGACATTGCTGAACTTTATTGTAGCAGAGTCTAAGCAGACATTGAGCCCATAAGCTGCTTCCTCGGGCACAGTGTACTGTCCTTTCATACTGTTCCTTTATTAGTTTGTGGCTGTTCCAATGTCTCCGGTGAATAATGCTTCTTTGGTATGAAACTGATATCAGCAGTGACAGTTATGATTACCATCCTCTTTTGATTACTTGTATTGCCTCACTATTTATTCTCCTGTCACCGCTCACCTCTATTTTGGGTCAAGTCTGCTTGTCTTCAGTCCTTCTCCACAGTCATCACCGATCTATCTTATAGCAGGCTTGAAATAAGTAATGGAAAATTAAATACTTCTTTGAAATCACTTTTGTTGTGTTGGGTTTATTCCACAGAATAAATGAAAAGAGAAAAAATAAATCACCAGACCCCAGAGTTAACACAGTTCCTCTGGTAGTTAGAATTTGGAAGCTAAGCAATTAGAATAACTAACACAGATAACCCTGGCAAAAGTAAGATTTACTTTGTCTAGCTTAGCTCTACAATGCAAAGAGTTAAAACCAGATATTCTTCTTGAGTTCAGTGTGAGAAGTTCTAGCTAGAGAGACTAGCAGGTTGTCTGTATACACCGTTGAGCCCATGCTGTTAAGTTATAATAGGAGTATGGAGATTCTATCAGAGCTGCTCAAGAATGAATGTGATGAACAACAGAGTGGGACTGTTGCACACAAGGATGCTCCACTATCCTGTTCTTCTGATTGTATCTCTTCACAAAAACATGCAAAAACCAGAAAAGGACAAGAGAAAACCATGTAGGCAGCAAGGAAGGAAGAGAAATAGAAGAGGAAACTAGACTTGCAAAATCTGAACTGTGCATCATAGAGTGATTGCACGAGGTGAGGTGAGAGACGATGCAAGATCATAAACGCAGTGAAGAAGGGAATTGAATTAATCACGCCTACGGAGGACAGTAAACCAACAAGAAGTGATGCTAAGGATTGGTTTTGCAGCTCTCTACCACCAGACGTGGACTCCCAAGGAGAAGGACAGCAGGATGGAGTTCTTCTCACCAGCTCTTGTCACTGGTGGTGTGTGTGGCTCAGTTCTTGGCCGGGAGCCATTGGAGGCACAGGCACAAGCTCACTGTAATTGCATTCTGCAGTGCAGGGAAAACTGCTTCTCTCCCAATAAACCTGTGTGCAGCTGAAGGTAAACACAGATAAAGGAGATTGGCTGCCTTCAATATAGGGAATACAGACTTAAGTGACTTCTCATATTTGCTCTGCAAGTAGTTTATCCACTATTTATTTACTACTGCACCATCTAAAACAGTGCAGTGTGCTCCTCAGGACATGCCCTGGTGCTCTGCCCAGAGAAGACCTATGAATATACCATTTATCTGCAACTGGGATTTTGCATTAGCCTGACTAGGAATGTTGGCCATAAACAAATCCCTGCAGTAGCCTAAGCAATTCTTTTCCCTTTCCCTTTGCCAAATGAAGATGTCACAGCATCCACGTTGCAAATAAACTCCAAAATACAAAGACTGCACCAGCACCATCTTCTGTAACTTCTATTCTATTAAATAGAACTATTTAATTCTATTAAAACTATTTGCAGCCAGAGGCAGTTTCTTAGAGAAGCATCATCCCATCCCTGGAAGTGCTGCTCCATCCCCATCAGTGCTTAAGGCCAGGTTAGATGGGGCTTGGAGCAGCCTGGTCTAGTGGAAGATGTCTCTGCCCATGTCAGCGGGTTGGAACTGGATGATCGTAAGGTTTTTTCCAATCCAAACCATTCTATGATTAGGATTGGATATAGGGCTCAGACACAATAAAACCAGAGCACAGAGTACCAGCAGACACTTGCCATGATGAACAGAGGAAAGGTGAAGGGTGAAGTCCCCTGAGCCGTACTCACTCCTCTGGTGGAGAGCTCCTGGCTGAGCCATGAAGCAAGGGGTGCCTGTAAAACATGGCATGGCTGATACCACCCTGTGTCTGCCAGCACAAAACAGCACAATAACAAAAAAGCTTCAATAACGCTTTAGCATCTTCTGCAGATGAGTGTCTATTCATGAGGTGAGGCACTCTCAGTCCCCCACAGCATGGTTTTATTAATGTTTACTGAATACATACAAAAGGTGCATTTTGAATTCATAGGAGAAAAAGAGGATGATATTGCTGTGGTGTGTTTATACTTTGGATTACTCAGCTACTTACTTGTAGGCAGCAACTGTTTTAGTGTTTAAGCATGAATATTAGCACTTCAGGTTTGATGGCTTTTGGAGGGGAGAAGTCCTTCTTTGTTTTCCAGTGAGCACAAAATCATAGAATCATATTATAGAATCAAATAATGGTTTGGAAAGGACCTGAAAGATCATCCAGTTCCAACCCCCTTCCACGAGCAGGAACACCTTCCATTAGACCAGGTTGCTCAAAGCCCTGTTCAACCTGGCTTTAAAATCTGTGACCTTAAACACTTAAATCACTAATTGCTTCTGAAAATGGATACCCTCTCTCTGCACCTTTGACATTTAAGAACTATATACCAACTTCTGAATGTCAAACATTGCCTGCATCTGCACCCACCAAGAGGGGTACCTTTTCCCTGGGAGATGTAGAATCCTTTCCATTCAACTGACAGGGGAATGGGTCAGCCCCACAGCTGTTTGTCAAAGAGCAAAGAGAGGCTTGCAAGCAAGACGTAGCCCCTGCTTTTTTAGCATGCCCACTAGTGGCAATGCAGAGCTGCTTTTGGTAGTAACAAAAAGTTTTAAAGCTTCAGAGCAGAGATTTGTATCATATAAGAAGTCCCGAAGTGGTCTCGAGTGGCTGCTTTGAGACATTGCTGCATCAGATTCGTCCTATTACCACACAAGCACGCAGGTAAGGAAAAGGCATTCTTCGAGCATTTCTTTGCTCTTTATTCATCATTTCTAGGTGGTGACACATACTCAGGCTGTATTTAATGAGACTGGTCTTTGACTTGTCTTGCTTCACTCGAAGGTCCCCTCTGCACTCTCAAGGCTCTAGGTGCAAAAGGTAATGAACCCTCTGCTGACCTGCTACTGAAAAGCGTATTGATTTCCACTAGACAGTCCTATTCATTCTCCTGATTGTATGTGTTTTTCCTCCTTTGAATTAGAGTCTGGCCTCAATCCACATGACAATAAGCAATGGAAAATGTTCCAAGAATAGATAGCTTACTGTTTCCCCTTTGTCAAACATTGCCACATGGGGAACAGAAAGTAGCAGCAAATTATGCAAAACGCTTGAACAAGAATTACAAGATGTGCCCAGATAATGATATATTTCTTGTTTGCAGTCTTATTCAACTATAGAGCATTAAAATGAGCTTTCTGTGATGCTTTCCATCTTCAGATGGGGGGCTCTTATGGCATGCTAATGAGTCCAGCCCCCCCATGCTCCACCACAGGAGTCATGAACATCCTAGCGTTGATCAACCATCTCAGCTCTGGCTGAGGCCACAAAGCATAGCAAAAGAGGCTGGGAATTGTTTTGGTTGGACCACAGACAATGTGCAATATGTTCTTTCGAAAATTATTATTATTATTATTCTCAGTCATGTGTTAGAGATGTGACAGCCAGATCTGATGTTATCTAGTCTGAACTGCTCGTACAAAGCACAGATTTATCTCCTATCCTGGTATGAATGAATTTTAATCCCTAAGGGGTTTTGGAATTGGGTCTGCTGACATAAAATTTGGAGAATTCTCTGGACAGGTTCCATGACAATTAAGTAGATAAATCTTTAGAGGGATAGCGGAAAATTATCCACTCCTACAGATAGGGAATGAAACAAGAAGACTTTCATATTGTAGGCTGGATGAAGACTTGGATGGCATGGTTTAGTGTGTGGTGTCCCTGCCCATGGCAGGGGGGTTGGAACTAGATGATCTTAAGGTCCTTTCCAACTCAAACCATTCTATGATTCTATATATATTTATGGCAGATCAGGAAAGTGAAACTACAGCATCAAATCTAACACTGTTGCTTTAAATATAGGTTCAGCCTGATCTTTCTCTGTAAATGTATGGTATAATACAGGATTCGTGTGAAAATAAAGGTGCATGTGCATGTGTATACACATATGTGTGGGTATACATGTGTGTGTACACATGTATATGCGTGTACACGTGTGTGTATACATGCATGTGCGTGTACACATGTGTGTGTACACAGAGCCAGAGTTCCAGCTGTGCTCACCTCCAGATCAGCCCCTTGATGCTTAAGCTGTATCCTCTCCCTGTGCTTGAAGAGCTCTTTGAAAGGCTTGTGATAAATTATGAAGAGCCACAAAAGTGCTCAGTGTTCATTTCTCTAACAGGAAAGCATTCATCTCGCAGTGAATCAGCTAGCAATTACTGCTCCTCCGCTGCTCTACAAAGCACCAGGTGTCAACACATTAGAGTCAAGGACCCTAATGTGCAAAAAAGAAGAGACCCTCTCCCACTAGCCTGTTTGTTGGCCCCCGTGTTTGGGAAGGCATTGAGCTTGCAGAGTTCCCAAGGTTGGCAAGGATGGGGTTTGGGCTGCCCCTCATCTCCAGGAACTGTTTCATCCTGAGAGAGAAGCTTTTACCCCTTTCCATCTCGTGCAGCACTTCTTGATGGCTGCTCTGAACAGAGGCCACATTCCTGATCCCTCCACAGACAGACATAGCTGGTTCTTATTACTAACAGTAATAATTCTGTTGCTCATACTTGACCTGATGTGGCTTTCTGCCTGCATGTTTGTCAGGGAACAGGGTAGTTATTTCCTGTGCAGGAGGCCCTGGTGACAGTTCAGTTGCTCTGCATGCCTCCATTTTGTAAATATCCCTGAATTTTGGATCTGTATCATCCAAGGTTGGGATTTCAAAGCAAATATGGCTAAAAGGATCCACTGTCACAGTTAGATTAACAGTACCAGTGCATGCATTACAAGGCATCACGATCCCTTACAGTCCTTGCCTTGTTCTATTGATGACCCCCCTTTCTGTGGGTGACAGGGGAAAATGAGTATATAAATGCTGCCAGAACAGTGCAACCATTTTGCATTTCACATATATCACACAGCTTTATTTTTCTCTCACTTTTCAGCTGTTATCACAGCATTTATGGAAGAAAGGAAATGTGTGGATGATTTGTGGAGGAACAGAATGTGTCTTGAATAGATATGTGGGTTTCCAATGACTTGGGAGCTGTCAAGATGAGTATAAAATGCTGCACGTGATCTTGTGTATGGCAGTCAGGTTTAACTATTACTACTTGGGTAGGGGCTAGGGGAGCACTGTACATTGCCAAGGTGTATTGGGTTTGCATGGCAAGGTTGTGGGGAGCTATAGGGGTGGCTTCTGGGAGAAGCTTCCCCCATGTCCCATGAAGCCAATGCCAGACAGCTCCAAGATGGACCTACCACTGGCCAATGCTGAGCCCATCAGTGATGGTGGCAGCACCTCCGGGATAACGTAGTGAAGGGGGAAAAAATACATGGCTTTGCCCTGGATGGTAACTGGTGAGTGATCTTACCCTGCCCTTACCTTGATGCATGATATGTTGTGTTTTCTCTCCACTGTCGAGTTGAGGAGGGGAGGGATAGAGCACTTTTGGTGGGCACCACCACACAAGGCTCTTTGAACTTTGCCACTTAAGATATATGGGGCCTCATGACTCTGTCTCTAATGAAGCAACCTGACACCATAGGCAGAATGGTGCAAAGAAGGAGAAATGTCAGGTCTGAGAATTTAAAGAACAGGGTCTTCCAATGCTATTCATCTAACTGGCATGCCTCAGCTCTGGGGACATCCCCTTCCAGGTCAGTCAGCATTCCTGACCCGCATGAGCCAATTCTTGGACTTTCTGTGGGGACATAAAAGAATCATAGAATCATGGAATCATAGAATCGTTAGGGTTGGAAAGGACCTTAAGATCATCCAGTTCCAATCCCCCTGCCATGGGCAGGAACACCTCACACTAAACCATGGCACCCAAGGCTCTGTCCAGCCTGGCCTTGAACACCGCCAGCAATGGAGCATTCACAACTTCCCTGGGCAACCCATCCCAGTGCCTCACCACCTGCACAGTAGAGAACTTCCTCCTTACATCCAATCAAACTTCCCCTGTTTGAGTTTGAACCCGTTACCCCTTGTCCTATCACTACAGTCCTTAATGAAGCGTCCCTCCCCAGCATCTCTATAGCCCCCCTTCAGACACTGAAAGGCTGCTCTGAGATCTCCACGCAGCCTTCTCTTCTCCAGGCTCAACAGCCCCAACTTTCTCAGCCTATCTTCATACGGGAGCTGCTCCAGTCCCCTCATCATCTTCGTGGTCTCCTCTGGACTTGTTCCAACAGTTCCATGTCCTTTTGATGTTGAGGACACCAGAACTGCACACAATACTCCAAGTGAGGTCTTAGGAGAGCAGAGTAGAGGGGCAGGATCACCTCCCTCCACCTGCTGGTCACGCTCCTTTTGATGCGGCCCAGGATATGGTTGGCTTTCTGGGCTGCGAGCACACACTGCAGCCGGCTCATGTTCATTTTCTCATCAACCAACACCCCAAGTCCTTCTCTGCAGGGCAAGATGATGAAGAAGATCTTCACCATCTTCCGCACAGAAGATGCGGAAGATCTCTTCCACACAGAAGATGCGGAAGATCTCTTCCGCACAGAAGATGGTGAAGAAGTGGGTGCATGAACTTACGGAGTGTGAGACACCACACTGTGGCTGCTACACCCCCTCTTTTGCTTTCCATAATGTTTGATGGATTATAAGAAAGGGGCCGTTCAACCCAGTCTGGGGAAAAATGCTCAAATGATTTGTAATGAATGAGGGCTTGCTGGAGTTGTTTAGTCTCTTCTCCCTTGACTGCATATTTTCCTATATTCTTTCATTCTGTTTGGTTTTAGTCATCAAACGATGTTCACAGCTTTCTTTTTCAAATTCTTTTTGGGCCACTAACAACTCCAACAGTCAACTTCTTTAACTGAGACTGTTCTACAAAGCCCCTACTGCACCAGCGTGGTGCTTCTGACATAAACATTGTGTGAATAACTCCAGTTTCTTGTTCACAAACAGTTGGGCATGCAGCTCTGACAGACACATTCACAGCCCTCCATGCCAAAGTAACCAGCCTGTGTGAGTGTTCAGATGAAACAAACCCCAGAGAGACAAAACCAAGGCAAGTTAATTCAAATAAATATTCAAGAGGCATTTTTGGCAGCAACAGCCCATCTTTAATGAAAGGTGAAAGGCTAATTGAGGACAATTAGCTTTGAAAAGCATTGCTTTACATTGCTCTTTCTGCTGCACCCACTGTCTGCACCATTCGCTTTCTTTCGGCAGGTTTGGATGTAAGAGAGGCAACACCCCTTAGAATAAAAGCCCACTTAATGCTGAAGCCATGAATTCAGAGAAGGGGCATAGCAAACAGAAGCACACGCTCATAAGGGTGAGCTTTCTGAAGTATCAGCTTGTAGCTTTCTGTAATTGAAACTGCTGGGACTTCCAGTGCTGGAGGTCAAACCCAAATCACTGCATTTAGTTGCTGTTGGTATTCCCATGGTTAATGTGGCTTCTGTCTTTAAATCCATTTCTGGTTTAGGTCAGAATGGTGCTCTGTGGCAATGAATTTCAAGGTTTAATTATTGTACAGCATTTTCCTCATCATTGTGAATAGAGAATCAAAGTACTATTGAGATCTGAAGGGATATGTGGAGGTTGTCTGGTCCCACAGAAAGAAGGCTGGCTTGGACCATGATGCTTGGATCTGTCTGGGTATAGGCAAGCTTTGAGTAGTTGCCAGGGTAGGGATTGCTTCCAGGAGTTCCCACAGATGAATGGATTTCCCCTGTGAAAGCCATGGTAGTTCCTCCTTTCTGTACCATTTATATCTAATGGCATGGGCAACAGAAGCGTTGGTTTGTGGATTTTCAGATCGCTGCTTGAGTTCTGTTTTGGAAAATGGTGCCATGGTTCCCATGCCCTGTTCTTCCGGCATCAAGACCAGTTTAAGCAGCAGGTAATATCCCAAAATCAGTAGTGCAACAGTATCGTATTTATATTCCTCTTCAGGTGTGGGTGAAGGCTGGTCCTGGTGATTTGTTTACTTTATTTTTTATAAATATATTTTTATAAATTACTGCTCATTGCATTAATTTGTCCCCAAAATACCCCTATGTTTGAAACTGAGAGGGTTTGACTCAGCCCCGTATGAAATAACTCTGCACTAGAAACCTCCCTGAGCAATAAACACTGATGTAAACTGTTCTCTTTGTTTTCTTTGATTGTTTCTCCCCTGAGGTGCTCTTTCGACACCTTCATCAGTTGGACCCAGCAGCTCTTTAGAGCCTGGCAAGCTCTGGCAGACAAAGTCCATGAGTGCTTCAGAGGCAGAACTGGTTTTCCACAATGGATCTGATCAGTATGTAGCATAAGGGATCTCAGCTCTGATTGAGGCTCCTGATGATCACTGCTGCTAGGCAAGTGCTATTTTTAGCATCTAGATTTTGGAGTCATTTCTTCAAAAAGCCCAGTAAAGCATTCCAGGTCTGTTCTGCAGATGCTGTATTCATACACAGTGGGACAGCCTGGGTTTGGGACCTGTGTGCCTCTGAAGAACGTTTCTCAATGACAACTGCTGCAGGGAAATGGCTGTGGCTTGTCCCACAGCAGATATCATTTCCTTGTGAAAACAATTGGAAGCAATAGATATGCCAATTCCAAGAGCTTCCTGTGTACTTTTCTGAACCAGTATGTGCATTAGAGGAATGCAACAACAATAAACTTATTATCTGCCTACACAATCCCTGTAACAGAGCTCAAATCCAAGTCCCTTTGGCAGAAATGACGACTGAAACACAGAGATGATGCCAGATCCAGCAGCGGCATGGGATGCTTCAGGTAAAATGATGGTATCTGCACACTGTGCCCAGTGAGTGGCATGGTGGTGGCTGGGTTGGGAAGAGCTTCTCTTGCTGTAAATGCTGCAGAGGGGGTTTCAGGGTCACTGGCTCGGTTGTACCTGTCAAAGACTCACCTGCAGACTGCACTGGAAGTGACACCATCACATTCACAACTTCAGAGGGAACCTGATAAACTAGTGGTGGGTGTTACTACACTGACTTGAAATGAAGGATCTTCTGGAGATACAGCAGTGGCCAAATTAAACAGAGGAGCAGAGCTGTTCATCAAGACCAGAAATTGCTGACCTCCTTCACCTAATACCTTTCAAGAAGCAAGTTGTATTTGATAGCTTAAGAGCTAATCCGACCTTGTTCACAACCACCTAGCAATGGAGGTCAAAAAGACAGGAAATATGTGATAACACTAGGCAAGGGAATTCTGAAACCTCATAGACTTGCAAGAGCACAGGGGGATTGAAGCAGTAATTCTTCAGGAATCTGACAGGAAAATAAGCAGTCTTTTTTTCACATCCTGACAAGAATGTAAATAGATAATTTATTAAATAAGTGTTTGGAAAAGCAGATCTAGACCTCTGCATACCATAATCAAGGTGTTTATAACAGTATTAAAACATACCTATGTAGTAAACTCATTATCGTTAGGTTACACTGCATAAAGCAATGTGTACATCTAGAGCATAATGAATGAGGAGAGGCACTGCCATGTTTCTGAGCAATGAATACTGAGATTTTGAGCAACGTCGTGCCATCACAAGACCTCTATCAACATCAGATGTATTATAGGGATGCATATGAGCACCAGAGAACTGGGAATGAATCAGAAAATGGGGATAATTGCTGCCTTTTTTGTGAGGGAGATTGCATTTCAGAAAGAGCGCAGAGAAAAAGGAGATGTATTTAGATAAGGCTAATAATACTTTCCATGGGTTTTGGGCAGGCATGCAAGTATGCGCCATGTCCCATAGATCGTAACCGGTTTTGTTATTAATAATGCATTCCACATGTTTTTGTAAGGATTTTACTGAGCTTGTGTGTACACAGAAGGCTAAGTAGATACCAGGAATATGTTGTCCTAGGGATAGCATGTCCGACTGTGCAAAAATTATTAGTGTAGGGCATGAAACCTGGTTTCTGTCAGCTTGATGGATGTTACATGGCCAGGGTGCTGGAGCTGCTCCATGCTGTTCATCAGTGCTGGGCAACGTGGCTTTTGAATTAGTTCCTTGTGCAGTGCCACTGGAGGAGAACAGAAAGACCCATTTGGGTTATCCTGTAATGGGTTGAAATGAAATGTGCTACAATGGCATCATCAAAGCACTCCTGTTAACTGGATGCGCCACCTTCAAAAGAAAGTCATCCCTGTGTGCTTTTATTTTCCATAAGGACTCTTTCAGTACAGGTCTTGGATGATTGTCCCTAAGTGCTGGAGAGGATCCTATCTGACATTCTCATGCATGAAATGTACTTTGGCAGAGCAGAAAAATCAGCAGAAATATGAGCTTTCTTGCCTCCAAAGGTAGAGTGGCTGAGGTAGATGAAAAGTTGAGATCCCCATTATGGCTAAGAACAGGCAAGGCAGCCTGTCAGAGATGAAGGCTATCTCTAGCTTCTGCAATTCCTACCTTTTCTTCCCCCAGTTCCACATCACCTCACTTTGGATCACAGTCCAAAAGTGATGGGTTGGTAATGCACAGGCAGGTGTGGATGCTCTGAAAGCTGTAGCTGCAAATCTGTGCCAAGATGGCTCATAGCCCAGAGCTGCTTTCTCCCAAGCTAAAGTGCAGGGAAATCTGATGGCCCTCAAGTGACTGAGAACTTCATTATGAGAAAAGATTGGGAAAAGCTGCCCTAAAAACGTCTGTTTCAGATTTCCTACAGCTGACATGAATCATAGAATCATAAAATGGTTTGGGCTGGAAAGGACCCTAAGATCATCTATTTCCAACCCCTTGCCATGGGCAGGGACACCTCACACTAGACCATGTCACCCAAGGCTCTGTCCAACCTGGCCTTGAAGCCTCACATAAATGGAGTGAGTCAAATTTTACCACAAGGTATAGCACCTCTGGGGGTGGTGGCTCATTCAGTATATGCTGAGGAGTTAACCATGGTGGATCATCAGCACTGCTGGGCTCACTGAGGCTGTGGTGCACTGTACAAAGCCATCAGTGGTCCTGGAAGGCTTTGGGTGAAGCTGGGAGAGAAAAGAGGAACTCAACTTGCAGCAAAACTCAGGGTAACTCAGAAGGCCACAGCTCTCTCTGCTCCACCTTATCCTCATGATTGCAGGGTCACTTGGAATTATCCCATTAAGGAACTAATTTGTTTTCCTCCTAAGTGTTCCAGAGAAACAACAAAAATTGGATGAGAATACGAGATATCAGACATAGAGATGTGCAAACATGTAGAGCAGAGGTCAAGCAGAGTGGAGCCATCTGACCTGTGTAAGTCTGATGTTAGATTATCAGTATTGAGCAGACAGCTCTTGTAAAGACCTGCCTGAGAAAGTTGTCATGTTTTAAGCTGAACCCAAGACCAAAGTTCAATACTCAAATGCCAAATCTCCACTGCCCTGTTGCAAAACTGACTGAAAGACAAGGCATGATGATCCAGCTACATTAAAAATTGTACCTATCTAGCTCCCAAAAGACAAGGTCAGCCTTGTGCCCCTGGTTCTGTCTGAATGGAAGAATTCACCACCATGGCTGGACTTCGTACTAGAAGTCACCGTTAAAACCGACATGGAGAAGGAATTGCTGGTTGTCATCTCAAGCAAAGACAGACAAATGATAAAGCTATTACTAATATCAAATACCATCAGTGGTTAATAATATTTCTTTCCCTTTGTCTGAGATGATGAGTAGCAGACCGCAATATTTAACTGGAGCTCAGCTAATTGAACGGCACATATTATGCAGAGCCTGTCTGAAACTTAAAAGCTTTCAGACACAAAAATTAAATAAGATTAACATCTAAATTTAGATTCATTACCTTATCATTAGTTAATATTAGCTAAGGTGCTTCTAATGCATAAAATCCTATATTAGTACCAAGAAATAGCATCATCCTGAGACTGAGTCTACTGCAACGTATGGGTGCAGTATGTTTCTACTGAGGTGCAGTATAGATGCTGGACCGGATTTATTGCTGGCACCAAGATATATGAATGAGAGGTTTGTTCACTTACAGCAGAGAGAATTCTGGCTCACAGAAAGATATACACAAAACAGAAACAACATGGGCTATTAACCATAAGCAGACAGTCAAGGGAGAAAAGGGTTTTTTATTCAGTTATTCAAAGAAACAGTGGCTGCTTTCCTAAAACATATCTTTTACATTAGGCAGGAGTTATTGCACTTACTACTGTCATAAATGAATTAAAGTCTGCAACCTCTTATAGTTTAAGACGTCAAACTGAGAAATCGCATCAATTTAGAGATCTGACATAAACTTCATTTTAATTCTGCTGGATCAGAGGTCACATCAGTGATTTTGCAATCCCTCTTGCTTTTGCATGCTCCACTTGTCTCTCATCTGCCCAGTGGGATGAGGCTCTGTTGGGAGCTGCTGAAATTCAGCTGGTTTCTTTGCTTTCAGGGCAGGGTTGGAGCAGCTCTTGGTGCCCATGTCAGAGAACCCAGAGAAATGGGGCAGGAGGCAGGACTGTTTCCTTTGACTAAAAGCTCAAGCCCCCATAGAATCACAGAACAGTTTGGGTTTGTCCTAGGTTCAGCAAGTAGCAGTCATTTTTCTCCTTCTAGGTAGCTGGTGCAGTGCCTGTGGTTTTGACTTTCAGCCTGGGAACAGTGCTGATAACACCGATGGTTTCAGTTGCTGCTCAGTAATGTTTACTCTGACCAAGGACTTTCGCAGTCTCATGCTCTGCCAGGGAGGAGGGAAGCAGGGAGGAAGCAGAGACAGATACCTGACCCAAACTGACCAAAGAGGTATTCCATACCACAGCACGTCATGCCCACTATATAAACAGGGGACAGTTACCTGGAAGGGTGAGATCACTGCTCTGGTCGGGCTAGGTATCGGTGGGCAGGTGGTGAGCAGTTGTATTCTCTCCCCTTGTTCTTTCTCTTATCATTATTATCATTGGTGGCAGCAGCAGTGATTTGTGTTATACCTCAGTTACTGGACTGCTTCTTATCTCAACCATGTGGAGTTACATTCTTTCCATTCTCCTCCACATCCCTCCGGAAGCTGGGGAAGGAAGAGGGTGGGGGGAGTGAGAGAGCGGCTGTGTGGCTGACTGAGCTTAAACCATGACAGGTTTGTAAAGGACCTCAGGATCATCCAGTTCCAACCCCCTGCCATGGGAAGGGATGCCTCACAGTAGACCATGTAGGCCAAGGTTCTGTTCAGCCTGGCCTTGAACACTGCCAGGGATGGGGCATTTACCACTTCTCTGGGCAGCGTGGTTTGATGCTGTGTGCATAGGATGATGCTCCACAGACATGTTACCATGCCCAGAAATTGAATCCATGGTGGTCTGAAATTGCCACTCTGGTTTCCTCTTGGCCCTCAGCAATGTTTCAGAGGACAACTCAAACAAGCTGCAACAAGCTACTGTAAAAAATGTGTCTGCAAGTGAATAATTTGCTCATATCCTCTCTTAGTGTGTATCTTATGTCCTGGAAGACAACAGCTTATGTCCCTCCCAAATTCCTGTAGTTCTCCAGCTGTGATTTTAATCTTTGCTATCATACTTGAGAGTACCGTCCTCTGTACAGCACACACTCTTTCCTTGGGTCCTGCTGAGCTCCTGACGCAAATGCCAGAGAGTCTCATAACTGACTCTGTGCTGTGTGAAAACAACATTTTTTCCCTAGGTTTTGCATTTGCTGAGTATCAGCTTCATTGAATGCCTTCATTTTCTACTAGGATAAATCATTGAGGATTTACTTTTTCTAGCCTCTTCATATTTCATGCTGTTGCAGCATATCCTCCTCACTCATTTTTTTGTGTAAAATAGACAGTTTCTGTCTTTTCAATCTGTCTTCCCATGAAAGTTTCCTCATGCCTCTAAGCAATCTTTTCACCCTGCTCTTATATTCCTCTACATCACAACAGACAGCTTTATCATAATTGAAGCTAGAAGCGCTTTTCTAGTTTGTAGCTGAGTTTTTCAGAGGCTCAGAAATACACACATTTACTTATACAGCCTGAGGGTTTGTCATGATCAGAGTTACAGGATGGTGCTGGAGGTCCAAATGTGTGGTCATTAGAGATAAGATCTAGCCAGGAGACAGGCTGAGAGTTTGGCTTGTTCAGCCTGGAGAAGAGAAGGCTCTGGGAGACCTTAGAGCAGCTCCCAGTGCCTAAAGGGGTGCCACACTGGGCTGTGGTCTGGAAGAGGAGATTTCTCCCATCCTTAACGTTTCCTGTACTAAGTTCTTTAGACAGGGCTGTGCTTGAGTGGCAAATATGTACCTCAGTGAAGTAGCTCATGAGAAGGATTTGGGGATCACTGGATTCCAGGAACTTGATTTAAAAGTAAAGGCATGGATCAGCTCTGCTTGAGGGGCTGCAATGTGATGCTCGCGTATGCTATGAAGCCATTCACACCAGCATGGACCTGATACAAGGCATTAGCAAAAGCAGTAGTAGCAAGCTGGATTGGAGGTTGGTTTGCTTTGGGGGGGCTGCATCCACCCCCTCACCATCACATGGAGCAGGAGAGGGTATGCTGGCACAGCCACCAAGGTGCCAGTCTGCCTTTGCAGACTTCCTGAGGCTTTTTACCCCTTTGCTAAGCAAACCTTACCAAAAAAAAAAAACACCCTTTTATCACTAGCTTTGTTGGAAGTGCAGAACTGGAAATTAGAGCTGCCTTCAGCAGATGCTGGTGTGAAACTGCAGAGTTTACAAGATGTCATAGTGGGAGTAAGGGGATCCTGGGAGTATCTCTCGTTTATACTAATCCCCATGAAAATGAAGGCAGCCTGGTAAGTCAGAAAAGAATATGTCAAAGTCCTCCCCTCTTCTTCGTTTTGTTAAAACAGAACATTTCTCCCCATTCCAGTTTGAGATTATTCAAGTGATTTCTTGTGATGTGAGATTTCTGCTCAGGTTTTAACAAAGGCCGTTCCTTAATGACTGAGTCTTTCTTTCTTTCTTATGATAGATACTGCTTGCAGGGGAACCATTCATTGATTTATTTATCTTTTTCTCCAAACAACAAGAGGAAGAATGGTGAATTCTCCTTCTCCCTCCCTCTCCCTGTTTCCAGCCACGGTAATGACAAACCCAGAGGTAGTAGGAGACTCATCAAGACCAGCTCTGCTAACGTTTATATTTGTTTTCCCATCTTAGACTGAAAGGCTTTCATTTAGAAATGATTTCATATAATGGCACTGAATAAAGAGAACTCCTCACATCTGCCCTTTGCAGGAATTATTTCTTTGTGCTGGGATGCTTCAATGTGTACTTTCTTGGAAAACGGTGGCTTTTTCTTCAGAACCAAAGTTGGGCTTGGATCATTTGGTGGGGTGAGAAAGTGTCTGGGGGACAATCACAGGCAGTAGCACCTCTAGCGCTTTATAGCTGATGGGGAATTTAACAGAGAAAGGTGTGATGCAGTGGAGATCTAAAGGAACAGCTGTGTACAAAACACGGCCGTGTTGGGTTACTCATTAACAGAGTAATACTAACAAGGTGAGGACACTTTTCTTCTACATGTCCCTTATCACGCTCAACCCAGGTCGCTACTCGCTTGTCTCTGCAAGCTTAGAGATTATCAGCAAAAAAATTATTGATGGCTAACTGCCTAGGAGCACAAATGCATGAGAACTCAGCAGTATGAATGTGTTTTCTGCTATTACAGGTTTTAAGGAGCCTTTGTAACTGCCTTAGTTGCATAAAACATGTATAACTACACCGAGTTATGCCACTTCTGTCACCATAAAGAAGAAAAGACAAACAGAAACCTTAACAAAGTTATATATTTCCACTGGGTTTCTCCCACCACCCCAAGGCAGTTGCTCTATGGTCATAGGGGTTTTCCCAATGAAGAGGGGACTTTTGCTGTTGTTAGCTGTGGCTGATATGGGGTTTTTTACAACCTTGCGTAACCTGCTGTGTTTCTGGGGACAAGAACACATTCTCTCCACTTCAATAAGCCAGTGTTGTGGTATAAACCCCGTCGGCAAATCAGCCATGCAGCCCTCTCTCACTGTCCCACCTTCCTCCCCTCGGCTCCCAGAGGGATGTGGTGGAGAATGGAAAGAATGTAACTCCCATGGGTTGAGATAAGAACAGTCCAGTAACCTGAGGTATAACACAAACCACTGCTGCTACCACCAATAATAATAATGATAAGGGAAATAACAAGGGGAGAGAATACAACTGCTCACCACCCACCCACCGATATCCAGCCCAACCCAAGGAGTGATCTAACCCTTCTGGGTAACTGTCCACCTGTTTCTATAAGTGGCCATGACGTGCTGTGGTATGGAATACCTCTTTGGTCAGTTTGGGTCAGGTATCTGTCTCTGCTACCTCCCGGCTTCCCCTCCTCCCTGGCAGAGCATGAGACTGAGAAAGTCCTTGGTCAGAGTAAACATTACTGAGCAGCAACTGAAACCATCGGTGTTATCAGCACTGTTCCCAGGCTGAAAGTCAAAACCACAGTGCCTGCATCAGCTACCTAAGAAGGAGAAAAATGACTGCTACTGCTGAACCCAGGACAACCAGAAGTAGGGTGACATACTTTGGGGTGCATGGATTTGTGCGATGACTCCAGAGAAATGGCTTCTGTGCCTAGCTGTAGCACTGCCTGGCTATGTGATGTTCACCAAGTTATTTAATCTCCTGACTTCTCTTTAATGCAGTTAGGCTGCAAGTCATTTAGGTCAAGGCCTGCCATTTCCTACCCTTACACAGAATATTTTGAATGCATGCAGGAGAGATTATTGTCAAGAAGAATACATACTAAATCAGGGAGAGAATACCTCCCCAGTCACGCAGAAATTGGGTGGCATCATGCTAAGGGGCCCTGGATGTATTAATTTATCATAGAATCATAGACACGTAGAATCATAGAATCAGTTTTCTTGTAGATTCACTTTAGTGTAGATCCCTTTCATCCCTGGGTGTTGGAAATGATTTTTCCCTTCCTGTGAGAGTTCCTTGTAACCTGTCCCTTTCTACATGAAAAGCTGATGTAGGTCCAGGCTGTGCATCCACAGTCCTTTCCAGCTGTGCTGATGCATCACAGGCTCTTCTCTCCCCTTTGCTCCAGAAGACAACCTTTCCCATTCTTCTCCTCCAGCATCTGCTGCCTATTTTGATCAAACCAAGCCTACCTCTTCCTTTTCCTTTAATTGTGTTGAAGAAATGAAAAGCATTTGGCTGGGAAATGTTTCCTCAAAAAGGCAAAAATATGTTCCATAAGCAACACCGAGCTCTTGGTTTCCTGCACAAAGCAGGACAAGATCTTTTCCTCTTCTCCTGTCTGTCCCTTGAGAGGTGATACGAGGGTTAGGCACTGCAAATAATACATCAAAAAGGGAACAGTTTGTCTGTACTTCTGCCCTAGGGACTGATCTTCAACAAGAATTTGAGAAAGGATCATTTCTCATAGCATATGAGAAGTGTGCCTATATGCAGAACTTTTGCCTAGTGCCATGGGTCACCAGGCATCAGATTTGACAAGTTCTCCTCCACATTTCACACCTTCAGGTAGATTTTATTGTACAACTTTCCACAGGCAGCAGACTGATTCCTGGGAAGGTAATTAAAGTTGTGTCTTAGGGGCATGTTTAGGTTTCTTCATTATCACTGGAACTGTGACCACATGAAGATCAAGAAAGGATGTCTTGATGTCTTGCCCTAGTGTCTCCCAAGTTGTTTTGTTTTAAACTTGTTTGGGTTTGAGATTATTTGCTGGTGAACTTAGATCATAATATTGTTATTGTAGGCCTGGGTGACTGATTAAACTAGAATTATAAGATTGAGGTTTTGCAGTCAAGGTCATTGTCTTCACTCCAGTCCAGGCTCTACATTGTCTTTCTTTGTCCCAGTGGATCTCACAGGATCGTTTTTGCTGGTGGGGACCTTGGATGGTTGTCTGAGATGATTTCCCCTGTCTTCACAGCTTGGATCAGGCCACTCAGGGCTTTGCCCAGCTGGGCTTTGTCCATCTCCAAGGGTGGAGATATTGCAGATTCCCTGGGTGCCCTTTCTAGTGCATGACTGATCAAAAGAGCCTTCAGAGCCTTGGAATGATTGGTAAGGGAATATGGAGCACAGGTTACTTTTTACTGTTTTCCTTCTAGCTGTGGACAGCATCATTAGAAGGCACAAATGCGCCCAGTCTGTTACTACCTGGCTCTGTGCCTTGTGTCACCACCACAGGTTTGGGATTCTGGATAATGGGATGGCCTAAACTAGCACCAACTTATGTCAGATGGGATTCACCTTTCTCAAAGGAGAATAGGGTCTTTGCTCTTGAGCTAGTGGGCTCATTGACAGAGCTTTCAACTAGGCTTGAAGGGAGAGTGGGATAATACCAAGCTTGTCTGTGACAAGCTGTGGGATGATACACTGAGGTCAGAGGGACTGGGTGCTAGTGAGTGCCCTCAGAGAAATGTATAGGGTGTGAAGAGCTGTCTCCAAAGAATAGCAATGAGCAGGCTGAGAGCTTATGGGTAAGAATTAGAGTGAGGCAACAAAAGGAACCTTAAAAGGTTGTTTCCAATCCAAACTGTTCCCTGATTCCATGGTACAAGGAAGAAGTTTTTTGCTTACATGCAGCCAAAATTTCCTCTTCTGCAACTTACCTTCATTGTTTCTTATTCTCTCCCTACCATGAGAGGACCCTGGCGCTGTCTTGCCCTATGCGATGGCTGAAGTCAGCAATGAGAAACCCCCTAAAGCCTTCTTATCCCTAGGGTACAGGAGCCCAGCTCCCTCAGCCTTTCCTTGCACAACACATGTGGCAGCCTGACAGTGCCCGCTTCAATGGATCTGCTTCAGCTCAACCAGGTGGGATTTAGGAAGAGAAGTTCACACATCACCTCATCTGGAAGGTCAGCTGGTAAAAGGATAAGGAAAAGGATACAGGATCTGCCTCTATGGGTATGTTTTCCTACTCTGCAATTATAAGAGGGTAGCTGTGACCCATGAATATCTGTGCCACTATGTGAGAATTGCTGTTTGGAGCAGCTGAGATTTGTTCAAAGAAGAGCTGTGTTTATCCTCACCTATTTACATGAAAGCAGATATTATCTCCCCCTGGAAGCATGGTGTCAGAACAATAACAAGCCTGCCCTGTTGCAGAGGTGACACTGGGCTGCAGTATTTCTGACAGTGCTAGAAGGTGGAGAAGAGCTAGAGATGAGTAAGATCCGCACAAAAAATGTTTGAGAGGAAACCTGCAACGACTTTCCCTGATCTTTGTGCTCCTGGAGAGCTATTCCTCAGTGCATGGATTACCGTGGAGAAAATGCCTCTTAAGTACTGTCAGTGTAGCCATGCAGGCAATGGCAGACACCTGACAGTGGGATCAGCTGGAGAAATGGTTTTCCACATGCAAAAGGAACAAACAAGAGCCTGATGAGGCTCATTGAAATGGAAACTAACTGAAGGAGGCAAACCAGGAGGAAAGGTTAACCTGCCTGTGAACCCAGAGGTAAAGGAGAAGCACTACAGCAGGATGTCTTAGGAAGAGCAAGAATGACCATGGAGCCTCCATCTTCCTTGTCATCGTTGGGTGGTTTGGGAATGTCCATTCTGGAAGTGTCTAGTGGAAGGTGTTCCTGCCCATGGCAGGGGATTGGAACTGGATGAGATTAAAGGTATCTTCCAACCCAAACCAGTCTGTGATTACATCTGTGATTAATGTGGGTATTGGTGGCTTCAGATGCTCCAGCTCTTACCTCCATGGTCAGTGCAATGGCATCAAGGGGCAGGAGCTCAGGGCAATGCTCCAGAGGGCAGGTAGGGACCCTGACAACAAGGACACATCCCAGGGGAGGCAAATCCCCTGAGGGCTTTTCCAACCCATTGGTGACCCATTGCATTGATAGCTGTGCTAGGTAAGGTGTGCCCTCCCCAAAGCTGGAATGAGGAAAAGGAGAAAGGAAGCAGAGTTTCTCTATGGTTTATGAAACAGTTGGAAAGTGGAAATCAAGCCCATAGTTCTGTCTGTGCTGTCCCATGTATCTACACCCTCCCTAGCACTGCTTATCAAAAGGATGTTACTTGCCTTTCCCTGTAGTGTGTAACCTTTGGGTTATATTTTGCCATGAATTCAGTGATATAATGCACAGACCGCTTCCCTTCGTGCATCTGAGGATTTCCTGCTGGCTGGGGCTGCATTTCCCTCTTTTGTTTGCTCTCTATATATGTGCACTTTTACAGCATAGGGTTATTTCAGGCAGAAAAAGACATCTCTGTAGGGTGGCATTTACAGCTGTCATTTAGGAGGGTTGTTGAGAGTCTTTATTAGGGCTCATAAAATATTCTATCACTACATGGCACTAAAGACAGCTCATCAGTTAATGCTGCTCCTGGATCTTCCCCTTCCTTTTCCAGATGGGTCCTTGCTTTCTGCTCACGCAGGTTTTGTATAAACTGTATTTCCATCTGTTTGGCTTTGTGGACGTGGATCAGACTCCCTTTCCCATGCTAAGCTGCAGCAGCTCTCCACTCAGCCCATACTCACATCCTACCTTTGCTCTCCATAAGCTTGCCAAACAAAAGAGGGTTTTGATCCATTGCACTCCCACAAACCCTTGCAATTTCCAAACATTTGCAGCAAATCCGAAAGTCCTTCCTCAAATATTGCTCCTCATACAGAGAAATGTTATGACAAGATCAAATAAGAACACAGCTGATATTTCCCAGATCAGGAAATTGAGTGATGGCCAATTTGGCTTCTCTCTTTCCACTACAATTTGCAGGCAAAGGAGCCCAAGGGGATCTAAGGCCTGGAGACGCAGTTTGCTCATTGTGGGATGTGTTTATTTGCCATTAGTTGATAGCTAATTAAGTTAGCTCTGCTTCTCTGCTTCTTCCCTGGGCACTGCCTTGGGAGGTGCTGAGGAAGCTCATATGTTCCAGACAGCCCTGCTGGCAAGAGCTCTATCTTCCAGCAAGGCTATTCTAAGCAAACAAAAATTACCATTCAAACCGGCCAAACTCCAGGTTTGCACTGAGCGATGGATCAACAAACCATTAAAACCAGAACGCTGTGCTTGGGGAGAGCAGCACCAAGCCCTGGTATTATAATAGGGGAAAGGATCGGTGCTGTGTCTCAGTTCTGGTGGCGAAGGATGCACCCAGCTGTCTCCCTGTGAGTCAGGAGCTGGCCCAGTAGGACAGCAACCTTTCTCAGTATACCCCACTAGCTTCCCAACAAGCACAGGGTGCTCTGGTGTGTGCTATCTCAGTGGCACCTGTTGCAACATGCACATGCTTTTCTGGGAGTCACCCTTCCTTACTGCTGTGCAGTGATGTGAGGGCTGGAGCATGACACAGACCTCTAACCCTCTCCTTCTCTACCACAAATATAGAACCATTAAATGGTTTGTGTTGGAAGGGACCTTAAATCTCATCCAGTTCCAACCCCTGCCATGGGCAGGGACACCTTCCACTAGAGCAGGTTGCTCCAAGCCCCTGTATCCAACCTGGCCGTGAACACTGCCAGGGATGGGGCAGCCACGGCTTCTCTGGGCACCCTGTGCCAGCGCCTCGGCACCCTCACAGGGAAGAACTTCTGCCTAAGAGCTCATCTCAGTCTCCTCTCTGTCAGGTTGAAGCCATTCCCCTTGTCCTGTCCCTACAGGCCCTTGTCCAAAGCCTCTCTCCAGGTTTCTTGTTGGCCCCTTTAGGCACTGGAGTTGCTCTAAGATCTCCCCAAGAACCTTCTCTTCTCCAGGCTGAACCAGCCCAGCTCTTTCAGCCTGGCTCCATAGACATCTCCCAGAAATACCTTTATTTTTATCATTCTTCTATTAGCTATCACATATTTGCACTGCACTCCTGTTCTATAGGAACTCAAAGAACTGTCAACTATCGCTTCTACAACTTGGCTGTGGAGGGGTGACAGTTTAATACAGGCTTTTTGAAACTCTTCTCCTCCTTGAATAGCTCCTCCAACTTGCCATGGGCTCTTGTACAGAAACCAGGTCTAGGCCGATTGACAGAAAGTGTGAGAAATCTCAGCTCAGAGTGATGTGGGTTCCACACAAAGAGGAACCGAATGCTATCCGTAACCACTGTAATGCCAGAGGAGGAAAGTGGCAGATAAACTGTTGCGTGCCTCCCTCCAACAATTCATTCAGGATTGGATCACCTTCCAAATCTGACCCAAAGAAAACACATTGCTGATGGCAGGATATTAGCTCCGTAGCTATGTACATTATGAGCTGACCATATGTGGTGTGAAACCACCTGCCATTTCTTTGCTCTGGGAATGAAATCATTAAAAACAGGGGTGGAGGGGGAGAGAAAAAGTGTATTTGTTTCCTGCAAAGACCTCGCCTTTCTACATACCAGATGCATATATCCTGCAAAGAGTCTACAACAGGCACCTCGCTAAGCCTCTTAAGGGGAGGTTCAAGAGCATAAACCCCAAATTTCCCCCTTTCAGGCTCGAAAAGGCAGGGAGGGGATGGCTTTCACTGCTCGCATCCTTCCAAACAGCCTCACATCCTGATGTCACTTGGAGAGCAAACAGCAGTAGCCATGAAGATAGGCTGATGAAGTTGGGGCCATTCAGCCTGGAGAAGAGAATCTGCGTGGAGACCTCATAGCAGCCTTCCAGGATCTGAAGGGGGCCTATAGGGATGCTGGGGAGGGACTCTTCAGGAGGGACTGTAGTGATAGGACAAGGGGTAACAGGTTCAAACTTAAACAGGGGAAGTTCAGGTTAGATATAAGGACGAAGGTCTTTACTGTGAGGGTGGTGAGGCACTGGAATGGGTTGCCCAGGGAAGTTGTGAATGCTCCATCACCGGCAGTGTTCAAGGCCAGGTTGGACAGAGCCTTGGATGGCATGGTTTAGTGTGAGGTGTCCCTGCCCATGGCAGGGGGTTGGAACTGGATGATCTTGAGGTCTTTTCCACCCCTAACTATTCTATGATTCTATGATTCTATTTGAGTGAAGAAACATGCTGAAGGAAAAGGAGGGGATATGGTCACAACTGAGATTATCAATTAACAAGGCCACCACAGCATCTTCCTTGTCCCCTGCTTATCTCATCCCTTCTCCCTGTGCTTCAGGTTGTGTTGACACTGAGGAGTATATCTAACAGGCTTTGAGAATAAAACCAGGGTCTTTTTCTGTGTTATTTGGCATTAAAGAGTGGGTGGCAGCAGCAGCAGCCTGCCTGGAAAGTGCTGCTCCATACTCTGCTCCTGTGGCATCCCACAGGCAGTGGGCACTGGCATCTAGCTGCACTTGGCTGACCCTGTAGAAGCAAGAGGATGGTCTTCATCCAGCTTCCAAGATATCACACAAGTGATAGGTCTACCTTTTGATTCATCTGTGGCAGCAAGAACTTATGTATTGCCATCCTTCTAAGTTTCCAGTGTGGGCCCCTTTGAGACAGCTACAGACATCCTCCAGGTCTTCATCACCCACATTTCTATCCCATAAACCAGCTTTTCCCACAGGGTCAGAAAACTGCAATGGACAAAGTGATGGACAGGCTGGAAGCCACCACCACAATGTTCTACCTTCCTGAGACCTATTTCCTTGTCACCACTAAAAAAGCATCTAGCTTTCCCAGCCTGAGTCAGTCACCAACAGCCTCATGCAGACCATCAAAGACACTGATGGAGACCTGCAAACATCCATCTGCATGGCATGGTCTGCTGGCTCCCAGCGCTGCAAAACCAGCCTGGTACAAGCTAGAGGGTGGGGGCTATGCTGGCTCATATGGGAGGTGGCTGGTGAGAAAGGAAGGTGACCAAAGTGGGTTTTTCCATCGTCAACCTACATGGAAATATTGAAAACACAAAGAAAGAAAGCCCCAAACCGCAAAGCAGACTGAAAGGAAACAGCTTGGCCACCAGGGGAGGTTGTTGGGGCTCTTCTATAAATCGAAATCTGCACAAATCTAAGAAGGTTGTGCTCTAATACATGCTTATTTTTCCAGCCTAAACTGCTACACTAGATGACAAGTCCTCGTATGTGACTTTTCATGTTTTTCTGCTTTTCTTTTTGCTGGGCAATGACACTTCCAACTGCCAATGCTACATGTCAGCCATGTGAAACAGAATCACAGAATCATAGAATGGTTTGGGTTGGAAGGCAACTTTAAAGCTCATCCGGTTCCAATCCTCTGACACAGGCAGGGACACCTGTCACTAGAGCAGGTTGCTCCAAGCCCCATCCAACCTGGCCTTGAACACTGCCAGGGATGGGCAACCACAGCTGCTCTGGGCAACCTGTTCCAGCGCCTCACCACCCTTACAGGAAAGAGCTTCTTCCTTACATCTAAACTAAACCTGCCTTGTTTAAGGTGGGTTTTTTCAGTAGGTTTGTAGTTCTTGTGCACTTGGTAGCTCCCGGTTACTTTCCTGTGTTAAGGAAAAAGATTTGATAAATTTCAGTACTATGAAAAAATCAAAGCTACACAGTAAAGGAGCTTGTCTCCTAATTGCATTTAGAAACAGAGGGTGGTTCTGCAATGTGTAAGCAAAAGGCTCATCTTTTCTTAATGACCTTTACCACTCATGTGGCTAAAAACTTCAGAAATTAAAATGAAGAAATGTAAGTACCTGGAGGAGAACGTGGATGCAGGATCTGAGGCCAAAGGCACAGTTTTCCCCAATGGATTCTCTGCCACATCTCACCTATATAAGAGCAGTAAGCAGTCCATCTCCACAGAGAATACATGTTTGTGTCTGGAGCAATGGAAAGGGATAGGGCTGTGATTGTGGCTTGTTGCCAACCTGGTCAGTTGGACATGTCCAGACTCTGACCATGGGATGTGATCTGGGAGTGAGTGAATGAATGAATGTGCATGTCAGAGCAGGAGGTGTGATACACCATGTTGACAGGGCATGAATTGTGGTTGCAGGGTTTCTATGGGCTAAATTTCCCAGGTGAGGCTACTATGGAATAATAGAATGGTTTGGGTTGGAAAGGACCTTAAGATCATCAAGATCCAACCCCCCTGACATGGACTACGAATATGTATAAGTCAATCTTTGGAGTCCTTCATAGAAAAAGATGAAGCTGACCTTGCTGGCAGGAAGGACAAAGTGTACTGACTGTCATTCTGCATTCTTCTCCGTTGGTACTTCCACCTTAGTTTGAAGCACAGACTACTTCCAGTAGCACTGCTACCACTGGAAGTAGCACTGGCAAGGACATTCTCACATGGCATTTTCCAGAGTCAGTTTTAGGCTCAGAAAAGGTGCCATAAAGATGATGAGATCTACTGGTGCACTGTTGGGGATCAAAGTCTAAGCTTGTTCCAACAAGCTTCTCTAATTTTCACACTTCTGCGGTATCAGACATACTTTTTTAACCCAAACTTGTGAACTGAGCACAGCCTGATGGGCAAAACCAGAGGAAGTAAATGCATATTACATTTAATTCTGTTTGTAATTAACGTGACATTTTATGGTGAGTGAAACTAATTTCCTCCAAAGATATTAGATATGGGAAACATAGCTGACAATTTAATGCAGTAGGAAAACAAAATTGGTGCATTAGAGGAAAGCTGCTGATGAACTGGTGTCCTTACCCAGTGTGGCAACAGCTAGGATGTGTAACTACATAAATCACTACCCTGTTCTTGTGGGCAGATGCTCCATTCTAAGACAGTTTAGAGATACAGTTTACCACTGTCTCAAGAGATTGTTTTACAACCAGAGATGGTACATGCCATACATTTGCAGCTAAATTATGCTACCTAGAGCTAGGTGCATGTATTTTTTTCCTTTCCCATACGTTTCAGAAGCAGCTTTCAACTGTAGTCAGTTTGTATTCTTTAAATAAACAACTTTCCTTCTGCATCAGTGCAGCCTACTCCTACTCTCATGCATCGTATACTACATTATTGAGTGCACTGAAATGGTGCATCTGAGTGGCCCACATGTGATTCCTTACACTACATCAGCCACACTATATTTAGCTTTTTTTAACATTGAATCATACAATCATAGAATAGTTAGGGGTGGAAAGGACCTTAAGATCATCCAGTTCCAACCCCCCTGCCATGGCCAGCGACACCTCACACTAAACCATGTCACCCAAGGCTCTGTACAACCCGGCCTTGAACACCGCCAGTGATGGAGCATTCACAGCTTCCCTGGGCAACCCATTCCAGTGCCTCACCACCCTCACAGGGAAGAATTTCTTCCTCATATCCAATCTAAACTTCCCCTGTGTAAGTTTGAACCTGTTACACCTTGTCCTCTTGCTACAGTCCCTCCTGAAGAGTCCCTCCCCAGCACCCCTATAGCCCCCTTCAGATACTGGAAGGCTGCTATGAGATCTCCATGCAGATTCTCTTCTCCAGGCTCAACAGCCCCAACTTTCTCAGCCTATCTTCATACAGGAGGTGCTCCAGTCCCTGATCATCCCTGTGGTCTCCTCTGGACTTGTTCCAACAGCTCCATGTCCTTTTGATGTTGAGGACACCAGAACTGCACACAATACTCCAAGTGAGGTCTTAGGAGAGCAGAGTAGAGGGGCAGGATCACCTCCTTCAGCCTGCTGGTCACGCTCCTTTGGATGCAGCCCAGGATACCATTGGCTTTCTGGGCTGCGAGCGCACACTGCAGCCGGCTCATGTTCATTTTTTCATCGACCAACACCCCCAAGTCCTTCTCTGCAGGGCTGCTCTGAATCTCTTCTCTGCCCAACCTGTAGCTGTGCCTGGGATTGCTCCGACCCAGGTGTAGGACCTTGCACTTGGCATGGTTAAACTTCATCAGGTTGGCATCAGGCCACCTCACAAGCGTGTCAAGGTCCCTCTGGATGGCATTCCTTCCCTCCAATGTATCAACTGAACCACACAGCTTGGTGTCATCGGCAAACTTGCTGAGGGTGCACTCAATCTCACTGTCTATGCCACTGACAAAGATGTTGAACAAGACCGGTCCCAACACAGATCCCTGAGGGACACCACTCGTTCCTGGTCTCCAGATGGACATTGAGCCATTGAGCACAACTCTTTGCGTGCGGCCATCCAGCCAGTTCTTTATCCACTGAGTGGTCCACCTATCAAATTGATGTCTCTCCAACTTAGAGACAAGGATGTCATGTGGGACAGTGTCGAACGCTTTGCACAAGTCCAGGTAGATGACATCAACTTCTCTACCCCTGTCCATCAGTTCCGTAGCCCCATCATAGAAGGCCACCAGATTGGTGAGGCAGGATTTCCCCTTAGTGAAGCCATGCTGGCTGTCACCAACCACCTTGTTGTTTTTCATGTGCCTCAGCATGCCTTCCAGGAGAATCTACTCCAAGATTTTGCCAGGCACAGAGGTGAGGCTGACTGCTCTGTAGTTCCCCGGCTCATCCATTTTCCTCTTCTTGAAAATGGGGGTTATATTTCCCTTTTTCCAGTCATTGGGAACTTCACCTGACTGCCATGATTTTTCAACTATGATGGACAGTGTCTTAGCAACTTCATTCACCAGCTCCTTCAGGACCCACAGATGGATTTCATCAGGTCCCATGGACTTGGGTATGTTCAGGTTCCTAAGATGGTCTCGAACCAGATCCTCTCCTACAGTGGGCCCAAGGTCTTCATTCTCAGAGTCTCTGCATCTGCCTTCCAAGATTTGGGTGGTGTGGTCAGACCATTTTCTGGTGAAGACTGAGGCAAAGAAGTCATTAAGAACCTCAGCCTTCTCCAAATCCAGGGTAGCCACTTCTCCCGATAGCTTCTGGAGGGGGCCTACTTTGTCCCTAATCTGTCTTCTTTTTGTTGCGTACCTATAGAATCCCTTCCTGTTATCTTTAACATCCCTAGCCAAGTTTAGTTCTAAGTGTGCCTTAGCTTTCCTAACCTGGTTCCCAGCTTCCTGGCCAACATCCCTGTATTCTTCCCAGGCTGCCTGTCTTGCTTCCACCTTTTATAAGCCTCTTTTTTCCTTTGAATTTTGCTCAGCTGCTCCTTATCCACCCAAGGAGGTCTCCTGGCCCTCCTGCAGCACTTCCTTCTAGTAGGGATGTATCTCTCCTGAGCTTGCAGCAGGTGATCCTTGAATATCAACCAACAGTCTTGGACCCCCCTGCCCTCTAGGGCTATAACCCATGGAAACTTACTGAGCAGGTTCCTGAAGAGGCCAAAGTATGCTCTCTTGAAGTCCAGGGCAGTGAGCTTGCTGCATGCTCTTCTCACTGTCCTGAGGATCTTGAATTCGACCATCTCATGATTGCTGCAATCAAGGCTGCCCTGGAGCATCACATTTCCAACCAGCCCTTCCCTGTTGGTGAGGATGAGGTCAAGCATGGCACCTCTCCTTGTTGGCTCCTCTATTACTTGCAGAAGGAAGCTGTCTTCCACACAATCAAGGAAGCTCCTGGGTTGCCTGTGCCGGGCCATGCTGTCCTTCCAACAGATATCAGGGTGGTTGAAGTCCCCCATGAGAACAAGGGCCTGCGAGTGTGAGGCTGTTCCTATCTGTCTATAGAGCGCTTCATCCACCGAGTCCTCTTGGTCAGGCAGTCTGTAACAGATCCCCACAACGTCTCCCATCACTGTTCTCCCTTTAACCCTGACCCACAAACTCTCATTCTTTAAGTAACTTTCCCTCTGCATCAGTGCCGCCTGCTCCTGCTCTAATGCATCGCATGCTACATTGAGTGCGCTGAAAAGGTGCATCTGAGTGGCCCACATGTGATTCCTTCCACTACATCAGCCACACTTTCAGCTTTTTTGCTGTTGTTTTTTTTTAATTAAGACTTGTCATGGAAGAACAAACTGTGTCTGTCACAAGAATAATCTCTCCCACATGGAAGCACTTTGAACAATGAAGATGCAGTGACTACTGTAATTATATAAACTGCAAACAATCAGATCATATCACATCATTAGCTAAAACAATCAGGGCTAAATTACAAAGAGTTAGGTACAGATGCACAAATCTCAGCATCTCCTAAGCATATCTATTCCAGAGCTGTTTGAGGAATTCACCTCCTGCCCTATACACCTCGCACCAGAAAGTGTGTTACATGGACCCCAGACCTAGCCCTAAATCAACCTTTACAAGGTCTGTCCAGGATAAAGACCAGTAAAAGATAATGACAAAGATTTTACCATCTCCTTTGTTGCATTTGCTGTGTGGAGGGAATTTGGAGTGGTCACAGCAGTGGTGCTATTTGGACACAATGATATAATTACCATTAAACTATATTTTCCAGTCAGAGTAGGTGTATCAGCGCACACCATCTCCACACCTTGACTGTGTATTTTAGAGTTATCCCCAGCACTGGAATGCTCTTTTTAGGAATTTTCTGTTACTACCAGCCCAAATGTGTGTCAACATGCCTCTACCAGTCATTGGGATATTATAGAATCATAGAATTATAGAATGGTTTGGGTTGGAAAGGACCTTAAGATCATCCGGTTCCAACCCCCTGCCATGGGCAGGGACACCTCACACTAAACCATATTGACCACGGCTTTGTCCAACCTGGCCTTGAACACTGCCAGGGATGGAGCATTCACCATGTGCTTCTTTGGGCAACCTGTGCCAGTGCCTCAGCACTCTCACAGTAAAGAACTTCCTTATATCTAACCTGAACTTCCCCTGTTCCAGTTTGAACCCATCACTCCTTGTCCTATCACTACAGTTCCTGATGAAGAGTCCCTCTCCAGCCTCCCTGTAGGCCCGCTTCAGATATTCCATTGTCTTCACATACATATTTGTTTCCCAAGTAGACTGATCAATTTTTGGAAGTGAGGAATGGAAGCTCCTGCCCATTTAGAGATACTACATTTGATGCTACCCATTTGTTTCCTAGGAAGAAGCAGGTTTCATGGGCTATTTACAGCCCAGGAGGAGGTATTTGCTTTGATCCCAGATTTGCTGACATCTACCCACCTGGGACAGGCCTTATTTTTACCTGAACATGTCAGAACTGTGTCAGGCAGAGCACTGTTAGCAGAGCAGAAGGGCTAAGTGGTTCAGTTAGCAGGACCAGGGCTTGCAGGGGGTCTCAGGGGCAGGAATACATTCAGCAGGAAGGTTGCTGGAAAATGCTGAGGGGGTATTTCATGCTGCACAACCAGCACATTAGGAGAGGACAAGTAAGTAGAAAAAGTAGCATAGGAATAGGACTGAGCTTTAGGAAGTTATTGGAATAAAAGGCTTTACTCTGAACCTTTCTGAGCTGGAGTAACTAGCTACATAATTGGGGAGCAGAAGTGCCTTGCTGTGAGACTGCAGTCATAGGCGTCTGTCTCTAAATATAGTAACTATTTCATTAGGCCTTGCATTGCAGTAAAGTTAATGTGATTTTTTTTACTTAATGCTTGCCCATTGCTAAGAATGAGATGGGGATTGGCAAAGTATCATCTCTCCTTTCTGCTGGGAGCAATAGGCTAAATGGGGCTAATGCTCCACTCCCAGTGCTCGGCTCCCCAGGCTGCTCTCCAGCTAAGCAGCAAGACCACTTTAGGGGACATAAACTCCATGACAAGGCCATCATAAAGCATCTCTAGGTCATAAAGTAGCCACTTTCCAATACAGAAGATGATGAAGTGTTTTTGCATTGATGGCCTGTCTCCCAGGACCTCAGATTATGTCTGGGTTGTCTGCCCCAGTAGAATATCTTGGGGTTTGAATGCACGCTTCATGCAGATGTGCAGAGAACAGCTGTTTTTCCCAGGCTTTCTTCCTCTCTTTTGTCCATGTAAAATTATCTTTCTTCATGAAGAATTTCAACAAGAAAGAGAAAAATGGCAAATTTAGGCTCCTTTCATTTCTCTTTTAACCCCGACATAAAAATAGCTTTCACCAGTGCCTGCTGTGCAGTCGTGTTTCCCCTTAATGCGCATCCTCTGAGACATGGTGGTTTTTTAGGAGGGAGACAATACAGAAATTATACCAATGTGGCCAGGAAACAGGAGAATAATCAGCTTTATCTCTGATTCTTGGCTTTTTCTCTGCTCTCTGCACCAGGGAATGCTGCTCTTCAGACCACAAACTGAGGTCCATGGGGTATGAATGCTATTGTCGTGGTTTAAGCCCCCCATCCACGCAGTTTTACTCACTCACTCACTCACTCACTCACTCACTCCCCCTCTTTCTTCCCCCAGTCCCGGGGAGATGGGGAGGAGAACCAAAAGAATGCAACTCGCATAGGTTGGATAAGAACAGTTTAGTAACTAAGGTATAACACAAATCACTACTGCTACCACTGGCAATAATACAAGTACAAGGAAAGAGAATACAACTGCTCACCAAGCCCGACCCAGCCAGTGCACCCCCCAGCAGCAAACCCCCCAATACCAAAAACCTGACCATGCCATGCACCCCTGGTCCACCACCACCCTTCTGGGTCTCTGCCCTCCGTCTTCACATCCTGGACATGACGTGCTGTGGTATGGAATAACCTCTTTGGTCAGTTTGGGTCAGGTGTCTGTCTCTGCCTCCTCCCGGCTTCCCCTCCTCCCTGGCATAGCATGAGACTCAGAAAGTCCTTGGCCAGATCAAAACACTACCAAGCAGTAACTGAAAACACTGGTGTTACCAGCGCTGTTCCCAGGCCCAAAATCAAAAACACAGCTCTGCACCAGCTACCAAGAAGGAGAAAAAAGACTGCTACTGCTGAACCCATGGCAGCTATGCAGAGACAGAGACAGGTAACAGGGACAGGCCAGAGGACAGGCAGTGAGATAAAAAGCAGCCCAGCAATGGCCCTCAAAAATAGATTTATTTGCAGCATAAACATAACACCAATGGGAAAGATGACTTCTTTTGCAGTGCTTAACACTGCTCACCTCCTGCCTTGAAGAAAACACTTCAAAACATGAGAGCAGGTCCTGCCTTCTCTCACAGGACCACCCAGAAATGCCTGCTCTGGTTTCGCATCAGGGATTGTAGTGATAGGACAGGGGGGAATGGGTTCAAACTGAAACAGGGAAGATTTAGGTTCGATATAAGAAGTTCTTTACTGTGAGGTTGCTGAGGCGCTGGCACAGGGTGTCCAGAGAAGCTGTGGCTGCCCCATCCCTGGCAGTGTTCAAGGCCAGGTTGGATGGTGCTTGGAGCAACCTGGTCTAATGGAAGGTGTCCCTGCCTGCGGCAAGGGTTGGAACTGTATGAGCTTTAAGTTCACTTCCAACCCAAGCCACTCTATGATTCTATGACAAGGCAGATCCATGAAGGGTTGAACTGCAGGGCACCAAGTTGTACTTACATGGGCTAATATATTTGTCTCTGAAGCAGTAATTTGTTGGTGTTATTTATTCTCGGCTGATTTTGAAGTAACCATCTTTACTTCAAAAAGCTTTGTACTTCGGCTTCTCCACTGCTGCTCTGTAACAGAAAGCCAGGCAGTACACTGAAGTGAACAGAGCTCAATCATGCTTTAATTTTGCATAAAGCAGCAAGCCTGCAAGGGCCAGGGCTGGCAGCAAACCCGAGGTTTCCCAATGTGCAAGTCTGCTTTGCCATCTCCTGCCATCTGGAAGACTTTTTAGCTTTGCCCCTGGTTACAGATATCCCACAGATTTGGGTTCTGGCTCCGAGCAAACTGTTCCCTTCTCCCAGATCCTGTTGCGGGTGAAGGTTTCCTTAGCAGCCTGCTTTATACTCTGGCATTAACTTCTGCAGTCACAGTGCTGTGCAGCCTGAAGCCACTTCTCTCTCTTAAATTAACTTGTCTCCTGACTTTACTCTTCCATTTCTTTGTCTCTGTGCTTTGATATCTCTCTTTTTACATTCCTGTCTCCAGTCCAAGATACTCTTTCTCTTCAGTCTGTATGTTTTGGGTTTAATTCAACCTCAGGCATGCTCTGTTTGTCACTGGTGAAGCCTTTGCAGGACGGGTTACTTCGTTTAGAGGAGTCTCCTGGGAGACAGAGATGAGATTTATTTCTTGCAATATCCAAACCACTGCTGCTTGTACATTAATTGTGTGAAATCAAACTGGTTCTGATGAATTTGATGCTGACAGATTGCAGATGAAGGCTGCCAAGGCTGAGTAGGCTCCCAGCCCAGGTAAAGAAAGCAGTGCCCTCTGGTATGAGCCTTCTCTTGCCTTTCTCAGCCTGAGGTGCAGTTGTGAGCTGTATTGATTCATACAGACAGTGAACCAACAGGGGAATGACCAGGCAGAAGAACATGAATATTTAGAGCTAGTGCTTGTCACATTGAAATATTATATTTAAGGAAGATGAGGGTTTTTTTCTAAGTAACAAACCTATTTAAATATTAATTCGAACTTTTAAAATCAATCCCCTTGATTATAGAAAGAAAGCTGCAAACAACTGCTTGAATGGTGCCTTTCCCTCCTCCACAACATCCTCAGCAGATCACCAGCACATCCCCAGTGGGAATGAGCCCACAGGATGCTGCCAGCTGGGGACTTTCAGCTGGAGGATGCTGAAGACAGCATCATTCCTACCCAAATTCACATCTTTGTGTTGCTTTTTTCTCCCTTCCTGCTTCTCAGTGACATGAGAAAGAGGGTGATGATAGAAACAATGAATGGGAAAAAATAGGTCTCCCCATAAGTTCCCAAATAATGCTCTAAGAATGTGCCAGATGGGGTTGGGGGCAACAATTAGTGAAGGATGGGCGTAAGTATTTCACCTCTGCAAAGGCAAAGCCGGGACAAGGATGGCATATAGGACATCTGCAAAGGTCCTATGCTAGCCCTGTGCTAAGACAAGGTCAGCATGGGCTGGCATCTGTCACTTATTGGCCTGACCTGCAATTCTCATATCTCTAGTGGTCACCCCTTTCCTCTGACACATATCAGGGACCTTTTTCAGCTCCTCAAGCACCTGGGTTATAGTTTTGTAGCTGCATTTACTTCCTGAATGGGCTTGTTTGAATAAAAGCTTGTTTTATAAGTGCCTCATGGGTGGCAAATGCCTGCAGTGTGGTTCACTGTTTGCCCAGCACCCTGGCAGCTTTGGCTGTACTTGCAGCAATGCCCTCAAGCATCTTGGCAATGCTTCCTGCAGTGTGCAGGCACATTAGACCAGTGGCCTCTGAAGCCACCATAATGCCTGATGACACAGTGCCGTGATGCCACAGCAGGAAATTATAGAACCTGTCACTTATTCAGACTTTTTAAAAGGATTAAATTTTTGTATGGATGGGATTTGCATGTGAAATGATACTCATTAGGAAATAATTAGGAGATAACTCCATCATTGTGCTTCAAGGCAAGGCTGATTTCCATCTGCACTGGGAAGAAGTCACTGCCTTCCCACTCTTGGGAACACTATGATGGTAAGGTCAAGCTTTTATCACTGATCAGAGTCAGAAGGAAGATATATATAATAGAATCACAGAGTGGTTTTTGTTGGAAGTGACTTTAAAGCTCATCCAGTTCCAACCCCTACCATGGGCAGGGACACCTTCCACTAGAGCAGGGTGCTCCAAGCCGCATCCAACCTGGGCTTGAACACTGACAGGGATGGGGCAGCCACAGCATCTAGGATCCTGCAGAAAACAATATTAGCTAGAAAACCAGAAAGGAGAGACACTTACAACCTCCTGCAAGTGAAATAGCACAAAAATACACATCAAGGGAATACTGCCATGGTTCATAACCCACAGTGAGCTATTGATACCTGAACTGGTACATCAGTGTGATTAAGAATCACTTTGTCTCCTCTGGCAGGCAAAAATATATTAGCAAAGGAAGCACACAGGTAATGCTATTATGCAGCAGAGTAATCAAATACAGCTCTTCTAAGCAGAGCAGTCTTGGTGCCTCCTGGTGCACAGAGTCCTGTTATCAGCAGCTGCCTCCTCCATTGCAGCGGGTACCTGAGGGCTCTACTACCCCTGGGAAATACTTGGGAGCCTTCGTGTCCCCTCCAGTGACCCCCCCCCCCCCATCTTCCCAGCCCCATTTCAGCCCCATTTCACTGCTTCAGAGGGCAGAGATGTTGGGATGGAGCAGCCTGCCCTCTCTGGGTCCACTTTGGTAAACATATGCACACTCCTAGCACTGCAGTGCGATCAGGGACTGGCTTTGCAGCCCTCCATCCCTGGGCACTAGAAATGATTCATCTCCTGTCCTTGCTAAAGGCAGAAATGACAGCCAGCTTGATGACTGCATCGGTTAATGTTTCCACTTTGATCCCCATTAGGATTCTGGATGCACTGGGCAGGCACAGCCTTTATCTGCGTCTCTTAGTGATGTGCCTTCCCTTCCAGGCTCCAGTATCATGCAAGAAGACTAAAAACCCCAGCTTCATCCTGTCTTTGTTGATTCCCAAGATAGGTAGCAGCTATCGATGGCTCCCTCAAACAAAGATCTCCATGTGTGCCTGCAACAAAGCCTTCAAAATGGAACAGATGATGGCAATGCAAGAAGAGAGAAATAAAACCTGTTTTGTTCCCCCTGTGTGTTTGCAAATGATGGAAAAAACAGAATCGACATAATTTAGCAACAGTTCGAATGTCATGGAATGAGCAATCTCTGGCATGGGCTCTGAATTCCAGGTCTGAAAACTTGGACACAGAAGGTGCACTGTGCAATGAGAGCCAGGGAGAGTTAGACAGCATCACAGTGGGCAGTGAGCTGAGCAACAGGGATGTCATTTGGGGTACTTCACCTCTGCTGTGTACATCAGCCTATGAGTGCTGTCTGCATGTGAGTGACAGTGCCCATTGATCTGCTTTTCTCTTGTGGGTGTTATCTGTGACACCAGGAGCAATTTAGGTATTAAAATGTTTCACCTTCTGTGCTAGGGGCAATCCAAGAGCAAAGCAGTGGAATTTAGCCTGAAGAATTCATTCAGTAATTAAATTAGAAAAGAAAGGATTGCTTTTCATTTCAAGCAGACACATTACCATGACAATGCAGCCACAGAGGCAGAGGTGCAGGAGCAGCCTGGCAATGCAGAGAGGATCTCTCTCTAGAGCAACTTCCAACCCAGCATCAGGCATGCTGATATATATAGTGAACATTGAACCTGGGCACCAAGGAGTGAGGGTCAGGGCACATGTGGTCACTTTGGTGGCCATAGGGTCAGTGGGACAGTCACCTTATGCTCCAAATACATTGTCCCTGCTCAGAGACAAGCAAGGCCAGGCAAAACGAGCATCCCTCTTAATGAGAGGAAAAGACTTTGGGGAGAACTAACCCAGGACCTTCTGCCATGAAGGGAACTTAATTGGGAGCAAGGTGCCACGTGTGACTTCTTCACATATTTGAGCCTTTGCTGCCAGAGGAAACCTGCCAGCAAGCAGCCTGAACAGAAGTAAAATGGTTCAGATGTCTCTAGGAGAAAAGCAGACCACAGCTTGGCACAAAGCTACTTCTGTTGGCAGTGCATAATTGATGTGAAATGAATTATGAGCCAAAAACCAGAGAAATCAGGCTGTTCTTTAGGGCACTGCCTCTAATGGGGGATGAACACTTTCTATTTCTGGCTGAATTATTCTGATGTGAGAAGCGTGACAGATTGAATTGCTGCCCAGCATCTTATTAGGTTTATTTACTAAAAGGCAAGAAGCATGAGAAGACAAGATAATCATACCTAGAGTCTGCCAGCCCCTTTCTTACTGCCTCCCTCACCTGACATGGTACTGATTGATATTAATCTTATTGGAGATCCATGAGACCCTTGGCAAATGGACCATTGTCACTGCAGCATCACCAGCAGATTCCCTGTGGTTGTCCCAGCTTCTCTGCTCTTCCTCATCTTTGAGAGAGAATTCAGGCTAAATCCCTTCTAATGGGAGGCTGTTGCTTTGCAGGCCCAGTGCTCCCCATCTGGAGTGTCCCCAGGCATTTCAGATGCACCCACACAGCCATGCTCTGCATATCAAATTACATCTGTATGCAGACACAAAGTGCCCCAAATAAGGAAATATGCTTATTAAACCATATTTATTACTTTAAAGGAGTCCTCAAGCAGCATTGCTACCAGCCTGTAATCCTGCTGTTTGTCCCCCATTGCCTATAGTGCTCTTTCAGAGGTCTGAAAAGAACATTTCTTTCCCCTCCTATTTCTTCTTTTGGCTTTACTAAACACTTAGAGGTTAGTAAGAGGTCTGTTCAGGACTGGATTACATTGAGGAATTCAGCACTGCGGCAGGAATGGCACTTACGCAACCTCTTGGGTGGTGCTCTCAAATAGCATTGTACCAGGCTGTACCTAAATGAGTTCCTTAGCTTGCAAATAAGGGATGGATGCTTTCCTGCCCCATTTACAGCTGCTGTAGCAGAAAGGTGACTCCCGGCAAGGCAGCCCACCCAACCTGGGCTTTAGTCCGTAGAAGAACTACAACAGATGGATACTGGAGAGGAACTCTTTGTCAGGGATTGCAGCGATAGGACAAGGGGGAATGGGTTTAAACTTGAACAGAGGAAGCTCATGTTAGATATAAAGAAGAAGTTCTTTACTGTGAGGGTGGTGAGGCACTGGCACTGGTTGCCCAGAGAAGTGGTAAATGCTCCATCCCTGGCAGTGTTCAAAGCCAGGTTGCACAGAGCCTTGGGTGACATGGTCTAGTGTGAGGTGTTTGGAATAAGGTGATCTTAAGGTTCTTTCCAATGCAAACCATTCTGTGATTCTATAACTGAACCTGTGCTGTGTGTGTAACATCCTGGCAGAGCAACAGCCCCATCCCCTGCTTCACCTCTACATCAGAAATGGAAGCAGGAAACAGGACTGGGCATATTGCAACCTACAGCAGAGAAAGAAAAGAGCAGGCAAAAACCTGACCCAAAGGGAAAATGTAGGAGCCTTTTTTTGGAAATATAATAAAAATTAATTAAAATGAATTTGATTTCATTTCATCCCCATTCAAGACTTTCACCCTTGTGCTGTTCTGAAGAGATCCTCCATCTTACACAGCTGATGAAATGCTGTTGGTCAGCTTATGTGCTTGTCTCAGGGAGACTAACACGTTACCAGCATAACCAAGTGTTCTTCAGTTCTCAGGTTTAGGGACTCAGATGTCTTATTTCATTCCAATTGTGCCTGGTACAGGCATTCAAGTGTAGGATGCTTTAGGATGAAAGCTAAAGAATAAAGCTGGCTTTTTCATCTGGACATTGATTCCCTAACAGAAATCAGATCTCAGGCTGCACTCAGTCATGTGCCAAAACAAATACAAGTAAAAACATCAGCTGTAGAATCAACCAGAAAGAGTAAAGGTCTTAATGCTGGCTTGCTCATACCTGACATAAATGCTGTAAGCACTGGGCTATTTGGATGTGTGTTTGGGGAAGGAGGCGATGCATGGTTTTCTTTCCTTTGTTAAAAGCCTTTCTTTCTGGTTCTCTCTCGTGGGTAAAGTGGATTTCTTCACTATTAAGTTACGAGAAAAGCCCAGAAGAACGAATCAAAGGACAGGCTAAGGTAACCAGTGAAAAGAAGTGATGTATTTCAAGAAAATAGGGCCCATTTACATCAATGGTTCAGGGACTTTTGGACACTTTTATTTAGATAAAGGTTAGGAACGTAAATTTAGGTCCCTACATTCAAGCATTTGAATGGTCACAGATTTCAAAAGCCATGTCATCCTGATGTGATAATTTGGGTTGGTAGGGACTCCAATCAACCAGTCCCAGTCCCTGTTCAAAGCAGGGCCAGTTTAGGTTGGGTTGCTTACCCTTTGCCCAGCCAAGTTGTGAGTATTTCCAAGGATAGAAATTCCACAACTATTTCAACCTGCTCCAGTGCTGCACTATTTATGACTCTTGTGAAAAGGCCATAGCAGAAGTGGAGTATTCACCTCAAAAATTCATCTCTTGTGCTCTATGGAAGTCCCATGTTTAAAATCCAGCCTATTGCTCCCTTCCCCAAGTGTTGGAAGGTTGACATCCCAGGAGACTTCCACTTAAATACCACCACCAAGGAAGTATCTCAGGCAGGTACATAGGAGGACGACCGAGTCCATAGGTGACATCTCAAGATGTGCATGAGGTGGATTGGTTGTGATCGGTTTCCTCCCTCCGTCCACCTCAGGAGCTGATGGAACTGATTCAGGAGCAGGGACTCTGTGTGTCCTTGTGTTTGACAGCCACAGAGTGACCTTTGCCTACAGCCAGTTCCACCAGCAGGTTTCTGGTTGTTTAAAATTCCCTGTGGATTGAGATCACCCTCCTCTCTCACCAGACTGCAAAGCAGCTAATGGGCACTATTACAGATGAAGCAGCAGGAAAGTGGGGTGCTGTTCAGGGCTCAGTGTAAGCCTGCCTAGTCAGGCATTGGAACAGGAGGCCCAGGGAAGTGATGGAATCACCATCCTGGAAGTGTTCAAAACCCACGTAGACAAGGACTTCAGTGCCATGGGTTAGTGGTGGCCTTGGCAGTCGTGGGGGAATGGCTGGACTTGATGATCTTAAAGGTCTTTTCCAACCTGGTTGATTCTATGATTGCACCTACATCCAGCCCATCTCCCAAGACAATATGAAAGAACTTAGCTGCAGGATGCAATCAGTGCCCACCACTGCAGTATGTTGAGCACAATCCAGGCATCCAGCATAATGAAGAACTAAATAAGCATTGTTTAAGCTCCTGTACTATCCTGGGTGGTCTTCATCTGTCCAGGCAGAAGATATCCAGCTAATCGATCAAGCAAATGCCCAGTAAATTGTGGCTTGCATTGTTCTGTATATACAGCTAAATATGAGGTCTGAGGGAGGAAATTCCCCAGAGATCAGCATCTGCTGTAATGAGTTCAGCAGCCAGCATCCCTCCTGCCTCATGAGCAAAGCAAGATCTTAGCATTGTGAGAGATATTGAATTGCATCTACAAGCATTTGAACTGCATCTACAAGCATTTCTGCTCAGAGCGGAGGAGATGATGCTCTGTGCCACTGGGACCTCTTCCTTCCTTCCTAACTGAAACTTCTCAGAGACCTTCAAAGTCTGCAGTTGGGCACAGTGTATTAATATTGCAACCCAGCAGCCTGTCTCAGCCTCACTGCTGGGAGGGATGCAATGAATTTGGGAACAGAAAGGGACCCCCGAGGGTCATCTTCCCTGCTCTGAGTTTCTACAGGGAACTTGATGAATTGTCTGTGGAGAATCCCAGTGCACTCTGTTTATGAAGAGATGAATTAAACTGCTCTCTGTGTAGCTGTTGCCATGCAGCCTTGTCTGTAAGAGGCAGGGAGGCAAATCTGAAAACATTTAAACAGTATTTTGCCTTAAAGTTACATTTCAATTTCACATTCGTGTTCCCAGATGGTGACAAGGCAGTGCTGGTAGCACATCTCAGATCTGCCATCTATCTTCACATTAACATCTCTTAGCCTTTCCGATAGTATTATAAGAGTAGAAGAGATCAAATATATGCATATAAATATGAAGTTAAAAAAAAAAGGTCCACTAAATTATTCTAAACCACTGTTGCAGAACGTAGATGAGATCTGAGTGAAGCTGCCATGCTCACAAGCATTTTTCTTCACTAGTTTTGTTGGTTGCATGTGCAAAATGGTGGGGCAGCAGGAGAACGAGGGTGCATGTTATCTAGTTTGACTCTGTGAAAGACAAAGTGGCTGTGGCTGTTTGCCCAAGTGCTCTTCACATGGACAAAGCAAGATCAGGACTTAAAACTTACTCCTTTTATATTCATATATCACCACATGGGGAGCCAGCACTTGGGGGGTTACTGTGCCAGCATTTGCAGAGATTAGAGTCATAGAATCATAGAATCATAGAATGGTTTGGGTTGGAAAGGACCTTAAGATCATCCAATCCCAACCCCCTGCAAGGCAGGGACACCTCACACTAGACCATGTCACCCAAAGCTCTGTCCAGCCTGGCCTTGAACTCTACCAGGGATGGAGCATTTACCACTTCTTTGGGCAACCTGTGCCAGTGCCTCACCACCCTCCCAGTAAAGAACTTCTTATATCTAACTTTATACTTAATCAGTCCAAGCCCTGGATCCAAGTTTTGTAGCTTTTTATGCCTGCTGGCATATGTAGGCTTAAGATTAGTTTTCAAGCCTGAGAGCTGTCTATGAGACGAGTTGTATTTCTCCAGTGAGGACCTACACTGCATTTTCCCATCCTTTGTGTGACCCTGGAGATTTACTCACTTCCCAAAGCAGCTGCCACAACAGCTGCTACTTCATACACCAGGAAATATTTCCTAATAATTTAACTCAGCTAATGCAGCTTATACAATAATTGAATGCTATGGCATAGGTATCCACCCGAACATTACATTCATCCTGGGTCCAACATTGTATAGGCTAATTCCTCATTAAAGAAAGGAACTGAAGAAAAGCAAGTGCCAATGGTTGGTGATTGTGAGCAGTCAGCACACAGGGTAAAAAAGCAGTGTTTGTAATTACAGTGCCAGCCTGCACAGCTGGGGAATGATTGCTGCCACTGCAGATGAATAGCGTTAGTAATATCTCATTTCACACATCGCGGTGAAGGCTGCTAGTGATGGAGTGGCAAATACACAGTATGCTTTATGATCTACTGATAGCACAAGCTCTGGTCCTACACTGGGTGTAGTGATCATCCCATGTGTCCTTGCAGAAGAGCTGGATTTACCACTGCTTGAAGCTGAAGGTTGTGTATCTTGCTTGTGCCAAAAGGAGCCACGATTTTAGCCCACATCTCTAAATTCCTCTTGGAATGGATGGATATGCTTATTGCCACTGTGGATTTCCCTTTCAGAAACTTCAGCAATTTAGTTCTTTCAGTCTTCCTGCAAGATGAAAAATACCTTATCCTCTTTGGACACTGAGGTGGGAATGGGAAGTTTGTAGTAAGCTTTATGGCAGTAAAGGGAAGGCATTTGCCCCATTACCACCACTGTCTCCAGCATCCACATAAATGGTGGCACCTGACCAAGATCACTGCCTGTTGATAGCTTGAATATGCTCTAATCTGCACCTGAGTGTCAGAACAGTTCTTGCAATGGACTCTGAGGACCAGGAAAAACAGGAGCAATTATAGAGAGTGGATCTCAAACAGATGTTGCTGGTCTGAAAATGAAATTGTTGGTAAGACAGCCTGGACAGCCTGCTTAAACAGTTGGTCAGGATGAATTGCCCTGTGCCTGCTTGGTTTAAAAGCTTGGAGTCTATAAACAGAGGAGAAAACAGTGTATGAATGATTTCAAAATCATATGAGGAAATTAATTATTTTTGCAGCAGAGCAGTGCTTTGCATATCTCATGTGCCACAGTCTAATTAGATTACTTGCATGAGAAACTGGACAATATAATGGCACATGCAAGCAGGACCTGGCATTTGCAGATGTCTTCAAGTGGACATTAGGGCTGGAGCCAAGCATCATGATTATTAATGTAGCCATAACTTTTGATGAGCTCATGAACAACTCCAGCTCCAAGAAAACCAGCACATAGGGGTCTGTTTGAACCGAGGTAAGAGACTGCTTTGACATCTAAGGGTCCATTTTCTGAATTAAGCACCAGCTGGCTCCAGACTGTTTTTATTTCCATGGGCTTGGTTCAGTCCTCTTCAGTCATCTCCTTGACCAAGTCACCTCACTCAGGGAGGCATTTCTTGCTTTTCTAACTGAATCTGTGATGATCTTAAGGTCCTTTCCAACCCTAACTGTTCTATAAGTCTATGATTCTGTTGCTATGGGTGTTCCATAGCCCATTGTTCTTCAGTCAGTGTGCTCTTCCTTCTCATTCTGTATGCCCTGGAATTTGCCATGGCACATTTCTCCCTCTACTGTCCTCCAGGTCAATGTTATATCATGGTAACTCCTTCCATCTTTCTTTCCACTTACCCAGCTCACTGATCTTTGTCACTGCTGTTTACAATGAGGGTGATGAGGTACTGGCACAGGGTGCCCAGAGAAGCTGTGGTTGCCTCATCCCTGGCAGTGTTCAAGGCCAGGTTGGACGGGGCTTGGAGCAACCTGGTCTAATGGAAGGTGTCCCTGCCCATGGCAGGGGGTTGGAACTGGATGAGCTTTAAGGTCCCTTCTAATCCAAACCAGTCTGGGATTCTGTGATTCTTCTCCAAGGAGCACGAGACACAATTGTAATGAGATCAATTCTTCGATCTAAGAGACTTCCAAAATTAGTGGTTGCAATCCCCTTGTCCGTACTCGTACCAACCCAAACAGAGAGGAACTGCCAAGGCTGAGCACACAGCGAGCTGCCAAACCGTGCCAAGTTTTAAGGCTGCCTCCTTGCATCTCCACCCCTGTGGATGTGTCCCTGCCCGCATCTCAGCAGTGCTCAGCAAAAGCTGAGGCCTCATCAGTCACCCACAGACCCGCTGCATCCTCCTGGATGTAAGAAGCTGCTTCAGCACAACCTATCTGACCAGGCTTAAAAGTTACATAGAGCATCTCTTCATGTCCCTCCTTTATCACCCCATGTACTTATTCCATATTCCATAGAATCAACCCTACTGCTGGATGCTGTTAGGATTTGCAGAGTAGTTTCATTCTTAACATGCTGGGAGAGTTGTGCAGCTCTGGAAAGAACAAGGAAAATTAATCTTTATTGTGGCTTGTGCTTGTTTCGCAAAAGCCACTGAAATTGTTGTTCCTTCTGTGCATGCAGCCAAGCTCCTGAGTCTCCCTAAGTGTGGCAAAACACTCACCTCATTGACAACCCACAGGAGTGTTCAGGTGAATCCATCCCCATATACAAAAGCTGCAAAAACCTGTTCATAACAAGATAGTTGAGTGTCTGATGGCAATTTACAGAAGAGTCTTGATGGCTGCTACTGCTGTTGCTCTTTGATGGAGGGCTTAGAATGTCATCTTAGGTCTCTTTGAATCCATATTAGGTCCCTTTCACCGTTCCAATGCCAAAGACAAAAATAGACTGCTCCTCTACCTCATGCTGTCAAAAGGATGCTGCTGGTTGAGAGGGCCTTTAGGCAGCTGTAGGATGCAGTCTGGCTTCATGTTCCCTCTAGACCCAAGCAGAGGTCTGGCTGCTGGTGGTGTGAGAAGGGCCTGGCCTGAAGCTGTTTCAAATTCTTCCCTCTTCACTTCTGCCTTTGCTGGCTCTCAAAAGTTCTGATGCTCCAGGGCAAGAAAACAAGGAAGCACTGCTCCTTAGCAGTACCATTCACCAAAGGTGCAGGCAGTCTATTTCCTTTCTAACTATGGGGTGTGCAAACCCTGTTGTTATTATTTTACCCTCATTAAATATAGCATTTGTTGAGCACAGAGACTGTGCCTGGCTTGCTGTGATTATCCAACTGAACTCTCCAGCTGAAGCAGGGCCAGCATTGCCCTCCTCCAGGTCCATAGGCTTATGCCTGGCCAACATCACTTCGTGCCAGGCTCCATGGCACAGGGAGAGCCAATGGCTGTTTATGGTGGGTTGCCAGGATTGTACCAAGCCAGGTTGGATGGGGCTTGGAGCAACCTGGTCTACTGGAATGTGTCCCTGCCCATGGCAGGAATTGAAACTGGATGAGCTTTAAGGTCCCTAACAATCCATGAATCTATGAAGCCAGGAGCTGGGATGCTGTGCTTCACAGGGCCAAGCAGCCTTATGGGGTGGTCCAGGGCGGCAGCAGCACATGTGGGACTTTTCTGACTGAAGGAGAGATGAAATGCAGAGAAGAGCTGTGTAATGAGGTGAGGTTGACATCTGAGTACAGCACAGAAAAACTCAGGCAATCTCATGGAAATAAAGATCCAAGAAGCCAAGCACACACACTGGAAAGGGGATGAACCAGAAGCAGTGAAAGCGTCTCCCAGGAGTTGTTTTACTATCATCCAAAGCCACCAGAGCGGGGCCTGTCAGACAGCCACCCATGGCTTACCCTTTACTCAGCATGGGTGGAGAAGTTCCTCTGCTTACTCATAAATCTCTCAAGAGAGTTCCTGTGTCAGGTTACTCTGCCATTAGATGGGAGATTTCATTAAACAAGCCTTTTTGGACCAGTGGGAAGGGCACAAACCAGCTGAATACAAAGAGAAGCGTTTGGCTGCCACAGGCTGTGTGTGCAGAGGGATGCCAGCCTCGAGGAGACAGGATCTTCTGACCTTGATCAAACGAAAGAGAACGGAAGTTCATGTTTAATTTTTAGAGATCTTCTTCCTCGAAACAAATTGCACATAGGAGGCTTTTCTGCCTCCAGCACTAACCACCCATTCAGGTACAGTCCTGTACCTGGATGAGTACAGGGTACTCATGAGTAAGGATGAGTGTTGTCTCTTTGAGGCAGCAGCAGCCTGGCCATGCCATCTCTACTCACACCACTGCGCTGAAGTCCAGAGGGATACATGGGAGGAAAAGAGAGCAAAGATGGGCCTAAGGAGGCCAAAATACCTGACCTGCATTGCTGGGAATGCAAGAAAATAATGGAGGAGAACAAAAGAGCAATTCTAAGCTAAGACGCTGAGTTCCTCCTGGGAGGATATAGCATCCCAGGGGAGCGGGGCCTTAAAAAATGCTTTGCTTTTATCTCTTCCAGAAGGTATTGGCTTACATTTGCCAGCAGGAAAGCAGCCTCCCAGATAATTCTACAGCCTGAATTTGCACAGTGGAAGCCCACATGGGTGGTTTCCCGTTTCAGCACGTTTCTTTAGTACATGGGTATTTTTTCACCACTATCATCACCATTTAGCATATGACAGATCTGCTGGAGTGCCTCAGAGGCAGTTCTGATTCTCTAGGGGACAAGCTCTGTTTCCCTGCTAGGGACAGAAAACCCCATTTTCTCCGTCTGTTGGGCACAGGAGGCCTCTTTTTGAACCCACAAATATCGTTTTCCCACATTTAATTGCTTTGTTTTATAAGCCTGATGTGATGAGGATAGCTGCTCCCCTATGTTCTGCTGTCAACGTCTGAGAAACATCTGGCTTTGCCTAGCCCTAAGATTTCCAACTCTGGACAAGTTCCTTGGCCACACATTGATGCCTCTTCAGGCAGTGCTGCTCTCACCAGGTGCAGTGTTAACACCTTTAAGTTGTATCTCTCATTCCTTTGCACCCACTAGGATTTTGAGGTCTTTACTGGACTCTAATATATGAGAGCCACTTGTGGATTGTTGAAATAACAGTATAGCTTAGCTCCTTCGGAACAGTTTGCTGCTGTACATCCCACCTCCATTTCAAAGAGGATGCCAGCTCTGCCGTGTAGGTGAAGCTGATGCATGAAGATACCAGAATTATTGTGGAACCAGGTCTAAAAGCAAAGCCTGAGCCCTTGGAATCCTTTGGCCATGGTCTGTCCCTCTGACCCCTCCCCAGGCCTTGGGGACCTGCTCATCTCTCATGCCAGACCATGATACTCCTCCATTTCCTCACTCCATGACCAACAGTGTTAATCTCTGGTGCTCCCTTTGCCCATGCCACACAGCAATTTGTCCCAGTACCAAGCCTGTTGTTTGCACAGGCCATTCATTAGGGATAAGTAGAGCAGGGAGCAATGAATGCTGTTAATTGCATATAATTACAGATCCCAATTATCTTATGCTGTATGTGTGTGTCTGTTTATAAGGCAATTACACAATAAATAGCATGCAATTAGAGTGATCTACGCTGAAGGGCTGAACTTGTCACTGAGTGCTGAACTGGATGGACTCCAAATGGGGATGCCACCTCTTTTCATTGGATTTTCCCCAGAATCCAGATCTTGTCAGGTTCTTCAGCTTCAACCCTGACCATTGAAGGTGATTTTCACAAGCTTGTCTTGTTCTGCTGCCCCTGCAGCAAACAGATGTCTCAGTAAAGCAATGTCTCTACTAACTATACCCTTCTCTTAGTTTTCCTTCTCCTGTTGTTCCTTTTCTCTTGGCTTAAGCATATGTACTGCTCAGAAATACATGTCACAGCTTTAGATCAGGGTCCTACTAAAACAGAGTTTTGATGACAGCCTAAGGAGGTGGTGAATGATTAGCTGATGCCAGATGTTCACGCTGTTCCCTGCATGAAATGAGTGTGCAGATCTTGGTCTGGATAGAAAAATACACAGTATGCATGTGCAGCTACATTGGGAGTCTCAGGGGAGTTAAAGTGGTTTCTCTCCTGGTCCTGCTTGCTAGAATGGAAGAGGTTATCTGTTTTTACAGTGCTCTGAAGAGGGAGGGTAAACTGGTCACAGCTCCAAAACACTGGTTCAGCATGAAAGTCAGAAAGGAAGCATTCCCTACTGCTGTCTTTTCTCTCAGTTCAACGAATAAGCAAACCTCAAGTGCCCACAAGTGACAGTCTAGCCCTTTAGCACAAGTGCATCTTTAAGCAATAGAGATGATGTTGGGTCAATAAAGTCTCTGCTAAGAATAGCTGTACAAATATTGCTTCAGGATTCCTATAGCGTTTACTTGTGAGCTTCTCACATCCTATCTAGTGAGGATACTCAAACAGGCACATTGTTGAATACAACCACTCTTTTGTCTGGCTATAAACCTGAATTCGCGTTGGACTTTGGATGCATCACAAGAATGTGTCAGATGAACTCCGGCTGTAAAATCTTCCTGCCTGTTCCTGTGGTTTGATAAAACCATGATATGATTTGAAGGGTTTTTGTTTTCTACTCTGAGATTTTACTGCATAAACCAGCATCTCAGTTGAGTTTGTAGCACAGAGGTGCTATTGCTGGCAAACTGAATGGCACTGAGAGCTGGAAACACTTTTCTGCCCAATGGAAAGGTGGTACCTTACTATCCTCAGGGAAGATTTCTTTTATAAGCACTGAATGGCTGCTGATCCTTCAAAGATCTGCCTAGCAGGAGAGAAAATAAAAGGCCCTTAAGGAATGTTTTAGAAACTGAGAGAGCCTTATTAAAGATGCCATGACAGGGTTTAAAGGAGGACACTACCACAGCTCCTGTCATTGGGTATACACAAATAGGAACTGGGTTATTATCACGTTAGATTGAATTTTCCCTCGAAACTCTCTAGACTGGGGGTTTCGTATCCCCATCCCAGCCTGAGCTGTTGAGGTGGAGTCACCGTCCCTGGAAGTGTTCACAAACTGTGTAGACGAGGCCCTCAGTGACATGGATTAGTGGTGGCCTTGGCAGTGCCAACAGTGGAACAGTTGGACTTGATGAGCTTAAAGGTCCTTTCCAACCTGGTTTATGATAGTGACATGATTCTATGATACATGGTATCACAAAATGTCCAGCCTAGAAGAGCTGGACACAGGAGGCTCAATGCATGTATAAGATTTATAGTCTTGCCAACAAATATACAGCAAAAGTGTTATTCATGAAGCCTAAAGCAGCTAATGTCCCTCTTCAAGGAGCTTGTATTCACTGATTATAGAGAGAGAAACCAGCTTTCTTATCCTACCTGTAGTGTCCATGCTGTCACGATTTTAGCGATTCAAACACCCATCCTCTGCTGCAGTGATGCCTCCTCCTTAGCTGCAAAGACAGTGGATCATTATCTGATCAGAGCTACTTCGTCACAGCTCAAGACTGGAAATGGCAACCTAGACATGAAAGGGTTTATTGCTCATACCCAGCAAAATGTCACACACCTATTCATGCAGTGCACATTCCCACAGCTATCCCAAAAACCTTGGTTTGAGGGGGAAGTTGAGTGATGTGGGCATCATACTTGTCTGGGAAGAAAAACAACAGTATTCTCACATTCCTACAGTGCAAGTATTTGAAAGTCATTAAAGAGTCAGCCACAGACTGTGCTGAGCATCCACACTGATGTGTTTGCAGGGCCCATTTGGCAGGTCCTTCAAAACGGGATAAAAAAGGCATTTAATTTTTTGGTGTTTCACAAATCCCAAAGGAAAGAAAATCCTGCCAATAAAAGTTTCTTAGAAATTAGCTTTGGCTGCTCTAAGTCTGTTCAGCTTTCTGAGTTTATAACATCAAAGGGCTAGGAAACACCTATGAATTTCTCCATTTTGGAGATAAAAGAGACAGATTTCATGGAAACATAGAATAGTTTGGGCTGGAAGGGATCTTCAAAGGTCATCTAGTTCCTGCAATGAGCAGGGACATCTTCAACTCGAGCAGGATTTGACAGAAAGAACCGAATACAGCCACAGTTAAAGCGAAGCCCAGTGAAGCTGTGTTTGCTAGGAGCCCTGAGATTGTAGGTCCCTCTGAAAGTGTGCCTTCTCGCTGTGCCCCAGCTTTGGTCCTTCACGGTGAAAAAGGGCAACAGCTCTTTCATCGCATCGCTCAAACCCAACTCTCCACTGAGTAAGAAAGGAATTCCTACAGCGTCCCAGGCTTTGTCCTGGCACTGGTGCTGGTGATTGGTCATGTCCCATGTCTCATCTGCTGGACTTTTGCTTAATTTTAACTTTTTTAGTAGTCACAAACCCAGTCAAATGTAGCCCTGTATTATAGAGGAAAATCTTTATAATCACTAGAAATAGAACACAGAAGGTTCCAAGGAGACTCTTGGAACACTCAATGCCTAAAGAGGGCCTACAGAAATGTGGAGAGGGACTTTTTACGAGGGTATGTAGCGACAGAACAAGGGGGAATGGCTTTAACCTGAACAGAGGGGAGACTAAGATTAAACATTAGGAAATTCTTCCCAGTGAGGGTGCTGAGGTGCTGGCACAGGGTGCCCAGAGAAGCTGTGGCTGCCCCATCCCTGGCAGTGTTCAAGGCCAGGTTGGACGGGGCTTGGATCAACCTGCTCTAGTGGAAGGTGTCCCTGCCTGTGGCAGGGGGTTGGAACTGGGTGAGCTTCCAAAACAAACCATTCTATGATTCATATGAAAATTAGTAGTGGCTTACCATGAATCAGTAACTATGACAGGCATCTTATGTCATCCATGCTTTAGTTAAGCTAAGTGGAATTTAGGTGATGGACAAACACTGGAGGTGAGAGACACAGATGAGTCACGACTTTCCATGAGAAAAATGTCAAAAGGCTAAGCTTGCTGCTAAGTGCCACCAGACATACCTTCGCCTTATTTAGACTAAGGCAAGGTGGCAGGGACATAATTAGTTTATCTGGAGTTCAATATTTTGTGTAACTGAATAAGATCATATAAAAGGGGTCTTACACTGAGTCTGAGTTCCTCTGACCCATGTCACAGAATCATAGAATCATAGAACGGTTTGGGTTGGAAAGGACCTTAAGATCATCCAGTTCCAACCCCCTGCTGTGGGCAGGGACACCTCACACTAGACCATGTCACCCAAGACTTTGTCCAACCTGGCCTTGAACTTGAATTTGAAAAAAAATTCTTATTTGCAGCATCTGATCCCTTCCTAAATCTTAATCTCTGAATTTAACTGATGCGAGACTTTCTTCCTCAGCAAGGATTCCCTTTAATGTCTCTGAATTCATCTTTACTTGAGTTTATGTCTACATTCCTTCCTTATTTTCATTATGTAGCCACACAAACTCCATTTGCATTGATTCCCAACAGACCAGCGCATGAACTCGCTGTGTCACATCTGCAGCATGTTGCCCTTTGCTGTGTGGTCAGACCTTTAGTTAATCTACTCACCTGCTCCCATGAAAGCCAGCTCTCTTTGTGGTGGTTTAAATGAACTTTGTGGCTTTCCAGCTAACATTTAGGGGTTAACACATCTCTTGATACCAGCCTCCTCAAGGCAGGAGACAGTCTTCAAGCACAGGAGTCTGAGATGAGCACACAGCTGCGTGTTTCTGCTCATACAGGCATTGCTGTCTGTCAAACACACATAATTGGAGATATATCCATACATTTGCATGAGGAACCACAGGAACTGCCTCCAGGAGCACAGTCCCTGGATTTCAGGAGCTTCCTTGCATCCCTTCTCCCAGCCTCCGGAGCTTCCCAGAGGATGCCTCTGTACCCAGAGGGTCACTCTGTACCCAGAGCAGTCATGGCTGCAGAGTCAAGTAAAAAGTGAATTATGGTTAATAAAGACAATGGAGGAAAGAACTGTGCTTTGTCCTTGTGGCATTAGGCAGTTACTGCCCAGCTCATTTTGGAGGTACATGCTTTTTTCCTCATGTGGAACTAGAGAGCATCCTATACCACCAGTATTCACCTTTCAGCCCAGGACCTCTCTTTTAATCCTGGTGCTCCGTGGCTGCCTCTGGTGCATGTTTAATAAATATTTAAATTCTGGAAGAACTTTGTGCACTTCATCTTGTAAAATCACATTGCTGTCAGCATGCTCCTCCCATGCAGTGCTGGTGGCAAAGTGCCTTATCTCCTCTGAAAGCTTTTTTGACTCCCAGCTGTATTCTCTCTTGTTTTTTAGCCAGGCTTTCAAAGAGACACACACAAACAGCCAGCTGCTAGATATTTATGTGGAACATTAGCCTTGCAACTAAAGAGAGATAAAAGAAGCTCTATGTTGGGGTTCTTCATAGTTTTATTACTGCCTGTTCTGCTCTATTGCTGAGTTTCTTTGGAAAGTGACCTGTATTAGGGGGCTCAGCTGCAAGCAGGTCCCATTGATCACCAGCTGCCTAAGGAATTATCCATGCTAAGCCATATGAGTAAAGTCATGCAGAAGGTTATGAGTGACTCCCAAATCCTATCCACTGCTTCTTCCTTCTGGGCACATGAGCATGGTCAAAAAAAAGCCGGAACTGAAGCCCATCTACAGAGACAGAGGCTACACTTTCATTGTCCTTCTAGTGGGTTACTTACTATGTCTTAGGTATGAGAAGGACACAGTGTTAGTGCCTCCTGCTTGGGTCGGATTGATCCATATACCTGTTTCAGCCTGTATCCCTTCTGGTCAGGATTAAGCCTGCCAAATTCCAGCGTTGGAAGCACTTTCTAAGCATTTATCACTCAATCCTAACCAAGTTCTTGTGGGCCCAACAAGCAGAGGTAGAAGGAATGAACTTTGAGGACCATGACTAGCAATGAAGTGCAGAGCATAGAATATGCTATAATGTGAACCATATGCCAAGCAACTAGGGAAGGCTTTAAAAGAAAAATAAAGACTGTAAGAATTAGGATATTTCTCAAGAATCTTGCGGTAACCACATTTGCTGTGATGCTGTAGTTGAGGCATCAGTAGTGAACACATCTCCAAGCAGTGGTGTATATACCCCATGGCAGTGGGGTTGGAACCAAATGATCTTTAAGATCACTTCGAACCCAAATCCTTCTATGATTCGATTTTCTAATTTCAGAGAAGGGAGTGGTTATTTCACTGCCTTGCTCAATACTCTGCATCCAGTTGGTGAGCAACCAGAGCTCAGGAAGAAAGGGATCAGCAAGGCAGCAGAAGAGCCCAGCCTGCTGTTATGCTTCCAGCATGAAGAATGAATCCTCCCATCTTCTACCCAAAAGGACACTTGAAAGGCTCACTAAGGGTTGCCTTGTGGCTGGCAGGAGTTCATGTGACACCCAGCAAGAGCCAGGAATGCAAACGACACATTTCCTTAAGCCAAGAGACTTGAGGATCTGTTACTGTTCACTGCGGTCAGTGGAGAAGGGAAGCCAATGCAAAGCTGAATGTGGGGAAGGAAATGTTTTCCTTCCAGCCTTCCAAAGCATTTCACCACCAAAACCTCACAGCACTCCCATGGTGATTTTATTTTTTCCATTTTAACATATGAGGAGACTGAATGACACTGTGGCACACAGAGTGAAAAATACGTTTCCTGGTTTCTATTTCTAGCTCTGTGTCTAGCTATTTGTCTGATCTCCAAACCAGATACTTACTCTGACCAACAGCACTTCATTATATCTCTCGGCAAAACAGGAGTAAAAAGGAACTGCTCTGTAAGGGGGCTGTGAATGTTCCCTTCGCTGCTTTTAAAGTAGTTCTTGATCTGTTTTGAACAATGATGTATATATCAAAATCATCTAATTACTATTAATTTATACTTTATAAAGAGAGAGCTCACATGGCAAGGAAATTAAGTCAGGAACCACTCGAGCTCTCACACCCTTTGATAGGCTTTCTCTGTCTGGATGGACAAGTAGTTGGTGGTTGGACTCCAAGAGCTTTGCCATCTGACAGGATTTAATTAAGCTCTACTTCTGCGCATCAGGGTGGCTGTTCCTACCCACCGGCATCAGCATAGGCCCTAGAGCAGGAGGGAGAACTGGCTCTGCAAAGCTTTATTGGCTTCCCTTTCTGCCTTGGTCCAAGGCCAAGACATCTCCCTAAGTGCCTGACAATTGCTGAGGATGCTCCTCACTCGCAGCAAGGCTGGCAGCACTCATCAGGCTTCCTGCAGGGCTGTGGACGGACAAACAGTGTTGACAGCAGAGCATCAGAAATCACTGCCTCATGAAAACTGAGATATCTCATGGGAATAGTTGGTGTCAGTTTTAAGAAAACATGTTGACTGAAAGGGTTTCATAAGCAACGCTCTAATTTCATTTTGGTTTGAGTTTTGTGAACTACTTGGCTGTCTTGTCAAAAAGTTTTAGCTATCAATTCATTTTAATTGTGTGAACATACAACAACAAGTAAGAAGGTTTATTAGGAAATACATGTTATGTTTTTATCTATACTATTGATAGAATCATGGAATGGTTTGTGTTGGAAGGGAACTTAAAGCTCATCCAGTCCCAACCCCTGCCACGGGCAGGGAGACCTTCCACTAGACCAGGTTGCTCCAAGCCCCTGTGTCCAACCTGGCCTTGAACACTGCCAGGGATGAGGCAGCCACAACTTCTCTGGGCATCCTGTGCCAGTGCCTCAGTACCCTCACGGGGAAGAACTTCTGCCTTGTATCTAATCTAAATATACTCTCTTTCAGTTTAAAGCCATTCCCCCTTGTTCTGCCTGTAGCCGACTATTCATTTAGCTGGGTTATGGAGAGTGAACACTGCCCAGATGAGACTTCAGTGAAAAGCTGAAGGAGGTTTTAGCAAGTGAGTTCCAGGACAGAAATTGTTCACTTTCTTTCAGAGTCATTATCTCCAATTCATGTGTGGAAAGCAAAGCTTCTAATTAGACACTGCAATGAGTGCATTTTTTATAAATAGCACCAATTGTTCCACTGGGACATTCTCATCTGAATCAGCTCCTATTCAGCTCTGCAGGCTCTGTCTTTCATGTGCAAGGAGGATATGTTTCACCGGTGAAACCCAAGTGGATTGCATGTGACACAAAGGCTGAGGCATTAGAATGGCATTGGAGAAATCTGGGTTCTGCCGCTGGTTGACATTGGTTTCACCTGCTGTGGCATCCTGAAACTGCTCAACGTCACTGCAATTCCACCCCTTTTTCATTCCTGAGTCCCTGGGACAAAATCTCTGGTTAAGGGTTGTTGCTTCCACGGACCAGTCCCACTGCACATGGATGAGTTATTGTGATACAAAAAGCAATTTCAGAGCCACTCTTTGGTGCACTTCCAGCTTGGAGTCCCAAAGCAGATATTCACTTCAAGCCAGATCATCATTGGTCCTGATGTATTTGAGTCGTGGAGTGCTTTGCTTCTGGAGTGCTTTGCTTCTCACTCTGCAGGAGAGAACATTTACATAGAATCATTGAATGCTTTGTGTTGAAAGGGACCTTAAAGCTCATCCAGTTCCAACCCCCTGCCATGGGCAGGGACACCTTCCACTAGAGCAAGTTGCTCCAAGCCCCGTCCAACCTGGCCTTGAACACTGCCAGGGATGGGGCAGCCACAGCTTCTCTGGGCACCCTGTGCCAGCACCTCAGCACCCTCACGGGGAAGAACTTCCTAATGTTTAACCTTAGTCTCCCCTCTGTTCAGGTTAAAGCCATTCCCCCTTGTCCTATCACTACAGGCCTTTGTAAACAGCCCCTCTCCAGATTTCCTGTAGGCCCTTTTAGGTATTGGAAGCTGCTCTAAGGTCTCTCTTGAGCCTTCTCTTCTCCAGGCTAAACCAGCCCAGCTCTCAGCCTGTCCCTGCGGCAGCTCTGGAGAGCCCTGACTCTGAAAGCCAGTGCAGCCCAGTGTCAGAGGCTGTGTTTATGTGGCAGTGAGTCTGTCACAGAGAGGAACTCTCAAGCGTGCCTGGGGCAAGCGATTCACAGGCTGCTCAGTTTATGAACACATCTCAGCTGGGAGTGTGCGCTTAATTGCTCAATGTAATGTAACACCCGTCGCTTCCTGCATTATCCACTTGCCCCAGCTCTAGAGCTGCCACCTTCTCAAAACAGTTGTTTCATGAATTGCCTTGCCGTGATTATCTTTTCATGCAATTAATATTTTCTCAGCAAATCATGGATCATGCTGCCTCCTCAATAGCTGAAGCAATCAATGAGACCCAGCCAGCAGCCATGGCTGAATGAGTCATTCTGCTGGAGGAAAAGAGATCATCTTTGTATATTCACCCTTTATGCTGTCTTTTGTTGGTTGATACTTTGGGCTGCCAGTACTCATCTGTTATGCCCATTATGGAGCTGGACCAGCTCTCTAAACCTGACAGGTCAAGAGGCTGTATGTTGAGGATTTAGCCATAGAATCATAGAATGGTTAGGGTTGGAAAGGATCTTAAGATCATCCAGTTCCAACCCGCTGCCATTGGCAGGGGACACCTCACACTAGAGCAAGTAACCCAAGGCTCTGTCCAATCTGGCCTTGAACACCGCCAGGGATGGAGCCTCTACCACTTCTTTGGGCAACCTCTGCCAGTGCCTCAGCACCCTCACAGTAAAGAACATCTTCCTTATATCTAACCTGAACTTCCCCTGTTTCAGTTTAAACCCATCACCCCTTGTCCTATCACTACAGTCCCTGATGAAGAGTCTCTCTCCAGCATCCCTGTAGTCCCTTCTCTCATCCTGGCAATCATCTCTGCCCCAGCCTTGAGAATCCCAGACTGATTTGGGTTGGAAGGGATCTCAAAGCTCATATAGATCCAACCCCCTGTCACGGGCAGGGACACCTTCTACTAGAATAGGTTGCTCCAAGCCCCATCCAACCTGGCCTTGAAGGCTTCCAGGGAAGGGGCAGCCACAGGTTCCTTGGGCAGCCTGTCTTAGCAGGCTCTCTCCTGGCCAAACAGTGGATGGGGAAGGTGTCTTCAGTAAAACCATGGCCCACTTGACTTCTCCAATAGGGTTTATGAAGTCCAGAGAGCTACTCTGTGCTCGATATCTTATTAGATTATAGCACTTTTACACCCTTCTTCAAAAAAGAAAAACAGACGTCTGTGGGGCAAATTCTGGGTCATTTTTTAAACACATATACATCAGCCCTTTACACTTTTCAGCACGTGTGTCACAGGCATGTTTCAGTTCATTCCTGCTGGTCCAGTTCCATCATGGGAACGACAGCCAAGTACCCACAGCCTGCCACAGCTGGTTTTGCTGAGTGAGGTCAAAAAGGCTTTCTGGAGCTGTCTGCAATGCCACCTTGGTATCATCCTTATCTGAGAGAGCTAATGTGTAAACTTGCAGTGTACAAAGAGATGAAATGCTATGAGCCTTTAAAGAATAACCCAAACACTGAATCTCTTTTGTCTCCAGTTACCCATCTGATTCTATGTGAAGTTGCTTTGAGTCCCCTTTCATCTCTACTGACTAAAGAGATAGCTTTGTCATCAGCATGTTGTTTGGTCTTTCTGTTCGCTTTCCAAGCAGCAAGAAATACGAGTTGGAAGGGGGGCATCTGAAGGAGATGAAGGCTTCTGGCTTAGCTCAGGAAAGCACTTGTGTATATATCTCAAGAGGGATGGAAACCTTTGTGCATCTGCAAGAAGCAGACAAGCAGGGAGGAGAGATAGCCTGATGTGTTGTGGCTGCTGAGGAGTGGGATAAAGAGAAGCTTCAGGAGCCCTGGAGGTAGGGGTCAGGACTGCGAATTTGAAATGCCACAAAACAGGATAAGGAGCAGGCAGCAAGGGCAGGAGGCTAAGTGTGGCTGGAGAGTTTGGGGAAAGCATCGCTAAAGCCTGACAAGGAAATCCAGGCAGAAGAGGCACAGGTTGCTTGGATGGCTATTTAGCTGGCAAACGAGGAAGACCTGGAGCTAGAAGAAACTAACAATGGAAAAAAAAAAACCAAACCAAAATCCAGGTACTGATGGTTGAAATTCCCTTTCTGACCCAGTTTTGTATCATTTTTATCCTAAGATTGTAATGTCACCTCTCCAAAGTAAACACTGAGGAAATGGACATAAAAAGGAGGTGGCAGTGAGCAAGGGGCCCTCAAAACCAACTGATTACACCATTCACATGTTGAAGTCTTGATTTCAGCCACAAGAATGCTCCAGGTCTGCCAAATTGTTGTGTGGCTTTTAGTCTGAAGCTGCTGGCCATCATTTTACTCAAAGAAATCCCTCTGGATAGTTTGTAGATTGCTTTTGTAGATGGGATTAGTGGTGAGTCCACCTATATTATGGTTTCTTCCACTCAGGAAGCTTGTCTATAAACTCACTTCTGCATAGAAAGCAGGGCTCAGGAGGCCTTGTGATGCCCTTCCCTGGATGCCTTTATTGCTGCCTATTGAACCAAAGATGCCTAAGAAAGACACAGACCATGCATTAGCTTCCTCCTTTCCCCAGCACTAAGCAAGATCCAGCAGAACAATACAGATGTCTGCTTTCCACATGGCCCTTCAGTTAATGTTTCTTTTGGGAGGGGAGAAAATCAGCCCACCATTATTATTTATTAACATCTACTTCATGCCACATCTGAATTTCTGACCTACATTGTGCTTGTGCAAATAGCTCATGGAAGGAGAATTGTGTCTAGAGTAAGGACTTCAAGTTTAGGTCTATTAATTATTAATTGCTCTATTTATTTATTCAAAGGCCCTGGTGAAATGGGAATATTAGCTGTGTTCCTTCCTCATGAACTCATTTTCTTGCCTGCTCTCATCTGGCTTTGCACATGTTCTTCTCCAAAGAAACCAGTCCAAAAGTGTGTGTGTGTGTGTGTGCTTGTGGAAGGAAAGGGTCAGTTTTTTGCAGGCAGGTCAGGGTACAGCCACAAACATGGTTTTCATACAACACTTTGTGGAACAACAAGCTGGCAGACAGAGTGAAATATTAGCTTCATTTCCTGCAGGTCTGAATTTAAAGAAATAAAAGCTGAGGATGAAGAGGCTGAATTGAGAATAACAAACACCAAAGCTACAGAGATTCTGCCAGTCAAAGAAAGTCTTCCACAGCAGTGGTTTATTAATTGGGAAGATGCTGAAGAAGATCCTTTTCCATCAAGGCTATTCACCTATAAGCCGCTTTGGCTGCTCAGGGTTTGGAGGATGAATCTGTGCCAAGTGGTGACACTCTTAGGTCATCCCAGCATATTCTGCCTCCATCGTGTGTTCAGTTTCTTGGTAACCCAAAAGAGCAGGAGTGCATAACCTTCCCTTTTGTGCTTTCCTTCACATCATCTGCAGCAGACTGGTGTGTCCAACAGCAGTGGGCAAAAATAACCCTGTTCTGTGTGTGCTGCAGACAACAGCCATGAAGAGCCTGCCAAAGGCAGGTCTGGGAGCAAACCCTGGTTGCACATCTCTTTGAGCCCAATGCTCCTGCAATGTGCTGCTTGAACACTGAAGAGAAGAAACAGCTACTTCTGGACAAGGCTTCAGGGACTGCTCTGAGCACACATCACAAAATGGAACAAAAAGCCCCACAGAAACCAAAACATCTGGGTGCTTTCAGGGAAGAGGGGCAAACACACATACCTTGGTAGGGCTGTATTCAGACCTGCTCTGAGTCTGTTCAAGTGGAACCTACTGATGTTGACATCACACACATTGCCTGGGACACAAGAGCACTGTATTCTTGTACTTAGCATCACCTACCAATACAGGAAGAGTAAAGAAACCTTCTTGTGTCTCTACTTGCACGTAACTTGATTCAGTTTCAAGGCAGACAACCCAGCTGCAGGTTGGTGGCCTTCAGACACTTATGAGGCTGTAGGCATCAATGTCAATAGTCCTTATCTCTCTCCTCCAAACAGCTCCTGGAACATCATCCAGCATTTCAACCCAGCATCACGTACACTCCTTTATTCCGGGTTCAGGAGTGACTTTTCTTTGAGTGTGCTGTATTTCCCCTCTTGTAAGCATTTAGGTATTGCTGCTGCATAGATACTGCCCCAAGGGCTCTTCCTAGCAGGTCCTGAGATATAGTTATTTTCTTCCTCTCAAGCATTGCCATACTGAGGAAACAAACATAAGGTTTCTATCCAGAGTCCTGTCCTGCTCTTTTTGGGTATTCTGGCAGCTCAGATGAGAGGAGAAAGAAAGTGATCCTCTCCTCATTGTGCTGCTGACAGCCTGAACTCCTCTCCTTCCTCTCCCTGCCACTTCCTGCCATGCTTATTGACCCCAAACCACACCAGCTGCTCCATCAATAAGCTGTTTGCTGCCTGTGGCTCAATGTATCATCATGCTGCGAGGAAAAAAAAAGCAGCCACACATCCCTTTAGCAGGCTGCTTGTTTCAGTGTTTTAACTGTGCACAGAGATGCTCTGATTAAGTTAAGGGATTATATCCATCACCCAGTGAGAGTGCAGATAAAGACATAACTGCAGGTAATGGCAGTGCGAAGATGTGCAGACAGGGCAATAGATAGGAACAATATCCTCTGAAAGCAAAGCAGAGGAATAATCTCAAGGCTAAATCACACACATTTGCCTCCTTTGGAGGCAGTTAAGGCAAATGATGTGGTGGGAGCAGGCCTAGAAGTCTCAGAAGCAGATCCTGGCTTGTTTGGTGTTTAGGCATGGAGCTGGGTCCTTCCTCAGCTCCAGGCTTTCTGCCCCATCACAGGACCATGGAAAGACCAGCACCCAGCCAGCTAGTGCCACAGCAGCTCAGGCATCACCTATGCAGAGATGTGTCAGGAAGGACCCAGAGTGTCTCACAAACCTTCACCTGTTGCATTGGCCCCACTGCTCTGTGGTGCTGGAGGTAAAAATAACCAGTGCTGACACACACTGGAAATACAAAGCGAGGAGGAGGCTTACTAAAGGTCAAAGTAGCAACAAGCAGCAGCAAACCCCACACCATCTCCTTACAGTCTACAAGTAAAGATGACTTCTTCTGGGCCCGAGTGGTACATCTTCTCCCTGCTCATCTTGCAGCCTTCCCACCTCTGCCCATCAGCAAGCTCCAGCTTCTCCACTGAATCATAGAATCATAGAATCAACTACATTGTAAAAGACCTTTAAGCTCATCAAGTCCAACCATTTCCCAGCACTGCCAAGGACACCCCTAACCCATGGCACTGAGGGCCTCGTCTACACGGGGTGTGAATACTTGCAGGGGTGGTGACTCCAGCACTACCCTGGGCAGCAGTTCCAATGCCTGAGCACCCTCTGGGGAAGGAATTGCTCCTCATCTCCATCTGAACCTCCCTGGTGCAGCTTGAGGCTGTTTCCTCTTGTTCTATCCCTTGTTCCTTGGGAGAACAGACCAGCCCCCTCCTGACTCCATTCTCCTCTCAGGCAGTTGTAGGGAGCGATGAGGACCCCCTGGGCATTCTCTTCTCCAGACTGAACCCCCAAGTCCCTCAGCTGTTCCCCATCACACTGTGCTCCAGACAAGTATTCCCTCCCATCCACCCCTTCCCCACCCCTGTATGCTGGTACCTCCTCTCACTTCTGCAAACTCAGTTTCCCCCTTGGTCAGTGCAATTCCTCCCTGTGCCCAGAAATCACCATCGGACCCAGAATGCAACCACCAGCATCAGGGAGCAGACACTCACCCACAGAGCACACAGCCTGTGATGAACTGCCAACAGATAAATACAAGAAGCATCATCCATCGCAGCAGACAAGCCCCTGATGCCTGATGCAGGTCTGTGTGTCTATGCTTTAACCCAAAAGCAGATGGTTGGAACATGGGGATGTTGGATATGGCAGCTCCACTCCAGACCTATGCTCATTTCTGAGGATAACAGCACTCTGCAGAAGTGTTTGGCTGCACAATTCCCAGCCCATCATTTCGTTTCAGATTGTTTTGCATCCACACCGTTCGGGCCTGTGGATGTGGAACTGGTGAGTAGGCGTTCTCCCTCTCTCTGCCTGTATGCTTGAAATGTTTAAGCTGAAGAATAATGACTAGCAGAAGGTGAATATTGAATCTCATGCCTCTGGTATCAGCTTCCAAGCAAGTAATAACTCATGGTAGATACAGCGCATCTCCAAGAGGTTCTAAGTATTTTCACATTAACCTCCAAGGTAGAATTGCTTTTCTTTATGGGTTTTGGTTGGGGGTTTAAGGTTTTTTTCAGGTGGGTCCATGTTTTACTCAGTAGGTTTCAGGTGGGAAGCAAGGGTTGGAATTTCCCTCACCACTGCCCCTGCATGGGGGTGGTTGCACCTTCCACAAACTAAATCTGGATGAAAGTACATTTATTTCACAGGATTTTAAAGAGAAATCTATGAGCTATTCTCTGTGTGCATGCATGGATATCTGTTTAACACTCAGAGAACAAGGCCAGTGGGCTGTAGGAGCATGGCACTGAAGTAAATGGTCCACATGCAGCATAACCATGCAGGAAAGCAGTTTGATGGGGATGGGGGAGTTGGATTTGCTACACCTCAAATGTCATTTTTTAGCAGGGAGGGGTTTTCAGGGCTCTGTGTAGGCTACATAGAGAACAGAGACAGGCACAGGGGCAGTCTGCCTCTGGGGAACATCAGCATCCCATAGGGAGCTGGGCCCTGCTGGGAAACAGAGGGAGGAAGCCCCTGAAGCAGAATGGGGTTTCATCTCATATATCACCAGCTCCCAGCTCTGCTGCAGCAGCTTTGCCTCTAAAGGAGAGGCCACAGAGTTTCCCATAGCAACCTTTTTTAATAACAGGCAAAAAGAGCATCAGCTGCTCCTGAAGATACCAAAAGAAGGTCAAACTACAGGAAGAGCCTTCACGCTTCACCCACCTCGCCTGCAATCTACTTCTGCTCTCACAACAACCCATGCCTCAGCTCTGCCTCTTGTCCTGGTTTCCATCTCATCCCCTTACACAGCAACCTGTCAGTGCTGCTGTGGTCTGGAGCAAGCCTCAAAGCACCGAGTGGTACAATACCTCCCTTCATGCCTCCTCCACACCTAAACCTCTTGGACATCCCCCATTTCTTCCATTGTGGGTGCTCACCCTTCTTTCAAAGAGAAACAGGGGCCAAGCTCAGTGTTGACAGCCCGGAGAAGCTGCATGGAGACCTCAGAGCAGCTTCCAGTGTCTGAAGGGGGCTACAAGGATGCTGAAGAGGGACTCTTCATCAGGGACTGGAGTGCTAGGACAAGAGGTGATGGGTTTAAACTTAAAGAGGGGAAATTTAGCTTAGGTATAAGGAAACAGTTCTTTCCTGTGAGGGTGGTGAGGTGCTGTCACAGGTTGCCCAGAGAAGCTGTGAATGGGTTAAGGGCCATAATAGAGATCTGGATGGTACCAAGGGGAAGATTAGCAGAGTAATTGTGACTGCTTGGGATGAAACACCACAAAATATGAACATCTTTTTCTCTTCTCCTCACATATGTACTTTGCATTTTTAATAAAGACTGGCTTAATTTTTAATTGTCTTCTATTTGTTTCCTAAGCCTGAAACTCTACAGAAAATAAACGTGCCATCCAGACCAGACTGCCAAGTGCTGCTGGCTTTATTTATATAGCCCCAGCACCCTTACTGAGTTATTACTTTGGAGTAAAGCTGGCTCTGAAGAAGCTGTTACCTTGGTGTGAGAGCACTGTTGAGCAATCCCTATGTGCACCCAAGGCCAATGAGATTGGAAGTGTGGGTTGGAGGATATGTTCTTTCCAACACCCTAACCTATCCAGGGGCCTCCTCTGCATTCAGCTCCTGATGTGGGAGGGCATTCAGGGGCTGCCTGGACCCCTGAGATTTAGAGGACTAACATCCATTATATTTCATGTGTTGGCTGGGGATGGGAAAATCTCTGTCTAGCTTCCCCAGAGGAAACCTACTGCATCAGCACACAGCCTCCCTTTGTCAGGGAGCGAAAATGAAACAGCCCTGGTAGGTCCCTTCTGGGCCATTTCCCTGAGAAAATCCAGTGGGAGATTCTCTCTTCCAGCTCTTTTTTTTCTGACGCCTTTTCAGTCTTGAAATTTGGCTTCCCACCTTATCCCTGTGATTCTGTCTCACAACCAACCACACATCCAGCGTCCATATGTTTCTTCCTAAAGCTTTCTGGTGCTTCCCTGGTTTAGTGCTGTCATTTCCAGATGGAGGTTCCCCTTTCATTCACTTAGAAGCTCTCCCTCCTCCCCTGATGTCCTGTAGGCTGATAGATGCTGTACTGGGGCTCATGCATAGCTTACACAAGTGTTGTAACTTGGCTTCTCATCATAGAATCATAGAATGTGTTGGGTTGGAAAGGACCTTAAGATCATGTAGTTCCAATCCCCTGCCATGGGTAGAGACACATCCGACTTAGACCAGGTTGCTCAAGGCCCTGTCCCACATCTCACCTCATATATCCACCCCTGAAATGCTTTTTCAGCTGCTCTCTGGGCTCAGTCTAGGTTACCAGCATCCTTCTGGCGCCACATGTCTTGATACTGAGACAGCAGCTCTCATTATCCCTTCCTCCACATCAGTGTGGCTCGTGCCCAGAGGGTTTAATGTGGGCAAATCCAAGCAGGATGCTCTGAACAGACAACTGTCAGCCCTTCCCAGGCTGGGAGTGAGCAGTGGGATTGCTGTTGGCTGCTGGTAGATACGACACATAACAGATAAACCCAGTGATTGGAGAGATTATGAGCAAAGGGGTTGAGCTGGGAAAGAATTCCTTTGTGGACTGGCGGCAGCTCTGTTTGCCTGTGTGTGATCTGTTGACTGCCATGAGATCCTGCAGATATATAACTCCTTTGCCACCATCTAACACTCACAACACACAGGCAGTTGCTGCTGCGGGCTGAAACAGCCCAGAGCTTCCCTGCAGCTTGAGGAAGGTGTGTGTTGCTCCCCACGGGGCACTGCCTCTTAATTACCTCTGTTAAAATGACTTAAATGAACCTCGCAGCTTGTAGAGTCAAGAGGCCCCTAAGGATGCTGTGGTGCAGAGGTGGACAGGGAAATTTTAAGATAGCAGCAAGGAGAGATGGCACATTCCTGCCTGGAAAGGAGAGAAGAAAGCAAAGAAACAGAGCTCCCAGAGGCAGATGAGATGCACACAGATGGGGTCCATTGCCTGTTTGAAAGCATAGCATCTTCCCTCCTGTCCACCCTCCAGGAGCAGGGCAGGAGGTGCTGACAGACATTCACACCTCTCCACTGCTGCCACCAGCACCACACTTTGCTGTCAGATGCTACCTGGGGCAGAGCTGGTCACATCTCACTGGTACAGCAGAGGGAAGCAGAACTGGTGCTTTGATGAGCTGCACCCAAGCAACATGACCTCAGAGCAGCTCCCAGTATCTGTAGGGGGCCTACAAGGATGCTGGAGAGGGACTCTTCGTCAGGGACTGGAGTGCTAGGACAAGAGGTGATGGGTTCAAACTGAAACAGAGGAAATTTAGCTTAGGTATAAGGAAACAGTTCTTTACTGTGAGGATGCTGAGGCACTGGCAGAGGTTGCCCAAAGAAGTGGTAGATGCTCCATCTCTGGCAGTGTTCAAGGCAAGGTTGGACAAAGCCTTAAGTGACATGGTCTAGTGTGAGGCATCCCTGCCCACAGCAGGGGGTTGGAACTGGATGATCTTAAGGACTTTTCTAACCCAAACCATTCCATGATTCTATGGCAAGGCAGAACGGGGTTGAGGACCACTGCCAAGTGCTCCTCCCACAGCATCCCAGTTGGGCTGCTTCATTTTTTGGATGAATCCAGGCCTGGAGGTTTCAAAGCAACCTGTGAAATGCGGTCATATCTCACGCAGCAGTTTTAAGGGCAGCTGTGGATAAATCCCCTGGTCTGCTTTGAATATCATCAAAAAAAGAGATCCGGAACAGTGAGTCATCAAAGGGTTTGTTGTATTTCCCACAAGAATTAATTGTCTGCTGAGAATTCTACATCAAGAAACCACATTTTGCTTCTACATCTCATGTCATCCATGTGCAAGATCGGACTCATGAACCTCTCCTGGGTATTGTTAGCCAGCCTCTGTGATGTGCTCCAGCTGCAGGGGATGGAAGAGTGCCGGTGTATACCGGAGTTTCCCTTTGGGATCCTGAGGCTTTGTTCTGGCAGTGGAGCAGTGCTGCTGAAGTCAGCCCGACCATGGCAGCGATGCTCCTGCTGCTCAGCCCAGCTCAGCAGGTGAGTCTGAGCTTCTTCAGGCTGAGAACTGCTCAGGAGGGAGCAATGTGCTGTTAATGCTGAGGGCAGTTTCATGAGTTGCTTCCTGCTAGAGCCCCATCCCTCTCTATTAGCCTCCAGGCCTCCCACAGCAATAAATGCTTCCCTTTCCTCCACCTTCTCCAAGAGGTTCACTTGGTAGGAGGAAGGCACAGCTGATTCTAAATCCCTTTACTGTTCATGAAAGTGGATCACATCAAAGACAACCTTCCCCTCCATTCCTGAGGAGGAAATGGTGTCACCCTGCAGGCTGGCTCCTCCTTACAGTTCTTTAAATCCCCAAAGAAAGGACTGTTTTTCAGTGTTTTCCACAAAAGATTCACTTTTTTCCACCAGTCTTAATCTGTGGCCCCTAAATATCTTCACTTACCAGGGCAGAAACTGCACAGGGACTACACAGGCTTAGTTTTCCTTTGCTTCCTTTCAAGGGTCCCACAGGAGCAGACCATGGGCTTCCATGTGCCTGCAGAACCAAAGGCAGAAAGTTGAACCATCCTAGTTTGAGTCATATGTTAGGAGGCTCCTTCACACAGCACATCCAAGCCCCTGTTCCTCAAGAACAGGGAATTGTAAAGGCCAGAATGCACTTCCATTTTAATCCCATCATCATTCCAGTAGGTGACTGTGAAGCAGAAAAGAATGGCTTTCTTTCCAGCATAGAAAGCTGAATAATTCAGACACCTTCTTTAGGCCTTCTCCTCTCTTCCCAAGATAATAATCATCCCACATTATAGTGCTGCCACAAAACGAGCCACTCAGGACTTCATCGTATTCACTAGGCTTTGCACTGACAGGAGGAGAAAGCACAGATCCTCTTGCTGTTGGAGGGAGGATGTTTATGCAGCCCAAGACTGGGGGATCAGCTGGAATGGGAAAAAGACTTGCTGCATAATTCCTATGTGATTTTGGCCGCATCTCTTTGTGACTCTTTCCTCCTCCTGCAAAGGCAGCAGCGAAAACACAGTAAGCCCACAGCTGACTGCTGTGAGAAGCAGTATATGGAGTGGGTGCCAAGGACTTGATGACCACAGTGATGGGGAGTGTTAAAGGGTTATCCCACATCCTGCATAATTTGTTCTATAACCTCCAGGCAGCACAGGATGGGCCAGTGGTGCTGAGGACTCACTGAGCCCTGCCTGTAGCCAATGCAGAGTAGGTTGGACTAGGCACAGCATGAATTGGGCTAGGCACGGCATGGACTGGGCTAGGCATGGCATGGACTGGGCTAGGCACGACATGGATTAGGCTAGGAACAGCATGAATTTGGCTAGGCACAACATGGATTGGGCTAGGCATGGCATGGACCGGGCCATGCATGACATGGATTGGGGTAGGGAGGCTCTGCCACAGCTTCTCTTGCTCCTGCACCAGGTCTTAAACCTGCATGGCCAGAGGTGAACACCAGCACCATGTGCTCTCTAATCCCCAATATGGAAAGCCTTTTTCTGAGAAGCAGGAATTAATATAGCCCTGGAGATGAAAGTCTAAGTGTCATCAAATTACATGCGATCAGAACCAGGTCAAATTCATAGCAAGTGTACAGATTGTACCCGACAATTTAAAACCAGTTGATGCCTCCAAGAGAAAGTAATTACAAGGAACAAATGACGAACAAGGGAAAAGTGGCATTTTAAGGCAGAAGCACAACTTCCCTTGATGTAAGTTACCATAGCTTTACAGCAAATGAACAATACTTGTGCCTTTAAAATATCTTAACTGAGGGGAGCTCTACAGACAGACAATATCAGTAATATGCATATAGGGAGTCCGTGAGTACCTGTGCAAGTGCATTAAAAGGGATGAGAAAGCTCTAAAGGGAGCTGGAAGAAGTGTGACTCAACACTATGAAGATGGTTAATGTGGATACAGATGTTCTGAGAACAAAAGAAATCCTATAATTGTTACAGACCTTTTATCAGATGAAGATAATGATGTATCTAATATTCCTGCACCAAAAAACCCCAACAGAACAGCAGCATCCAATAACTATCTTCTGTATTCTCAAGGAAACTAGGTGGCATATTAATATCCTATGAGAGTAATGTATTATTCTACTCTATTTGAATTACTCTATTTGAATTACTCTATTCTACATTAACTATGAAAGTTGTTGAATATCCTTTACTAGAGATGAATATTTCTAAATTAGGACACCTCAATAACAGTCAAAAGGTTTCTAAATCTCTCTGAAGACCTCTCTAAAAGGTTAATATCAAATCTAAGTGAAATCTGGGACAACTGAGAATTGCCTGTAAACTGTAAGGAAGGCATTGTTCCATTAGCACTTCTACAGCATAAATGGGATGGCAAGGGGAGAGAGATGAGCAGGACTACCTTCCACTAGAGCAGGTTGCTCCAAGCCCCATCCAACCTGGCCTTGAACACTGCCAGGGATGGGGCAGCCACAGCTTCTCTGGGCACTCTGTGCCAGTGCCTCAGCACCCTCACAGGGAAGAACTTCTTCCTTACATCTAACCTAAATCTCTCCTCTGTCATCTGCATGGAGTAATCTTCCATGTGTCTGTGCAAGATCCTGGCCAGACCTGCAATTCCTGGGAATTGCGGGCAGCTGAAACGCCGGCAATTTTTCTGCTAGAGCAGCTCTTCAAAAAAGCTCTTCTTGTTTGAAGATGTTCCTAAGGTGGATTTGAAGAAGGCAGATGCTTTTAAGCACTGCATGATCTGAGCCAGCAGAAACAGCGTGTACCCTGGGAAGGACATGGGCATGGTGACAAGTTGGGACTTCGGTTCTCTGTTACCAAGGAAAACCTAAGCAGCCCATATCAATGTGCACAGTCTCTGCTGGCTGGAAAGCTGCCCATGCACAAGCACCTCTGGGAACTGCCAAAAATCTGGTGCCACTTCTTCCTCTGGCTATTGAGACTGGACAGTTCTCAAGCCACTTGGAGACCTTTACCCTTGCAAGGTAAAAGGCTGGGGCCTTTTCTTCCCCAGCCACCTTCTTCCCAGGTATCTGACTTTGCATGGACCCTCATAAATCAGGATGTCTGGAGCTGGGCCCAGCGATTAAACCAAAGATAAATACAGGTAAATAAGTAAATGTCTTCAGTTTCATTGCTTAGCCTGCAACTCCAAACAGGTGAGATTAATCCTTTCCTGCCTCTACCCCACTGTTTGGGTTGAATCCCTAGTGACCATCCCCTTAGGCAGCACATGGCTATTATGGATTCTGCCACAGAAGAGGCAGAGGTTGTGCACCCAGGCATGAGAAAGAAGACGGTCCTCATCTCATTTTCCATGATGCTGGGAGTAGCTTCTGCTGATGGTGGAAGAGCTGGCCACTTGCAAAGGCTGCATGTAGAGGTATGCTAATGTACTTGCACAGAACAGAGAAAACATTAAGTTTCCAAAGCACGGGGAGGAAATAATCTGTGTTTATGTGTGCAGCACCTCTGGAGAAGATGCATCAATCTCTTTCATATACGAGTTCACTTCCTATTTCTTTTGATACTTGCTCTTGTCAAGCTCCAAATAGAGTTTTTTCCCTTTGAGTGCAGGTTCCCTGCTCCCTCCTGGGTATGAGGGCTGACTTATCTACCCATTACATCAGCTTTTCCAGGTGGAGAGATAAACACAGGCCTAGGGAAAAAGCTTTGTCAGCTTTTGAAGGAAAGATTAAATGCAAGCAGTTACCTAACCTCAGGCAGCACTGGTGCCCAATGTGAAGCTTGATAAGCAACACAAATCCCTCTATTTCAGAGGCACTAGTAGAGTGAGAAATCTATCCCACTTAACTGTGGCAATTGGTCTGATCCTCAGGGAGAGAAAGTCAATCAGCCACAACGCCCCCAATTCTCTTGCCATGTTTGTGTGGTGTGTCCAATCTCAGCAGCTGCTCAGAGTTGTCCTTTCTGGAGCTACAGAAAGAGCAGCCACCAAGCCTGGTGCTTCTAAATGCACAGTGGAGAGATGCTTGGCCCTTTTGCAGGTTACCCATCACCCCCGCAGCATCATCCAGGCTTGAGCTATACACACTATGCTCTGTTGAGAGCACATGTAAAGGCAACCAGAAAGCAGGTAGCAAATGCCTGTGTCCTCGAATATAGTGGGGATGCTTTCCAGTGCAAGTGTGTCACTGGGGAGCTGGAAGTACACAAAGGAAGGACAAACTGAAAGAAAATTCCCATGAAATGTTGCTCAGACTGGGAATGTCCAGGGCTTTTGCTGCATTCTTTGACAGTGCTTTGAGAGGCTGCTATAAGACTACAGAGGTCAACTTGCTGCTCAGGAACGAGAGCAAAGATGCTGATCCCTCACTACCAGTGTCTGTGAAACGGGACTTTACGACACACACTGACAAGATAAGATGTATTATGCCACCACAAGCACCCAGGAAGCCCGTAAGTGCATAAACAGTAATGAAAGAGTAATACTTCATTTTCACATCTACTCCAAATCCATCAGCCTTTTGACTCAAAAGTAGCCTGCTAACGTATCTTGAGCATTCATTTGATTCAGACCTTCTAGGTGGCTCAGAGATGCACAGGAACACGCATTCTCTGAACTTCAAGAAATAGCTTTGCCAAGAAACCAGCCACGGTGAAGCAGCTTTAAGCTTCAGCTGAAGATCTCCCATGCCCCTTGCTGGAGAAGCAGTGCAATAACAGAACACCGGACAACACACACCTGCGAAAGCAGTCAAACGGAAGAAGAAAAGCCAAGTAGATAATGAATCTACATCCCCAGGGATACAGAGGTTGCCCCAGGCTCATTTGCAGTAGTAAAAATTAACAAATAAAACCATACAACTTAAAATATAAAATAGTATGGGCCTGTCATATTTTGGCACTGATGAAATACAGTGTGTATTCTCCTATTTGTAAAACCAGAATGACCACTTCAGAGACTGTGGTACATGGGCAATCGCATTAGATATGCATATGGCATAGTGGGAGGTGGCATAAAATGACAGTGTTGTAGGATAAAGGTATCAAAATCAGTATCAAAATAAGTAGCTATGTCCTGATAGCCATTTACTGGTCAGGTTATCTGAGATAGTCAAACCTTCTGAGCAGCTCTTGCACTGAGCCAGTTAATGGCAGGAAAAGAGTACAGAATAAGGTGAATTCAGCAAAGACAAATGTAAGGCCTTGTACCTGGGAAAACATAATCCGGGAGTGCAGCCCAGGCTGGGATCTGCCTGGCTGAGGGGAGCTCTATGGAAAGGGACATGAGGCTCCTGGTGGACAAGCAGCTCAGTAAGAGTGAACAGTGTGCTGCTGTGGCAAAGAAAGCCAACAGGATGCTGCCAAACACCACAAGGGTATCATAGCAGAGACTTGTTTATCATCCCACCCTGCTTTACTCTTGTCAGGCCACCCCTGGAATACTGTGTTCAGTTTTGGTCCCTGCTATGCAAAAAAGATGTGGAGAGGCTGGAGAGGGTCCAGAGAAGGGCCATAAAGATGATCCAAGTGTCCTGGGTTCAGCAGCAGCAGTCATTTTTCTCCTTCTTGGTAGCTGGTGCAGCGCTGTGTTTTTGATTTTGGGCCTGGGAACAGCACTGATAACACCAGTGTTTTCAGTTACTGCTTGGTAATGTTTTGATCTGGCCAAGGACTTTCTGAGTCTCATGCTATGCCAGGGAGGAGGGGAAGCCGGGAGGAGGCAGAGACAGACACCTGACCCAAACTGACCAAAGAGGTTATTCCATACCACAGCACGTCATGTCCAGGATGTGAAAACGGAGAGAGCAGAGACCCGGAAGGGTGTGGTGGTGGACCAGGGGTGCATGGCATGGTCAGGTTTTTGGTATTGGGGGGTTTGCTGCTGGGGGGTGCACTGGCTGGGTCAGGCTTGGTGAGCAGTTGTATTCTCTTTCCTTGTACTTGTATTATTACCAGTGGTAGCAGTAGTGATTTGTGTTATACCTTAGTTACTAAACTGTTCTTATCCAACCTATGCGAGTTGAACTCTTTTGATTCTCCTCCCCATTCCCCCGGGACTGGGGGAAGAAAGAGGGGGAGTGAGTGAGTGAGTAAAACTTCGTGAGTTTTAGAGGCTTAAACCACGACGCCAAGGACTGGGAAGCCACATGAAGAACAGCTGAGAGAGCTGGGCTTGTCAGCCTAGAGAAAAAAAGGCTCAGGGAACACATTATCACCATGTTCCAGTACTCAAAGGGTGGCTACAAAGAAGATGAAGACCCCCTTTTTACAAAGAGTCCCATGGAATAAATGAGGGGTGATAGGTACAAGTTACTGCTAGGGAGATTCCAACTGGACAGAAGAAGATAAACCTTATCCTGGGCTGCATCAAGAGCAGCGTGACCAGCAGGTTGAGGGAGGTGATCCTGCCCCTCTACTCTGCTCTTGTGAGACCTCACTTGGAGTATTGTGTGCAGTTCTGGTGTCCTCAACATCAAAAGGACATGGAACTCTTGGAACAAGTGCAGAGGAGTCCATGAGGAAGATGAGGGGACTGGAGCACCTCCTGTATGAAGATAGGCTGAGAAAGTTGGGGCTGTTGAGCCTGGAGAAGAGAAGGCTGAGTGGAGACCTCAGAGCAGCCTTCCAGTATCTGAAGGGGGCCTATAGAGATGCTGGGGAGGGACTCTTCATTAGGGACTGTAGTGAGAGGACAAGAGGTAAGGGATTCAAACTTAAACAGGGGAAGTTTAGGTTGGACATGAGGAAGAAATTCTTTACTGTGCGGGTGGTGAGGCACTGGAATGGGTTGCCCAGGGAAGTTGTGAAAGTTCCATCGCTGGCGGTGTTCAAGGCCGGGTTGGATAGAGCCTTGGGTGGCATGGTTTAGTGTGAGGTGTCCCTGGCCATGGCAGGGGGGCTGGAACTGGATAATCTTAAGGTCCTTTCCAACCCTAACTATTCTATGATTCTATGATGATAACAAACAGCCATTGGAATAATCTCCCCATGGAAGTTGTGAATTCCCCAACACTGGACACTGTTATGCTTCAGCTGGATAGTGTGCTGGGACATCTAGTCTAGGTCATGCTCTTGACAAGAAAGGTTGGACCAGATGATCTTCAAGGTCTATTCCAACCTGATATTCTATGATTCTATGAACTTAAAAGAGAAGTGATTTTGATTTGCTGCAGTTGCATAGAAAAAGTAAAGGCTATATTAACATAAGCCAGTTGACAATTCCCTCTTGCTGTGGCTTTGGTTTCCATCCTCGGGAGCTATCTTCCTTGATAGGAAAAATATAGAACCCCCATATTTAGTGACACAATTTTAGGTTAGAGACACAACTTTAGATTGGAGACACACATCAATTTGCAATGGCTGAGACACTAAAGGTAAGAGAAATACGGTCCATTGTGGGAGGAATACCACACTTCTCTTCCTGTGGTTCGGGTGAAGGAGGAGCTGCAGAGAAAGCACTGCAAGACCCTGCTCTAAAGCTGCTGCTCTCTCTGCATAGTCTTCAAGAAGCCTGAAAAAAGCCCACTTTGGTTTAAAATATATTGCATTATTTGGCAAACCTTTAATGTGTTCCTAATGGAGCATGAAGTGAGTGGACACATCAGTTTAACATTTCATTTCTTCCTTCATGCTTTGTCAGTTGGTAGTGATGGCAACTAAGTGACCTAGTGGGAACTGATAATGAAATTACTGTAGCAGTCCAAAACAAAACTGGTTTTAATTTAGGTCCTGCATAAATTAACTTTCTGACATCCTTTAGTTTAATTCTTAATTTTCCAAAGATAAAAGCAGCAGCAGCAGCCACATGTGTCTGACAACTGCAAGGGTGAAAACAGGCTTTTATTCAAAGCAATGTCTGCATTGTGTGAGAAATTAACAGATTTTCTAGTTTTATCAGATTGTAAAAAACTCAAGTAATTAAGTAAATAATAAAAGCTTGTCTCTGGAATAAGGATATCAAGTAAGAAATCAGAAAAGTGAAAAAGTGCCTTAAAATGGCACTGAAAACCAGATAGATGCAAAGGAAATAACCACAAAGGAAATGCCTAGAAACTGCCAGAGATGCCTCTGCACAAATTAAGTCAGTACGTGTCAATCATGACAGAAGGATCATTCCAGGGATGGGGCATCCACAGCTTCTTTGGGCAACCTGTTCTGGTGTCTCACTACTCTCATAATAAAGATACCTTTTTTTCCACTATATCTAATCTAAACCTACTTGCTTTTAGTTTAAAACAGTTACCTCTTGATCCATCACTATGGGGCCTGGTAAAAAGCTTCTCTCCATCTTTTCAAGGCCCACTTTAAGCACTGAAAGACCACAATAAGGGCATGGAGCAACCATAGAATCCCAGTTTGGTTTATGTTGGAAGGACCTTAAAGCTCATCCAGTCCCAAACCCCCTGCCACATGCAGGGACACCTTCCACTAGAGCAGGTTGCTCCAAGCCCCTGTGTCCAACCTGGCCTTGAACACTGCCAGGGATGGGGCAGCCACAGCTTCTCTGGGCACCCTGTGCCAGCACCTCAGCACCCTCACAGAGAAGAGCTTCTGCCTAAGAGCTCATCTCAGCCTCCTCTCTGGCACGTTAAAACCATTCCCCTTGTCCTGTCCCTACAGGCCATTGTAAAAAGCTTCTCTCCAGTTTTCTTATAGGCCCCTTAGCTATTGGATGTCCAGGTACCTCTTAAACACAGAACACAAGAAGGCGATTCTTGACTGAAATACACAATCATTAGGCAGGAGTGCTGCCAGCTGGCAGAGTCCAGGGGAAAGAAAAGCCAGCTACTGGGCAGCCAGAATTAGCTTTAAAATCCTGATATTTCAAGTAATAACAAAAGGGTGGCTGCTTCTTTTATTTACTTCTAGTTTAGGAATCTTTAAATCATTTGTACATAAGCTCAGGCTTTCCACAACCTCTGAACCAGAGGACAAGAAAGCACTATTTTTAAAATGAAAGCTGAGAAACCCATGCAGTCAGAAGCTTTAAGGAAAATACCAAGTGTCATGAGAGTTGGCACCACTCAAATTCCCTACCACCATCTTTCTTTAGATCCTGTTTTTAATGCAAAATTAAAGGCTATTTTCTCCCTTGCATTTTTCAATGCTACAGTCAAGTGCAATGTTCTGCCCTTTAGGTGAATGCTCTTTGTACAAAGTAATTTGATTATCTTCAATTATGCTGTTATCAACAGCTGAGATTAGTTAAAAAAGGCGAAGGTTTATAATTATACCAAATTTTCTTCTCATTTCAGACAATAACATCTGGACAGTCATTTCGCTTTGTATTATTAGCTTCCAATCACAATGATTTTCTGACTCTGATGCATTAGAACAACATGAAATGGTTTGAACTGCAAAAAGACAGACAAATTACTTGCTACAGAAGTCTTTTCCTTTAGGAATTCAAAACCACACGGAAGTATTTATTTGATGTTGATTAATTGGGTTGCTTTAAATAAAACTGGTGTTCAGAGTTAAATTTGATCTACAAGTCTCTCATTTGGAAGAGAGAACCCTGAGATTTATAGTTCATGTTCTCATGAGGTAGTGCCAGTAACAAAATCCGCTGGTGCAGCAGTGAATGGCAGAGGCTCCCCCTGCAAGCATCTGTTGGAACTATTTGCTTTGGAGCCCTCTGCTCTGGTTGTGCAGTGGAATTAATTTATCCTAATGAAATAGCCTGTTGAGGATAACATCAACTAGTAGATAACTATAGCACAGGCTGTCTGTAATATACCCTGTTAGCATTACTGGAAGCGCAACACTCCTGCTGCCCCCTCAATGCAATGAAATACCAATAAATGAAGTGTGCAGGAGGCATTCCGCCTAGCTGTCTTAAAGTCAAACTGTAAGAGTTGCCTGACAAGGGCTACCCTTGTACAACAGCAAGCAGCAAAGGGGTCCTCCAGCCTTCCCAGGGCAGCCTGGAGTAGCTGCAACTCCCTGTTAAGATGAGTGGGTAGACATGTTCAGCAGAGGTTGATGCAGAACAGAACTATGTACTGCGAGACTTGGGCTGGAGCAATGACAACCTGCTCACAGATTGTGTCTCCTGCTCAGGTTCTCAGCCTCAAAGGTACTGCAATAGATAAACAGCTAGTAATGAACTGATAAACATCCTCATACAACAGAAAAAACAGCACAGCAGCATCTGGGGCTCCCCCCCCCCCCGCCACAGACGATACTGTGGAACTCAGTAGGGAGATGAGAGCATCTCCAGGTCTCCTTTCCACGATGTGCTGTCCCCATGGGACAGAGGAGCAGAGGGTGCTGTCATCGTATATCCCAGGGTGCAATTGGAGAGGAGCAAACACCATCTCAGCAGCTGTTGAATGGCACCTAGTATGGAGCTGGACAGGGGCTGAGCCTGGGCAATGGGTCAGGCCAGGCACCGCTATGCTAGCTGCACTGGAAGGAGCTGCCTTGGGAGCATTGGGATATGCACTCAAATTCAGTGTATTCTGAACAGATGAAACCCACTTAGCTCTGTCTAGAAGAATAATTATTTCCTCTCCAGCCTAGAAGCCAATGCAAGGAGTTTGCACCCCTGAGGTAGAAATAAACTGCATATTTATTGTTAGCATTACAGCAACCTGGTGAGCTAGTACTGGTGAGCTAGTACTGGTGACACCTTAATCCATCCAGAACAGCATGGTTTATACTAATAATGCACCCGTTAACTGGAATAATAACTGGTTCCTTTCAGATCTCAAATCCAAATTGTCAGCAGAGAATCCCCAGAAAACGAAGGCAGTGATGTGGCAGGACTTCCTAAGAAGGAGTACTTACATCCAACCTCTTCACTAATTTAATCAGTGACCAGAAAGTTAAATATTACTGCTGATAAAATTCACAGGTGAATCATCAAGATTAGTAAAGGAGGGAAGAGGAGGTGCTGCATTACCTGGTCTAAGGGTACCTGACGTCAGAAGCATGCCAAGAAAGGAGTTTTGCAAGCGGTGCCATGTACAGTGGTACAGGTATGGGCAATTTCCACAGTGGTGGAACATTCCCTGGGCAACTGCAGCCCTAGAAAGGGTAAAAGGACAAACAGTTCATGGAGATCTTTCAGTGCTATGGTACGATGAAATACAAGGGTGATCCTGAATGCATAGCTGTAAAGAAGAAATCTGTGTATTTTTGTTAGGTGGCTCCTAGATTGCCAGGGGCAATTCAGGCAACCATATTTTAAAAGGGATGTTGACAAACTGAGCAGGGTTCACAGGAAAGCAATGAAGAACTGGTAAAAATATCTTTTGTTAAGAGGTTTAAAGAGCTCCATTTGTTAACTTAGCCAGAAAGAAGAATTTGAGTTGAGTACAGCATATATAAAATCTTCCCAAGAAGAAAATATCAAGAATGAAGTATAAAGAAACGTATAAAAAGACCAAGTGGCTACAGGGTAGATCAGCCAAATTCATACAGAGAATCCAAGCCCACATTCATAATGAGGAGGGTGAGGACAAACGGAAAGATAAATTCTTTACCTCTTTATTTCTTCAGATCTGAACTGTTTCTTAAAGACAGCTCTATAGTTAAATACAAGTTATTTGGCTCAAGGCAGGGTAGCTGCTTGTGATATACAGAAGTGCACATTCCTATGGACTGCCAAAACATGTGATGGATGCCTAGAAACAAACCACCGAGTTTTGAAGTGCTTGTGAGTGGAGACATTCCTTGCTTTGGGCCAGCTACAAGAGAGACCATTTCATATGGAAAAGCACTTCTGATTATCCACTAAAAACACACCAGTGCAAATTCTCAAAGCCCAGTGTTTAAAAAAGGCACTATTTGCATGTGCCTCATCAAGCCCTAAAGAATCAGGACGGTCTTGGGGAGGTGATCGGGGTTTCTGGCTACGGTTTGAGTGCCTATTTGTTGCTGCAGCCCAAGACACAGGCACTGATCTGGGTAAAAGGCAATCCACATGCATGCACCAATATTACAATAAATAAGCAGCTTTATTGGGGGTTTTTATGGATTATTTTTAACCCAGTTCAGCTCTCTGCAAACAGCCTTGTCAGCATGGCTGGGGCTGGGCAGTCATGGCAGCACCCACCCATCACTGAGCAGGAATTCCCAAAGCCAGTACTGCCTCAGAAGTGTGGATACTGAGGCTGTGCCAATGGCTCATTGTTGCCATGGGAGAGATCTGGCTTTCCTCCTGTCCCCAAACAGCATGGTACCACCACCTCCTGTTGCTGGTGTTGGCAACTGGTGGCTAATTCTCTGCTGGATTAGGCAGTCAGCTCAGAGAGATCAGCAGTACCAGCCTAAGGGACCACGCCTGCTGGTCTATCTACCTGCTGTATCACAGCATCTTTATCATCAAACCATAGCCTCAAATTCCTGTACAGCTCTGGGCTATATATAGCCATACATAACTGTATATAGTTAGGAGGCCTCCCTAGCTCCATATAGTCATTCTAAACCCCAGGCAGGATCATCCCACCCTCCCCACTGTTCCTAATAGTGCCTTTTCCTCCTCTTTCCTTAGCACCAGAGCTGCAGGGGGTGAGCAGGCTCTGCTTAGCTCTTGAGATAAGCTCAGCAGATGGTGGCACAACTTCCAGGTCTTGGAGAAGAGAGAAAAAGGGAGACGGTTGCACCCAGAAGTTTTGTAGAATCCCAGACTGGTTTGGGTTGGAAGGGACCTTGAAGATCATCCAATTCTACCTGAATGCCACAGACACCTTCCACAAGGGCAGGTTGCTTCAAGGCCTGTCCGACCTGGCCTTGAACACTGCCAAGGATGGGGCAGCCACAGCTTCTCCAGGCACCCTGTGCCAGGGCCTCATCACCCTCACAAGGAAGAATTTCTTCCTAGTATCTGAACTAAATCTCCCCTCTTTCAGCTTAAAACCATTCCCCCTTCTCCTGAACCTCCATGTCCTTGTAAAAAGTACCTCTTCAACACCTTCAGGCAGTGGAGCTGCTCTAAGGTCTCCCCTTAAGGAGCCTTCTCTTCTCCAGGCTGAACCAGCCCATCTTTCTCAGCCTGGCTCCAGAGCAGAGCTGCTCCAGCCCTTTTCATGGCCCTCCTCTGCCCTTTCTTGCTTTCCAGTTGTCCAAAGCAATGTTTATCTGCCTCCTTGGGGATCATTCATCAGGCTTAACCCAGAGACACCCATAAAATTCATGCAGAGCACTGCATTGCTAGAGCATTCATATTCTCCTACTTATAACAGTGAAAGACTCATAGGGCACAATGAGGAAGAAGATGGATCACTGCTGGGTAAAGGTCATCACTCCTTCTATTGTAGAGCAGAAATAAACACAAGCCGCAGCCCTGCACAGCTACGTGCTCTTCAAAGAGCTCTTCCCCTGTGCCTCTTTCAGGGCCTGTTCCATCCTGCTACAGTCATTTGTTACTATGGGTTTCTGGCTGAGCTTCCTTCTCAGTCATGTAATTTCCTTTTTCTTTTCTTTTGTGGGACGTTTTCAGATTTTCAAAGGGAAAAATCTGTATTCCGATTCACCATCCAACAACCCATCAGTGTGGAAGAGAAATGTTCCTAATTTTCTTAGGGAAACTTTCCAACTTGCTAAAACAGACTTAACAGCCAACTAACTTCATACTGATCACGAGCATCAACGTGATGGTCCTGCAGACTGCAATCTCTTCTGTATGTAAGGAAGGTGTTGTCGGGGTAATGGCAATAAGTTTTTCCTTTCTGCTTGCAACCTTTCCTGGAGCAAGAGGCAGTCTAGCCTCAAGCAACTCATTCCTTGAAGCCTGGGAAGCAGACGACAGCCTCCTGGTATTGATGTGGTTATGTAGGACGCGGACAATCTTAAACAAGAGGATATTCAGTAATGTGATGGCTGCTGTGCACATCAGCTCGCAGAAGAACCCAAAGGCTTTTCTACCTTTCCTTGGGCACCCTGTTGAAGACAGCCAGGGGAGGCAGCCCCCCAAAACCCCACCTTCAGCAAAGGTCCTGACCTCCCTCTTCTTGCAGCGCTGTGCCTGAGCTTCCGAGTGCTTTTAGGGAATAATATGCTCATTACACCCTGCCACTTTTGCTGCATTGGACGTTGGAGCTGGCAGAGGTACCATCCGACTCCCAGCATCTTGCGCTCTGAAGCCCATTTAAGTGTAGCTGTTGACAAGCTGGATTCTGTTTCACCCACTTTTGCACACATTATTTTCTATACCATTGGTTAAAAGCAGCAGAAGAACCCTTTTGCCTCGCTGGGACATTATCCAGCACTTCATGGAGGAGCAGATTTGACAGTCTTAATACTGGAACATCAACTCCTAATTACCTCATTCCTATCTGTTGTTGTCATTCTGTTTGTTCTGAGAGCCAGGCAGACAGAGAGGAATTGCTGTGGGTGATGGAGTGAGGGATGAACACAAGGCAAAAGTGCTGAAGCACTCGTACAATTAATTAATCCTATGCTTTCTTAGTGAGAGGGCAGTTTGCTAAGGAAGAGGGAGACCTTAGAAGCCCCGAAAGTCACATTTTTGAGAGACAGTGCAAGTTTGCACTGTGTTCCTTCTCTAATGAGTTTCAACATATTGACAAGAATTTCAATGCAAGTATTCAACGCAAGACATAGAATCTTCTTCATTGTAATTTTATTGCCTGATGTAGTGGGTTGACCCTGGCTGGACTCCAGGTGCCCACCAAAGCTGTTTTATCATTCCCCTTCCTCAGCTGGATGGGAGAGAGAAAATACAAGGAAAGGCCTGTGGGTTGAGATAAGGGCAGGGAGAGATCACTCAGCCATTACTGTCATGGGCAAAACAGACTCAACTTGGAGAAATTAGCTTAATTCATTACTAATAAATTTGTATTAAATTCCTTCCTCCCACCCCTTCCTCTTTTCAGGCTTAACTTCACTCCCAGTTTCTCTTGGTCTTCCCTCCCCAGCGGTGCAAGGGGACAGGGAATAGGGATTGTAGTCAGTTCATCACACATTCTGTCTGCTCACACTTTTCCTCTGCTTCAACATGGGTCTCCTCCATGGGCTGCAGGTAGAAATCCGCTTCACCATCGCCCTCCATGGGCTGCAGGATCACAGCATCATCGGGGTCTGCACACCAGGCTACAAGAAAATCTCTGCTCTGGTGCTTGGAGCACCTCCTGCCCTCCTTCACTGAACTTGGGGTCTGCAGAGCTGTTTCTCTCACATACTCCCACTCCTCTCTCCTGCTGCAATTGCTGTTGTGGAGGTCGTGTCCCCTCCCCCTTAATTATGTTATCGCAGAGGCACTACTAGCCATCACTGATGGGTTCAGCCTTGGCCAGTAGTGGGTGCATCTTGGAGTTGTCTGGCACTGACTCTATTGGATATGGGAGAAGCTTCTAGCAGCTTCTCACAGAAGCCACCCCTGTAGCCCCCCTGCTACCAAAACCTCACCACACAAACCCAAAACACCCATTCAATATGTACAGACAACAAGCACACATTAAGACAAGGCAACTCCCAATAAATTAGCATGCCTGTGTTTGCAAGGAGACATAATAGCTGTTATTTATACTGCACTTACATATTTAATTTTCTTTATAAATAAAAGCTTTATGCCTCCCTTTGAGCCCACTCTTACAGCCTTTAGACTACAACAGCTCCAACCAAACTATTACCCCAAATTAGCATGCCATTCTGCATGCGCTTGTATTGCTTCCATGATTTTTATTGTTGTCTTAATTATTATTTTTCCCCTCAGTTCATTCATCCATCATCTTTACAAGCCCATTGTCGTACTTGCTGCCAGTTTAGTGTTCTCAAACATTTCAGCACACAGAAACAGCAAACTAGGGCGGCTCTATTATGATCTCTAATATTTCTGCGGAGTCTGAAGGTGCTGACAGCTTATGGTATGTCTTTCCCAGGCAAGTGCAAGTGCCTCAAAGTCCATCTATCTGTGATTACTAGGAGTAAAATTACACAGCATGCTTACCCTCCAAGTAGGAATCTGCTCCCCGGAGGTTAGAAATGGGGGACAAAAAGCACATCACAGCTGGAGAGCTGGCCAATGATTCGAACTTCTGAATAATCACCCATGCCTCTGCAAGGTGAGCCATGTGCTGGGCCTGAGTTGATAGCCTTTTCCTTGCTGTTTTGCCAGACAAATGATCTGCTCACTTAAGTGATGCATCAAGACTGCAAAGTCCTGTGACACCCCCCCCCCCCCCCAAATTCTCGGTGACAGCAGCTCAGGGATGATAGAAGTGAGGCCTCTATTTTGCTCTATGTCCTGCTTTATTTTGTGCCCTCACTGCTTTTTCTCCACTCCATACCGTCCCTTCATAGTAGGCACCTCAGTGTGGTGGATATCGGGAAAGAATTCCTCTTTTCCCTTGGGACTGCAGAAAAGGGTATTTCTCAGGATACACTCCAAGTATCCAAGCACGCACATTGTCTCCACTGCCCTGTTTGCATACAAGCCCATTGTCAACCAAAGGAACTGGAAAATTATGTCTATTTATCCATCCCTTTTTTTACCCCCTGCTGTGCCTCTTTTGGCAAAGCAGCTGAGCAGTTCGCATTGTTTTGCATTTAACGCTCCCAGATGGTTTTGTTTAGAATTTGGTTTATTGGTGAGACATGCTTCCTCTGCTTATTAAATTATGCCTACTTTTTGTCATCCCTCATGTAATTCCTGAGCGGAGCTCGAGGGAAGGGGCTGTTGTTACTGCCGTTGGGTGGATTGCTTTTTCAGGAGGGGAAGGTGGAATAGTTCATACAGCCTTGCTCTAAGCGCAGGGCAAACACCGCGTCTCCACATCCACTCCTTGCTCGCACAAGGGCATGAGGCTCCGAATGGGCGAGCGCAGCCGCGCACCGGCGGGGTTCCACCGGGGGGAGCGGGGCCATCCGGGGGACACTCGGACTCTCCCCCCGGGTAGCAGCGGAGCCCCGGGGCACGTCCTAGCGCTGTCCCCACAGGCGGGCGGCCCCATCCCGCTCGAGCGGCTGCCGGGCCGCGGCAGGTGGTGGCCGCAGCAGCGCCCGGGGGTGAGCCCTGCGGGTGTCTCCCCTCCGCTCTGCCCCAGAGCCGCCCGGGCGGCGGGGTTTGTCCTTCACAGCCCCCCCGAGCCCCCGGCCGGAGATCGCCGCCGGCTCCGCGCGGAACTCGCCGGCTCCGGAGCAGGAGGTGGGACCGGGTTGGGTTCGCTCGGCTTTTCCCTTTTATTTCCCTTGCTTTGTGCGGCTTTGGGGGTTTGTTGTTATCATTTCTATCCCCTCCTGTTTCCAGCCCGGTGCTCGGAGGGAAGGCGGGAGCACCGCGGCCCCGGGAAAGCCCTGACGGGCCGAGCCGGGACACGCTGAGGGGGCCGGCGGCGCCTCCCCCCGGTTCGGGGGGTCCCCGGGCTCGGCCCCCGAACGCCCCTCTCTTCCGTTCTCCATGTCATTTCCTGTGCTAATAAGATGGTGGTCACGGCCGGGAGGGAGGGAGCCGCCGCCGCCTCCGCCGAGCCCGGCCCGGCCCCGGGACCCGTCCTCGCCTGGGACTAGCCAGCGGGGCCGGCGGGGAGGGTGGGAGGGCGCAGCCAGACGGGCTCTCCCCGCTCCCCCTCCCCGGGCCCCCCGACGCCGAGGCGGGCCCCCAGCGCCCGCAGCGCCGAGGTGAGTCAGCCCCGCTGGTAGCCAAGGTGGCCACGAAAATGGCTGCGGAGTGCGGCGGGGCGGGAGAGGGGGGAAGGTCCGGCTGAGCGGTGTCCGGCTGAGGGGTTGCCCGCAGCGCTGACCACGACCCGCGGGCTCAGGTAGCGCTCCCCCCCTCCGGTCCCCCCCTTCGCTTCCCCTGAGGCGCTGGGCCCGGCCCGGCCCCGCCGCTCCCGCCCGCGCCGCGGCTACGCCCGCCCTTTCCCTCAGCGCTGTATGTGCCCCCCCGCTCCCCGCGCGGCCGTTAACGGGGCCGGTGAGTGACGCTGCCGGCGGCCAATGGGCGGGCGGGGCGGGAGCCACAGTGGAACGCGGGGCGGGGCGGTGGGAGCCCGCGGGACGCTCTGCACCGGGGCGGGGGGCGAGGGGCGAGCGGGTCTTCGGCCGGGGCTGGAACGCGGGGTCCCGCCGCGGAGCGGGGCCAAAGCCGGGTCAGTGGGAACTCCCTCCGGCAGCGGCGCCCTGCTTGCAGCATCCCCCGGGGCCACTGTGGAGTTGCCCTTGCGCCGCTTAGCCAGGGTGCTTCGTGTGGAAAAACTTCCCCAAATCCATGTTTTTTGGCCTTTTTCCCTATTAACTTATTGACTCATTCTGGCTTCTTTGCAGACGGTACCAAAGAGCTTGATTTTTGTACGTATATTTTTTAAACTCAGTTCATACATCCCTTGGTGTGTTCCAGGGGGGAAAGGAAGATGCCTCCAGCATCCCGTATCAGATCCCTTAAAAACCAAAACCAAAACAAACAGAAAACTGGCCCGTGGGCAAAACTGTTGGCTCGGGATTGCTTCCTCTTTTCCCAGTGATTAATGCTTCTCATTAATGGGAGGAGAACTGGCAGAACCAGCTTAAAAACCACCCAGACCTGACAGAGAGAGGGTTGTTTTCCAGCACTGCAGGTGCTGCTCAATGTTACGTTGAGCAGCCGCGGAGCCCCGAATATCCAGCAGCCCCCTTGGATCCGGTCCTGCTGGTGAGATTTGATTCCCTGTGAGACCAGTGGAGCCAGGCTGGGCTTTATGTCCCCTAAATTTCCGTTCATGCACTCAGTGGAGATTATAAGCAATGGAAGTGGAAAGGGAAATGACTTTAAACTTTCTAATGCCTTGTGTATAAACCCCACCATGGACGTGCATTGCCTGATGAGGCTAGTGCAGTTTGTTTGGTTTCAAGTGCAAGCTGCAATCGAAAATGGAAGTATTCGGATGATGTGTGTTCGCCTCTTGTAAGTGGTGCTTGGAGCAAAGGTGCTCCAGCTCTAACAATGGTGGCTTAGTGCTTGGCTTGGAGATGTGGGGCTTTTCAGACACATGGAGTCTGCAAAGAGATCGAGTGTTGGGGCTGTTGGTATGGCCAGTGGAAGGGTGGTGGCATTGAGGAGCTATGGGAGATGCTGAGGGTTGCCTTGGCTCTTGGCTAGATGCTGAGTTGTCTGATCATGCTGTGTTCTAGAGAAGCAGGACCAGGGGAAGCCACTGTTCCCTCCTTCTTTGGGGGTCATAGAATTGTGCAATGATTTGAGTTGTAAAGGACCTTAAGATCATCCAATTCCAATTCCCTGCCATGGGCAGGGACACCTCACACTAGACCAGATTGCTTCAAGCCGTGTCCAACCTGGCCTTGAACACTTTCAGGGATGGGGCAGCCACAGCTTCTCTGGCAGCCTGTGCCAGTGCCTCACCACTCTCATAGTAAAGAATTTCTTCCTAATCTCAATCTCCCCTCTGTCAGGTTAAAGCCATTCCCTCTTGTACTGTCCCTTACATGCCCTTGTCAAAAGTCCCTGCCCAGGTTTCCTGTTGGCCCCTTTAATCACTGGGAGCTGCTCTAAGGTCTCACTTTAAGGAGCCTTCTCTTCTCCAGGCTGAACCAGCCCAGTTCTCTCAGCCTGGCTCCAGAGCAGAGCTTCTCCAGGCCTCTGATCATCTCTGTGGCCTCCTCTGGACTTGCTGCAACTGCTCCTCATCACTCTTGTGCTGTTGCCCCAGAGCTGGATGCAGGACTGCAGGTGGGGAGTTTCCCCAGAGCGCAGTAGAGGGGGAGAATCCCCTCCCTTGACCTGCTGCTCACGCTCCTTTTGATGTAGCCCAGGGCACAGTTTCTAGGCTGCAGGTGCTCAATACTGGCTCATGTTGAGCTTCTCATAAACCAACACCCCCAAGTCCTCCTTGGGGCTGCTGTCAATCTAGGCTCTGCCCAGGCTGTATTTGTGCTTGGGATTGCCCCAACCAAGGGGCAGGAAAAGCACCTCAACACCCAGTGTCTAATGCTGCTGTTCTCTCAGGCTGTCCGTAGGAGGTGAGGGGAATCCTGCGGCTCCCAGCTCAGGGCTGGCTTTGCTGTGGAGCTCGCTGGTTTGGGGAGATTGACCTCTCACTCCTGTAGCATCTTTGTGGACCATGTATGAAACACAGTGTTTTCTGGGCCAGTTTGTGGGGGACTCCCTTATCATGAGCCTTGATGGTAGCAATTACTGGTGCTTTTTTGACGATTTAAGGGGGAAGGATTACTGTGAGGGTAATTCCTGGTTTTAAATACTAAGGACACTGCTGGAGGAGCCCAAAGCAGGAAGGTTCCTGCTGCAGCAGGCTGGGTTTGTGATCAGAGCGCCACAAGCCTCTCAGTGTGTGGAGGTTGCAGCCCTGAGACAGGAATCAGAGTAAAGTATGTATATGAAGGAGAAAAGCGACAAGCCCAGGCAAGAGAGGCCTTTGGTCTTTTTATGAACAGTACCGTATATGCTTTGTCCTTCTGCTTGTTGAGGTTTTTTATTAATACACCTTTTTCCTTTCGTAACTTCTGTCTCATGCTGGTTAATTCCCAAGCAAAGCTGGGGTTTATTTTAGTTTCCCCCCTCCACTTGTCCATTTATGCAAGAGAAATACAGGCTTTTACCTATTTCTTTACTCTTAAATTTGCTGTTAGCAGGGCCTCTCTCTTGCTGATTTGGCTGCAAGTGCAGCTAACCACTTCCAGAGCTCTTAAAACTCATGACATTTTGGATTAGCATATTTAAAATTGTTATTGCCAATTGTTCACATTGGGAAAATTTGCATGGAGTAACTAAACATAGTCCCAAAACCAAAATGCTCTTTGTTTGATTTGGTGTTTTGTTTGACAGTCAAATAGTAGTACTGTAGACTAACTGGGAGACCTCCAGAAGGAAAAAATAAGGTGCTAAAGCTTGGTCTGAAGATACAAGGCTGGGTGACTGTAAGAAGTAATGACTTTTGTTCCCAGTGGCATGAGGGACTTTTTACAAGGGCATGTAGTGACAGGACAAGGGGGAATGGCTTTAAACTGACAAAGGGGAGATTTAGATTAGACATTAGTCAGCTCTTCCCTGTGCGGGTGCTGAGGCGCTGGCACAGATTGCCCATGGAGGTTGTGGCTACCCCATCCTTGGCAGTGTTCAAGGCCAGGTTGGACACAGGGGCTTGAAGTAACCTGCTCTAGCGGAAGGTGTCCCTGCCTGTGGCAGGGGGTTGTAACTGGATGAGCTTTAAGGTCCCTTCCAAAACAAACCATTCTGTAGTTCTATGAACACGGGTGGAAACTTTTAATGCCTGCTTTGCGTTGAGAACATGTGTGTCTGAGACTTATGGATAACTGGTTTTCCTAAGAAAGCCAGAACAAGCAAACCATCACTTTTATTCCTCAGTTTGGATTGCAGTTTTCTAGCACTTTAGGAAATCTGGAGTCATTTGGACACATCTGGGTACGGTTGGCATGTCTTCTTGCATCAGTGTTGAGTTCTGTGGATTCTCACCCCAGCACAGGTCCTTCAGAGCCCAGGGCTGAGAGCTGCTTGGGGCACAGGCATAGCTGATAAAGGGGACTCAGCATGTGCAACATCTGTTGGCACTGAGCAAGTGGCAGAATCCCAGCTTGACTGCTGGTGGGCAGCCCTGCCACAGGACACTGGCTTTCTGCTCCTCATCTCGCCCCTTGTCATGCTTGTGGTATATTTCATTGCAAGAGCTTCTGTACAGCATTCTTACCTGAAGATCTGTCATAGAGGGTGATGTTTCTTGGACCAGAGCTCCTGTGCAGCTGCAGACAGTTTTAGTGCCTCCTCTTGCACTGCTGTCTCTGCAGTAGTGGGTTAAAGAAGGCTTCAATTTCACAGGTTCTGTTCTCCCTGTCACCTCGTCTCTGCTACTGAAGGTGTCTCTAAATAAAACTTCTAGAGCAATGCTCCTTCTGAGGCTGCATTGTGAAATGTTGCTTTTCAGGAATCCCTGCTAGTTAAACTTATCCTTGCAAGTGGATTCCAGAGCAAATCCAGCCTTCCAAAGCAAAAGCAGAGAGAATAAGGTGAGAGACAGGTTTGTGTCTCCCTGCCTGGCATCTTCAGGAAGGTGAGGGAGAAGTGCTTCAGAAAGGGAGGAAGTCTGTGGGTAAAACAAGCCAAATAAAGAGTGATGGAAAACACAGAGTAGTCCTGTGGCTTCTCTGGAATGTGAGAGCATCCAGGGTGGATGGAGGAAAAGCCAGGTGAGGAGGGCACACAAGCATCCTGTGTTAGGGAAGTTTTTCTTTGAAATGCCCACTGTGTGATAGGCACTACATTACTAATAAAAAAGACCAGGAAGATTAAGAGCAAGGAGGAAAAACAGTGCATCCCAAACTGCACGTAACTGCGTGTAATGTGCAGGAACCCATGTTTCTGCTGTGAGACGGTCAAGCAATTAAACATACCGACACTTAAAGCTTTGCTGTTGTGCTTCCTGGTCACATTGGTCTGTTTGTGTGAGGAGGATAGCTCGTATCCTTGAGAGCTGTTGTTCAAAGGCCTCCTCTCCCTGCAAAGCAGCACTCTGGGGTTTCAGACTCAAGGGTTTCTCTGCAGTCAGAAGGTAAAAACATTATACATATAATTTAAGGTTTAAGCTGCAGAAACTGGCAGCCTCCAGAGAGAGATCAGTAATGCATGCTGCAGAAGACTGTTCGCTGCAGACCCTTAGTCATGGACAGCCATCACTAAGGGGCCCATCAGAAGGGTATTGTAAGCAGGGCTGTCCAATTTGAGCACACTGATAAATGGCTTCATTTCTCTGTCCCCTTTTTGTCTCCTCCCTTTGGCTTTGGCTTTTCAGCAAGCATAGTTTTACTCCAGCTGTAGTGACCTGTCCTGGAGGAGGGATTGCTATTCCCAGGCGAGTGCTGGCATTGAGCCCTGCTGGGGCTGGCACTCTTGGGGCTCAGTGCGGCTGCCTGCACCACTGTCAGCTGCAGGTTGGCTTTTGTAGTATCTTAGAATAGTTTGGGTTGGTAGGGACCTTAAAGCTCATCCAGTTTGAAACCCCTGCCATGGGCAGGGACACCTTCCACTAGAGCAGGTTGCTCCAGGCCCCTGTATCCAAACTGGCCTTGAGCACTGCCAGGGATGGGGCAGCCACGGCTGCTTCGGGCAACCTGTGCCAGTGCTGCCCCACCTTCATGGTGAAGAAGCCTGGTTGTGGGTACTTTGAGTGATGTATGAGGACAGAGAGGTGAAAATGCATGAAGGGTGACATGGGGAATTATCTCAGCAGCTTTAGAATTGCTTTAATGAGCTAACCCTGAGAGCATCCTATCCCTACAGGCCCTTGTTCAAGGCCCCTCTCCAGGTTTCCTGTAGCTCCTTTAGGCTCTGCAGCTGCTCTAAGGTCTCCCCTTCAGGAGCCTTCTCTTCTCCAGCTCTCTCAGCCTGACTCCAGAGCAGAGCTGCTCCAGCCCTTGCAGCATCTCCATGGCCTCCTCTGGATTGGCTCCAACAGCTCCATGTCCCTTCTGTGTTGGAGGCCCCAGAGCTGAACACAGGACTGCGGAGGTGGGGGTCTTGCCAGGGTGCAGTAGAGTGGCAGGTTCACTCCTTTGACCTGCTGCTCATGCTCCTTTTGATGCAGCCCAGGACACAGTGGGTTTCTGGGCTCAAGCGCGCACTGCCAGGTCATGTTGAGCTTTAATGAGCTAACCCTGAGAGCATCCTGTGCTGGTCCCCAAGCCAGGGGCCATCCCTGGGCTGGCTCCAGGCTCCTGAGTGCAGATCAGGGCACTGTGGGCCCACAGCTTCTGTGGCCTCAGAGTGTTGAAGGCCAGTAATTGGAGCTGATGTTAGTCAGGGACATCAGCTGTTTCCAGGCTGATAACTGACATGAAATATTGCGCAGTACATTCCTTTTCAGTACAATGAAGCTTTATTTTGAAAATGTATCATATAAACTCCATCATAATATGCTGAGTGGAGTTAAATGTGGTCCTTCAACTGCAGACTCAAGCAGCTGAGCAGACTTGAGTGTACAATAGCATCTTCATTGAAAATGGATTTAAGTTTAGCTGGGATTACCTTCCCACTCCTCACATGTTCCTTTTTACACCCTTCATTTGGATAAACCTTGAGTTCTTCATGTTGGGGGGGGGGGGTGCTGCTCTGTTTTGGTTTGATTTCTTTTGTTCTGAGGCTGCTGGAGTACTTCATGTGGTCTGCTGCTCCCATTAAATTGGAGGACTTCTGCTCAGAAGGGCTAATGCAGCTGTTAAATATGTCACAGTTTACAGAGTCCAGTCCTGTTATCCCATCAGGAGAAATGAATGAAAACACTTGGAAACTGACTGAAGGAAAAATCGATACTGATGGCACATGGGTGTATTTTTGTGTCACTATGAACAATAAAGTATGTCCTAGAGTTGTCCTATGTACATACCTAGGCACGCAGATTATCATTTTTGAGCTTGAATGAGTTTAATCAGCTTTTGAAGAATAGAAGCCTTTTAATTACTGAGTTTCTATTCCCATCATGACTGGGAGAACATTCGTATGTACAGAATGTAAGTTGCTTCATTCCTTGAGAAACTCTTCCTAAATGATATGGTGAAGGACTGCTAGATAAGTGCTGCAGTACCTGACCCTCGGGGAGAATCCCACCAGGTAACACTGCATTGCTGTTGCTAATGCACTACTTCCAGAAAGGTGGATCCACTTACTGTGTGTCCTGGAGTTGTTGAGAGCTAGCACCAACTAAATCTGATGCTAACATACCCTCTTTAGGTGTGGTCTTCACTGGTGGTTGGTGGTCATGAGACCTCACTTGGAGCACTGTGTGCAGTTCTGGTGTCCCCAGCCTAAGAAGGACATGGAGCTGTTGGAGCAAGTCCAGAGGAGGCCACGAGGATGATCAGGGGATGGAGCACCTCCTGTATGGAAACAGTATGAGAAAGTTGGGGCTGTTCAGCCTGGAGAAGAGAACCTGCATGGAGACCTCATAGCAGCCCTCCAGTATCTGAAGGGGGCCTATAAGGATGCTGGGGAGGGACTCTTTATCAGGGACTGTAGTGGGGACAAGGGGTGATGGGTTCAAACTTAAACAGGGGAAGTTTGGATTAGATACAAGGAAGAAGTTCTTCACTGTCAGGGGTGGTGAGGCACTGGAATGGGTTGCCCAGGGAAGTTGTGAATGCTTCATCCGTGACAGTGTTCAAGGCCAGGTTGGATGGAGTCTTGGGTGACATGGTTTAGTGTGAGGTGTCCCTGCCCATGGCAGAGGGGTTGGAACTTAAGGTCCTTTCCAACTCTTAACTATTCTATGATCCTCTTGGGGAAGTCAGTGTAGTTGTAGGAAGTTGTAGGAAGTCAGTTGTAGTTCCTCAGTGACTTGCACACATGAAGTCACTATGATGTGCTCCTTCTTATTTCTGGACTGGAACTGAATGAATTCTTGGGCTCTTCCCATGCTTCTGCTAATCAGTACTTTAAAAATGTCTGCAGTGTAGAGGACCAGGTATTTCTGGTGCCTTTACCCAATACCTTTATGTAGAAGATGCGCAGGGGGTGGTTGAAGGACTCTACCAGGAATGCTTGGCTGGAAATCTGTTGTAGTTCACTGTGTTAGGATACACAGGGTTTGAACACCCCTCTCTCTGTATGGAAGGGAATTTGCAGGTCAGATGGTAGTGATGGTGAATTCAGCGCACAGATATCTGATTTCTTGGCAGATCAGACACTGGGAGTATCTGGACTGCTGCCTGCCCCAAGGAAAAGAGGGTCAGCATGACCAATGCTCAGCCAGTGCTCATCCAAGCTGTGTAATGTGAATCTCTAACCTGTAGACAGATTTACCAGCCCTGAATAATGTCTGTTGTGCTGTGTGATCTTATCTCCCTAATGGCCTGCAAGAGGGTACAAATGAGGAGAAATAAATATGGCTTTTGCTTTTGCTTCCTCTGCATTTTATGAACCTGTTGATTTGTTCTTGTTTTGCCTGGAGTATTCACCAGTGCCTTTAAAGGACTGAGCTAGGGTTTTAGGAGTTTTGGAGCAAAGGAAAATATGATCTGCTCCTGTCTTCTTGTTTTCCCCCGAAATATTCTTCTCCTTTTTGCTGAACAAGTCAAAAAAAAAAAGTTTGCCATGTACTGGTGCCCAAGTAGAGTGAAAACACTGTGACAAACATAGAGGAACCATAATGTAATGTCATGCAGCAGAAATGAACAGCCACCAACTGGACAAATGGTACCAAAGCAGGATTTTATCTTTGAGTCTGTACCCATAGGTCCCACTTATATGGGGATCCCCCTGCTGCTGAGACACCCTGCCTGGGTGCTGTAGAGGCTTTACAATTTGATGTTTGGTTCCTGAAGCTTTTGAGTTGGGTGATGGGATGGGGCACTGCTTAATAACCAGGTGCCTACTGGAGGTCCAGAGGTGTCCTGGTGGGGTGGGGGTTTCTCATCTGCCTTTGGGATACATGATTCTGGATTGCGCTTTGTAAGCAATACCATCTGCTCAAGAAACTTTCTGTCATGTGGCTGTATCAGAGGTGAAATTGTGGTTTGTGCTTTTTACGTGACAGAATTTAAGGGCAGTCTTATTTAAACCTATTAGTGTGTATAAAGGCTGGACAAACACTTGGTTGTCACTGTTGGGTGTGGTGTTGGCTTTGTGCAGGACAAGGTGAAATGCACTGAGCTTTCTAACTCGGTGGGGCAGTCTGAATTTCATGCTTAGCTTGGCCGTGATTGCAGGTGCATTGCAAGCCTGTCCTGTCACTTTGTCCTGTCCTCTCCTCCAGCACCACTACACCTTCACCAGTGCAAGAAAAAGACATGAGTACTGCAGGTAATGTTCTTTATTAAAAGATAAAGAGCTGGAACTTGTAGAAAAGCATTGAGTGAAAGGCTGTCTTGTTAAAAGATGGATTGTGTTCTCCAGGGGGGCTAATTTAGACACTAAGGAAATATATGTGGGGCTGTTTGCTGGCCGGGTGCCCATCACTGAAGGGCACCGGAGGCTGCAATGCCAGGCAGGGCTGGTAGTGCTGGCACTGTAGCCTATGACAGTTGGCTCGCGTGAATTCTCTCTCTGCCTTCCAGCTAATTTTATCCCGTTGATTTTTTCATGAATCATTTCCCATCTCTGTTGGTTAGAAATTAAAGTGGAACTTTGCTAGCCAGAATAACCACATCTGCTATTTAGAAAGTACTGTCTGGGTTTTGCTTCCTGCCCACCCCCTCTACGCCTTCCTTTTCCCTTCTTTCTCACATCCGTCAGTGCTCACATACATGAACCGCTGGTATCACTCCCCTAAAGGCATTTTTAGGCTGGCACAAGCGCAGGGGTCCTCGGAGTGGGTGGCTGGGCAGCAGGTGGGTGCTGAGTGCTATATGGCAGGGTCCCAGGCGTGTGGCTGGGCTGGCAGGACCCCACTGGGGTGGCTTGGGTTTCCTGCACGTGCTTTGTAAAGCATGAAAGGTGCTCCTGTGGCTTTTCCTAATGCAGCAGAAGAACAGGAGCGTGCTGCAGTGGCTCAGCCAAGTGCTTCCTCTCTCCAGCCTTTTTGTCTGTCCATGGAAGAATAGGTGATATGGGCGTTAAATTCACATCTTTACTTTCTATAAAGGCATCTAAGTGATGAAAAACTTGACTTTTCCAGACCCAAATATAACTTCCCTTTGTTAAGCTGTGTGTGCTTGATTGCCATTGAGGCTGCTGTCTGTGCCAGCAGCAAGGAATGAAGAGAATCATAGAATCATAGTTTCAACGAGGTTGGAAAAGACTTAAGATCATCAAGTCCAACCATTACCCCAGGGCTTCTAAGGCCACCACTAACCCATATCACTGAGGGCCTCATCCGCGTGGTTTTTTAACACTTCCAGGGATGGTGATTCCACCACTTCCCTGGGAAGCCTGTTCCAATACCTGATTACCCTCTCTGTGAAGAATTTTTTCCCAATCAGTTGATTATCCAAAAGTTGAGCCCTGTAAGTAGGGGTCCATCGATCCACATAGGAGTTGCATAGCGTAGGTCCTGTGGGTAAGCAAAGTTTTGCTGGCAAGCTGTGCTTAGAGAAAAGCATGTTCCCTTGAAACAGTGAGCACTAGATAAACAGGAGGAGGTGTCTAGCTTTCTGATTGATGTTTATCTTTAATCGGTCTTGGTGGATAGCAGCAAATCCAGGAGACTGGAAGAGTGGTTGTGTTGGGATGGTTCTGGAAATGATAGATTGGGTAGCAAGACACTAATTCTGGGTAAATATATAATAATTCGTGCCTGTAACTTGGTGTTATGGAAAATGTGTTGTACTTCTTCAACAGATCTGATTTTGTTTAGAAGATTTTGTTGGTTTAATGAAAGATCCATAGATGTGCTATACTTGGATCTATAAGGCAGTTAACTCACTGCATAAGGACACAACTAATATATGATGCCGTAGAATATCAATAAAATATGAATGGTTTAGGAAGTCAAGGTAGTGATTAATAGTCTGCATCCAGTAAATAGACTGAAGTGGCAGTATAAACAGTAAGGGGGATGAAGGATACTCAGAGCTAAAGGACAGTATTAGCACACTAATAAATCTACTGGTTGTGGTTTAACTTTAAAATGAATGTAGAAAATAATTTTTCAGCATCAAAATGTCAAGGCTCTGGCATTGCCACCTTAGACAAGGGGAGCAAATAATCCAGCTATTTTAAGCTAGAGCTCGATCATTTTACAGAAGAGTCTGTGCAACATGATACGTGGAGACCGTGGCTTCAAAGAAGTGCACTCAATGATCCTTCTCTCCAAGTGAGGGGAAGGGAGACGCCAGTTCTGCGTCGCACTCATTCAGTGATGCAGAAGAAACAACTTACCACTGGCAAAATGTGTCATGAAACAAGTTTGGTGAAATACAGCTATTGATAGGGGAAGGATGGAGTTACGCAGTTTGTTTGGTAAGTGGAGCCATTGAAACAGTCACTTTCATGCAGACAAGTGGAGAGTTGTGGACGTGGGAAGGTATCTCCTGAAATCTGTGAAGGGAGGCCTGGTCAGTCCCATGTAGGGGTCAGAAGGGGCAAGTGGCTTCAGGGAGCTTCAGTGCCAGGTCCTAGATGGAAAAGATGACTCTGGTTTTGGACATACAAACAGGGAGGTAATGAATCGGGGTGAGGAGGGAGTTTTATGTCTGTAATGCTTATATTTACTTCAAGCTTAGTCTGACACCATCGTGGCTTTCTGGTGCAAGCATCTTGAAGTCATGCAGAGAATATTGGGAGACTTACACAGAAGAATGACAAAAAACTGTTGGGAAGTTGAGAAGATGCTGCATGGGTGCATATCCAGGGCTCTGCTATGTATGTGTTTTTATTCAGTGCTTGTCACTATTGCTGTCTAAACACCTTTCAATAGTGCCTTAAGAAACAAGTCTGCCACTTGCTTGTACACTTATTCTGTCCTTGGGGAGAAAAATGTTGGTGTAATAGCATCTTGTCTTAGCACTGGGGATTTGTGTCTGTTCTAACTTTATAAATGTAGGTATGTATTTATGTTGAAGAAGCCTAAGGCAAAGGAGTGCAACTGACCAAAGATAGTGAGGTTTGTTACAGCCATCAACCTGGGAAGCAATTCTTCCCATGAGCACAAAACAGTGTCCCAACATGATGGGTATTTCAACCTTTCCCACAGGGTTGCAGAGCCCTTTGAAAGAGCTGTTGACTGATACCCAGAACAAGAGAGATCCACATACAGCATGTCCCTGGTTGGGATTAACAGTTGAAATTAACTTCTGAGAAAGTGTTGGCTTCTCTTCTCCTTGCTAAGCTTGGGTGGAAATTTTGTCCTGTTTGTAGGCTAAAGGGCATGTGACGTACAGGGGATCAGCCAGGTTGACCTAATTCTCCTTTCTGCCCTCAAACTGTGAATCTGGGAGATCAGTGCAAGGAGCTGAACACAGTAACAATAAGAAGTTTTCAGTTTAAGGGAATTATTTTTAATGCATTTAAAAAGTGCAAGCCACTTGCATGTTCTTCCAGCTGCAGTAAGTGTCTGCCTTGGCTCTGTGGCATGCTGCACTGTTTCAGAAGCTTTAAGGCTTCATGGAACCTTTACATTGTCACGCAGCATCCTGCTGTGCTGAGTCCTTACTCAGCACTTAAAGCAGTTGCACCAAATAGTACCTGGTTTGCAGGGGCTTATGCTGATCCACGATTCTGTACTATGAGGCTGCTGAGGTGCTGGCACAGGTTGCCCAGAGAAGCTGTAGCTGCCCCATCCCTGGCAGTGTTCAAGGCCAGATTGGACGGGACTTGGAGCAAGTTGCTCTAGTGGAAGGTGTCCCTGCATATGGCGGGGGGTTGGAATTGGATGAGTTTTAAGGTCCCTTCCAACCCAAACCATTCCATGATTTTGTGATACTAGCTTCTTACTCTGCGATCATCAGCAAAGGGCAAATCCTTCCAGCTGACCACAATACAGAATTTTGTGTCAAATCCTGTAGGATCAGCAGCATTTTCCACCTTTGCTAGAAGCCACTGTAAGACAAATTTAAGACTAGTTCAGGGGTTATTTCAGAGGTTCTTTTCCTTCTTCTCCCTCTGAAATGTGCCTGTCACAAAATAGATCATGGCAGGTTTTGATGACATGTTTTGCCAATAAACCATTTAAGAGTACCAGTGTGAACACATCTTACATCCACTTGAAATGACAGAAGTTCCAGGTTGGGAAACGGGAATTTCCCTGTCCCCAGCCTGTCTAAAGTCAGGATGACACCAGGAACATAAGAGTTGTGGCACCCCAATGCTGTTTGTCATGTCAGATGTTGGTCTTGAGCAAGTCATTGAAACCACTGAGTACTCTCAGCCCTCCCTGCAGTAAAATGGGTTTAAGTGCTGTGGTTTTGAAGGCTTCTTGAAAAAAAGTGCGAGGTCCTACACCTGGGTGGAAGCAATCCCAGGTACAGCTACAGGTTGGGCAGAGAAGAGATTCAGAGCAGCCCAAGGAGAAGGACTTGGGGTGTTGGTCAGTGAGAAAATGAACATGAGCCAGGCTTCTGCTCTGCTCTTGTGAGACCTCACTTGGAGTATTGTGTGCAGTTCTGGTGTCCTCAACATCAAAAGGACATGGAACTGTTGGAACAAGTCCAGAGGAGGACCACGAGGATTATCAGGGGGCTGGAGCACCTCCTATATGAAGATAGGCTGAGAAAGTTGGGGCTATTGAGCCTGCAGAAGAGAAGGCTGCGTGGAGACCTCATAGCAGCCTTCCAGGATCTGAAGAGGGCCTATAAGGATGCTGTGGAGGGACTCTTCATTAGGGACTGTAGTGATAGGACAAGGGGTAAGGGATTCAAACTTAAACAGGGGAAGTTTAGATTGGACATGAGGAAGAAGTTCTTCCCTGTGCAGGTGGTGAGGCACTGGAATGGGTTGCCCAGGGAAGTTGTGAAAGTTCCATCGCTGGCGGTGTTCAAGGCCGGGTTGGACAGAGCCTTGGGTGACATGGTTTAGTGTGAGGTGTCCCTGGCCATGGCAGGGGGGTTGGAACTGGATGATTTTGAGGTCCTTTCCAACCCTAACTATTCTACTATTCTATGATTCTTTTGTGTCTTCAGAATTCATGACTCAAAATGTTTCCTACTTTTCTGGTGAATTTACAGCTACTGACAGTAGTGGAGTAATTTGCAATGATTTAACCAAGTCCTAATCGCAGCCCATGATGCTCAAATCCTACATCATCCATGCCCTGTAATTTCCACTAATTGAGTTCGAATTTGTGACTAACCCAACTTGTCTCCAGCTGTGCAGGCTGTGCTCAGCCCTGCTCTGTGGCTGTCAGAGAGCCTTGGCCTTGCATCAAGCTATGAGACAGGTCATCAGGTCTTTCCCTGACAGCAGCGTTCAGGATGCAGAACAGCTTTGCCCACAGGAACATTAAGGGGGAAAGTTAAACCAGCCCTGTGGCAACTGTCAAGGCGAAAGCTCTTTTCACAGTGAAGCATGGGTTTGGTTCTGTCCATGGACAGTGGTCCTCCTCTGGGCAGAGTGGTTCTCCTTATTTTGTGGAATCTCTTGGTGTTTGCAGTGGTGGTGAGCATGAGCTGTGTAGCCAGCTGGTACTTCATATAGGGACCTGATATAGTTGGCATGGCCAAGGACCTGGGTAAGTGAATTCACCTTGAGTTGAGCAGTCAGCTTGGGTCTGTCATGGCTCTTTGCGGGGAGCTCAGAGCTTTGAATGCTTTGCTTTATTCCCCCTTCTTGTCTCATCAGTAGCTGACTGTTCTGGATTCCTATTTCTGATAATAATATGCAACTGTAGAAGAAGCATATGAATTCAAGTCCGTCTTTCACCATGGGCCTGCACTTTAAAACATGTTACAAGCTACACAAGATCTTTCTTAAAAGCAGAGGGGATGACCTCCAGAAAGGCAGCAGCGAGAAACTGAGTGGAGGAGCTGTGTGCTGAGGAGGGGATGGATTCCCTTATGGCTGTTTCACATGCAAGAATGTCCCAATCTGGGAAGTGTGCCAGTAAAATGTAAAATTAAAGCTCTGTTTTGGAGACTGATCCATGCAGATAAGAGTCTGAAGCTGTTAACTAGTAACTACAAGAGGGGCAATGATAAAGGCGGAATACTTGGAGACAGGAATTCACAGATTTGTTCATGCTTAACCCTATTTGAATGCTTTTTTTCTGCATTTGAGATTAACAGCTCAGATGCTCTTTTGTTTTCTACTTCCCTGATTGTGAGCAACATGGTGAACCCACTGCATGTGTCATGAAGATACGTGACAGGTCCTTACCTACTTTGTGAAGAAAGTGGGAGAGGTTATGTGGCACTGCCTGTAAACCCAGGGATGCCTCTTGGGATGTTTAGCAGTCACACTCGTGTCCAGAGGACTTGATGTTTTATGCAAACAGCACCTGGATCTTCACAGCATCCCTCTCATCTGGGGATCACCCTAGATGGTGTGGCTGTCCCATCCCTGGCAGTGTTCAAGGCCAGGTTAGACAGGGTTTGGAGCATGCTGCTCTAGTGGAAGGTATCCCTGCCCGTGGCAGGGGGTTGGAACTGGATGAGCTTTAAGGTCCCTTCCCCCCCAAACCATTCTATGGTTCTATGACTTTGCAGGAGGCTGTGCGCACAGTGACACTTGGGAGGACTGGCTGTCCTGGTAGCACAAGGACATGCACATAGCAGGCCAAGAACCTGCTGAAATGTCTTCAGCAGTAACCAAGGAGCCTGCTCTCCTTATGCTTACATGGTGCTTCTCCACACCATCTGAAACCTTCAGAGGATCTTCATATTTAGGTGTTAGCACAAAGACAGCTATAAAAATTGCCCCCCAAAAAAGAGAAAAGAACAATGAATTAGAGGAAGTGTAAAGTACAGAATGTGAACTAGACTCTTCTATAAGTGGGAAACTGAAAGGAGGGGAGAAAGGGCAAGAAAGAGGAACTAATGGGCAGTGAAATTTGCAAAACATAAAACCAGCTTTAAATATATCAGAATCTAAACCAGTCCTGAAGCTGGTGCCTGGAACTGGAGAAATGTTTGATGTTCCTTTCCTGTAGCTGATAGAGAAGTTGGATGGTGGTACCAGTTGCAGCAGCAGGGTGATGCTCTCTGCTGTAGCAATAGCTTGGGGAAATACTGAACAGCAGCTACTACTGAGTACGTTTTAAAGTTGCATCCACGGATTTTAAAAGGGCTGCTGAGCAATGCTCTCTGGGCCATAAATGCTAGCTCAAAATATATATGTACGCACATGTAATGAGTTAGACTGAGAAAAAAGTGTGTGTTGGTTGTTAACAAGTAAGCTAATATCAAGTCTAATCTGGGCAAGCTAGAATAGTTGGCAGTCTGATGTCGGCTTCCAGTAAAATAACATAATAGCAGATAGGGGGTGGACTGGTCACGATTTAAGGGGGTATTAATTGTAATAGCCTGTTCAGACTTTTTAAAATAGGGTTTTTGTGTGATTTTCTGATGTTACTATAATTCTGCTTGATAAAGGTTAAAGCGTTGATATGTGTCGCATGTCTAATGCATTGAAATTGTGCCACAGGTCATTGGAATAAGCATTTAGAATGATTCAGTGTGTGGCATTGTTGGAGCAGGCCCAGAGGAGGCTACAAAGATGCTGTGAGGGCTGGAGCACCTCTGCTCTGGAGCCAGGCTGAGAGAGCTGGGCTGGTTCAGCCTGGAGAAGAGAAGGCTCTGGAGAGACCTTCCTGCAGCCTTGCAGCACTCAAAGGGGGCTTGTAAGAAAGATGGAACAGGATTTTTAGTAGGGCCTGTAGCGCTACGACAAGGGGTAATGTTTTAAGCCAAAAGAGGGGAGACCCAGGCTAGATAAAAGAAAGGGTTTTTTTCAGTATGAGGGTGCTGAGGCGCTGGCACAGGCTGCCCAGAGAAGCTGTGGCTGCCCCGTCCCTGGCAGTGTTCAAGGCCAGGTTGGACAGGGTTTGGAGCAACCTGCTCTGGTGGAAGGTGTCCCTGCCCATTGCAGGGATTGGAATTGGATGAGCTTTAAGGTCCCTTCCAACCCAAAATATTTGATGAATAAATGAAAACCTGACTAAATGAAAGGTCACAGTGTGACAAAAGGAGAGCCATTGCTGATAAGTGTATTTCTAGCAGCGTCACGTGGGAATTGTTTCTTTGGCTTGATTCGAATCAAGTGATGGGTGTTGGTCTCTTTTCCTGAGTAACAAGTGGTAGGGTGAGAGGAAATGGCCTCAAGTTGGGCCTGGGGTGGTTTAGATTGGATATTAGGGAAAAATTCTTTACTGAAATAATTACCAAGTGCTGGAATAGGCTGCGCAGGGAAGAGGGTGAGTCACCATCCCTGGAGATACTTAAAAGATGTGTAGATGTGGCACTTAGGGACATGGCTTAGTGGTGGTGGCAGTGTTAGGTTTATGGGTGGACTCAGTGATCTTGAAGAACTTTTCCAGCCTAAATGATTGTATGATTCTTAGGCCTGTTCTTGTCCTGGAAGAAAACTGAAGGGGCCCTGCAAGGATGCTGGAGAGGGACTGACTCTTCATCAGAGACTGTAGTGAGAGGACAAGGGGTGATGGGTTTAAAGTTAAAGCAGGGGAGATTCAGGTTAGGTGTAAGGAAGAATTTCTTTACTGTGAGGATGATGAGACACTGGCACGGGTTGCCCAAAGAAGTAGTAAATGGAAGGGGGTTGGAAGTGGATGATCTTAAGGACCCATCCAACCCAAACCAGTCTGGGATCCTATGATTCTAAAACACAGAGTTAATTTGAATTATGTTTGTGAGCAACACAAATTCTAAGCAAGTCACAAGTAATGAAAAGAGGCAAGTTTGTGGTGGAGTTGTGGTCTCATGTATGCTGGGTGGGACAACAAGGAGTTGTAGGAATGCAGGTACCGAGTCTCAGAGCAGGAAGGAGGGAGCTGTTGCAGGAGCTTGGGCTCTTAAAGCAGCACGGTTGTTCAGAACATAAAACAGCCAGAAAGTAAATGGGTGCTTGGATACAAACATGGAAATCCTGAGCAGGGCAGGGAGGGTGTTTATCGTGGTGCAAGGTGCTGCTCCCATCAGGTCAGGAGTGCTGCTTCCCATGCTGCGCAGGAATGTTGCTGATAAGTTCAGGGAGGACCATGAGAGGGGAGGGAAGGCATACAGTGAAATGAGCAGCTCTGTAAAATAAACACCGGATTTCTTCTTTTTCCCTTTTTCCTTGTTGGAGGCACGCTGTAGTTTAAAGGAGTTCACTGAAGGAAGCGCGGTGGCCTGCCTTGTGCAGGAGGTCCCACTGCACCGTCACAGGGTCTCTCTTGCTCTGTAACAGAGGAGTCTCCAGGAGGGAAGAGTGGGAAAGGAAAAGCCATTGTCTGTTCAGAGGCAGATGTCTACATCTCTTCCTACTGAAGCCCTGGGGGTTGTGAGTATTTTACCTCCAAGTGCCTCATTTACCAGGCTTCCAAATAGGTTGGTTTACTGACCAAGAGCATCTGTCCCACAGTCAACACCATTGCAGTCCCCACAGCTAACCAACTCTGGGACAGCACCCATCTTTTCTTGGTTTTAATAGTTTCCTTCTCCCCCAGCTGCTACTTTTTGCCTTTTGAGCCGTTTTACTGCAGACTTTTCAGGAAAGGCTTCTGCTTTGGGAAGGGCATGTATTCCCTGCCTGCAACAGTGGCTTGTGCATAGGGACATGACTGGAGAGCTTTCCTCTACAGAGTGTACAGACCAGGGATTCAGCACTGCAGAGTAATGAGTCCCTCATTGCCCTTACTATCACTTTCCTTTTTACTGGCTGTGGTAATTCTGTGTCTTGTTTTGGGCACCTTGTAAAGGCTCAAAAGTGTCTGTGTTTGCCTGTATCTAATTGTATTCATGCTTTGCTTTCAGAGCACTCTATGAATATTAACTAGTGCTTCCTCGATATAGGCTCGATAAAGGTCCTTCAGGCTGCACATTGACATGTGAGAAATTGGGCTGGAAAAACGAATCGTTTGTCCCCTGGCACAAAGAGGATCCTGGGAATAGCATTCCTTCTGGCTGTAAACAGGGCACAAATGCAGGCCAGACTTCCATGGTGCTCAGTCCTGTACAACCACGTGTGGAGTAAGGGAGTTCCTGTCTTCAGGGAATTGTGACCTCAGAATGTGAATTTGGCCAGGGTTGAGTTGTGATGAGGATGTGCTCTTCCATCTCCTCTGACAAAATGGGTCTGGTCAGCTGCTGAGATCCCTCCATTGGGTTCTGTGAGTATGCAGCATGATAGAGCATCATGGACATGCAGCAGACATGGAAAGAGGGATGGATCACAGAGGATTGTGGGAACGGCAGCTGTGATGTCTGTCCAGTTTGGTTTCGTGCCTGAGGGCAGACACTGTATGCCTTGGAGGAAGTCTTAAGATGAATGCAATGAAGAGACAAGCAGCGCTCTATTCCTTGTGTCAAGCTGGGATGCTGTGGGGCTTAACAGCTCTTCCAAAAATCTTAATATTGAGTCAAGCAATTCAGAATTATTATCATTTGCTTTATCAGTATTTTCTCTTCATCACCATCCTGTGGTGGCGGAGGAGGGAATTGTTATCATTCTGGAGTCTGCTGTCCTTAGACATCATTAGGTGGTTCCTGGCTCTTGCACTGAGCTGAGGAAGAAGCATTTTCACTACAGCAGCCTGTGTGCTGGGAGGGCTGTGGTAGCTCAGATCAGGTCATTGCAAGGAATGGGAAGGTTCAGTGTGACCTGTGCAGTTTTGGTGGAGTCCTGCAGGGCACTGTGGGCACTTACCTGTTTGTCAGAGGTGTACGGAGCACACTGAAAGCTTAATCTGCAGAGGTGATGGGAGCTGGTATATGTTATATTAGAATCATAGAATCAAGTGATGAATTATAGAATCGTATTTGTAAGTGGATCCTGGTTAATGCTACAACCTGTGTTCCTCTTGCTTGTCTTTCAGTCTCCAGACACTTGCTTTGAGGTAGTGGTGCTCCATATTTCCATAGCACATCCCACCCATCAGTCTTAAATTCCATGCATGACATTTTTAGTGGGTGCTGGGGAGCATACTTCAGATTCCCGTGCCTCAGGTTGCTCCATGGTGCCTCACACATTTCACCTGACCTGCGACTGAACTGCTCTTTCCTCCCCAGCATGGGAAGTGGTTTCGACCTACTTGTGCACGTAGGTACGCCGGATGATGACAGTGACTCTTGGTGCAAACTTTCTCTGCTGCTGCATCCCAGCGGAGAAAGGCTGTGATTTCCTGGGGAAGGAAGGCTGCCATGTCCTGGGTGCTCATTTTTCTCCTCCCTCCCTTCATTCTCTTTCAGAACATGAGTGAGAACTTGAAGGACTGTTTGATCCAGACCCAGGCTTCCTTAGGGGAGATGGTGACGATAAAAACAGAGGCCTGCTCTCCGCGCCGGGACCAGGAGTATGGACAGCCTTGGTATGTGGCTGAGCTTCAGTCCCATGTACTCTAACCCCTTTGTCTCCACCTCTGCCTGCCCCCAGCTTAAAGTTGGTTGTGAGGGATATATTTGAACTTCTTAAAGTTATTAAAACCCTCCCATGTGAAGTCGAAAAAGACCTTTAAGGTCATCGAGTTCAGCCATTACCCCAGCCCTGCCAAGGCCACCACTAACCCGTGTCACTGAGGGCCTCGTGTACACGGTTTGTGAACACTTCCAGGGACAGTGATTCCACCACAGCCCTGGGCAGCCTGTTCCAGTGCCTGACTACCATTCCATGAAGAAATTTGTCCTAATATCCGTGGATGGAGGTGCTGTAGCTGAAGTTACCTGCCGTAGTCTGAGCCTTCAGCCATCTCAGGTACCAGCTTTTGGCAGGTTGGACAGCAAGTGGAGTCATTTCTCTGCTGTAGGTGTCAGGACTAAGAGAGTTGATCAGGCCCCATTGCCTCTACTCCTCTCTCTATGCAGACCCAGCATCTCGGTTGGTTAATGTCATCTTTGTCTTGTTCCCTCCCCAGCTCTGGAAGGCCTGACCCACAGTCCATGGAGGTAGAACCCAAGAAACTGAAAGGGAAACGGGATTTGATCATGACCAAGAGCTTTCAGCAGGTGGATTTCTGGTGTAAGTGTCTTGTGAGTGAGGGGAAAAGCAGTGCTGCCACTTGAATAGGTGTCATGGGTTCAGCAGCAGCAGTCTTTTTTCTCCTTCTTGGTAGCTGGTGCGGCGCTGTGTTTTTGATTTTGGGCCTGGGAACAGCGCTGATAACACCAGTGTTTTCTGTTACTGCTTGGTAATGTTTTGGTTTGACCAAGGACTTTCTGAGTCTCATGCTCTGCCAGGGAGGAGGGGAAGCTGGGAGGAAGCAGAAACAGGACACCTGACCCAAACTGACCAAAGAGGTTATTCCATACCACAGCACATCATGTCCAGGATGTGAAAATGGGGGGCAGAGACCCGGAAGGGTGGTGGTGGGCTGGGGGGTGCACGGCGTGGTTGGGCTTTTTGGTACTGGGGGTTTACTGCTGGGGGGTGCACTGGGTGGGTCAGGCTTGGTGAGCAGTTGTATTCTCTTTCTTTGTACTTCTCTGTCATTATTATTATTGGTGGTAGCAGTAGTGATTTGTGTTATACCTTAGTTACTAAACTGTTCTTATCCCAACCTGTGGAAGTTGCATTCTTTTGATTCTCCTCCCCATCCCCTTGGGACTAGGGGAAGAAAGAGAGGGGAGTGAGTGAGTGAGCGAGCGAACTGGCTTACGCTGCAACAATAGGGTTTGATCTTTCCTAGTCTGTGTCCTGCTGCTTTGGAGTGGGAAGCAGGGGACAAAAAAGCTGGGGCAAATTTGTATGCTCCTCCAGCACATTTGCTAGGAAGCTGTTGCACAAAAGCAGTTTATCTGTCATGGGGCTCTGCAGCAGTAGTGAGGTGAGTGGAAAGTGTGCTGGAAACATGAAAATGCACATAGGGAAAAATCCAGGAGCCTGCAAAATTCAAAGGCTTAGATTCAGAAACTGTGAAGGGACAACTCTTTTCCCCATTTCCTGGGAAACAAAGTGGTTGCAGTTACACTGGCATACCTACAGAATACCAAACTGTAGGCTTGAGTCCCTGTCTGGACACAGGGTAAGTACATGGGGCTGCTGTCTCTCTCCCAAGCACTGAGTAAAGGCTGTATGATAAGGGTGTTTGTTTTCAGGGTTGTTTGGTTTAGTTCCCCTCTGGTGTGTGGGAGAATCAAACCTTTCAGCTTGAGAACATTGCTGCTATCCAGGGATGTGCAGGTTGCTCCCAACCTCTGTCCATGCAGATTGTGGTGTCGCCTTTCCCTGTGTGTAGCAGTTGGTGGTGAATCTGTGTAGGATACCAGGGCTCATGCAGGCACAGGTTGGGCAGGTGTGGGTTGGGACAGAGCCCTTTTTGAGAGTTGTGTGGTGAAAGCAGTGAGCAGTTGGTGAAGTGTCTGCATGGAGGCCAGGCTTTGGAAAAGGGGCTTAGCCAGGCTGGAGAGAGCTGGGGCACACTGGCCTGAGTACTGTGTGTCCTGTGAGTGGCATGAGCTTATACAGACATCACATCCGCCCAGTCTAACCCCTGTCCCCTCGCACCCGCAGTCTGTGAGTCCTGCCAGGAGTACTTTGTGGATGAATGCCCGAACCATGGCCCCCCAGTGTTCGTGTCTGACACCCCAGTGCCTGTTGGCATCCCTGACCGGGCAGCACTGACCATCCCGCCTGGAATGGAGGTGGTGAAAGAGTCCAATGGGGAGAACGACGTGCGCTGTATGAACGAGGTGATCCCCAAAGGGCACATCTTTGGGCCGTACGAGGGGCAGATGTCCAGCCAGGACAAGTCTGCAGGATTCTTCTCATGGCTGGTGAGTGACTTGTCTCCCCAGTGAAGTGATGCCCCAGCCGTTCAGCTGGGGGACTTGTGGAGCCAAATCTTAGCCATCTTCCCCCATCTCTGAAGATCTGCTGACCCACATGGGCAGTAGGCAAACATCTGCTGCCATAATTATTAGCAGCTTAAGGATATAGATAGCGAAAGGAGTCCAGGTGCCATGGCACCAAGTTCATGGCTGTAGGAAACAGAGTTTGCTTCCTCTTTCCCCCAGCCATGTTTTCTATCCCCCCTCAACTCCTAGGACTCTTCCAGTACCTTTTTCTGCTCTGGTCATTTGGGGATAGATGAAGGACTGTGTCTAGAGATGCAGAGCTCTCTCATGGGCGTGCAGCACTTGTTTCTGAGCAGAGTATGTCACCCAGGGGGCCAGGAGGGAGGAGATCCAGTCCATCAGGAAATGATCTACATGCAAACTCCAGCACCAAAACCCATAATTTTTCCCCCAGTACTACAGGCTTTGCTTAGCCTAGAAGGTAGAGATGTCACTAGATGGACAGGTATTAATTATTAGAAGATGCAGGACTTGAGTTATAAGTGGGAAAATAATTGAGAGCTGCTGCTCTGAGCTGCTGCTCCTGCTTTTCTGTCTGTAAAATAAATGAGTGTCTCAGCCCTGTGCTGAAAGGGAAGTTAATCTTCTATATCTGAGGACTGTTAACAGTTTTGTCAGCTGCATTCATAGTTCTGTATTACATTTGTATGTAAGAGATGCCTCTTAGTTCTGAGTAGCCTCCACACACATATCCGGAGCAACAGCCTGTAGTACCAGGACGGCTGAGATTCATGTCCTGACTTAAGGCAGGAACTGAAGCAGTGATTTGAGAGTAATACACCTTCTATCTGGACCAGCTAGTTGATATGCTCCATCTGTTCTCTTGTTTCACAGATCGTTGATAAGAACAACCGCTACAAATCCATCGATGGGACAGATGAAACCAAAGCAAACTGGATGAGGTGAGTCCAGTTCTCTTCTGCCTTCCCTTTTAGGGTTTTGTCTTCCAGAGAGAGGCCATCAAACACTCCTTGTTTTGTGTGACAGAAAACCAAACCGAAATGCCACTACCCCTCCTGTAAAGGGTGTGCTTATGCTCTTCCAGTGTTTATTGTGGTGAGAATCCTTTGGAGGCACATCGATGACAGGGACTAAAACAAGGATGTGTGTATGGAGGATGGCTGTTTTCTGGAATGAGGACAAATGATAAAGATGATCCTATTTGTTCACTCTTTCAAATGCTGACAGGTTTCGCTCCATTGGTTTTGTTTTTTTTAACTTTTAGTTCAAATATTTGCAAAATGCTTTGCATTGCCTCCAAGGTACCATTTGATTCTGTTAGGGGCTTTTTGTCCTTTCCCATTTTATGGACATTGGAAGAGGTGCTTGTTTTCTTTCTGGGCTTCACTTGAAGAAATTGTCAATGGTGGCTGTTGCAGGTAGTGACAGCTTTACTGTGTTAGGAGAAACATGGAGTGAGTTGCCTCAGCTCTGAATGCAGAAACGCAGCTTGTTCTCGCACTCCCTCTGCTGACCCAGCAGAGCAGTACCCAAATACCAGTCAGTGGGGCTGGCTCTGATTTAACTGCAGCATTAAGGGAACACGTTTAACCACAGGGCAGTGCTTCGGGTATTGTCATGTACCTGCAAAGGATGTAGGTCACTCTTGCAGACTCCTGAGGCAGACAAAGCACTGAAGTGCCTCCTGTGTATGGTGAATCATCAGGATTGGGCATTGCACACTGAAACCTGTCCCACATTCAGACTAGGACTTATTCAGGGGTGAATTTTGGAAGAGGCTGTTGTCTAGAAGGCATTTCATACAAGAGTAAAGCAGTGTGGAAATTCACTGGTTTGTTGGCCTGGATGTCTAGGATTTTCAGTTGGGTTTTAGGAAAGAGAGAGGGTGAAGTGCAGGTGGATGTAAGCCTGGCCTCACTCGTCAAATGTGGTTGCACCACTTTTGCTCCATGTGAGTGTTCACATGGATAGCAGCAGCTCTGACCGCTACCTTCATAAAGTTCAGCAAAGAATCTCACTTTTCTGTAAGAATTCCAGCTGTTTCACTACTGAATGAGAGAAAATGCTAGACGTGGGTTGAGGCTGGAGTTGTCACCCCAAAAAGAGGCAGTGGTACAGTGGACATATAGGTTTGGGGGCATTGAAACTAGATGATCTTAAGGTCTTTTCCAACCCTAACTATTCTATGATTCTGTGATTCTATGTATCTTGAAGTAAAGAATGCAAAGTTCTAAGAGTGAGATTTTTCTTCTTGGACCTGGATCTTTATGTGATCTGGATGACAATGAAGCCAGCGGAAAACATGGTCTTGGAAAGGAAAAATCCAGTGATGAACTCTTCTTCTTACTGCCATGAACATAAGCTGGGTGTCTGGATTTAAATGGGCACTACTCCTGGTCCCAGCACCAAAGAACAGAGTGTTCTTGTCTAAACTTGTATTTGCCATGGTTAGGTCTCAGGTTGAGTGTGTCTGGGCCATTGTGTGCAACCTGGAAAGGCAAGGAGGTTAAGGATTTGTGGAAAGAGAATGTTTTCAGCTCTTCTGAGAAAAGATGTATCAAAGGACCTGTGCAGGCTGTACGGTCTTACTGATCTTTCTGGTTTTACTCTTGAAAATTGCTTCTAATAGCAGTATTATGTAGAATCTGACAGATGGAGATAGTGGTCCTCAAAAAGCCTTGGTTTTGTTTGTAACCAGCTTTCAAACAGAGGAACTCTCGATGTCCTGTGCTAGGACATTTGTCATGGAGATTACCCACAGAAACCATACTGTCAGGACGCTGTAGAATGCTCTTTTTGGTTTTCAGATGATGCTCTTTGCCATCACTCACAGATGGAGTGCTTTGCAAAGCAGATCTACTCACCCTCTCAGTACGTGGGTATGGCAAGGGGAGGGCAGCTTGGGCTGACTCCTCTCTCTTCTTGTAGATCTGGCTATTGTTTTTGTTGTTTGACTACCACATCTGAGTCCATTTTCATGTTCCTACTGAGAACAGCGTGTGCTTTGCAACACTTGCTGGTTTCATTTCAAGTAGCTGTTTACCCAGGGCAGTGGATGACAGGAAGGAAGGAGCACAAAGCACAGCAGATGGCAAGGCAGTGGGAACATCCTCTTGTCCTTTCTCGTGTCACTCAGTCAGTTGACACAAACTCCTGATGCTGGGAACATGTTCTCCTAAGCTGGCTTTGTCACAATATAATGTACCCTTCATCTCTGTCCAGAGTAATGTAATGTGTTTCCAATACTTTATGAAACTCCACGGCTTTGACCTGCAGGGATGTGTGCAAACATCTTCCTCTGATTTTATTTTCTGGGGGATCAGGGTGACCAATTACTATGGATTGCAGCAAACCTCAAGCAAAATCGGTGCTTGCTTGGATGCAGACCATAAACTGCTGCTTATGGGAGTTCTTGGGGCTTCTGAAGGACTGTGTAGAACCAGCCTGGTTGCTCCTGGTTATTTCTGAGGAATTTCTGTTATTCAGTTGTTGAGACCTTTAAAAAAATAATGGATCAGACCAAAAATGACAATAATTCAGGAAGTCCAGTAAACATCCCTCTGAATATCTATTATTTCCTGGCTGAAGTGCCTCGTGTGGGGTTTCCTGGCTAGTTGAGGCATTTGTAGTCTGTATCCCTTCTTACATGTGATTACCTGAGTTCTCAGGTTTTTGGCACAGTTCAAATTCATCCTTTCCCTCAGCCCACGGGGAAGGGCTGGTGCAAGACTTCCTCACTTCCTTCTCCTTTGCTTTTCTTTCTGCCCCCCTCTCCTCAAAATGTAGTAACAAAAGAGGTTAGGGGGAGCAAGGCTGTTCTGTAAGTCTTCCTGTATCTCCTTATAATGAAGATGTCTGTGATTTGATCTTCATACAATAATAGAGCTTGGAAGGGAGCTTTGGTCAGGTGCTCCAACAGCCTGCTCAAAGCAGGATAAGTAGATCTTTTAAGCTGTTGGTTTGACTTCAGAGGACCTTTCAAAAATAGCACCTTTAAAAGTCAGGGTTACTGTGTCTGCCCATGTGTTCAAGGGCACTTAAAGCCACCAGCCTCTGCACAAGTCATTTTGTCGAACTCCATAAACTGCTGTCTGCTACCTTGCAGCAAGGGGAGCAAGTTTTCTTATCCATTACTGAAGATTATGCAGAACAAAGGGGTCCTAAAGTACTGCAGCACTGTGATCCCTGTAACAAACCTACTGGAGAGCCCTGGAAAAAGTATTATGCTTGTTTCATAGAGGCCAGGAAAAGTGGAGTTGGTCGATGTCTTCGTGAGGTGATCAGGAAGTGTTCCCTGTCCCCATAGTTACAACATCATATGTGTTTTTAAAGGAATATCTGTGCTGTCTTGCATTTTCATATTGACCTGGGCTGAGGTGTGAATTCACAGCCTCACAGCTTGATAAAACCCACACAGCATCTCCAGAGAGATGCTTCCAGGTATCAGTGACTGCTCCTAGGGACATTCTGCATGCTAGAGGAAATGCTTGAGGGGAAAAGATATCTCTGCCAGTAATACTGTCTGCATTTTTATAAGGAGGAGGTTAATGTGCCTGCTGGGAACCTCGCCTTAATTGAATTTGTAACTAAAACTGGCCAGAACTCATTACTCTTTGCATGGTGAATTAGCTAGTAGAATACGTAAGTTCTCTTAAATCATTTTGACCCAACTCATGCTGGAGTAAATGAGTGGAAACCCTCAAATCTAAATATCCAGGTCTGCCACACATTGTCATACATGCATTTAATAGGATACTCTGTGTGGGAAGAGCAAAAAGGGCTCTAATTCCCCGTGGGGGCAGCTTTGCTACTGAGCAGCCATAGGTTCCACTTAGAAGAGGGTTTTCTTGACCAGCTCTGGAGAGACTTGGGTTATGCAAGCTCACCCCTACCCAGGGGCACTTGGCAAATACAGTTACTCCTTCTCAACCAAGCAGCTTGTCAGTGGAGGTTTGTTTCCACCACATGGAGGCACTGATGATACTCTGATGATGGCTGTAGGTACCATGGAGAATATACACGAAGCCCAGTTTTGCTGAGTGTGATAGAAATCAAGCAGTAGATGTTCCTTTGCTCAGTGTTCTATGTGGCCTTTTCCCTCCTTCCAGTGTTCAGCTGGGAGAACTCCTTTTCACTTTTGTTTATTTATTATCCCCTTGAGGTCATTGTAGCAAGTGCTTTGCTGGCTCTCCATCATTTCATTACCTGGCTCTCCATCATTTCATTACCATCTTCTCTCCATAAATGAAGCTCCACCAGCAGTATCTCAGGGATGCATTTACATTTGTTCTGGTGAAATGCATCTGTGCACTTAGCTCACAGCCTGGATCTGAGCAGCATTTTCTACTGTTTTTCCAGCTTTAACCAAGGTTAACAGCTTCTGACACTTATCCCAGTGGAGGACAGCAGTGTCAGTGAGATTCATTAAGCAGCAGTGTGACAGCACTAAGGAGAAACCAGAATGATATCTGACAAGGGGCGCTCTGCCTTTCTGTAGATTCTTAGTCTGCAGCCCACAACCACTTGAGTACATCCCAATCCTTCTCCTGGGTCACGGCAGTGCTGGAAGGCACCTATCTCTGAGGAGATACCAGCAGGGCCATCCCAAACATGGGGCAAGTGAGAAAAATGCCAAGGCCTTTGCTTATACCAGCCTTTCAGGAAGCATTTTGGTGTGGCTAAAGCCTGCCTGTGAGAGACAGGGCATTCAGCTGAGATTTTGGGATTAAAGGTAATTGAAGATAGCATAGTAATAGCAAAGATGCTATTACTATTACTGTCATAGTTTAAGCCCCTCACCCATGAAGTTTTCTCACTCACCCACTGCCCTCTCTTTCTTCCCCCAGTCCTGGGGTGATGGGGAGGAAAATCAAAAGAATGCAACTTCCACAGGTTGGGATAAGAACAGTTTAGTAACTAAGGTATAACACAAATCACTACTGCTACCACCAATAATAATAATGACAGGAGGAGTACAAAGAAAGAGAATACAACTGCTCACCAAGCCCAACCCAGCCAGTGCACCCCCAACAGTGAACCCCCCAGTCCACCACCACACCCTTCCGGGTCTCTGCTCTCCGTTTTCCCATCCTGGACATGACGTGCTGTGGTATGGAATAACCTCTTTGGTCAGTTTGGGTCAGGTGTCCTGTCTCTGCGTCCTTCCGGCTTCCCCTCCTCCCTGGCAGAGCATGAGACTCAGAAAGTCCTTGGCCAGACCAAAACATTACCAAGCAGTAGCTGAAAACATTGGTGTTATCAGTGCTGTTCCCAGGCCCAAAATCAAAAACACAGCGCCGCACCAGCTACCAAGAAGGAGAAAAAATGACTGCTGCTGCTGAGCCCATGACAATTACGTAGCATCTTTAGTTTCGTTTAGTTTGGGACCATAAGCAGAAAGAAAGCTAACACATAGGGAAGCCAATAGGTTTTCCCTTCCATGGCGTCACTTCAGAGTTACAGTTGTTAGGTGTCCCAACCATTAAGATGTCTTATTGCTTATATGTTGCATCTTAATATCCCTTTTAAACACTGATTTTCTAGGCTTGTGGTGACAGCTTTTGGAGGCACTTCATATTAACACTGAAGCCTTCTACCTCAAATGACCAAAGAAGTGGTAAATGCCTCATCCCTGGCAGTGTTCAAGGCCAGGTTGGACAGGGCCTTGGGTGACATGATCTTGTGTGAGTTGTCCCTGCAGGAGGTTGGAGCTGGATGATCTTAAGGTCTTTTCCAACCAGAACCATTCTGTAATTCTGTGAATGTTGTGTTCTCCTCCATAACCCCATGCTGATGTTGTTTCCTAGCTGAGAACTTACTTTCAGCGTATTAAGAACTACATGATGTGAGGACCAAAAAGGTTGACCTCTTTCAAAATAATTCCCAACATCCCTGCTTTCAGTTGTGTGAAGATGTGTTAAAGCAAGTCTTTTGTAATGTATAGCACTGGCATAACCATGCTGGCATTCTGTTTCACTCTGTTATCATTCAAGTCAAGGCATACACTGTTTTTCCAGCGGTTCTGCTACACCATGGCCTCTGCTCTCTTCCGTGCTGTTCTCCATTCTCATACACAGCACTGGCCAGAGTGTGCATTATTCCCATCTGCAATCCCGCCTTGATTTTGTGCTGGATGTTCACATAGTCTGTTTTTTCCTTCTCTATTGAATAGATCTTCCACTGCCTTTCTTCCCCTAATAAAAAGCCATAGTTAGGACTAATGTTTTGTTTATTTTTTAAGTTTCCTTTGACTGTGGCTGGAAGAATTAACACCCTCTCCCTTTGGACAGAAGTGCCTGTTCTCAGGATGCTGCCTCCTCTTCTCAATGGGCTGAGGCTACGAGTTGTTGATTTGAAGCACCACAAACTGGGTGCAGGCTCCTGTCAGCACCAGTGACAGCAAAGCCTAGCCAGGAAAAACAAGTGGGTGGCCTCATTCCTTTTGAGAACAATGGGAAATTACAATCATTTCTGGGTGGAACAAGGGTTTGCAGTGGAGTGGATGAGTGCTTTATGTCCTGTACTGCTGGTGCTGAAGAAGAGACTTTTCCTTAGGAAAAGCTAGTTGTAGAAATAGCCCCCCAGTCTAGTAGGAATCTCCCTCCCCTGCAAAACATCACAATTTGATGTAGCCTCAGCATGACATCCTGCAAGTTTTAACAGAAAGGGTGGTGTAAAAGTTTCCATTGCATGTTGTGCCAGACAGAACAATAGGATATGCTTCAGGCCTCTAGATTTCCTCAAGAGCCCATTTCTGAGCAATGTCACCTTAGAAGCTAATTCACCACCACAGTTGTGACTTCTCATGCTTATTCTTGAGCACAAACTGCAGCAGGGGGTGTGAGGCTGTGCTGAAATCCTCACGACTGAGCCAGGGCATCGGACAAAGTGTAAGATTTCATTGTTACTGTAAAGCTGAGGAGACTCCTTTTACACTATAGTCTTGCTTGGTGGTTTTTTCCTTAAGCTTGGGAATTGCTTCTTAAATCATGTGCCTGGTGCAAGTGAGGAAAACTGAGAGGTTGTTGTGGGTTGTGGGGGAGCTGGATCCTGCCCAACTCCTCTGCCCCACTGTTGCACTGGCCAAGTGGTTGGATGCAGGGGGATGCTTTGCGCTGATTTCCTTCTACCCAATTCTGCTCTGTGGGATGTTCAACCCAAGGAACATGGCTGAACGAAAGAGGAAGCCCAAGTTTTCCAAGGAAGAACTGGACATTCTGGTCACTGAGGTGACCCGAAATGAAGCCATGCTGTTTGGGAGGGAGACAATGCGTCTATCCCATGCTGACAGGGACAAGATCTGGGAAAGCATAGCCAGGCAGATCACATCAGTCAGCCAGGTGCCCAGGTCTGTGAAAGACATTAAACACAGATGGGACGACATGAAGAGAAGGACCAGGGACAAACTGGCCTTCATGCAGAGGTCCCTGTCCAGCCCCGGCAGCGTGGGACGGCCCTCGGCCATCGTCCTGACTGCCCACGAGAGAGCCATCGAGTCCACACTGCATTCGACACGCCAGAGGCACAGCTTCCGGGGAACGGATCTGGACGTGGTTGACAGCCCGTCAACAAGCTGTAAGTATCACTGCCTTAACACCTCTTTGTCTTAAGCTTGCATACCTCAGTGTGACACCACAGGAGCGTTGTGTGGTTTGTGAGATGCTGGGTTGCCTTGTCAAGGCAGGTCCTTACTACTGAGTTTGATTTCAAGACAGCCTGCTCTGGTGGGGCATTGAGATGGATTGAGGGAAGCTGTTTGCAAGTTAAAATCATCTTTATCTGTTTATCTAGTCCTTTTCCATACTTTCTTCTAAGGGTAGATGCTGTTAAGATTCCTCTTGCTTAATGGGGCGTAAGTCTGAGCTAATCTTACAAATGAGGGAACATCTGTAGTTGAAGTGCAACTACCTCCAGTTCATGAAGAAGTGTTTGTAAAGAATGGGGAGTTCTTCATCTTGCATGCACCCCTATAAAACAGAAATGCTATCAAGCTGAGAATCATGTGCCAGTTACTAATGGATCACTGCATTGTAGCCATCTTCTAGGGGGGCTGTTGAGGGTCCTCGGTGCTCTTTGGTGTTGATGCTCTGAGGCCTGGCTGCTAATGATTTCTCACTAGTATTCTGAAGATTCAGCACAAGTGCTGTGAAATAGGGAGATGGTGACTCTCTTCTTCCTGGCCCTGCCTTCAAAGTTAATCTTCTTAACACCACAACTCTCAGACACCTTCCAGTGCTGAACCACAACCTGCTTTTTGCAGGTTCTTTCCCCACTTGCATACATAGGGTTATCTCCTGTGGAGGTGCAGCTCAGAGGTGATCTCTGAGCTTCTGGGGATAACAAAAGAGACAAAGAGGAGATAACTGCTTGGGAAGTGAGCCAACTAACACTTCATGGGTGGCACTGTCCTACCACATTAGGTCTTATATCTGAAGTAATGTTAATGGGAAAGAAGGATAAAAGTCTTCAAGAGCAAAGTGGGACTTGGTCATTCTTTGCATCTGTCTTGGAAGCCAGTTGCATTGTTTCTGAGGTAAAATGAATACAGCTTGTGGAAGGAGATAGTGGGCAGTTGCAACAAGTGAAGTATTGTTTCTTCTTACTTTTGCCTGTACCTGTGAACTGGCACATCACTAGACTAATAAGAACTTCCCCATGGTGTTTTGCTTTGGGTGTGGTTTCGCATCAAGTATGCTTGCCCTATTAATACAGGGTTTTGCTGCTGCTGTACCTGACTGCCTGGTTATCCCAGTGATGCCAAGCCACATAGTGGCTTTGCAGTTCAGACTTCATGAGCAGCTAATAGTACATCTATGCTTTGCTCAGAGGATGTAAGAAATGATATGGGAGCAGGGTTCTGGCATGAGGAACTGAATGTGTCAGGGTGTTCTGAGATTAGACCAGAGGCCAAGAGCTTTTGTCCCCCCAAAATGTTCTAGCTACTTACAGTTTTGGGGAAGGGCTTCATTGCTACTGGCTGAAATGGATTTATGTTCTAGTAATGAACAATGCTATGTACAGAGTACCTTGGCAGCTTGGATTCCTCCTCGGTTGACTGGGTTCGCCTGCTCTTGAGGCCTCTTATGGCTAAGCTTGTCACTCAGACGCTAATGTTGCAGCACGTGCATGTTGAGTTATGCATCGGGAGCTGCAGGCTTGTCTCAAGTGGCAGACTGGGGTGGGGGGGGAACTCCTTTTTCCACATGCTTTGAGATACCATGAAACAGAAGTCAGAGCTGTGAGAAATTCACATCAATAATCCATGCTTTCTCTTCTGTTTAAGCTGATGAAGATATGCCAGGCACTTCTCAGGGACACTGCTTCTCATCGCTACAGAGGGCCAGTGCAGGAGCCAACCAACCTTCTGGGCCCTCCTTTCTCCACACTTCTTCCTCCTCGGAGCACTCAGAAGCCACCAGCCAAAGGCAGGAGCTGCACTGTCCATCCCCGCACACCACCTCGTCCTGCAGACTGCCGCGCTCCCACACAAAGAGCCCTCCCCTCTCCAGCTTCGACCGCCAGCTTCTCCATTCCCACATGCAGCAAACGGAGCTGTTCAGGCAGTTTTGCCGGGAGCTGGTGGCTGTTCATAGGGGCATGGCAGACAGCATGCATGTTATTGCTCAGAGCATGGCTGACCTCACCAGCCAGGTTGGCCAGTTGTGCCGGACCCTGTCAGAAATCCGTGATGGGGTCCAGGCTTTCCATAGGATGCAGGATCCTAGTGTCATGCAGGACTCTTCTCCTCAAGCAGCTTGCTCAAAACAGCCCCCTGAGCCCAATGCAGGATCTAACCAAAGCACCCCAAAACAGACCCCTCCTGCACGGATTACCAGGTCACGGAAGAGAAAATACCATCTTTAGTCTGCATTATATAAAGTAAAGAAGTGTGCCCATGCCTCGAGCTGTTGCATGCTCATGTGGCCTCTCCATCTGTATCAGTACTCTGTGGTCAGCAGCTCCCCCAGCCAGTCCATCCCCCTGCTAGCTAACAGCAGTATGAATTGTGGCAGCTGAATAGTAGGGCTGGCCCTCTGCAATGACAAAGAGGAATCCTTAATCTTATAGAGCTTGGAATGTAGGACATCATTCTATTCATAGATATTAGGAGTTTTCACTGGGCTTCCCATGCTTTGAATGCTCTATAAACTAAGAGATACAATAGGAATCATTGTCTTGATCTCTTCTTGTGCCTGTGAAATGTTATTTACTGAGACAGTGTATTACAGAGCTCCCTTTTCAAGCAACTGACAGATTTGCCCTACTACTGCCTTCCCATGATCTTCATGCAAGTTATTATATGTAGTGTGCAGAGTCACATCCTTATGGCTCTAGAGACTCTTACTGTCATTATTACCAGTAGTAATGGGTAATCCAGGGCTTACTGTGACTTAGGAATAGGTTTGGGGAAAGGGATATAAAGCAGAGCTTGTGCAGGGAAGGGAAGGAGGCACAATGCTGTGGGCCAGAAGGACAGGTCTGAGCACTGTGTGGTTTTAGACTGCTCAGAAGGGCTGCTGTGGCATGTGCCTGGATCCTGCAGTGCCACATGCACTTACTCAGAGAGTTTAATCTTTGTCTTCTCCAGTCTAAAACCCCTCCCTGCAGTTATTCATAGTGTGACAGCATTTAAAGGTAATTATGCCATATGACTTCCTTGCATGTTACAGGCTTCAGTTTTGAGCCACCTCGCCCTCCCCAAAATGTGGGAGACTGCACAGAAACAAGGAAGGATGTAAGGCCTTCTTCTGACCTTGGGAACAGTTTGGTTCTGTCTTGCTGTAATTCTGTCAACTTCAGTACAGTTACTTGGCACTTGCTCAGTGTTACTTAGGGTGGCATCTGTACTTTGTTCTCCTCCCATGAAGAGTTTACAAGCTAAATTCACAGCTACATAGGTGAAAATCTTAGACGTGCTGGTTTTGTACCGCTTGCTTTCCCAATACAGCTGCAAGAAAGAACTGTGTTACAATATTAGAATTGCTTTAGTGCTGCATGAGGTTCCCATGTACAGCCCCAGTTCTGAAACTAGGCTTTAATAATGCAATCTCAGGTGGTGAGAATGTGGCACCTTTTTACATGATGTCTGTCTTCTCTTTGATTTGCACATCTGCACCTTTCATCCCTGCAAAACAAAAATGGACTATTAGTTGATCCTATTCAATTCTATTACTATGATACGCTTCAGTAGGGAAAAGCTCCAAGTTAGCACACAGTTAGCATGCTGCTGCTCTCCAGGCTGTCCTGTTGTATGTGATGGGTTGCAGGCAATATGAATGCCCATCATCAATGCCACGTATGGGCTACAGGCTAGGCCAAAAAGTTGTATAAACTTCAGCAGGTATTGAACATAGGCAGTGCAGGGTAGCAGAAGGATGTCTCGATGTGGTCTTAAAGGATCTTCTTTAATAGATCTGGGGTGTCTTTCAGAAGTATAGTGCACTAGCTTCTTTCCTGGGAAGTTCACTGGATGTCTGCTGTGTCAGGCATTCCTGCTTATCCTTTTCCAGTTGTTCTGTAATCCTGATTCAAGTAATTTATTTTTAGTGGTGTAGTAAAACGTTTGCTCAAGGAAGCAGAGGTCTGGCAAGGAGAAAAACCTGCTTTCTGAGGAATGACCTGTGCTGGTTTCCTGCAGAGGACATTCCTCATAGTGCTGGTGCCAGACCAGGGCAGTACTTGCTCACCTTCCTCACAGGATGCTGTCTTACTTCTGTTATAACATGTAACCTGCAAAGTCACAGTCTCCCTTCAGCTGAAGGAAAGATTGGGAAAGGTGGTAGAAATGGATCTAATTTATGAATCACAACTGAAATAAAAACGATGATATATTTTAAAGGCTGAGTCCATAGAGTGCTGCTGCTATATATTAAAGGTAGTATTTTATATTTTTATAATACCTGGTCCCTGCTGATGTTCTCCCATGGATATACTATGATAGGATAAGCTCCTTGCATGTTGTCCAAGGGGATCCTTTCCAGGAGCCCTCAGGTCTGCAGAGGAGGAGGCTCCCATAGGTGCTGGGCCCTGGAGGGAGCTGGTGGTGTTGCTGCCATCAGTTTGCCCACACAGACACGTTCAGACAGAGCATCCTGGTGCAGGATGCACAGCCTTCCATCAAAACCCCCATAGGCTGGGCTCTGGTGAGATGGAAGGACCTTGTGCTGTGAACTGCCTGATGTCTTCCCCCAGTTTCCTCTGTGGACTACTACAGATTGGCCCAGCTCTGGGGATGTATCTCCTGCCCTGTGTAGACCCCTAGGTGGAGTGGCTTTTCTGTACTGGCTTGCAAAGGATGCTTCCTCCTGCGCCCATCATGTTAACTGACTGTTGAAGTGCCTGTGTCAAAGCAAACTGCTGTGCTCAACCCAAGTATCCTCATGTCTTGTACATGCTGAAAAAGAATTATCTCTTTCGAAGTATTTTTGTTAAGAATGCAATAAATATTTAACACTTTTAACACAGCTGCCGAGTCATTTGTTTCTGTCCTGTAAAATCTGCCTGAGCTGGTGATAAGCCTGTTACACATGCTGGGGTCTCCTGGAGGTGCTGGGGTAGGGTTTGTGGGTATGGCTCCTCATGGCGTCTGCCTGGGCTTGTGGTAGCTCTCATATGCCATCTCCTGCCCTGCCTCTGCTTTGGGAACGGCCAGTGAATGGCCTTTTCCCTGTGGTGCTTAGCCATGGCAGAGCATCAGTGAGTGGAGCACCACCACGGCCAAGCTAGAGGGTGAGCAACACAGGGGACTGGGGTAGGCATGGGGCAGAGCCTGCGTGGGGAGAAGCTGGGTGGGCAGGAGCCTGAGCTTCCTCATTACCTTGATGTTTTCCTGGGCATGCTCACTGGGCCATCCCAAAACCTGGCAATTGGGTGTCCTGAGTGTGTTGCTGGATGGAGAGGCTGTGGGAAAGGTGGCCCTGAACAGAAAGGAGCTGTGCCTCCAGTAGCTGCAAATGGGTCATTAATGGTCTCCATTGGTGCAGTGGCTGGTCCTGAGTAGCCTGGGCAAGAATCTGTGGTGTTCTTGAGCCTGGCTGAGACACTGAGCAGGACATGATGTGACCTATTGTAGCTGTTGACTGTGCTTTCTGCAGGAGCAGAAGCAGCTCTGGGTGGCTGGGTCTGTTCCATCAGCGATCCTGACCCCGCTCCCTCCTCCAGGGATCATGGTCCAATGGAAACTCACTACAGGAGCAGAGGCATGCCTGTCTGTGTGCAGTACCTGTGTCCTGGGCATCTAAACTAAGGGAGCTATCCTGCCTCGACACAGCTTGAGTATTTGGCATTGGGATGGGACTGGCTGCTTCCCAGCCTTCACAGGAAGGTTGCTGAGGGTGTGAGCATTGCGGTCTCGGGAAGATGTGTCAGTGAAGGCAGATCCCGTGCTCTGCCCTCAGAAGCAGTTTCTGTCCCTGCCTTGCCAAGCGGGCTGCTCTTTTAATGTTGTGACATCCTCTGTCCTCAACTCGTGGAGTGCTGACCTTAGACCAGCAGGTGAATTTGGGTTTAATGCAGTCCTTTATAACCTGTGTCATTTGTGCCTCTGTGGTCACCAGAGCAGCACTGGTTTCATTTATGTGGATGATCTCATCCCTCTTTATGTTACCTCGGGGAAGTATCACAGTTGTAAAGCTTCCTCTCACGGAGTGTAAAGCAGTTACCAGCTGTCAGAAGCAGTCAAGAAACATGTTTGTGACTGGATTATTCCACTACTCTCTGCTAAGGGCTTCCTACATACCTCCTGGTGAAATCAGTAGCGCTCTCCTCCCAGCTCCCTGATGCTGCAGAATGTGTCCAGAGCTGCAGGATGCGGCAGCAAAGCTGAGGGACACTCCTCAGGCAGAAACTTGGAGGCACAAAGAGAGCAGCAAACAGGAATAGCATGCTCATTCTTAACCGAGTACTTGATCATAAAAGTGAGCCCTGGTCGGAGCAGTTACAGTTAACCATGCTCTGCCCTTCCCATGCAGAGTTGTGTTTTAGAGGATTCTGTACATCTGTTACATGCACTTCGATGGGGATGCACCAGGCCATCCTGCCACTGCCTCCTGAATTCAGTGCCATTGACTCTAGGAATGTGAGCCCTGTGTGTTGCACTAAGGAGCTGTGAGAGACCTCAGGATGATGTGTTCAATGTCAGGTTGGACAGAGCCTTGGGCAACATGATCTAGTGTGAGGCATCCCTGCCCATGGCAGCAGGTTGGAACTGGATGATCTTAAGGTCCTTTCCAACCCAAACCATTCTATGATTTGATTTGATGATAAATCTGTGCAGGTGACCAGGGTTCTTCGCAGGGGCAGCTTCATCTTGTCATTGCTCTGCTTGGGCAGTGGGATGCAGGACAGATGCAGGGTCTCTCTTTAGCTGGTAGAAACATCCTGGCATTCTGCTTGGACTGGCGAGGGCATCCTCTAGGATCTCCTGTCCTGTGGGGCACCAGGCTGACCGCATCAAGTTGCTGTATCTCAAGGGTTGTATTGTCAGGCATCTCTGAATGCCTGGTGCACCTTTTGTAGTGATGGCTAACACTCATAAGTGACAGCCCAGCAGCGCTAGCTGTGTGCTCTTGCAGGACCTCCTTCCCACCATGCTGCTCCAAGCCTCCTTCCCTTCTCAGACACATTAAGCTGGTCATTTAAAAGTGCCTTTTGTGCTCAGAAGTAAAACAAGGGTTAACCAAAGCCAGTGTTGGGCTCATTTTGGCTGTGCCAGAGCCTGCTGCTTGGATAATGACTGAAGATTGCGAAGCATCCTGCATTGTTCACATTAGGAAAAATACAGCTGATTGCAGGCACATGCACCGTTGCTGAACATTAAAACCAGAACTGGTGGTCTGAGACACTGCAGACTTGTTTTGGGTGTTTTGTGGGAAGCTTCACCGCGTTTGTGACCTTATGTGTTAGTGGGCTCATGTGCACGTGGGCATGTGTCTTCTGTGTGTGCATGCACATGGCTGGAGAAGGGGAGAGTGTTTGGATTTCTTAAGCCAAAGGCATTCCTGTGAGCTATAAGAGAATGTTTGGGCAAGGACTAGTAGCAGCAGATGTCAGGGGAGCCATGTGCCACTCGCCTTCCTTAATGTTACTGCAGCAGGGAGTATATAATGCATGTGTAATAATAATAGAGCAATAGAGGCAAATGGAATAAGAGAAGAAAAAGCTTTTAGCTGTGAACTGTTCAGATCTGCTTGTGTGTGCAATGATGGGGCCTCCTCCTGGTTCTGGGTGGGTGTTAGGAGCTCGTTTTGGTGGCAGCTGGAACCAGTCTTACCAAGGCTTTTTGATGTTCTCTAGCAGGAACACAAGGAGTCTGAGAGCAAATGATGTGATCCGAGCTATAGATCTGTCTTAGCAAGTGAAGAGAAGGCCAGTTGCTCAGAGTGGGAATTAATACATCTCTGCTGAGCTGAAATCTAGCTGGTTTAAATCAGGAAGAAAAATCCCATGCCCAGAGGGCAATCTTTCTGTCAGCACTACAAAGAGATGCCCAGTGTAGTGCTGGGGTTTCCACTTGCAGGACTGATTGTATTCTTATGTCACGCCCCACTGAATACCCAAGTGCAAAACCGTCCAGTTCTGGCATGTCCTGGGTTTCCTTTTGGACAGCCAGCAAATACTGCCATGCACATTAGGTGTCCATGTTTCTGTCCCGAGCATCTCAATTCTTCTTGTCCAAGAGGAGAGAAGCAAGGAAATCAGGTGTCTACTAAAAAGAAAGATGGTGTTTGGGGCAGAGACTGACTGAGGGACCCTGCCATATTCCAGATGTTCCTGAGAACAAGGGAGGAGTCCCTGGGGTGTGAAGTGGTAGTGAGGAGTCAAGAAGTCCTTGTTTCCATCACCAGGCAAAGATATTTCTGCCTGTAAGATTCTGTGTCACTCTCACTGGCAGATACTCCGTCAGAGTGTATGTACATTGTTGTCATCCCTTCCCCAGCAGAAATGGACCCATTGGCTCAGTGTTCCCTGGGTGTTTATGCTTGTTGTCCTGTATCTGGCAATTTGCATACCATTACTTATAATTCCATGCTTTCCAGTGTGGCTGTGTTGATGGCTCTCTTATGAAGGTCAATCTGGCTCCATCATGGTTGTCATTCTAGTGCAAGGGGAGGGCACAGAAGAGAGCTTTGTGCTTCACACCTGCCTTGTAACCTTGCCCCAGGTACGTGATCATCTCCCGGGAGGAGAGGGAGCAGAACCTGATGGCCTTCCAGCACAGCGAGAGGATTTACTTCCGTGCCTGCCGTGATATCTGCCCTGGGGAGAAGCTGCGGGTCTGGTACAGTGAGGATTACATGAAGCGGTTGCACTGTATGTCCCAGGAGACCATCAACAGGAACCTCACAAGCGGTGAGTCCCTTCCCTTTCCACCCTTCTCCCCTCATCCCCTTGGGCTGAGACACTTGTTGGACCACATGTGGTGGGTGAAATAGGTGATGCACAGGCTAGGTGAGAAGAGCTTTAATTCTAGATACGGAGCACCTCTAGGTGAGAGTCACCAGTTCTGCATGGCATGAATGGATGGGTGGGTGGGTGGGTGGGTGGATGGATGGATGGATGGATGGATGGATGGATGGATGGTGGGTGTACAATAAGAATAAGATAACCACTGTCATGGACATTGTGAAAGAGATTTGTGCTATGTTGTGTCATGTCATGTGTTGTGTTGTGTCATGTCATGTGTGTGCAGCAGCCTGAAGCAAAGCCCAGGGATCACAGAGCTCCTCTAACACAAGACTTTCCAGCCTGAAGATTTCCAGGCTGGAGATCCTACAGACAGCATTAGGTTTTTCCTCTGAACATGTTGCTTCTTCTGGCTCCTTGAGCAGCCTGTTTGGGGGCTTCATCTGGTGTTGTGTGCATAAAGAAGAGAGATCTCCTTGGTGTGTTTGTATGTCCATTTTTCTCGGTTAATTTATCTCCTCTTTCTTCAGAGAGATAATTTGGAATCAGCGCGACATCAGCTAGAGACTCCTTAGTCTCACAACTTTAGAGTGCGTGTACAACATACAGGAGGCTTTGTTCTTGTCACACTGATTCCTCCCTGGATAAAAATTGTTTTTATCTTAAGGAGTAGCCATTCTGGAACAAACCCAGCGGTCCTTTAGGTCAGTGTAATGTCAGCAATATATAGGAAGCCTTAGAGGAAGGCAAAAACTCTTAATGCATCTCTCCATCTATATAGTGCTGATACCTGAAGTTAATTAAGGGCATTTCTTTCCAGGCCTACCCACAGAACAGCAGGGCCTCAGAGGGGCAGCCACACTAAATATAACTTTCTAATTAAGATATCCGTGTATATTATTACACAGCTGCTGTTGCTGCCTTGACTTGGTAAAAGGTGTCTCCTCTTTAATCATGGGGTGGACAAGATGTCCTGACAAAGCTCTCACCTTAGAGTTATTATGCACTTGCAGTGTCACATCTTGATGGCTGTACTTGGGCAATTCCCACTTCTGAATTAACCTTGGTGTGAATGTGGTTTTTTCTATGTTAATGAACATCACTGAGTGATTAGGGCCAGGCTGCAGTGATTTTGCTGCACAACATGCACATGTTAGTGGTCCAGATGGCTTAGTGCTTAGTACGGCAAGAGAAGGACTGTGCCCTTGGAGCAGCTGCTCTGGATGGGCACCAAGGCCCTGGCCTGCCACACAGACATGCCTTTAGTCATGGTTTGTCATGGTGTCGTGGTTTGAAATGGTCACTCACAGCCTGCTCAGTGCTATAAGTGCAGTGAGAATCTGCTTACCAAGACCCGGCATACCACACACTCAGGTGGAAACCTACGTGGCCATGGAGGACATTCTAGGAGCATCCTGTGGCATGTTGGGCTCAGCCTGCATTCCCAAAAGGAGCACAGGGATGTTGTTAAACGGAGCATTACTTGGGCCATTGCTAGACTTGCAAGAGACATCACCACCTCAGCTGGGAGGGCACCGGGAGGTGGCCAGGAAGCAGCACCAAAACCCCTTGAGTCACTTCTATTTAATAGACTTCAAATCCCCTGCAGATGAGCCCCGTGCATAAAGCGGCACACTTTAAACTCACAGGGGTTTGTTTCTGTTGGTAGTTTCTGACCTGCCTCACCAATGGAGTTGAGACCAATCATGTGAGGGATCATCTTGTGATTTTTAGCTTTTCCATAGGGCTGAACCACTTGGGTCATTGGGGGAAAAAATCACTGGGGAAGAAGAATCCATTCTCTAAACCCCTATCTCTGCCAACAGTTGTTTTAGTCTGTAACAGGGGAAATACCAAGACGCAAATACCAGTACTCAAGGCTCAAAAGCTTTGCCCATAGAAATCCTCATCAATGTGTTGAAAATGAGATCTGTTGTTACTGATTCACTCCAGAAGAGGCTGGGGTTGCCAGCCAGCATCCAAACCCAGTGCAAAATCCCTGCCTTTCAGGCCAGCCCTTTTTACAGTGCCTTACTCTAACTGTTTCAAGTCTTGCATCTTTTCTGCATTCATAGCATTGCTCTCCTTAGAGAGGGAATGGTAGCTTTTGCTCCGTAACAATTATGAAAGCATGAATACACTTTAAAAGCAAACAAAACCAAAAATCAGCATAAAGCAGCGTCTTGTTTGGGAAGCCATCAATGCTTGAAGTTATTTACAAGATAGAAGAATGATGGAAATTGAGCCAAACCTATCGTCTTTTGAATTTCCAGGTAAGGAGATCTGGCTATTCCATTTATTTTAAGCAATTAATAATTTGTTTGAGGTTGCTTTTATTTTATTTTCATTTTATCACTGAATGGCCATGCTCTTAGACTCCACTGATGCCCCATCCTTGGAGGGCGTTCACCCATTGTAGTTCAGTTGACAATGAGTACCTTTGGGGTTTAAGTGTGCAGGTTGTTTTTTACTCCTTTGCCTTTGCATTCCTGGAGCAGCCTCCAAACTGAATGAGAGTAAAGGGGCTTGCAAACTTTGTGACATGGTTGTCATGAACTGGTCCAAATCTCTCGCTGCACTGCTGTACACTTGATACCTTTTACCAAGTCAAAACAGGCACAGGTCTTCCAGCCAGCCAAAATGGTGCTTGGGCTCTGAGCGTTAGGTTCCACCGCGATCAGTCATTCACCTTGTAGTCCTCTTCCAGCGCAGGTTGGTTACACCTTTAGGTTAAACAAGCTGCCTGTAGTTGCTCTTCTCTTTAAAGTGTGTGGGTTCTACTCCTCTGTGGCTACCCAAAACTGTCTCTGTTTTTGCAGACGTGCCCATTAGCAGGGCTCCTTCCTCTCGCAAGCCTTGGTTTCCACTGGGTTGTGTCAGTTCCCTGGTTTGGAACACAACGTGCAGACCTGCAGGGATTCAGCCTGCCTTTTTATTCTGTTTTCTATTTGAGTTTTAGATTGAGGGATGTTGCTGGGTTCCTGGTGATAATCCCCACCCCTCGCTTTCCTTTCTAGGAGACAAAAGGTTACAGAGGGAAAAGTTGGAAAGGAACATGGAGAGCCAAGAGGATGTGAGGGGGCCACTCCAGCTTGCCACCTTAAAGCAAGGGAAGAGCCCCTACAAGCGCAGCTGTGAGGAGGGGGAATCCCACCCCCAAACGAAGAAGAAAAAGATTGACCTCATCTTCAAAGATGTCCTGGAGGCTTCTTTGGAGTCTGCCAAATTCGAAGAGAACCAGTTAGTAACAAGTACACCGCTTGCCATCAGAAAAGCATCTAAATACCAGGCCGAAGACATCTTTGAACAGTGTGGCAGTGCCATGCAGCATGGCTCCCTGAGCCTCAGCAGAAACCGGAGCGAGGGGGAATGGAAGGTCCCTCATGGTTCCTCTTTCAGCTCCGCTAAAGAGGTGGGAATCCTTGAAGATGAGGAAGAAGAGCCTTTGTCACTCAAAGCAGACAGCCCAACGGAGCTGTCGCTGGCCTCTGCGCAAGGCAACTCCCATGAAATCCCCACCACCTCTTTCTGCCCCAACTGTATCCGGCTGAAGAAGAAGATCCGGGAGCTGCAGGCTGAGTTAGACATGCTGAGATCTGGGAAGCTACCTGAGCCACCCATGTTACCGCCCCAGGTACCCGAGCTCCAAGAGTTCTCAGACCCCACAGGTAAGCCTTGCCAAGTAACAGCATTCTCCAAACCCTGCCTAAGGAGAGTAGTGAGATGCCTGTGTGCTGTGTACCCATCTAAAGCGTTTTTGCTCTGAGTATTCAGGTGAACATGTTGGTTCCATGGAAGGTTCGCTCTCAGGTTTTGTGACTGGGTGGGTCAGGAGCTGACGCTGTGGGCACAGTGGAAAACACTGTCTTGGGAAAGACTCTGTATGAAAACTTGCTCTTTGTTGCCATTGTAATCGATAATGCACTGCCAATAAAAAAGACATTCCATTGCAGACAGTTTGTTTGCTGTATTTTTGATGCCTTCTCTTCCAGCGGAAGCCCCTCTGCAGTGCCTCAAGGGCTACCAAACAAGTCTGAATGACTGTGGTAACACTGAAATGTGCGCTCCTTGTGTATAAAATGATGTCCCGCTGTGCCCTTTGTTGGAAAGCATTCTCTGTTTCTCCATTGCCTTAACACAACCATGTGTCCCTTTCTGAAGATACATTTCATTTCCTCCAGAAATGTGTTGTTGAGTGTTCAGGAACCTTCACCAAAGGGAATATATGGGTCATACCATGTATTGTGTAAGTAGCCAGGATGTAGTGTTCTTTCTTGCTGTCCATTGTGGCTTGTTGGAGACAAAAGTCATATGCAGAAACATTGATTTGTTTTCCCTTCAAAGCCATGATTCAAATTGTACCTGTAGTGCGCTGTACGGCCAGGAGAGGGCAGGTTGTGGCAGCCTCATAAGGCAACACTCTACTAGTCGCCAGTAGGATGCTTCTCTAGCTCCGCAACTTTGTAAATACCTTTTCTGTTTGTTTTTGTTTTTGTTACAGCTTCAGAAAGCATCATCTCTGTTCCCACCATCATGGAGGACGATGATCAAGAGGTAGATTCTGCTGATGAATCAGTTTCCAATGAAATGATTGCTGCTACAGATGAGCCTTCCAAGATGTCTTCTGCGACGGGCCGGAGGATACGGCGGTTCAAGCAAGAGTGGCTTAAAAAGTTCTGGTTTCTGCGGTACTCCCCAACACTGAATGAAATGTGGTGCCACGTCTGCAGGCAGTACACAGTGCAATCCTCTCGGACTTCAGCCTTCATCATTGGCTCAAAGCAATTCAAAATACACACAATAAAGCTTCACAGCCAGAGCAACCTCCACAAGAAGTGCCTGCAGCTTTACAAGCTCAGGATGCACCCGGAGAAGACAGAAGAGATGTGCCGGAACATGACCCTCCTCTTCAATACAGCCTACCACTTGGCCGTGGAGGGCAGGCCCTACTATGACTTTCGGCCTCTGGCAGAACTGCTGAGGAAGTGTGAGCTCAAGGTGGTGGATCAATACATGAACGAGGGAGACTGCCAAATCTTAATCCATCACATCGCCCGGGCTCTTCGAGAGGACCTCGTTGAACGCATCCGACAGTCTCCCTTCCTCAGCATCATCCTAGATGGGCAGAGTGATGACTTGCTTGCAGACACCGTGGCAGTTTATGTACAGTACACAAGCAGCGATGGGCCTCCGGCAACAGAATTCCTGTCTCTTCAGGAACTGGGCTTTTCTACAACAGACAGTTACCTCCAAGCATTAGACAGGGCTTTTTCCAGCCTCGGAATACAATTGCAGGATGAGAAGCCAACTATTGGCTTGGGTGTGGATGGTGCTAACATTACCGCCAGCCTGAGAGCCAACTTGTTCATGACAATCAGAAAGACCTTGCCCTGGCTTCTCTGCCTGCCCTTTATGGTACATAGGCCCCACTTGGAAATTTTGGATGCAATCAGTGGGAAGGAACTGCCGTGCCTGGAGGAGCTGGAAAACAATTTGAAGCAGCTGCTCAGTTTCTATCGATATTCTCCCCGACTCATGTGCGAGTTGAGGGTCACTGCAGCCACTCTGTGCGAGGAGACCGAGTTTTTGGGGGACATTAGAGCAGTGAAGTGGATCATCGGGGAGCAGAACGTGCTCAATGCTCTAATCAAGGATTACCTTGAGGTTGTGGCCCATCTCAAAGATGTCAGTGGCCAGACCCAAAGGGCGGATGCTTCTGCCATTGCCTTGGCCCTCCTGCAGTTCCTGATGGACTACCAGTCAGTTAAACTCATCTACTTCCTGCTGGATGTGATTGCTGTGCTTTCACGCCTCGCCTACGTCTTCCAAGGGGAATACCTTCTTGTGTCGCAGGTGGATGATAAGATAGAGGAGGCCATCCAAGAGATCAGCCGGCTTGCGGACTCACCCGGGGAGTATTTGCAGGAGTTTGAAGAAAACTTCCGTGAAAGCTTTAATGGCATTGCTGTGAAAAACCTCCGTGTGGCTGAAGCCAAATTCCAGTCGATCCGAGAAAAGATCTGCCAGAAGACCCAGGTGATCCTAGCCCAAAGGTTCGATTCCCGTAGTCGAACATTTGTGAAGGCCTGTCAGGTATTTGACCTTGCAACGTGGCCCAGAAGCACTGATGAGCTCATGAGCTATGGGAAGGAGGATATGGTACAGATAATTGAACACCTGGAGACGGTCCCATCCTTTTCCAGAGAGGTTTGCCGAGAGGGGATGGACACCCGTGGGAGTCTGCTGATGGAATGGCGAGAACTCAAGGTGGATTATTATACCAAAAATGGTTTTAAAGACTTGCTCAGTCACATTTGTAAATACAAACAGAGATTCCCCCTCCTCAATAAAATAGTTCAGATCCTCAAAGTCCTTCCCACCTCATCGGCCTGCTGTGAGAAGGGGCGCGCTGCCCTGCAGAGAGTGCGCAAAAACAACCGCTCCCGGCTCACGCTGGAACAGCTCAGTGATCTTCTGACCATTGCCGTTAACGGGCCGCCCATTGCCAACTTTGATTGCAAAAGGGCACTAGATAGTTGGTTCGAGGAGAAGTCGGGCAATAGCTATGCTCTGTCAGCTGAAATGCTGAGCAGGATGTCATCCCTTGATCAGAAGCCGATGTTGCAGAGCATAGACCACGGCTCTGAGTTTTACCCCGATATTTAGGAAGGAATGCCTCAGATCAGAAAGCTGTTGAATAATTTTTTTAATCTATACTCTAAACTTTGATATATTATATAAAATATATATATTATCTATATTAAGGAGAAACCCACACTGAAAGTTTAAAAGTTTAAGACGATGTGCGTCTGATAGAAGCTAAGCAGAGTTTTAAAGATTGAGACAACGTTTAGACTTTTACTGGTGTCTCCAACCATGGCAGCTGCAGTGTAGGTGGCAACATTTCATTCTTTAGAAGCATGTGCTGGGGCCATACTCTACATGTTCAAACCTAACTCTCTATAAGCTACACAACGGGCCTTTGTCAGCCTCATCCTCCCAGCGGTTTCTTTTGTATGTGTGTTGTTGTTGGGTTGGTTTTTTGTGTTGTTTTGTTTTGGGGTTGGTTGTTGGGGTCTTTTTTCCTCCTCTGTTCGAATCTCTGCCTCTCTTTCCATTGTTCGGTCCAGTTATTGAGCCATTTGAGCCTTTTTTTCTGACAACCCTTTGTTCTGATTCCTGACAGAGCATCCCGTGCTTTTGTGTTGTCCCTAGTTCTCCAGCTCCATCTAGTTCTCTTGGCTGAGTGGGAGATACCTTCACTCATAGAGATTACTGGCAGGAAGGAGAGGCTGGGGGTGTGATTTTGGGTTTTTCTTCTGATTTAGCAACAAAACTGTGATGCCTCTTTCTCAGTTCTTCCTTCTGGGCTGTAGAGTAATACTTGGCTTTCAGCTCCTTTTCTGATTACAGTAGTACCAGTCTATCATGCATATATTCTAACATGATGTCATGTGCAGACTAGTAAAATAGCAAATTAGAGAAGGCAGGGGGAAATTTTTTGCATTTATATTTTTATATTGTAGGAAATAAATATATATATATATATATACAACTATTCATTCGAAAACCAGGGCTGCTGTGGAAGCTAGACAGCCAATGAGTCAAGAGCCATCCATGGGCTTTGAGATTCAAAGGCTTAAAAAAGTATATTCTAATTTACATTATTTATACTATGTCTTTATAATCCTAGATTGTTGTGGGTTTTTTTGTTCTGTTTCCTTTGTTTTCTTTTGGAATGACTGAAAGAAAAACCTGCTGCGGTTTGGTGGCAGGAGCTATCAATGCAAGATTATCTTGGATTATATTCATGTGATGATGTTCTACAAAGGTTCACGTATTCTCTTGTGACCAAGGTAACATGTTCCACAGCACAGCAGACTGATGACAGCAGGAAGAAGGGGTTGCTCTGCTTCTTCCTGTGAAATACTTCTTCCTTTCTTGAAGGGATGCAAAGCCCAGCTGAAATGTGAATGGGGGACTTGCACCTTCCATCACACAGAGATTGTTCTGTGGGCTTGGGGTTCTTCTTTGTTTTATTCTTTTACAGTAAATGAACTCCAGGTATTCACACAATATCACTTCAGGTTAGAAAAGCAAAAAAGAAAAGAGAAAAATAAAGAGAAAAACTAACCAAAAAAACCCAACCCCACACAAACAAAAAGGTGCAAAAACTCCACAGATGCTAGTGCCTTGCCCTGCTGATGTGGCATGGACAGCACCAACCTGACCAGATCATTGTGGGGGTGAGAACATGTCCAGAAGGTGTCCAACATGTTCTCACTCCCCAGAGGGATGAGCTTTGTGCCAAGCTGTGTTGTTTGGAAACATGATGGTGGTATCAGCAACACTGAACCTTTCCTTTCTCCTGTTACCCCCCTGCCCTTGGTCTTGGTGCTAAGATATCTCTAGAACCGTTGCTGCTAGTTGATAGCTTTTCATTTATATAAATATATATATATATAAAATATTATTTTATTTTTTAAACTTTTTTGTTTGTTTTCAATGGAGATGTAGCATGTTTGGAACCGATCTCTCTCGGAGTCACTTTCACTGCCAGGGTTCACGCACTGTCTTCCCAGGAAAACACGCACTTCTACCTAGGTCTTGCTCACCTTCTGCTAAACCTCTTTGCCCCCAGCAGAACCACACAGCCAGCACTGGGCAGAGATGTGTGGCCAAGCTGCTGTGGACTGGCTCAGCTTTCAGATCCCATGACAACAGCTAGACTGGTGGTGGTCAGAGCTTTGGAAGCATTTTCCCTCTATGCCTGTGGGACTGAGCCTACCCGAAGCACTAGTGGTGGCCAGTCTTTGTGTCCTGACTCTGCCTCCTTTGCTGTAAAATGGGGCCAGATGGTCCAAGGGGTGTAGAGCAGACCCCACATACCTTCTGTAGCACTTACTCCCTGTCCCCTCTGCCTTACCTCAGATGGCAACGTCAGGAGCTAGGTCAGGGCATTGCGCCTGTTGCAGAGCAGGGGCATCGATACGCAACACCTAGCAAGCAAAATAATATGGTGGTGTTTGCATTCTCTTCCCAGTAAATGTTATGATCAAATTGACCCATTCATGTAGAGGAGTAAAAATTAAACCCTCTGCAGCTGGGCAGGCTTAGGCTGTTTGACTGATGGTAGAATAGGGATCTCTCCACACAAGGTGCTTCAGCTGTACTCAGGGTGCTGCCACAAAGCTCTCAGAGCTGCTCCTTGCTAGGGAGGTGGCAGGCTCCCTCCTTAGCTAACATTCTGGAGATGTAAAAAGAAAGATGGAATTGCTGCTCCATTAGTCTGTGACCTGGAGATGGGCAAGGTGAATGTAGATGCTGGAGGCAAGAAGGGATTTGATGCACCTGGAGGGGAATAGGCAGGTGGGGGAGAGTCTTCCTTGTCCAGCAGCAGAAGAAACAAGTAGCAAAGATATTTGATGCAAACCTGTGTTGGCTGTTAAAAAAGGCTGTAAAGACAGTTTCCCTCCTCCCTTTTCTTTCATTTTCTCTGTGCTCAACTCCAGAGCTCTTTGCAGGGGGGAAATAATCACCTGCCTTGCTGTGCCAGAAGAGGTTTAGATTGGATATTAGGACAAATGCCTTCTCCAAAGGGTGCTCAGGCATTGGAACAGCCTGCCCAGGGCAGTACTGGAGTCAGCATCCCTCCAAGTGTTCACACACCGTGTAGACGAGGCCCTCAGTGCCATGGTTTAGTGGTGGCCTTGGCAGCGCTGGGGAGCAGTTGGACTTGATGAGCTTAAAGGTCTTTTCCAACCCGATTGATTCTATGATGCTGTTTGCAGCAATGAAAGCTTCTTGGCACGTGGGCCCACCAAAGTGCCTGGCCTGCATGGAGGGAAGGGACACGTGAGTGTCCAGGCACCTTTGCAGACAGGAGTGCTCCCCAAGGCTTGTGCTGAGCCACCTGAGAGGCCTGTTTACAACTGCTCTGAGCCTTTCTGTTGTTGCCACTGGGGAGTAAATGGTGCCTTGCCTTGTTGGCAAGTAAGAGCTGCCAGAGGCTTCTTCAGGAATGATTCCTCTAATTTGTCACTCCTTTGCTTCATTTGTGAATCCCATCCTCAGTGACATCTCTCCGCGGCTGCTCTCATTCCTCATGGCAGAGCGGGACCTGCGCCAGTGGTGGTTTTTCCTCCAGGCAGTCAGCTGGCAAAGGGAAAGTGCTTGCTTCTTTTGCAAATGACTGTGTGCATCAGTGAGTGGCATCGGTAGGAAGCATGATTCCCTGCCATGGGATGTTACGGATACCTGTGATGGGGAAAAAAGCCAGCCAAGCTCCCCCAACACAAACAATTCCCAGCTTTTGTCCTAGACAAACGCAGGTGCTTTGCAAGCTTTCCCTCTAGCTTTCCCTGCCTATCTCTGATCTGTAGCTGTTACTCCCATGGATAGGCTGTGGATGGAAACGTGACTGCCGGCACCAGCAAGATGGGGAGGAATGCCAATGCAAAGTGCCTCTGGCTTCCCAGTCCCCTGCCTGCCTGGCTTTTCCTAGGAACAGGTTCAATTCTCTGCCCTGTTTGCAATCCCCAGGGGCCCGGCTGGGCAGTGGCAGGCATGGGGAAGGCTCTTTGGCTCGGAGATCACCATGGTTTTGGTTAAATCAATGCCTTTCCTGCTGTGCTGAGTGAGTGAAGGGTTATTTTGAACATGTTGCTTACAGCATCTTGAACTGCTTCAGCTGCACAGAGAGAAGGGTTTAATTTGCCTCAGATGAGCTCTTTATGTTCTTTCCCCCTCCCCGTATCTTTGCTATGGCATTGGACTGTGAATAATGCACACTTCTCCAGACCCTCGGGTTTCTGTTTCTACCCCATGGGCTTTTCTGTTGCCAATCTCCCCTCCCCTCTCTTTGCTCAGGCTCTCCCCTCTTTCACCCTGCTGTGAAGCAGGAATCCATGAAGCACATCCAGACATGTCCTTCTGTGGGGCTCGCCTGTGGCCGCAGGGGTCCCTCTGGCCACGAGGCTGAACTCAGCAGGGATAATCCTCACAAGAGACCAAAGCTGTTCCCAGACCAGCAAAAGCACCCGGGAGCCACAGGGGGTTGAGAGGAGAGATGTGATGGGCAGGATCCTGATGTGTTGCCTGCCCTGGGTCTCATCTGACCATGTCCTCCCTGTGCTGTTGTGCTTTTGCTGATACAACTCCTCAGACGTGATTCAGGATCAGTCCCATCTCTTTCTCACAGCACAAACTCAACCAGGTCGCCCTCGGGGTCCTTCAGGGTCCCTTTTCTTTCTTATCTCATGAGGATTGCTGTTTGTTTGACCAGTGGGTAAGACAACCTAGACAGCCGGCTTGCAAATAAGCATCAACAGCCTCTGCTTTCGCAGATTGCCCTCTGAGCCCTGTCGAAAGAGGTCTTGAAAGCAGAGAAATGGTACGTTGCTCCCCCAGCCATTGTATTCAATGCAGTAATGCCTATGCAATTCCTGTCTCCATTGGAGACACGTATGATGTGTGTGCATGTAAGCTAGTGTATGTATACAGTACATATGCATATGGTCTATATATTGTATATACGCACATCCCAGTACATATACACACAGTACAAAAAAAAGATTAAAATCACATGCTTATATATCTATAAATAAAATCCTATATATTTATATATTTCTATGTTTTCAATAGATATAAAGATATAATATAGAGATAGACTCAACCACCCTTGTGTAAGGCTGGCCCTGTGTTCTGGCACAAGGCACGTAACACTGAAGACTTTGGACTTTGGGATAGTTTTAGCCATACACTGAGGCCTACATTTAGGTGTATAGCACTCTACGGAGAGGGGCTTTGCTGTGGTTAGGGCAAGGGGTGTCCTTGCTGGCATGTTAACCAAGTGCTAAATAAGGTTTGTGTCATAGGGGAATGTCTTGGTGGGGGGAAATTTCTTGAGTGTCCTTGTCTTCTCCCGAGTGAGCCTCCGGCTGAGGTCCTGTGTGTTCACACTTGCACAGTTACATATCCCACCTTCATATGCACTTTGCTCTCTCTGCACAGATGTCGTTGGCAACTGGTGCCATGAGAATGGGGCTTTCTGCTGTTGTTCCCAGTGTTCCTTGGTGCTGGCAGGCTCAGTGAGAGCATGGCTTTGCTCCTGGGCATTGGTCAGTGACACAGCCATGCACTGGGATAAAGGCAGCAGGAAAGCAAAGGCATTCCTGAGTAGAGGGAGGGTTGCTGCTGCGTGGTCGGAGGTGACAGGGATGGTTTTTGGAGCTGGAGTAGCATGGATGAGAAAGGACCGCGAGCTCAGAGCAGTAAGGATGGGAGTGTGTAAGCCCAATGATGCAGCTCTGTTGGGCCAGGCTGGCCGCTGCTGTGCTGCAGGAGCTGCTCCGCTCCCTCAGGCTTCATGGATGCTCCTCATTGGTGAGCATCCTGCCTGGGTGGGGGACCAGGTGGCTATTCTGGAGGGAAGGGAATGATGTGATTGAGCAGAAGATGTGGTCAGTGGTGCATGTGGCCTTTGGGCCCCAACACACAGCATGCTGACCTTACCAGGCTGAAGCACCAGAGGGTGCACCCCTCTTGCCCAACCTGGTTTTGCATGACAGGCGTTTCTGTGCCAGGACTGGGGATGGATCCAGGCACTGGATCAGCCTCCCTTTAGTGTCCATGTCTGCGGGATGGACAGCAGCCTCATCCCTCCATCCCTCCCTTCACACAGCCACTGTTAGGGCACACTGACCCTGCTGCGGGGTGCAGTCCTTGGCTGATGCTTGGGGCAACCAAAGAGGTTCCTCTGGCTGGGCTGGCCTAACCATGCTGCTTCCCCATAAGCGTTGAAGGGGAGGCATGGAGGTTTGGCTTTGCGGGTCCACCCAACCATGCGCTCCTCTCCATTGGTTTTAACTGCTGGGAAGAGGATGGGTTGTAATTCCAGCTTGCTGAATGGGACGTCTCATTACACTGGTATCGCATTGAGCTCTGCAAGCCCCCCCCAAGCCCTACCACACACCTCAGTGCCCTCTCCCTGGCCTCTCTCCTCCACACAACTGGTAATCCACCTCACCACAACCCGCCTGCCGGCAGCTCCCCATCACGGCCATGCAGCGCCGATGGGGAGTCCCCCGGCTCCTCATGAACCTCAGCGATGGTTTTCCTCGCTCCCAGCCCTCTCCTTCGGATGCCACTGACACTCACAGAGGCTCAGCCCGGCGAGGGGCTCCCCCTGCACTGCACCTCATGTCGAATAAGCTCGCTGGGCCTCGTGAGGGAGCCATGTCTCATATGCTGTAATGTCCCGAATGCTATGGGAGGGCTACGGAGTTTTTCTGCCAGTCAATGGCATCCTCATAAACTCACCCTGACTGTTGGCAAAAAAGGCATTTTCTACTTCCAGAAAACAGGAGGTTTCGTCTCGAACCTCTCCATATCCACAAGCACAGCCCTGCTGAACTGTTTCAAACGATCTCTCACCCACCCACCCACCACACACACACACAAACACATGAAATGAGAGGAAAATATCTAGACGTCTATTATTACATGTGTATTAATATGTTAATATCACTCTTTTGGAGAACATTAAAATGTTATTACTTTACAGACTATGCTTTATAGTACCTGTGTGAAAGGGCCTAGGACACTGGATACGAATAGAGCTATGTTGATATATCATAGTATGTACACAAGAACCTTCCTTTTGTCATATTATCCTTGTAATGTAAAATGTTTGTTAATAAAAAAACATTTAAATTTATCACACTGGGCTGCTCATTCTTTACATTGTGCTTGGAGGGTAGTACTGTTTTCCCAGAGGAAGGGTTATGGATAAGGATAAAGGATAAGTCTAGATAGTCATTCTTTCTCTTTGTTTGATTCCCACCCCACCTTCTCCTTTTCTGTCTTCCTTTCTGCTGTTTCTGCACCAAAGGAGATGTAGAATCTCTTTCTACATATCCCGTAGGAGGGGCTTTCTGATACTTGCATCTTAGGAGAAGTGAGAGTCATGAAGCTGGACCTGGCAGGGGTAACTGTTGGACTTGATGATCTTTAAGGTCTTTTCCAACCTAGTTGATGCTATGATTCTATGAGTAAGGATATGGGTGCCCTTGCAATTCCCTTTCTAGCTGGGTGCAGTGGTGGTATTGTTTGCTGTAGTGGGCTGTGCTTGTAACACACATTGACATTTGAAGGGTGGAGACTCTTCTCCTGAGCTCTGCATGCTCCAAAGCCTGGAGAAGTTGGACTTTTTCTACCCTTAAAGGGCAGGTTTAACTTTGTATTCTTGGACATTAAAGTTATGGTTGAGGCTGAGTCCACGAGGGATTAACTGAAGGTGTGACATTTAAAACCGTTCGATGAGATAAGAGGCATTTTGGACATGGAGGTTCTTGTATCTCCTAAATCTGCATGGGTGCCAGAGGCAACATCTTAAGTTGAAGTATCCATGGGTTAGCACTGGGCTGTGAGTTGTGTTTCCCTGACCAAACACTGTCAAAGCTGAGAACATTGGCTCCTTTTGGGTTCACTTTGGGTTTGCAGGGCAGTGCAGGCAGGGAGGACACTGCAAAGGTTCAGGCCTAGCCCCACTATGGGGTGTCAGCCACAGCTGGAGAGGAACATAGGCAGGAAAAATGCCTTCCAGCTCATTCAGTTGCTCACTCATCTGTAATTGTGTCTGTGGGACAAATCAGGACATACAGGAGCAAAGCAGTGCAGCCGACTGCATGGATCCTGTATATGCACTGCGTACTGCAAGTGTTGATGCTGACAGTACTGCTGAGCTTCAGTACATACAGGTGAAAGTGCTCATAAACAGGACTGGCTCTTTCATTCAACTGGGTCGGGAGGGATCTCAGTTTTCAAATTGATCTTGGGCATGGACACCTGGGAATGGATGGATACCAGCGGATAAGTCAGTGTTATATGAAGTGGGCAAGCAGTTTATCCCTGTAGCAGTGTTTAATGCATAAAAAGGGTTTTGCTCCCCCTTTGAGGCTCTACTGTCATATGGATGCTCATAGTCTTGGACTTGAGCATCCATAGGTTAGGTGCCCAGCTGTATCCCACTATTGCAAGGTGCTAGTTCTTTGCAGCTTGCTGGTGCTCCCAAATGAAAGGAAATTTGGGTGGAAATTCTGGCTTTCACAGAGATTTGGGTTTAGAGGGCTCTGGTCCAAGGGAAAGCATGTGTCTGGATGCATGAGACCCCAGGGGTGACGGACTGCAGAAGCTTTGATTTCAGAGCGAATGCCCCCCAGTTTTAACCAAGGGACTGGAAGCAAGAGGTGATTTCCAGACTCAGAAGTGGAAATAACCCCAAATCAGTGATCCAATAGAAAAAGTTGCTTTTAGTGACTTCCTCGAAGTCATCAAGCAGGCCAAGTACTACAACTTGCCATTACCTGGCAGCTTTCACTGTAGTGGTTTAAAATCACTTCTTTCTGAGCAGTAAGCAAAATCCTGGTGCTTGTCAGGGCTCCAACTTAACAGGCTCCAGGCTGGTGGACACCTCATCCCTGGGGTTTTGCCTTTGCTAGTCAATTGGCAGCACTCAAAGAAGGGCAGTGCTTCACTTTCAGCAGATCAACCATGTGTAAGTCAGGGCAGTGTGTGAAGTGCATTGCTAAAGTGATGTTGTGCTGTGGACAGTTGACCAAGTGGATTGGCAGTGATTTGCATCCTGATGATAACTTCAAACCAAGGTCTTAAAGCAAGATGCCGTCAAGCAAAGTGCATGAGCTGGTGTCAGGAAGGGAAGCTTGCACAAGTAAATCTGATGGAGGGCTAAAGGTGCCCTTCATGTTTAGGGCCACTGATTGTCATGTCAATAGGAGTGAAAAGGAAATTGAAACACTCCTCTGATGATTGTCATGGCACTAAAGCCTGGTGTGCTCCTCCTCAGCCCCACTGGTATCCTGGACATGATCCATGGAGATGGCTGTTGATCAGCAGCTGGCATTTATAACTTGATTTAGCAAAATAACCCCAATGTGTTGTTTCTTCCTGGAAACAGGACTTAGTGATGGTATTCTTGCAGGCATAACACAGGGAGTTGCAGTGCTTCCTGGGTCTGTCTTCCCTATCTACATCTCCTGAGGAAGGAGGGGAACATGGGCAGCCGAGCACGTCAGTCACACTAGTGGGTTTAAGTGGATACCCCCAAGGTGTTTGAATCAGAGGGATGGGGCAGGCTCTGTGGTGACACAGAGCAGTGGGCACAGGGGACCAGAGGCTGCTTCTTGCAGAGCTGTTCCAAATGGATGGAGCCACAGCTCATTTACAAGCGGCTCTAAAAATATCTGCAGGATAATCAAAGGCTCCTGCAGAACAGCATATGTGCCAGCTAGGCTTCTGAGCCCTCTGAAGTGCCCCGTTTGATGTTGTTTTGATCCAAGGGGGAAAACAAGAGTGCTGTCTGCGCTGCTGCAGCTGCCCCACTTATGGGGACACTGATGGTCCCTCCAGAGGCACGGAGGGGTGGGAGAGCAGCGTGGAGGTGGTGGGGATGGGATGGGGATGGGGAACCTTGTGTGGCACTGGGATAGGATTTGCAGAGCTGTCTCACATTGTGATGCTCTGGAGAGCTGTCCTGGAAAACGGGCTAGGCTTCAGGTCTGAGCTGTCTTCTCAGAGGCATCTTGGAGCCCCTTCCTCACTGGGTTTATTCTTGGTATATCTGAAGTGGGCCTATAAGGGTGCTGGAGAAGGACTCTTCATCTGGGACTGTAATGATAGGGCAAGGGGTGATGGGTTCAAGCTTGAACAGACAAAGTTCAGGTTAGATCTAAGGAAGAAGTTCTTCCCTGTGAGGGTGCTGAGGCTCTGGCACAGGGTGCCCAGAGAAGCTGTGGCTGCCCCATGACCTGGCAGTGTTCAAGGCCAGGCTGGACAGGGGCTTGGAGCATCCTGCTCTGGTAGAGGGTGTCCCTGCCCATGGCAGGGGGTTGGAACTGGAGGAGCTTTAAGGTCCCTTCCACCCCAAACCATTCTATGATTCTATGATTCCACATTCAGCAGGCATGAAGTTCGGGGAAGCAGAGGAGCAGGCTGCAAACCAATATGGCCAGCACTGGCAATGGTTGTACACAGCTGGTGGATTAGGTGCAACTCTCCTGGGCCAGTCCCATTTTAATGTTTAAATACCATGGGAGGAGAAAAAGCTTCTAATGACTCCAAAGTGACAATGAGCAGCAGCATTAAGAGAATGGTTCTGCAGCAGCTATTGCTGCTTCTCAGTGCCCTGGGCTGGGATTTACTGAGTAACTCCGTGCTAATCCCCCCTGTGGGAAGGATTATCCTTGGCAAATGCACTCCCTGTGCAGCAAAACCACAGCTGCTTTGCCCCCACCTCTATGGGTAATGCTTCAGTAGCATCAGCCTCAGTGTGCAGCAGACAAGCTGGTGACATCCCTTTGAGAGGGCTCTGGCAGGCTCCCTTTGTTGTTTCTCCTTGTGCTTTAATGCAGAATGGGATGGGTAAGAGGGTGCCCCCAAACTGTCAGTGAGGTAAATGCTTCCCACTCCAGCCCCCAAAATCGGTTTTCTCTTTTAAGTGCAGTTTTTGATCTCTATGTCTTGTTGGGAATCAGCTCATTGCGGTGATGGTATTAGGTCACCTAAGTAGGTGTTCCTCCTTACTGATGCAGTTACTTGAAAGTATTGAGTGGCAAAAAGACAGAATCCAAATTCACTTCTTAATTTTGTTTCAGAGATGGAACCAATATCTGGGAGGAACCAGATTCCCAGATTCTATTCCCTAACCTCCTTACAGTGGCAGGAAAGCCTTTCCAATACTGTTTAATTGCCACCTTGCTGAAAAAGCCAATAGATTTCCTGTGCTTGGCCATGATAGGACTCCATAGCTGACTGCTCCCCTTCTCATCATACACCTATCCTTGGTGACACCATTCTGAGGACCTTCTGTTGACTCATCTCTGTCTTTTGTACCCCTGACATGAGCTGCAAGCAAAGGGGAAACAACACGGACACACTGTTGGAACAGTTTGGAATCATTTACTTGCAGTGGTTTACATGTTGTGCTCTAACATTGGACACAATGGCTGAGCCTCATGCTCTGGTTTGTGCTTTGGACTGTGTGAACAGTGTAGAGTCTTGACACACAATATGTGGCTCCGTACAATAAACACACTGGGACACCAAAGGACCAAGTAAGCAGAAAAGCCTTCTCATGCTGGAAGGCCACAAAACACTATTTCACTTTGCTGCTGTTCTTGGGCAGTTTGATTATTACCGATAGAACAAACAATATAACGTGTCAAGTATTAGTATTTACTCATCATGCTTCTCTCTCAACAAAAGGATCAAATACACTTGAGACTTAGTGAAAACCAGGAACACATAAAATATGCTGCCAAAGCTCTGCCCTTCAATTCAATCCAACTTCAAACTGACCTTCAAAACAGTGCAGGAAGCGTGGTCCAAGCCACATTAGCTCCCAGCTCTTCCTAAACATCATCATACTCAACACAGCTTAGACAGGAAGAAAACTTGGGAAAACCTTGGGCTGTATTTCTAGAGCCCAAATTGCAACCTCCTCCATTCTGGAAGAAAACCAGTCTGGGTGTCTTTGGGCACCACTGCCAGATAATACTGACAGATGCTAGCAAAATGCAAAGTACTTCTGCCCAAGGTGTTGAAAGCACAGTGGTGCCTGGGAGAATAGTTAAGCCTGAATCTTTTCCCAGCCTGGTTGAAGGGAATTTTCCATTGATTTTGATTTGTCCCCTCTTTGCTAAGCAAACATGGTTCCTATCACCATGCAAGGATATTAGGGACACAAAGTGAGGGGAAAACTGTGCATTGAAATAGTGTTACCCTTACAGGAAACCAGTTGCAACTGCTCCCCCTTGCAAGTGAGGAAGGGGCTGAAGGTAGCAATGAGTCTAAATCATCCCAGAGATGTCTAAAGCATCCCAGAGATGTTTTAATAACTGTTGATGATTGTGCTTTTAAATCTCACCTACTGCAGCACAAATTGCCTAAAATCAGATTGAATCACTTCTCTAAGAAGATCTAGCTCGAAGGGCAGGTCAAGGCAAAGCAACATGTGGTTATAATCTGTATTTTAACCAAGTAACTAGCCTCAAGTTATCTCCTCTGGCCTCTCAGTCCTGTCCAGAGGCCACAGCATGAGACCACCTCTCCCAGGGGATGCTGGATGCAGTATGGGAGCTGCATTTCTCACTCTGTTTTACACGAGTTGTGTTGCTTGGGTTTTGTCACCGGACAAGGGACCGTGAATCCGTGTCCTTAAATTTATGGCTCTCTGTCCCTTTGTGAAAAGGTTGTTCATTCTGACCAGGTAGATTTCCCCCCATCCTCTGTTTTCATTTCCTTCTTCCCTGCAGTCTCTTGGCTTCCAGCTTCCTCATGTTAATGGGTTTTTGCTATAACCCATTAACATGAAGAAGAATAATGAGAACAACAACATGAAGAAGAATAATCAGTGCAACCACCAAATAGCCACTGGGGACTCTAATGCCTATTTTTGGTCATACACACAGCTAAAGAACATTAATTGCCATAACAGTTCGTGTGGGTTTTTTTGCTGCTTCTCTTATGATGCAGTTTATAAGCAGCATCCTTTGATTTAAGACGTTTGTGATGCTCCTGTATTTAGGAGCTGAAAACCACAGGGCTGCCTGGCTCCATTCCCTGTCCTTCCTGCTCTTGAGTGATGCTTCACCAGCTTGTGTTGCTGAAGCTGCTGGATATGATGGCAAGATGCATTTCCAAACACGTTGCATTTGAATTCATGACGTTGTCATCCACCACAACAGCTCCCTGCAGTTTGTCAGCTTGGACCAGTTTAGCATCTCCAGCCCTTGGGGTGCTGAGGCTTAGGGGCATACAGCATTGCTAAACAGGGATGAGGACAGGGCCATGGCAGGCAATGGAATGCGGTGACAAACAGCTCCTATTAACAGAGTTCAAAAGGGCCTGAGCTGAGGGTCCCTGCCCCTCCAGTACCACACGTACGCAGCATTCCTCCTGTCCAGGAAAACCAGCGCCCTTCCCTGCTCCCTCTTCCAGCCCCAGCCCATCAAACGCTGCCTCATTAAACAAGCACCCATCAGGCTTTGTTCAGGTTGAGCTGAATGTGAGAAACATTCCTTCCAGGATAAAATGCCAGACAACAGAAATGATCCAGCTGGGAAAGATGCATGTGCTTTCCCTTTTCCTTTTTTCCCATTTAAATCCCATTGCAGCAAAGTGAGGGAACACCATTTGTTAACACTGATGGCACCACTTTGCTCCTAAGGCAGATTTGTAGTTAAGCAGTGTGTTGACACGTAAAAGGGACATTATGAGATTATGTGAGGTACTGTGCCTTCAGAATGCTATAGGATTGCTGTCTAATTACAGGGTGGGCCAAAATCTCCAGGGGTAGATAATGCTGTTTACCATCAGTCACCAAGATGTTATAAAAGGCTCATTACAATAAACAGGAGGCAGGAGTAAAGAAATCTCTTGGTAGCAAGGCAAATACTTTGCCCTTTAGGCTTTCTGGTGCCAGCCAAATAGGTTCATACCAGGGGATTATCCTTATCATTACCCTAAATAGAAGGAAGAATCACAGTGCTGCCAGAGGCCTCTATGTAGAGTAGGCCAACATTACAATGACTTTTGCACTTCAAGGGAAATAATGACTCCAAATCTGTATCTACAGGCACCTATGAAAGAGCAGCTACTAAGAATTCACTATCAGATGAAACCCTGCCTCTAGTTTGTTCACAGCATCCTGCAGCTTTCAGTTAATAAACAAAACCCCACAGAGCAAAACAAGAAGTCAATTATTTCTTGTTTAAATCCCCTCTGGCCAGTAGAGCAATATCAGAGATTAAATCATTAGGTCTAAGGTCCAGTGGCATACTTAGATTTTCTGTTTGGTTGGTTGATCAAAGCTGTTTCTGTCACTCTCTATAAATGATCCTGTAACTCCTGGCTACACCAGCTTTAAAGGGAAGAGCAGTTTTACCTATAAAGGATTATAAAGTTTTCAGCGTGCATCAACCTTGTCAGTCTCTTCACAGAACCACAGCATCGATGAGGATGGAAACCACCTCTGGAGATCATCTTGTCCAAACCAAGCTGAGTAAACTAGATCTGTGTTGTATCCCATCAAGTTTTGTTTCCGAGGATGGAAGCTCACAACAATCTCTCTTGGCAACTTGCTCCAGTGTTTGACCATCCTCAGAATAATTTTTCTTTGTTTTTATCATGTGTTCAAATGGAATTTCTTTCATTGCGATTTGTGCCCTTGCCTCTTGTCTTGTCACTGGACAGCACTGAAGAGCCTTCTCCTACATCAGGTATTCATACTTACTGCTAAGTTCCCCCCAGTGTTTCTCTTGACCAGGCTGAACAGACACAACTCTCTCAGGCTGTCCTTGTGCAGAAGATGCTCCAGTCCCTTAATCATCTTCATGGCCATTTGCTGCACTCTCTCCACTAAGTCCTTATCTTTTTTGCACCGGGGAGCTCAGAAGTAGACACAGCGCTCCAGATGTGCCCTCACCAGAGCTGAATAGAGAAGATCACCCCTTTGACCTGCTCACAATGCTTTTCCTATTGCAGACCAAGACACCATTGACCTTCTTTGCTGCAAGAGCACATTGCTGGGTCATGTTCAACAGAATGCTCAGGTCCTTTCCTAGGAAGCCACTTTCCAGATGGCCAGCTCCAGCCCTGCACTGGCGCATGGGGCTGTTCTTCTCCAGGTGCAGGTGCAGGACTTAGCTCTTCTTGTTGAACTTCAGGAGGACCCTGTGAGCCCATTTATTCAGCCTCTCCACATCCCTCTGAATGGCAGCACAACTGTCTGGTGTATCAGCCACTACTCTCAGTGTTGCATTATCTGCAAACTTGTTGAGGGTATGCTCTACCCTATTGTCCAGGTCATTTAAGAAGATGCTAAGCAGCATCAGCCCCACTATCAGCTCCAGTCACTACTTAGTGACTGGCTTCCAGCTGAGCTTCATTGCCCTGTTTGTAACTGTGCTGTCACTTCAGCCAGTTTTCAGACACTGGTTTTGGTGTTTTCCCTTTGCCAACAGGACAGCAACATCTGCTAGACTTGTTTGACTAAGCCATCAAAATGGGATAAGATACTAGGTAAAGCCTAGCTTATATTCTGATTTGAACAGGGGATCAAGCAGACCCTGTAAATATGAAGTTCTCTGAGTTTTTCAGTGCTACAAACTACATGGCTCTGTTTTCAGACTGTTGAGTGCCTTGTCCCAGTTGAAGTCCTTTAAAGCTGTTGTCTACTACCTTGAAATGAAAGTGGTAGGACAAGCGGTGTGCTTATGGGGTCATAATGTCATCACTGCCAATGCCAGACTTTCAGCCCATCGAGACACAAAAGGACAGTAAACAGTAACATTTAAGATACATCCAGTGTTGAAAGTGCACACACGAAAAAACAAGCCTCGGAGAGTCTGTCTGGTCAGTGAATTCCTTCTGTCTGGAAGTGATGAAATACATGGCAGTTCTTAAGGGCTGTCTTTGAGTAATGCTGGTATGAGGATTTGGGTGCAATAGTTAACTGTCAAACCAAAACCATTAATCAACTGCTAAGATATGAAATGATCTCCTTTCTCTTGCCTAATCATAAACATTGCCTGGTATAAAAGTCTTTGAAACTTTCTAGCTCAGAAAAAACCCAAACAGAAAACATGGCATTAAGCAGAAAAATTTGGTCCAGGCTTTTGGAGGTAACTTCTTGTACATGTTTAGGGTCTTCCTGGGTGACAGTGTGGAAAGGTAGAAGATGTAGGTATTGTGCTGAAGGATCCTGAAATGTTCACATTTTCAGCAGTTTTCATGAATCCTAAATATCAAACACTCCAGGAAACAAAAGTACATGAAGGTATTTAACTTCTTGCTTGGCAGTGTTCTTTTCAAAGGCTACATAGGATGATAGCATCGACTGTCTCACTGTCTGCTTCGTTTGTTTTCTCCCTTAGCTCTAGATGCCTATTTACTGTACATTGGCTTCACTCTCTTTCATACTGATACTTTATGTCTGCGGTGAAAGTCACTTCTGTGATCTTCATCTCTCACAGTCTTATAGAGTGTTATGAAAAACAATGACTGGTAAAACATCTGCCATGTGTTTGTGATTATGGAGCCAGCACTCATCAAGGACTTGGGTGGCAGAGCCAGATGCCAATGAGTGTCTCACATTTCCATGATACCTTTGCTCCTCTATAGAAAGAGGGACCTCACGCAGATGACAGTGAGCAGGCTAAAAGAATTAATTCAAATCATCCAGGCAGCCAACCCCCTTGTTTGAGAGAACCACTTGATCAGATGAGACACTGTCCTTTAAATACATTTTCCAGGCAGTTTCCTGGGCTAGGATGAGGCAGGAAAATCAGAGAAGGGGGTATAAGAAGGATGCTGTGCTGGTCAGCTTTGCGGAGGGGAAGGTGGAAGGTAAAATGCAGCTTATTCACCCAGGCTCAGAGGCAGGAATCACCAGGAGCCTACACGTGGAGCTGGTGCCACATGGCGATCTGTCTCCTGGGGTTCCTCAGCATTTCTTCCCAATGGCTCCTCTCTGTGCCCGTGACATGTAAGCCCAGGCTGCACTTGCCAAGCACATGGCTTTGCCCAGCACCAACCTGGCTCAGCATTTCCAGCTCTACGCTGGAGGCCCGCAGGAGCTCTTGAGGCACCTCGAACATGATCATCTCATTCCACACAGGGTTGATCTTGTGCTTTGCACGTTTGGTCTGCTTCTTCTTCAGCTTCAAGGACTCATGCCTCAGTGTCACCTTGACAGAAACATCTGTATAGGGAGAGGAAAGAGGCACCATGTCAATGAGCATGCAACAAAATGAATGCAAGAGAATTCTAACTGGTGACTGAGAGAGAGAACTTAAGAAGCATTGAGCTTGGTTTTGGTTTTCACTTTTTAGCAATTATTCAAATCTCTTTGGCTTTCTAAGACAAACATTTACTTTTATTCTGCCAAGCAACCACCCTTCCCACTTTCCTTCTAGATTTACATACCAGCAGAAACAGCAGACTCTGTTTTCTTGCTATTCTACTCACCATTGCCAAGTAGATCTTTCAGCTGCTTGGAATGGAGGTTTTTAGCCTTGATGATCACCACCAGCAGGCGGTTGGCTGCTGGCAGGTAGCTGATGGAGAGCAGGACCTCCCCATGGCCCGTAGATGGCTCCTGGAAATGGAGAAGAAAGGGTTCATTTTATATACAATCATGGCCATAGCGTGGAATACTTGAGTACTATTTAGGAATGCTAAATGTTATGAGGTGATGAACTGACCAAGTTGTCTCCATGTCTTTGTACAGGGGCTATCTTTCCAGTTACACTGGATGAGAATAAACCTGGCAAAGACGTCTATCCTCCACACTTAAGTTACTGCTTTCTTTGGTGAGTTATTGCTTTCTTTTGTCATTGGAAAGTAACTTCTTCCTTACATCTACTTTTAGTGGAATATTTAGTCTGAAGAAGAGGATTTGGATTTGGGGCTGAACTACATGTAAGAAGTCAGATACTCATATTTTGATCTTATCTAGCTGCTCTTTATTTATGTCCCCTACTGCCATTACTGCTATTCATCATTCACTCTTCATTTCAGCTGCTTCTGTGGGTTTATATTAGATACTAGGAGGAAAATATCTTTACTATGAGGGTGGTGAGATATGAGAAGCTTGTTGCCCAGAGCAGCTGTGGCTGCCCCATCCCTGGCAGTGTTCAAGGCCAGGTTGGACGGGGCTTGGAGATCCTGCTCTAGCAGAAGGTGTCCCTGCCCGTGGCAGGGGGTTGGAACTGGATGAGCTTTAAGGTCCCTTCCAACCGAAGCCATTCTATGATTCTATGATTCTTTTTCTCAGAAGGCCTTGACCTCACATGGACCATGGTCCACACTGCCTAGCAAGAATGTAGGTCTCCCTAGGAAAGCGTAGGAGATACCCACAGCTGTGCCACATCCAGACCCTGGAGCTGGAGCTGAATCTTGTCTGACACCCTCACTTGGTATAGTAAAAAGCCCAGCCAGCCTGAAATCCTCCATGAGCTCTGCACAATGCTTTATTTACTCTTCCTTCCCAACAGTCTTCCCTCCAGCTTGTGAGCACCTCTCCCTGCTGCCCTGTGGGGTTTCCTCCAGTACACAGGCTTGGGACCATCAGTCCTGGCTTCAGCAGGGCGCACTTGTTTTTCTTTCCTTTTCTTCTCTTTTATTCGTTTCTTCCCATTAGTGATTGGCCTCTTAGCCTCCTGACCTTTCCTTCCCCCTTGCCCTGGGCAAGCACCCCCGGAGGCGGGACCACATCACCCATCACTCTTCCCTGGGAGAACAGTGCCATTTCCTCCTTGGGAGCCGGCTGGGAAGCAGGGGAAGCCAGGAAAGCCCACGCTGGTATATGCAGAGCTGCCAGCCTGTGGCAAGGAGCAAAAGGGGAGCAGTAATTCTTTCTGTGAGTAGGAGCTTGTGACAGAAATCTGCTTTAGTGTGAGGTTAATGACCCAGAAGAGTCCCAGAAAAGCAATGTCAATTCAATAGACTCCCTTTGGACTCCTTAGCATGATCTACACGCTTTAGGACAGGCAGCCCTTCTCCAGGCCATTTCTGTACTCTGCGCTATGCTTCTAAGTGAGCCATAAATATTTCAGATTGAGTTTTCACCCGGTTACTCACAACAAGCAAGGGCAGGCCCCTGTGTGCTCCCCAGGAGTTGATTGACTCTCCAGAAAACACGGTTGTCATCGCTGTCTGGTTTGAATGACTGATTTGTCATGCACAAATCAGGGGGGAGGCCATTAGCAAGGAAGCCTGAAATCCAATTCCAAATCAGCCCCAGTAAATCTCTTTTTCATGTGCAGAGGTAGAAACAAAGGGCTCGTGTGTGTTTCACTCACATAAATCCTGTCCTGCATCTAAGTAGATCTTAAAAAAACCCACAACATAAAACCAAAACAGAGGCAGATTCGAATAGGTGTATGTTCAGTATGAAAGAATGGGTGTTTGTACATGGATGGGCAAATACAAACGCCACCTCAGTACAAAACCATAGTTAAGCCAGGTCATAAGCTGCTTTTGTTTATTTACTCCCTCTACATCTCACCAGGTCTCACTCTATAGCTCGTGGCTAGAACTTGGTTCTTGTAGCTCCAGGCACACATAGATAACGTGGAGATTGCAGACAGGGGTTGTCAGGGCTCCGTAAATGTGCACACACACTCTTGCACGTACACACAAACACACACATTGTCACACATACCACATCTTGTGCTTATGGCTTGCAAGCTCCTAATATTCTGATCAAGTTTTTGACCAGTCCGTACCCACATGAACACAAAACCTACAGTGGTTGGTCTCTGCTGGAGCTTTGTGTGAAGAGACCAAGAGAAAAGTATTTTTCCTTCCCACTCCTTCTGGGATTTGTTTTCTGTATTTTCCTCTTTCCCATTAAATCCATAACCTGCCTTTTGTGTTGCAATTCACACAACCACCAGAGCCTCAGTCTTCCTTTCTGCACAATAGGACGAAAAGCATCAGAGAGTCATCGATGAATGTGTGCACCTTTGTGAAATCACAAAGGGGAAGGTGCTATGTGAGAAGCCACTATCATCACTGTCATTAGCAAGGCAGTGGGAGGGAAGGAAGACAAGATAAGGATATCAGCCTGCAGGATCTATGTTTGCATTGTTCACAGAACTCACTGAATACAAATTGCACTACCTGGTTAGCTGCAAGCTCCCCTCTGAGCTCGTTCACCGGCGTGTGGGAGAATCACTTGGGAAGGCAGGGATGAGATTTATGCCTCTCATGGCATCTCAAGGAAATGTCAGACTTTGTTTAAAGCCCAGAAACTTTGTTCCTGGATGGATGCTGTCAAAAATAGCTCCTCTTTTTTATCAGCTCCTCCTCACTCCCTCCCGCTCTGGTTCTCAATGAATGATTCAGGATCTGTATATGAGCTCTCTGTGCAATGGTTGGCTCTCTCAGGTCCCAGATGACGCAAATTCAGCTTTCACTGCGCATCCTCAGCTCAAACTGGGGCACTGCTCAGCAATGCTGTGAGTGTTAACCTTGTGTTGTCAGCCTGGAGAAGAAATGAATGCTGCCCTGTGTCTGTGCAGAGTTGTGGAGCTGGACCAAGGCAGAATACCCAGTGTGTCAGGGCTCCTTCGGGTGCACTTGAGTGACAACTGACCATTGCTGTGCACAGTCTGTTCCTTGGGTATTGCTTACAAAGCAGAGATTGCAGTAGATGAGGTGGAGGCTCCATCTATCTCAGTTTAGGAATTTAAATCATTGGAATAATTTCTTTCAGACACCTCTTTTTGCAGCAGTGGATTGAGAACTGAGCTCAATTTACAGCTATTAGGCCTGCTCATTATTAATATGCAGCTATTTAGCCTGGTTCTTGAAGTTTATTAAACCTCGCGTTTGTTTCTGCTGCCTCTCTCTCTGCCAGAGGATTTTTAAAGGCCAGCACTATTAGCATTCAAGTGGTGATCAGATAAATGAGCATTATAGGAAATCAGACATTCTAACTCTGTACTCAGTGCCTGTGGCCATCCCAGTGGAGAGCCCTCACCACCACCCCCCATGGTGACAGGCAATCATTTATTTCAGCATGAGTAGTGACAACGATGCTGTTGTTTTGCATTGCTCACCCTGTATACCAGAGTACAATAGGTACCCAATTGTAGCAATGTACTAGTAACAACAATAGGAGCACCCTGCTGCCATGTTGTTAAGTGTATTACTGCTGCTAAAAGAAGAATCTAGATCATGGCAAGGAAAAGGCTCCTGAGGAGATGTGCCAGAAGTTAGTGCATGTGAAGCATCCCCTGTGCCTATTTCAAGTACTGTTGGAATCTTCTCTCTATTTTCCCTGTCTGTGCAGCTGGAAGGTGTGGATAAGGAAGGAAAAAGAGGGTTTAATGTTTAAGACCAACACAATGCAATGAGTGATGTTTTGACATCTACCAGAACATGCAGCACTGGATTGATCCCAGAAGGATAAGTTGTCTTCAGTCCAGCACTTCGGTCCCAACAATGTACTTCATTTCTAGCTTAAGGCCCCCTGGGTATCACTGTATGCCTTACCCGCATCCAGCTCTGCAGAGTCCTTCCATCCTGTTCTGTAAGCACTCATTCTGGTGTTTCAGCTCTTGCTACCATGGTCCTGCATCACCGATTCACAGAAACCCGTGTAACTTCTTCTAGACACAGGCTTTGAATTATTGATACCAGTGTCAGGGGTCATGTAACTGAAGGAGGAGGTGAGGGGGTTCTGACACATATTAAGTGCCAGAAGCTGTAGATGAAAGGGCTGGTTGATAGGCCTTTGCTTTCTGAAATGGTTTTAGCTAGAGACCAACACAGACCAGTGCAGAGTGACCTCTGCAATCACACATCACCCCTCTAAACCTTGCTCCAGATATATACAGCCACCCACTGACATGGACTATGGCTTCTCTTATCTAAACAATTAGTCATTAGTTTCTGGGTCCTTACCTTCTCTGGGGTCTTTAGCCTTTCCCATTGGGCTGTCCCGAAGGACTCCTCCATGTTAGCAAGGCTCAGTTTGAGTTCCCCCACAATGCTGTGTCTAGAGAACTTGTCGCAGTTTCTCAGGGTGAGAGTCAATGTCCCCTCCGACATCTCCTCCTCTGTTAATGGGAACCGCAGGACCTCCTCCCAGAGGGTGTGAAGCACCTTCTTCTTCAGCTCCGTCTGGGCTTCAGTAGTGCCAGACTTGCTCACCAGTGTGCCCAGTATGTAGCAATGGCAGCCAACATCTTGGTCCCCACTCATTCTGCCATGCAGAGCTGGAAGAGAAAGTTTGATTTTAAGGACCTCTCACAAAAGACAGCCCTGAAATATCTGTGACTAAACTGCTTGCTTTATGAGAGCCGTAAAATAAACCAGCTTCATAGACATTGACCCCTGTTCCTGCTTGTACGGGGCAGACTAAGCTGTGAGCCCATGCTGTGGTGTTTTCCTCATGCTGCACAATGTCCTTGTCCTTGTGCCACTGCAGAAGGCTGCTGTTAGTGTTTGGGAGAGTAACAGCTAATTTTAAGGAAACATGCTCTGTTGAAAGATGCAGAGCAGCAATGAGCTGAGCCCCAGCATGGCACAGGGGTTGGCAGCTCTTTTCTACTTTTACACAAAGAAGGCCTCTTACAAAGGCTTCAAAAGCATTATGGTCAGTCACAGACATCAGAGATGGGAAACACCTCCCTGTTGGCACACATCCACCCCTGCAGGCCAGTGGGGGATACATCTAAGGGTTATTACAGGTTGCTTGTACAACCTCTGGTAAATGAATCCTTCAGAAACCATCCCACAGCCCCAGAGATCTGTGTCAAGAGACATTCATCCCTAGTTTTATATCCCTTTCACATCGAAAAGCCTGTAGTGAGAACGGATAGCTCCTCATGAGCTCCCACGTCCCATAGTCTGTGGGGTCTCCTGGTTTCTTGGGAAGCAGAGCTGGGTCCTGCTGGGTGACAACGGGGCACTAAGGGATGAGGAGGAAGGGGAGGTGCAGGTTCTCCTGCACCACACATGGAGGAGATCCGTGGTGGCAGTCAGTAGTCATGGTGTCCTCCCTGGAAGGGAGCTGAGGGCTTGCTGCTGGCAGGCAACCCACAGCAGTGGCTGCCTGTTTAGCACCCTTTCAGTTCTCGCCTCAGAGGGTGTGATTTGATGAGGTTTCCACAGAGGTCTGCACAGGGCATGAATTATTCACTCAGCTTAGTTTGCTTTCCCAGAGGAGCTGATGATGCTCCAGCCCTGAGAGGAGAAGGTGTTACAGTTGTCAGTTCCCACTTCAGGGAGTGACACAGAGCCTGGCTGCCTGGCCAGGTGCAGCAGAGGGATGTTCCTCAGTGGCCTACACGGTAAGTTTGGTGTCTCCAGCTCAGAACGTAACTTGAGGAAGAGGCAGTAGGGAGTGGGTCAGTTGAAGAATTAAAGTTATAGAGAGGAAGGAGATTGCAACCGCTTTCCCATTGCCTCAAAAGAAAAAGTAGAAAGAAGAGGTTGCTTTGTACTCTGGGACTGGAGAGGCCCATCCTGGTGCCTGACTTCTGCTTCTGAGCTGTGCAAACAATTGTTCTCCATCCCTGGAGACATTCAAGGCCAGGCTGGATGTGGTTCTGGGCAACCTGATCTGGATGAAGATGTCCCTGCTCATTGCGACAACGTTGGACTGGATGACCTTTGAAGGTCTCTTGCAGCCCAAACTATTCTGTGTTTCCATGCTTACTTCAAGCAGTGCCATCCCCAGGTATTTCTGTTCTGCAAGCACAGAACCAGTGAAATAGCCAGTGGTCCTGGGAATGTTTATTGATTTTAAGGTAGGAGGGGAACTCTCTATAAAATCAATAGTACAAGGTGTCTTGTACCCTCCAGATGGAGAATGACCAGGGGAAGATCTCTGTCCCTTACCTTCCAGAAGGGCCACACGCAGCTCGGCACTTTCTTGATCGTACACCAGGGAGTAGCGCAGCTCAGGGGCCTGGTTACAGCTGGCTGCCCTCTCGGGGTTCAAGTGCTCCGTGACACACACGTCCTTCACTACACCTGTAACTGAAATAACCCCTTTAGCAAGCAGGTCTTCACCTTCCAAGGAGCACAAATCCACCCTGTCTTGACTTGGCTTTTCTAATGTCTTACTATTCCTGCTCCTTGTGTACAGGGATGTCATTTATGTTCCTTCTTCCTCCATCATATCTACCTCTTGTACTGTTTTCTCACCCTTTCAGCATTTTCTATAGCACGTGGACAAGCCTTCTGCTCTCCACCACTTTGTGCTCTAAGATGGTTCACACAGTTGCTCTTCTACCTTGTGCCTAAGCCAAGATGTTAAAACTACACTCATTACTTGTTATATTGATTTATATTGGTTTTAACTTGCATTGAGGAACGGAATATTGTGTTCTTTGGAATGAGAACATGAACCTTCTTTTGAGCTGCCATGCATTAGTTCAGATCTCTCTAAATCTTTTTATTTTTCATTTCAACAATATAGTCTTTGTCATGTAGAAGACATCTATTCCATAACTCGTGACCAGGTGGAAGTTAATGAGCTTGGGAAGCTAAGGCCATTACTCCATGTATAATTTTGAAGTCAAGTGCATATTTTTTACTGAAACGAATCAAGCTGCAAGGCTAAAAGGGAAGCCACAGCTTTTTTGTCATCAAAAGCTGTTATCTGCAAGGTCATTTCTGATTCACACAGAAAATAATAGTGAGACTAGCACATTTCCTCCCAAAAATCTCAGCCAGACGCAGTCCAGATCAGTGCAATGTGACACCAAAATAAGAATGCAACAATTCTTGCTTTATTTCAGCAACACTCGAGCTACGAAATCAGGCACAGCAGGAAGCAAACTTGCTTATGTCATTAGCAGTACAGAGAGGCTCTTACACCAACACACTTACATAAAGCTTTAGCCCACATGCAGCCATCCTCCTTCAGCCTCTTCACCCTATAATCTTCTCCCTGACACCTAAGGATGTGGCTCAGACAGCCTCTTCCTCCAATGCAGCTGCTTCCCATGGTTCGTACTTTTCCATACTTGCAAGTGTCAGGGTGGAGAGGAGAGTGTAGGAATCATCCTCCCAGAGGGATAGAAATATAACCTCAAGCAATTCCAAAAACCTAAACTCTTTTATAAAGCCATAGCAGATGGCACCGTGTCTCTGGCAAATCATCAGGAAGATTGTATTAATGCGGTAACCATAAGAGTCAATTATTCTGTTAAAAGACGGTTGTGGATGTAAAGACCAGTATGGAAGCAACCCAGACATGCTGCCAGAAGTATATAATTAACACTGCATTTTCTCTAAGGCTCCAGGAATCTCACTGTTCCAGGCTTTGGCATGTTACCCTTTGGGCTGGCTGGAAAACAAGAATTCTGTTTGGCAAAAGAGTCTGAGGTGTCAGCCTTTGGTTTCAGTGCCCATTAAAGCCAAGGGTATCTCACCAAACCGGGAGGGAAAAAAAGAGCAGAGAAAATGAAGTAGAAGCTTAAACCCCTGCTGGCAATGTCCTTGATAGGGGTAGTTGGCATTTGTCCTGGAGGAGCTACTCTGCCTAGTTTAGGCCAGATACCTCACTCATATTCTGGCAAATGGTCTCAGTATAACTGCACTAAAACATGCTGTTCTACAAAATGTCTGCTTCCAGTGAACAAAAGGTGTTTAAGTAAAACCAATTTAGAACCAGACACAGCTACAGCTTTGTTAACAGACTATCATGATCGACATGACTACTAACTACTAAACACATGCATTGAAGGCAGAACTCACTATGTTCATTATAAGAAAGCAAAAAGCACCCATGTCTTTATTTTCCCATTTATTTCTCTAACTACAATCACATTATGCACAGAAGCATTACAGATCTACGTTCAGAAAAGCAATTGTTAGCATGAAGACCAAATGCTCCTACCGTTTTGAGGCAGAACAAACAGCTCTTCATTGACTTGAATCTTCATCCTGTTCTCATCCAAAGCAGTGTGTTTTTCGGTAGCTGGTTCTTCTGTTGTCTTCAGGGAGTACTGCGTGTAGTTAACAATTTCAGGTGAAGTCACTATGGGTTTGGGGCCATAAATGTTGGGAAACTTCAGGAGTGCTCGAGGCTGGACTGGCTCTGCAGTTTTCTTAACGTTGAACTGAAAATTTAAACCTTGTTTATTACTTTGTGCTGATTACACTAATTCTTTTGATTCTCTCAATGTTAAACAAGCTAAGAAAAAGGGAGAAAAGGAAGATGTCTCTGGTCATTCTTACCATTATTGTTTCTTGGGGTATAGAAACCGTTGTCTGTATGCCCAGAGATTTTCTTGACAAAACCAATACCCTTCTACCTGGTGTATGTCTTTCCAGATTTACCCCTCTATAGATGTTTGGCAACAAGAAAAAGTTATGTTCTTAATGTTTGATTATTCCTCTGTTCCTGTACCAGTTAATCCTTCTCTCATAAATCTGTGCTTTCTCTTAGAAGAGAAACCTAATGAAGTTAATTTTGCTATATGGATGTGCGGTATTTGTTTCTGATTCAGGCTCTTGGACTATCTCTTGGCTCTGTGGATCAGAGCTCTGCCTCACAGGCACACATTTCCCCTTTATTACACTGGGATTGAAATTTGGATTCCAGTTTGTTCCTAACATTTCAATTCCCTGCTGAACTGTGAACATGGAATGAGAGGAAGAATCTGACAGGCAGTGTCATGCCCGAGCAGCCCAAGCAAAGTTTGTCACAAAGGCATTGCTGCTCTCCCAAAACAATGAAAAATACATTAGTGGAACATAACACTCCCTCTTTCCTTATGTCTCAAGAGAGGATGCTGTCTGCTGACCACTGAAATCATTCCTTAATAATTTATGTTTGGATTCATCTATGTGAAAGAACAAAAGCAAATGACCCTTGCAAAAGATTTTATTAATGTTTCCAAAACACAAAAGACAAAAAGCAGAAGTAAACCTGCCATTTTGCTGGATTACTGTGCAGTGGGAACGCCTCCAACCCTGCCGCCTGCCAACCCATTCTGTGCTAAATTTAGGTTGAGGGTGAGCCAGAAAATGTTTGTAATTGTAATTAAAGTTTTTCATTAATGTCATATTCCTATTAATAATGAACATAAATGAGGCCCTCAAGCACTTGTCTGTGTTGGGACAGTGTGGTCCCAGTTCACATGTCCTGAGGGAGCATATCAGTCCCTCAAGAAACAGAGCTGAAGAAAGAGAGCTGTCTTGGATTTTAGCTCTTTAGTCATACTCTTCTTATGGAGCTCATAGCAGCATGGTTACATGCACTTGGCAGTGGTAAAGAACTATGTAGGTCACTGACTCCATCTTCTCAAGGTGCATCAGTGCTTAGGAAGTCCACTGTGTAACACAACATTTTGTCTTGTTTAATTTGAAGGGCTCTGAAAGAGAAGTGGGCTGAGAAAGAAAGACGTCGCTGTGTGCAGTCCCCACCTAGCATTCAGCTGAGTTTAGATGCTGTGTAAATCACATGGTGCAGGTCTGTGAGTGAGATCCCTCTTTTAGACATGTGAGCCTCATCAGTCCTAAAATACTTAAGGGAACTTGAAGTTACTCATCCAAACCTTAAAAGCAGTTCTCCATTTTTCTGCAATTAAAGCAGAACAACGAAGCAAAATAGGCTAGGAACCACTACACAAAAGCGTGAAAAACCAGGTCACTTTTGTTCTGCAAAGGCATTACTTCTAATATACATATAGTGCCTGCCATGGTGCTCAGCATCCCCTGTTCTCTCTCTCCTGAAGCTGCTGTATAAGGCTGCTGTCCTGCTAATCACTGACAAATCACTGACCATCACACCCGAGCACTATGCCTAGCACTTTGGGATCCTTTGGGATGAAGAAACACCACATAAATGTGAGGTATTGTTAGTACAACCTTTTCTTCTACTTGCTAAAAGCCAGACATTTAGTCAGGAAATCCATCAGCACACAGCAAGAAAGAGCTCCACTGGGTCTCAGTATTCCTCTTGTCTGTCTGCTCTGCAGAATTAGAGATGAGAGACATATGCAAGCACAGTGGGACTAACCCACCCCCTCTTCCAATTGCATCTGCCTCTGTTTATTATTTTTGCTGCCAGCTCTGTTCCCAAGTGCTGTCTGCTAATCCAGTTACATAGCAATGCCCTATGGGAGTTCCAAATCAGCAGCAGTATCTTAAAAGAAAGAGATGAGCAGAAGAGTTCAGGTAGTTCTGCATAAAATGCATGAAAGCAAAGAAACCAAAAGTAGCAAGAAGGCTGCAAATTACCCCTCAGGGTCCCTGCCCAATGTCCCTCAAGCAATGCACCAAATTATTGCCATTGCTGGATGTGTTTAGGAAGCTTCATCTGCACATTTTGCTCAGACTTTGCATATTTCCAGCAGTTCTAATGGTTCTGGAAATGTGTCTCTGTGTTTGCGCTCTTCCTCCTCACATATGCAGGGCATGTCCCTGGGGGAGCCTCTGTCTATAGCGAATACAAGCATCGCTGTCATAGGAGACATGCCAAGTGAATAAAATACAGTCTTGCTTCGTCTCTCGTTTGTCATCCCTGTTTACCGGAATCAGTGGCCCTGACAGGCTTCAGTAATTATGTCAAGCACTGGCTAGGACATACAGTATACTAATGCTGTAGGAAAATAGTCCCAACAGAACAATTTATAAACATAGACACAGATGATAAAACTTCACAGGCTCAGAACTCAATCTGAGATTAACGCCACCAAGGTATAGACTGATTCTGAATCTCTGACAGCACAGGGGAATGCATGTTCCTGGCATGAAAACTATTTAATCTGGGAAAAAAAATGTTTAAACATACTGAATATGCAAACTAAGAACATTTTGCACTTTCTGTGACAGAATGTTCATTCAGCTGCTAGAATTTGGTCAGATTTCTTTAAATGGGAAAATACATAAAACCAAACCCAGTAACGTCATTAGAAATAATGCTTCTAATTAGAAAGTCTACAGCTCTAAAGGAGTACAATCACTCAGGTAATAGTGATACATTGAGGCCAGGTTGAATAATTCTACCCCTGTTGGTCAAGTACTGGATTAAGTTATGGAAAAACATGGATGAATGTAGAAACGTTGTGAGGACCATAAGCTGATAGGTTCTGGGTATGAAGGCTTGGTTGGACTTTACGGTGACTTACTCTTATTTCAGTCATGCAAGCAGGATAACACCCTGGAGGACAAACTCCAGGATGGATGAACATTTTCCCAAGATACAATCCAAAAGGCTGTATAAAAGGAAAATGACCAGTCCAAGGGTGGTGGAATTTAAGTAATGATTCGAGTGGTTTCTGAGCTAGAAGATTGTAATGACAAAAGGTCTCTTGTAGGAAGAGACTGATGGCAAAGTTATCTGTGGTTAGTGTTGTTCCAGACAACAGCTACATAAAATGCTATGCTAAGTGATATGACTCTCCAAGTTACACGTTTCTCATTCATTTTAACAGTTAGCTTGGAAAATCTCAGCATTATTATACATCCTTATATACGAGAGTTGGGAAATCCCATTTGGGTCAGAAAAGACAGGAAAAGGATATGAAAAAACTATCAGACACAATAGCAGTTGAAATTCATCCTAGGAAAACAGAAACAGGTTCTGGGACGTATTCACTGTGCTCATGGATGAATGCTCTGAATTAGCAGCAACCCCTTGAGAAGTCCTAAGCTCAGTGCCGATGTTCATCCACGGTCAGTGGAGCAATCCTCCCTCCCCCAGCAACCAGAAGCTCTGGTAACCTGATTCTGTGTATCTGCACCAGATCTTACAATACAATTAGTGGATCTGGTTATTTTTCTCAGAGCAAACTGCAACAGGAGTAGGAGGATGCCAGGGCTCTTTTCTAGTAACAGCATGAGAGTGGTAGCCAAAGAGAGCTGAATACGTAATTACAAACATTACAGAGTTCAATTAGGACTCCTGCTACACTCTTTAAGAATACAAAAATAACAGGCAGCTTAGTTAATTAAAAGGCAAACAAAGACTGTTATACAATGGGTCACTGGTCTTTGGAAACGCCTGACATTTCCTTGAATGGCTAGATGAAAGTGAAAAGGATGTAGGCACACACAAACATCAAGAGCAACAGGTAGTACTTTCAGAGGCTGACCAGTGCAATAGCTCATGCTAAAGACCATAATTAATCAGGGAAATCAGTCAAACATTTCCTTTTGAAGGAGAACTTCCCATTAATAAGTGTATTAGCAGGGTCCTATAATTCCCCTTGCTCTCTGTATTAGCAGGGTCCTATAATTCCCCTTGCTCTCTGTTATACTGAGCTCAGGGGTAAATCAGGGTTTTTGGATTCAAACAAGAAACAAAGACCACACAGGGATGCCTGATATCATCCATACTCCACAATGCTCTTATAATAAGTGAAGAAGCAATTCACGGTGGGATGAGGTTGTCCAGTCATCACACGCCAGGTTGTCACATTTTATTATCATTACAATGCCTCATTTTAACTTCACACATAATTAATCCCTTCAGTCAGAGGGTCAGAGGGAGGAGGAGGGATGGTTTTCACAAGAAACCAGCTGTTAACAGGGAACTATCCTGCAGGACCCACAAGACACTGTGAATTGTGAAATAGCTGCTCTAGGAGATACCAGCAGGAGTCATCTCCTCTTTACAACGCTGCATGCACATGGTAAAGTCCAGTCTTCTCTCCTTAGCAGATCATTTCCTTTGTGATCTAAGCAGCATTTCCAGGTCTCCTCCCCTATTTTTCCCGTTAGCAGCTCTCTCTTTGGCAATGTGGCAGCTGTCTCCTGCTCCAGTAATTCCGTGGGTCACTGAGCCCATCTTGGCTATCCCCTCTCTCCTCCTCCCATTAACATGCTGCCACATCCTGAGCACAGTAAGCAGATAAATAGGCAGCAGAAATCACATGCTGGGAAGCCAAACAGAAAAGTTGCATCCCCACCCTCTGCATTTAAAGAGAAATCAGAGACTGTGTCTTACTTGCTGGACTGGCTGAAGCACACTGGGCTTAGTGTTTTCCGTGTCCTCCTCTTGGTCCTTTTCTGAGAGTCCTTTCCCAGCTTGCTTGCATTTGCAGAAGCAGGTGAGACCGCAGAGGGCTAGGATGCTAGTTGCAGTCCCTAAGGTAGCCCCCAGGGCTATCACTGGGGCAGATAAAACCATTGTCCTGGGCTGCACAGGAACAGAAAGCGCAGAAACCCTGTGACTGCTTCTCCTCCCTGGGATAGCAGCTCTCTCACATCCACTTTGATTTCTATCCTGGCTTCATTCTCCTTGAAAGTCTGAAAACAATTCTCTTGTGCAGCAAAGAAAAAGGGACCAATCTAGAGACAGAGATTAATCATCCCTCCTTTGCTAGGCAACAAGGCTACCTTTCTATCCTAGTGATGGAGTTTCTGCTCCAGGTCAGGTAGAGGAAACAGTGATTGTGGTGCCTGCAATCTCCATATAGCTGCAAACAGGCAGTTTTCCTTGAAGCCTGTTCTCCAGCTCCACTGGGAAAAGTCTGATGTGTGATAGAGAGGAAAGACGTCAGCAGAAGGGGCTGGGTCTTGCTTGCTAACTCACAGAAAGTGCATCCCGCTCTAGCAATATTTCTGAGAGCCAGCTTGTTAATTTGCTCTAAGAGGTTGAATTTTCCTGTCTTATAGCAAAGATAGTGATTGCCAAAAAGTGCTGGCTGGAGAAACCCTGTTAGGATACACTGCATGATAGCACTACAGTCAGAGTGAAGCCTGTGTGTAACCCACACAGAACTTTCTCATTCTTCAGAGGCTGGGCAATGAACACATGCAATAATGAAGCACTGTCCCAATTCCACCACCTGCCCCTCGAAGCACAGGGTCTGAACCTTTTGGAGCTGCTTTCTGTTGCATCAATGCAAAGCAGCGCTTCTATTTAAAAAGACAGCGGAAAACCCAATCAAACAAGACACACTGGTGCATATGCTGCTTCCTCTGGAGAGGATGAGAGAGCAAACAGCATATGCTCAGTATTACTCACACTGCTGACTACACCGGTGTGAGGCTGCCACCGGAAGAACCTACATGAATAGACCTGAAGGGCTAAAAGTCCATCTCAGCTTTCTATTGAGGTGATGGAGTGATTAACTTTCTCTGACTCATCTATTTTTGCCTTGTTCCTCAGCTGCCCACCTTGGGGAAGTGGGGAATAAATGCCATCTTTTGCTGTGTTTCCTGTGAGACATACAGCCATTTTCTGGGTATTTCACAAGTTGTTTCTAATGGCCAGAAGATGATTATAATTCTGGGTCATTATATATCTGGGCCAGAGTGAAACTAGTATGCCAAAAGTAAAATATTCCTTATAAGACTCTGGAAAAAATACTCAGTTCTACTGTGAGTTTCTTTGTCTTTCTATTTTGGAATACAGTTTGTGCCTGTAGATCAGGGAAAAAGAAAGGACTATATACAGAGAAATTCAGGGGGTTTATCTTTCTGCAGCTCAGGTTGTGCCATAGATTTTCCTTGCCATTTTTTTGATGCTTCACATCTTACTGAGGGTGACTCTCTCAGCCTTTGTTCCATTATAGATGACACATTCACCTCCTTGTCACAAAGCTTCCCTCATACATCCAATTCTCACTTTAATTGCTAAAGGTTCCTCTTCAGTGTTATAGCATCCTTACGGATGCAGTGCACATCCTTTCATTTTGCCTTCTCTCTCTACCAGGCTTGTCAAACATGCAACTTGCCCCCACCCAGCCATCCTGACCTCCCATCAGGAAGAGAATCACAATAGCCTTCTTAAGCAGAGACAATCCCTCAACATGCTGCTGAGCACATGGAAACTGGTGTTTCAGCCAGACATTGAGCTTCATCTTCTCTCTATACAATAACATCAAAGCGGCCAAACCAGGCTGGACCACTGGCGCATCTTTCACTGTGCTCTGTACTGGGAAAAACATCACACAGAGGGGTTTGAGAAATCTGACTAAACTCTCCTCTGCTTCTTGCTCTCTGTAGCTCAAGAGCTTCCCAAGCCTTGAGCAGCATCCTTGTGCTTACTTCTGCTTATGTGAACTTTGGACAGAGCCTTGGGTGGCATGGTTTACTGGGAGGTGTCCCTGCCCATGGCAGGGGGGTTGGAACTGGATAATCTTGAGGTCCTTTCCAACCCTAACTATTCTATGATTCTATGGTTCTATGATTCTCTGCCACGGGTAGACTGTTGAAACTATTTGCTGACTTAACAACTACTTCATTCAGCCCATAGTTGAACAATTGATATTGTAATAACAGGGCCTGGAGGTCTTATCTTGAATTTGAAGAATCTACCATATTATTATGGACTTCTACCACCACTTGAGGAGTAAAAGAGAGGAGAGTCTGATGGATGACAAAAGGAAAGGACACACTTTTTGGCTGCCTTTGGTTTCCTCCTCAGGATGGATGCCTTTAGTTTCCTCCACAGGATGGGTTCTTCCTCAAGCTGCTAATGAAGTCTAACACAGCTAGATCAGAGGCCCCTTACATTCCGAAACCATATGAAAAGAAGAAGTTGCTGTAATCACACTGACAGAGATTTGGAGTGGAGAAGGCATTCAGTCCTTCCAGTGAGAACCAATCTTCATGTGTTTTCTACAAGCTGTGCTGTCAGGTTTGTAATAGACTGTTTACAACAGGCTGTGGAAGGAATCTTTATTTGTTTTCTACAAGCTGTGCTGTGAATTTTATAATGGACTGCTTACAATAAGCTCTGGAAGGAATTTCTTTGCAAGACAATAATTTCACAGTACACCTCCAAGATGTTTTCTATCTGCTTGTATATGAAGATTAAGTTTTCCTTGCCAGAAATTGTATATGCAGTGAAATGTAAGGTGTACAAAATCATCATCAGATAGCATATTTTAATAGTAATAGCCAGGCAGCAGTCTTCTGCTTGGAAAATGAAACAGCTCTTGCTAAGCATGGAATATTAGCAGTATGTGAGCTTCTACAAGTGACAGGCCAAAGATTGTGGAATTTTAATGTGTGCACTCATGCATGCAACTGGTACAGATACATAATTTAACTGTAGCTGTGACACATACTATCACTGCATGATGAGCGCTTATTTTTAACACATGCAGTTCTAAAAAAAACCTGGACCATAAATATATTTGAACCATAAATATATTTCAAAGTCAGCTTTACACTTGCCTATTTTAACAGCCTGCGATAAAAATGCTTCTTTAAAGCAGCAGTAGGCTAAAATGGGACCTGGTTGATGACCTTTCTCACTGGCCATTCACACTGATATTGTCCAGAATCACATAGCTTTTTTATCTGTCACATCTCCCATTGGAAAGAGACTTGCCAAGGCAGAAAGATGAAAGACTGTTTTTGCAAGCTAAATTTTATGGGCAGGTTCAGGCCTGACAACATATTTTACAGTGTCTCTATTCACATATTTCCTCCAGATTCTCAAACAAGTCATGTATAAGAATGACAAAAGCATATAAATAGTTTTCAGCTCCTAATACTTTAGACATCAATATTCTGTGATGACAAAATACATGGCACTGGATAACCTTTGGTGCTTATAGATATTTTGTTCCTGCTGTGAGCTTTTCCACTGGCCACTGGATGAAAGAAACTTTCTCTGAATGGAGAACTAGGAGTACAGATCACATAGAGAATTACAAGAGCTTTTGTATTGCCTGACTGTAGTTCATGCCTTGTGAGAAAAAAAGCCCTTTAATGTAATTGCCAACCACTTGAATAAGCAGGTCATGGATTTGCAACCTCTTTTTTTTTCTAGCATTAGAAGACACAAATTAAAGATCCAGAATTCCTCAGTATCACAAGGAAAAGCTGACATACATGTGAATGAAAGATGGTTGGAGACTACTTTCCCTGACTCAGCCCACTTTTGTCAGAGCTGCTCTGACTTCTTACTGAGGAGTTTCACCAGGCAGTAAGTGTGAGTTAACAGACAGAAATGGGAAAGAGGGATTTGCAAGGAAATCCTTCTAACAGTCTGATTTAGCCTGAAGGTGTAAGCTCATTTTTTCACTTGCATTGACTTGTTATGAGACTCTGAGATTCTTTACTACGGAAATGGGACAGTTTGAACAAGATGACAGTCTAAAATAGCTTGCTAAATCATAGAAAGGTGTTTACATCACCCAACTTTGAACACTGCAATAGCCAATTAGTGACAGAAGACCACATATGGCTGTCATGCATTTCTAACAAATACATGAAGGTAAAGGGCTTGTGCTTACAATGACTACATCTACCTCCTTATGTTTTTGCATGCTGTTGCCTCAGGTTGTAAGCACTTGAAGAAGGGGATTTTGTCTTCTTCCATGTGGTGAAGTATTCTTCTACCAGATGATGAAATATTACAGACCACTGAAATAATCTTTTGCAGAGCTATTAAGACAAAGCAGTTGTCTCTACATACACCAAAGCAGAAGAAAAAAAAGAAGGAAGATTTATGAGAGGAATATGGGCTTGGCCCCTCCATCACCGTCACTGAAATAGGCCTGTAGATATAGATCAAGTAAATGAAGTAATTAAGAGAAGAACAAAATCATTTTCTAAAAGGGATTTATACAATGACTTACAATACAGTGATCAACCTCATGAAAACTGAGCTTCAAGGTGTGGTGCTTCAGCTGGTGTTATAGATATAGAGCCACTGAAACCTCTGGACATACAGGAATATTTTCCAGCTACATGTGTAGCCTTTTGCCATCCTCCTCAGGATGATGATGGTAAGGATTTAGCATGGAAAAGCGTGTAGCTAATTGCATGCATGGTAAATGATTATTTACTAAGACATTACACTGTCCTGAGACTAAGATCAGTGGAGTTCAGGAGATCTATGGAAAAAATCTGTCTGTGTACCAATTACAGGAGGCTGCCATGTACCCCCTATCACCAGCATCCACCATAAATCTGGCTGTGGTACAGCTCTTGCATCCCTTGCGGCAGCATCAGATGAATACTCTGTGGTATTGAGTGGGAAGCTCAACACTAGGAAGCAGGGAGAAGGAGCCAAAAACCAAAAATGCTTAGGAAGGGTAAGAAGAAAAACACTGAGCGGGAATGGGAAGGGTCTGTGACATGTGAATTGAGCACTGGTGTGAGTACTATAGAACAAATCTGCACCCCGCTCTGCTGGACGGAGCACCAGCTCTCTGGGCGCATTAGAAGGAGCTCATGAAAGAGCCACATGAATGAATAAAAGGCTGGAAGGCATGAACTGGAGTGTGACTCAAGAAGGTCAGTCTGTTCATTGATGAAAAGGTTAAGGGATGACTTGGTCAAAATTCTGAAGTACCCAGCTGGCAAATAAATCTCTGATAATAGAGGCTCTTTTCTGTTGAGCAAACAACACATTACCAGGAGCTAAGGGCCAGAAGCTGATGCCAGACAAACTCAGAGGAGAGACATGTTTCAGGTTTCCAGCACTGGGCATAGCTTCAGTGGGAACAATTTCCAAGGGACTGCAGAGGGTTCTCCATCATGGGTAGTTTTGAAATCAAGAGTAGTGTTGTGCAGATTGTTTGTATGGAGCTATTTTCATTCAGTTACAAGTTAAAGTGATAATAGAATCATAGAATAGACTGGGTTGGAAGGGACCTTCAAAGGTCATCTAGTTCCAACCTCCTGCAATGAGCAGGGACATCTTCAACTAGATCAGGTTGCCCAGATCCACATCCAGCCTGGCTTTGAATGTCTCCAAGGATGGTGCATCCACTACCTCTCTGGGCAACCTGTGCTAATATTAACCCCCAATGTAACCACCGATGTGGTGTTTTCTGCTGTTTTATGTTTACATAGGACCTCCTTGGGATGTTAAAAGAGTATTACTGCGTGAGGGAGCTTGTCAGAAAGTCACAGTTCATCTAAAAGCACCAAAGGGTCACCTGCAAAGAGAAAGGAATTCTGTGCTTTAGCAAGTCACATCATACCACAGAGCCCAGCAGAAAAACAACATCCGTGTCAGGTAAATTGCTTTAGTGTGAGCTCTGAGCACCTCAGTCATGGAGATTCAGAAGCAAATGTCAGCTCAGGACAGACCTGGGTTTGTTTTCACCCAGTACAAACCTGGCTGGGAGAAAGAAAGAAAAATAAATCACTGCAAATGCAACAGAAAGGGAAGTGTTGTTCAGTGAAGTGGCAGGCGCAAGGTTAAGTAGGTTCCCAATTAACAGGTGAAGTTAAGCAAATGAGCAAATGTTTTCCTAAATGGGGGAGTTCACTTTACTCAGAGCAGAACAACAACCCAGATATTTTGCTTTTCCATCGAACTCTGATATGCTGCTAATGCAACCCCCCAAAACAGGGCTCGTTTTGTGCCTGCCTATCTCCATCTCATCTCATCTCATTTGAGGATTGGCTCTTGCTAGCTGGAGAAGCAGAGCTTGGTTTTGCACAGGTAGATCCACTGCAAGTATGTGTTTATTTCTTTTCTGCTATATATATTTATATATATATAATCATAAGAGATTTGAGAGGCCTCAAAAACTTCTGAAGAGTCAGAAGCCGAATTTATATACATCGCATATTTGCAATAAAATGCTGCCTCCTAGAGGTAACAGTGGTTTTCCTATAGTTTCTTTCAAGAGTTGGTTAATGTGCTGGAGTTTCATTTTTTTACACCACCAATGCTGAAAAGAATCAGAGCAAAGCATTAGGATCTTAGTACTTCAAGCTAAAATTATACCTCTGGCTATGTTAAGGCTGCAAAGCCAGGAAATTCAAGAATTATAGTTAGCTATAAAGCCTTAGTTCTATCCACCTCCATGCCAGCCTTGTCTTTAAATCTTTAAGGACAGGATGACGCACTATTTTACTTCCAAATGACCTCTGAATAGTTTGCTAATAAGCTGTACTCATTTTGGAATTAAATGCGGTTATATATTGGAAGCAGATGGGTTTGATTTGTGTCCCCTTCTATGAAGGTGTAGATAAAGAAAGATAATATTCCATATTTCTGTCTGATCTTATAGTTTTACAAGCTGGAAATGTACATGGTTATATCTTTCTTTCTCAGTTTCTGTATACAAAACCTGGTACCTCATGGTCTGAATTACACAGGAGCTGAGTGAGTGAATGCATCTGCAGCAGAATTCCATGGGAGCCATGCTGGAGCATGCACAACAGGTCTTTAGGAGGGAGAAAGCCTAAGGGGGCAAGCAGTCCTTCTGGACTTGCAGCAGGACTTGGAGGTTGTGTATTCTACCCTGCTGCATTCCTCACCCCACTGCCGCTCAGGCCTACATATACCACTGCCACTGCAGAAGAAACTTCCAGAGAAAGAAAGGGAAGACTCATAAAATGCCTGTCGTGTTTTTCACCTCAGTGCAAGAAGCAAACTAGTAACATAATGGCCAAAAAGCAGCATCTGCTTCTGTGTGAGTTGCTTCTGTTTTGGGAGCAGATTGCCTTTCCCTTAAATCTTGTGTGCAGTTCCTGCCTCTCCAGTCTAAAATAAGTTGTCGTCAAGATGACAAAGTGTTCATAGATGGAGCAGGAGGGATGATTGAAGGTGTGGAACAGCTTCCCTCTAAGGGATGAATGAGCAAGATATAACTCCTCTTCCTAGAAAAGAGATGCTGCAAAGGGAGAAGAAAGAGGTCTCTGGAATCCTGAGCATACTGGAGAAACTAGGGGTCAACTTCCCAATCCCAGTATAAGAACTACACAGAAGATTCAAGCAGAATCCAAACAAACAAAAGCAGAAGTATCATCTATGCTTGCCTCGTTCTTATGTGCTTTTCTAGGCAGCCACTTTTGGCCCGTGTCAGGGAGAGGACACAGGGAGGCCGGCAGTCTAATCCTGAGGGGTTTTTAGCAGACATCATGTGCTGTACACATTTTGTTCCCTACACCTCTTAGGTAAAACCCTCAGAATCAGTTTGGGGTTGGGCAATGTTTGAGTCACTGACTCACGTAAAGCAGCAGTTTGGCAGCAGCTGTTGCCTTCTTATTCTTTCTTTCCATATTTCCTGTGAGTCTTGGTGACAATTTTCACATATTCCCGCCCTCTGTCAAGGAGGTTCAGGTACGAAATCATAGCGAACAGATTAGGAGCCAGTCTGCTCCATCTAGTCACTCGCTGTCTGTTGGGGCCTTTTGCTAGGTACCACCAGTCAGCAGAAGCTGCAAGTACCTCAGCAGTGTTCATTCTTAGTGCCAAATGGTGAAGCACCTTTTTGCAGTGATTTTTGTACTGTTATTAGTATAAAGAACACCACAAGAACAGTTTTCCCTTAGACAACATTGCTTGATCCTTGACATAGAAAAGAGCATTTCTTGTTCCTTGACACTGAGAAAGAAAAGAGCAGAGGCAAATCATTACAGATAAGAGAGACTCACAGTTCCTAGTTCTGGAGTTGAGAAATTATGTTTCAGTTCATGTTCACCTCTAGCAATTGCTTGTGACCCACCAGATTTCGTCTGGGTTTGGAACATTCTTGTTGCCACTGGTATCATACAAATTTCAGCCAACATTCTGTTCAGAAGAGTTGACACCTACGATTGGGTAGCCAGAGGTTCCAGTCAAAAGACAAAGAGACCTTACAAATACCGTCTACAAAACCAGCCTTCTCAGGAAACAGCCTCCAGCTATCAGGGTAGATGTCTTCCATCAAGTTTACTGGCAATGAGTTAAGTGCAAAGAGTAGCATGGGTCCATGCTTATGAGATCCTTACTGCTCCACTGCTGTGGTCAGCCTGACCTCCATGCCTTCCTGTGAAATAGTTGAGACTGGGAATTGGTTTTGCTGTCTGCAGAAGCACGTGAGTTTTTTACCTTTTCAGATTTGGATCATAGTGAGATCTGACCTCATCCTGGCCAAGCCTGACACAATAATTGCTGCTCAGAATCAATTGGCCGGTGTGAAATAGAGTAATATCACACTTCACACTTAAGCCAGCACCGTTATTGAGAGTTTTGCAGTCAGGCTTAATCTAAATGATCTTGAGATAGCCACCATCTTCAGGATTTAGACACATGGCATTGCCTGTGATTGATTGCCCCAGAGGGCTGTACTTGCTTTGTATACAACTTTCAGTCTGCAAAGTAGTCATGGCAGAACCTTCCTCTAGCATGAGAGTGAAAAAACTACATCCGAATTTGAAAGGAGGCCTCCCATGTGTGCTCCTTTTAGCAGCTCTAGGAAATTGTTCCCTTCATTTTCACAATTGCCCGAATTATAGTTGAGAGAGGACTGTGCTCTCCCCACTGGGCTCCCTGACTTGAAGCTCTGCATCCTCAATTTTTCCCTAACTCCTCTCACAAAACTCATGAGGAAATTGTCTTCCAGCTGCAAAACTGCAAAGTGGGTCAGAGAAACCTGACACAGTTATGGTGAAGAGTAAAACCCTTACTGCAAATTCCCTTAATGACTCAGTTGTTTCCTCTCTGCTTTCCACAGTCTCTAGTCCACTGCTGTGCTTACATTGGCCAGCTCACTCTGTCCTATTCTCCTGGACACATTTGTGACTTTTGAAACTCAGTTATATCAAACATCCCTCCACTTTCATAAACCTTTTCCTCCTCTTTCTCCTCTTCTTCTATAATTTCTTTCTGTAGGTCTTCTCTTGCCCTAACCATATGAGAATCTGTTATCTATTGAGAGAAGAGAGACTTTTTCCTCTCTACCTTATCTCCACCTGACCTTTTCCCGATCCATTCCCACTATCATACTTCTATACAGTTGACAGAGTCCATACCAACATCTGACTGATCAGCCTTCTTACAATGTGAAATCTCAGGTTGACACTGATGTCTTCTCCCAAGAGACTTTGTATGAGCTTAAGTCAAGCATAGTAATATTAGAACTCATGATTTTCCTATCAAAGTTGCCTTCACCATCCAACATCGTCTGTCACACCATTAGTTACACATCAAACACCTTCATGACTGAGGCCCGTACATCTTGGCATATCCCCAGCATGACGTATGCAGTATCATACAATTTGCATCTTCTTGGTCAGTGCCAGGCTCTGATTACTTCAGTCTTACTTCAGACTTACTTCAGTCTGTGCAGCTGAAGTACCAGTTGCACTGAAGATGTTTCATGGCATTATCTGACAAAGATATGTGATTAAGATTAAATCAACCCAAAGCTATGGTTTAGGAGAGAAATACTTCAGTTCCAGCAAAATTCAGATTTTGCATTTCACCTAAATGGTGACAAAATACGTGAATCTTGTGTCAAAAATTCTGTTCAAAGTTGAGATACACTTGGTACCAGACAGTAGGAGGGAAAGGTCGGCTTCTGTCTCTAGAGCGAGAAGAGTTGTGTAATCCTCAGTGGCTGCATGGCAAGACGAGTAGAAGAGAGCCTGCCCACAACTTCTTCTCCCCAGTTTGGCTAACTCTGCACAGATAGGGACACAGAAACAATTGGGTACAGAACCCTCACTATGATTAAATTCAGAGGCTACTTCTTCATTTAAAACAACAATGTTGGTGGTCTAAACACCCTGAAAATCTCAGTAGGATTGTTCCAAACACAGTGGAATATACAGTGCCTGCTGGGCCTAATGGACTCTGGGAAGAAGCTCACACTCTCCTTATGACACAGAGCGACAAAAAACAAGGCAAAAAGACGTCAGTCACTGCCACGTGTGCCACACACAGACGCCTCTTAACACTGTACTCTGCAGCAATGCCGAAGTAGTCTACTGGATGGGAGGGAGCTCAGATGGACTCTCTTCACCCAAAGCTATACAATCTGTAGCTTGATCATCTAAACCAGATCTCTGTTGCCACAGAACAGAATCACTTCCACCCACAGCAATGATCTTTGTCTCTGGCAAAATCAGACATTCAGCTATTACAGTGATCATAAGGCTAAACGAGGCTACAGCTACCAGGTAGCAAATATTGCCAGGCCTTTCCTGTGCTTCATTGCCAGCAGCTTGACAGCCTGTCACCACTGCCACTGTCCAGTGGCACTACTGATGTGTTGATAGTCAACTGAGCCCACACCTCAGTTAAGAGCAGGACTCCTTCCCCATGCCCTGCAACATAAAGGGAAAGGTAAGGGGCAAAGAAGGCAGATGAGAAGCAGCTACTCCCAAGCTGAAGGTAAAGAAATGGTGATTTCCCATTTTCTTCCAGCTTTTACTGTGATTCCCCTCCAGACCTGGCCAGGTGAGCACATTTTGACACGAGTGGAGGGCTGAAAACCCAGACAGTTATTCAGTATAAGGATCAGCCTGGTGTTTCCTGCTCCTCACCAGTTTTACTTAACAGAGGCACACACAAACAAGGGCTTCAAACATACTCAGACCTTCATTTCCAGCTGTGGTTGATGCCGCCAGGAAGAAGAGCTGCATGTCCTTGGCAGCTTCAACAGCACAGGGCAGGAAGATGGAGAGATGTGAGGGAGCCCCTTGACCACCAGCAGGAACCTGGCTTGGGACAGGAGTCTTGCCCAGACAGAATGACCCATTCTGATGTGTTCCAAGGGGAAATGCACTCAAAGTATGACAGTGCCTGTCTATCACTCTGGAGAAACACCACTGCTTCCCATTTCATAGGGTTGGTTTATGGCTGACAGCAAAGATGTGTCTGTAAACAGCAGAGTTGTGAGGAATGTAAGTGAAAATACTGCTTAATGAAAGAGTGCTCTAAACCACCCTAGGATAGCAGTCAAACCATCTGCTACAGTAACCATACAACAGAGTAGAAATGTAGATATGATAGTAGATAGTAGAAATGATATCATTGTCCCATAACAGCTTCATAATCTGGGCCAACTACTTTCAGTGATATCAAAGAACTTACCCATTAGTTTCAGTCTGTGAGTGCTTTAATCAAATGCACCCATCAGCAGAGATGCATGCATTCCTGCTCCTGTGAGCACTGGTAGGTCATCGAGACTGCTGCCCAGTTAGTTTCATGCTTAGGCAAAAAAATGACACAGTTTTCCTGGTTAGTTGGGTAAAAAGGTTGACTTGATCATTTGATAAATATATTTTTATTTTTTTTAGTTATGTCATCACATAAACCAGCACCTTAGTGCTTGTTTCATCATCAGACCTCAAGATACCAGAATTACAATGGTCCAAGGGTAGAGCCATAATTCATCTAATGACAGAGCTCAGAGACTGCTTCTATGGCCCTCATAAATTCTTGGAGAGATGAACTCTCCATTCTCTTCTCCTTTTTATGGTGGTCCAAAATGGGCCTTTCTCTCTTCTAGATCAGGAAAGATTACCAGAATGAAGAAAGCAATAAACACTCCTCTCCTTTGCAGTAACCAACCACTTTGAATATTCCACATCACCCACTTCTTCAATTTCCTACAAAAAGAATTTGCTTATTTAAAGGAAGAATACAAACATCCTCACAGATCCTCTTTATGACATTCCTTATCAGAGATAGAAGGCAGATACATATGTAAAGGATGGGATCAGACCTCTAGGTATAATCTTTCTCAGAGTGCCTTGACCTTGATTTGTTGCTGAACTCACACTGTATCATTTGCAGATCCGCAACAGAACCATCCCTGTAAGAAACCAGAGCTGCAGTTCAAATCTTCCAGTATAAATAAATAGTTTCCCCCCATACAAGCTTGTGAACTGAGAGCCAAAGCTGAGTCCACTGAGAATTGAAACTGCAGCAAAATGAACCTGAAGCCAGAAGACTAAACTTGAAAGCCCTCAGATTAAAGTCAGGCCACGCACGCTTCTATCAGCTAATTACATAAATCCAAAATAAATTAAATATGAACACACAGCGAGGCTTTTCTCTCCAGCAGATCTCAAGGCAGCCATTCCAATTTATTTCAACTGCAATTTCTCTAAGGAGAGAGATGTGTCCACTGGGCAACAGAGAGAGCACTGGTAAGTGCTTGAGAAAAGGTAATGTGGCAATGCCCATTTAATGTGTTCAGTAACTAATGGGAGAGTCACTGCAGATGAGTGGAAAAGAGAGGTCCCCTTGAAAGCTTTCTCTTTAATGCAATTACAGCTGTAAGCCAAGGTTGATGTAGCCACAGCTCCCCTGGGAAGCATCACGGGTAGACTGGTCACGGTTTGGGTAGCAGCCATCCTTTTTTCCTATTAGGTGTCCTCTTCCCCAAGGGAATGTTGAAGGTACTGGACTGGCACTCTCCTCCTCTGGGATTCTTTCAGGCCTCATGGTAGAATACCTCAGTGACCTGAAGCGAATCAATAGTGGGAGGGAAAGAGCAGTGCACACATTCAGGTCCTCCTGCTCTGAAACAGGGAAAAAATCTTATTTCCTTTCCAGATGGGAAAACTGGAATGGGAAATCTCTAATGATTTATGGTACATGTGTACATGCGGGTAGCAGAAGCCCTAACGTGGCACAAAGAGGTGATCTTCTGCTCCTTGAGGAACAGGCAGCCCTTAGAAACTGAAAGCGGATGAAGTGGGGGTTTCTGTGACAGATGAAATAGTCACAATTTGACTTGTGGATGTAGATTTTAAAACATGAATTATTTCCTTGTAAAAGCTAAACCTCAACAGAGAGGGGCAACAGGAAATAGTTTCCTCCCAGAAGAGGAAGCAAAGCCATACACTAACCTGGTAAAAGGGTATAACTCATGGCAAGGCTTATAGTGCAGGGAATTGGCATTCAGAAAAACCCAGTGAGACTGAAACCATCTTCTGGAGTCTCCCATTGGAATAATTCAATAATTCAAATCTTCTGCAGAGAGGACACTTAGGAAGCCAGTCAGGGAATGACAAGGAAGGATATTGAGATAGGCAGTACAGCCAGTCTTTTGGATGAGGTACAGAGGGAAAGAAATCAAGTGTGATGATGAGGAGAGCATGTGGGAGCCCAGGACAAGAGACACTTCGATGATCTTTAAAGGTCTTTTCCAGCCTAGTTCATTCTGTGATTCCATGACTATGTTTACCACTAGACTCTTTATCAGGAAGATATGTGTACCATAAAGCAGAGATGTGGTGTTTTTTGCTTACAGCACACGCAGTCAGCTCCCATGAACTCATGTGAGAAGCAGACGTGAGACCATGCTTCAATACCCTTAGTTAAATCATTCAACAATTGTTCACAAAGGTAACTTCCATGGCACAGTTAATGTGACCAAAAGCTCCCATAGGAGAGCCTTTCTCACAGCAGGGGAGCTGGCTGGCATTGCACAATCTGTCACAAGGAGCCACAGACAGACGTCCCCGGCGCTATACGTGTGCAGCTGGGGCAGCGCCGTGGGATGGCATGTCTCCCTTCAGAGGGCAAGAGAGACCAAAGATAACCCCAGGCACCGCTCCAACAGCTCGCACCTTACCCCATCACACGGATTCCTTTGCAATCAGAGTAACATTGTTCTGTTGGCTGGAAGCATCATGTAAAGCCTTTGATCCGTCCATTCTTCACCTAAGGGCAGCAGACAAATCAGATGGCTTCCCCTGATAAAAGAAAGGAATTCGTTGTTTTTTTCTGAGACAATCAGAAGTTCATTACTAGAGTTGTCCAGATTAAAGTTCCAGTTTCGTCACCTCCATTACCCTCCCTCAGCCCAAATAATCATCTGATTGTACATCATTACAAATACTAGTTTAGTTGCTAAATCATCCTTTTGCCAAATTCGGTGTTGAAATCTGACCTTTGGAATTAAAATCAACTTTGTTTCAACATTTATTTTAGAAGGTACAATATTATTACTACTTTTCTGATTTGCTTCTTTATTGGTTTAGTTTGTTTTTTTTCCTTAACCCTGTATTTTTCTCCTGCAAAATACAATCCATCAGGAAACAAAATCTTTTTCTTCATTGTCCCTCTTTTTCTGATGACTGACTGACGATCAAAGTTTCTAGGTTTGGATCTTTGAGTAGAAAACTAACTAATGAATAGCAAGGCAATGCTCATCATTTAGGTTTGAGTTCTCTCACGGAAACACTGCCAGGGCTAGGACTGCAGCTGGAGCTAGTCATTAATGTCATGTAGGATGTGTAAGTGCTCTGGTAGGGAATTTGTAGACCATGCAGATTCATTTCTACAGATGGTTTAGAAAGCACATGGGAATAATTTGGGAACCCCTCAGAAATTGGAAGCGCAACCAAAAGTGGAAGAGGAATCATGTTGAACAACCCCAGGTCTTCTCTGAGTGGTAGGATCCAAAGAAAAAGTGTGGAGAGGAGCATGAAGAACAAGTAAATCTATTAATTCAACAAGTATGTTGCGGGGTGTGGGAAAGCAGCTTCTAACTGCACTTTGCCTTATCTAGAGTTGTGTTTTATGACACACGTCAGTCCTCTGTATAGAGACTTGTAGTCTATGCTGGTTACCCACGAAACTTTCAGAAGCTACCATCGCTTCAATAATAGTTTCAACCAGCAAAATGCAGTACTGCCTGACATGAATTCATGACATGAAATAACCCACTTCTAATCCACTGCATTGCCAAAAAGGTATGGGCAATTTGGAAGGAACTGAAATGTGTCTGTGGAACCAGTAAGAGTCGAACTGTAAGAAGGACTGAAGGGCTGAAAGCTCTCTAAACCAGGACTGAAAAAGTTTGTGTGAGAACTGATCTATATCTGAAAAGAATCTGATAATAAAGACACCACAGAAAAGGAAGTAAACTCTGTGACAGAGTGTTAAGACACCTGGAATTAGTGAGAGGGAGACTAAAAAGCTCTGAGCTGGAAGCTGTGCACGGGACCAGAGTTCCTGGCCAAAGAGCGGGTTCATAATGAATGAGTCCAGAGCAGAGTTGAAAGCAGAATTTGTCCTCCAAATAAAAATGAACCAAAATTCCAGAATGTCCCACAAAGCAGACATTCCTGAGACATGATATTGAGCACTTCTGTAATCCTGGGTCAGACTGTCATTAACCCCAGACTGTAAATGTAGTTGCGTGATGCTTATTTATGTGATGCCAATCCACAGCAATTTCAGTTATGCATTGTGGACCATACCACTACTTCAGTGTTGGTTTTGGTAAAGCCAGATTTTAAACCTAGAAGATTTGTTAGTATCTTATGGTATGGTAGCTTCCACATAACTGCCATAAGCTGTTCAACATAAATGTGTCTATTTTCTTATCTCCATGAGTTATTTTTCCCCTGCATTTTACTATGTAGAAATTAGTAGGTAGTACTTACAGAGGTTGGTAGTTAGCCATAATAGACACTTCATTTCTTTTTTTGTGACTAGCTCTTGATGGTTTACATTCTATTTTGGGAGCTGCTTACATTGAAACACTCCAAAGAGAATAAGGATTGTGTAGCACTATGTGACTAAATGACACACAACTGAGTAAAATCTGAAAGATGCCTACAGGAGTGTTTTTACTCTTATACATCTGCTGTTTTGATTTTGGCTATGTATACTTTACAGTGAGCTCCCATATGCAACAGAAAACACATTTTATCATTGGTATGATATATCTGATGTGTATCTATAGCATCTTTTCTTGGTTGTGCATACAGGTCTCTGCAAATCAGCATCTGTTCTCCAGCATAGCTCTAAGTTTTGCAGTGGTCTTTCAGGAGCAACGCTCTTTTTGCCAACAGACTTCTTGAAGACTATGGCACTGTCCAAGTAATTCCTGATGTTTTGTTGGTTTGGACAACACCCAATCACCGTTCACATCTGCAAAGTCTGCTGTCCACTAGAAACTGCGATATACAGACAGGAGAACTTGAGTCCAATAGAATTTCCCAGATGCTTTTCTTCTTTACATGCAGACGGTTGCTCTTTGCTCAGCCCTAGTTTGGTTCCTAAAGGTTCAAGACGATTTCTGTGGCACTTTTTCTTGCAGCTTTATTGTATCTGGTAAAACCATGTCCTACTTTTTGCAATATCTCAACAAATAAGGTAGTATTTTGATTAATGAGAATGGGACTGCTCACGTTTCCTCCCCAATAATACCACACTTAGGAAAACAACCACGTATTGAATCTAAATATCAGGCACAAACCAAAGCTGATGGGATCTTGAGAACCACAGCAGGCATGAGTGTCAGCACTCCCCCTTTCTCTACTCTGTGCACTTTGCCAGATATAGCCTTTAGAGCCATATTCTTGATCCTAACAGCAATCTCTCAATCTTGTTAGCATAAGGAAAAGGTGACATGCAGCAATCTGTCTGATGAACTGCTTAATATGGCAGCATATTAGTATGTCCAGCATAAAGTGTGCAGCATCCTTTTGCCAGCCCAGTTCCCTCACTCATTCCTGAGCACAGTTAATTTGTCACTCAGGAGGCAGTAGCATTTCCCCAATAACATGCTACCAAGAATCTAAGGTTACCAACCTTCCTAAATTGCTTTTAAACTTTATTTTATTCCCGCACTACCTCTGATTCATCCTTTTGATCCTGGATTGTTTTTTCCTGAGAGTGGTCTGACCTTTCCTTTTCCCCCCACTTAATTCTAAAGGAAGCAGATTAAATGCAAGCCCCATTCTGCAGTGCCTATTTGGCATGGTTTTGGCATCACAGACATTTGCCCTTGTATTGAGTGAGAAATCTGGAAAACCGTACCAGGACTGCAGACCAGAGTTACACAGCTTTGCTTCAGCACAAGGAAGATTTTCATCTCTGTAATACACAAATATATCTCTCAGGGAGAGTGCAGGGACAGAAAGAGGAAAGCAGTATCCTCCAATGCTGTCTCCCTGTGGGTGCAATGAAAGTTTATCCCTGGATTTTGTCAGTCCAGGCTTTCTTTAAATAGTCAGCAGTGTGAGACTGTAAGCTTTCTTCCACTGAATTGAAGAGTAAAACCCACCAGTGCAATTCAGATTACATTTCCATGTAATTCCTAGCTTTGACTGAGTATGATGCTGGATGTGAGGGTGCTGAGGCACTCACACAGGTTGCCCAAAGAAGTGGTAAATGCTCCACCCCTGGCAGTGTCAAGGCTAGGATGGACAGAGCCTTGGGTGACATGGTTTAGTGTGAGGTGCCCCTGCCCATGGCAGGGGCCTGGAACTGGATCATCTTAGAGGTCCTTTCCAACCCAAACCATTCTGTGATTCTATGATTTTATGTTCTGGAGACAAATGAGTGCAAAGCCCTCAGCTGCTTCTTGATTCATTTACCAAGATGGGCAACTTGTAGAACGTTTTATTCAATACAGAAATAGAAACAGTGTGAGTGGGTTTAAAACTTACTCAGAGGGTGCCTGAGCAGTGGCATGGTCTAGAGAGAGAAGCTTGTATATTCTGTAATTCAGTTTCATTCTCCATGCATGGAAAATGTACTTTTGCATGGAACAAGTGTGTATCAGAGACCAGACAGTTCCCCAACTACACCATCTTCAGCAAATGGTTCACCAGGCAGAGCTTTACCGCAAGAAGAGCTTGCAACAAGAGCTTTTTGTGACAAGGGGCCCAGTGCCTACTGGTTTCCCTTTTATAAGCATTTCTTGCCAGGTCTGCTTATTTCTTCCTGCATCCACTTCTGGATAAGTGCATTTCAACAAGCAACAGTTCTGTTAATCATTCTCAAAATGAGCGAAGTGCTGCTTATGCTGTTGCTGTCTTTTTTCCCCTTCTCTGACTGCTGTTCACCTACAATGGTCTGACTGCCAGAAATTATGGAACACAGGAAATATTCTTGATGTTATGAATTATCAGGAAACAGAAAGGAAACAAAGATTCTACTTACAGAATCATAAGCAGAGAAGATGAAGGGTAACTTCTCAAGGAAATCAGGCATGACTTCACTGAGTAATGATGTATTGCATGTTCTAAAGCAACACAACACTCTAATGGCTTTCTGTGCTTTCTGTGACTTACAGAAAAAAGTCACCTACCATCTGAAATCCCAGCAATGCAGTACTGTGGAAAGTTATCCAGGAACAAGGGCTTCCTGTGTGGTATCAGCCAAACTGAGCACTTGAAGAAAGATCCTCCAAGAAACGGAGGGAGTGCATGGCAGCACAAGCATGAGGCTGATCCAGCTCTAGAGAGCGGCATGAATGACAGCATGAAGACAAGGGATGCTATAGATCACAGTGACAGCAATAGCACAACACCAGAAATGCCCAGAGGCTAAACCAGCTATTGAGGCTGCAAAAGAAGTTTGCTTCCTGCTAGGATTTCCATTGGCTAGTGTAGGTTTTCCCCCCCTGGCAGAGCAGGCTCTGCTGGTATATCTAGCGGCAGTGCTCCTGAACGGGCAGAGATAAGGACACGCGCTGGTGATCTGTCAGGACTGGAGAATGGATCTGAAGATGTTCCTAGTCTTCACTGCATTTCTGCTTCATGCTACCCTGGGCTTCCCTATTCAGGTGAGAGCAGCTCCATGCAGCTCTGCTCTGTCTTCTAACTGACCTGTTCTTCCTTGGAGTGAAGCTGTGGAGACCCGTTTTGATAACTTTCCTGCAAGAAAAATATTAGTAATGTAATGATATACAAAGCAAATCTAATCATTTAGTTCCTCCCTTTGTCCTGATTTTGATGCTATTGTTGCTGCATTTATGAGCTGTGGGAGAATAATGCCTTTTACCCATTGGTTTTGCAGGAGAACTATGAAAACAGCACAACAAGTAAGTAGGATTTTTTACTGTGTTTTAAAGACAACTGTTAATTCTTGACTGCATATCACACACTTTGTATGTGAACGACTTGGCTTTAAAGCATGTGAAAGGACTGACTCTTAGGCCTTTTGAATAAGGCCATGTTTCCTAATCTGTTCTTTGGCTGATTACAGATGTGTTTTCATACGGAAGTGCTTTACACATACCTTGGGATATGGCTTGTTCAGTTAATTCAGATGTGCTTTCACAGGCTTGAAAATAGCATTTTATTAAGATATTTGGGTACTTCTCCATTAAGTTCAGTGTTACAAAAAGACTGCTACTCATTTGCCTCCTTGCCTACCTGGTACAGCATTAAGAGAAAGGGATGTCAAGCGTTGTGCTGGGATAGAAAACAAATAGTACGGGCTTAGCTGGAAAGCTTTTGTCAATTCACAAAATAGAATGGGATAATTGCAGATCTCCATAGAAGGTCAATGGAAATCAATCTGTAGGTAGATTTTAACTACAGTAGGGATGGGGGTGATGCACTGTGAGAGGCAAAAGCCTTGGGAAAATAGAGCACTGACCAGTTCTTCTTTTGAGCTGTCATTTATGGCATGGAAGCAAAGGGATGTTGTAAAATTACTGCTCAGCATATTTGGAGCTGGCTGAGGGACATGCTTGAGTTCAAAGTAGTCAGTTGCTGGGACTCAGAGTTGCAACATCACCGGGACAAATGCATAGCATGAGTTTTAATTTATCATTGCCGCAGCTTTTTGTGCATTTTGAGGCATCTTTCAGTATTTACAGTGCAAGGAAAATGTAAATGTATTATTCTGACATCTGTATCACACCAGATGTTTATTTGACGAAGGATGTGGCAGATGCCTTCTGTGGTACCTCATTTGAGTTTTAAAAAGGAATTGCAGGCTTTATGTTGCATAGCAGTCTGGAGCCCAGTTTCTCTTGACTTTGATTAGTCTATTAATCTAGTGCATCTTGAGTGCATGGATTCTGAATCTGGTCAACCAACTAAAAAATGTACTTCCCTACAGAAAGTTTTTAGATGCCGTGGATCTTTCTGGTGGGAACCAAGTGAACTTCTCTATAATAAACCACTACCATTGCAGTGGACTCCCAGAGCCACGCAACAAAAGTAACAATGTGGAAAGACAGACTTGAAGCCTTTTTGGCTCAATAGAAGCAATTCTGTTGCAGGTTCGACATAGATTCTGAATAGGAGGAAGTCCACTCAGCACTATTGGTCAATAACAGCTACAAAAAGGGAAAGATGCTGCAAGCTGTGACAGAGCTTGGCACATCTTCTGTTGAAAATATGTGTTCAGAAGGATAAGGAACATGGATAGGCTTAGAAATAGAACTATTCGCCTAAGTGTGCTTTTGTCAGTGTTGGATGGGGGAAAAAAACAACAAAAAAGGCTTTGTATTTTGACAAAGAAAACTGCAATTATTGGGAAACTGGAGGAGATTGCCAGACCGGCTTGGGGCATATTCATCATCCTTAGGAACAGGTCAAACTGTGGACAGGAATAAAAGATAAAACTGTTTCTGCCTTAGGGAAAGCACACGAAGGATGACCCCTGGAGGTCCTTGCAATTTCAAAACTTATGATATTTTAACAATGAAGTTTCTGCTCAGAAATTTATATATAAAATCAGATTTTCACTTCCATGTTTGTATCTAAAAACTGACTGTCGAAATCAAAACATGTTACACTAGAAAGACATTTCAGGACTCAGAATGGCTCCAAGATACTGTCACATACATACTGAAGATGAGATTATTTGCCCCATTGCTAAATTATAGCCTTCTTCCCATGTTATAACTTTACTCTTTGACACTGTGGAACCAGACAGGATTGTTGAGCTGGTTAGCCTTCAGCCTCTTGCAGTGCAATCGAGGGGCAGAGCATATTTTGGTCCCTGGTTTCCTTTGTCACTTTTCACACTGATAAAATGTTTTGCTGATTCTTCAATGGAACATGACAAGGTTTCTGTCCCTCAGCAAGATCTACTAGGAATTTTCATAGCTCTCTGTCTAAACATCAATTTCTGTGGCTATGCATCAGTAAATGCACCCCATTCCCCTCCAGTGCAAAGGGAATTGCCAAAGGCATTCCCATGGCTGAGAAGGCCTGAGCTATTGAACACTGAAGTTGCATTCAGAATCTAATTTGCTTCTTTTATTTATCTCTTTTCTTCCTTGCTTTTTGCAGCAACAGAACCTACTGAGGTAAGGAAAGCTAAATGAGCTCTTTTGATTACTTTGGGGTTCAGCATTGTGGAAAGTGAGGTCAAGACTCATGTACTCCACTCCTGTCTCTATCTGTGCAGGAAGTACTTTTCCAGTCAGCACTGTAACAGAGTGAGCAGTTTCCATAACTATTCCGTTTATTGCTCCACAATGCCCAGATACTGCCCACATCCCGGGATGCTTTTGCCTTCTAGAGAAGGATCATAGAGAGAACTCAAACTCCCTTTTTATTTATAGAAGGCAAGGGGAGTATGGCAATCTGCTTTGCTACAGACATGTCCCACACAGCTGGGTACCAGCCCCACAGTTCCCTAGAAGCAGTGTGTACCATGGCCTTTCACCACTGTATGATGAGTATATGATACTATGATATGATATGTATGATATGATATGCATGATATGATATGCATGATACTGGGAGGATATGAAACTTACTGCACATGTCAACTTGCATTCCCAAGTCTTCTTGGGAACATCATCTATTGGGAGTTGTCCCTGCCCATGGCAGGGGGTTGGAATTAGATGATCTTTAAGGTCCCTTCCAAACCAAATTATTCTGTAATTTTATGACTCTGATTCCCTTTATAATATCCATATTTGCCAAGATATCAAAGATGAATATCTACCACAGCATGGTACTTCTTTACAAATGATGCGGTATATAAAAGCTCAATACTGCAGTGGTGGAAGATAGTTTCAGTGGTTGCCTGCACACTTTTGGTCTTTGCATGTTCTCTAATTTAATATTTTTGTTAGAAGGTAAAGTGAGAAATAACGCTAATGCATCATTGTTGCAGGTTACTACACAGGAAGATATATATGGTATGTATTACTCTATCTAAATATAAGTATTTGATAGGGCATACTGATTGTTAGTCAATTCTTGCAGAATTCCTGCAGAAAATAACACATGCTTAACACAAATTAATCTTAAGGAAGAAATTTTAAATGAAGGCACTCACTGTATTTCATGCAAAGCAGGGTCTTTTGCTCTGCAATCTCTTGGCTTTGCTAAAAACCTCAGCTGTAACTTCTACTGAAAATAGCTCTGCTTAGATAATGCCTTCACTTAAGTCACTTCCAAAGGTTACAGAAAGCACAGAGGCCATGTGCTTGTGCTTTTATTGATGTCAAGACTTACTGCATAATGCTTAGTGTTGGCTTATTGTACTTGTCCCTGGTGCTGGGCTTAGCTGCGGATATCAATCAACCCCATGGAATAGGAATGCAGTACTAATTTAATTGGTTTCAAGGGTTTTTCAAGAGGTCAGCTTGACCAGCAGCAAGCAACAGGATGCCTTCCATCCTTTTCGTCCCTGGTTTTTTATGTTGGGGGGTTGAGTGTGAACTGCATGCAGAAGGAAAACCGTGCTGCTGGGGAGAGAAGGGAAGATTGAAAGAGAACGGGTTTTGGGGCTGGACTAATGCCAAAATAGCCACAGGTGGAGGTTCATAAGACTGTGCCATTGGACAAATATTTACACAACTGAACCCCATGCCAGTCCCTGAATAGTCTCTGTAAGTTTTACATTCATTACTGCAATCAAGACCAGTCTAAGAAAGCTCCTGGAAATTCATCAGGTTAAAAGTCAGGATCTGTATTTTCTATGGGAATGTGAAAGTGGTCCTCTTGTATTTCTGTGCAGAATCTCCATCACCTACAGAGTCTGATACTGAAGAAGAAGTTATTTTCAACAGAATTCTGAAAATTAACAAAGGTAATACCACCAAATCCCTGCTTATAATGGGTGTCTCTATTGCTTTTTTTGGGTGATGTGGGAGGTACAATGTCTTACCACAATCTGCGCAAGTATTTTTTCCATCTTGCACACCATCATGTAAAGAGATGCCCAGAGTCAGACCACTGTGTGGTCTGCTGAATCCCCATGGCATCTTGAATCCATAGTGTCAATATGAAGATGATACCAGGTGTGGAGGCAACTGAACTATCCAGACAGCTTCTTCAGCTTTAGCTCTCCTCATCTTTGTCATTCTTTGGGCATAAGAAGAGAACTTGGATATTTGTACGCTTTATTATGTAACTGCCTCTTCTTCTTGAATGCATGCATCACTTGCATTTAGTCGTCATATGGCTTTATAGTGCAGACTCCTAGATAAGCTATAGTCAGTTCCATGCTCCCTGCTCCAGACTTCCCTTCCCCTGATTCTTCCAAACATTCCCCTTTCTATTAGCTTGTCTTTCACACATTTTGTCCTTCAGAAGTCATTTAAGAAGCTTTACTACTGTCCAGAAATAGACACTAAACCATCTTACAGTTTTCTATAGAGAGCACTCACTTCTCTTTTCGGTTTGCTTGCCTGCTTCGGTTTCCTTATTGGCACCTCTTGCCTTCCCTCAGCATCCTTCCTGGGGAGGTATTTGATGCCATTCATTCAGTGTCACATGATAGATGATGAAATAGTACCAAAGTACAACATCCCTCTCACTATTGTAACTGCTTTTGGTCATTTCCTGTCTTGCCTTAACCCTATCCAAGAGAGTTGGAGCTTCCCACATCTCCTCTTAGCTGAGGACACAGCAGCAAAAGTAGGAATGCATTTGAAGTCCATCTAGCCCAATAGTCCATTTCCCATGCTAGACAGGAGCAGATGCTTAGGGAGAAATAGAAAAGGAGGGTGAGTAGAGTGACAATTTTCCAAGTGTACTTAGCAAATGGCCAGCAACCTGAGGCTCAAGGAATTTCTACCCATTCTCTGTCACCACAGACAGCTCTCAGTACTTGCAAGAAGGTGACATAGCTCCACGAAGGAGTCGCAGTGCCATCAACTGTCGCCATTGCAATTGGCCGCAGTCCAGCGATGGGATTGTTCGTGTGCCTTATGTCTTGGATCCTACTTATGGTGGGTGCAAATTTCTATTATTATTTTTAATGGATTTTATTCAATAAGCTTCAGGCAGAAGCCTACTTCCAGAAGCCACACAAATAGTTGATTAAATCAGTTCTAAGGATTCACTTGCACTGTGCAAGCACAGATAAATTGTAAATTATAAAGACCTCAACAGAAAAAAGAAAAAGAGTTCAAATATCCTTGAGAAGTTTGCCTCCATAATGTTTTGGGACTGGTCTCCTGAAGACAAGAAAGATTGCTCCTTCTAATGGCGCTTGCCAGAATACCTGCCTTATAAGTTTAATGACTATTGCAGTGTGGTTTCAATAGCCTATTTTTCACCAGCAAAAGAGCTTTTTTATAACTGTCTCCAAGCATCTAATCAGAAGATCATAGAATAGAATAGAATAGAATAGAATAGAATAGAATAGAATAGAATAGAATAGAATAGAATAGAATAATAGAATAGTTAGGCTTGGAAAAGACCTTAAGATACATCACAATTACTACTAAAATTTAAAACAAGTATTTGAGAAAAAAAGGGTCCCACCTGAATCCATTTCAACATATCTGGATAAAGAGGATGATGCAGGGCTATTAATAGCTTAAACGAAGTTAATTACTGAATGAATTAATTATTGGTCCTTGTGTGATCCCCCCCTAATTAACACTTTCTTCTCCAGAGGAGAGCCACATAAACGGGATTCATGATGCCATGGCAGAATTTGAAGCGCTGACTTGTATCAAATTTGTGAAGCGTGAGACAGAGCGTGACTACCTCAGCATTAAATCTGCTGATGGGTGAGTTGAATTAACAAATTATGGTACATTTTTTTTTAGTTCTTCACTACACTTATCTGTGTGACCTTAGAGAGGAGAGAGGAATGGATCTCCTTGCATACCTTGTTAGTGCAAAGACTCAGCAGTTACATCAGGAGCTCAAGAAAGACACTGAGTGATGCAGATCATGCAAAAACACCATTAAGGTGGAAAGAATAACAAGCTCATGTTTTCTGTGTGGTATGATGCACTCTTGAGCACCACATATAACAGGTTACTAGAGGTCTTATTTGAACAGGAAAAACCAATTTCAACTTATGAAATAAACAGTTCTCTGAATTACACAGTTGGCTGTCGAGGCCAACATTAAAAGCTTATGAGAGAATTGATTAACATCCATTAGCTTTAAAGTGCTACTCAGCTCCAGTTCTGACACAGTGTTCAGTATTTTGGAAAAACAACTGCTATTTCTAGGATCTGAAAGTCACTGTGCACAGAAAGTCAGAATGTAGGAACCTCCATGCTCATGAAGGTCTTCCAGGATGCTTTAGTAATGAACACACTGTTGTTTCCTACTTCATGGCCAGGTTTGCTCCTCTGTAGACTGACTATCACAGTGGACAGGAAGGACTCCCTGTGAACTCCCACAAGCCATGTGTAAAGCAAGGTTCTCTGTTCTGTCCATTTTCCTGCCTGACAATAAAGTCTTCTGTTGGTACTCCATGCTTCTCTCAGCTGCTGGTCCAACTATGGGAGAGTAGGAGGTGGACAGACTGTCTCTGTGATGAAAGGAGGCTGCATGTGGAAAGGAATAATTCAACATGAACTGGACCATGCCCTGGGCTTTTTGCATGAACATTCTCGAAGTGACAGGGATAAACATGTGAAGATCATGTGGGAGTACATCAGTCCAGGCAAGTACTTTTGAACTCTTCTGTGCAGAAAGTGGAGTAATACATCCTACCATACCCAGCTCTTCCTTCCTCCTTGAAGGGAGTAGATAGGGAGCATAGACTAAGTACAGTATTATATATTCCAGCTGACAGACCTGACTTCAAGAAGTTTGAAAACTCAAATAACCTGGATCTTCCGTATGATTATTCCTCAGTAATGCACTATGGCCCGTAAGTAGCAGCATGGCATTGCTTTTGTTGGAACTCAAATCTTACATTAGAATTAGTTTCTACAATAACTCTTTTTTAACTACCAGTTTCCCCATTTCCCCATCCGAGAAAAACACTGTGAGTCAGTTCAAACAAGCCTCTCCTTAATATTATCCTATTCACTATCCTTTAGGGTTCCATTAAGCAGCCATTCACAGCTGAGCTTAGGAACAAAGGAGGGCATCTTCAGATTGACTCTGCTTACTGCTGGATATGTTAATCAAACCTATTTGAACGGCACTGCTAGTCCCAACAACATGAGCAGGATTCTTGTTCTCCCTCCAAATCATTCCATTAAATCTGGAAAGAAGTAATTGTACTTAAAGAACATTTGTTTTTATGTTTTTTGGGTTTTTTTATTTGCAGATATACATTCACTAATACCACTGGGAAAGCAACAATTGTACCAATTCCTGATGAATCAGTCCACATTGGACAGAGGCAGGGACTAAGCAACTTGGACGTGGCCAAAATCAACAAACTTTACAATTGTAGTAAGTGTCTCGGAGCCATCCTTTAATTGTTTACTCAGACCTTTCTCAGACATTTTTGATCACACTGCAGAGACAGCAGTTTCTCATTAAAGAATGTGAGGCTATTCACCTAAATTCATGGTACCCGTCAAGGTTGTGCTGGGAGAGAATGCAAAGGTGCAGCTAGAGGCACATTGTGATTAGTGGAAAATGCTTTCTGCTTCTAAATTAAATCAGACACGTTCACTATTGGCAAAAGTGGCCTAATTGCATACCACATTGTGTAGCTTCACTGGAGTAATTTGCTTTCTTACAGCTCAAGAGAACTATAAATCCCACAAAGAATCAGACATCTCTGTTCCTCTTTGCAGTTTGCATTTAAGACCTGAACCAAACCAGAACAGTTATAGGATTCTCTGAACTGGAACAGTTTCATGAATCCTTGTCCAGTTTTCCAGTGTTAAAGCTGTGATTCTATATTTGTATGTATTTTTAACTCTTTATTTTTAGCCTCTGTTAGAAGATTTCTCCCATACAGAGAAATTTATTTAGTCAAAGGGAAAAAGCACGATTAGTAACGTATTACCCTTCGCACAGAGGAAAGCTCAAGACCTCCTCCTAAGTTTAGAGTTTAAACATTGCAAGACATCGTATTTGCACTTGACTCTTCTAACATCGCTTGACTTTCCCATCTCAGTGGGAAATAACATAACCAATCGCAGTGATTTGAAACATCTCACGGTTTTTTATAGAGGTTCAGAGAGATCCCTTGCTAAATTATGGAGTAATCAATAAAAGGTGATGCTTTTTCCAAGTACTACTTTATTTTCCACTTTGATGCAGGTATTTATGCATTATGTGTAAATTAGGATAACATGATTCTTCGTTTTAATCAGGACATACCAGTACTCTGAAATGAATACTGGCAGATCAGAAAATAGAGACCAGTCTATTCTGAAGAGATTTTAATTGCAAATGAGTGGAAGCTTCTGCAAGCCTGGTGCTGAAGCAAATATTGTTTCTTTCTCAGGTCGCTGCAGCACTATTCTCGATGCAGCATCTGGGTCACTGAGATCTGCCAACCACCCAAGAAATTACTCAGATAACACCAACTGTGTCTGGCTCATCCGAACCCGATCCAGGAAGGTAATCACAGGTTAACAGTGATCTTGGAATCTGCATGAGCTTACTTCTCTATGTTAAGCATTTTGCACTTTGTCTGCATGCCAGTTGCCAGATTAAGATCTTTTCCATGAGGGAGTTTTCAGCCTAGTTTCTACTTCTTGCCCTTAAGCCAGGTATGGGCAAAGACAACTGCAGAGTTGTGATTTTGAAAAAATTCCATATGCTGGGCTTCAGGTTTGAAAAATCAAGAGAAAGCAGTCTGAGCATGGGAGCATTCAGTCACAAGCCTATTAGATCTGAACCCTGCAACTTCAGGGAATGAGTGTTAAGGCTGGGTAAGCAATTCCCATTTGGGCTTGGCTACAGCTTAGACTCTGTCTGTTTTAAAGGATAGTTCATGAAAGAAGTTACAAACCTGTATAATAAAGGCTGGTTTTCTCTTCCCTTCCAGATTTCATTGCACTTTCAAGCCTTTGAGCTGCAGACAACCAGAGGATGTCAGGGTGATTATGTTAAAGTTTATGACGGATCCAGCAAATCTTCTGCACTTCTAATGGACAAGACCTGTGGATCAAAGTTACCCAATGATGTAACCACTTCTGGTAATCTAATGCTCATAGAGTTCGTCACAGATGGTGCTGGTACAGCTTCTGGTTTTGAAGCCATCTTTACTTCTGGTAGGTCTGAGAACAAGGAGAGTGAAAAAAGAGGAACAATCTGTGTCAAATCAACCTTCCTCTTCACAGAGGAAAAACATTGTTTGAGGAACTGCTCTCTACAAAAGCCATTACTTTCTACCTTGTTTTTGATATAATGGATCAGTCTTACATTGATACCATTTAATTCATTCAGGCAGACAGGGTCCATGCTCAGGACCAGTGGTGTTAGCTAGGTGATGACTGTTCACCTTCCTTCTCAGATATATTGCCAATCTAAAGCACGTGCCATTATTAAAGACAACATCAACTTAATGTTACTGCTAGTGTTACTTGCACAGTAGAAAGAGAATAAATCATAATGCATTATCTAAATATATTGTTCCTTTGAAAAAAAGATGCAGTTTTTAATCTCACAGTTTGGGGGCAAGACAGATCTATGAAGAACCAGCTCACCCAGACCCATGGCAAAAAGAGAGGCAGTATTTATTTCCATGGTCAGGATCCCCCAAATGTATCCACCTGAAACACATTTTCTTCAGTCCCATTTGATTAAGAACTAAGGCCATGACTATACAATTAAGTTACCACAGGCTTCAAGTTAGCATGTATCAGCTGGAATAAAGAAATATTTGTGTGTTTATAGCCTACAACAACTGCACAGTAGTGCAGCTTGCATTAGTATGGAAGAAAGCTCAGCTCCATTGTATGACCTTGTGTTTTGCCATGGGATAAGAACAAGCACACAGAGTTTGCATAAATCCACTGAAATGCTTAAAGAAACTTATCCATATACCCAAATCAAACAGCAATTTTGCATGGACTCTATGTAGTATCTATTCCTGTCCATTGTTTCTATGGAAGGAAATAAGAATAAGAAAATTCCCCATGCAACTTTGATGTATCAACACCTATAAACCAATCCTAGATGTCAAATTAAATGTGATTTAACATTTACATGTTTCAGAGATACTATGGTTTGTTCAGAGAGCTCTGAAAGCTAAATATTCTTTCATTTCACTTACAGTGAGGATCCAAGGAAAACGCAGCATCGGCGACTGACTTAATGAAGAACTTATTCTGTGAATATTGAAATTATATATTTCCTACTTTGCTCTTATCCTGGCTTGGATCAGTATGAAATTTAATTCTATTAAGAATCAAAGTTTTCATCTTCCTGATAAAGTTTATTCCCCAAGCCATATAGATATATGAATTCTATACATCCGGCGTGCTCCTCCTTTTGTCTGCACTGTTAAGTTATTACCACTTTCTATTTAACAATTAAATAAAAATGCTTCATAATAAAAAAGTTTCCATTTCTGTTTTCTGGCAGTCCCTTCCAGCCATACACACTATCAGTGTGGTCTTACTTCTTAGCTGCCTTCAGTCAGCCACAGGGGTGACAACATCATCGTAGGGTGTAGTTAGGTGTAGTTAGTGGGCTGAAGAGACAAGCTCCAAGCTTTACAAATTCATTTTATGATTTTCACACAGTCTTGAGCATGAAAAGGTCTTAGATAAAGAGCCTTCTCCCAGCCTAACATTCAAGGCTTCCAATAATGACATTTAACAATCATGTTATACCCTTAAATCACAGGAAAGATGGACAAGACAAAATCATTGCCAGTAAAGGACATGTAATTCCCATTGCAGTTTTCCTTGTATAGTTTGGGTAGGCAGGGACAGTTAAGGGTACCTGTTTATCCACAAGCCACTTTTAGCCTGCAGATACATTAAGCATATCACAGGACAAGAGGTGCTAGATAATGCTGCCGGAGTTCACGCACATCTTCAGTTCTTCAGGCAAGAAGCTAAAGAAGTTCTGTCAGGACAAAAAAGCTGAACTCTCCTCTCTTGATCTCATAAGGAGAACAGAGACCTGCAATAATGGCTGAGCTCCTGGAAAGTTCATTTCACAGCCTTTAGCTGCAATTGCACTTTTAGAATGACATCCTCTGGACCAAGGCAAGCCTGTAAGACAGCTGAGGACAAAATAGGCTGCTATTTTACTCTTGTAGCATAGAGACATAGTTAAACATGACTAACCTGGGTATTTAACACTTGTATTTTTAGGTCTGAAAAAACCAAACACTTTTCCTGCTCTTGCTCTGTAACAGTAGGAACCTTGAAATTCCTCTCATGGAGATACGTTTCTAGAAAAGAGCAGTGGGAAATGATTTTGAATCTCAGAGTAAAAATTATACAACAAAAGACAAATAATTATTTTCTTTTGTTGAAGAAGGCACCAAAAAGACTTAATTTGCCAGAATTCTCTCAAAGCCCTGTCTGTATTCATACTGTTTGATGAAGAAGTCAGTCACTTCTTGGTGGTAGAGAAACTTTAATACCTTTGAAGATTGCTTCTTTATCCACAGCGGCTATGCAAATGCCTCTGAACACAGTGATTTTGAGTCTGCTTTAGAAGAGACATTTCTTCAGTTCTTCAGACACTGCAAGATGGGTTCAATGTCTGATATGCTTCTCTAGTTACTCTCAGCAGTCAAATATTGCTTATCAACACATCTTTAAAGGAGTAGTCCTTCTGAAATGTTGTTAAAAATGCAGTTGTAGATAAAAATATTTGACAGTTGTGATTCCTGACCCCTACAAAGCAAAGTGGATGAAATAATAGTGCAAAGCCAGGATCTACTGGTGGTTCAATGAGGACCTAGCCTTTTTTATTTAGAGAGGAATTTCAAGTGGAATTAAGGTGTTCCATAGGGTGACAAAAAAGCTGTTTCAGGTGATTTAGATTCTTATGCTTGAAGGAAGGTTAGGGATTTCTGTAGATGAGCTTTGTGGAAAAGAGCTCTGAAATACTGTTGGCAAAGACTGAAAATTTAATAAAGCTGTGATCATCTGTGTGTTGCTAAAAGAATTAAGAGGTTTTCTTTTTAAGGGAAATTAAAGTTGTGTCTGTTAGGCAAAACATCCACCCAGTGGATGATAAAACACTGCAGTTTCCCCTTCTAATCTCTATAGAATATGATCAATTTCCCTGCCAAGATGCAGCCAGCAGAGTCTGTGCCTGCGTGAGATTGGTCTGGTCCCAGTTGCATAAGGCAGAGGAGAAGCTGGTCAAAAGACTGAGCCAAGGTTCAGCATGAGCATGTGACCATTCACTTGCCCCAGGGCAACTCTCCACAGATACCATGATGTTGTGAGCAGCCCAGGATAGTCACTGATTCCACCTAGCCTGGGTTCCTAACCATCAGGCACAACAGTACCAGGCAGCCTGTCCATGTCTAGAAACGCTTTCTAGCTTAAGGAGTTTAGCATCCTCTTGCTGTGCTAGTAAACATCGCCCACCAGCCCGTTCAGCAGGACCATGTCTTCACCTAAAGCCCTATAGCACAAGTATAATCTTTCCCTTTTGTGTGTGGGGATTTCTCTCAAGCTCTAGGGACACTGCATCAGGCTACAGACAGGGCAGAAGGACTACCAGTGAGGGCCTTGGCCTAGGAATGGCTTCATTAAATACTACTGAGTGGTCAAGTTGTGGTTCCAAGTGTTGTCAGACACTGTCATGGGCTCAGCAGTAGCAGTCATTTTTCTCCTTCTTGGTAGCTGGTGCAGCTCTGTGGTTTTGACTTTCGGCCTGGGAACAGCAGCTGATAACACCAGTGTTTTCAGTTACTGCTTGGTAATATTTAGGCTGGCCAAGGACTTTCTGAGTCCTCATGCTCTGCCTGAGAGGAGGGGAAGCCAGGAGGAAGCAGAGACAGACACCTGACCCAAACTGACCAAAGAGGTTATTCCATACCAGAGCACGTCATGACCAGGATATGAAAACGGAGAGCAGAGACCTGGAAGGGTGTGGTGGTGCACTGTGGGGGTTCGCTGCAGAGTCAGGCTTGATATCAGGTGGTGAGCAGTTGTATTCTCTTTCCTTGTATCTCTCTTGTATTATTACTGGTGGTAGCAGTAGTGATTTATGTTATACCTTAGTTACTAAACTGTTCTTATCTCAACCTATGGGAGCTGCATTCTTTTGATTCTCCTCCCCACCCCCCCTGGACTGGGGGAAGAAAGAGGGAGGGTGAGTGAGTGAGAAAACTGCGTGGCTTAGAAGCTTAAACCATGCCAGACACACACAGAACCCTGTCTACATCCTCTTCCTCATCCTTGATTATCTCCAGAAGAAACATCAGATGATGCAGCAAAATCGTCTCCAGAGACTCCATCTGGGTGGAAAAACTGCTTGCTATGCAAGGGAGTAATTCAATAGGGTCGTAAATCACATCTGGGATTGTCCCAAACCCATATCCAGGTGCTTGCACAGTCTCCTCTGGGACAGTAATGAGCATCTCTCAAGCAGTGCTAGTCTGGAAGCTACTACAGCAGGACAGAGCACCAGGCATATTATGAGACTCCCCTGCAGGTTTCTGGGGTGCTGCCCTAGAGGGGTGAAGCTGGGACTTCTGCTTCTGGTCCCAGATCAAATCCACTTTGCCATATAGAAACCTTCACATACACAAAGCCTCTCTACTTTGGCATACGGAAAGCTTCACATACACAAAGCCTCCCACAGATGTGGCAGAACATCACTTTTAGGACACTAGCACTTCCTCCAAACTGCATCCATAGCAATCCAGCCAGGCCAGTCCTTGTGGAGAGATTCTTAACAGAAATACGAAGATTGGCAGGAATGCTGTAGGGATGGAAAAGTGCACGTGTGAGAAAGCACTGGAAGAAGCAGCTAAACAAGGGTTACAAGAACAGCCAGTGTTGATAACAAGAGACATCATTCCCACGACACTGCTCCCATGACACTGCACCCAGGAGGACCATGGAGGAATGCATTGTTTATGGCATGACCACGGGGTCTATATTCCATTCAGGCAACAACACATATGACTTGTCAGTGGAAAATCCTGCACTCACATGCCAGCAAGTTTGCAGCTATTTTTTTGGTGTCATTCCTTTTTTCCTGTTACTCTAGCAGAAAAACAGAACTACCCTTTCTGCAATGACTAACAGGCTGTTTGAACACAAGAGGCTCTTCTACGAGGTGGCATGATTAATTCCCATGCTTATTTCAGTGGTGGTTCCCTCCTCATGGTCTGAACTGTTCCTCACTAGGCACTATGCAGACGTGGAACCACTATGCTATCACCTTGAACCCCAGGTCCCCCACTGGGGTGTTCGTATTCAGAGTTATGGGGCACATGAGGCTGGGCTCCATTCTGCTGTGCTGCCCACGCTGCAGATCCCCTTCAACTGTGTTCAGATCAGTCCTTGAGAACATGCAGGGCTTCCCAAAGCAGAGGCATCCACCTCAACCAGATAGCCCTGCCCTCTCCCTAGCAAGAGGTGGGCCAAACCTTCTTTGCAACAGCACCAGAGGAACATAAGCAGCACTATTTGCAATTTTGCTTTCCATTCAGTTGCTTAAGTTAATGTCTTCACAAAATGATAAAGCTTTTTCCTTCAGGCAACTAGTTTCTGTGGAAATTGTTACCTTATTGAAAGCCAATATTTCTTAACCAGCTGCCACTTGGGTTAAGACATTGCTTGAAGGGAGAGATTGAAGTACTGATTTGTGGAAAGGCAATGCAGTGCTCTGTGCCTTAGCATCAATATGCAGATTATTTCTATAAAAAGAAGTTCTGTATTGTAGATCAAATGCTAACCTGTGAATAAACTGAACTAGGGGAAATAACCCCACTATTCTAAATCTGTCTAACTGACCAAGGGATAAAGATGTCGTATATGCTGCTCTGGTATGAAGCACTAAATAAAGAGAGAACTAGAACAGTCTGGATTTAAGAGCAAAAATTCAAATCAGTTCAACATATATAGATTATATTTTCATGTGAGACTGTGCTCCACTTTCTCTATAATCTTTCCCTTGAATTTTTCTGAGTGGTGCATACTGATGCATTCGCTGACACGGCTGAAAGTATTTTCCCTTGGTGCTTAAGGGCATGCTCCTCTACTGACTCACAGGCTTCCTGTGTTGAGAAGGAATATTGCTTTACAAATATCTTTCACACCATTATTTTATATAAAAGATATTTGTCTTTTTTTGTAGAAAGGTGATAACTCTTAGTCAGCCTTTTCCACTGCTTTGACTGCTTAAAAGAAAAACAAAGTTCAAACAAGCACAATCTTTCCATTTCCCCTCCAATTCCAGCACAGACAGTCATTCATAGAAACTGTTCTGTATCTTATTCTAGTTTCAGAGGAACTGGCATCATCTTTTACCAGGAAGATCCAGGAAAATAGTTACAGCTCAAAGCACGTTCAGAAGTTCATGGAACAGCAATATCACTCTATATCTGTAATGAGTACCTGTCCCTTTAAATGAAGTGATGGGCATAAAAGTGAGAAACCTGACAATGGAAATGAAAACATTTTTATTTGGCATTAATTAGCAGAATAGATGTGGCCTGAATGTGCCTCACTTACATCTCTTTCAGGAAAATGGTAAAGACAGTATCAGAAGGAATACTCTTTCTCTTTTTTTTTTAATTATGTTTTCTTTGATTATACTTAAAGAAATCCTAAACATTCAATTCCTTTTACTCTTAGTTCATTTCAGCTTTGGTAATGTGTGATAAAATGATTTAATTTGACATAATATATTGCTTATTAGATATTAGTCGCAATTTTTGACTATTGTTCCTGAATTCTTATACAAAGGAAGCTTTGTTTGTATGCTGAGGATCTGGAAACACTGGCAACTATAACTATGTGACCAGCAAGTGCTCTAATCCTCAAGGAGTTCATGAATTACAGATGGAAAGTATTATATTAAACTTCATATTTATTTATAAATTCCTGGAGCAAGCACGTGGAAAATCATATATATTAAAGTTACTGACATAATTCCAATGTATTTGTCATATATTACATTTATTATTTCATCAAAAGACTGTAATTATAGAGTATCTTGACAAACTGTGGCTCAGTCCCCAAAATACATTTCCAGCAAAACAAACAATGACAATAATAATTTTCCTTCAAATGAATTCTCGAAAAGCTGTAAATATGGAACAGTCATTCTGCATAGGAAAAATTTTTCTGGAGAAGTGCTTACTCCTTTTTAATAACTTGAAAATGTGCCTTCCTGGGTATTAGCAAGATATTAGTGGATAAAACATAAAATCCTTTTTTATGTTTGTAGAGGGGGATGCAGTGATGATGATAATAGGAGTAATATGGACTAATCATAGAATCGTAGAATAGTTAGGGTTGGAAAGGACCTTAAGATCATCCAGTTCCAACGCCCCTGCCATGGCCAGGGACACCTCACACTAAACCATGTCACCCAAGGCTCTGTCCAGCCTGGCCTTGAACACTGCCAGCGATGGAGCATTCACAGCTTCTCTGGGCAACCCATTCCAGTGCCTCACCACCTGCACAGTAAAGAATTTTTTCCTTATATCCAATCTAAACTTCCCCTGTGTAAGTTTGAACCCCTTACCCCTTGTCTTCTCACAACAGTCCTCATGAAGAGTCCCTCTCCAGCACCCCTATAGCCCCCCTTCAGATCCTGGAAGGCTGCTATGAGGTCTCCACGCAGCCTTCTCTTCTCCAGGCTCAACAGCCCCAACTTTCTCAGCCTATCTTCATACGGGAGCTGCTCCAGTCCCCTCATCATCTTCGTGGCCCTCCTCTGGACTTGTTCCAACAGTTCCATGTCCTTTTGATGTTGAGGACACCAGAACTGCACACAATACTCCAAGGGAGGTCTCAGGAGAGCAGAGTAGAGGGGCAGGATCACCTCCCTCGACCTGCTGGTCACACTCCTCCTGATGCAGCCCACAATATGGTTGGCTTTCTGGGCTGCAAGCACACACTGCAGCCAGCTCATGTTCATTTTCTCATTGCCCAACACCCCCAAGTCCTTCTCCATAGGGCTGCTCTGAATCTCTTCTCTGCCCAACCTGGAGCTGTGCCTGGGATTGCTGCAACCCAGGTGTAGGACCTTGCCCTTGGCATGGTTAAACTCCATCAGGTTGGCATCAGCCCACCTCACAAGTGTGTCAAGGTCCCTCTGGATGGCATTCCTTCCCTCCAATGTATCAACCGAACCACACAGCTTGGTGTCATTGGCAAACTTGCTGAGGGCACACTCAATCCCACTGTCCATGCCACCGACAAAGACGTTGAACAAGACTGGTCCCAACACAGATCCCTGAGGGACACCACTCGTTCCTGGTCTCCAGATGGACATTGAGCCATTGAGCACAACTCTTTGCATGCAGCCATCCAGCCAGTTCTTTATCCACCAAGTGGATACCAAATTGATGTCTCTCCAAGTTAGAGACAAGGATGTCATGTGGGACAGTGTCGAACGCCTTTGCACAAGTCCAGGTAGATGACATCAACTGCTCTACCCCTGTCCATCAGTTCCGTAGCCCCATCACAGAAGGCCACCAGATTGGTCAGGCAGGATTTCCCCTTAGTGAAGCCATGCTGGCTGTCACCAAGCACTTTGTTGTTTTTCATGTGCCTCAGCATGCCTTCCAGGAGAATTTGCCCCAAGATTTTGCCAGTCACAGAGGTGAGGCTGACTGCTCTGTAGTTCCCCGGCTCATCCCTTTTTCCCTTCTTGAAAATGGGGGTTATATTTCCCTTTTTCCAGTCGTTGGGAACTTCACCTGACTGCCATGATTTTTCAACTATGATGGACAGTATCTTAGCAACTTCATTTGCCAGCTCCTTCAGGACCCACAGATGGATTTCATCATGCATATATTCAAGATGTCATTTGAAACAAAAAAATTGTATAAAGTGTGACTTAAGGGAGTAACATTATATATATTAATACATTATATATAAATAGATAGCTATTTGCCGAAAAAGGCATTAGTAAAAATTAACCAACTATAGATATGCCAGTCAATAAGCAAACAAGGCTTCCACTTATGTATAAAGCCATTTAGATGGGGTTTTAGGATAGATCTAAGAATAATCATCATCTTCTTCACCTCTTAACATGTACATACCAGCCTGATGATCTATTGGATGCCACTTGCTCCTCCACAGGTTTCTGTTTTTTACAAACAGTACGTTTCTCTGTAGCAGTTTGCTTTTCCTATCTGACCCTCCTGGGTCTGAATAGTTGACAGCTTCTCTTTCCTATCATGTGTTGCAGTAGCAAGGTAAAACTTATCTCAAGATAAATATCATTTCATCTCTGGCACTTGTTTCTGGTTCATAATTGCTGTAACATTAGCCATAGGACATCCAATTTTAACCCAGGATCATCAGAAATTATGTAATGTTATGAAAATATTAATGCTGTATTATTTAGGCAGATTTAAATCCTTTTCAAGGAGTATCTTGGTCTCTCACGGGTCCCCACAGCAGGTAGGTGTCAGTCTCTCCTGACTCCTGCTCTGACACTGTGGGTGCTGCTGGTGTTACTGAACATACCTTCACACGCTGTCTTCATGCTGCTCTTCCCCTATCAGTCCTAATCTAAAATCTTCCCATTCTAACCCAAAATCTTCCAGTCCATTTCATGCTCTCCTTTTACCTTGTTTTAATTCACATCTCCCACACCTACCACTCCTGACTTGATCCCCACAGATGTTTCCCAGCAAGATCCAAAGGACCAAAAAACCTCCCTAAAACCCCACCCAGATGTGTTTGAGGTGCCACTCCTCTGCAGCAATTTCCACACACACCATGATGCCGCCCGCCAGCCATCCCCTGACACACAGCGCCACCATTGACACCCACCTCAGACAGTCCCACTGATAACCCCAAACCCTGGGCTGAGCCATGCAAGGAAGCAGCCATACAACCAGAGGTTGCTCAGCCCCTGTGGTCAACCCATTGGCATCCATTCCTGTTAACCACAAAGATGGCATCATCTGCTAAATCCTCTTCCTCACACAGCGCCATTTTGGCACCATTGTGGCTCCATCGTGGCACCGTGTTGGTGCCATCTTGGTGAGCAGCAGTAGTGAAGCGCAGGGGGACGGGTTAAGGGGAGCCTATGCAAGTTTGAGAGCTGAAGTTTTGAGGTAAAACAATGGATTTTTTAAAGCAAGCATCTATTTCAGTGAGGGTTACAGTCTAAGAGCCAGATTTGTGACTAATCATTTCGTCTCAGCTGGATTGCCTAATGTGTACTGCAGGTCTTCAAGTGCAGTCATCACATCTCACTGTGGTACCCTATTCTTGAGTTATTACACTTAGTTCTTAGCAGACCTTTATTTCCACTTATGGGATTCAGGCTTTGAAACACAAATGTGAACCACTGTGATGGTTGTTACCACAGCCAGCAGCCTTGTTCTTTTCCTCTCTCCATGTACATCAGTCATGCACAGAGCAGAGTTTTCATACTTGAAGATGCAGAAAAAGCAATATCAGGTGAGAGCTTTTAAAGCTACTTTTGAATTCCTGGCTGAAAAATCTCTATCCTGGTTTGTGCCATAGGAAGGCTCCTCCTGCCTGTCAGGAAATGTCCAACTCCTCTACTAGAAAACCCCCCTGTGGTTTTCCAGCTGTCCTGTCCAAAATAATACAAACAAGTGTATATATGTCAGTAAGTTTTAACTCCATTCTGTCACATTTAACTTTTAAATGTGTTTATCTGAGGCTATAGCATCTGAGATGATGCTCAAGGCTCATTTTTGTTCTAGCTTTTTATTAAATGGGACTTGTTAGTTCACAGGTCAGGATAGTGTCCATGGTTAAACAGAGGCACAGTTGTAACAGGGCTGTAGACAGAAATACCCACCATTCAGCTTAACCAAAGACTAACAGTGTTGATCTGAGCTTAAATGAGGCTTCTGAACCCATAAGCAGGAGGTTTGAAGGGAAGTCCCAGGTCAAACTCATCAGGGCAATTAACGCCTATTAGTGCATTCAGTCACCTGAGAGCAGGAGATAAATGGTGTTTGGAAGATTGCTGTTCCTTAGTATTAGTGTGGATTAGAACAGGGTTGGTGTGGTTCTGCATCAGTGTCCTGGTATAACCAGCGGGTAAGTACTGCAGAGTTTCATGATTTGCTAAACATCTGCACAATAAAAGCCATTGAAACTGAAGAGAATGCTTAGGTAGCTGGTTAATTATAATGCTTTGTCCTGTTAGCACTTTGTACACCTATCAATCTTACTTATTTTGACTTTCATATGTCAAGCAATTTGGTGGAAGAAGCTTTTGCTTTTCTTTCCAGTCCTTTGCTTTGATGTACCTGTATGATGGTTGCTTCTGTTGTACAGTTGTTTTCAAGAATATATTTTCTGATACTTTTAACTTACGGTTATTTCCCCTCACATCATTGTTTTCGAGATTGTAATGAATGAATCTAGTTATGTTTGTCTGTGAGTAATATATTTAAATTGAAAGAAACATAATTGGAGAGAACGTGCACACAGGGATGTTCATTTTTATTGTTGCTTTCTCTTGACTTTGAGTCTTCCATTTACAATATACTCAATTGTTCTTTTATATGGCAATCTTGGAGAAACTTTTCTCTATTAGGTTTAGGCAAAAGGAGTTACAAATATTACACACTTTAAGAAGATGCACCATCATCTTATAGAAATTCAGAAATAATTTTCTAGCAGAAAACAGTGCAGATCTGGCTCAAAGCCCTTCAGTTTCCAATTCTCAATGTTTTTTCATTGTCTTATACTTTGCTTCACTAGTTTGTATGGATCCACTTGACAAATGTACACCTGGATGTTGCTGATTTCCTAACACATTTGGGCTTAATTTATCTCAGTTGGAAATTACTACTTAGAGAGGGATGAGGATGTAGGCATGTGGAGTAGAAGTTTTAAGATGTAGAAACCCACATTCTGCACTGAGTTTTGACTGCAAATTCGGGGTTCTGTATTGTGGGAGGAATAAAAGAAGCTGTTTTCATGAACCTGCAGACCTGTATGAGACACAAAGACTTCAATTATGTAAGGTGTTGCAGGTTAGGCTTGAGATATATTAATAGAATCTGAAATGAGACTCATTCATAGGAAGTGCAATGTAGAATACCCCAAAGCGAGAAAGTTCCTGGAGTTAAAATAACTGTTGGTAGGAATGCAGATGTGCAAGAGAGCTTAAAATATTCCTTTCTGAATGAAAAGGAGTTCTAGTTTTCACCAGCAGTAAAATCATCAATATATTTTAAAAACAAAATAAGTAACCCAGTAAACTTGATCTGATTTTAATCCTGCCTTTTTTCACGGTAGCTGCCAAGTTATTTTGACAGATGTAACCCTAAGTGTGTTTGATACAATAAGATTCAGGCTCCTTTTTGACTTCATTCCAGAAGAAAACGTTGTTATTTTTAGCCAAAATATGTGTGACTTTTAACACAAATCTGGAATTATTTCTTTGTACCTGAGCAGTGCAGAGATCTCAGCTGATGGGCAGCAACACTTCAGTTCAAAGTGTTACAAAGACTGTAATTGCCAGTAATATTTCTTTCTAACATCTGTGTTTGTTGGCTAAGCTCATGATACACTAGATGTCCTTAGGAAATAGATACACAGCATTGTTTTATTTGAAGGGAGATGTTTATAAAATATCATGTAAATGGGAGAGGAGCAACATTCTATTTAAACTCGCCAGTATTGCCCCCAAATTTTTTGTTATACACTCTATAAATTAAAACATCACTACCAATACCTTTGCAAAACTAAATACTTTCTTAACTTGCTTTGGTGTGAAGCCGGTATCAGATTCTCTTTCTACCAATTTTTCTTAGGATGGCCTACACCTAGATTTCACACAATAGAATCGTAGAATAGTTAGGATTGGAAAGGACCTTATTATCATCCAGTTCCAACCCCCCATCATGGATAGGGGTGCCTCATCCTAGACCATGTTACCCAAGGCTCTGGCCAGCCTGGCCTTGAACACAATAATGCATCTTACCCCAACAGTCCTGTAAGAAAATCTAATTCAACAGTGATAATAGTGTTCAAGTGGTTTTCAAAACTGAAGAAACCAGTCCCTTCCTTGCAGGGCATACAGTTCTTCTCTTCCTAGAATAATATTTAGGACAGGGCTATCCCAATGTGGTAGTAAAGGGTCAAAGTCAACTGTGTCAAACGAGATAGACTTATAAGGTACAACAATTTTAAAATCCATGTTTGTTTCCATTGAAATCAGTTGTATAATAAAGTATTGAAACTCAGTTCCATGAAACTTTTTGTTACTGTGGCTAATCCAGTCCATAATCACAAAATAAGAGCCTATTTTGAATGGATAATTTATTCAGAACATTATTCTCCTTCTGTTCACAAAATACTTGGAAAATTATCACGTAATTTTATTGCCTGAGTTTGTAAATTTATTTGGAAAATGTTTTCCCTGGGTGAATATTTTATGGACGATTTGTTGGGGATATTCATGATTCAAATTACTGCATTAATTCAGTGCTTAAGTAGTACAATGCCCAAGTAGTACAGTTTCTGCATTGTAATTGTGATTTGTGCTGCTTAACCAGCCATTTCCCATTTAGAACATAATGTGTTGAATAATCGCATTCAAAGATAGTTTGGGACTATCTAAGCTTTCATATTTAGATTTATTTTTGCAAGTTAAATTAAGATTTGTTGTTGGTTTTTTTTTTTTGTTGTTTTTTAAAGTCCAATGAGTATTAGTGAATTTTTTTCCCTCCAATGCTTCCTCAGCTCTTATAGTTACATTTTGATGACCTAGAACTTCCCTGCAGTTTCAGTTGAGTACAGCCTTCTCCCTTCTATCTAGACTATTTTCAATAGTTCCTATGGGCTGGGAAGGATTTGTCACTGGGCACTGCAGATTTCCTCATTCCAGTGAAATCTGTCAATCCAGTGCAGCCCTTTGGGATACTTTGGTGAAAGGTACTCCCCGATGTAATATTTTTTTCCTATGTTGTTTCTAAAGTGTATGAGACGCCTCTTAAACCTAGCATTGTATGGCTTAAAATTAGGCATCTGAATATGTATTTATATGATTGAATAGGAATATTTTTTTACAGCTCTAGTTCGTCTTCTGGTTCTTTTAAAGTCAATGATTGTTACATACATGCATAACACAAACTAAAATAAATGCAATATCAAGTTGTGATATCTATGCATTTAGATCTAACATGACTGTCTTTTCCCCCTAGCTGCCAATTCAACTTTTCCTTCATTTCAAGGTAGAGTGAAGCTTAACTAATTGTTTCTAAACTACTTTGAGATAATCAAGGCAAAAGTAGCTATACAAGTGCAAAGCAGTTTCTATAAATACTGACCAGGGGCAGAAGCTGTATTATCTACAAATATTCACAGCTTTTTAAGCTTCAGTTAAACCTACAGGTTGTTAATATCTGAAAGCACATTTGTTCTTGGTGGCTATAGGTGGGAAATACAAAATATCAGGGAAGGTTTTCTACTGAAGATGTGGCTTCCTGCATGATAGAATTCCTCATTGCTGGCCAGCATTGCTAATTTAATGTTTCTGTGAAGTTCTGAAACCCAGTTCTTTCATGTGAGAATCTGATATTAGCAATGTGTTGAAGTTCTCATGGCAGTGTCATGGCAAGAGGGATGAGAATCAATAAGGAAGGCAAAGGAAGGAATGCGGGGTTACTCAGTAACTCAGAACTTACTCGGTAACTGCAACTCAATTTTCTGTGGAGGTGACTGAGCACTGGCACAGTTTGCCCAAACAGGTTGGGGAGTGAGTATCTTTGGAGATCTTAAGATGACTGGGTGTAGTTCTGGGCAAGCAGCTGTAGGTGAACCTGCTTGAGCAAGAGGCTTGGACCAGATAATCCTGAGAGGTCTCTTCCAACCTCAAAGAATTCTGTGGCTGTAGGGAAGGGAGCAGCATGCTGAAATAGGGAAAGAATCTGGTGGTTGTACTTTAAATGGAAGGTGTAGTGAAAGTGTATAATTGGGAGGGAGAAAGTTTGGGAGCTGAAGAACACCAAAAGTATCTTAGGACACAGAATAATGCCCAGGAACTGAAAATACACTTCATCTCTGAATAATATGATTTGGAGTTGTTGATTACTTCACACTGGAAATTTGGCAGCAAAAGCACCAGGGTATTATCAGCACTGTTGTAGAGTAACAGATGAAAAAATGGGGCTTTTTTAATCCTTGATCAAAATCTCTTCTTCCTCTGACAGTCTCAATTGACATATTAACTGTCTCTTCTTGTCATTTGGGAGGATCATGTCATGTTGATGAAAGGGCTGTTTATGAATCTCTCATATCTGCAGAAGAGCAGGGTGTGATGCCAAGAGGTTTTTTTTTTTTCTCCACACAAATGCTTGATTTGACTTCTTCCAATTGGCTTTTTGTCGATTTGATGACTGCAGGAGCAATTTCTCTCTGTAATGTATTCTGTAAGTACAGAAGTTTGAGTACTTTGCGCCTGAACAGGTAGGAATAGGACAGCTTTTTATTGGCAAGATCCACCTTTGCCTTCTCCAGAGACAAGCCTAGTCTTAGTGCAAGGATTCTACGAAGTCTGAAAAGGATCAGTTCCGGGACAAAGAGCAGCTATCTCAAACTCAACCTGGGTACAGCTGAAGTGGCACTATCCAACATACCCTTTATCTCCAATCATTTTACACACAGCTTCTCCTCAGATATTTGCTGAAATCCCTTGCTAAGTGTCGTGGTTTAAGCCTCACCCAGGCTAATAACTCACGAAGTCGCTCACTCACTCACTCCCCCTCTTTCTTCCCCCAGTCCTGGGAGGATGGGGAGGAGAATCGAAAGAATGCAACTCCCACAGGTTGAGATAAGAACAGTTTAGTAACTAAGGTATAACACAAATCACTACTGCTACCACCAGTAATAATACAAGAGAAATACAAGGAAAGAGAATACAACTGCTCACCAAGCCTGACCCAGCCAGTGCACCCCCCAGCAGCGAACCCCCCACTGCACCACCACACCCTTCCGGGTCTCTGCTCTCCATTTTTACATCCTGGTCATGATGTGCTATGGTGTGGAATAACCTCTTTGGTCAGTTTGGGTCAGGTGTCTGTCTCTGCTTCCTCCCTGCTTCCCCTCCTCCCTGGCATAGCATGAGACTCAGAAAGTCCTTGGCCAGACCAAAACATTACCAAGCAGTAGCTGAAAACACTGGTGTTATCGGCACAGCTCCCAGGCCCGAAATCAAAAACACAGCGCTGCACCAGCTACGAAGGAGAAAAACGACTGCTGCTGCTGAACCCAGGACACTAAGTCTCATGCCCTTTGTAAGAGTATTGTAAGGAAGCTAATGCAATAGTCTAAGAAGAACTGACATCCATTAACTGATTATCATGATACTAGAGATTCACATACAGTTCACTACATCTCTAACTCACTTCTTCAGCACTGAATATCTCTTTACCATAGTTCATGCAGCATTGGTCCCAGGTTAGAGTTCTCCGGTATTACCTTAAATCTGTTTTGGCATTCCATGGTTCTATACACTTCACTAACTTCACTACTTTTAGGGACTAAATCCGCAATATAGTAGCTTTCACTATTTCATTTGTTGTTGTTATTGCACACTTGTGATTTTCCTCTTGGAAGTTCATTTTTATGCAGATCAGAATTCTCTGGCAGTGTTTTACTGCCAGTAACTATTTTAGATGACAGATTATACAGTTGCTTAGCATGATCTTTAGAGAATTCATGGAAATTTTGCTTATTTATGGAAGAAATGTACAGAACACCAACAGTTGGCAATGAAACAAATCAAAAAAGTTCTTTTTAAGTTATTGACTTTACAGGTTGCACCCATTCACTTGCTGCACCTTAATTGTAACCCCAGGCTTGTAGTAGCAGATATCCAACGAAGGACAAAACCACCCTCATTTCATCCTCTGGAAGTTGTACAGTTCAGTGGCCTGGAGGGGGAAGCAAAGGCCATGTATAGATGTGCAAAGATGCTGCGCACAATGTTAACTGTCCCAGTAAAGCTGCTGTGTCAGTGAATAGGCGAGTCAGCAAAGCATTTTCTCTCTATAAAAGCAGGCATGACTGCTGTTAAGATATCACGGCTGTAACACAAAAAGTGATACTAATTGAATTTCTTATTGGTAACTTATTGCAGCATATTTAATCCTGGCATGTAGAAAAAATTATGGACATCCTACATGTACAGCAAGTTAAGCCACAGGATGAAGTGAAGCAGGGCTGGTGATGGCAGCTCTGAGGCTGATCCTGCTGGAAAAATCAGGTAGCGGCATCAGATTAAGAAAGAGCTGCTATGTGTTCATTTCAGGTTTGTTGTCAATGTGGCTATGGAGTTGGCTTGAGTTTTGCTGGAAAACTATGCATTGTATCAGGTACCAGTATCTGAATGTTGGTATCATATACTGGAAACTGTCCTAAACTCATTAACCCAGGCCTAGGACGTGCATGGACAATTGGATTTACTGAAAATCGTGCTTGTTATAGCTGACAGGAAAGTGGTAAATAATTTCAGACCTGCAACCACTTTTCAGCTGGAGACATTTGCATTTGAAAAATAATGTTGCAGATAACACTGCATTATGTGAGCCAATATGTGATACTGTTTCAGTAATTGAAAAATTGGGAAATCTGCCTGACATCCACAAGCAAGCTATTCCTGTTTAATACAGATAAGGTTCTATTTTTCAGTTCCAGGGACAAGAGAGTGATTTATCTCCTTCCTTGGATGCCTAATTGAAAATGTATGGATGGCAAAAATATTTCTTGCTTTTTTAAAAGAATTATTACTAGTCTTAGGTCTTGAAAAGTAGGACTAAAATTGTCCAGGTACTTGGATTCTCTGAGTTTACTTGCAGTGTGTTCAGACTGATTCTGATATAAAGCTTTAATGAGAAGTATAGAGCAAATGGTTTTATTTAAACAAATCATTTAACTTTCTGAAGTTCTCCTGACTGTTGACTTGTAAAATGGACTGTGTTTTAAAGAGTATGATGGAAGCCTTAAGCAAATTCTCCTGAACAAGAATGAGTTTCATAACCCTGAGCTTTAAATTCTCAGTCTTCTCAAAGAGGTTGAGCAAGTAGCAAGTGTGCAAGAGGTTGCACAAGTAGCTCTTAATTGCCAATTTACATATGGAAGTAGAAAATATGGAGCCAAAGCAGGGGTGAGGGTGGTGGTGCAGCAGAGAGAGCACAGAAAAATGAAGCTTCTTGGAAAAGAAACAGGGATATGGGAAGCATTCTTGAACTAAAAGTGCAGTTAATTATGTGTGGATGATTTATCAGAGTTGCAGATTAACCATAGGGTGGATTCAGAGACACTACTTGCAGATTCCATGAGAAGCCAGTTCAGGTCTATGGGGCTTGCTAGCTTTGGTGCAGTGTGGTGCAAACAGAGCTGCGCAGTAGCCAGCTCAACAGGGCAGGTACTTTTGGGCTAAACTAAAAAGTTCAGAGAGAGCTTAGCTAGCAATGATCTGAGCTCACTCAGTGTAAACCCTCTCAGGATTATACCATGCTCCTTAGTGTGTCCTGTCATACCTAGAGTACTCAGCTTGTCCTAAGTATCTGCTACTGTGGCTAATGAAGATGTGATTGGATACTCATTTGGTTAATCTTTTAGCTGTGAGTTGCTATCTTGGAGGAAAAATATCTCCTAAGTTTAGAGAACTTGGTCATCCTTGTTTTAAATAACTGCTAAATACTGCTTAGTAACTTCATGGCAAAGGCTGGGATTAAATCCGTTTCTCCAGAGGACACTTTTACTGCACAAATCATGATTATCTTCTTTAGACTCCTATTTCCAACACTGTCTGCCTGTCATTTTCTGTAATGAGTGTCACAGTCTCCCACATACAGTCATCCCTCCACTGTATTACCTAGCTGTATCTCAAGAGACAAGGCCCTGAGTATAAAACATAGTGAACAGAAGTTAGTTTCATATAGTTTATAATATCACTTTATATTGTGTGTACGTGGCAAGGTTTTGGTAGTGGGGCAGAGGGAGGTGGCAAAAGTGGCCTCTGTGGGAGGACATAAAGTGCTGCCCTGTGCTGGACACAATGAGTTGCAGTCAACTTCACAACAGACCAACCCCAGGACACAGCCAAGTTAATGGCATCTCTGAAAGCATATTTAAGAAAGAGTATAAAATGTTGAATGGAGTGAGAAGGGAGCAAAGAGTGAGGAACATCAGGGGGGACACCAAGGTCTGTGGAGGAAGAGGGGTTCCATGGCAGAGAAGGATATTCACTGCAGTCCATGAAGAATCCATACCAGAGCAGAGGGAGCTCATGCCTTCTTAGGAATGAAGGCTTCAAAGCCTAAAAATGATACTTTCAGGCTTATTTCAGTCACTTAGGAATTCTACAGCCTGTATTTTACCAGTAAGGTGGAAAGATTCTGTTGTTTGTTATGACTTCAGATTTTTGGCAGCAGGTTCAAGGCTGCAGTGTCTAATAATCGTATCACAAAAACAAAGCTGAAAAGTAAGTGCCAACATTAGTTTCTGAAGTTGTTTTTTTAACCTCAAATACTTCCAAAACTGAAGTTTCTCAGTAACAAGCTGCTATTGCTGCTGTCTATGACATTAGGCTTTTTGAGAAGCAAAGCATTTACTAAATAAAAGGCATTGGAAGGTGAGGGTTATTTTTTAACCTTAGCTGGGATTCACACAAAGAAAAATATTTTCTGTCTACCCTAAATATTTAATTATCTCTGCTGTGCAAGTGATCTTGTGCTGAATGTAGGACGGAGAACCCCGAGGAAAAAAACCCAAGAAGAGTCAGAAATTGACCTGAACTGAACTCTTCAAGTGAGAAACAAATCAATGTGTTAGATGCCAAAGATAAGTCAGACTTTTGATGGAATCAGAAGCGAATCTATTTGTCTTCAGTGCTGTTGAGGCAAGGGAAAATGCCTCAGCAGCCAGTACTTTCACATGAAAAGAAGTCTAGAGGTTTTCTGTGTCTCTGCAAAAGCAGGAGTGTGCTTGTTCTACCTCATTTACTTTGTGCTTAGAATTGAGATATAGAGGGATAATGTCTGAAACTTGTACTCATCCTTATATTTGAATTCATTATTTTTCTTTTCAGTAATAAATGCCTTGAACATGTGGGCAGAGCTGTGATTTGTTTGTGCAGGGAGAAGACACAATAGGCCAAAGCTCAATTAGAGTTGAACAGTGTTGTGTCAGATAACAAGATTTTTTTTTTAAGTACCCTAATGACAAGAGAAGGTCTAAAGAAAACATTGGGCAGATCTATGCTTTAGCTTTTGGTCAGTCCTGAAGTGGTCAGGAGATTGGACTAGGTGATCACTGTAGGTTCTTTCCAATTGATATAGTCCATTCCAGTCTATTCCAGTCCATTCTAACATCTCTGACATACTGTACAGATCCCTGTAATCCCAGGGCCTGACTGGCATCACGATTCTTCATATAATGTCTTTAGCTCACAGTACCATATTTTGTGTTCCTGAGTTTATTACCTAATTAGGTCTTGCAGCCTTCTTGTGCGTCAGCACAACAATTCTTCATCTCATTCTAGTACACTAAGGATTTGCATGTAACTTCATCATTAATTTACACTTAACACCAGCACTAAATAATCCCATTTTCTCCCATTTACTGCCCTACTACTCAGTCCCATATGTCATTCTGGCTGTATCCATCTGCATCCACAGATGGATACAGCTTCTATCTTTACATGATTGCATCCCTAGCTCTTTCTAGCCATCATTCCTCATATCTTTTGTGTAGACAGTCTAAGCTGCAGATGGTCCCATATACCACCAGTAACACTTGGACTGATTGGTTCCTTTAGCCTCTGTCTGCACCAAATACTAACCTGTTTATTCCAGGAAATGTTTTTCCTTCTCTAACCTGGATTCTTCTTTTATTCATTGTTATATAATGTGCTGCCTTTAAATTATACAAGTGAGATATAAGTACATGAGCACATACAAGACTAGCCTTGAGCCGAGGGGAGGATTGTTCCATGTTAAGAGGCAATTATGCCTCTTTATAGAGCAGAAGTTCAAATAAATTTAATTTTTATCAGGTTTGCAGCACTTCATAATAGACTAGGGTATATTTTGCACTACTAGAAATAAGCTCACAGGAAGGGCACAGTCTAAAAAAAGTGGAGTGAAATAAAATCACCAACTATAGACCCAATTTACCTTTGACTTGTTTGAAGTTTAACCTCGGATGTATTTGGTCTTTCTGGGTCCAAGTGAGGGTGGTATAAACAAGAGAGCAATCGTGGAATCTGACATACTGACCACAGCGTGGTACTGGATGCGCAAGTTTCCAGAGATCATTTATATTCCCATAAGCTTATAAAGTTTGGAATGTCATCAAGAATAAACCCCTGCAGATGGCAGCAGCGCTCTAAACTTCAGCATCACAGCGCGGCGCTTGATGCGGTCTGAGCCAGAACCGCTACTGAAGACGCTGATCTCCATAGACTATCACTTGTTTCGCTACTAGTCAGCATGTTACTGATGCCCTTTTTTCTCCTTCAGTTTAAAGACAGAAGTTTTAATACTTGTCAAGTAACAGAAGGGTGTTTTTGACTCTTGTCAAACACCTCCAAGTTCCCACGTGGGAATCATGTTTTACTCCTCTGTTTGAATATTGCAGCTGTTGGGTTTCTTGTCCCCACCCCCTGACCCCACCCCACCCCCAAAAACCATTTTATATCCTTTGTGCTTGCAGTGAGGATTTTACCTAGCTGGCAGCACACTCATACTTCTACAATAGCCAGTTCAGCAGTTGCAAAATTTTAAGTGACTATTAAAAGTCCTTCAGGTGGCAAACCCCTAGTTCTAAACAGTGTCACAATCAGAATAAACAGATGGGTCCAAATACCTGAAAAATGACCCCTGCTAATCTACTTAGATAGGAAATATTTCCCTTCCTTTTACTGGCTCTGTTGACCTAAGCAGATTTCTTGAGGCTGTCATGCTGCATAGGCTGCTTATTCCTTGCTCTAATGCCTTTATCTCCTTTTTTTTTTTTTTCCTTTTCTCACTAATGCTAATCCATCTTGTTATTTGTATTACCCATCTTTACATCTTCATAATCTCTTTGCAGTCACTGACTTTCAGTTACTAAAACAGAAATGATCCAGAAGAATAATGATCAAACAGAACCTTATGCAGGTAAACCTGCATTTATAATGTCTTTATATTGTGATAGTCCTTCTGCACTCAAGAGTTTAGTACCTGTTATGTTTGTGCTGCACTTACATATTCTGGCTGTTACTCCTCCGTCTTAAGGAAGAAGCTGCTGTTTTCACCAGCATTGTTTTGTTTCTGTGCTTATTATAATATATTCATGATAGTGACAGTGCACTATGTACAAAGTCTGCATACTGTGCTTCACTGAATGATTGCCAGCAAATGGCTGTCGATTTTGACACAGTTTCCTGGCTGGGTTCTTCAAGAAGACATGGTATAAAATAGTTTAATGGCAGCCTAAGAAAGCATAGTCTATGAAGCTTGAATATGGCTTTGATTCCAAGATGCAGAGGTCTGAAGCAATTTTGAAGCACATGGGTCGGAGAGCTTTGTTAGATTGAGAGGATTTAATTCTTCGAGACAGTAAACATTTGCCCTCTGTTAAAATCTGCTCACTATATAGCTAAATACCTTCAAACTTAGTCTAGGCATAGGAATTTTGTTAGTGTTCCGTTTCCTGTCCTGTAATTTTGTATAGTGTTACTGGGTGCTAAAGATTATTATGTTTTAACAGTAGGGAAAATGATACCTGTAAAGCCTTTGGGATGCTTCAAGATGAAAGTTATGTAAATTGTTACCAGTTTTGCTGTTTCATATACTGTGAACTGATGAAAGACAGCAAGGGAATGGCAGTTACCTCTCAATATAATATAAAACTTGCCTTAGGTAAGACCATTCTGTTTACTGAGCACTTCATTCACTCCCAGAGGAAAACCAATGGTGGAATTTGCTGTTTTCATAGCAACCTAAAGAGGATGTGTCTCTGACTGGCTGGCTACCCCCATGGCAAAAAAGCACAGAGGTAATGTGAGAAATAACTCTGCAGAAGATGACTTCAGCTACCATCACTAAAGTATGTGGTATCATTTCCACTATAGGTCTGTTTCCCCCACAGCAAACCCCTTCTCCCATAGTGGTAGACTGCTACCATGATTCTTTTGGGTATTCTTATTTTCTGTGGTTTACTGCATAAACAGCATAAAAGGAATAGAATAAAGGGGAAGGGAGAAGCTGTTGAAAGAAGTCTGCCATTATGTGACTATACTGTTGGATAAATAGGATATTGATGATAAAAAAAAAAACCAGAGCTAAAATACTGCAGTCCTGGAATTCAGACAGTTACATAATTGTTTCCAGTTTTTCTGCTCATGTCAATGAGAGGGAATATAACACTGCAAGCTGTGTGGTTTGATTGATACGTTGGAGGGAAGGAATGCCATCCAGAGGAACCTTGACACACTTGTGAGGTGGGCTGATGCCAACCTGATGAAGTTTAACCGTGCCAAGTGCAAGGTCCTACACCTGGGTGTAGGCACAATCCCAGGCACAGCTCCAGGTTGGGCAGGGAAGAGATTCAGAGCAGCCCTATGGAGAAGGACTTGGGGGTGTTGGGCAATGAGAAAATGAACATGAGCTGGCTGCAGTGTGTGCTTGCAGCCCAGAAAGCCAACCATATCGTGGGCTGCATCAGGAGGAGTGTGACCAGCAGGTGGAGGGAGGTGATCCTGCCCCTCTACTCTGCTCTCCTGAGACCTCCCTTGGAGTATTGTGTGCAGTTCTGGTGTCCTCAACATCAAAAGGACATGGAACTGTTGGAACAAGTGCAGAGGAGACCATGAAGATGATGAGGGGACTGGAGCAGCTCCCGTATGAAGATAGGCTGAGAAAGTTGGGGCTGTTGAGCCTGGAGAAGAGAAGGGTGCGTGGAGACCTCAGAGCAGCCTTCCAGGATCTGAAGGGGGCTATAGGGGTGCTGGGGAGGGACTCTTCATTAGGGACTGCAGCGAGAGGACAAGGGGTAAGGGGTTCAAACTTAAACAGGGTAAGTTTAGATTGGATATGAGGAAGTTCTTCCCTGTGAGGGTGGTGAGGCACTGGAATGGGTTGCCCAGGGAAGTTGTGAATGCTCCATCACTGGCAGTGTTCAAGGCCAGGCTGGGCATAGCCTTGGGTGACATGGTTTAGTGTGAGGTGTCCCTGCCCATGGCAGTGGGGGTTGGAGATAGATGATCTTAAGGTCCTTTCCAACCCTAACTATTCTATGATTCTATATCATAGCCACTTTGTTGTAAAGGCAGCAGTCAGAATGGCCAGGAAGAAATAAGCAAAAGTAAGAGTAATCATAGCTGTGCTCAGAAGGCTACAGAGGCCTAGCAGCATGGCCCAACAGAAGACATCACTAATACCTCTGAGCAATAGCTAATATGTGGGCAAATCTGAAAGCTCTCCCACTAATGAGACATTAATACAAAATTAGATGAATCACAGAGTTTGGGACCCCTGCAAAACAAAGAATATGCTGTGGGCATGAAGTTCTTTACTCTGAGGTTGGTGAGGCACTAAAGCAGGTTGCCCATAGAAGTGGTAAATGCTCCATCCCCAGCAGTGTTCAAGGACAGGCTGGACAGTGTTTTGGGCAACATGATCTAGTGTGAGGCATCCTTACCTGTGGCAAAGGGGCTGGAACTAGATGATATCTAAGGCGTTTCCAATCCAAACCATTCTATATGTACTATAATTCTATGAAATCAGCCAACAGCTGCCAGAGCTGAAAACTGCTTACAGTTTTACAGTAGAGGTGAAAACCATTTTCAACTGACAAGGATGAAATAGCAAGAAAGGAGTCAAGTTAGATAGGGTAGCTCTACACTGTGGAGTTGAGTGGACCAGTACAAAGAGTAATAAGAAATTCACAGTGCATCAAGGCAACAGCAGCAGTCATTCAAGGGAAAACACAATTAGCTTCCACTGTCTCTGAACAGTTTCACTTAATTCTGAGGAAATGAAAAACCTCACAAGGGTACCCAGTAGCGATGCAAGATCTGATGATATTAATTTGAAACAACCTGTCAGTGTGGGCAGGAATGATTAAACACAGAAAGATCTGAAATGGACTTTGAAAAGTCCTAGCAGTCAAACTTTGCATCCAGCTGCTTGTGTATAGATGTGTGGGTTTATATATACATACTTTTATGTATATATCTGTGCATAAACATATAGAGAGATTTTATCCTCACTGGGTATTTTGCAGAATAGCTGGGAGCAGAATAGCTGGGAGCAGCCTCATAAGCCACCATCACACTGGAAGCTGAGAAGAAAGAACAAAGAAGTAGAATAAGATTATAAGTAATATCAAGGTGTGGGTTTTCACCTGGACTTCTCAGAAATGTGGAAAGAGCCTCCTAGATCACAGTGATGACACTCAGATACCAGGTATTCAGACAGCAACAGGTATTTAGAAAATTATTGCTGGGCAAGGAAGCAACACTTTTAGTAACTTGATAGTTTGGGGCTTCTTTTAAATGAGTATTTAGAAATATTGTCATAGAATCATAGAATAGTTAGGGTTGGAAAGTGCCTTAAGATCATTCAGTTCCAACCCCCCTGCCATGGGCAGGGACACCTCACACTAGATCGTGTCACCAAAGGCTCTGTCCAACCTGGCCTTGAACACTGCCAGCGATGGAACATTTGCCACTTCTTTGGGCAACCCATTCCAGTGCCTCAGCATCCTCACAGTAAAGAACTTCTTCCTTATATCTAACCTGAACTTCCCCTGTTTCAGTTTGAACCTATAACCCCTTGTCATATTGCTGCAGCCCCTGATGAAGAGTCCCTCTCTAACATACTTATAGGCCCCCTTCAGATACTGGAAGGCTGCTATGAGGTTCTCCATGCAGCTTCTCCAGGCTGAACAGCCCCAACTTTCTCAGCCTGTCTTCATACAGGAGGTGCTCCAGCTCCTGATCATCCTCATGGCCTCCTCTGGACTTGCTCCAACAGCTCCCTGTTGGGGAGCAGCTTATGTTGAGGACACCAGAACTGCACACACTACTTCAAGTGGGTTATTCTTGGGAAACTGTATGGGAAATCGTTTTCTTGTTCGGTGAAGTAGTCCATGAGCTGATTTCACAGTCAGGGGATAGCCTGTCTTAATAACGAGAAAGAAAATCCATGGAGGAACTTGGTTTTAGTGTACATTTCCAAGCCAAGAGACACGGGTGACTCTTATAGGGGCCATATGGAATGCTACAAAAGCTGTAATGTGAAATTGTTAAATAGAATAGTGTCCAGGGGAACAGTTAAACTTTGTGAAAGGGCATATGGCTTCTCCCTAAACACTGAATTATGAAGAAATTACAGGACTGTTGGCCTGAGGTTCACTTTTATCTTCTCAAACTTTGAGTTTGTGTTTCTGGAGTTTTGATGAACTCACTACTGAGAAGAAGCTGGATCCAAAGAAAAACCTGTATTCACAAGCTGTCCAATGTGGTAATGTTCGCACTTAGAAATCTGGCATGGACCCAAACTTGTATTTTGGAAGCTGTTATCTGTCAAGTCAAAGAGAGCAAGGTTTGTCTGAACCACGTAGTTGAAATGCTGCTCTGGTACAGCACTAAGCACTTGTATTGCCTATGTCTTCCTTGACTTGCATTAGCATTGCTGGGATGCTTGAATACTTGCTTTACTTGAAACGCATATTGTGCCATGCTTTCTGGAGGGAAAAAAAATGCTGGTACGTAAGAAAAAGTGGACAGGCTGAGAAACAATTTAAAAAGTGACTGTGAGCAAAAATAAAATTGGAATAAAAATATTCAGCATACCAAAGTGACAGTTAATACCAGGTTAAACTGAAAGTTATTTAAGAGAAATCTGGTGGAAGGAAAACTGCTGCAGGGCTTGGAATGCCAAACCTGATGCAGAAATGTGCTGCTATTAGGGATCTTGAGGAAGAAGCTACTTTCTAACTGGAGGACTGACGCACTTCTGTCTTGTGCCATGTATATTCAGGTTTATAGCTGCAGGCATGTACAGGAGGTTTCCAAGTAGTAAAAGACTGTATTGCATCAGCACTTCGCAAAAAGGGGAAAATGGACAATATGGCTTGGTGCAGGAAAGGCATAAGCATGAAGTTACAGAATCACTGAGAGGGAAGCGGGCAACAAGGTCCTATAAGCAACTAAATGTACTGCATGGTATTTTCTTCTTCCTAAAATGCCATCCCTAGTGGAACCCAGTATATTGCACTATGCCTGATCATTCACACACTGTCTACCTCCTTCCTTCTCCACTGATCAATCACAGAATAGTTTGGGTTGGAAAGGACCTTAAAAGCTCACTGTCGTGGTTTAAGCCGTAAATGTCACTTCTCCCTTCTTTTCTGCCCCCCCCCCCCCAACTCCGATGGGGGGGAATGGGGAGAAGAACCGAAGAAAATGTAACTCCCACGGGTTGAGATAAGAACAGTCCAGTAACTAAGATACAATACAAATCACTACTGCCACCACCAATAACAATAATAATGACAAAGTAAATACAAAGGAAGAGGATACAACCGTTTTGCCGCACGACGTGCTGTGGTATGGAATAACCTTATTGGTCAGCCAGGGTCAGGCGCCCTGTCTCTGCCTCCTACCAGCTCTCCCCTCCTTCCTGGCGTAATATGAGACTCAGGGAAAGCCAAACCCATGACACTCACCCAGTTCCAACCCCCTGCCATGGGCAGGGACACCTTCCACTAGACCAGGTTGCTCCAAGCCCCATCCAACCTGGCCTTGGACACTGACAGAAAATTAAGCAGGGAAAGAGGGCAGGTCTTACTCAAACACTTCTGGAGACTGAGAGTATGTATTGTAGCTTCCTCAATGGAGTTAATATTGATCTTCTAGTGAATGAGATTTTAGTGAAGAGCTTCATATAAAGTTTTTCTTCCACAGGGCAAAACCTGAGATTTAGGTTTGGTGAAAGCATGGGCATTTCTGTGTAGAACTGAGAAATGTTGACAACTTGTCACCTATCTGAAGTGAGTTTGACTGTCCTGAAGGCAGATAATGATTCAATTAAAGTTATATTGTGTTAAGTACTATGTTGAACCCTTAAACAAAGCTCTTTCTCTGCTGGCCTATCATGTTCTTGCTGACATGTTCTTACAGTTTTGTTGCAGGAGGTGGTGTGTTTTTATTATGCTCCCAATAAGAGAGGCTCTCGGATGCAGGAGATGAAGGACAATGAACTCTGACCAATGTGATCAAGCGTTGACAATTTGTTACAGGCAAGCAGCGTCTTTTATAGAAAAAGCCTCAGAAGACTAGAACATTCAATAACATCTGGTTGGTTACATTCTTTAGCCAAGTGTTAGCAACGGTTTTATGATTGGTTGCTACAGTAGTGATTCCAAAGCTGCGGCCACAACAGCAGATGGTTTCAAGGACACAGCTATCAGTTCCTTCGTAGGCATCCCTCTTAACAGCCATCCGTGCCAACTTTCTCAAAGCTTTCTGCACGTACGCGACCTGTAGTAACCTCCACACATCCTTTAGTAACCTCCAAGCAGGGCCTCAAAGCCTTTGGTTCACTACTTTACAAATGTCAAACAGTTGTCTGGATTGCTCACATGTCCATTTTCAGCAAGAAACACTTCAACACTCAGGCTCCATAAAGTATCTCCTAAAACACCATTTATTTGCGTTAAAACTATGAAGAAAGAGAGAATAATATAGATAATATTGCGTCCTTTCAGATGGTGGGAACACTGATTTACATGGCATCAACAGGTCTCCTATCAAGGAACAGCACACTGTGCAGATCCCATCCATGAAATGTTTTCCCAGCATTTTGGTCTTTTGAGCTCTTACAGGTTTTTCTTAAGAACTTTATTTATCATTTCTGTTGTCAGACAAACTCACGTGAGAACTTGTTGCTGCATTTGTAGATAAAGGAAAGGACATGGAGGTGGTGTAATTGCTGTTACCAAGTGGGAGCTGCTTTATAGACCCCTCTATTACCATTTGATGGCTGAGTTTCTTGTGTGGCCCAAAGATATGCACAGCACAAACTGTCCTGAAGGCCAAGCTGTAAGTGCAACAGCACAGCACACGTCTGTGCCTTCTTGGGATAACTGAAATGCTGTAAAATGTTCTGTTTCTGATCGATATGCTTAGGATAATTCAGAGAACAGCAGATTCCAGCTTTCCTTCCACCTCTACTACATCTCATTCTTTTTTTTTTTCATTATCAGGGATTTAGCTATCATTGGGAATGTGCACATTTCTTCCTTCTTTGTTAAATGAGGCTTTAGAACAATTGCAGTAGGCAGGCTCTCACAGAATTAATTCCAGGTTTTACAATGTATGTGGTACAAGTTGGGACAAAATGTTCTGAATTTTAGTCAGTCCAGGAAAGCTTCTAGTACAGCTGAACTCTACAGACTTTGCAGATTTAGTTTAATACTGAACCTTAGTAATTAATCTTGGTTAGGGTTGTAATGAGGCCCTCAGGAAAGCTAACACCTAATAGTGTTTCATGCAGGTGCTATAGGTATCTGTTTTTTTTCTCACAACTTTTCTAGGGTTTGCTTCAGCTTGTTTGTATCGTATTAGCAAGTGTTAAGCTGCAAAGATTCCTTACAGTTTCTGGTACCTCAGGCTCAGTTGTACCTAATGAATTTAAAAAGTGCTAAAGGAAAATATGAACATGGATCACTTAGAGTTCAGCTCAGATTTGGGATCACAGTAGTAACTGTGTTAGAAACCAAGTGGCCCAAAAAAGGTGATTAGTTTATTTTTGTTCATGCCCAAACACTGCTAGAGGTTAATCACAACGTCTAAGCCTAAGATGAGTTTTGCTTCTCTTAATGTGCAATCCTGATTACAGTAGCTCCTCTTCTTCCCACTGGAAATGAACATGCATGCAATGAAATTGTCCATAAGTAATAAAATAATGTGAAATGTCCATAAATCCCAGTCTCTTGCCTCCTTGTTTCCTTCCTGCTCTTTTAACTGTCGTTTTTTCTTTAAATCTGACTTCTTTAACCTTGAGAAGATGAGAGTTTTACTCTTTGACAGTATCTACTGATTTGTTTCTTGCCTCCAAGCTTTTGCATCTTTGATATTTGTTTTTCTCTTCCTGACCACCTGTCTCAATGGAATCTAAGCTGCTCCTCTTTTCCACGGTCCTTTCGTGTCGTCTTCCTTACCAGATGGCAAAGATTTTACTGTGCTTTTTCATTGTCTGGATGAGCCCTTCATGGTGTTTTCCTAGTTCTGTCTTCTTGCCTTTTTACTTTCTGCAGTACATCTTATTTCCTTTGGGCCTTCAAATCTTTCCAGGAAACAGTAGACAGACTTTGAGGAATTAATGCCCAAGTTTATGCAACTCTCCGTTTTCTATCAGCATCTCATTTACTTAAATACTTGATGTATTTTACTGCAGCTATCAGATGGCGAGTTGTTGGTGCCAAGGAATTGAATCTGATTTCATGTGAAAATTGACAGAATAAGACAAAGTAGCTATGCAATTTAAAGAGGACATTTTTGAAATTGAGCTTTACTTAGGTGTTGGGTTTTGTTACATCTTTACAGACTTTAAAACAAAAAGTAAAAATACAACAAACACACAAAAGCAGTCATAAAAAATTCAATTTCTTACAGTCCAACCTCTCAATACCAGGTTGGGAGCCGTGCTACCACTGAGACCTATTTCTCCCCTCTCATTAGCAATTTCTGAGGAATCTTATTTATTAAGCTTCTGAGATCATAGAATCATAGAATAGCTAGGGTTGGAAAGGATCTTAAGATCATCTAGCTCCACCCCCCCTGCCATGGGCAGGGACACCTCACACTAAACCATGCCACCCAGGGCTCTGTCCAACCCGGCCTTGAACACTGCCAGAGATGGAACACTCACAACTTCCCTGGGCAACCCATTCCGGTGCCTCACCACCCTCACAGTAAAGAATTTCTTCCTCATGTCCAGTCTAAACTTCCCCTGTGTAAGTTTGAACCTGTTACCCATTGTCCTCTTGCTACAGTCCCTAATGAAGAGTCCCTCCCCAGCACCCCTATAGGCCCCCTTCAGATCCTGGAAGGCTGCTCTGAGGTCTCCACGCAGCCTTCTCTTCTCCAGGCTGAACAGCCCCAGCTTTCTCAGCCTATCTTTGTATGGGAGTTTCTCCAGTCCTCTGATCACCCTCATGGCCCTCCTCTGGACTTGTTCCAACAGTATGTTGAGGGCACCAGAACTGCACACAGTGTTCCAAGTGGGGTCTCACAAGAGCAGAGTAGAGGGATCAGGATCACCTCCCTCGACCTGCTGGTCACGCTCCTTTGGATGCAGCCCAGGATACCGTTGGCTTTCTGGGCTGCGAGCGCACACTGCAGCCAGCTCATGTTCATTTTCTCATCAACCAACACCCCCAAGTCCTTCTCCGCAGGGCTGCTCTGAATCTCTTCTCTGCCCAACCTGTAGCTGTGCCTGGGATTGCTCCGACCCTGGTGTAGGACCTTGCACTTGTCATGGTTGAACTTCATCAGGTTGGCATCAGCCGAGATCCTGTGCATTTAATCTCCAGCCATAGCATATAATTTCAGTCAATTCCTCTTCCGCAGCAGCGCAGGAATGAGTTGGTTGCTGAAAACTAGGCACACCTTTGGAGCCTGTTGCACTTCTGTGTACATATGAAATACATTGTCAATACACATGTAATGGTTCTTGGTTTAGGTTATTTGCTCTGTTCAGAGGTAACTTGGCAGTGTTTATCTTTCTTGTTTAGTGTTATTTTCCTCAGTGAGAAGATTCCAGGAAATGGAAGCACTAAGATTGTGTCTCCATCAAGAATTGTTCAATAACATTTCCTAATCACGCTAGAAACTTGTCTACAAACTTCATTTTGCAACACACATGTTCTGGAATAACTCCTGGTTGGTTGGCTTGCAATAGCTCTTGGCTTACCCTGGAACAATTACTCACTAATGCCCATGTTAATAGTTTTAAGCCTAGGCAAGGCAGTGTAGTAACTCAGCAGAGGTTACAGTACACAACTACACATTCTACGGAAGTAGAATAAATGGAGTGCTGACAGTTGCTGATGTTTTACATAGGGGGTCACTTAGCCCTACTTTAACTACTTTGCTTTACATGCTAGTTACTGCCTGCAGCACTGCTTACAGTAATGCTTTCTTCTTTGAGGTTAACTGCTGATAGAAACAGTGGAAAATCTGAGTTGAAAAAAATATCATTGGAGACAGAAAGAAAAGCAATTTAAAGGAATTATAGTAATACTTCCTACTTCCATGGAAATGCTTTAATTTGGCAGTCAGGTTTCCACACAGTAGCCAAGTATTTAAATTCACGATTCCTGTGTAACCTGAGCTTCTGTTTAAAAGGTAAGAGAACAGTCACATCTGTATAAAAGATGTTTTCAATATGAACATTTGTTGCAAACTAGATCCCCCTAAAAGCCTTCTGGTCACTGACCTCTGGGAAAATATCTTCATAGATCTCAGTTTGAGAGGCTTAACCAGAAGTTTCGAGCTACACATCAAACATCTGAGAAACTAACACCAGTAGGAACATCAGTTTAGAATTGTCAGTGCTTCAGGAAAGATTAAATTTACATTGCTTTAAGGAGCTGAATTATCCACCCAGACAGAAAATGCGCATCCTGGGGCTACCCATCAAGGGCCACAAGAATGATCAAGGAACTGGAGCAGCCCTTGTATGAGGAAGGGTGTTGAGTTTGTTCAGCCTGGAGAAGGCTCAAAGAACACCTTATTAAAATGTATACGTATCTGATGGGATAGCGTAAAAAGATCGGGCCCAGACTCTCAGTGGTGACCAGTGTCAAGAAACAAGGAGCACAAACTTTAAGACAAGAAAAGAGCACTTTTTAACCATGGTTGAATATTTGAACAGGTTTTCCAGAGAGGCTGTTCAGTCTCCATCCTTGAAGATATTCAAAAGTTAACTGGATGCAGTGTTGGTAAACCTGCTCCAGCTCACCCTGCTTGAGGAGGCGGATTGGACCAGACAATCCCCAGAGGTGTCTTCCAACCTCAGCTGGAATATTCAACATAAGTAGGGTGTTGTTGGTATCACAAAAAGTGACAAAAGAAAATGAATGCATTGGAGGTGGCTTGCCTGGATTGTATATGTATGATCTTAGGGAAAAAATGGCTCTTTAATCTACCAGACAAAGCTATGCCAAAGACAGAAATTAGACTCAAATTATTACTAAATAGGTTCATTAACTGTTGGAACAACTCTTTATGAATATGCTAAATTCATCTCCTTGAAGTCTTTCAATAAAGATTTTATAATCTTCTGTTCATAGAAGATACAACCAGCTCTGCTGGAGGATATAGGCTTCATAAAGGAATCAGCTGATAAAATTCAGTGGTTCATAGCAGGCAAATTCTGGTAAGATAATTGCATGAGTCTTCTGGCCTGAAAAGATACAGCACTTCTTAGGGGATTTTAACTACAGAGTCACAGAAAATGCATGTTTGTGTGAAGAATTCTGAATGATGCAGCTGTATGAATTTTATTTTCTGTGATACATATACATAGTACATATTGACACTCATCTCTGAAACAGAGCTAAATGTGCTGCTTGAATTGGTGTTTACACAATGTTGTTTTACCTTTCAATCAAAAGAAGACTTGCCTTCAATGCAGTCTGGTTCTAATACAGCTTACATAGGAAAGGTATGCAAAGGAGTATAGAAGGCATTGCAGCACTGGAGAGTTATCTAAAAATAAGTGATTATTTGTTTTCCTCTTTTACCTATTTCAGCAGTATTTTGGGTGTATCTATTACATTACACCAGCAAAGGGAACTTACTAAGGAAACTAATTCTTAATGTAGTTTCATTAATTCAGTTTTGGCAGAAGATTCAGATCCTTTCTGTTTTAAAGAGCGGATGCTTTTTAATAGAACAGAAAACAACTTCTGTTTCAAAAGTGAAGAAACAGGAATAAACTTTTGACAAAGTAAAATTGAAACCATCAGAAATCCTGTTGCTATTTAACTTTGTGCAGTGAAGGTACATACATAAACAGAGAGGCTATTGAACTAGAATTCAAATAGCATCTGACAGAAATCTGTTTGGCACAGTATTGTATTTGGTGTTATAAATGAATTCTTAGGAGTGAGAATTTTATGTCAGTTTTCATGCTACATATCAGAAAACCAACAAAGCTGTTTCTGAAACTCAGTTTTGTATATTCATTTCAATGAATATGTGATGTTTTCTACTCTTGAATTACCCAACCATTGTTAGAAAAAGGCAAAATGCTTCCTGTATCAGGGGAGGAATAAGAAATAAAATACAAGCTACTTAGCAAAGCTAGATTCCGGTGAATGGGTTTCAGAAAATGAAACTGTTTTCTTTGGTATTCAGATGAGCAAGGACCATCATAATCCAAAAGCAACCGAATGGGTCAGAAAAACTGAAACTGTTTTAGGGGTTTTTAAGTCCAGGTTAATGACTTCAGCCTGTATCTGGTAAATGGTAAGGTTAATCTTTACATACTGCTTTTTTGACGGTTTACAGCAAAACCATTTTGTAACATAAGAGTAATTACATTAAGTGTAAAATTGCAGAAGTATTGACATGCACTTTATTTTCTGTGTATTGATAAATAAGGGAAAACATATGTGGCTTTCAGACACCATTAAATGTTCCTTGCTCCCACATTAAATAATCCTTGCCTTCTACAGGCACAGATGTAAGACAGCTTCTTTTTCCATTTCATTTGGAATTGAAAATGCTGATAAGTGTGTCATTGTGTTCTATCCTATGCAACTTCCCTTCCTCCACTGCTCTTGAGAATCACTGAGCCTTAAATGCCCATTTTTACTCTTTGTGCAATGTTAAATTCATGCATTTAGAGTCAGATATTAGCATGAAACAGGCATCTTTCCAGCAAAGAGAGAAAGCACCAAAAGGGAAAAAGCTAACATTCCTTTCTACTACAGCCGCAGCATAAATCCATTGTGGTGTGAGACTCTCTTGTCAGGTTGCAGCAGAAACAGGCAAGTCAGGAGCCCAGGATAACAGCAAGGGAGGCAGACCACATTCCCACCAAAGGAAGAACAGAGGTCAGCTGGTTAGCTAGTAGTCCAGCGATCTCCAGCATACAGTATCAAGGCAGGAATCTATAGGCACAGCATATCTGCAACACTGTTCAGACACGGGCCAAGTAAAGGCCAGAGCTTAAATTCAGTTCCCAGGCTAGTAGGGAGAGTTTGCATGGACAAGAGGCTCAGAGGTGGCTGGTCAGGGCCATTAGAGTCATAGGTGTTGTAAGGACCCTGAGAGCTGTGCATCAGTCCTGGCTGCGTCATTAGTGAAGGACTTAAAGGAGCATATTCCTAATCCAGAAAGTCAAGGAATCATAAGCCTGAGGTCTCATAATTCATGCCTTTTCAGCAAATTAAAATCTCATCATTATTTTTAAGCTATCTGTACAAAACCCCTTACTTTCTGTTGGATGGCTTTGTTGCGTCAAATTTAACAAATGGAGTAGTCTTAGAAATGAATGCAGTATTTGAAGGATGAGGAAATTTAAGCAACTTTTTTATGCCATTGACTATGGTTTTCATGTACAGCTCTATCTGGCCTCGGTTATAGCCTGTCACAGAAACAGAACAGCACAGAGCAAAACACTCCTCTTTGTAGGCATGCACCCCAGTTCTGAGATATGTGAAAGTGGCTTGTTGCCTGTATCAGATCTGGATTTTTCAAACGCCATTTGTGTACTCTAAAAAGAGCATGTGGGTGCATATACAGCATCCACTATACAGCAACTATTTGTTGATGTAGTTGTTATGGAATATAAAAATCAGACTTAGCTGTGACCCTTTTTATCTGTTTAGTTTTATGATTCAAACAAACAGTTGGAAAGAAATGAGAATACTGTACAATGTACTGCATTGATTTTTCTTGTTAGGACTTTAATAACCAAGGATTCTTCCTTGCTAAGATATTGCAGGTCTTTGAAAACTTCACTCAAGCATGCTGTGTATCCCTTGGTAATCACAGTGGAATTTGCTGCCATTTGTATCCAGAACTGTCTTTGCTCACTGTTTGGAATAGTGGTGTGAACACCAGCTGCTTTAGAGGTAGCTGCTCCTTAGTAGTGTTAAATAGGATATGCTGTGGCATAGGAATTAGCTTAGAAAATTTGATTCCTTTTAAAATTGATTAATTCCCTGTTGGCTACACTTCAGGGAAAGAGGATTTATCCACTTTTGTCTTGAACTAATGCTGTTTACACTACTGAGCTTGCATCCTATCATATTCTGCCAGTCTTACTAATCCTTCCATATGAATTGTATGCTGAGCAGGCAATGGGGGTGCTGGGTACCTATTGGGTGCTAGGCTTTATAGATTCTACCTCCTGCTACTACTCTAGTCCTTGTGACTATAATTGCTGTGCTACCAAGTATCTGAAAACAAATGTTGTATAGCACCATTTTGGCAATTCTCCCTTTGGGCACCATTTGAAATCAACCAGAAAATCTCCACTGAAATATTATACTACTTATTAACTAATTTATTTTTATGTGGTCAATTTTGCCAAGTAAAATTCAGATAGGTTTTTTCTTGTTCTGCCTCTGTGAAGTATTGCAGCTTGCTGTATCTTCTACTCTAGTTAAAGATCTAACACTAACTTTGAGATAATAAGGAAATACTATAATGGATCTTAAAAGACATTGTATAAGGATTACGAGGGCATCACTGTTATCAGTAACCTTTTGCAATGAAACTAGATACTCAGGACTATGCCTCTTTAGAGTAAGCTGTATGCAGTGTAACTATCTTAACATCAGAAACAGTCTCCTGGCATTTTGCTTGCAAAGAAGGTAACAAGATTGTAAGAAGCTGTTGGGCTAGGCATTAAAACTGTCAAGAGACTGACTGGCAGGAAAGGCGCACTTCAGCTTCTTGGATGCAACAAGAAATATCTTGTGTTTCTAAGTCACTGACCTTATTTCAGGTATTGACTTTTAGAAGGGGAATTGGCTTTTGACAGCTTGCTTTCATCTAAGCAGGGTGATTTGGACTGTAGCAAAGCAAAGGCTTCTTTCGAAGTGACTATTCAGAATGCTGCCTGAGAAGCCTGAAATGCCTTTGTGTAGCAATGAAAGCATTGTCCAGAGCAGCAGTACTTTGGCTCTGCCTTTGAGGAGAGTTATAGAGAAGGGATAGAATCTGAATTGCTGTTTTTCAGATTTAGTAGGCAGGTGAGCATTCCTGGCAAGAATCTTCCTAAAGAACAAAGCACAATGCAAGGAAGGATGTAGGACAGATTGCACAGACAGTAGGTTCCTGTTTGGCTTTAAATATTTATGGAGCAATAGCTCAAAGAAACCTCAGTTAAGAGCAGAATTGCACCATCATAGATATTAATGCGTGCTCTGAATTGGAAATATCAAATGCTTGGGTTCATAGTCTGGATATTGTGCATTTGAAGTGTTTAATTAACCCACATGACATGTTGAGAATGTGTCTGTTCACTGAAAGGGAGCTTTTTACCTCTGTTATCATTGAAAGGATAAGATTTTGGGTGTAAAAGCATTGTGAAGTGGCACAATGCTCGCTTTCCAAGCCTACAAACTGGCTCCAATAGTGACTGAAAACTCTGAATCTCTTGTTCTTTATTTTGAGGAATGGGTTCTATTTCTCTCTTTTAATATAATCTTTTTCTGACTCTTTACTATTAGTTTTTAAAGAATGTCAAAATAATCTTACAAAGTGAAGCCTTCAAATGTTAGACAACTTGAGAGCTCAAGTTCTACATGAAAGCTTGATTTAGCATGAGTGCTTACACATTGATATAGATGTCATTATGCATGTTGTCAAACATAGGTTTTAGTGACAAACACAGATTTTAGTCTATTTTGCCTTATTTAGGTGATGGAAAATAAGGGAACTAAAAAGCAGGAGAACAGAAAGGAGTATGCAGATGGAAAAGAAACGGAAAAATAGAGGTGATCCTAAAGTTCGTTTTTTCTACTGAATAATACTGAATAACAATATGTTAAAAACTACTGGGAAGTTTTATTAGTACAGGAAAGTTTAATTCTTGTTTCTCCTAGATTCTCAGTGAGATAGAACAACAGAGACATTTTCTGCTGCAAATTGCAACTTCCCTAATTAGTATCAGGTAGAACAAACATTACCCTCTGGATTGCATATCTACGCTGAGGAAGAGAGCGTTTCAGCAGAGATCATTATCAAAACCAAGTTAATTCTTGGTTAACCAACAATGTACCTCTCCTCAGCTTTGAAAAGAAGCCCCTAAGAGCTAAGGAGTGTCCCTGTGTATGCAAAGTGTCCAGTCTAGAAGGAGAATGAACAGAAACCCTCTGCCCACCATTAACCTTATTTTAAATGAGATTACAAATACACTGATCAGCTGCTCCAACTTTACTTGTGCATGTTCCAGTATACGGTGTTCCTTGTTTGCAAAATCATAACTCCTGTTGATGTCAACAATAATAGTACTTGTAGTAAAGCACAACCCCCCGCTTTCTGTATCACTGTGGCAAGAGGACTACATAGAACATGCTTTTTATTAAAGTCATAATAGGTCTTCACTTAGATTAAGCCAAACAAGTGCCCTTGGCAGAAGGAATAGTACAAAAGCACTGTGTGTCAGAAGCTCAGGAGAAGCAGGCCACCTGTAAGTATTCCAATCAAAAATGGGACAGTAAAAATAAAACCTAAGTATTTTTTTTTATAAAAGCGGCTTAGAGAGTCTCCATACACCACAACAAACAATTACAGCACATACCTAATGGTTTATTTCATTCAAATTTTGCATTGGGCAAGCCTGTTGTACATCAGTTGAAGGCTGCCTTGAAAGCTTGGCGGGATTTTACCCAATGTATTTTTATTGCCTCTCAGAGATAGTAAAATAGAAGTTTTTTCAAAACAATTTTTGAATGGCCTGTATAATTTGAATACCTGAAGGGACCAACTGTGACCCTATTAGCAGCACTGAGTGTGTTTAACTGCACATGCACTCCCCTAAAGCTACATCTACTGTAGTGACTTTGTAAGTGTGGGGAGTTTTAGCAGTTGCAGCTCAAGTGCTAGAGTGCTCTTGGCAACATCGTGTTCAGAGTGGTTCAAAGTGCTCAGCTATTTTCCAAACATCTTTTGTGGGGTTATAGTCCCCACTTAGATGTATGGCATCGGAACTACACTGTTACCAATGCTCCAGCTAACTTACGTAAGATTAAGTAGAGAATATCTTTACTGGAGCAGTGACTGAAGGTCAGACCTCTGAAAAGATCTTACTGCTCTGTTTATCCTTGTGTGCTTACATTCATATCCTGTCGTCAATATTATGATGTCATGGACCCTACTTGCACCACCCAAGTAATGTTCTCTTCTATTGAAAAAAGCTACTTACTTGATTATGCAATCTGAACAAAGGAAAGTGATTTAAGCAGGAACGTCAATTATAAAACAATAAAACATGACAAACTGGAATATTCTTTTTCCCAAGTGAAGGACATGAAAAAAAGAATCCGTTTTCTAACTGGTTTGGCTCTCTTCATGTTATATTTTCTTGGAGTATTATAGAAGTAGTCAGATAACACTGAAAAGTGCATCTGCTATCACAACAAGTAAGGGTCTTGCCAGCAGATTTTGAGAAGCAAATTCAATGCCTCCTCCAGTGGATGAAATTCTGCCACCTAGTGACCACCTTCGGCAGCTCCATCGCACTTGAGCATGCAGAAGCCTTGGAAAATTACCGTCAAGAACTGAGATTTGCAGGGATTTGGTGTGGTTTCTACTTGAGGAAATTTTGATGTATTGATATGATGCCTCCTCCTGCTAGACTTTGGCTAATACGTGAGCTGCTTTTTTAAATTACTTTGACGTTTGAAAAACTTGGAGAGCACATGAAAAGGTCCGGGTGTGCTGCAGCTCTACTTAGGTAAGACACCTCTGCTTTAAAAAACACCACCGCAAAACTTATTTAACTTCAGAAGCATATTCTCCATTGGAAGTCCGCTTGAGAATAATGATATTGTTTATGTTTCTGTTCTTGAAGGCTTGTAGCATTTGATCTTAGCAGTTATGAATGTACAGTAACTCATTGATGATTAGCCTTGTACAGTAGGCATCAATGGCACACTGCTCACAGAGGCTGTGTGCAGCCTCTGAACACCATGGTAATAAAGATTCTTACTGATTCTTACTGGATTTTGTAGACTACAGAAAACTTTGCTACCAGGGAAATTATTCTTAGTAGAAATCCCAGGCAAAATATTGAGTAGTATTGTAACAGAGAAAAAATACTTGTCTTTTTTGTTACAGAATCAGGAAACTTGCAACGATGGAAATAAGCAAGGCAGGACTTGTGATCAGCATCAATGTGATGAGTCCAAGGCACCAGGTAGAATATTGTCACACCAAATTAATAAGTTGGTGGGTGTTCTTAAAGTCTTTTCTCTTAAAGTCAGATCTGAGTGATCTGAATACTCTCTTCTTTATGGTACCAGCAACAGCAAATAACGGTAATAGTGAAACAGTCTTAAACTAAGCAACCTTGAGTCTCTAAACTTTCCAGAGCAGGACATAATCCCTATAGTGAAAGTATGGGAACTTGGACTGGCATCACGTACTTGCTTATAGTGTTTCCTATATCAGACGGTGTGTTCAGGATAAGTTCTTGTACCTGGAGTTTTGCAGGATGAAGTTACAGTCTGCAAACTTAAACAGTTGTCTGCATGCCCCTCTGCTGGCACTGTCATCCTTAGCTCCATGATAATAAAGAAGCCTTCATGTCACAACCAAGTAGGAAGACTAGCCTCCCTGTGAAAAGCTGTCTCTCTCTTCTCACCTTCCACAAAGGGAAGATATATGGCAAAAACATCACATCATGTTGATTACTGGTGTGCACTCTGAAGCTGTGGTGTCACTTCGTATCTCCTTTCACTGAATATTTCTAGATGGTTGAGATTAAAGTGTTCTAAATGAGGATTTTTCTTTGGTTCTACTGAAGCTGTTCTGATATGCTAATTTCCCATTCACTGGGCACTTCAAAGAGTTCAGCATGACTGCAGAGTACTGAAGACATACCTCAAGCTGCTGCAGAATTAACTTAGGAGTTATAAAAGCAGTAGATGCATGACTATTGTTTTAATTCATTAAAAAGGAGATGTGGAACTGGCACTTTAAGAAGCTGGCAGCAGCAAATTAAAATTTAATGTGGTTATGATGAGATGACAGTTACTGTTTGTAAGTAATTGGGATCACCTTTCTCCAGCCCTGTTCAGTAATCTTTGTGCAAAGCTTATATCAATGAGAGCATAATTCTGTAATTGGGTGAAAACTCAGGAGAGGGTAAGCTGACAAAACACTGTAAAATATGTCTTTTTTTTCCAATGGGATCTAGGCAATTTGTGACTGTTAATAAGCAACACAACCCTTACATTTTCATCCTAAAGGAATATACAGAGCTTTGGAATTGCATGAATCTGCAGATATTCCTGTAGCCATTATTCAAGTTAACTGCGTTTGTACTAAACTAGAAAATATTGGTAAGAGAGTACCCTTAAATTACAGTTCTTAGTAAAATGCAGTGTAGATAGGAGTGTAAACATTTGAAATCATGGAAAGGTACTCTGGGTTTGTAGAGAGGAATTGGAAAATACTGAAGCTGATATGATAACTTTGTTGATTTTTAATTATTATGCATAGTTAGAAGCCTTTTTACATGTCATGGACAGTACAACTATGAGAGAATTACTCTGCTTCCATCAGAAGCATTACTCTGCTAGAATCAGAATTACTCTGCTAGAAATAGAGGTCCTTCTGCTAGAAGATAATGGTGGGACAATTGCTCTGTAAAGACAAGTGTAATTTCTCGAATATTTTTCGTTCTTTGCAATCCTGAACCTTTGCAATTTGGACCACATAATTTAGGAATATGTTGTGCTTTAACCCCAGTCATCAGCTAAGCACCACACAACCACTCGATCACTCCCCCAGCATTGGGATGAGGGAGAGAATTGGAAGAGTAAAAGTGAGAAAACTTGTGTCTTGAGATAAACAGTTTAATAGTTGAAGCAAAAGCTGTGCATGCAAGCAAAGCAAACCAAGGAATTCACTCACCATGGAATTCAGCCATCTCTGGGAGAGCAGAGTTCCATTATGTGTAATGATTACCTGGGAAGATAAATGCCATTACTTCGAGTGTCCTGCCCTTCCTTCTTCCCCCAGCTTCATATGCTGAGCATGACACTCTATGGCATGAAATATCTCTTGTGTCAGTTGGGGTCAGCAGTCTTCACCATGTCTCCTCCCAACTTATTGTGCATCCCCAGCCTACTTGCTGGTGGGGCGGTGTGAGAGGAAGAAAAGATCTTGGCTGTGTGTAAGCACTGCTCAACAACAACTAGAATTTTCTTCTATTATCAACATTGTTCCCTGCACAAATCCAAAACATAACCCCCAATGAAGAAGCATAGCTACTATGAAGAAAATTAACGGCATGCAGGAGGCAAATGTGGTTTAGACTCACTTCTGCCATTTTTCTGTATATGTCTGAAATGGTGTTATTTGAACTAATTTACCAGAGATCAGACAGCAATGTACTTCCCTCATAGGTTGATTCCTAAAATGGGGTTTGGATTTCTTTCTTTTCTCACATGTGACAGAAATTGAAGTTGCAGCAGATCCTGTGTTCATGACCTGTTACAGACAGGCAAGGAACAGAGCAGTTATATAGGCTACCTCAGGAACCTCTGTGTGATCTAAGTAGGAAGGTCAGTCCATTTCTGCTTATGATCTGCACACCCTCCCACAAGACTCCAGAGCACTCCTCATATATCATGAAGAATGCCCTGAAGGATGCACAGTTCTTTCCAGTAGCAGCCAGAAGGCACTGGCAACAGAAGTGCAATGAAAAGGATAAAACTGCTTCAAGCCACCTCCAGTGCTGCTTTTGTGAAGTTGCCAGGGATCTTCAAAAGCAGACTCATACATTGCAGGCAGAACAGCCTCGTCCTTTAACTGTGCTATAAACATATGTCAACATGTGTGGGACTTACTAGGTGTGTGTCAGGTACGGAACAGGGGAGACTGCAAATGGGGAAGAGGCTCAGATGAAGCGAGTAACACTGCTAACTCCAAACACTAAAATGCAGGAAGTAGATCTTCATTCATTAGTCCTTAGAAACAGCACCAATATTCAAGTTTTTAAAATACTGATTTGGAAACTGGGGCTCTTCTTTAAGGTATAAAAGATAAAACATATGGAGTTGTTACAGGGGGTTGATGCAAGCCAGCAGCTAAGTATCACATAGCTCTCGCTCTTCGCCCCCACAGAGCAGGGCAGGAGAGATAAGAGGAACAGCAAGAAAACTCATGCATCAAGACAAAGAGTAGTTTAATAAATGAAGGAAAAATAAAGTAAAACAAACCAACTGATGCAAAGGCAAGCACTTAGCACCTTCCACAAGTAGACAGATGCCTGGTCAGATTCTGAGGAGTGGCTACCTACCCAAAATCCCTTCCCTTGGTTTTATTGCTGAGCATAATGTGACATGGCATGGAATATTTCTTTGATCAGTTGGGGTCAACTGTCCTGGCCGTGTCCCCTCCCAGATTCTTGCTTATGCAAGCCTACTCACTGCAGGGGGCAGAGTGGGAGAAAGAGGAAAACCTTGGCACAGGGCAAACACTGTTCATCAATAGCTACAGTGTTGGTGTGTTATCAACACTGGGTGAGCCCCAAATCCAAAACACAGCGCCATATGGGCCTCTGTGATGAAAGTTAACTTCATCACAGCCAGATCCAGTAGAGTTGGCCATAATGAAAGGGCAAGTGAATGTGAAAGGAGGGAATGCAGGCAATGTGAATGGAAAATCTGGCCTGAAAGCAAAGGAGAGACTAAAAATATTCTACAGAATAAAAAAAAATTAAGAGGATCTGACACAAAGAATGTTGGAAAGACTGAAAGAATATTGTAAGAAAGCTTTATACTCTGTAAAAAGACTTGGAAAACCAGCAGGTAAAGAAAGAAGGAAAGGTAAGGAATCCATGTCCAGGGTGGGGGGGAACCAACTTACAGAAACACCGTTCTTACATGGTGTTCTTTACATGAATGCATTTCTTATATACATACAAAAAGAAAAAACAACCCAGTAGTGAAGAGTTCCTGACAAGTAGTGAGTCAGTACTATAAGGAGTATTGGAGTTACAATGCAAAATCCTTGTCGTACTCAGGAGGATGCAGAGAACTCAGATAGAAAAGACAACTGATGGGACTATGCTGCTGTCTCCACCACAGAAAATGATATAGTTTCCTAAGCTGCCCCTCAGCATTGGTCTTAGATGGTTTCACAAGCATCCCTGCTTTAGCGGAATAAGGAAGAATAGTAGCACACAATGCAGCTCCTACATGATCACAGAATCTATGGTGCGCTGGTTGGTACTAGCTAGGAGTCTGGCATCCATAGGTGTTCTAATCAATCTGCAGCTGGATGACAGAGGAAGCCAAAGAAGCCTTGGGAACTTAGTGGAGGTTACTATCACCTTAGGAATGTGAAAGCCATGAAAGAAAGTTTATTTTCAGTATTAGTTGTGATCACTTTTGCATATTAGAGTAGGGGCCAGGGGCAACAAGAGTAGATTGTCAGTAGATCTGAAGGACAGCAGGAGGCTCTGGCAGATCAGGTAGTGATGAATAGTTGACACTTATCTCTTCTAAACATAGTTTAACTGCACTCAGAAAAGTATGTCTGATTGCAGTTTGATTCTCAGTAAGTTCTTGTCAAGCGCCGCTATTCAAATTTGCTTTGGAAAGACTCTTCCTACGTGTGATCCCTGCCCCATCCACTAAGCCTTCAGGCTTTCTATCCCTGACAAACAGCCTAGATACAGCTGCCACCAAAACATAGCTTGACTAATAGCTTGTTTATACAGAGTTGTCTAATGCACCTGTAAAGCTGGTCTGAAAGTCTTGAGTAAAGCCCTTCTTTGTAGTACATCCTGTTTCTGTCTGAGTTTCATTTGGAAAATAGAAAGAAATTTTGTTCAACAAAAGCTGATATGTAAAATCTTCTGATTTTTGCAGAACAAGTGGTGACAGCCGGAACATAACACAGCTCTCAGTGTTCAAAGGATCTGCACCACAATTAATTACTTACTGAGCTGTTCACTTTGCATGAAAATCTTGTCTCAGTAATTGAACACATCACTGGGGCTGCTGCTGAATGTATCTGGTAATGTCTGGTCTGCAAAACAGAGTCTGTCACTCTTTTGGATGTGGGGTTTTTTTTTTTTGTGCAGGGTTTTTTCTGCCATTTTCTGCTTTTCTCAGCATGGGAGAGTCATGTTTTGTACCCTGTGGTTTTAATTCAAAAGCTTTATTTTCTTGAGCAGCTTCATTGCCTTTCTGAATAATTCTCTTGCAGTGTCCAGAGAGATTTCTGATGGTTACCAATCTGGGGCCTAATCTGCTCTCTACTTTCAGAGTGGAAAACAGACTACATCAATAATGAAAGGGTACTTACATTTGCGTAGCACTTTTCATCCCAGAGGATCCTTTTTCACTTTAGTGGATGCCAGACTGTGGCTTGATCCAGGGAAAGACATGTTATCAGAGACATCTGTTTTGGAAAAAACCCATCTGGATCATTAAGCTGAATCATAATGCTCAACCTTAAACTCCTCTTTTTGACAGAGTCTCACACTGCCTGGATGAGTACTTTAACATATAAAGAATATATGGCTGCATACACACATGTATATAGACACATATATATATAATATATACATACACAGAGTTCTAATATGTCAGCATGCCTTGGAACTGCTACCACAGTTAAACAGTCAAGGATGGGGGAATAATGTAGGCTTGACCAATTTCTCTGGCTGGGGCACTCCAGGACACATCTGGAAGCAGAATTCTAAGTGTTTAGGGAATTTTAAGGTTAAGCAAGGAGATAGCTGGATAGTTCAGATGCCTCTAATCCTGGGCAGCTGCTCTCTATGGGTATTTTGGATTGTAGCTTTGGATTTAGGAGCCTTACTTCTGTTCAAGTCTTGCCCCAGACATTTAAGACCTTAGCTGGAGCTAGCCCCAGAACCCCAGCTGGTACACATCAGGAGAGATCAGTTATGCTCAGAAGTATCATAACACATGATCTCAGTTGCTGCAGGCAGAAATAATTTCACTTGCTGTTGAAATGAGCTGCTCTAGAACAAGCAGATGAAGAAGATGCCTAACAACATAAAACAGTATTATGGGCAACATTTAGATCTGGGATTTGTCTCTAAGAGTACTCAAAAAAGCTTAAATCTGCAAAAACATGGTGGCTGGCTTATTTCCTTGATTTTTGAAGTTTATATCGTCAGAGTTTCTAAGAACTCTTACCGGTTCCAATTTTGACAAATAATTTTTAGCCATAGTATTTCTCTTGCTCATGCCCCTTACCTAGGCATTTTATACTTGCCTTTCTATTCATAGAATCATAGAATGGTTTGAGTTGGAAAGGACCTTAAGATCAAGTTCCAGCCTTGATGGAACCACCATGGGGCAGGGAAGCCTCACACTAGACCAGGTCACCCAAGGCTCTGTCTATCCTGGTCTTGAACACTGCCAGGGATGAAGCATTTACCACTTCTTTGGGTAACCTGTGCCAGTGACTCACCACAGTCATAGTAAACAATTTCTTCCTTATATCCAACCTAAACTTCCCCTGTTTCAATTTAAGCCCATCACTCTTTGTCCTATCACTACAGTCCCTGATGAAAAGTACCTCTCTGGCATCCTTGTATCACTGTCGCAAAGTGTCAGAATAGACCAAATGGAACAGAGTAGTAGCTATCAGGAGAAGGGCCTCTTGCACTTCCTATTTCTGCTAAAAAAAAAGCCAATATAAGGCAGACATAGGTACCTCTGATGCACTTGCTCTGAGAGTTCACTTATCCTGGGCTGACCACCAGGCACTTCCACCAGCAGGAAAGTTTATAGAGAAATTAAAGTGGTTTGAGTTCAGTTTTATTTCTCTTTCTAGAATAGTCAAGTGACTTCATATCTTACAGAGTTAATCCAAATTTGTTAGTCCTTTAAGAAGTCCTTCTTGGATGGCAGCCCAGGATAGTACTGTTTCCCAGGGCCAAGAAATAAAGCTTGAATAATTTACAGCATGAAAAATAGAAAAAAAATGAGAATGTTCAAATACTGCACTATAAATACAAAAAAATATCATCAGGCTTTCAGCCAAATGACATGGTAAGCTGAAATTGCTTATGCCACACATGCATTATAATTCCTGTTAATGCTAAATGGAACTGTTGTTACTGATCATATTTAGCTTGGATGAGATCAGCAGTGAGTAACCTGGCTCTAAAGAACACCTAGAGCTTGGTCTTAGGATTCCTTTCTTTGTCAGGGGTTCAAATGGCAGTTAAAGCTTATCAGGTGGGATTTTTCATGTGTGTGATTTTCTTTCCTCACTGGAAAATGCACTTCATTTAGAACGTTAATTTCCTACTATCAAGTTCTTCTCTTAGAACTCATGGGGTTTATATACATGGTTAAATATTTGTTAGCTCAGGGTAATTTAATAGCCTGCTACTAGAAATCAGTGGCTAGGTTAATTACATGGAAGATGAGGGCCACAGGTTCAAATCTTTGGTAGTAATTGATGCAACTTTTATTCCATGCAGCTGCTGTAACCATCTGATTCTCTGAACCCTTGTTTTTCTGCCAGCTTTCTCTGAGAAAAAATGTTTTTCTAGCTCATTCTGCTGGTGGAGATTCCTCCCATCAGTCGGAAATTCTTCTGAACCCTTATCCTTTATTATTGCAGCACCAGATTCTGACCTTGGATTGTCATAGGCAGGTGTTCTGTGCCCAGTGGAATAAAAGTGGAATAGGGAAGGTGTTCTATCTGAAACATTCGTGTGAAACTGGAGTAACAGAAATGGAACAAATGTGCCTGAACAAAGTACAATTCATGTGTTTAGGGATCAGTGATAGGATTTACCATTGTTAACTATGGCTTGGAGGATGACATGATGAGGGAAGCATTAGTTCAGCCTTTTCATACTTTCTACATGCTCTGAGAATTTGTACAGCCCATGTCCCATATCCCAAACTCCTTGCACCATAAGATGTAGCAAACACAACAGTGATCTCACCTGGCTGAAACTTACCCCAAATCCTTGACCTCAGATGGAGCTTCTTGTGAATCTGACTTGTGGCACTGCAACACTGTGGCATTCCTTGCACTCCCAGGGCTCTTTTCTCACTACTGTCAGGTCCTGCACCTCGCTGTCACAACAGCATAATCTCAGCGGAGTTGCCTCTTTGCCTGCAGTCTGGCCCCATGGCACCTTTCCATCACCATCAAGTTTGTCTTCCTTCCTATGAAGATGATTCTAGTCTTGTTGTAGTGCTGATAAGCCACATTATCCATTTATACCTTGTCTTATCTTCCCGCAATGTGAGGAGAAATAGGAATGGGAACAAATCCCACACCTAACCAGTCAGATGATTGCTGCTGCTGTGTCCACAGCTGGAATGACATTTTTAATCACACTTGCTTTTTGTTCTTTAATGTCAATGGCTCAGTCTGAAGGCTGTGCTGTTCATGCTGGGAAGCTTCAGTAAAAAATGGTAGCAGAAGGAAAGAGAAAGAGAAAGGAATTACAGTGGATTTTCTCTTTCTTCCATATTGACAGACTCAGTTCATTGAAAAATGGTTACAAGGCAGCTGGGGAGGAGGAAGATTTGATTTTTCGTATGTATTTGGTGTAGTATTTCCAATAGAGGTAGGAAAGAAGTGCAAGGAAGGACTAGTTGGACAGTTAGGCGAAGGTAACATGTTCTACAAGAGGTTGTTAGGGTATGTATACATTGTGCAATGCAGCACTGCGCAGAGCCCTGAGTAGCTATAGTAAAACTAGTTCTAAATTTGAAAGCAATACAACAGTGTCAGCATTTTCTTGCAGCTAACTTAGCTGTGCTGAGTGGCAGCACTAATTAGCACAAGAACACTGCTGTGCTAATGGAAATATGCGGGACTAAGCAAGTATGGGAGAGCTGAGCTAGGTGAATGCAGTGTTGTGCTTCAGGCTTGCCCTGCTGCATAGATCAGATCCTGAGAAGAACTTGGCTTGCTTAGCCTACCGGATACTGCAAGGAGAATTGTTTACTGTTCATAAATAGGTGGGGAAGCTTAGAAAAGGAGAGAGATTAGGTGAGCTAAAGGGCAGGTTTGCCCTTCAGCTCACTTAGCATAATAACAAATTGGGAGAGAATTTCCTTGTTTGGGGAAGTTGGTGCTGCTTTTAGTATAAATATAAGAATTCTAAGGGGGGAAAAGAAACCTAGCAGTGAAATGAATGATCACTTCAGTAATGTCAGTAACTCTGTTCACTTGAAAGGTGCCTAATGAAGCCTAAACCAGCTGTGTCAGTTGCTCTAATAGGGGTCTGGATCTTGCTGTATCAAAGGTTTTGTTTCTGTTCTCCCTTCTTCCCCACCTTTAAGGTTTTTTTAGTTCATCTAGTTCGAAACATATCTTTCCTAAAAGGAACTGAAGGCAGATTTTTGATATGATGGTGGTTGTATGCAAAAAGCATCCAATCTGAAGCAGCAGTTCTGAAGTATTGAATGCATTAGTTCTCTACTTGTCTCTTTTGGAAGTAATGCTAATTAAAATTAGAACATGAACATTTAATGGCTAATTATTAAAGAGATTAATGGGAAAAAATATTGTGTGTGAAACCCAGACAGAAAATTGCTGCAGGGAGGAAAATGAAAAGAGTAAAAAGTCAGGGAGAAAGGAAGGGGGGGAAGGAGAAAGCATAGGGCTGGTCTTAAAGGCTGTCTAATTTTCACTAGGATCCTGAATTCTGTAATAAGGCGCCTAAAACATTAGAAATAAAGTGAACTTTCACTATTACGCATTAGAACAAATGAAATTACACAGTTCTGCAAGAAGGAGCTACCTTTAGGTAGCCTGTTGAAGTCTGTTGCCCTATTTTTATACCAGACCAGCAGGAAATAACTTAAACATTTGAAATTTGGGCTTCTCTACTGGCTGAGTTTGGCATTGAGGATGGGTACCCTCAGATCTGCTTGAAAAGCTGAATTTTATTGCTCTTTTCCAAGTAGGTTTCCAGTGATGGCAAATAGCAAAGGTTCTGGCACTTCACTTACTCTAAAGTCTGTAATTACAATCAGACATGAGGCTGCAAGATGCCTTCGAACACCCAAGGTCATAAATGCCCACAAGAAATACAGCCTACATGAGTGCTCTGCACTGTGGGTACTAGAGCAGATCTCATTTGTTGGTACTGACTATCAAAAATAAAACAGTTCACTTGGTTATAATCCATACCAAAAAGCTTTTATGCATTGTAGCATTTAATGTGTGGCTGTAAATTATGTTGGAGATGGGAGAGTGATAATCCATGAGAGATCAAATTTTCTACATGCTACCATGACCCCATTTCGATGCAGATCTAATTCAGCTTCCAGCATTTTGTGTAATGATGAGACCGTGTAAACACAGATTTGGTTGTCATCTGCACATTGTTTGAGAGAGGCCAGAGGCCAGAAAAGAGATATCCTAGTGTGAGGCGTCTTCTTTTCTTTTCTTTTCAATAACATAACTCTTGCATTCCCGGTTATTGAATCCCTGTATCAAAAAGAAAAGAAAAGCAGCCACATAACTAAACAGTTGTCTTTTCATAACAAAATGTAGCTGCAAAGGAGCTAATTTATGCACTTGATCTCTCTTATGCAAAAGTAGCAGCTGGAATTATGGTTTCTTCAAAACAGGGACAGTGATATTTCAGAAAGTGTTATTTTTGCCTTACTGTCTCTTTCCCCCTCTGTCAAGAAAATAGGCAAAGCAAGATTAGACTTAAAGAAAAGTGCAAGGATGTTTCTGATGGCAGCACGCTCAAGAAAGAAACAAAACCAGAGAAAAAGTTTGAGAGTTCACATCTCATTTGCATACTTCTCTGCCACAAGCAAGTTTGGGTTTTTTCTCACAAACAGCGGTAAGTGTTTACCAATACTTTGGGGAGAATAACTAAGAAAATCAAAGCGGAAGTGATGCTGTGGCACTAAAGAAAGTTCTTTTCTGAAGGGTTAAGGGTTGAATTGGTAGGATCTCAGTCAATAAGCAGGTAAGAGTGACTTGAAAGTTGCACATTTCATCTATGAAAGAAATGGATGGCATATGAACACTAAGTTTCCCAGTTGAATACGGACCATGAATGGTCTTGTTACAACTCAGTCCCTGTGAGTCTGGCATCCCTCCTTTGTAGATGGGAAAATTATTAGGTTTGTTTGAATTCACTCATTGGAAAATTAACATGCAGAACCTAGAAGGTCTTTTTTTGTACCCCAATTCCAGGAAAGTATAAAATAAGTATAATAGCAAATTATTTCTGAGTGAATGAAAGAAAATACAAAGCCTGATCTCAAACTTTTTGGATTACAAAATGGACAACGGTAGACATAAAGAATGGCTCTCCATTCAAATGCCTTCTGCCTTCATCCAAACCCCAGGAAAGTTAGGAACACCTCCTGCTTCATCTAGTGCCGCAGTAATTCAACTAAATGGTTTACTGCACTGAAAACATAAGTGTAGCAGAACTTTGAGAATTAAATTGAATTAATTGTATTAATTTTGTTCTTCCAGCAGCTGAGTTCACAGCTCAGGCTGCTTGGTTTGTGTATATGAGCAGCGTTCCTGTCTGAAGTACTGTATTTACACATGAATAACAAATCTGGATGATATAGCAGAAACCATGATCTGTGTTTTCCTCTGGCTACGCATGTTCTATTTTTCAAAGTGTGAAGGTGAAAGAGGCCTGTTCATTACCAACTACTGTCAGGACAAGTAAAAGACTATACCCAGATTATGTTGTCTAGACAGTGAGGGCAGAAACAAAGCCAACACTTCCCTGGCAGGCTGTGTTCATGGATTATCATAATCTAAAAACAGGCACAGTAGTTCACTACCTCAAATATCTAAATCCATATCTCCTGACACTGAATGCAGTTCTCCTTCCCCAGTGAAAGGGGTCTTAAAGTACTATGTCCTCAGGATTTCACATTGATACTTCCCTGAAGTTTGAGTGAATCTGTCTTTGATAGGAAAATGCTTAAAAATTGATAAAGTTCCTGTAAATAATGTTTGAGATTACTTGTAACTTTCTTATCTCGTTTTCTGTATATGATAATTTTCTTGGCAAGTCTGAATTTCAAATTCATTTCATATTGGTTAGTGATAAACATTGTATGATAAAGCTTTTATTCTCTTTCTCCATGAAAAGGGCAAATAGAAGTTGGTAAGGACTTTAATTTCACTGATTTAATTCAGAGAGCCCATCCTTATGAGACAATTTAGTTGTTTTGTACCAGAAGCTCATTCAGTCCATTAATTCCTCCACAAGAGTAGGCCGTGGGTTTCTTGAGGTGTCTGAGCGCCATTTATATTTATAGAGAAGTAAAAATCAATCAACTGGTTCCTTGGAAAAGACGGTTTGGTTCCCAGTGAGGCTAAACAATGACATAGCACTTAAGAGATTAGTACATGCCTGATCCACGAGTCCCTGGGCCATTGTCTTGCAATGCAGTTTGGAATAGCACCAATATATTGAAGCATGAAATCAACTCTTGCAAACAACACTTTTTCTGCTCAGGAGCATCCTGAAGTACAAATGTACATTTGTACTATGTACAAATGCTGTGTGAAATAAGAAAGTGCCTCTCAAGGCAGAAATAATTTTTAGATCAAGAACAGCTCATTAGCTGTACCATCAACTAGAAATTTGTATTTAGGGTAACCAGCATCTCCAGATTACCTTTAGCTAATATGAATACAGTAGAGTGCAAGATTGTGAAGTGAGGATTGAATTAAAACAAACTTGTACTGATTTGCTGATTATTACAGGAGTGAAAACGCCCTAGTCCCCAAGAGATTTGTTATTAAATCACTACAGCTCTATAGTATGCAACTGCCTCCAGCCTTCCTTGCTCCAAATCGACTGTGTCATCATTTTCCTACTTAAACCCTTTAAAAGGTGTCAAGGTTAACACAAGAAAAGCAAGAATGAGCAAAAGCTGACATACAAGCCTTGAGGGTTATACAGTGTCCATGTTTTCTCAATTTCCTGTCTTCTCCCTGTGTTTTGTCTGTTCCTATGATGTCTTTATTCTTCTTTTCTGTGATTCTACTCTTGTTTGAAATCTTGGCTCTATCTCTGGCTCCAGGACTGTGTTTGTCTGGGGCTCAGTACTGTGGCATGAAGTTCTGACACGTTCACTGCACTTCTGCTGGCTGGCTGCGATCTGTACCTATCTGCATGCAGAAAACAGCAGAGGTTTTGAAGGTGAGTCAGAACAGAGTTCATTGTAGTCTCTACTTGTGCAATGTGTGTATATAGCTTCTGTTTGTGGTTTTTCACTGCCTGTACTTCATACTAATTAGTTCAAAGTAGATGGAAATTGCTACAGGAACAGCTTGGTTATAAGTGACTCTAAAACATTTAGTGGAGTGCAAGATGTAATCTTTGGTCTTCTACCAAAATCAGCACAAAGACCTTGATTGTACCAACAGAGAAGAAAATGTTGTTTCCCTACCCAACATGCTAAATCTCTTCCAGACACTGATTTTCGTGAGTGTTTCTACTGACCTTCTCTCCCAGATGGAACCAGACGTTCCATCTACTTTAATTCTTCATGATCTTTCTGTAAATGTTTGATGTTGTCAGTTACAGGGTTTTCCTCCTGCAACGCTTAAAGCATGTGATGGCTTGTTAGGCCACACTTTCTGCCACATTTTTACTCCTCACAGTCTCAATAGTGTCAGCTTGTCACAACCAATAAAGCTTTTGCAGCACCTCAAGAGGTGTTTTCTGCTTGTCTTTCCCCCCTCTTCTTTTTGTTCATTTGAGGAAGGTTAAATCAGGTAACAGCTACAATAGGAGAACTACTTAACAAACCATTAACAGTTTTCTAGCATGATTGCAGGATGTAAGTTGGCTCCACCTTGTCCTTTTAACTGATCTCAATAGGCACAGGCACCCGCTGAGCAGCTGAGATAGACATTTTGCTATACTTATCATTTGGTTCTGTGATTTTTGCTCAATAAGTAGTGCCATTAGGTCTACAAAGCACCTAAGATCTTCTCTGAGGCATTTATACCTTTTTTTATTGAAGGAAAGTTTAGCTGAGACTGAGGTTGAGGTCTCACTAGATAAAGTCCTGGCTCTTCAAATCTTTCCCTTTTGAAAAGGCGTTCAGTTCCATTCGGTCGTACCTGGCTTATGCAAATTGCACAGCATATCCAGTAAAAATCAGGCATAGGCTTTCCTTGTATTTGCACCTCATTTTACAGTATTCTAGATCTAATGTGTGGCTTTCCTGATAATTTTTTTGGTCAAACTGCATTATTAAACTACTTCTAGTAATGTAGCCTAGGGAAAAGAGCTTTCACCTCACTCAGAACACTCAGATACCTGCCTCTCCCTCTAAGCTGCTTAACCTGCTCTGTGTTTCAGTGACCTCTAAGGATGAGTGAAGTGGCATGGAAGTGAGATCTGATTCAGAGAAAACTCCAGGAACAAACTTGCCAACGAAGTTTTAAGTTGACAAGCAGGTATTCTTTATTACGGCTCTGGGAGACACAGGGGATAGGTCCTCCTAGCGCGCGTCCCCGTATTGCTACACAAGCAGTCCTTATATAGCTACAGAGCATACATACATGTTCACGAGGCTATGTATGGATTACATCATTTTCCAGGAAATTCCCCACATGGGTACAAACATGTGGTGGTGGTCTTTCGGGGCCGTTTACTTCTTCCAACAATCTTCATCACTGCTGGCAGCCTTTGAAGCACAGGAAGTAGATGCTTATACCAACTTAATCAGTTCATTAACACTACAGGCATAACAATCATCCTATCCTCCTGCTTATCAGTTAGCTTAACTGCAGCCCATCCTGGGCTCCTGCCATTCCAGATATTCCTTATCCTTACGTCCTGCTCTTCTAGCCTGTTTTTCTTACGCTCATTTTGTACTAAGGTCATAAAGGCCTAAACTACGTCAACAACAGCAGTTTATCTTGTACAAGAATTCTCAGCATGTTCTCTAGCTGTACTCTATTTTTTTTCTCTGTATATCAAGCATCTCAGTAATTTTCCATTACTACTGTTACAAAGCCATCAAACTTAATATTACTTAAAATTGATTCTAAAGGTTTATATATTTCATTTTGTAATTTTTTCCCCCCCTTGTCTCAGATCCTGAAGCTGGATCGCCATATGATTCTCCCTATGTACTTCTGCCTGTTCTAAGTTGTCCTCTGAGTAGAGGACTTCTTTGACTGCTGCAGCATGGAACCTGCTTTCGTGAGCCTAGTAGGGAAGACACAGGGCAATTGTCAAGATAAAAGGGTATTACTTATGACTGTGATATCACAGCTGTGGTTCCACTCTCTTCTCACTCCAGTTGCTCACCTACAGCTTCATGGTGAGGTAGTAATTTATAAGCAGCTGAGCCAATGTGCTATTAAAGATAGAATTATTTCAAAATGACAAAATAGGATTCATGTATTACAGTGAGCTATGGAGTGGACTGTATCATTCCAGCATGTGCATGAACGTCTTTGATATTCAATGACACTAATCCGGCTAAAAACTCAAACAGATTCTATATTTGAGTAGATGAAAATTCAAATTGTCACAGTCAAAGCTAGAACCATCTCACTGCTAATGAACACACACAAAATGGACTTGTGGAATCACCCACTTCCTAAAATAAGCTTCCAAATGGCTGTTCATGTGTGTTAGCCCTTGAAAATTTCTTCTCAGGACCAATGGGCACTTCAGATGCATTCTCCTATGGCCCACTGATTCTCAGCTTTGTATTTGAAGACCTGACTAAACCTCTCTTTTGGATTTGTTCCAGAGGTAATTCTCAGATGTTTACAGCTTCTCAAATACTCAAACTAATCTGAGCTCCTTCTCTGTTCCTCCGTGATGATTATTTCCATGCCATTTTGCAAGTCTGACCTACATTTTGGCTTCAGGCTCCTTTTTTGAGGCATAGAACTTATTTTTTTAATGGGAAAAATAATGTGGTTTTATTTACTGTTTTTTTTTCACTCAAATACCTGCAACTTTTACTTAGGCACTTTAGAAGTATTTTTTCTATGAAATCAGTGGTTTAGACAGAGTTATTCAGAGAGTTTTATCAGTTGAACCTGGCAGGAGAGAAGCCATTGACTGGGGATTCCGTGTTTTCCAGCACTGTGATTAGAGTGCAAGAGGCAGGATATCCTAGGAGAGTCCCACAGTCAACAACTGGGACTTAACAAATGTCTGGAACACAAGACTGATCCTAGGAAATCCAAAAGACTTATCATGCCAAGATTCAGCTCTTACTAGCTTTGAAGTGTTTGTTTAGGTAGCATTTTTAGTTCATCCTGGGCTGGTTTTAAGATTACCTTATCTTCACTCACTCTTTACATGAACAAAATTAGGCTCTCCCAATAATACTCATTTCTAATGTGACCAGAGGTTGAAAAATCAGTTTTAATGGGAAATATGATTGGTAGAACAAATGTAAATATAAAAATGCTCAATTATGTTTTCCTGCATCAATCCCAAAGATTCCCATTCTGTATTTCATGTTATTTACGAAATTTGTTTCTCGACATAATGGAAATCACATTCATTTCCATCGTTAGGATGTGTAAAATTTGCTGCTATCACTCACATTACTAGACACTTTTACTGTAGAAAACGAAAGGTAATTGGTACTTCAGGCAGGCCACAAATCTTTTCTGGCAGCAGTGTACCACTCACAGTACATTGATTGCAAAAATTAGTTAATTCAAGAGGAATATTATATTCCTTGAGTCCTGGCATAAATCTCTCCACATTCTGCATGAATTACTGCCAGCAAGTTAGAAGATAGATTTCTGTCAGCCCGATTCATTGTGTGCACTCCTGATTTAGATGCTGCTCATTCCAACACCTCTTCTAAAACTGATATATATTGCCTATTAAGTCCACCAGAAAAGACCTTAAATGGCAGGATTCAATAATATTGGGCTAATCTGCTGCTTTTATTTACTGATCTTCTTAGGGTTGTAAATCCTCAACTGCCTGGTGTTTCTTACTTCATTAACTTTGTGAATGAAAACTAATGAGAGCACAGTGTTTGTACAAGGATGAGAATCTGTCTTTCTGTACATTTGGGATGCTTTTCATTGTTAGTGTTCAGGAAATGAGGTTTGAAATTTCTCTAACACACCTAAGAAATTTTCTCAGTGTTCACCTAATTAAAGTACATCTGGGTCTGATGTAATGATTGCCTATGGCAACCTCTTGTATTTGTAAGCTTCTACCAATTTCTGAACTTCAAGAGTCATTGCAAATTTTCGTCATTCTTTTGGCCTACCTGAGGTTCAAGAAGATAATACAAGATGCAGACCAATTATAATTCCTTTACCATGGACCGCTGCCTGTGCGAGGCCTAGGATGAGGAGGTTTCAGTAAAAAATGAATTAGTACTGTTATTCAAGTGCAGAAGAGAGCCATGAGGATGATCCAGGTGGTGGAGCGCCTCCTGTATGAAGACAGGCTGTGAAAATAGGGGCTGTTTAGCCTGGAGAAGAGAAACTGTGTGGAGACCTCAGAGATCTGAAGGTGGCCTACAGGGATGCTGGAGAGGGACTCTTCCTCAGGAACTGTAGTGATAGGGCAAGAGGTGATGGGGTTTAACTGAAGCAGGGGAAGATCAGGTTAGATATAAGGAAGAAGTTCTTTACTGTGAGTGTGGTGAGGCACTGGGACAGGTTGTCCAAAGTGGTGGCAAATGCTCCATCCCTGGCAGCGTTAAAGACCAGGTTGGACAGCTTTGGGCAACATGGTCTAGTGTGGGGCCCCTTGACAGTGGGAGGTGGCATTGGAACTGGATGATCTTAAGGTCCTTTCCAACCCAAACCATTCTATGATATCTGCATGTGGGTCTTTGGCTCTGCCTAAGACACTTGGACCCCTGCAACTTCTTTGGGACCAGGTTTAATCTCAAGGTGATACCTGCAGATGAAATACATGTGCTCATGTGTGCATTTTTGGTCCATAACTCAAAACATACAAATAGTTATAATGTTTTGAAGGGTCAAGTTGAGTTGAATTAATAAGGCTAACAGAACAACCGTATAAAGAAGGAAGGTTTTCTGGTGCTCCAAGCAAGCTCAGCTTATTTTGTGGAAGGAGACTGATCTGGTTTTCTGCTAGCTAAAAGGGGAACAAATCTGTGAGCCAAATGGTGTTAATGTTGTGATGGGAGCATTCATCAATGACATTTTCTGAGTTCTTTTGTTTAAAGAAATCAGTGTGCCAGAGATGATGATAGTAGAGTGCAGTAACAGTTGATCTCCTGATTTGTTTTCAGTGGTAAAATAGTTCTCTAATAACTTTGCTGTCTTTTTATATAGAAAGAAAACTGGTTTAATGGTTAAAGTTAAGGATTTATGGCTTTACTGTGAATTTTTTGTCAGAATATCGAGGAACTGCATTTTCAGGAAAAGTAACAGTTTTCAACAGTAAAAACAGTCTTTGTTACAATAAACCATCACAGGTGGCAAAATTCACAATTTACCCTCTTCACAGAGTCAGAAAATGCTGCTTATTTGGGACTACACCTTCTTTCACTGAATTGGAACTGATAGCAAGAGAACTGAGAGCAAGCTGAAGATGGAAGATGCCTGTCATATACTATTGCAAAGTGAGGAACGACCAAGACCTCAGATGTTGGATTGAAAGTGATTCTCATCAAGACCTGTTTCCTGCTGGCACAGGGAATATAACCACACTCATCCCCATAAAAAAAGGTCCATTTAGGAAGATGCAATTATAAATGTGAAAGAGATAAGAACTTTAGTTTCTTCTGATCCAAATCCCATTAAAAGTAAAGGTGCAGAGAGATCCATGACATAATTCTTTGCTGCCATTTTTTTAGTAGAAAACAGAGCAGAAGCCATGGGAATTGTAACTTAATGAAAGGAGGCTCTTGCATGAGTCATTTCGATGGATTGTGTAGACACTCATCTTAAGCAGTGCAAACACATTGATATAATAGACAATGAACAAAGCGGATGTTATCAAACTCTTAGGTCTTTGGTGAGCATTGATTAAGAAAAGCCTCTGCACAAAGGAAGAGAATAGCTATAATCATCATCTTACCTAAAACTTGCTAACCCCTGGAGAATAAGTGGAAATAAATGTTGTTATTGCAAAAAAATAAAAAAGGGCAGCCTGAAAATAGTTTTGATAATGGCTGTCTTGGAAGTGCCTGATTTTTCCATTAGTTTTCCCTTAATTCTCAGAAAATATGCCTTTGTGAGACTGTCTTATTGAACTGCACAAAGTACTGCATGCCTTATAAAGATGCATGAGTAATGTCTATGGAAAAATATAAAAGAAGTTGAAAACATACATGAATATGCAAATGAGCAAATCTGGTGAGATATTTTGGTCATTTTAGGGAGGCATCTGAGGCACAGATCACATAAGGAATTGCAAGACCCTAAGCTAAAACAGGGCAAAAAAAAAGCTGAAGACAGAAATCAGCTGATTTCTTGTGACAAATGCCACAAATGGAAGAGCTGCCTCATACTTGAAAAAGTGAGGCAGCAAATGCAACAACAGCTTATAGTAAGTTGTCATAATTAATTCTCACCACACGAACAAAGAAAGACAACAATATCACTGCAGATAAGGAAACTCAGAGGAGTAATGGTCAGTTCTGGACAAAGCTGAAGATCAGTGCTCATGTCAACATGATCCCAGAAAATATTAGCGCTGGAGGAGAAATACTGATAGTACCAGATAAGTGGACAAAACTGAAGATTTTTATTACATTCTGGTTTACTACAGATAGCCCCACTGAGGAAGCATGTGAAATCAGTGCATGGGTAAATAACGAATGTTTGAAGCTGCAGCTCCTAAGATTACATAGAATAAAATGTATAATTCATTTAAACATGTAACTTCTCAGAAAGAAGAAAACTCAAACAACAGAAGTAAATACCAGAAACATGTTCCAGGATTTAGGGAAGCTTCTTAAAGAGAACAAATAGAACTGGAAACACCTATTTACAAGCCCCTTGGAAAAATGTAGTCTTGCAAAAACAAGGATAAAAGCAATAAAAGAGCAAAGCAACTTGCCTCAGAATCACAGAGCAAACAAGAGAACGAAGAGGAATGACGTTACATATCAGTCACTGCAAACAAAATAATTAATACTTTCTCCCTCTCTATTCCCTCCAAATATCAAACTAAAGATAGATAGACAGACAGATGTGAATATTTTTGACCAGTTAAACAGGGGCATTCTTAAATGTGTTTTATGGTGGATGTATTAATTATGGAAAAATATTTGGTATCAGTAGATTTTGTCCAAAAACCTTAAGAAACAGAACACACTTTCATGTTAGGGAATGCTGTTTCTGCAGCCTGGCTTCTGGGCTTTGCCTGGGCACCTGACTTCTTTCACTGGAAAATAAAGTACATCTTTGATGGAATAGATGGTAAGTCTTCACAGATGATGTTTTGATCCATGGAAAAGCTGTAGAAGAGCATGACTGCAGGCTTCATGTAGTTTTGAAAAGCTGGCAAAACAAATGAAAATATAAATTATCTGTATTAGAAATAACATTCCTAGAAGCAAGGTGCTCAAGCAGATCAGATAAGAATAAGGCTTCTACCAGCATTCTTGTCCTTGTAGATAAAATACGATCTCTATGAATTTTTTTAATGATTCCTAAACATGGTCATGGACAATGGTAGGGAAATTAGGGTTGTTCAAAGATTGGAGATGTTCAAAGAGATGCCTTTGAGTAGTGGAAGTATGTTCACAGGATGCAAATTTGAATAGAGCCAAATATGAAATTAAGGTATTCAAGAAGCACTAAATTTGATGCCCTTAGGAAGGTTAATACTAAGCTAGTTCCAACACAGATGGCAATATGGTAAGAACTGGAAATTAGTATTATATTATATATTATATAATTATATATAATATATATTATGTTATATATTATATTATATTATGTAAGTTGAGTATCTTATATTTAATCCATGAGTATGAGAAGTTTTCTGTCTACTCACAGAGGTGCCTGGAACCTGTCCATAAATCACTTCTTGCCATTGAAAGAGAAAGGCCTTACAAAAACAGAGATTAGTTTTAAATGCCCATATATATTCTCTAAATAGAATATAAATGTGGGACATACTTTGTAGCTGAAGTACAGAAGATGAGAAGAACAAAGTTCCAACCTAAATTGTAGGAGTTTCGATTTTGCTTTCAAAGAATACTATAACACTATTCTGTCCGGGCCAAGATGTGAAATAAGATTGTCAATACTAATGCTGAGAATGAAGAGCTTGCTTGATTTAACTGAAGCTTTTAGCAGTGTGAGATTTGGAAAACATTCCGGACATTCTTTATTTGCTTAGCAACAAATCTTCAGGACTAGGATGGGATCATTAAAAGGTTACAGAGAAACACTGAAAAAGTTATACAAAGATCATCTAAGGACTAAAAAGTGAATGGAAGAAGAACAACACTTAGGAATTTCTGAAGCATCGTCACCTGCAAAACCAGAAGTAGAATCCAGCAAAATTTCCATACTGATAGCACAAGAAAACAATGGTCCTTGAAGCAGAACGGCTTCTAAAGGATTATTTAATTTCTGTGAGGTAGCATTTGCAGAACATGTTACAGATAAACAGGTGTTTATGCATATCCAGTTTCTCTAGAGATGATACACCTCAAACAATAATGCTTTACAGTTGGGTGATAATTTAGCTGGCAGTGAAGTTAAGCATTCTGCAGTTAGATATATGATAAAATATTACTGCTGATCTGTACTATCTCCAGTCCAACGATTCGATGGAAGACAGTGTCAAAATATTAAGTATATGTAAAGGATGTAAGATGGCTGAACTGCAGGACATGTCCTTGCTAAAATGAATTGTTTTGCTATATCTGTAACCACCATTTAAAAATCTGCAGGTTTATATAGGATACAATATCCAAAGTACCACATGAACTTTGCTTCTGAGGCTTTTTTTATAGGTTGAGAATTCAGTGTTAATTAATAACAATGTTATGTTAATATCATAAGCAACCACAAGTAAGATTTGGATAGATGCCCCAAGGAAGACACTCATGAAAGAGCCAAGCTTAATGAGTAACAAGCATATTGTGCAGAAGCTCACAATGAACACTTAAACCCAAGCAATCCCAAACACCATGCAGATCCCTGTAGCAGTAACAAATACAACATGAAACAAAAGTGGTGTTTTTTTTCTCCACCTTGTGTGTTTGCATAACAAAAGTGCCCTTACATGTTGGCAAATAGCAAGGCTGCTAATCGTAGAAAGTATAGACTGAGAAGCATCTTGATTCATACAATCTGTGTATGCAGGGACAAGTGAATTCTTGTCGGACAGGATTATTGTGTGCCGGGCTCCATCTCAACTGATTTACACAAGCTAATCTTTGAGGGGAAGTTCTGTCCTAGTAATTCCACCACTCCAAAAGACTTGCTGATTTCCAGCCTAAATTCCAGGTGTTTAATCCCAATTTCATCATTGTGCACAATCCCAGTGCTCAGGATCTTGAAATCTGCAGAGGTACTTCCAGCTTCTTACTGTAACTTGCTTATATTCTGTTAGTACAGAATACAAATCCTGCGAGAAATAGCATTCTCTCTGCTAGTTTAGACAGACACTGCGTTTTAGTTTCCTCAGGGCAGCAGAGGAATGGTTGACTGTAATTGCATTGGCAGATGCCTTTCCTCTCTGCTCTGAGGCTTTTCTTGTTTTGTGGCTGTGGCTCAGTGAAGCGAGAGGAATGCCTTCTCCAACACGCACAGTTTTCCAGTGGCACAGATGAAGCCAATGAGCAAACATGCACTTCAGGGTAAATAGTGTCTTCACAAGTATATGTCAGCTTTTGTTCTCTTTCATGTGCAGAAGCCAAAAATGAAGTGACAGATTGGCTAGACATTCAAAATGTGCTGATTTTCCCTGCATCCTGAAACAGCAGAGCAGAGGAAGACTGCAATGACTTGTAACAGGAACACTATAGAGCCAATGCATGGCATGTTTATTCATATACCCTTCTTTAATGTAGTACATCTTAAAATACATCAAAATTTGCAAGTAGCTTTCTTCCCTAAGGGTCAAAAAGTATTTTGCATTCATTAACTACTTTCAGAAACTAAAAGGAAATCTCTGGAAGTGGGAAATAAGACCAGTTTAGGGCAGGTAGCAAGGAAAACTGATACACCCAGATGAAGCTGAAGAGTTCTTTAGGACGTACAAACTTCTCTAGTGCATTCATGTGCAGTAGAAAACAACCTTAGTGGAAAGAAAATGTTAGCATTAAAAAACCCCATTGATCAAGGGTAAAAGAAATTATTAGGGGATTCCAAAAGCATCACCAAACTGTGCTGAGGAGAGCTTGGTGTGTAGATGTCGGGTTAGATCCCTACCCCCTGTTACAATCAAGGTTAGGAGAGGCACACCTCAGTAATCTGAGCAAACTAACAAGCAGCAAAAAGGAAAAAGCCCCAGGGCTGTTTATCCTTCAATTACTATGGCTTTCCTGCTAAGAGTAAAATTAGAAAGATGAAAATGCAATTAACGTCCTACCCACACCAGAAAGTTGAACCATTTACGTTGTATTTTCCCATTAACGTTGTTATTCAGTCAATATAGTTTGTATTAACTTAAATTAACCCTGAAGGTACTACTTCCTCCTCTTCTGGAGGTTAGCAAATTTTGCATAATCCTGACTTCTGGTTTCTTGTCCCTTTCTATTCTTCTCCCTACCTTTTGTGGCTGGTAGTAGTGGACATGACATTCTGAGATGGGACTGAGAAAGGCTTATGAAATACAGTGGCAATAACAGAGGAGCTTATGCTGACAGATAGGAGCAATCAGGTAGTAATGTCCCTCACGTTTAGCCCTTTTATGAAAGCATTTCAGTAGCTGCTATGAAGTGCGGTGAAACAGTTTTTGGTTTGGGGAGAACTCGGTTATGTTTGAACTTCATGTTAACATTGATTGATCTTCTACATGCTCTAATGAGAAGATCTGGCTCCCCTTGATATTCTGAAGCATGTTATTTGTTGAGTTTTCACTGGTTGTTTGTCCCTTATAGGCAGATAATAAGATAGCCATGGCAGGAGTTTATGCCTGAGGGTGAGGGGAGAGCTGAAGAGGAAGCCAGAGTGCCATAGTTTCTGTCCTGAAAAATTTCACTACTATAAGTAGGCTGAAACTATGCTCTCTGATGTCTAAGCAACAACAAATGTGGATTAGCCCATGTGTGGTATAACATCATTAGTGCATACGTACTGCTTAATGTCTTTGTAAATGTGGCAGTATTCACAACCAATCTACTGTCCAACCATCCCACCCTTTCTAATGCTTGGCATCATGAAATCAAACATTTAAAGATAAGGTTTTTCTGTATATATATATATTTAAAATCAGTTATTTTCATATTAGCAGCAAATATTTTGCTCAAGGAAGTCTTGGCTAAAGATCTAACACCTTCCTTTTCCCTTGAAGAAAAGGTCTCAACATTTTAAAAACCTTTCTTTCAGAATTTGCTTGAAATATTCTTATTCCAATGCAGAAAACAGTGCCAGTGTTTTTCACTGCCTGGACTCACAAAATAAGGAGCATGTTATGATTACTGACTCTGACCTTGCAGAGCCTGTTTAGTATAAGCTATCAAGGCTGAACCTTGAAAAGCTGATGACACTTTGTCAATGTAGAGAGCTACACAGATTTATCACAGTGTGACAGGTTGGCATTGCACTGCGGTATTGGTCTCATGATGCTTCATAACCAAATCATAGTGTGATAACCTTGTTCATCCACATACTCTGCAACCAGACTTCAGGATGTGACTTTTAGATTCACACCTTTTTGCTTCCATTTTTTCCCTTCTCTGTTAGCCTGTATGTGCTCTTTCTAAATTTGCTTCTCTGCACGTACTGAAGGAGTTGCACAAGTATCTCTCAGCTGAAAGTACTAGGCTCACCTAACACATAAACTATTGCAACAGCTTCTTGACAGGGGTGAGTGCGTATTGCTATCCTATACACTTGGATAGGAGACATAAATTTAAATGCACTGATGGCTAAAGTTGATTAGAAGCTATGATTTTTTTCGCAGCTTGTTCTTCCTCTTTTAATCTTTTGATGTAACCTTCAGATCATATACTTCTGCTACTTAGCTATATGAATGAGGATCCTCTAACCTATCATGGGATGTGGTTTCTGATGGTTTGATTAATTTATTCTCCTGATGGTAGCCTTGATTGTTAGCAGTGTCTTTTTAGACTGAAATCTCTTAGATTATATCTTGGCAATGTGAATATATTCACATATATATTTTGTATTCAGATAAAATATACAGTACCTATTAGAAAATGCATTCTTTGGAGTATAAAATTGGAGCATGATGACCTAGCCAATTAATATTGTGTTTTATCTGAAGGCCCAAAATATGTGTGAATAAAAATAACAGCAAGAGGATTTTGAATTATTAATAAGGAAATATTTATTGGACAAGCAATGATTAGAAGCAAACAGTAAGGGATTTGCTGTTAGGTGATTCTAGAGAACCTCTTAGTATACATTAAAAGTTCTTAACAATTTTATTCATTCAAAATCCAATGCTATGACCTGAAAAGTCCTATACAAGGTTAGAGTAGCACTGTGATTTGAGATCCTCTGCTCTGGTTCTAAAACTTTGCTTCTAAGGACAAATGGACTTGGTACACGTATTTGTCCCAGTTGAATATCGTCCCAATATTGAATATGAGGTGCAGAAATATGGAATTGAAAACAAAGTTTAAGAAAACTTCATTTAAGTAATCATACAAATAGGAATGACAATGATTCTGAAAATCATTAACCCCAGGTTCTCCCAAGTTCTCAAAGAGTGAACTTAGTAAACAACCAACATTGTAGCATAGTTTAGCTGAAAAAATCACAGAAAGCATCAGTAGCATTATAAAAACAAAACCCTTTTGCATATTATTTCCTTATGGGTATTCCATTACATTAATCTTGCATATGCTGTCTAGTAACCAGAATATCACAGGAACTAAAATGGGAAAATTGTTTGAAAAATTACTCATATTGTTCAATGTATCATCTAGTACTTCCTTACATAATCTCAGTGGTTGGCTGACATCTTTTCTCTATGACATTACTTCGCATTCGGAAACTTTTACTGTCAGGAAGTACTCTTTGGATATTCAGTTTTAGTTTTCCTCTGCTTTAACAAAGAAGTTTTTGCAAACACTTTAATGTGGAGAAAAGCAACTGAAGCTAGTAGCTTGATTCCATCTCAATTGCTAATCGGACTAACTTTTAAGGAGACTAAAAAACAAGTTGTTTGTTTTCAGTTTTCATCCACCACTTGAGTCTTTTGCATCTGTAATTCAGTACTCAATAATTTGTGGAAAGTGTATAAATTAACTGAGAATGAATCAATGGTTTATCATATTTTTCCTTTAGCTTGTACAACTGAGTCATCGTGGTGCTGCAAATCTTATTTGCCTTCCAAAGTTCTGTTTGAAGTACAGAAGCAGCACATGGATGAAATAGCTTAATTAGTCAAAGATATTCAAGGTAAAGCTTACAATGGATCTAACTGTGCTCTGCTGGAAGAAAAAGGAGAAATTAGAAGCTGTTAGCTCCACTGCTGTTAGTTGGCATACTTTATTTTGTCTCCGCAGCTCTATCACACTCCTCCAAGGTGCTGTGGTTCCTCTTCATTGTTAAGATGAATGAACCAACATTTTTCAGCATTTGGTATAAAGAACATAATTCAGGCATAAATGTTTTTACAGATCTCAAAATGCCTGAGGTACCAACTGAGAATCTAGCATAAAAAATACACAGTTTGAATTTGAAGCAGATGAAGTTAACCCTGTGTGCCATGTCTGGAGAGCTGCTGCAGATAGCCCGGTATAAGCAAGTGTGTGATTCCGTTGTGGAGAGTTGAAAACACTGCTATATTTTACTATTTATTTCCCCAAACAGAAACATATGTCGTGAGCTGCACAACCAATTTTGGTGATGTGTTTTAAACCAAAACTGAAAGTGATGTTTGCCACTTCCTAATGCTTTACTTGCAAGAAAACTTCTGGTCAGTACTCAACTTTACTGCAGCCATATGCTCCAGTTCTGGTTATAGATATATTGTGTGATAATCTTAGAACTAAATAGATGAATTGTGAAGTCAAAAACTCTTGCCTACTGTGATTTGGACATTGCAGGGTAACATTGAGTCAGTACTCAAGAACTCTGGTGTCCTTTATGGTTTCCTTCATCTGTCTTTATGGTGCTGCCAATATCATGTAAGACTGAGCTGTATTGTAGTATAAGATTAAAAGCACATGTATTTGAGTTTGAGTTATTGACCTAGTAAGCCCTAAATCATGAAGTACTGCAGGACTTGCACCTGTGATTTGTGTGAAAGTACTCCCCCCCTTGCCACTTGAAAGCATGTTTTGAGAATCTCTGGGGACAACACATCTGGGGCCATTTGGAGTTCCCAAATGCCCTGTGCTGGGTGATGCATTCCTTCTGAGTGTCATTTGGCATCAATATGCTTCCCCTTTCTGATTTGGAAATAAGAATAACCTGTAAGAATAAACATATGTAATTAGAAAGGAGAAGTGTTTGAACACACATGTACATAATGTGCCTCAGTGATCAGAAGAGATTATGTCAAGAAGGACATAATAGGAATAGGAGCTACCTTTCAGTAAAATGAATCATTTTGTCTCTCTAATTGGAGACAGTGGTGACCCATACAGAGAAGAATGGTATCTGATTACATCCATAAATGTCAGATATAACATGGTAGGTTGTTAATTTTCTGACACATGTTCCTCACTCAGGAGGGTGATTGATGTTGCAAGAGTATCTAGGTGAGAAATTCTTATGCCCATCTGACAGTTTAGGCATTCCTTGCATGCTTTAAAGAAGCTGATTTAGTGTGAACTAGAAAGTAGTATTCTGCTCTAGCTCAGAAAACTTGTGCAATATTTAGAACTGTCATTCATTTTTCCATACCAAAGCTTCTTTCATTTGTCTTGATAAATTTCTCCAGTGTTTACACAGCACTCTCATTAATGTTTGGAATTGTCTTCTGCACTTTGACTATTTCCAAAGCTTTTGGTTGCTATCTTGCACACCAGTGATTTACGTTATAAACAAATAAAGGCTGAAAGAACAGCTAGTGAATATTGCTCTGAATCTCAGGTGCTTGCTAGAACTCTCTTTCTTCATATATAATACTTATTCTGTTTGCTTCCAATTCATACTTGGAAACGGACATTGAATGTGCACGTTGTTAGTGCCATTCTGGAGAAACCTAAGGATATGGGATTCTGCACTGAGTGGAAAAGCATAGGGTGCCTGTGGACATCCTATGGCTACAGCAGCTTTCAGTCTCTGCCTGTTGGGAATAAGTAAGAGATGTGATGTGCTAAACTCATTGAACTGATCTATAAAAAACATCACAGCTTTTGCAATTCAATACAATGGGGAAGCAAAGGATCTTTAGTGCTATATGCTAGTGAATGTTGGTGATTAGTAGCGACTTATGAGCCCTTGGTGCCAGCAATTAATAATGAATAACAATCAGCAATTAATTTCTGGTGGCAATTGATTCATCTGTGACTTATTGCTCTTCAGTGATCTGTAATTGCTTGAAACTGATTCACAAATGATCGGTTGAGGGAGCATTCTGGGAGTGTGTTTCAGTGATAGATGGTTATTGCCATACCTTGTCTGTTTGCCAGTGAGTGTCAGTGTCCCATTGACAGGGATTATTAGTGATTATTGTTGACTTTTAGTGGGAGGCTGTGCAAAACACCTGTTAATAAGCTTAAGGAAACAGGTTGGTAGGAGACCACACTGCAAAACAGCAGAAAAGCAGCCGTGGCCCAGCTGTCTACTTTGTGGAGGTCTCTGTCAAGCAATGTCAGGCTTCCTGCTGATGACATTAAGAATAGGAGTCAGGATGACACAGGGAGGCATCAACTGCTGAGGGAGTGGAAGGGAAGCATCTTCGTCAAAAAAAATGTCAAAAACCCAACAAAAATCCTTCACCCTAAACATCCTGTTTTCTGTTGGCAACAAGAGCAGATGAGTCTTTGCTTTTGGAGGGACAACTTCTGCCACTTTCCTTTGCTTATTTTAATGTGGTCATTTCAGGATGCCAGACTGCAAACTGTCCCCTGCTGCTAAGAAGTCTTGAGTTGGATCTGCATGATATCATTTCATAGAATAGTTTGGCTTGGAATGGACCTGTAAAGGTCATCTAGTTCCAATCCCCCTTCCATGGGCAGGAACACCTTCCTTGCAGTTGGGCTTGTTGAGCCTCATGAAGTTCACATAGGCCCACTCCTTGACTTGTCCAAGTCCTTCCTTCCAGAGCATCAAGCACATCTCACAGCTTGGTTTTGTCTGCAAAGCTGGTGAGGGTGCACTTCATCCTGCAATGTCATTGATGAACATATTGAGCACTACTGGACCCCTGAGAGACATGACCCATCACTGATCTCCATTCAGACATTGAGCCATTGACCACTACTCTCTGGATGTAAACATACAGACAATTCTTTATCCACCAAACAGTCCACCCATGAAATCCGTATCTCTCCAATACAGAGAGAATGTTGTGGAAGACCACACCAAAGGCCTTACAGAAGTCCTGATAGAGGACATCTGTAGTCCACCGATGCATGTTTTGATCAGGGACAGGTGTTGCCTGCTGACTAGCAGTTAAAACTTCATGTCTGAATACTATTGGATCCCCTAAAAAAAAAAAAAAACAACCAAAAACTACAACCAAGTGGTAGGAAGGGGGTGGGTTTAGGGGAGATGAAGCTTCACACAAGTGAAACTTCAAATGCAAACTCAGCATGACAGCAATATGAGGGCTTGCAGGTGTGAGGCCATGCGAGCAGCAGTCTGAGAACACCAGAGGGAACACTGCCACAGCAACTGAGGTGAAAGGCTCTAGAGTTGCAATTGAAAGGTAAGCTACTCAACTGCAAATAGATGACCTTTGCCATTATAAAAGCTAAGACAACTAAGGCAATGTGAAAATAAGTTTTAGGTTTTCAGGCTCTCTGTTCATTGTGACTGCTTATTATCTCTATCTGAGCAGCCAAAATATGCATGACTGACCAGCATTTGAGGACAAGGAACCATTTAAATTCCTCTTTTTGTCCTTGTTTTCCTGAGTGCATATCCCATAGCTCTGTGAGATTTTTGAGCGCATTTTTTTCATCCCAGCTGTTGTGAACTTGCCTGTCAGCAGGGAAAATGCTTCGAAAGACATTGGAAGTATATCAGAATTTCAAGGGTATTTTTTATGCTCCTTTACTCCAGAGCAGGTAGATAACAGCTGAAGTTAAAAATAAACAACAAAGACCCACTCTCTAATCCTTGTGCATATCTGACAAGCTATCTAGAGATTAAAGTACTTTCAGACTTGAATACTGGGATGGTTTGGGCTGAAATCCAGGAAGAGTTGAAAATAAGATCAGTAGAGAAGATATAGCTTACGTCACTTCTTAAATGGAACACAATATATCACAGTGCTCAACTCAAAATAGAATTTACATAGGATTTAGGTATCTAAGTCCAAAAGCCTGAGTCTACAGACACTACCTAACAGCTTAAGTGCCTGAAAGCTTCATGATTTCTCATTTTTCACCAGTGAAGTTGCTTTTTCAAATAGTTTGATTTAATGAAATGGTGGCTCAGAGATCCTGTTTTCAATCTTCAATTGAGAACATGTTATCCTATGAACTTCCTTTTGAGGGGAGGGAAGCCCCCCCTGGGTTCTAAGTACATCACTTTGGTACTTCTTAGTAGAACATGTGATGAAGCATACATGTGCATCTGCAGCATCAGAAGCTGAACATTGCACTTGTAAGGATTCAGTCACAAAAACAAGACAAAGATTTGATTATTCACAGCCCACAATCTGTTGCCCACAGACTTGGAATAACAGAATGGGGCTATTCTATTATATATATTCTATTCTGTTTCTCAGCGAATCCATTAGTGTTCAGAACACTAAAATGTAGACAATAACTTTTCTGTCATTCTCTTAGGGAGAAATACTCACTTGTGAAAGGCTGTAGTTTGAATTTTATGAATTTGGGACTTTTAAATGCAGCTTCGATGCATCTCATGCTTTGCAACCAGCACATACAGAAGGAGGTAACTGCATCCCAAAGTTGTGTTTGTATGTAAACATTCACATTTCTTGGTTCAAAGAAATAACAGAACCTCTTTGCAGGGTCCAAAATAATCAAAACTGCCACATAATCATATCCATCAAAATGATTGTTCTACTTGTAAAGGAAGATTGTCCTTTCAGGCATTCTGAATTAGCAACTATATTTGGTTTGAGGCATCATCGTTTAAGTATCTTCCCTGGAAAAAATCTCCAGACTTACAGGTGGAAATGAGATGTAGACAGGAATTGTGTTAAACTGTTTGTCTGTCTACAGTTGATGGATCAATGTCACTTTAGTTAACATTTTTCTTCATTTGTGCTCTACCTCCAAATAATTGACTTATTTTTACAGCTTGACTTGTGTGCATTTTACATATTTCAGCATCTGACATTTATCATTTTCTTGATTCAAAAGGCTTTTACCTCTTCAGTTTTCCTAAAATTCTTGGCTTTAAGGATTGTTTTACTCGTATCTCCTGCCCTTATTAGGGACCTCTCCTGCACTGTAACCCTTTTCTGATCACTTTAATATCTGTTCAACTTCTTCAGCATGATTTTTAAGTATCTTAAAATATAGGTGCTAGATCCTCTAAGCAATGCTGCTACCTATTTATTTAGAATTGCACACCCCTAGGAAAATATTTTTGAGCATTTTGATTTAATCTAAACCAAGCAAGATAATTTACAAAACAATCTCTGGAGGTATATAAGAAAAACTTGTTAATCATAACCACAGCAGCTTCCAAAACTCCAGTACAAATATTTGCACTTCTGTCACAGCCACTTATCTGATCTGTGCCGAATGCTGACAGATTTTAAAGACAATCATATTAAGTATTAATCAAGCTTGAAAGATAGAGCTGAGTAACAGCATACTAAAGAGACATCCATCTCCAAAGACAACAGCACACTCCAAATACTCAGCCTCCTGTTGCCCTGAAAAATGTTTAAATCTCTTTCAATCCCATGCTGTTTCCTTGAGTCTTTTTCACATCTCTTTCTTGATGTATTTTCCCAAAACTTCAAATAACCTACCCTTGTGAAATGATTAAATACACAGAACAGGGCTTCTCTCTCAATGGTTTCACTTCACTTAGTAAGAACAGGAGCAGAATAAACCAGCCGGATGTATTTTATTTAAACCTTTCTCTGCCCCTGTGTACAACGCTGATCGCATTTCTACCTACATATTCTCTTTCTCCCATGACAGCATACATCTTTTTTGCTTGAGCTTCTCTTTTCCCTTTTTAACTTTGTAGGTTTTTTTCCATAGCATCTATTAGACTGGGGAAAACTGTATATAAGCGCTGCTGCTACATGAACACTTCAAGTCCCGTGTTTAGTATTTTTTCCACGATGCCTTCTCACATTATTTCCAGTGATTTCACCCCAACTCAAGTTGCATCCGTAATATTGTCTGACTTTTTTCTAGGACAGGTCCTGTTTGCAAAGCAATCAGCAGGTGCTACTTTATTCCATCACCAGATGTATTATCTCAATTACTGCGTCTGTTCTGCTCTATCAAGTTGTTACCAAAGACTGCACTAGTGGCAGCCTTCTGTGCTGCTCCCTCAGGCTCTGTCTGGGCCTGTATCCCACAAAGATTAGTTGCCAGTATCCATACTGACAGACTTTGGCCTGCTTGAATGCCTTCACGATATAGGATGGCTCTTCTGCTTTGCAAATGCTGAGGTCTGAGTACATTGACATGCTTTTTGCTATCATTTCCCCACAGCTGACTGAACGTCCAGATGCTATTTCCCTTGAGACATCGTAGTCATTGAAAGATGGCACAAGTCACTAGTTAGGATTTTTGCATGGGTGTGGGTGGAATAGAATTGAGTCAGGAGACAAAATGCATGATAAAGCTTGATCAGGGAAAAAGCTCAAACTTGCTGCTGTCATAAAACCACCTTTCCTCATTCTCAATTCCACATAGACTCAGTTTCACATAGTCTATAGGCAATGAACAGGTCCTGACAGTATCCAGAGAACATTTCCTTGGCCACACAGGGCACAGGCAGGGGAATTCGTTCTGTGTATTTGTCCATCATGACACATTCTGACACAACACATCTGGACAGGCCCCAGTCATTCACTATCAGGGCTCTGTACAAAGGAAGAAATATAAATCGATCAGAATGGCCTCTCCAGTCACAATTCTCCAGAGAAGCCCCTGGTTTAACTATGCAAATGTGCTAACAGCATTTGGTTATAAAACTATACCCAACCTGATCAAAAAAGAGAAGTAACTTTATGTGCTTCTGGACTGGCCTGTAAATCAAGGCGTGAATGCTATCAGTACAAGCATCTCAGTCAGGGCAGGATGGGGACAGAGATGCCTTCCTGAGATGCTCCAAGAGAAACTATTTCTGTCTTATCCAGCTTTCTAGATATACTTTGGGTCCTGGTCCAAAAAGCCCTCCTTTGCTGTGGAAGACTAGAGCAGCTGAGTAACTGAATCACAAGCAGAAGGTAGGTTTTGATTCTGAAATATGACTGTGCCATCCTTGGGTGATTCAATCTGTTCTGATTTGTACTTATGCATGTACCAGACTCTGGCCAGCATGTAAAATTTCCTCTATATGAGGCCGTTCTCCATCTTGTCACTCAGCAAGGTGTTGACCTTGCAGATGTCATGGGTGAGAGCACAGAGGGAGGAGCAGATGGGCAGAGGATGGATGGGATTGAGCACTATGAAAGAGCAGCCATGTGTCAGAAGAAATGATTCCTAGCCAAATACCAGCTTCTGTTTGTATTTTTTCTACCTATACCCCTGTGTGTCTGTGCATATCTTCTGATGTCTGTTCAGAAACATGCAGCTGGCTGGTAACCTTCCCCAGCTGGTGGTAGAAGGGAGCCAAATCTGCAGACAGGGATTGCCTAAGGAAAAAGTGGCATCAGATGCAAGCCAGTGAGCTACAGGGAAAGCATGGGTGCTACAGTTCTGCTGGCATGCTCGTGTGATTGACTTGTTATTTGTGGCTTGTACAATGGCAAGTGTGGGGAATTGCTGGGCATGTTGTGCAGATATACTGGCAAAGGTCTTGTAGAATGGATTAACTGAACAGGGACGGTGCTGTGTGGGGCACTTCTGAGAGGGGATAATTCAGACTGCTCTGTAATTAGAGGCTTGGCCAAATCTGAGATTCTGGACTTCTGCCTCTGATACTCTTCATCTGATCCCTGTAGATGTATGTAATGTATTGCATGAAGTGAACAAGGCTGCCAGTCCCACTGATTTCATCAGGATTATTGTGGAATTATATTATGTCTAGGCATGCAAAGTAAGCCCTTTATTATATATTTATCACTCTTCTGATAAATCCTTAAAGTATAAACAGTATAATATACACAGTTCTTAATTCTATACTCTGTAGAGGACAGCTGGTTGTGAATTCTGGGAAAGAAAAGAGAGACTGGACTATTCTCTGCACCAGTAGCTTGGATGTTGAAGGGCAAGGCTAGAAATAGGCGCACAGAGTTCTCACACTAAGTATGTATGGTGAGAACATAAAGAGGTTACTGTGGGTGGGCTACTACATGCATGTATTTAGCCATCCTGATGCTGTCCTCCTGTTACATGTGCTCCTGTGCTGTATTTCAGTGGTGCCATTTTGCTGTTGGGATGAATGTATGCAAATCTCAGGGGCAAAATTTCGATACCTGTTATCTGGTGAGATGGTTCTACCACTTCGGTCAGCGCTGTTGAACACTTTCCACCATAACACTTAATGATCAATTTGCATTAGACTTAAGCTTTCATTTTAGCCTCTGGAACGGGGAATGTTGCAATTGATTTCTAAAAATAAGATTTGTTGGGAAGAACCAGTTTGCTTGTGGAAATGCTTTTCAGAAAGACTTGCTCAAATCTGTCTGTTTTATTGTGCTTTCTCCAGGTCTGCCTATTCATGTACCCTTTTGCTGTCCATTTTTCATGCTTGGTTCATAGAGGATAACAGCCTATTAAATCTGACCCCAGTGGAATTGTTCAAAAAGTGGTCCCTTCAGACCTTCAGAGGCAGTAAGTCCTGTTCTGGTTTTAGTAAGAGTCAATACTACTTTCTAGCAGAGTATGATTTTTCTACACTAGAAACACACCTGATTGTAAAGCCAGCATAATTATATTTTTCCTGTTACCAGAGATGAGTTAATAATAGGCTTATTGTGGAATTATAATCCACAGGAAACATTTTCTACTGCTGCTTCATATGAAAAAGCATAAAGGCAGTATTCAAATTACTAAAAACCAAGAGAAGGTTCTTTAAAATAGGAATGTGAGCCACTTCTAGCTTGTTTTAATGAAATTAGAAAGCTTTTAAATTTCGCTTTAGTCTTTCCCAAGAGAGAAAATGAGAAAAGTTAGTCTAAGAATGCATAGGTTCTTAAAGATATAATTACAGCAGATCTCACCACACTCCCTCTCATGCATAATTTGGGTGAGATCAGTATTTGCTTTAATTCTCACCACCAAAGTAATTGCTCCATTTGACAAGGTTAGTTAAAAATAATTTAATAACACTGTCCCCTATTACATTGGGGAAATTGCACATGTAACAGCACCTTGAAAGGATTTGCCAGTGTTTCTCAGTCTGTTTCAGATGGTACATCCTAATTATAGTCCAGCCTGTGAATTTATCTGCTGTAATATATTTTATAGGTAAATCAGTAAAGAGAGAAAAAGTTAAAGATTGAATGTTAGATACTTGAAGATCACTTCAATGATTTTTGGATCTGTTCCTAGATCTAATTTTCTTTTAAATCCAAGAATTCTTAGTTTAGTTGTTACTTAGCCTGTGAAACCTACAGCTCTTTAGGAGCTTTCCCATTAGAACTGAAAGCTCTCTAGGGACTTGAAGCTGTGTCTGTCCATGCAAAGTCTGTGATCTGAGTGCCTTTATTTTTGCAGGCCTTGCTGAGAACTGAAAAATTATAGAATCATAGAATGGTCTGGGTTGAAAAGGATTTTAAGATCATACAGTTCCAACCCCCCTGCCATGGCCAGGGACACCTCACACTAAACCATGCCATCCAAGGCTCTGTCTAACCCGGCCTTGAACACCACCAGCGATGGAGCATTCACAACTTCCCTGGGCAACCCATTCCAGTGCCTCACCACCCGCACAGTAAAGAATTTCTTCCTTATATCCAATCTAAACTTCCCCTGTTTAAGTTTGAACCTGTTACCCCTTGTCCTATCACTACAGTCCTCATGAAGAGTCCCTCTTCCGCACCCCTATAGCCCCTCTTCAGATCCTGGAAGTCTGCTCTGAGGTCTCCACGCAGCCTTCTCTTCTCCAGGCTCAACAGCCCCAACTTTCTCAGCCTGTCTTCATACAGGAGGTGCTCCAGTCCCCTGATCATCCTCGTGGTCTCCTCTGGACTTGTTCCAACAGCTCCATGTCCTTTTGATGTTGAGGAGGAACATATCTGCAGTGGACCCAATGCACAAGGCCTGATCTACTCCCTCAGCCTCAGGGAGTCTAAACCCATGACTTCAGAAAGTGCCCCGCCTGATGTACTAAAAACTATTGATGGTGCTGAAGGCAGGCTGTACCACCTGATCTAGTGGAAGATGTCCCTGCCCATGGCACAGGGTTGTAACTGGGTGAGCTTTAAGGTCCTTCCAACCCAAACCATTCTATGATGAATATCTGATGATCTTGAATTCTGTTATGCTTTGTGACATCTTCCCAAAGCAGGGTGGAAGCTCTACTATCATGAGTAGCTAAGAGTCTGCTGATAAATTGGTGCATCAGGAGATAGGACATGTGGATTTTAAACCCCTCAAAAACACCATTTTGTACCTGCCAACACCTGCTGAATGTCAGGCTATCGCATGAAGTACAGCTGCCATTTCCTTCTTCGTTTCATAGATCTTAGGATATAGCAAGCCATGCTTACAAAATGGACTTGTCATGAGTCTTACCACAGTGCAACAGCCGTAGTTGGAGCATTTACTGTAACTAGCAGAGAAACACCTAGTTTCCATTTTCTTAATTGGCCATAGTTGTGCGCTAGACAGCAGGTTGATCAGTTCTGTTTGCAAAATACCAGCAAGCCTAAAGCTGAGCCAGGCAGAGAAGTTGCTATTAACTGTGCTCATCACTGCACGTTCCTCTTGCTCAAGGCAATTCTTTACTCAACCTAGCTGCCAGTGACCTATTTGCTTCTCAATTTTATTTCTGCAAAAATGGTCCTCATTAATTACTATTAAAATATACACTTCTAATAGTAAAAGATTATCATCATCCCCTTTGCTCTGCCAAAGTTAGGTTAAGGAGCCAACCATACATGCATGTCTGTGAAGCCACAGGCACCAGGGACTTTAGTGCCTTTGGTATTAAGTGACAGCTTTCACTGGTGGATTTTTTTTTAACATAAGTCCTACATAAAATCATAATTTAAGTCTTACCTTTTGAAAATCTGTAAAACCCATTATGCACTTAAATTGTAAGCAACTATGTGGCTAATAACTCCATTCTTATGGTAGGGCAATGACTGGGGACTGCATTTGTAGCTTACAAATGGGCACAAGAAGAATGTGCTTTTAATCTACTGATTCTAAGATGCTAAATACAAGGAAACAATATGCACTCTTTAACTGATAAACACTTCAGCAGTCTAAGTAGTTGTGAGTCGCAGTACACAGACAGGCCAGGCTGGACAGGGCTTTGAGCAACCTGGTCTAGCGGAAGGTGTCCCTGCGCATGGCAGGGGGCTGGAATTGGGCAAGCTTTAAGGTGTTTCCAACCCAAACCATTCTATGATTCTATGCTAGCATTGCAGGAACCTCTGACATCTGGGCTGTGCACATATGCAGAATTTCTACTGCCTGCATTCATCTGCATATAATTGATACATGCTTGTCTTGCTCTGGTTTACTGTATTTAAATCTTGCTGTTGAGGAACTTTCATATTGAGATGGTACAATTTAGAATAAGACAATGCTTAAACTTCCTTAAGCATCTCAGTGTTTTTGTTTTCAGAGAGATGCTCTCCCCCCCCCCCCCCTCCTCATCAGGTAAAAATTGCACATAGTGATCAATTGAAGGAAGGACATTTTCCATTTAGTTTCATCAGGGTGATCTGGCTCAAGGGGAGACATCCAACAGAAAGTGATTATTTCAGTTACATGCCTTGATGGTCTGATGGACGCTCCTCTGTTTCAGTTTGTGCCCATGGCCTCTTGTTCTGGCACTGGGGTTCACTGAAAGGAGCCTGGCTCCATCCTCTTTGCACGCTCCTTTCAAGCTGTTTATATACATTGACGAGATTTCCCTGAAGCCTTCTCTCCTCTAGGCTGAACAGCTCCAAGCTCTCTCAGTTTTGCCTCGTGTGAGAGAGAATCCAGTGCCTTAACCTTTAAAATGAAAGGGACACTGTGTTTTAATGTGACTGGTCTTTGCTCTGTCTCACCTTCTGTTCTCATACTTCATTTCTAATAGCATTTTCTAAAACTTTATTAGCAACGTGATCAAACTCCCGGCTATATCACAAAACATCAACACGAGGTGGGGCTGTTACACATGAGCTGAGGCTCCTCATGGAGCCTCTCCTGGACAAATGCATTATAATCAATTCCACAAATGGGCAGCAGATGTCAGCTCTCCAGCTCTGATTGAAAGAAGCTTCTTAAAATTCTATCTTCTTCAGAGATTGCCTACACTTTTATTAGTGCTTTCCTGAACCAATCATTTAATTTTGTTTCCCTGAGTATCATCAGGAAGAAAATTCATAATGGTGAGATATCAGCCATGGGTCTTATTTCCTCATAAGCAAGGAACAGCTGCCCTAGGAGAAAGCTATCAGCAATAGAGAGCTGAATGTTGTGCAATGGGAAAGATACAGTAACAAAGGTGTAGTTGCAGGAGAGGACATGAAAGAGCGCTCACAACTGGGAGCAAAAAGTTTGGGTGCTGTTCCAGTAGGTCATTAGCTGATTGATAAGATCCAAATCACCCTTCTTTGCTTTAGCTTCTATAAAGAGAGAATAGTGGTATTTATTTTGTAGCACTTTTCATAATCTACGTGTAAATGCTTAATATTTAGTGTTATTTCATTTTTTTAAATGAAATAGGCCTTGTGATTCATCAGAAACACATGTTTAAGAACCAGGAAAACGCAGCCAAATAGGAACACATTTTATTATGTGCAGATCAAAGCAGCTGTCTTCCCCTTCACTTACCCCCTCCACACATCCTCCCATTCCTCAAAATGGAAAGGAATCACAAGACACATAATCTGAGCTTGTCTCTATTTCAGTTGATCATCAATAAAATCTGCAGCTACGTGAACTTAACATTTCCCAGGAAAAGCATCTGGAAATTATTCTTATCCCACTTGCCCTGACTATTACAGGGAGAAAAGAAGAATAAAGGCTTTCCAATCGTCATATAATAAAAACACCTCTTAAGGAAAATAATGGGAATACAGTTGTGGGAAGCATCTAAAGTCAGACTGATCAGAATAGTCACATTATAGTAAGAAAGAAAAATTGTGCTTTGATTGTTAGGCAGAGTTGGATTAAGAAGCCTTATGACTGTCATGTATTGATGGTCCATAGCATTCACCTGGAACTGTGATGACAAGCATCTGTTGTACCTCAGAAGTACTATTCAAGAAAGCAGTGAAGCTTACTGAACAATCACTTCCAGTCAATGGTTATCACACTGGCTTTAACATTCTCAGTAAAAACAAGGGGTTTCATCATCAGTCCTCTATGGATAACTTTTTAAATCACTCTGTAAGAACACAGAAAGAGTGGCACAGGCAGGAACAGAACTTTGAAATCTTAGTTTGCAATCTCTTGATAGGTTGCATCCTATGCATACGTATATGTTGCATCCTATACAAACATATTCTATATATAGAAGTCTTTCGCTGAGCTGATAAGTAAGAAACTGTGTACAGGCTTATTTGCATAAGGGATTATGTTTTTTTTGTCTATAAGTGTTGTGCAACGGAGAAATGTTACTTTGTATAATAAATCCCCTGAAGTTTGTGCTCTTTCTGTCTAAATCCAAACTGAATAGAGTACAAGAAAAAATAATTATGTCCCCCCTCAGTCACTGCCTTAATCCTCCCTTTAAAAAGTGAGCAATTACATGTCACAGTGGAATCCTGTGGCAGCAATACACAGAGTTCATGTCAGCCAAAGAGTGTGGCTAGAAACACTGTCACCAGCTTCCCTTAAAAGATGTTGTGTGCATTAATTGGATGTTTGTATAAACAACGGTCTGATTTGTTTCACAAGCAAAGCTATTAAATTGCTATAATCTCTTTATCAGCTGATAGGGACAGAGGGAAATAGCGTGGATTTAACTATACCTAGCCTCACTCTCCTTATCTCTGAAAAAAATCCCCTCACCAACCCGCATAACAGGAAATACCCTATGGAATAGATTTGATTTAAGAGCTGCGATGTGTCCTGATTTTAATCCAGGCAATCAAGTTGAAATCAAATTAACAAAAAGCAAAATTAAGTCCCAAATGTTCTTTGAGTATTTTTTTAATTAACTCTGTTTTCATTATTTTTTGCAGCTGCTTCCTTACCTTCAGGTTCTGAGTAGAACTGGAGGCAAAGAACTGAAAGAACAGTAACTCTTACATAAACCACAGTGATCTTGAACAGTTTTCTCTGTTAGGATTTACAGTTCCAAATAAATATGCTGATGGGGTGCAAGGGGAGACAGGGTTGAGGGGGGTTGAATACCTCTTGACATGTTTTTCAGAATTCATACTTTCTAACACAGTCATAAATCTGCATAGAAACTTCATGTAAAAGGCTATTTTTCCAGTATCTCATTTTAAATGGGTTCTGACCTCAGTATAACTATTTAGTGTGAGAATTATAGGACAAGTTTGAACTGTTAGTTGGCAAGTAGCACTGGGAGGTCAGATGTTCTTATATTCTTTGGAACTTTTTGGCCTTTGAGGCTGCCTAGAAAGAGTACACCATTAAGAATTTATTTTCAAAGCTTCCCATCATTCTGAAGACCTGGAGAGAATCCGGTATTTTAGTTTTATGCTTTAAATGAATATTAGGGTGAACTACTTCTAGTCAAATCATAGAATTGCAGAATGGTTTGGGTTGGAAGGGACCTTTAAAGCTCATCCAGTTCCAACCCCCTGCCACAGGCAGGGACACCTTCCACTAGAGCAGGTTGCTCCAAGCCCCATCCAACCCGGCCTTGAACACTGCCAGGGAAAGGGCAGCCACAGCTTCTCTGGGCACCCTGTGCCAGCGCCTCAGCACCCTCACAGGGAAGATTTTTTTCCTTACCTCTAATCTAATTCTCCCATCTTTCAGTTTAAAGCGATTCCCCTTGTCCTGTCACTAAAGGCCCTTGTAAAAAGTCCCTCTCCAGGTTTCTTGTAGGCCCCCTTTAGATATTTGAAGGCTGTTATTAAGGTCTCCTCTGAAGCGCTCTCTTCTCCAGGCTGAACAAGCCCAGCTCTCTCATTCTTCACAGGAGAGGTTTAATAATTTCTTATTTTAATTGCCCATTTGTATTTCTAGTATAAATTTCTATATATTTCCATCTTTGAAGATATCCAAGACCCAGCTGGATAAGGTCCTCAGCAGCCTGCTCTACCCTGCTTTGAGTGGTAGGCTGGAGTAGATGACCTCCAGAGTAATTTACTAATGTGGATCATTCTGTGTTTCTCACTGATGCTCCTTTCAAATGCTATTCTTGACATTAGCCTAAAAGACTGCTTTTGGGCAGATTATACAACAAGGGCTAATTGATGTTATTTATTCATTTATTCAAAATCCTTTCTACCATTTGCCCTAACTTGGACAGGTTCATCATAAGATAATGGGACAGATTTTCCATAAAAGCAAGACTGAGATCTGAGGGATTTAGTTTGTGACCTTTTTGTGTTCAAATGGATGCAGGTCTGTAAATACTCCCTTACATCATACTGTGCTCTAACCCCAACTCTTCCTCCCCTGGTCCACTCACACACTATTTGTAAAGGCTGTGTTTTCTAATCACCCGTACAGCCTTTGGCTCAGCAGACAGGAAAGCACTTGGAACTTAGGAGTCTTCCCAGTGGTGTGTAGGTGGCATCTCAGAATGCAAGATTTATTGACCAAATTTCCAAGCTAAGAATGGTCCATGGTTCATGGATGTGGCCAGCACATGCCTCCATGCAGTGATCTTAATGTGGTCACCCTTAAAAACAAGCTAACAGAGTACTATATGTGGCACCTAGGATTATCACGTTCTCCTGCTGTCAAGAGATAAACCAGTAGGTATACATTCCATTCCAGCAAAATTGGATCCTGGATACCAGTACTGTGGGAGATACATAATGCTTAGCTTTATATATTTTATATATATATATATATTTACAAGCTGAGAAAGTTGGGGCTGTTCACCCTGGAGAAGAGGAGCTAAGTGGAGACCTCAGAGCAGCTTCCAGTACCCAAAGGATGCCTGAGAGGAACTCTTCATCAGTGTCTGTAGCTACAGGTCAAGGGGGAATAGGTTCAAATTTGAACAGGGAAAGTTCAGGTTAGATATAAGGAAGAAGTTCTTTACTGTGCAGGTGCTGAGGCACTGAAATGGGTTGCCCAAAGAAGTGGTAAATATTCCATCCTTGGCAGTGTTCAAGGCCAGTTTGAGCAGAGCCTTGGGTGACATGGTTTAGTGCAAGGTGTCCCTGTTCATGGGAGGAGGTTGGAACTGGATAATCTCAAGGTCCTTCCCAACCCTAGCCATTCTATGATTCTATATAGCCAGTACTGACTGCAGCAAGACTAGTAGGGGTAGGCAGATTTAAACTCAGGGAGACTTAATTACAAACTAAGGCATCAATTTGTTATGATTTCTTTATGAATGATCTATTTACCCAACAGTCTTTGGAATACTAAACTGATCACACTTCCAGTGTTGACACTGTGTTACTGTGGTGTGCTGGCTTTTAGTTATTCTAGAAGGTTGCCCTCATTGTTCCATTTTTAAAGGCAAAAAAATTTTGGCATGAAATTTGGCTTGTTCAGGATAGGAAATTAAGCAGAAAATTTTGCCTTCTAATGTACTTATAAAAATGCTGTAGTTCTCAGGATAAGGTTAAAATCTTCCACAAAACCGGCACTCAATATTCATTAAGTAGAGGGATTAAATGAAAGTGTAGCTTCTCCTCACTTTCTAGATAGAATTTTAATTATTTCCAACTCATGTTCTAAGCAGTGACTTTTGAAACATTTTATATTTAATAAGAAATTTAAATAAGCCACTGCATGCTTTGGAATGATATGAAGTGTTATGATCAATAAGTGAAGTTTACTTGGAAAATCTTTGCATAATTTAAGCCCTGGAGTTACTGTAGCGTGTTTGTAACATGTGGCTTTGCTCACATCCATCAACAGAACAGGGAAGGGAAGCACAGAGGGAGACAGTGCTGCTGAGAGAGATATTGTGTGCATAGCAAGTGTTAGTATTCCTAAAATCAAATGCTGGAAGAAGGTGTTAATCTCCCCATAGTATTGTCCAAAAAGTCAGAAAAGAGAGCCGTGGAACCAACAGACACTCTCTGATGTGTGATAAAAGTCCTTTATATCTAGGTCACAGTAGAAATCCTTTAGAACTGGGTGTTCATACTCAATACAGAAATACATAATATGCCCTATTCACACAAGCATTTCATTGTCTCTCAGACAAGGCACAGGCAATCCAGTGCTGCTGTTCCCATTGCAGGTGTGCTGAAAGACCCAAGTGCCTCTTTTCTCCAGCATGTTTGTGTAAAGGAGCATATCTGAATCTGTTTAAGATTAGCTTGAAACATGTATGTATTTTACTGTTGTGGCTCCCACTCCTTCCCTTCTGCCATCCCATTGTTGAATGAAAAAAGCAGTTAACATATTGGCAGTGTTCCACATCCTTGTATTCCAGGAATGATTCTGAATGGAGGTAGGGAGTGTTTGAATGGAGAAGCAAAATTCAAGGTAAAATTATCTTACAGTTTTTAGCTGATGGTCTGATAATCTGCTATTATAAATAAGAGACTTTGTAGCATCCAAAATGCTTGAATTTGTTTTTTTCCCTGATTTTTTTTTAAAGTAATATTTTACTGGGTAAACTTTTTAACACGAGATTTGTGGTTTGTGGTTTGCATCTGAAGATGCAGGTGCCTGGGGACATCTCTGCCTAATCCAATCACCTAACAATGCAACATTAGTTCTCTACCCAGGGTTCAAGCCACAGATAAAAGCTGATATTCAAAAGATTGTCAGCCTTGCAAGTTAAAATGGTATTGCATATGAGATGTTCTTTGTGTTCTACTCCTTAGCTAGCCTTTTAGATGGTAAATGGACTGTCTCTAGTTACTGTGGAAAATAAAAAACAAGCTAAGATAAAAGACTAGTCAGACCATTTCCTTCTTGGTTTACATTTAAGCAGGTATTGCAGACTAATGACATGTTCTAATTTAGAAACCAGTTGGTTGTGTTGTGCTGGCACTCACAGTCACAGCACTTGTTAAGAACAGTCAGCTTCCCCTCCCCCCCCATTGCATTATTTTCCATAGGGTAAAGATGTTGTGGGGAATTGAAACTTGTGAACAGGACTGGTCAATCACTATCTGAAGGTCAGTGGGAGTTTCCAGTGGAAGGGTATCATCAGAGCTGCTACAATGGATCTGCACGTGCAGACAAAATGTTCATTATTTCATTATTAGGGTAACAAAATTCTTTTTTCCTTCATGCTGGTTATTCCTTTTCGTGTTGCTGGTAATGGGAGCCCCAACTGCTGTTTCATACTAGATGTTAATGTGACTTCTGTCATTCATATTTTGTTTCCTGTGTCAGCTATGTTTTAAGGAACCTCAGTCCCAACTCAACTACAGATGGTTCTAGATAGACTTCTTTTATTTAAGAAAGTGGGACACTATAATGAAATCTCTTTGTCCATCTTTAAAAAGGTCAAATAGGCCCTACTCCAGAAGGGTTGGTTGGTGCTTATCAGTGGTAAGTAGGCTGTGGCCACCAGCTATTTTTCCAGAGTAATTGACTTTTATTTTGAGTTGAATGTCTTATTCATTTAAATACACTTTACAGAGAGTTTCTTAAGCATGAGTGGAAACAGCAGTTTTGTTACTGACAAGTCAAGGGCACACATGGTAAGACAGTGAGTGATAACTGACATACCTCACCCTTCTGTCTGAAAAATCATTACATTTTAACATGAAATAGAGCAGATTTTGCTGGAAGGAAGCATTTTGCTGAAGAAAGGAGGCTGGTAGGGGAAAAAAGACATTTTTTTCCTCTCCTATTACTTTTAAGAATTTGAAAATTAAGGTGTTTCTTTACAAAACGCAGGTTGGAGAAGAGCAACAGTTATGCCTTCTAGAAATACCCTCTGCATTGGCCCCGTACATTCCTTCTCCAATCTTGCACTTGTCCCACTGTGACGTTAGTTCTGAACCTCATTAATGTGTTGCCATTTTTCTTTCTGCTTTCTTCACCATGTCCTAACCCTCTTTCATTTTAAAATATGCACAAATGTGGCTTTGTTTCCAAATCCTTCTCTCCATTCTCGTTTTTATTACAGATCAGTCACTTGTCTTAACTAATGTCCACCTCCTTGTTTTGTTTACCTTCTGTATATAGAAAAAGGGATGAGTAATATTATTCTGCCCTGCAATACATGTATTCATCTAAGAAGGAGGAGAGGGAATAGAATTTTTGATGTCCATTCCAGGAGCATAAGAGTTTGTAAGAAATGAGGTACACAGAATAGTTTTTCATTAGATGTAACAGTCAAGTCATGTTCCTACTTTTAAATGCAAGGAGGATGAAGTTTTGTTAGGAATTTGTGCATGTTTGCAGTATATCAGGAAGAGAGGAATATTTTTTCCATTATTCCAAGTATCCCTCTGCCGTTTTGTGTTCTCAGTAATCATGGACCAGTTGGAGAACAAACCCATTTAAAAAACCAAGGCAATTTCCTGTTCCAGCGTGGGGTATAAATGCAATTTCTCTGTCTGGCTTCTTGATTATAGTAACCTCCTCAGGCTAAATTGAAGGGCTTCTTGCTGGGGAACTAGGATTGAAGAGAAAAGCTCCTTCCCTTGCAGATACAGAACTCTTTCTTAGGCTGCATACAACAGAGAAACACTTGCTGTAGGGCCAGACATTGGTGATTATACTGTAGGAGGACAATTACTTGGCAGATGGTTTTTGTATAGCAAATTCAAGCTTTATCAAAATCTGTTGTATTGTTTGTCCTTTTCTACCTGCAGCTCTAGGATGCCAGTCAATGTATTAGAAAAACCAGCAGATGTGTGATTACTACAGTTAATGAGCCTGCTTTTCTGTCTGTGGCTGATTGGTGTTAAGATGAGGTCCATGGTGTCTTAGAGATGTCAGGGGAAAATTCTCAGACCTTCAGGATGTCTTCAGGACATGCAGAATTAGTATTTTTATAGTGACCAAAAGGTTCAACCTTATGACCACTTCCCTAAATACTTCGATTATTCACCACTTCTGTCAAGATTTAATCCAGGATGGGTTCTCATAGAATTCCTGTAGATGATTTCACATCACTCCTTTATTTCCTTGTCCCTTCTAGTGCCTGCCTTTTTGTTGTGGTTTAAGCCTAGATGTAACTCACACAGTGGCTCTCTCACACACTCCCTTTCCTCCCTCCCTACCTGCCACCCCCCTGCTCCCAAAGGGATGGGGAGGAGAATGTAAAGAATGCAACTCCCAAGGGTTGAGGTAAGAACAGTCCAGTGACTAAAGTATAATACAAACCACTGCTGCTACCACCAATAATAATAATGATAAGGGAAATAACAAAGGAAGAGAATACAACTGCTCACCACCTGCTGACCGATACCCAGCCTGACCCAGCAGTGATCTAGCCCTTCCAGGTCCCTGCCCCCAGTTTTTACATCCTGGGCATGACGTGCTGTGGTATGGAATACCTCTTTTGTCAATTTGGGTCAGGCATCCTGTCCCTCCTTCCTCCCGGCTTTTTCTTCTCCCTGGCAGAGCATGAGACTCAGAAAGTCCTTGGTCAGAGTAAACATTACTGAGCAGCAACTGAAAACATCGGTGTTATCAGCGCTGTTCCCGGGCTGAAAGTAGCTGCACCAGCTACTAAGAAGGAGAAAAAATGACTGCTACTGCTGAACCCAGGACACTTTATTGATATATGATTCACACTTGTGTAATCCAGCTGTTATTCAGCTGAGCAGCACCTGGTATTCCATCCCACTTTGTACAGCTCTCCACTTTGACTCTTTCCCTTATTTTAAATTTTAATCTAAAAACAGAGTTTTATTTCTTTCTCTTCGATGTTAATGAGCTTCATGAATGAAGCTGTACATGGTTTGCTAATGTTTTTACATCACTGCTTGCTGTAATTTAAATTCAATTATACTTTATTTCATTTAACTGTCTGAAGGCTTTTACAGTAACTGTCCAATTTAGAGCTCTATTGCAGTGTATTATTGTTTGAAAACACTGTATGTCTTATTACCAATTTGTAAAAATATGCTTTCTGCCTTCTTCTTTCTTTTCTGTTTTTGCACAGCGCAATGAATCAGCTTCAAGAGTGTATTAAATTAGCAGACTATCTCTTTAAACAGACTGCTTTCTCTTGGAAGACATTTTCGTCTCTTCTGGCAGTCCATTGTCACAGAGCTCTGAGATGTTAGACAAAAGACAATAGCACTACTGCAGTGGTCTATGGTTTTCATGTCCCACTGGAAGCCTCTTATCTTGTAACTGGCTGACTTGTCTATTCTATTGCTCTATCATTTTGTCATACCTAGTGCTGGAAGCCACCGTCTCAAAGTAATTAGTGACTACTCACCCAGGCCATTTTATCTTTTGTTATTTCTTGTTCCCTTCTGTGTCTGTGCTGGTATTCTTTTCAAGATTACATTTGTGATCCAAGACTGGATTTGAACCAGGCTTCCGGAAGCAAAGATCAAACATTTTTTTTCCTGACAGCCAGCATGTATCTTCCTCCAATCTATTACCCTCAATAGATATTTCAGGTTTCAGCTACTGGTAGTTCCTGGCGTGAGTAATCGCTTTTGGTCTGTCTGTAAAGATTTAATGTGATAAACTTAATCTTAGCATTTTAGTGAACTCTCTGGTGAAAATTGAAGAACTGGAAAACAAAGAACAGTACATTAGGTTTCCAGTTAATAGAGACATCACTATTTTGCAGTTCTATAATTGTCAGCACACTGAAGTACTGGCTGAATACAGCGATGAACAATTCCAAGCACAGTAACCCCCTTTGAATCACAGAATCATAGAATAGTTAGGGTTGGAAAGGACCTTAAGATCATCCAGTTCCAGCCCCCTTGCAATAGGCAGGGACACCTCACACTAAACCATGTCACACAAGGCTCTCTCTAATCTGGTCTTGAACACCGCCAGGCATGGAGCATTCACAGCTTCCCTGGGCAACCCATTCCAGTCCCCCACCACCCTTACAGTAAAGAACTTCTTCTTTATATGCAATCTAAACTTCCGCTGTTTAGGCTTGAACCTATTACCCATTGTCCTATCTCTACACTCCTTAACGAAGAATCCATCGCCAGCATCCTTATAGGCCCCCTTCTGGTGTTGAGGACACCAGAATTGCACACAATACTCCCGGTGAGGTCTCATGAGAGCTGAGTAGAGGGGCAGGATCACCTTCTTCGCGCTGCTGGTCTCGCTCCTCTTGATAAAGCTCAGGATATGGTTGGCTTTCTGGGCTGCAAGTGCACACTGAAGATTGCTCATGTTCATTTTCTCATTGACCAACACCCCCAAGTCCTTCTCCGCAGAGCTGCTCTGAATCTCTTCTCTGCCCAACCTGTAGCTGTGCCTGGGATTGCTCTGACCCAGGCGTAGCACCTTGCCCTTGGCATGGTTAAACTTCATAAGGTTGGCATCACTCTAGCTTAAAATGTGTCTCTGCAATGGGATAGGTATATGGTGTATATTAAATGGAAACAATATATATAAATATATCCTGGTAAGCATGGCAGCAAAGTTATGTAAATGTCAACTGAAAAGCTCTTTCATGCCTATAAAGATGAGTATGTGCATACTGTGGGTTTTAACCCTCTATCTCAGAGTCATATATTCACATGCACTCATATAATGCTTATGCAATTGCTTTCTTTGTGTGCAGAAATACTCCTAAAATGAGTAGAGACGAAAGAACACAGATTTAAGGCTTAGCACCTAAGATTTCTGGTAGCCCAATTTCTGCTAATTTGATTCTTTTCCTGATAACCATACTTAAAGAATTAAATATTGACAAAATGCAGTAAGCATCAGGCAACTCTGGACTCAGGTTCTATTTATCATTAGAATGTTTTATTAATTTCTGGAAGCAAATTATTTTTGCAATGTTAAATAGTTCCATTTTGGAAGAAAGACAACCTTCATGACAGGGTATATCCTGCTGTGAAATTCATATTGAAAAGCACCCAAATTTGGCCAAATTAAAGAATATAAACTTCTAGGAGCTTTGCATGCTATGATCTTTGGCATGTTTCATACTTTCATAGCTCCTACTCATGTCCAAACCACATGTTTATTGCAGAACAGAAGGAATGTCTATGACTCATTCCCTAACATCTCTATTACAGGGCTGGAGTGTGCATGTGGAGTCATGCAGTCACCTTCTGCTTAGACTGAACTACAGTGAAGTGCTGAAAATGAGGAGAAAATCTCCTAGGCTCGCTTTTTTTGAGGGGAAAAAGAACCCGCAAAACTAAAGGAATGAGAGTAAAGATATTGGAAGTTGGCAAATTAAATAGGTGCATAGAGGAAGGAGCCTGTACCTAATTTGGAATGAGGAAGCTGCGACTTAGCATCCTTTGGAGAAATATGGTAGGAGGAAAATGTCTAGGTGGAGAAAATTGTTATATATCACTGTTGCAGTAGCAAATAAGTTAAAGGTCTCTTCAGTTAATCAATACTGACTGGGCAAAGAAAGAGTGGGGAGGAACCTTAGTGTAATAACATGGACAAGGTGATATGGTGAGGAGACAAAGTAGGAGCCTGTAGTTTGTAAGAAACCACCTGATAGAAGGAGACAAACAAAAGAGCTGTGAGAGGAGAACCTAGCCTCACAGTGGTAGGATGTTGACCACAACTATAAGGAGTTCATTGTTGTCTCTTTTTTTGGGAAAGGATTTCTTTACTTTTATTTAATTAAAAAAAATTTAAAAGGCAACAGGGATAGTCCTGTAAAATATCTGTGAAAACCAAGGAAAAAGTGAATTGCAGGCTTACAAACAGGATAGGAAGCTGCTGTTATTACTATTACTCAAAATCTTGTGGTCTTTGTGGTGGCTCTAAGTCCAACCCCAGAGATGTTAACTGATGTAGAGCCAACATTTCATATTTTTCAACTTACTTTAAAAATGCAAGATATTAAAGATACTCCAGAGTTTAAAATGCTTTTGTAGTTTATGACTGAAACTTAATTTTCCCCTAGATATCTGTTACCTAGTGTATGACTTGTGCCCACTTAGTGAACAAATACTCAATATCAGTTTTCACTCTATTATTTGGTTTGTACTACAGGCCTTACGTGCTGTGTGCTATTCAACCCCTTCCAGTGAAGATAGTTATCCATTTCCCACACACACACCTTTGTAATCATGACAAATGTATCTAAATGCATCATAAATGGTAACGCGCTTAGTATCATAATGTGATGAGTTTCCATTCAGGTTACTTCCAGTTGACTGAGGGAGAGCCTTTTCACAGAGATGAAGGTTGAGAGTGCCATGTACTTGTAGTTGTCCACTATGATGCATCAGTGATCTAGTTTTTAAGAGCTGTCTGCATCATATAGCCTATTATATGTTCAAAGCGCAATTCAGTTCCAACTGGAAATGCTCAGCTATTGTGCTAAGCAGACCAGAATTGCAAGGCAGGCACTCAAAAAATAAAGGAAAGAAAAGTAGTAAGTGCTCAGCTATGAAAAGCTTGGTTTGAGTGACTTGTCTGATAGTGCCCAGGCATTCTGTATCAGAGATAGGTGAAGATCCTGGTTTTCTAGGAAAGTATACAACTGGCCTAAACTTGAAACTGCTCTTCCTTCTCATGCAATCTAATCTTTTTTATTGAACTTTTTCTAATCTATAATTTTTCATCTTATGCTCCTCTTCTCTATTAAACACTCCTACTTCTCAGCCAAGGACCTTCTTTTCAGGACTCATCATATTCAGCAAAATGTGACTTTCACTGTATTTGAGACTGAGCAAATAAAGTGAACTATTACAAAGATTTGTTATGTCAATGGTAATGTAGGAGACAGGAAATTTTAAGATAAAGTAACTATGGTACTAATACTCTTAGAAAATCTGCAGGAGATCATAACTATAACTAAGTGGAAAATGTTGCTCATGGCAGGAGGTTGGAAATAGATGATCTTAAGGGCCTTTCCAACCCAAACTATTCTATGATTCTGTAATTCTATAATCACAGGTTTTGAATCCTTTTGTAGAAGGAAACACTGCCAGGTGAGAAAGACACCTAAATAGGAGTTGTCAATTACATCAATGGCTTGTCAGTTCAAGTCTCATAAACGTTGGAGATATGCCATAAGGGAGTTTTATTTTCATATCTCCAAAGAACAGCAAGAGCAAAAATCTGTAAATGTTTCATATTACATCCTCAGATAAATGTATATTACCTCTCCTCCCATGTAACATTAATATTTGGAAACTATGAGGAAAAAAGATGACAGTTTAAGGAGGCTGAGAAAATTATGTGAGAGACTGGTACCCAGTTTATTGCTTCCTGCCTTCACCTTCCTCCCTTCCCTCTCTTTTTTCCTTTCTGCTTCTCCTCTCTCCCTTGTGACGGCTTTGCAAAACACTCTTCAGGACTGATATACAGAGGGGATTAAAACCCTGTGTTACAGCCGATATCTTCTTTTTTGAGAAGAGGAGACCCACGTGGGCTATGAAATATTTTATATAAATAAAAATGTGCATATATACACAATAATTGTATGTTGTGTGTACATATTGCACAATAAATGATTGGCATATATATAAAAAATACAAATCTTGACCATCTTATCAAAGATTTGTTGTTTCCTTATTACAGAAAAATAAAGAAGACTAGGCAGAATAATTCAGTTAAACTTGTTGCATGCACACTTATTTTCTACCCTTTCTTTCTGCTGTTATGCTCACCCTTCCTCTGCTCCTTTCAGTCCTAACATCAGTGGTCTCATTCTGGTGTGTAAGGGAGTCACCAGTATGTGGAGTAGTCTACAGGGAGATAGAAAATATGTATGTTTAAGTTTTCTTCTTCTAACCAGGATCTGCTATGAGTCACTTCCATTTGTTAACACACTCTTTCTTTCTCTTCATTGTTCTGCAGCTTCATTATACATCTGAATTCAGTATGTATGCTACACTTTATGTGGATTAGGTACTAGTTCTTCTCTGTTAGCCCTAATACCAGTCTTGGTCTGCCCTTCTTTAACTACTGTAAGCACTGGTGAGCTGTTCATAGCTGTGCCAAGCCTGCTGCTGTTACAGCTAAATCAGGTAAATCAAAGCTGAAGGTGGGTCAGAAAGAGTTCAGACAAAGCAAGCCTAACAAGCTGTAGTCCTGAGACCTTGCAAGCTTGCAAAGCCTGTGGTTTTCCAAAGCCTGTTATTAGTAATGGAAATATCATAATGCAGGACTAAAAAATAACATTAGATTGCTGAAATTGATATTACTGGACAATACTGGTAGGGTAATTAAGCCTGGCCAAAGGGGTAGCTAATACATACACTACTGACACTGCCTTGGAGGGCTGAGATTAACCAGTAGTAGCACTTCGTTTATACAAGTAAAACATCTGTGATACCAGTTCCTGTATCCTTAATTTATAATGTTCTCAATGCATTAAAAAGGATTACACTATATTTTAGAGTAAGAACTACCATTATGAATCAGGCCTGTCATCCATCTGCCTTGGCTAATAGCCAGCACCAGATGCTTCAGAAAGAGGTGTAAGAAACCCCAAGGTTGGCAATTATGGAATAACTTGCCGAAGTGGAAGGCTTCTTCCTAATACTCAACAGTTAGAGATTTGCTTGTTTCCTGTCACATGAAAGCTTATAGACCTTTCAAGTTTTAGGGGAGTTTTTCTTCCTACCTGATATAACCGTGAATGTCTTATGTTTTCACAGAAGTGTAAAGCCCTATGTAGAGTCCTAAACTTTTGACATCAGTGATTTCTTGTGACAGGGAGTTCTATAGCTTAACTATACAGTGTGATTAAAAATTAGAGTATTTTATGAAATTCATTTTATTTGGTGCTTGATACATTTCAGTTTCACTTCATGCACCATTCCTCTACCTTACTTAGCAAAGTAACCTCCATATTCCCCACTCACCCACAGATATTTTTGAGAACTATGTAGGGAAACTTAGACTCTGTATTTAAGCATCAAACTGAAAAGTTTTTTTTTCCTTCTAGCTTTCAGTAGGTGTATGAAGATGAGGCACACTGATTTTTGGTACTGATCTTTAACAAATCTCGGTGAAGACATAGGGATTTTGGTTTACTCAGTTGAGTTTTCATTAAGTTTCAGTGTTCTTCTGCCTGGTATATCAGTCCCTGATTTCCCAGGCCAGTAGAAACAATGCTTTTCTCTAGGGCCAGTTCTCCAAATACGCTGGGAGTTTGGGAGCTCCTTATCTCTCTCTAATGGAGTCTTCATGTGGATGCTGTTGCACTGTAGATTATTTTATTCTCCTCTCCTGTCTTATGGAAACATAATGAACTAGCAGCAGCCATTCCCTCTGTCTATGCAGGCTTGTTGCTGAAGACATTAATAAACATTCTACATCAAAATTTTCAGAGCTTCCCCTTTTTTTCACAAGATTTATTTCCTGGCATTTATGGTTTTGAAACCAAACTGATCTCAGAGCTGCTTGTCTGCTGCTGAAATCCATTTCAATGAAAGGCAGTGATTTTGTGTCAGCAGTATAAAACCCATATGCTATGACCGCCTGCTTTAAGTCTCTTGGTTGGATGTACAATGACTGATAGGAGCAGAAAACTTAGGGGAGCAGTGCCTGTTACTTGTTAAAATTCAGTTAAAGAAGCAGGGACAATATGGAGCATGGCGGTTCTCTATTGAATTCGTATCTATCATTTAGATTCCATTTTTCTGCTCTTTATAGTATGAAATAACGTTCCTAATGTTTTTTGGTTCCTACTGTGTTTTGGATCATCACTTTGTTTAAGGATTCATCTTAGAAGTTGGTTTTTCATTAACTTTTAGAATAATATACAAACATTCTTTTTATTATAGTCCATTGGGGGGGGGCTAGGTGGTTTAGTACACTTTCCTTTTCCTTAAGCAATGCATTATTTGTTAATTTACACACTTTGGACAGTGTTGAAGGGTACTGAGAGGACAGGGGAGAAAAGCAACTTATTAGACTAACCCATCTTTTGTGCTTGAGTGTTTATGTTCTATTTAAAGTCTTCAGAAAGCAATTTTAGCCAGTCTTGTTTTAAGTGTATCTATGGACAGAACTTGCCCCTGCAAAGTTTTCATGAAGCTTTACGCAGGTAAAATAAAATCTACATTGTTGAAATTTAGCTTGAATTTCCTATTTTGTTCGAATCCTACTGCTTAAAGATGTCTTTAAAAATTGTACAGAATAATTCTCTTCAGCCTGGAGAAGAGAAGGCTTTAAGGAGACTTTATTGCTGCCTTTCAACACACAAAGGGGACTTAAAAGAAAGACTTTATCAAGGCTTGTAGTGACAGGACAAGGGGCAACAGTTTTACACTGATACGGGGCAGACTTAGATTGGACATAAAGAAGCAGCTATTTTAAAGTTAGGGTGGTGCAGCACTGGCACAGGGTGCTCAGAGAAGCTGTGGCTGTCCCATCCCTGTCAGTGTTCAAGGCCAGGCTGGATGGGGCTTGGAGCAACCTGGTCTAGTGGAAGGTGTCCTGGCCTGTAGCAGGGGTTTGGAATTAAATAAGCTTTAAGGTTCTTTCCAGCCCAAACCATTCTGCGATTCTGTGATTTCATTTAATGTTCTTATTTTCACATTTTCTCTTGTTATAAATAAATTTTTTCTTGGTGAACTGAAATAGATATATTAGTGAACCTGAACTGTTTGACTAAAGCTGGAGCATGGGGAGGGACGAGGAGTTCACTTTCCTTAAGCTTATTAATTTCAATTTAAAAATGCATAGACAATTAGGCCTTTTGACAGCCGAAACCTGTGCGCTAAGTCAGATGTGGCTTGGTACTGACTAATACTTGTTCGCCCAGAAACATTTCTTTCAGGTTAGCCTTGATGAAAGTGGAAGGCTGAGAAGAAAGAGTAATAGGGAGAAGGTAGTGGGAAAAGAACAAAGGGATTCTCAAATATCTGTTTAATTTTGCCTGAATGGGGTCTTACCCCTAAGTTTAGGATGTCTTCTATAATGGAAAAGATCTTTTCTGTCAGAATAGCAGTTTCTGCCCCAAAGGACTGTGTTCACTGTTCTTTGAGAGTTTTAAATACCCCTGACTGCTTTGAGCAGCTTACCAGATGGCCTCCAGTGATTTCTTCTAACCTGAATTATTCCCTGACATGGGACAGTACTCAACAACTATTGGTCATGAACGTACCTTCACAAATAAAAGGTATGAAGTGAAATTGAAAGAACAAAAACATCTCCATTCTCAGCAAGTCCCACATTACTTTCTATCCTAGGACAGAGTATTCCCCACAGATCACTAGGAACTAGTAACCTGACTGCAACGTGACATAACAAAATTGCACAGTGTCCTATAAAGATGGAGAGAACAAAAAGTGGAGTGCTGCTGTTGCAGATGTGATGTCCAGCAGGATAAAAATGGATTATGTATGACTTCTCTATTCTTTATAACACTCAGCCTTTTCCCCACTGAATGGATTTTGAAATCTAAGAGCTTGTTGCAAGCTGTTTAATTTTCTGAACATAATGGGTGTTACAGAGATAAATGGATTCAAATAGCTCAGCAAGCTTTAGAAGAAAGCAGACAAGAAAAGAGAGTGCTAAACACAAAGACACCTCTGTTTAAAAGGAGGGGCAACTCTGTTTAAAAATTGTCTTAAAACAAAGACTTTTGAAACCTCTACCTTTGCACAGGATTCCACAATTAAAACCCTGAATTTTGCATTTCAGGTTAGTAAGATTCTGATAACAAAGGAGAAGTACAGGTGTTATTAATAAAGTTGTTTTCTTTTGTATTAGTAATCATGTGGTACACCCAAATCCTTTTCATTAATTCTTGGTTTCATCAAACTGTGTGGTTGAAAAAGCTGAGAAAGACATTGCTTTAATGGCAACCTTGAGTAGACTTTGAGATGGAAAGTTCTTAAGAGGATTATTCACGTGAGACTTCAAGCCTATTTTGTAGGGTCAAGGCATCCTGAGCAGTTAGTTATATTAATTTGTTAGGAAATAACTCCCATATTGCTGTTGACTTGCAGTTTTGTTGCAGGTAAGACTGTGGAAAATACCTATTCTGCTCAGTGCTGTACTGTAAGTGTACTGGGGTTGAGCTAATGCATCCAAAAGTTTTGAGTGCTTCACTGCTTGTCAGTGCATCTAGTAACGATCCAGATTTTCACCTGTGTCTATCAGTCAGCCCATGTTTGCCCCAGTAGGACAGATTTCCTATCAGATCCATCATTCAGATGTTGGATCATCACCACATAAATCACCTGGGTAAATCAGATCAAGCCAGAATGAAATTCACTGTACCCATTAAGGAGAGGTATCATCTCATAAAATACATGACATGTCAAAGTTGACATAATGTTCACTGAGAAAGGAGTATAGCCCATCCATTTACTAAATTGAATAAATCAAAAGAGGGAAAAGAGAATTAAATAGGCATCCCTGCTATCTTTTATGGAGCAAAGTTGACTTGAGTGTTAGTAGGTGTAGAAGAGCTCCACTGCTCTGCGCTGGTGATCCTTCACTCCCATACAAACCTCTTCTGACAGCTGATAACATCATCAAGTTACACCAGTTTTAACATCCTTCAGTCATGGCTGTTGAGGTATGAGTTTAGCTCCAGCTACTGAACATTTCATAGGCACAGCCTAGCTGCTTAACTAAACACTGGCAGGACTGAGTGCATGACCCTATAGACACTTGCAGCACGATGTGAACACCTACATTTACACTTGCCCACTTGTCACCTCTTTCTGATGGAACTTCAGCTCTCCTTCATTAAAATCACTCCAAATGATATTTGTCTAATTGAAAGACTCTAGCAAATCTAGAATTTTGTCCAGAAATTGGATGGCACACAACAGGGATTTGGTTTGTGTTGGTTTTTTGCTCGTGTGTATGATCTGAAGTAAATGAACTTCTGGATATGGGCTGGATATTGATCTCTCTTCTAAGTTTATGTCTTAGTAATTAGACTATAATCATGTTCGTTCTTCTAGCATGCATGTTGTCTCTCTCCTGGCCCTAGCTCTCATTTCTTCAGGGTAACACAGATGTAACTGAAGGGGTAGAAGAAACCTCTGAGGAATTTACTCCCCAGCTGTAGCAGCTATCTGCTTGGGTTGCTGGCTGCTTTGGGCTCGTCAACACATGACACCTCTTATTTCCCAAAAGATTTTTGGATAGCAAAGGCCCTAGTATACTGGTTTAGGTTCAGAAGTGTTGAGTCCAGGCACATCAATGTGAGGCATTGTAGCATGCAACCACTAGAAGCCTAGGTCCCTGCTTTTACTTTCACTGTTAACCATTCTTAGCAATTTCTAGATCTGATAATACTTCACATTGCTATGTTTGCCAAACTGATGTATTATCCCTGCTTGATTTGTTTACCTGCAACTAGCCATTTCTCTCCATTTTCCTGGGAGTCACTTCTCTACTCGCTCTTGCATTTACTGTTCCTTCCTCAACATGCCTCTCTCAGTTGCAATTCCTTCTTTATTCTTCCAGACATTTCCCCTTCTTCATTACTTTGTTTTTCTGTTCTTTTTACTATTGGTATTTCTGCTTCTTGTTTGCTGATCCTAGGAGATAATGAGCATCTCTTAGTGTCATGACTACCCTGTGAAAAAGCTTTCTGGAACTTGGTTCTTATTTGATATATAAAATCAACTCAGATTAACAAGGGCAGATTTTAAGCAGTGCCTTTGACTATTGAAAGAATGTTAGTAAATGCCAATGAACAGTTTCAACTCTTCAGCTAAAGATGTTCTTATATATAGCTGAGGATCTGGTACATAAGTTTATGTAGATTTCTTTTTACAGTATATTTCAAAACATGTAGTAAGAGTTGATGGAATTATTTGCTATTTGACATTTTATTAATGTGCTCCTTTTCTCCCGGTCACGGCTGCTCATTACATGCTCCTGACTTCACTAAATGTTTATGGGTTTCAGATACGTGTGTCCAGCAATCTGCACAGTTTCTGCTCCTGACAAATGTCCCCAGGGTACTTGTTTCAGCCGCTAATGATGTACAACAGATCACTTAAGTCAGCTGGAGTGCTGTTTCTTTCCTTTCTAAAAGAGAAGGCCTTGTTAGAAAGCTGAAACTTTGTAAGAAGGAAGAGGGAGGGGACTAAAATACGTGACAGCCATAACGAATGCTCATGTTTCTGAATGGGTAACCCCCTTGCCATTCTGCAAGCAGACATCCACCAAAGAATCATATGCATAATAAACTTTTGTCATCATAATTCGGAGCATAAAGGAACTGTAGCTGTGCTCTGACGTTATAGATAGAACCAGACACAGCAAGCCCCTCACTTTGTTTCAGAGCAGGCATATTCCAGTGTCCAGTAGATATAAATTGCAGGGCCAGCGCTGTAGCAACAACTAATCATGGATGGTTGTCAGGGTCTAAGAGACAGCTGCTGCAGAAGCTATAGGTGGAATACTGGAAACTCTTGGGTTTCTGCAAAGAAAAAACTTGAGAATATTAGATACTGGAAGGTATCCAGGAAGGACAATGGAGAAGAAAATTGTAGAATGATTTTTGAGATTATAAGTTTTATTTGTTATAAGTTAGTTATCGTCGTTACTGAACCATTAGTGTGGAGTTCTGCATAAAGGATAATTAGGATTCTTTCTGCATTAGAATAAAAGGATATTGGATCTTTGCCAGCCTGTTCTGTACGGGTGCTACTGGAGAGGAAGCTGAAGTAGGTGCCATGCCTGATCACGGGCTAGTAGAATGATAACATATACTGATTAATAAAATGTTCAGATAGATTTCATGCGTTCTGAATGGGAAGACAATATTGAATATTTTTTTCATGTTGAATGACATTTTTGGTTTAGGAACCCAAAGATTCTTTTAAAGACTCTGATTTGATTTCTGGGAGCCAGTGATGCCCATACCATACAAGTCTGCAGGATTTTGTGTAGGAAGACACAGCTGGCAAGGAAATTTAGGAGGTGCAAAATGCTCTCCTTCTACTGTCCCAGTAAGGTCAACATAAGTGGATGTCAAATAGCTCAGATGATTACTTATCCTGGGGAGCTATTATAGGCAGCAGCCAGGATTAGACTTTCAGCTGAGAAGCTGCTTCTGAGAATCGGAAAATGAGGGATTATTTAGGTGAAAAGATAATGGCTGAAAAAGCATTATGAAAGTGGAGTGGGAGGAAAAAGGCCAGGGCTAGAGAGACAGAACTGAATAGATTAAAGGAGAATTGTTAAGAAAAAAATGACATTGTAAAAAAATATGTATCTATGTTACTAAAAACATATGGAACTATTAAAATGGAACACTGCTCAAAAATCTAATTTATCCTGCTGCTGCCTCTGGTTTTCAGATAACTATTCTCTATTTCATTTTGAGAACAGCAGACTGTGCAAATAGTTTTTTATTAACTGTTTAAATTAAAACTTTCTAATTTAAAAGAAAAACATATTTCCTTTATGAAGCTTTAAAGCATTTAATGATTGATCTTCAAGTATGGATTGGAACCTATAGTGACCATGCCTCCAAATATGTCTTGTAATGAACTAGGTATACAAGCTGATGTGAGCAATCAACATTTGCAGGTGTCTTTGTCACTATGAATGGAAAATGAGTTTGTGATCCACCAATGAGGTAAATTAAGAAATGATTTAAAAAAAAATCATTTCTTTATAATAAAAACCCCAAAACCAAAACAAGAAAGCAAGAAAAAGAAAAAAAGAAAACCAAATCCCTCAGCAAAACAAACTTCCTTACAGCGTATGAGTAAAACGATTGTTTACTGTAACTAACATTGATAAAAAGCCACCATATCTTAAGCAGTGAACAAAATATTTCCCTTATCAGAATGCATGGCAGTGATCTGTTTCTCTTGCTGTTGTGACTGTCCAAAAGACAAATTCTCTTAATGCACCAATTTCTCGTTTCCAAACCCACATCAGTGTTATAGCTTCCAGGTTCTGAGGTGCCCAGGGCAGACCTGACTCCAGTTCTCTGGGAATTACATTCCTAAGTATCCTCTGAGTTATATTTCTGAAGTAACCTCTATCTTATTTAGTAGCAGAGTAGGAAAGACCTTGCATTAAGTACAGTACCCTGTCACTTTGTGTTGCACTTGGGAAAGAGCATCTGCTGTTCCCTCATTCTCATCTGCTTTGCACTAGTGGCTAAGGAGATCAGAACTATCCCAGACTGATTGCTTCTCCTTTTGGATGAATACATTATAATGTCATCCTGGTCCTGCAGAAGGGGCTAAAGAAAGAAGCAAAAACTCATGATCTTGGTGAATGCTGAAAAAGCTGCACTTTCATTTTATTTTCCATCAAGAGTGCTTCTGTATGTTAAAGGATTCACGCAGATGGCCATGAATGTTTGTTCTTGCAGAATCAGTTGTTCATGAATATTTCCATATGGCCACATTGTACAATTATTCTTCACTTGTTTTTATGCTCAATACTGAGAATCAGCACTGAATTTCAGTGACATCTAGGAGTGACCTGCATAAGAGGCCAAACCTCAGGAAATAAAAAGCATTCATTGTTCTGTGTAACACTTACTGGGTATCAGCATGAAGATTCATGGAAAAAATCCCTTTAGCCTTGGACATGGTTTGTGGAGGACAATGCAACAGATTCCACAACAAAATAGGATTTTGTGAGCCATGAGGAATCTTTATAAGCCATAAAGGAGACAGCAAAGAGGCAATTTCATTGAAGTATGTAGACTTAATGGTATCTGTAATGTCAGTGTGAATTATTAGAGCAATTCTGCCGTGATGGCAATATGGAAGTTAGAGGGGGGAGCATGAAAATTGAAGTGTTATAAGAATTAAAATATAAAGACTTGGAAATCTTCTCATTCACAGTGTACCAGATGAAATGTTACTCTGTGGAAATGCTACTCCAGTACCAAAACATCTGCTGGAGTCCTTCAAAAAACATAATTAGGCAATTAAAAGCAGGAAAGAAATGGTGTTTTGGGATCAGACAAGCTGCTTTCAGAACAGGAATTTGATTCCTTCTGAAGGCAATAGGAGATTTAGCAGTCTAAGATAAATCCTGCCAAATTTTCCTCCTCCAGCAATCCTTTCCAGTATTTGGGTTCTTCACTGATAGGTCACTACATTAAGGTCGATATCTCTGATGTAAAGGACAATAATAGTTTTTAATTTACCATTACAGTTCCATTTAGAAATGATGCAAAAGATTCAAAGTAAAGTGACCTGCCAGGATCGTATAGAAATCAACGGCAATGGTGGGAATAGGTATCACCTTAGCGAATTAGCAGTTGTCTGCTCTAACTCTGAATATGTGCTTGAATCCAAAATTATGATAAATGCTGGGACTATGGAATTAAAAAATTGTCTTCCAGCATCTATTCTTGGTTTTACCTCCTTCAAAAAAAAATAGACCTGAAATAGCAAGGGAAAGGAAAGTACTCTGGCAATCTGTGTAAGTAGCATTGTCAAGATGCGCACACTGCAGATTATTCTTCAGACTTGGAAGAAGTTTCATAACGACAGTGAAAAGCTAGGACATTTTTCATAGCCTGCAGGATGATAAGATTTGAGGAATTCTTGTACCGATATAATTTGAGCCATGATTCTAGGTCACAGACAAGACACAATTTACTCAGAATTTTGTGGTCAGTTTGTCCCACCTTTAATGCACATAGACAATATGCCAGGAAATGCTCATTACGTAATACAAATGTGCTATAAAAATGCACCAAACAGCATGACATCATTGACTTCCTAACTTAGTGGAGGCTTTAGCCTTGTGATCAAGATCCTTTTAGAGAAGGAGGTATTTAATCATGTCTACATGAGTTTAGCTTGCAGAAGAGCTTCATTCCTTAATTTTTACTGAATCAGGAAGGAATCCATTGCAGTGATAGTGGTTTAAGGTCTATACTAAACCAGTAATTATGGTCCTGTAGAGCATGCCTATCCTTTGGACATCGAAGTATACGGAGTGAGTGGGAATGTGGAGTTAGAGGACAGAAGAATGGGATGTGTGGTAGGAGAACAGCGTAAGGAGAAGCATGGCTTTTGGGCAGATGTATGTATGTAGGGGAAGATGTACGATGGAGAGGTATCTCTTTCCGTATATGTAACCTTGCAGACAACTGGGACATAGTGTTGCTATAGTAAGCTATTTTAGGAGTTCTCTGATATATTTCAAAGTGGGGCAATAGAGCAGAAATTAGGAAAAGAGAAATGGAGGATCGTAGAATCACAGAACGGTTTGGGTTAGAAAGGACCTTATGATCATCCAGTTCCAACCCCCTGCCATGGGCAGGGACGCCTCACATCAGACGATGTCGCCCAAGTCTCTGTCCAACCTGGCCTTGAACACTGCCAAGGATGGAGCATTTCCAAACTATGTGAACACATTGTTAGTAGCTGGACATTTTCAACATAATTTCTAAGGTGAAAAAGTCTCCAGACTTAAAGCACTTCTTTTCATAAAGATACTGCTTAGCTTGAAAGAGTTGTTGATTTTGGTTTTTATTGTTTCCTCTTCATGCCCCTAGGGAAATAAATTAAACTCCCAGTATTTTTCTGGCAAAACTTCTTAGTTTCATTTTTCAAGACGATTTTTTGATTTGTAAAAGAATGGGGTTGAGAATCTTTTTTTATTATTATCATTATAAAAATGCCAGCTAGTTACAAAGAAATTTCCCTGAGGTGGGGGGAAGGACCCAAACCATTTTTCAAGCATCTTTGATAATTTCCCAGACTACACTTCTGGAGAACATAGAAAATGACACAAATGTAGAAAATAATAATCTCAGTTGTCTAAAGTGAATGAGGATTGACACGTCTGAATTTTGGGGAAATTGTTTTTATTGTTTTCCACAGCAGCCTTCTGAAAAGGAAGTTTCACTGTGTTATCAGTTTGGATACTAAATATATATAGAGCTTGCTAACCAGCTGCAAGTTTAACATTTTAAAGGAAAATGTTGATTTTCTTTTGCACTTCAGCTTTTTCAATACCATTCAATAGCTGTGGACAGAACGTGCATTCAAACGTATATACTGCTGGGTAGATTTTATATGTGCCTGTAGAATGTAATTCTTCGAGAACATAACACCTTGACACTGATAGCAATGACTTCATTTTTAACCTCAGAGTACAGCGATAAAACTTCATAGTTAGGATTTTTTTAGTGGCTGCTTCATACGCTTAATACTGTAATTTTTATTATTGCTGCAGGAAATCCAGCAGGTAGGTGTTTATGCCACATTGCAGTGTTGGAGTCTTATTTTTTAAGCTGTCTGCATTGCACACCTCAATGTAGGACATTCTGTCTTTAATGAGCTAGCTTAGATATTGGAAACAAACTGTGCAGCACATCAGTACTCAGTAAATTAACCAATGCATAACTCTGTCTCATGTGGTTAGACTTTAGGCCAGGGGAAATGCAGTAAAAAATTCCAGTTGAGAGTAACAGCTTTAGAGTCTGTTGGTGTTGGTGGATGTAAAGGTAATTGGCATTAATAGCTACAGCACTTGCTGGGGTGGCCATGGCAGTGTTTCTGTTAATAATAATTACTTTTGATTACAGTTACAACAGCAATACTGTGTGCAGTAGAACAGATTGCACAAGGATCCTGTCTAAGAATGGATATAAGCTGAGAAAGAAGGAAGTTTTGAAGGAGATTCCCAGTTCAAGGAGTGCTGGTTGCACTGGTACTGGTACTAGACTGGAGAGCTGGACTGATGACCACACTAGAATGGTGATAGCAGTAGCAATTTCATGAAGGGTGTTAGCAGTGTCAGACATCACAACAGTACTGGCTGTGGCATTAGCAAGTGCAGGATGCCGTGCACAGAGATGCTATGACTGGTTTTCCCTACATTTTTGCCTCACTGTCCTCTACCTTTCCTCTTCACCAGTAGAAGAGATTATACATTTCTCATTAATCACCTTTGATGTGCACTTGGCTTCTTATCTTGACAATAGGTTTTTTAGAGGATGCACCAGCTCCTGCTTGCAGGAGATTTCAAATCATATTCACCAAATGTCTTTCAGATAAGAGGGAAATTTGACAGACTAATACTGTAGCCATTTTTCTTTGCCACCTGAGGCCTGCAATCTCTATAGCAAGGAAATACTTAAAGCATTTTAATGACCAGTGTGATCCTCCTTTTACCTGCTTCTGATTTTCTCATCACCACACTTAATTTCTGCTACAGAACTATACCATTGAAACATGCTTTTCTCACATAGTGTTAGAAACACATTTCTCTTAAGGAGATTTGCCTTCCCATACTTTCTAGAGCAGTAAAGTAACCACTCCTGAAAAACGTGAGAAGTTTTGCTAAATACGTATTTTACTACACTAATATAACTCAGTGCTTTCTGTCAGAAGTTTTTATTGTATGATTTGAACTGAAGTGGATTAACTGAAATAAAGATAAGTCAATCTCATACTGAAGACCAATTGCTTGACAATATTGAACTGAAAATATTTTAGTTATCTTTCTGCCAATGCATTTTAAGTAAGCTTGGTTAGAGACAAAAATCAGTGCAATAACTGGAAGTGAAACCATCTTATGAAGTCTATATAACATTAGCAAGGGAAGAATCCAAACATTTTCTGCTCTATCACAAGCAGTATTGGAGCCTGGTAGTATTTTTGTTTGTCATAAATTCATAGCTTCTGATATCCTGCAATTCCAGGAAGACTGTTGGGCTTCATTATCTAGAAGTATGTTTCTAGCCTTGTAAAGAAATGCTTCGAAGTCTGTATCTCAAAAAGCAAACAAAAAAGCCCATCAAAAACTCCAAAGTAAATCTATATTTTAATTTTCTATATATTGCATGACTTTAAAGTTTCCAAACTTCTAAGGCTTTATTTGAGACATTCAATGATAACGACAATAAAACCTACACTGGTGGCTGAGTTGTTATTTCTTAGGCAACACTGAGAGTATAAAGGAGCACATGGAAGTATATTGTTGTGAATATTATCTTTCCATGGATTTTGGGAACAAAGGTTCCAATTTTAGTAGCCCAGGAGGCCAGATAAATATGTAAATTCTGAGGCCAGAAGGGAATGTTTTCTTTTTCTCCATCGAGATCTTCAGGATATAAAAGCTGTAGAACTTCTTCAAATGCAGGAATTAAGCTGCTTTTCTAAAAACTGTATTGAATCTGACTTTAAGCATACCATGAAGCTGCAAATCCCCATCCCCTGGTAAATTACTCCAGCTTTTAATTACTCTCATTACTAAAAAAAGCTCTCCCATTTCAAGACTTTATCTGGCTCCAGTTTCCTGATATTAGATGTTATACCTTTCCCAGTATGCTTGAAAGCACCACCTTGCCGAATGATTTAACAGTACTTCATGTGTAAGTGACAAGTTTAAAGCAAAACATGCAAAGGTTGTAAGCCACAGTTAGAAGCCAAAGAAATAGGCACATGGAAAGATAACTAAGCAAATGTAGCTCGTTTCACACATAGGGAAGGGTAGAGAAATAGCACCCCCTCTAGACATTATGTTCTCACTGATAGCTTTTAGCTAAATGTGCATTAAATTTGGTTGCTATTAGAGGGCTCAAGCTAATGACCATGGAGCTGTCTTGTCACAGCTAGAAAGGAAGTTTTACTTCAAACATACCCTACAAGAAAAGAAAGCATTCCTTAGGCTGAGCAGAACACAGAACTTCCCAGAGAACCCTTGCTTTTGGCTATTTGTCAGGTCTTATCCTCAGCCTTTTATTGCTTTGGCTCTTGCCTGCGCAGTATGGATGGAGGATGAAGCTCAGCAGCTATGAGTTAAGCAGTTTTCATTGATTTGTCCTTCTCTTTACAGTCTTCCTCTGGAAGCATCCCCAGGGCATGTTACTAATTGTTTGCCCTTTACTTTGGGACTATTGGATTAATGGTATTATATAATTGCCATTTCTTCATCATTAATACCATAATGATGTGATGAATTTTACAGTCAAACAGTCCTTGGCTCTCACTATGGGGGTAAAAAAATCTTCTCAATTGAAAATAAATTATGTTCTTCTCTTTCACCAGTCCTATCAAATGGTTTTGTGTCTCCGCTTTTGCAGGCTTCCTGAGCACATCCTTAATTGTGAAACGGTAGTGTGATGAGACAGCAGCAATACCTTCAGGTTCTCCAGATGCACTACCATTAGACTGGACCTCTAGACATTATGGGGCTTGGAAGTATAACTGTCAGCAAAATAGGTATCAGTAGGTAGTTCCAAATTACACAGCAAGAGATTCTGAGGGTGTGTTACAGAATCGATTGCAGATGCTCTCTACTTACATGCTTTTTTATGCTTCTAGTAACATGTCCAAACACTTGGACTACAGAAAACTCAGGAGGGCTAACTTCAAAGTGCACAAAAATCTCATCTACCCTTGAGGCAGGCAGAGATGATCTGTCATGTCTCCCTCATATTTGTCATGGGATTAAAGACAAAGATGGCAAAATGGAGGTACCTGTGCAAAGTACATGCAGCTGGCTCCATTCAAAAAGCAAGTAAGATCACAGAATCATAGAATGGTTTGGTTTGGAAAGGACCTTAAGGTCATCTGTTTCCAACCCCCTGCCATGGGCAGGGAGAGCTCACACTAGACCATGTTGCCCAAGGCTCTGTCCAGCCTGGCCTTGAACACTGCCAGGGATGGAGCATTCACAGCTTCCTTGGGCAACCCATTCCAGTGCCTCACCACCCTCACAGTAAAGAACTTCTTCCTTATATCCAATCTAAACTTCCCCTGGTTAAGTTTAAACCCGTCATTCATTGTCCTGTCGCTACAGTCCCTCATGAAGAGTCCATTCCCAGCATCCCTATAGGCCCCCTTCACATCCTGGAAACTGCCCTGAGGTCTCCACGTAGTTTCTCTTCTCCAGGCTGAACAGCCCCAACTTTCTCAGCCTGTCTCCATATAGGAGTAACTGAACCTTGGTTAATTTCCAAAGAAAAGCTTGCACCCAGAGATAATCACTGAGAATTACCAAGGCAGGTAGAGAGTGCTCCAGCAAATGTATAGTGCAGAGCTATTGTCTTTGACCAAACTCAAAACCACTCCTACCCAGAAATGAAGATCCAACAAATCTGTTTTGTTACTCTCTACTCGTACAACATGGTTGTGAATGGTAATGACCAGTTGGTCTTAATTAGAGTAGGTAATGATACATAGTAGATGTTCTATTTATTATTGTCTTTTCCTAGTGCAGAATTACTGTTGATCTTGCCCCTGAGCAAGAGGATTTCTGGACCCTTTATTTAAAGTTGCAGAGTTACAGGAAATAGATATGTTGCCCATTCTGCAGAGGTAGCAGGGTAATTTGTCAGTTAGGAACAATCAGTTCTAGAATGACTTTCATGTCTGTGCTTTTTCTAAAACCTCTTTAATTAGTTCTATGTTCATCCATATATCAACTGTGGCAAGATATTAACCATGAAATGGTTAAAAAAGATGAAATGCAGTTTGTATTGGACTGTGAGGAGTGCGGAATCCTGAATTTTGCAGTCAAAACATGCCTGCAAAGTGTTTCTTTTAATTTTTAATCTTGTATTTGAAAATGCAGTTGGTGTTACCCTGCCAGCGTTGGACACAGAAACTCTCTGTTTATCTCCTGAATGGATATTACTGGGCTTGACAGCATGACAGTTTCAGTCTTTGCCAATATGCCTCAGTCTCACTGAGAGGAGGAGATCACATCTGGTCATGGGGAGGATGAAGGACATGCTAAAGGCTGCCAGCCCCTGGCTTCTGGGTTATTTTGTCCAGTTTTGGGAGGTCATTTCCTAGTGAAGGGTCATATAGCATGGCCAAAGAACATTGTATCACCAGTTCTGAATGGGGTTTATCCCTGCAGGTATTTAAAGACCTTAGCTGTGGTCAGCCTACTTTGTTCCTAAATGGAAAAACATCAGAGTTTTTCTGTCTTGCTCTCAAAAAACAAGACTGAGCTTGTATATCTCTAAGTAGAACTACTAAATCTGTTCCTTTTCTCACATTATTCTATTCCTGATTTAAAGACAGGACTGAGAAGGGAAATACTTTTTCCTTCCATTTTAAAAAATAACATCAAATATTAATGCCTCGTATTTTTTAAAGGTTTATGTTTAAATTTTGCATGTTTTCTATGAATTATCATTTATTATTAAATAAGTTTAAATTATGCAACAAATAAAATGAAGACAAATGAAAAGACAGGCGTATAGGAACTGAAAGGTTTCCTTGGCAGCCAGGCATTTTTGGGCTTGTTACTTTAGTCTTGATCCTTCTGTCTGTCACTAAAAAGGAGTTTCCCATTTTCGTCTTAGGGCTGTCTTGACGTGCTTCATTCCCTGAGCTTCATTCCCACTATAAGTGATTTTGCTATATTTAACCACATACTGCAAGAAATCCTAAAATGTAAAATAATATGTGGAAGGATTTTTAAAAGGAGACTTCTGAGTGAATAGCCCAGTGAAAACAGGACATTTAAAGAAGATTTGAATGTACTCACAAGACATTAGAAAGCATAAAGGTAAATAATGTGTTTACATGTGGAACAATCAAGTACCACAGTGGTACCCTTGATAAAATGCATTATCATGAAATGAAAACTAATTCGGGAATTTTCTAAAGTTTTGAAAGCTTCCCCATTACCCTTAAATGTGGAATATCAGCAGAACACATGCTAAGAAAGTTGGGGCTGTTCAGGCTGGAGAAGAGAAGGTGTGTGATGACCTCAGAGCATCCTTCCAGTATATGAGGGCCTACAAGGCTGCTGGAGAGAGACTCTTCATCAAGCACTGTAGCAATAGGACAAGGGGGAATGGGTTCAAACTGGAACAGGGGGAGTTCTGGTTAGATACAAGGAAGAAGTTCTTTACTGTGAGGGTGCTAAGGCACTGAAATGGGTTGCCCAAGGAAGTTGTGAATGCTCCATCCCTGGCAGTGTTCAAGGCCAGGCTGGACAGAGTCTTGGGTGACATGGTCTAGTGAGAAGTGTCCCTGGCCTTGGCAGGGGGTTGGAACTGGATGATCTCAAGGTCCTTTCCAGTCCAAACCATTCTGTGATTTTGTGAATGTGAAAGGTCCTGTGTGGTGTTTTAGATTTGAATGGCAAGCAATTCTTTGTTCTGTAGTGCCAAAGGGAAGAAAGCCAATCTGCCAAATTCTGTTCCTTGATCTCTCTAACTCACTGTAAAACCTTCACCAGGTTATTCTTCCCTTTTCTTTGTCACCTCTGTAATGGAGATAAGCAATTATCTACCTCTTATTTGATTTGCTGAGTTTATGCTATTTGTGGTAATGAATTTACATAAACCATACCAAGTTAAATTGGTATGAAAAGTGCAGTTTGTATTAACACATCTGATGTATTTATCCTTGTATAAAATGCCTAAACCTGCTTCAAGGACTGCATGATGTTCTCACTTGGCTTTGCCTTTTAGTTTGGAAACAGACAGTAACTGAAAGGGAGTAACTACTAATTTCATTAGCATTACATCTCCTACAAACTCTTGGGAGAGATGGGAGACTAAGACACATGCTCTTGCCCATTCCTCCCAGGATATCAAGGGGTATTGCTGTACTTCCATGTGCTAGTGTTCAGACAGATAAGGGTTTAAATATTTAACTTAAAAAATCAATACTTCATATTGGTCTCACACACTCTGTCCTCCTTCAGTTTCTTTCTACCCCTCTTTGTTTCCTCCTTTAATGTGTGTTGGCTTTCTTTTGTTATTTTCCCTCCAGTAACCTGAGGGGTTTTTTTCACTTGGTGCTTCAAATACTGCTTGGGGTTGACCTCATGGCCTTTCCTGGCAAAGGATCTGTGAGACTGACATGTGTTCTGGGAAGACATTCGTGTCACTGATGAAATTCTTATGAGATTATCTTAAAAAGATAGTGTATGGAAACTGGGGTAGGGATGTGTCAGAGCTCTGCAGAACAACTGAAACAAGAGGAAAGGGAGCCTGATATATAGGAATGCAATTACACAGCACTGCAGCAGAGCCTAAGAGATGCTGATATTACTGAACATATTTAATTGGGGAAGGGAATATGGAATAGCAGATGGTTTTCCCTAGAGCATACCTACAGTACAATGTACTCCAGTCTCCTAGTTTATATTTTTCCAACTCAGTTCTTGTTCAACAAACCAAAAGTAGATTTGTCTTTAGTGGTGGGGGAGAGGGGGTTAGAGGCTTAAATCATGACAGTTCTGTAGACATTAGATCCTGTCTATAGTTACGCTGCTAAAATAACATACTTTTCCTAATTGTGGCAGTGGACTAGAATGGCAGGAGTAGGAGGAAGTTTCTCCTCCTTTTCTCTAATCCAGGTGACATTTGCTGGCAAAATGTGGGAAGAAGTATCACTTTTCTTCTTTCAGAGGTTGGTGAACCTCCGCTGATCTGTTAATTTTATGTTTTCCTCCTCACTCTGACCTCTCTGGTCATAATTTGACTGGGACTAAGAATTCATAAACTGTGGGTTGTTTTGTATCTGATGTTGCAACTATAGCAATAAAACACTATATCCTTTCTCATTACTTCTGTCTTTTCTTGGAATAAGAAATTGTGCACAGAATTGATGGGTTTAAAGAGACAGATATATAAATATCAGAACATGGCTCACCTTTTAATTCAAAACCATTATTGTACTATATGTGTATTCTCAGAAAGATGTCATAGAATCATAGAATAGTTAGGTTGAAAGGACCTTAAGATCATCTCATTCCAACTCCCCTGCCATGGCCAGGGACACCTCCCACTAAACCATGTGTCATGGGTTCAGCAGCAGCAGTCGTTTTTTCTCCTTCTTGGTGGCTGGTGCAGCACTGTGTTTTTTGATTTTGGGCCTTGGAACAGTGCTGATAACACCAGTGTTTTCAGTTACTGCTTGGTAATGTTTTGCTTGGCCAAGGACTTTATGAGTCTCATGCTATGCCAAGGAGGAGGGGGAGCCGGGAGGAAGCAGAGACAGACACCTGACCCAAACTGACCAAAGAGGTTATTCCATACCACAGCACGTCATGTCCAGGATGTGAACACGGAGGGCAGAGACCCAGAAGGGTGTGGTGGTGGACTGGGGGTGCACGGCATGGTCAGGTTTTTGGGATTGGGGGGTTCGCTGCTGGGCGCTGCACTGGCTGGGTCAGGCTTGGTGAGCAGTTGTATTCTTTTTCCTTGTATTTCTCTTGTATTATTACTGGTGGTAGCAGTAGTGATTTGTGTTATACGTTAGTTACTAAACTGTTCTTATCTCAACCTGTGTGAGTTGCATTTTTTTTCGATTCTCCTCCCCATTCCCCCGGAACTGGGGGAAGAAAAAGAGGGGAGTGAGTGAGTGAGTGAATGAGTAAAACTTCGTGAGTTTTAGAGGCTTAAACCATGACACCATGCCATTCAAGGCTCTGTCCAACCTCGCAATGAACATCGCCAGGGATGGAGCATTCACAGCTTCCTTGGGCAACCCATTCCAGTGCCTCATCACCCGCACAGTAAAGAATCTGCTCCTTATATCCAATCTAAACTTCCTCTGTTTAAGTTTGAACACATTAACCCTTGTCCTCTCACTACAGTCCCTAATGAAGATTCCCTCCCCAGCCTCCTTATAGGCACCTTTCAGATACTGGAAGGCTGTTATGAGGTTTACACGCAGCCTTCTCTTTTCCAGGCTGAACAGCCCCAGCTTTCTCAGCCTATCTTCATATGGGGACCTCCTTTACAGTACAAAAGTCGTTTCTTGTATTCACCTTACACCCATAATTTTTTACGTTTATTAAAGGGGTGGATATATTTTTATGTACACCATTTACATAGGTCGTATACTTCCACCATTAATATAGTTTCCAAACTATGTCAGGTCCCTACCTTTTGCTCTTCCTTCAAAATCTTTGTAGTTTCATTATAGGACTTTTCATTTAATAGTGTAAGGGTAACTCTTTTTTTCCACTTGTCCTGGTTTCAGCTGGGATAGTTATTACAAGTTTATAGTTTCAACCATGGCACCATTTCACATGCATCTGAGATCCTCTCACTGAGGTTTTAGCTACAGTTAGAGCACTTATTATGCAGTATAGTTTTTTGTCACTGTGAACTTTTCAAGAGGTACTCTGTCTTACTATTCTACTCAGGAGTTCTGTTTCCCAAGAATCACAAGCTACAGTATCTTTAACAAAAGGAATAAGTATGTGAAGACAGACAAAGTGGGTAATTTTGCACGTAACATTTAATTTACTGACAGTTGAATCTCTTTTGTAAAAGATACAAGAGCACAACTACTATTTAATAGAATTTCTGAACTTCCTTTTGTCTGTCAGCTTATATTATCAAGCAAAGAGGATGGTACAAGGGGATGTAAATGTACCTCAACCTGTACTAAAGTTTTCTGTGCTGGTCATTAGTATCCTCTTTAAAGCACCATAAATTTTACTATGAGGTTGAATTAGGATTATTATGTTATTTTTATGTTATATTTACGGTACATTACAAATTAGTGCTGCATGGGAAGTTTGTTAAAAATCTGAGAATCTGGAAATTGTGTTCTTAAAGAATGGTGAGAGGTAATGGTATGTTATGAAAAGCATCCCTGTCACAAGGGAGGCAAAGTAAACCACAACCTGTAGCAGATCTGGAGACTGGTGTTTGTTTAAGAACCAATAAGTTTAGTGCTTTTACTCCGTTTGACTATCTCACTTGCTCACTCCCATCCCAGTATTACTTTCCCAAGGGCTTCACTTCCCTGTTCCTATCAGGGACATCACAGCCAATTCAGGAAGTCTGGGCAGAAGGTTGTGCCAGTTTGTGCAGTGCAGCTTCCCACAGTTACTAGGCATAGGTAGGTCAGGGTCCTTCAGCATCTCCCAGCATTTGTCTCCGTGCACTCCCTGGTCTGCAGTGTTTTTCTCCACTTCTAAGCATGTTTCCCCCAGCCAGGATCTTAATCTTCTTTCCAGGCCCACTCTTTGAGACCATTTCTTTCTGGGAATGCAATCTAAATACCTTGTTATGCAGAAGCACAGTATGTGATCAGCCTCCTAAGTGATGGCTCTCTCATGTGCCTGTGTTAGAGAATTCAGGATGTGTCATTTCTTTATTCCAGCTGCTAAGAGAATTTACAACCAACTTGTAACAGTTGCAGCAAGTCAGTGGTATGCTTCTGCTCGAGAGTTTGAAACTTCATTTTCAGGCATTCACCCCACACACATATACTCAACTGTCTGCTGCCTGTTATTGAAGTATTGAAGCATTTTTTAAGCAATTTACTGAAGCAATTGAAACATTATTGGCTTACAACATTAATCTGCTCATGAAACGTCCAAATGGTCCCATTGTATTTTAGTGTTGTGCATGGCCTACAACTACAATCCAGCCAGCAGTTAGGGGTATTATGCACCAGCCACAGAGGAGCTTTAGATTAATGCAGATTAAAACTCTTTCCAGATAGAGTGGAACTGTACTTATACGTTTTCTGGATAAGTCCAGGCAGAATGTGTTCTATGTCTAATCTTCAGGATGTTATCACCATGATATAATGGCAGTAGTGAGAGCAGCAGCCAGACAGTTAAATCTATTCTGGTACAATGCAAATACACCTCTGGGAGACCATAGAAAAGGTCAGAGCTTGCTTTGTTTAATTCTTACAGATGAGATGGCTGAAGTGTAAAGTCAGGGGGGAGGACTGAGCTCAGATAAATGGGAAGATGGATTATGAGCATGAATTAGAATAATTAAATTATTATTTGTGATGGAAAGATAAGTGTCAAAGACCAGTTTTCCCCTTTTTTGTTTTCTCTTCCTTTTTTGTCACTGTCATCCCTTTTATCACAGTTGTCTCCTTCATCCTCTTGGTTTCTAGTGATCGCTGTCTTCTACTTCTATAGGTAACTATTCCTTGTTTTTACAGTTAATTTTCTAGTTGTTATTTTTGCTCTCCTCAACGCAACCCTTTTAGATGCCCTCATCTTTCTTTGTCAGTCTTGTGGTTTTCTAGTTTTTCATCCTCATTATTTCCTTCTCTCTAGCCGCTGGCTTCCACTTCACATCTTTTGTCAAAAATACTCCATATTTTTGATAGATCACCACTTATTTCTTTCTTAATCCTATCCTGTCATTTTATAGCTGACTGAGATTGGCTTTCAGCTCACTTACCATCATCATAAAGTGATTTGCCCTAGGGCCTCAGCTCATAGAAAGCACCATCCTAGGCAGAAAAATGGCTGTGTTGAAATGGCACCTTCTTGCCCAGCAAAGCTGCTTCCTTTCTCTATCAGTTTCATATGTTGATGTGAGTAGTAAGCAAATGTTCCTGCATATTATCACTGCAGAGGCACTACCAGTAAGGAGAACCTTCTACAATACACAGTTCTGGAAGCACTGCGTTTGGGCTGGTCAGACAGGCCTGAGCTTAAATTCTCATGTGACAGGATGATACTGGTGTTCTTGAAGGCCTATTTGGGCCAGTTATGCCCTTTATTGCTAGTAGTAACGCAGGGAATGAAGAAAGGACCTTGTCCTGACTAATTCACATTGGCTTGGCAAAAGAAGCAGGTTAAGAAAGATACTCTTTTAGCTGCAAACTGAGTGCATCTGAAGTCAAGGAAGCATAATAAACACAGAAGCCTATAGTGGCATTTTTACACTGCCACTTTCCAGCACAGAACTGCAATTTAATTACTACTACACTCTTTTGACCTAGGGTGGCTGTCTATCTGCAGCATTGCTTTTGTGCCAGCTGGAACTGGAAAAGCACAGGTTGTCCTTCGGGCTGTTAGCAGGCAGCTGTGGTACAGGTCTGGGACCTATGAAGAGTGTCTATCTTTTGAAAAGGGTACATTAGTATACTACTAGAATCACAGGAGCACAAAGTAATTCCTGTGACTGTTTCATTAAAGCCTCCAGACCATGAAAGAATGTACATTCATGATCAAGATGACTCGTGAAATGATAGAACAAGTAGAAAAGAAGGTGAGAAACTTCTAATAATTTCAAAAGAGATGAAAATCTTTCAATCTTTGTAGCAAACTGCAAATGTATCCCTGCAACACCACATCCTGATCTGGCGGAACACTGTTTTTTCCCATAGCCAGTAATACAAACAGATGCTCTTTTTAAAGGCTTCAGTTCCAGGAACTGAATGGTGTTTGAAAAGCATCCTATAGCCAAACCACAGCAAATCTGATTCTGGACACTTCAACCTGATTCCTCACAGTTGTCACAACTCTGTAGTGTTCTGCACTTGCACAGTGCTGTGCATGGATGCATAATGTCCAAAGTCTCCATCACCCTTACAATGGCCCTGCAGTAATATCATTCAAAGGCTGTACAGAAGAAACTGAGAGATTGAACAGCATACGCAAGCACCTGGCTGTAGTATTGCTGATGTCTATAGTGGCAAGTACTGACATCAGACATTAATTAGCTTATCTCCTATGAGTGGCATTTTCTGAACTCTTAGATAGTCAGGAAATAAATCACACCTCCCAGTTATATATATGGTGCACTTCACTTTCTTTTAGAACTGCACAACACTGGGAAGGATGTATTAGTATTACACTGAAGTAGCTGCAGCTCTCCACATATCCTGCAACACCATATGAAGCAAATAGCACCAAGTGAATAACTCATAATATTTCAACATTTCATATCGAGTACCTGTCCTGTTTTGAATTAGGCTGAGTTGGATCTGCTGTGATTTTGGAGGTTATCTAAGGATACCTGATCTTCGCCTACTTTACCCTTCTCAACTGCAAACCTTCAGGTGTGAAATTACCTTCAAAATGGGCTTCAGGAGTATCTGTTGCTGGCTGATTTTAGAGTATGCAGAAAGTTGCTTAGGGGCAGAGAAATTTTTTTCATAATAGTTTGGGCTCTTCCACTGTGTATTTATCTGCTCTTGATTGTTCTTTCCATTCTTTATTTGGAGAACAGTAACCAACAGCCAATGGCTGTACTTGTTTGCTAGATTTGTTTCTACTTTTAAATGTCCTATCATGTTATCTTGTTTTTAGCATCATGATTTTAGTTTTTATTGCTCTGTGCTTAGACATAAATGTTTAGAATGAAATAGGCTAAATGAGTAGGCTAAATAAGTCATCTCCTTGTGCCCTATCCCATTTCTGTGGGCAAAAATAACCTTGGCACAGAGTGTTCCAAGGATTATTGATTACTGGAGTTGTGCCTCAGGCCATGGCTCCTTCAAGCCAATTATTAATGCCCCATGTGTCAGCAGTTATTGGAAAAGTGGTGAATGCATTTGCTGTGCTCTCTGAATACAGGAGCTAACTAAATTACAAAGAGGAGGGAGGGAGTCCTAGGTCAAAAGTCACCCCTCTGGGCCTAGTGAAGAGAGAGATGGCTTTGACTTTAACCTGTAAGGTTAAGAGACAATGAAGTGTGGAATAACGAGTTGTTCCTCCATCCACAGAGCTAATGAAGGTTGGTTTTCTGCAGATGGGTGTGTTGCATTCCTGAAACACGCCTTAACCATGTTCCGAATTCCTTTTGAGTTCTCTGAACACTCCTACATCTCCTACCTCTTTGCCTGAGAGTGGCAGCATATGCTGTGGGTACCTTGAACCTATATATGTATATAATCATAGAACGGTTTGGGTTGGAAGGGACCTTAAAGATCATTTAGTTCCACTCCCACGACATGGGCAGGGACACATACTGTTAGATTGTTGCCTCAAGATGGAAAAAGCTTTAATTCCACTTCCCACTACAAGACTGAGATTGAGTCTTTCTCCTTTATTTACTTATACTCTGGCAAATGTGGCTGAAATTAGTGACTAGGGGGAAAAAATATAGTATGAGGAAGCTAATGGCTTAATGGTCAGTTGAACAAACAGCACAAGCATTTGAAGTATACTTTTTTAGGAAGGCAGGCCAAATTAAAAGTTATGTTACTTAAGTGCCAGAGGTGTCTATCTATAATGATATTAAAGCTAGAAATAAAACCAATGATGTTTGTACTTTGCAAATAGTGGAAATCTGCAAATAAACAGCCTCATACCATGAAAGAGGGAAAAAAGCTATCTCTGCAGGCATTTATGAAGCTCTGCAGGGCTTTAATGTGGCTGTGATATGGGAGCAAAGCCAGCTCTGGAGTACTGTTCATCTTGTGCCTGTTCCACATGCAACCTGTTATTTCACTGTTAATATTCTCCAGACATTCAAGCACAAGCATCAATATTAGGCTCACTGGGTCAGAGGTTACAATTCCCTGCAAGCTGCTGCTGGAGAGATAAGGATATGAACTAAGGGGAACGGAAGCATGGCTACACTGGTTTCCCTGGAGGAGCTCTGGATGGTGTGTTTCTACTGCAGAAGTTCTTTGAAAACAAGGATGGCATAAATTATTTCAGCATGGCAGCACTGTCCACAGCCACCACATGACCTGCATACAAAATCCAAGTTTTCTGAGCAGAAGCTGTCTTTTTTGGTCAACTGACTTGGAAATATAAGTGGGGTTTCAGTCACACATTTATTTGTGTTTAATTGGTGTGGTAGTAATTGCTATGGGGTCTTCACTGCTTCTTAAGAGCATCATCTGAGCGTACTGGAACGGACAATGTCCTTGGCCTTCAATTTAGCCCTTTCCTCAATCCAGCCTCTGTGGCTCTTTTCAGTCTATAGTTTTCCTGCCATGTGATGGGCAGGATTTAGCACCAACTAGTCAGAGCTCTATGAAAGTTAAAACTTTTTTCTCAGTTTCTGATTATGCTCTAGGATCTGTGTTTAAAAGCCTTCAGTGTGAATCTGCTGCAGCAAACCTGAGGCAGAAGTTGTGGTATGGGTATATAGGCAGATACCTACTGAAGAAAAAATAGCTTCTCGCTCTGGGAGCATCAGTCGCTTGTTCTTTATGACCTGTTTTACCTCATTGGGGGTGCAAGCGCTCAGAGAGTGTGTGAAGGGGACAGATAGCCTGTCATATGAGCTTTGGGAAAACACATGCCATTCTCTTTGATAATCTCTGATGGTTTTCAACACCTTAAAATGAATTTGTGTTGGTGGAACTTCAACACAAGCTAGAAGTCCCAACCTCCTCCTCAGTGCTTACCAACATCTATAAATAGCTATTAATTCTTGCACCTCATGCTTCCTCCCATGCATGGCCTCACATAGATGTAAAAAGCTGGCAAGGCAGAGGGGGTGTCACTTCCTCCTTGTACTCATCTGTCCTCTGACCAGTAAGAACTGCAGTCTCTGCTGTCTTTTGGGAAGTAGCTGCTACTCAGTCCAGATGTGAATGGGAAGGAGAAAACAAGAGGCTGGCTAGTTTCTGTGTTTTCTGCCAAAGACAAATGGAGAAGACAGCAAACGCAGAAATACCTGTACTGCACAGGCTACTCTGCAGACCAGATTTAGGCTTTCTGGGAAAGGTAAATTTTCTGTATACGCACCATTTAGGTCTTGCTCCTTCTTTGACTGAGCCTTTGGTTGTCCATGAATCATGAATGGCCAGTGGTGCTTTGTCCTAAAACCAACATGTCCTTGCTGAGAGCTCAGACAGTGTGTCTCAGGTACAGTGGATCTGATTCACTGGTGTCCTCTTGGCCTGTGCATCAATTAGACATTTAGAAGAAAGAGACTTACTGATTTAATGCCCTCTTTTCTGTACAAACACAATTAACTGTTCTAGAGCTAGTTCTTTTCTATGAACTTCCTTCCCTCTCACTAATGGAAATGCAAATGAAAGACTAAACTACAAACAAGAGTGTCTGTTCTTAATCTATGCTTCAAAACTATCCCAAGGGTAATACACAAAGGTCTGAGCAGAGCACATTCATTCGAAAAGCAACTTGAAGATGTATAATGTAAGTGGAGATAACAGAAACAGAAGAAGCAGCTGCCTTGAGTCACCTCATCCTCAGGTGTCAAGTAAGAAACGGTATTCTTGCCTCAGAGACCTTTCACATTGTGGGGAAACCTATTGTTACACTCATGATGCATATTGAACAGGCACTGTGGATCTCTCTTCTTCAGCACTGTATCATGGTCTTTCAAATGTAGTTGACAGTGATTTGCTGCCTTCTGGACTGAGACAGATGTGCCTCTACTCTTGACAACTGATGTGCAAAGCCTCTAATCTTTCTTCCATGGGCCAAAGTGTTTCTCAGTGGGACTATATCACATCTGCTCATGTGTGTAACTGTCATATTTGTTAAAGTGGAAGGAAGAAGACCTTGCATACGTCTTGAATGTATGAGCCCTGTATGAAAAGGAATAGAGTGAAACCCATTTCAACACCTTTATTTCTGATTGTTGTGGAAGTTTTGTATGGCCACATTCCATTTGCCATCATTAGCCAACAGTGGTGGCCCAGGTAAGTTGTCCTTAGATTACAAGGTTATTTAAACATTTGAGATTTGAATCTGAGGTAGGACATTAACCAAGGACTAATGTGCCTTGCTGGCACTTAATATCTGATGAAGAAAACATGATTGAGCCAAGTATTCTCAACATTCAAGGTGGTGTAGAAGTGTCAGTGTCATTCTGAGAAGACAGTAAGCCTCTATGGGGAAGTAGGACTGACCAAAACAAGCACATTGCTGATATACATCTGAAAACTCCATCCCAGCATATAAAATGTAGTTTTCTTGCGTTCCACAATACCAGAGTTACCCTGGGTTTTTAGCATTAGTAGGTAACAGTCACTCAATAAATGTCATAGCAAAAATCTAAGGATTGAAATTAATACAAGGAACGGTATTTCAGTCCTAGTGCCTTTCAAAGGAATTTTGTCTCAACCGATATTTTCTGGTTTGAAGTCATTAGATCTCAATGGCTTCCAAGTGGGTTTCATTCAAATTCATAAATTCAGGAAAGGTTATTTTTAATTCACCTTCAGGTTAATGCAAAAACATGGCCCAGGTTTGCTAAAAAATTTGCACACAGCAGATAAGGCGTCTCTCTGACCACTACCGGTAGCTTTCATCTTAAAATAACTTTAGATCTGAGGCTACAAATAATGTCAGATGTCTTGATATAATTTCAAGCTTCTTCAAATAGAAAATGACATAAATTTCAGTTTATTATCCTTTCCTTACTTGATGAGATGATCATCTACATCCTTTTAGCAGTTACTATTGGATCCTTAACCAAGCTTATGCCAAAGATGAAACACCTTATCATCTTAAGAACATCCTGAGTTGTTCCCTTGTTAGCTAAAAAGCAGGCCTTTAAGCCTTAAGAACTTACTCAGTTTGTACTGAATGCAATGGTGAACTTTATGATTACGAAAGGTTTTGAGACTGGTGGAAGGGATACTGGAATACAGAGGGATGCGGGGTCAGAAAAAATTAAACTAAACCAAATTACTTCCGAATTTGCTTTGTGCTACTCTGCGACACTAAGCTAAAGTATTTCAAGGACTGGTTTAGGTTTTCCTTAAGATAATGGAACATTACCTGTGGATTGGGATAGAAACAGCATTCATCCAACTTTTAGGGAAATGTGTCAGATTTTTGAAGCAGGAAAGCACCACCATGTATAAATAGTCTGTCTTTCAGCCATAAAATCATGCTGTTTAATTCCTAAATTAAATCTCTGAAACTTCTGGTTTGAGCTAGTGATTCTGTCTTGGAAATACAGATTCCAATTCATCTACTGGAAATAGTCACAACCTGAAATGAACCATGTCCGCACATGCTACCTTCTTTCCACCCTGTCTTTTTCTAGTTTCATTGCCAGTGACTGGATTTTGGCAATGAAATATTTCTCTGCTTGATTAAAGAATTTTATGAGTTCTCATCTTTGCCCAAATTTCTTGTCCATCTCTTTCTGTCTTCAAACCATTCTTTCAAAGGGAAATGAGGAATAAAAACACTGTTTCCATAACCCTGACTAATCTGTCAGCCCTAAATAATTCCTAGCCTAGAAATTAGGAATTGGCTAAAGGAGAAAATTACCAATAAACATCCAGTAGAGGTAGTTTGAGTTCAGTATGTCAGTGGTCATTTCCTTACCACATGCTGTGTATCTTAGAGGCTTCATATAGAGCTGAATAAGAGAGCACCACACATTCTAAAGGGATATCGACAAGAAAGAACAAGACTCCTTTCACTGGACTCCTTGCATGTATGGACAGTTTGTTTCTTTGGCATATATTTTAACCAGTTCTCTAGGAAGTTGTCAGAAAACAGGTAGTATTCCAGTGAATTTTCAGTGTTCAGGGTTTTATATGAACTACATTCAAGAAATTGCTATAAACAGAATAGAATTATAACTATTTCAAGAACTCTGCAAATGTCGGTGAGCAAACACTTTGGCAGTTTAATAGTGTGGAAAAAAAGATTAGGTAGGAATCTGAAAATGTAGATTCTTTACTTTTGGCTTCTTTTTGTATTCTTACTCTGCGTTCTCTGAGCATTGTTTTTAACTAAAAGACAGTGATGAATTAGTTTGTTAACTGTGTCCTTGAGTTTAATTACATGTGTGGGACTGATGTGTCTGGAAGTCTCTGTGGAATGAAACTTTCAAATGGATCAAGTGGTCTCTTTAGACTATTGAAGTACTCAGGGGGCTCAGGTTGTGCTTCAGCTCAGGACAACACAGGTATTGAGTGATTAGTGGCCTGTGTAGTACTAATTCATCCTTACATTGGGTTTTGTAGCAGAAACTGCTAATTTCTCTTTCATTCTCCATGTTTCAGGTATTTTCTGACCATCAAAATACTCAGGCTGAGTCACATTCCTAACCAGGCAGGATTCCCTGTGTTTTACTCACTAGCTTGTTTACTAAGTCTATGTAAGCAGAGATAACTCTGAGGTTTTCCATACCATACCTAATAAATTTCAACACACTCTGTACTTCTGAGAGCTCTCTTTTCAGTCACTCAGTATCAGATAGTAGCCTGCAAACACACAGCATGTGATGTGGTGTTTGTGAAGTTAGTATGGTTGTGTTCTAATTGGTGTTCTGCAGGAAATATTGATGAAAGTTAAACATAGTGAGATAGTTACACTAATGTGATAAACACAAGAGGAACATTACTAGTTGCTCTACTAAATGTACATGAACTCTAGATACTACAATTAATGACCTGTTTTTAATCAAAATACTATTATTTGAGATACTTCATTTTGTAAGTATTTCCCAGAGAACAGTTTGCTTCTTAGTTATTTAATGCACTGTTAAATAATGAGGGTTTTATACTCAACTTTTTACACAAGAATATGTACTGATAGCAATACTAATTGCATTTTATGCTATTCCCATGCCATCATCTCAAACAGAATGGCCTTCAAGTTTCCTTTTATGGGTTGACTTCTAATAATGTGCATAGGCTTTTGTTCTGACTGAGCCTCGTGTGGCCAAGCTGCAAATCACAGGCTTGCCATAAGCACCATGAAACCACAATGAAGCACAAGATTATGTAATTAGGAATGAAAATATCCCAACCATAATTTCATATATATGTATATATATATATAAAATTATATTTTTCATCATCCTCTTCAGGGATCCTCCTGGATAGAAACAAGGTTTATTTATTGTGTCAGCATCCTCTGCCCTGTAAGTGCGTAATAATGGAACCCTACTTGTTCAAATACAAGAAAAATTGCAATTAGAACTTATACCTAAATTCTCATCAGTTCAAGTACCTGTTTCTGATGAGATATTAATACAAGCTCATCAGTTATAAGTATGTATCAAAATTGGCTTTAGGTGTGAGTCTTTCACATTCAGAAGTATACTGGCTAAAATCAAGAAATAAGCGGCCACTTAGATCAAGATCTAACTATATTCTCTTCTAGCAACAGAAACCAAATGTTTCAGAAAGAGAACTGAACAACATTCCTTTCCTCCAACCTTTTCATTTGTGTTCCATTTCATATGCTGACTTAAACTTTGAAATCTCCCCAGAAAAACGCTACAAGTTCAAGACAGTAGAGGAATGCAGGGCAGTTTTGCAGCTGAACTGACTGTCGCACTGCTGGAAATCTTTTAGCAGAAAGTCTTTTTGCTGAAGAGCACATTTATCAAAAGGTGCTCTTGAAATTTATTACATCAAAATGCTTGAAATACAGGTTTTCTGGTTATCCAGATGAAGTGTTTTGATTTTTGCAAACTGAAATCATGTTTTGTAACTTAGCAAAAAAGAGTCCTGGATATCAGGTTTTAGTGTTGGTATGTAATGGTCTTTTTGTTCCTTTTTTCGTATAGTTTCATATTCTTCCAGTATGAAGGAGTTGTCTCTCTGGACTTCAGATTTTGCCACAAAATTTATTTCTAGCTTGACTATAGTACTGAGTGTTCAATATTCATGTATGGAAAGTGTGCTTTAAAGTTTGGACACTCAAAAGACTGATTACATCCCTTAGTATATTTTTGTTTGAATGAGTTCCCACTGGCTTGTTAGTATTCTTTGGAACCACTGCTTCCCGATGGTATATGTTTCTTCTGGAAGCATGAGAGGTTTTTGATTGTGACAGTAAGAGCAAAGAACAAACAGACAAAAGGAAGAAAGCCTCATTCCACTATGTCTGGTTTGAAATTTTCTGAAGATCTGGACACAGAACTTAGCTTTTATTGGAAATGGGATTTTAAATACCCCTGCTCCCCTATATGGCTAACCAAAATCAAGGTGCTGGAAACACTCTGGGTATCAGAACTGTTTTCCCAAAACTTTGTAATTGTCACCACTATTCTGCTAAACTGTCACAGCTTGAAAACATGGATTGTGTACCAGATTTCAAAGAGTCTGAGCAGAGATTGCAGCTTCTGTTGCAATTCTTTTTATCCTACAGTTAGCTCAGTTGTATCTTTATTAACCATGATATACAGGGCATCGTGTTAGCATTATTTATTTCTTACTTTCTAGTTGTCTCTCAGGAAACAAGCACTTAGGCTACAAGAGCTGGTTTCTGATTTATTCCATTCATTCTTAATGCTTTTTTCCACTTTGTTTTGTTTGTTTGTCTTAAAATATTACTTTAATCAGATCTTGGTGGAGAGATCCATGTTGTCCCCAAGTGAAATTGTTCCTCTGACTCCCTTGTGCTTCTTTTTGTCTCCGTTGTCAGTAATTAATGCTTTTTACCTAAGTGAGCTTAATCAGATTTCTGTCACATGTATCCCATTTAACGTCAGTGTAAACACCAGTCAATTAAAGACAGTTACTACTGGTTTCCAGAGCTTAGTTTAGATTTTGTTCCTCATTGTTAAAGCGCAGCCTGAGAAGGCATCCTTCCTTGGATGTCATGAAAGAAATATCTCACTGAATGTTTTTCTCCACAGAGGGGAAAACTCTGGACCATCTCCCTGCACGCTGAACCATGCTTGTGCACATTTCTCCAGGAAGACAGCATCAGTACTGCAATCTAAAGAGTCCTATTGTCAGAGAAAGGTTATATGTTACAAAGCTGACAAGAATTTCTGTGTGCTGGAGCAGAAATGTGTTATTTCACTGGTTTTATAAATATTTCTTCAGTCTTAATGTATTTTTTTTATAACAGTGAGCCCTGGTACAACAATGATAAAATTTTCATTTGTATCTTGTTCGGCAGAGGAAAAAATTTGATGGTAGTCCATAAGGCCCATAATTTATGAACTAATAACTGTAATATAAGCATAACCACAGCCTAAAATTCATGAGAATTATACATACAGTCATCTAGGACTTAGTGGCTAAAGGAGCTTCTTATTTTTGGAATTAAACCGGTGTAAAACATAAGGTAACACTGTCATTAAGAGACCATGATTTCTGTCTCAGTGCCCTCCCTGCCCCTCCCCAAAGCCCCCACATTCTCTACTTAGCAAAAGTATTGATAAAGGATATCTGTGAAGGGTTTTGTCTTTCTTCCTGTGAAATGGAGTTCCTGAAATTTTGCCCACATTGTTCACAAAAAATAATATTTTGATGGTTTAATCATAAGAAGAAAGTTGCTTTTCCAGAAGAGCCAGGAATGGATTGATCGAGGCATGCACTACGGATATGAGGGTTCTGAATTATGTAAGAAATAAGTTACAGAATTGAGAGGGCTCTGTCTGTCTCTCAGCCTCCAAATCCCAAACTGGAGCTGAAAGGCCTTTATTGAAGGAATCATTAAAACTCATGTGTACCACTGAGAAGTTTCTTTTAATGAATTAAAGTTTTCAGATGAGAATATTTCACTAAATCTATAGAACCAACTTCCAGGCTTTCTCTCATTTTCCTTTTCAACAGTTACAAAAGAAGATCAACATTTTTGATATTTTTGGTTAAAGATGACTGAAATTTAGAACAAAATGTCATGTAATACATTCCTAGTGGTGGTAGAACAAGCAGAAATGTGAAAAATAGAACAATATGGAGCAAGTAGTTGATCAAAGATGTTTAAGACAGCAATTTCCATGTTTCCAGTGGCAAAAGAAGTCAGAAACAGTTCCTGGTGGTATAGTGCTGTAGATGATATAATTGCAGGAGTGCTTGACAATTTGGAAAGCTCTTTACTCAGTTCGTTCCTTCTCAGTTTTTATGGCCTAAAGTATCACTGTGTGCAAATTTCCTTCCTGTCTATGCCTTGCCAAGGACATTGATAACATCCTGTTCATTAGCGCTGTCCTGTAATCTGATGAGTGCTCACCACTGATTCTGTATAGGAGTAGCCATATCAGATCAAGCTACAGTTCAATCTTACCTCCATTCTTGGCTCTAGTAGTAGCCAAATCCTGGTGTTTCAGACAGTCAATCTCTGGTAAAAATACTCTTGCCTGATTTATGGCACTATACATGGAAGAAAAATTACTTGGGGTGAATTTTGATCTCTTCAGCATCTGTGATGATCAGCTTATACCTAATGAATATCACTATGCCAAACTGAATAAACTGTGCATGTTCATTGTGTCATTCTTCTCCATTCTCTTCCATTGATTTCATTCTTCTTCTAGAATTAGTAAATAAAAATGTAGTTTATTAAATTAGACAGAAGATATATAGGATTTATCGAATGCCCTCCCTTCCCAGCCTCACCTGCACGCTGCTTTATTTTATAGTTGTTCTGAACTGCCAGTGCTGAGTCTTTAACATCTGTGTTGTTGAACACAAATTCTGCTGCTTAACAAATAGAAATGTAACCTTGTGCCAGGCTGATATTTAAATATATGATCCTAAATAGTACAGAGTGCTACAGGCTGAAATTAAACTGCTGGATGATTTGCTGGTGCTGGTTTCAAGTAGACTCCCTTTTACTTTCTATGAAACACACTTAGTTCTCTTTTTATGGAACAGGATGCCAACATGAGGTAATGCTTTGTAAACCGGTTATTCCTTCAGACACACTAACAACCCTGGAACTCTTTGCAGAGCATAAAATTTGACATACCCCTAGGAAAAGGTCACATACAGTGAACTGTTGAGGCAGAAGAAAAAAATAACACTAAAACACCCCCAATAAAAATTAAAAAAAAAAAATCAAAACATTCTAATACATCCCAAATTATTCTTTCAATTTTCATGTTGAATAATAAAGGAAATAAGGGTTATCTTTAAAAAATATATGTAGGTACCTACATGCTTGCCAAAAACATTGCTTTTAGGTTCTTATTTGCCCTGTTTACCCACTATAGCTGGAATTAATAAATCATCCAGAGAACTTGTGCAAATAACAGTGCATTTTACAGTTATGCTTCTTTAATTACCCTTAAGATACAAAGAAGCTGATTTCAAACATTCTCTTCTGATTTATAGTGGGGATGTCGGCTATATGCGTAAGATACTCTCTCTTTCACCTTGATGAAGGTGAAATTCTGTTTTGGAATAAATTGGGGCAATTGAAAACTGCTTGTCTTTTGAATAACATACCTCAAGATGGTTTCATGTGTCATGCGTTGCTGTCCATCTCTAGATTTCATACTGGTATAATTCCATTGTGTTATAGAAGTTGACTTATTCACAGTTTCTTTTTAATTATAGTGCATTCAAGACCTGTTAGCCTTCAACCAACCTGTTCCCCACCTTAGCTTTTACTCCTGTAAGTGTTTCTTTGGTAGGCTGAGATGCAGCCTTCTCTAAAATAGAATATAAAGATTATCTTGCATTATTCTGCTGCTACAATTTGGAAACAGGAGGTTCAAAGAACTCTGAAAGATGTTGCTGACAGTACTGGCTAACTTGATGTACAAGTACACTTGATGAGTTATGAATAATTCTGGTTCCAATTTGCTTGTTTCCAATTAGAGAAGAAACTCGAGAATGGGCAGGACCCCCTGAAGATATGCAAATTGACGCAGACATTAGTAATACCCTCATTGTCAGTAATCTATGGCCCTGCAAGCTCGCACTACAACCTACACACACTACTGACCTCTCATTCCTGTATCCCCTGCTGATTCACCATAGGGGTATATTTAGCCCTATTACTAGCAGATAGTGGTATAAAATAACTTTCTAACTGTTTATTCACTTTTGGGCTGCCTTGGCTGTAGAGCTAGGAAAAAACCCTTAAACAAGCACAAGACTGGGGACATAATTTGCGTGTACAGCAGCACAGTTTGGTGTAGAGATAGCCAGAATGACCATTTCCCAGTATTTTATGTAAACCCCTGCCAAATCAGAACCTGACTCTGTTTTTTCTTCCTGTTTCAAGGATTTTTTTACCTCCTCACTTCTCATATTGCTTCAAAACATAGTAATCTGTAATCTGCCCTTTCTCTTCCTCTCAGCCTCTAATATTTGAAGCTTACCCTTTAGATCTGTTGCTCTCTTTAAGAATTCCACTACAAACTACAGTTGTGACACAGGCTGTCAGTTTAGCTCTCATTCTGGGCTGCTGAACAAACACCACCATCATTAATTTCTCAGTAAGCAAATAGCGTTAAGCACAGAAACAAGAAAATAGTGGGCATAAAGCTATTTGCCTACTTCGTGTGGAATTCACACCATATAGAGGGATGTTGCTGATAGCACATAAGGGCAACACTTCATTTAATGCATCAGTGCATCAAATGAACACCATCCACAGCTTTGCCCATACAAGGATGTTTAAGATTATTAGTAGGGTTGACTTGTGGTATCTAGCTGGTTCTAGGCTATATTCATATATCCTTTTTAGAAAGATATATTCATGGCTATGTGCTTCGCAACTCCTATCAGCTCACTTAAATAAAGAAGAGCTGGAAGAAACCTGCTGGTTTCATAGTCTACTAATATGGACTCACTGCTTAGCTGAGCAGTGATGTGAAAATTACATTTTGATTCCTTGCTTTAAATGCAACTTTTGCAGACCCATGAATGATGGGAAAAGAAACTTCCCCACCCCTCTGTCATGAGCTGACAATGGACATGACCCAGCAGTGTGTGCTTGCAGCCCAGAAAACCAACCATATTTTGGGATTCATCAAAAGAAGTGTGACCAGGGAGTTGAGAGAGGTGATTCTGCCCCCTTACTCCATACTGATGAGACCCCACCTGCAGCACTGCATCCAGCTCTGGAGCCCTCAGCACAGGAAAGATATGAGCCTGTTGGAGAGGGTTGAGAGGAGGGTCACAAAAGTGATCAGAAGGATAGAGTGCCTCTCCTATGAAGAAAGGCTGAGAGAGTTGGGGTTCAGCCTGGAGAAGAGAAGGCTCCGGGGAGATCTTGCTGTGGCCTTTCAATACTGAAAGGGGGCTTATAAGAGAGACCAAGACAGGTGTTTTAGTAGAGCCTGTTGTGATAGGACAGTTGTTTTAAACTACAAGAGGGTAAATTCAGGCTAGATATAAGGAAGAAAACACACCATGATATTTTAATTTTTAGCCAGAGGCTTTCCCCCACTTTATGGTAAGAGCTCTTCAGGCTGTTATATGCTGATTTGTTTTTTTCCTTAAGGGAAAAAAGGAAGCTCTTGAATACAGCATGTGAGAGTTAACCCTAGTTTAGGATATAATTTTTCTGTTAATGAGCACTTCCTCCATATACAAATCACCATCTTACATTTTGTTTGTGCATTTTGCTGACAGATTAAGTCTCCTGCATGTAGTCTCCCGAAGCATCTCCCTGGAGTGATGGTGATGCATTCTTTGACTGCACCAGGTTTTGATTCACCAGAGTTGTACTTCCTTGAAAGGATGCACTGGGCAGCAAAACCTCTGTCAGTGGGGACAGAGGAGTGCCCCCAAGGGTAAACAGTTCAAAGTGAGGCATTTAGAGAAAGCACTTTGTGACTGTAGTGACGAGGAGATAATGGGGTGGACGGTAACCACCCTGCAGGACTCCTCATAATGTTCTCTTCATTTACCAAGCCATTAAACTGGAGCTGATTTTATTATCGTAATTTTTTCCAGTGACATCTGAAGAAGTTTTATGGCTTTCAATAAAGCCTTCTCTTCACTCACAATCCAGTTTGATTTTTACTATAGCATCTTCTAGTGAGATTTATGTTCTTGTTTTGCTTAAGATTCACATTTTAATGTAGCCATAAAACCAAGTTAGATTTGCTTGTTTGAGGAAATCTTATTTAGTTAATTATCAGACACCACGTGGCATATCATTTAATCTGGCTTCTATTATACAATGATTGTTATTTATTTTCTTGACTTACTTCATAATGAGGAGAAGGAACTGATAAACCAGAACACAGTAGGAATCATTGCATAAGAAAGGAATCTATTTTGCTAATGGGAATGTTCCTTGAACAAACTAAGGAGCCTCACTCAAAATGACCACTCACATTTGGAATTACCACTGCCATCACAGACCTTTTTAACATTCACTTTTTGTTCCTCTTCATTTTTAGATTTAATTTTGTTTTTCTTGCCTATAGAATCCTGTGTAATATTCTCATGGCACTATGGACGTTAAAGCTTTAATGGGCCTAGGTCATCCTAGACATCCTTCCAAGATAGTGTTTGATTGTATAGGATTCCTCGCAGCCTATCTTTGAGGTTACAATTTGTCTAAAGTATTGGACTAAATCTGTGATGATTTAAAGAAATATGCTCTCATAATGCAGCAGCAAATATTTTTTTGGGAGGGGGTCATAGTGACTCAAATATTTTAAGTCCCAGATTCATTAAATGAGTCCTAAAGGTCGTAAAACTAAAGCAGCAGCTTCAAACTAGAAAAAAAATTATATTCTCTCTTCCATTGTACCATAAGCAAGTGACAATGAATATTTTAATTAACGGTAAATATAGCCTATGTCTGCCATTCTCACTGAAAGAGTTTTAACAAGCAGTATAAGTTTAGAGGTGATATACGCTGATCCACCATTATCCTTCTCAGTGGTCAACACTGAGTTATTCTCTGAAGTGAAAATCTACTATTATGAAAGTGCATTGAGACTTTGGTATTCTGTAGCCTCAGACTGTTTAATTTGTTCACTAAAAAATGTCACTGGATTATTTTTTTTTATTCCTTGGGTGACCTTGGAGGATGCTTTCATAGGATAATACTCTTTCATGTTAACCAAAGGGGGCCCTGGAGATAAGTCTTGCATCCAAGATAATCATGAATCAAAAAACAGATGGGGGAAGATCAAGGTTTTGCTAACCAGGTAAATGTAGACTGAAGTCAGTGAAGAATTTTCTCTCCAGAAAGTGGAACAGTGATGGCTGAAGTCTATCATCTTCTTATTGATCTTTCCATTAAAATTCAAAGACCTTTCTTACAAATACTCATTTTACATTTGTATTCATTCCTGGAAGAAACACAACATTTCTGTGAGCATTTAGTTGTGTTTGGGGTTGATTTTTTTTTAATTCTTACTAGCATTCCAGTCTTTGTCAGCTCCAAATTATTTGTTGTGCTACTGACAGCAGAGAAAGTCCAAGCTAGAAAAGAGACTTCCTTGATCTCAGTTCATTTTCAGAACAGCTGACCTAAATCTACTTGTTTTGGGATACTAAACATATTTGGTCCTAAAGTTTTACCTTGCTCTATTGCTGAACTGCAGCAACTGTCAGTATGAGTTATATCTTCCTTAAAAAGTGGTGACAGAAATATTGTACCCTTGTGACAAATTACTTCATTAGTGCCTGCAAATTATCGATGTCACTGAATGTAAAATTCTATAAGTGTAATATCATGCTGAGTAGAAAGTGGAATAGTAGCTAGAATTGATCATTGATCCAATCTGATCTATCATCCTCTGACCTGTGTCATAGTGTTCCCATGGACACCAAATGATCCCAAAGAATAAATTGTAGAACACACCAAATTGCAACAATTGGTGACTGCCAAATGCTCTGATGAATGTGCTTTGGTAACTTGCTGTCAGCACCTCTTTTCATAGGCATTCACAGTGGCCAGCTACAATCCTGATCATTCCCAGAACAGTGGCTCATTATGTTTTTTTCTCTCTTCAGTATAAATTTTATGGTCCACATATTTCACCCTCCTCAAGATATTTAGAAATAGCAGAAAGATATAAAAGGAAAATTCTCCCATATACATTTGACAGGAATCACAGCTGCAGCTCTTAAGCATATGTTCAGTGGGTACCAAGATGTCTAAGTGATGCTACCAGATGATGAAGCTGTGGTCCAGGTATAGCTATAATCAATTACACAAATGGACAAACTGAGCATATAGAGTGATTTACCCAATTCACTTAGGAAGTCAGAGGGAGAACTCTTATTAAAACATGATAATCATGATTCTTAATACCCAGCTCGTACAGTATTCTGCAGTATTCTGTGTTGGAAATAAGTGCCTAGAGCAGATGAAGGAAATGACAAATTAGAAAGGGCACGCACAATGAAGTGGAGTGCTTCTAAAGCAGTTACATCAACAGCATCTGCACTAAATTGCTCTTCCTTTTTTTCATTTTGCTACTTTTGTCTTGATTTGTGTCTTCTTGTGATTAACTATAACAATGTATTTAAAATTTAAAATTATGGTGCCTAGAGGCCTCAGTCATCTAGAGGAGGCAGACATTAAAAAACGTGTTTTGTTTGGGGTTTTGTTTTAAATCACTGTGCCTAATCCAAAAAGTTCCAGACCTAATTCCCAAAAGCTAGTTCGTATCTCAGGTCTGTTGAAATCAGTTACATCCCTGCAGGCCAGATGGAGAAAGCTGTAGTGTCCACAGAACAAGGCTTAATAAAATAACAGGGCAAGCATGTAAGTGTAGGAAAAGTTTTTTCTTTTCTTGCTCTTAAACTTCCTGAAGAATTTAGCTTAGCTTATTTCATGTCACTTTGGTCTCTGGTAGTGGTCACTGCAGTGCTGGCTAAAGCTGTGCATGTGTTATATTAAATGCTTTCATGGCTTTTTGCTGACTTACACAAACTGGCAAAATTTATAACAGCACTATAGCTACTCAGAAAATTAACAGTCAATGAATATTTACTGGAACTGAAACATTGTCTTCCAGGGAAAAAGAATGCCCTCTGGTTTCTGGCTGGTAATATATCAGAAACCATTGGAGTTCATTGATTCTGGTGCTTGTCATGGGGCTGGGTATTTGTCTTAGAACTGATCCACGCCATGGGTTGAATATATAATTGATCTGCTTATGGACAGCAGTCCTTTATTTTACACATTTATTACTAGACATACAAGGAAATCTAAAATGCTTATAAAAAATGCCTCCTGAATCCCTTCCTCCTCAAAAGAGATTTGCAAAGACCAGAAGGAAGATGAAAAATATTTCCAGACATCTGTCAAAGGTTGTGATATGAATGAGAAACTGGAGAAGAAGAAATCTGCAACACATTCAGTAGGTTCAGGTTTCCCATCTTGACAATACCATGTATGTAGCAGACTACAAACTACTAGATGAGAAGCAAAATTTACAAAAGTATCTATGTCCCATTTTAAAATGAGAGTTGGGCATTTAAATTCCCAAATGCCATGGACAACCAAAATGATTCTAGTTACACTAGAAAATAGAACTTAGGCTCCTGATTTACAAAGACATCTCAAGAGATTTTTCAATTGAAGTCCTTTAATGTTGGGTATTTTCTTTTGGGGGGGAAGAGAGTACAGAGATCCAGACATGATGCTAAATTAACAATTGGACTCGATGATCTTAAACGTGTTTTCCAATCTGAATAATCCTATGATTCTGTGATTGTCAATTTGGAAAAGCATAGCCTTTGTACATTAAATACATATTAGATTAGATGTTTGGTCTTTATTTTATACACCACTGATTTAGCTTATGCTATGTGTTGAACTGAACAGTTAACAGATGTACTAATTAAAGACAACACAAAATGCAGTGGAATTAATAGCTAAGGCAAAGCAAGGTTACTGCTAGAAAAGATTTGTCTCCACAAGCTGTGATTTCTTCCAAGGTTAGTATGCACTATATTTCACAAACAGGTACAATAACAAGCTGTAAGTGATATGATGTATGCCACCACTAAAATGCATACCTAGGCACAAGTTTGATTCTAAATTTAAGAAGTTAATGGCTGTATATCCAGTGACTTAATCAGAAGCTGGACCTGTTCCAAAGACAGAATGCAGAGAATAAATTTGATTGTAATGATTGAGTAAATCTATGGTGGGATATGCTGAGGAAGATGCCTCTGCTAGAAGTACAAGTTCCTATTTTCAATAAAATAGGTAATTTAAGATAGCTTTTTTTTCCTAGCACAATTTCCCTTCCTCTTTCTTCCACTTCTTTCCCTTCCTATACCCACAAAGGGTAATTGTTCTCTATTTTCCAAACTCGCTTTTACACTTGCAAAATGGTCTAGTGGACACTGGAATGACTGCAAGGATAAAAGTCTACTTTTTTAAGCTCTGGTAAAATTCCATTATCATGTATGTGTAGAAGTTCATATACAATCAATATGAGTCAGGCACTAAACAAGTTATAACAGGAATGTCCATTCCATGGTGTACCAGAAAAATTGCTTGGACCTGTAGCTCAGTCTTAACAATGCTTATCCTAGAGTCAGAGGACCCTAAAGAATGACGGTGCCTGAGCACCGGCTGCTCCTGTCCGAATGAGCTGACTGCACTGTCCCTGTACGTGAGATGTCCTTGCTGGGAAGCTCACGCAGCAGGCGGTTCTCCCCTGCCACTTGGACAAGCCATGTAATCCACCTGGCTAGAAGGACTACCCTCTGTCCTTGCCAGTGTTGGCCCTGCATATTCTTGTTGGGTGTGGGATGTGGTATAGTCTAGTTCTCACTTCTGAGTTGCTTCATGGCAGGCATAGCTATCAACCCAAGCATTTTTGCCCTTTATGGTTGGTGTGGTTTAACTCCAGCTGGCAAATAAGCACCACACAGCTCCTCACTCCCTTCTCCAGTGGGATGGAGGAGAAAAAGAAGAATGTGAAAGTGAGAAAACTCATGGGTTGAGATAAAGACAGTTTAATTAAATAATAATAATAATGATGATAATAATATAACAACAGTACAGTAATAATAATAATGATGATGGTGATGATGAAAATAACCCCCCAAAAATACAAGTGATGTGCCTGAAAATGATTGCTTACCACCAACCACCTACACCCAGCCAATCCCTGAGCAGAGAGGAGATTTGAGAAGCAGAAAAGGCCTCAACTCTCCAGAAGCATTGTCCAGCAGTAACTAAAACACACCTCTATTATCAACACTGTTCCAGCACAGATTCAAAACACAGACCTATCTTAGCTATTATGAAGAAAATTAACTCTATCCCAGCCAAAACCAGCACAATGGTGAGCACAGTTTCTGTCCCAATCTGAGTGTGACTAACATACTTCTCTTTTTTCACCATCAGCCACTAAAGTGCTCACAGCATTGAGCCAAAGAATATATTATTTGTGTATTTACTCATATTTGCTACAAAACAACTTTTAGATGTTCAAAGATTAAGTGCTTTTTGAATCAGTAAGGCTTCTGAAACACGTCAGTTACTCTAGCGCAAGGAGAGTGCATCCATTTTTCCCTTCTTCTTTATTAAGCAGATCAATTCCAGTTAATGAATGCCATTTTGTCAAAAGGGGGGCAAGATGAATTGAGTACAAAGAAAGTGATATTTTACATGATATAGCATAAGTCATTTGCATTTTGGCTTACAGATCCTATATGAATAATGACAGAATGGAATAAATATCTCAGTTCTTCGCTAGAGGTGATTCATCTCTTTAAGAAGAATGTGTATTGCCATTGTAACACATTAGACTTTTCCAAAGTAATATTTTTGTTGTTTTGCACAGATGCTAGCTTTGTCTTAATTCCTGATACATCATTTACTTCTCCTCAGACTGAAGTAGTAAATTTCATTCAGTCAAGTAAAAAAAGGCAATAATAATGTGTTATTAGTCTTATACAGTGATAATGAAGAAATGAGAATATACAGAGAGGTCTCCAAAGCTGTGTTAATATGGTTGATTTTGTTCTTCTGAGTGTTTTATTATATTTGTATTTCAAGTGAAGGTAGCCAAGGTATAAAATCCACTGGAAGGATTCATTAGAAGGATAATCATGCATGTGCAATAGCATTTAGAACCTGCAGTTCTTAGGGTTATCCTCACTTTAGGGGCAGAATTTAATTTTATATTTTATGGCTTTGTTTATTCAGCTGTTTTACAATCTATGTGCTGTCACTGCTCAGAAGCTGAGCTGGCTTAGCTGTGACTGGTGACATCTCACATAGCACACTCAGATTCTCATGACTGCTATCAGGGTGAGCTTTGATCCATGGCAGTCTTAGATCTGTGTAAATGAAATGGATTTAAAGTGCCTTAATTTCAATTAAAAACAATTAAGCCTCTTTTTAGAGGGCTACAAGCATAAATTGTAACAGCTTCAGCACAGCACCAAGGGGCATGGTCAAAAGTGAAGTAACTTTGCCAGGTATTCTATTATCACAGGATGAGAAGGTTGTTTAATATGCTGGGGCAGGAAGAGGGTTAAAAACCAGAAGATGGCAAGCAGGAGAGGTAGCTGTGAGTGTAATTCTTGAGTAGGAGATAGGCAGAGCTTCTTACAGCACAGAAACTGTCAGAGGAATAAAGTTGCAAACTAACCCATGACACTGATCAGGATGGTGATGTTCATTCTTCTCCATTCAGAGCTGTATGATTTTCTCACTTTCTTTCACTGAAAATCAACAAATGGCATGAGAGAAATGTCTCTCTCATTTCATGTCTCTTCCTAGGAATCTGGGAATTGACTCAGGAGTCTCACAAAGAGAAACAAGATACAGCAAAGCAAAATGTTTGCAGTGTATAGAGAGGAGCTGAAGAGGTGCCTCTCCATTTGCTGATAGTCCTGCTGCTTCTGAAAGCAACACCTCTTGCTCTTTCCTGTAACCTCGCTTCCATAACAGCCCCTGTTGAAACAAGTATGGTGCTCATATTTTGACTCTAGGCCCTTGTTCAGTGGGAGAGTAATGAGAAGCACGCCCTGTCTGCTGCCTCCTCTGTCTGTGTGGCACTGTCGAATAACCTTATTTCACCCTTTCTTTCTTCAGGAGAAACAGGGTCCCTTGCAGCACTTTCACCCATCTCCTGCAACTTGGAATCATGTAGCACAGATTCCCAAATAAATGGGTCCTGAACATTGCTCTTCAATGCCATCATCTACATCAACATTTTGTTAGGTAACTGGGATTTATCCTTAGGACACAAAACACAGCTCTGACTTTAGCGAAGATGGACAAAAAGGACTATTTATAATTCGCGAACAGTCATTTACCAGGTGAAGATGCTAGTTTGAGAAGTGTTCCATTGTGCCTGTTTGGAGTTTAAAGGTGTCAGCCTGGAAGATAAAGTCTGTCTTTTGTTTGGCTACTTTTATTCTGTGGGTACTGATGACTAATGAAAAGAATCAGTCAGTTTTGGACAGATGGCTGTTTAATGCAGCAAAGATTAGACCCTATTTTTTGTTATTTAGGAACTCACATGTCTAGGCATGCACACACAATTGTACCAAGGGAAAATTAAGTTTAAATATTTCACTTACTTAATAAATCACATGGAAACTTCTTTTTTTGAGGATGAAAATGTGAGCAATAGCTCTATAGTTAAGGCTATACTGAGATTTCCACTTATAAGATTCAAATTCCTCCATTCCATACTTTCAGAAAATTGACTCAAAATTAATTAGATCTCGAAATATGGCACAATAACTCTCCAGTAGACATTTGAACTATCTGAGAATTTCTCTAGATGAAAAATTCCTATAAGAAAACCCATTTAAGGTAATATAATAACACATGCCCCAAAGTGGCTTAACTATTTTTTTCCTCTGATCATTATGCTAACTTTTAAATCAAAACCTGTGTTTTAAGATATTCTTTTTTCGTGTAACTCAACACTTCCATACATCAAGAAAACATTACGTAAATATCATGTGTGTCAGAAATGTCATGTTACTGCTGCTTTTTCTAAACTCAGGAGGAATGTACGGGGCTTTTAATCCCTAACTCAATGTAATTTTCCTCTTGTAAGTGCCCTTGGAGAATTCTACAGGATCAGAGGATTGCCCAGTGAGGCTGTTGCAGAAGACTGTTGAAAGGAGCTGCTTTTCCAGCAACATTTAATTGTTCAGCAAAATATGTCTTCAGCGAAATGCCCTTTATGTATGTAATCCTAATAAAGTCACCATGACCAGTGATGCACATGCATCCTGGCTGAAAAGCTGATGTTTTCAGCTACTGTAAAGGCATACCAAAAGCTACGGAAGGTCATGAGGAAAAAGGTTAAAAGAATTCAGTGTGCATAAAATAACTCCAAACTGAGGAAGCAGAAGTAGGAAATCTGCCCAGAAGGACAATATTAAAGAGATGAAAAGTACTGCTTGTGAATAAAGGAAAGTGTCTATTAAACAAAGAAAGGGGAAACTAAGGCTGAAAAGCTAGAATTATTTGCCAAATAGAAAGACTAATTACAGTGTTATCAACCTCTTAAGGGAGGCATTGGAGCTGTTCAAATTTAGGCTTTGGCAAAGCATCAGCGGATGTTCTGCAAAGAACAATGCTTCTCTGGTGAGGTGAACAGGCTGGAGAGAAATGATAAAGTGACAGCATTAGCTTGGTGCACAGCTGGGTGAGAAAGACACAGTAAATGCTGCAAACATAAGTAAGTGGGTTTGTATGAAAAGGGCAGAGGCAATTTAGAAAGCCTTGTTGACATTCTGTACAGTTAAAGAAACTGGTAACTTTTAAAGCTTTCCTCTATTATGTTTAGAATAGCCTTTTTTGGCTCATTACGACCAACTGATTTCATAGTTAAATCTTCTTTCTTGATAGCTACAGACTGTGAAGCATTACAAAGAACACATCTCCACACCCTAAGAAATTAATTCCATACAATTAAAAATGCGACTCATGAGAAATGCAGGCACTATGGTTAGTGGGATGTGATAAGAGCTGCTTCACATTCTCCCAAGTAGTCTGAGGACCACTGATGAATTTAAAGATTTAAGGAAAAAAGAGTAATACAGTTAACTGAGTCTCTCGTCTTGTGGCTTTGTTTTGAGTACATTGGCACAACCAGTTCTTTTCTTATTTTCTTTGCCTGTGCCTCTTTCTCTACAGGTATTTATCTGCTTCAAGATTTCTACAGTCATTTGAGGTTGCCAGTGTGCATTAAAGATGGAAAATTAAAGTTGCTCTGGGTTATTTTACTATCCGTTCTTTCCTTATTCCTTAAATTTTTGGTCAGATGAAACTTGTCAAGTTTTAGGCTACACCATATTTATCTCATTTAGTTTCAGATTTACAGTTTAAAAAATAAGAGTTTTAATTGGTAGGATAACAAAAACTTTATTTCAACTAGTCACCCCTGCCATAACCTGGCGTTTGTATAAAGCAGAATAGGAATTAAATACATATGAAAAATTAAAGTATTTAATACATGTGTAATTTCACCCTTTCTGTCTGTGGAGATGATCAATACTGATTTACCGCATGGCTACAGTACTTCAGAATCAATTCCTTGTCATACAGAATGTGAGCAGTTTTAAGTATTCATTGGAAAGCTAGAGATGAAAGTGTTTGTGCAGATATTGCAGGTAAAGAATGAAATTAAGTGAGTGAACTGGGCTAAGATGGGAGCTACTGCTTCATAATTCTTTTAAACACTTACCCCTGTAGGCAAATTTGACCCCAATCTAAAATTCAGATATTTGCAGGAATGTCATTGAAATTACAAATGTAGAGGTAAACCTTTCCAATCTTCAGAGTAAGGTAGGATAACCTACCATCTACAAATGTTTGAGCTATTCGTGTGCAAGGGATTTACATGAGAAAAGCCAAAAGCTTTTGTAGGAACAGCACGTAACTGAGCAATGGGGAATGTGAAATGGTTATTTTATGGGAAAATAAAGCCATCTGGAAATAATCTAGAAAAAACGTGATGACAAAAGCCCTGCACTTCAAAAACCCCACCTCATATTGTAGTAAAACTGGTGGAGACATAACTCTTCATTGCTTTCTTTTATTGTTCTACGTGTTACTTATGTTGGCCTCCCATTTTGTAGGAGTATTCTTCATCCAAGTGGAGCTATTTGAAAAAGAAAGAATAAACAAAGAATAAATGTGGGCAAATATTCCACAATTACCAGCCAAGAGACAGGGTCAGGCTTTCATCTTTGCTGTTAAAGTAAGTCTCTTGAGCATGACATTAGGAAATGTTTCATCCATGTCACACATCAGCATGGGCACACCATAGCACTAGAGTTGTCCACAACCCTTTGCACTTCAGCAACACATGCTTCTTAGGGCTGCACCCCACTCCAGTCTGTTCATCTCACACACAAACCGTAAGTGCTCCAATGTGCTCTGTGTAAAATCACAGACACAGTGGCTCATGTTCTTCTTTGTAATGACTACCAAGTCTTACTTTGTGCTACTAATGCTGTGTTACTGATACAGGGTGACAGATCAGACCATGAAATGGTGCTTGATGGAATAACACCCTCTAGGATGGTCCACAACAGGATAGAGGTTAGGACCATAGATATACCACATAGACACACTGAAGAAATGTAAGTCTGGCCCCAAAGGGATACTGCCTTCTAATCCTTTCTAATTCCTAACCAGATACTGGCTGGCCATAAATTGGGAAGTTTGATTTCCCAACTGCTAGTGCCAGGTACACTAAGCAGATCTCTCCTGCCCTAGAAGAAAGTTCCCAGCTCAGGGAATATTTAGCTCATTTAAGAGTAAAACCTAAATTAAAACTAATGTACAAACACGTGAATGATGAGAGAATTAAAACTGTTATACCCCATCAGGAATCATCTAAATATACCCTCAGCCTCAGTTCTTTGATAAGAGAACTGAAGATGTTAAAGTGGATTTCCAGTTGTTTTGAAATCAGCTCAATTGATCTGATTTGTTTCCATAGAAGTAAGCTGCTACTTTTTTCAAGCCTAATGCCTCATGACCTCCATCTCCTTCAGCTCTTTGAAGCTAGATGCTGTGCCCAGTTAGGTGCAGTCAGAGACTTTGCTTCTGTTCTCAGCAAACCTCTGCTATTAGTATTATTTTTATCTCTAAAAACCTGCTGGTTTATCATCTAAAAACCTCAAGAATTTTACAGCAAAAGACCATTGGAAAAAACTAAAAACCCACTGTTTTTGTACTTATCAGACTTTCCAATGAAGCCAGCCTAATTTTTACTTATATCCAACATACGCACACACACATGCAGATATATACACAAACCTACGTATGTTAAATCTCATTGCAAATAAGTGTTGATGCTAGTCTCCCTGTAGCCAGTGGGTGTTCATTAAATCAGCTCTGGAGAGTACAGTGGGATTAGGGTTTTAGGGATTCTGCAGACATTACTGCCCAAAGCCAGTGAAGTACTATGAAGTACAGTGTAGTCATGGGTCACATGAACATAGTGACTTGAGAATCTTAGGATATGATTCTTCCCTGCTCTGCAGCTTAGACAGTCATTTCTAACTGGATAAAATCAATGTGAATGCCATCATTCTAAATTGACAGCCTTTTATGCTTTGCTTGAATTTGCAGAAATGGAAACGACTGCACAGGAATTGTGTCAGCAGATAATATAGCCAGAGAATATCAGTTTAAATATGTAGAAGATGGTGGTAGATAAAAGGACACAAATTGCACCAAATAAACTCAGGAATAAACCTTGAACCTGTGAAGAGGTAGAAGGACTTGAAGGTCTACTGGTTGATTCTACAGCATATATGTTTAAAGCAAGTGAGCTGCCACAGAGTTATCTTCAATTTTAATGCATGCAAAAATCAACTTTAGAAAGAGATAAAACAGAAATCGCGAGTCCAAATAGTTAACATTTACTTAAGTTATATGCAGCTGAAGAGAGAGGGTCACAGTAGGGAGAATTTGACAAACTTTATGCAAGCCAGCACTTTTGCTCTACCTCTATTAACCTACTAACTAATCTTGTATTTATGAGTCATCCAGAAGAATGATCAGTGAGTGAATGGCTGCAAAATATCACAGAAGAAAGACCAGATTTCTCTGCATCTTGCCTTCTCTTTGAAACAGTGTTTATCCAAGACCTGCAAAACACTGGGCCAGGTTTATTCCTGAAGTACAACCAGGCGGTAGATCTGGCTCCAGATGACACAGAACAAGAAAAGAAACATAATCCTGATACAAATCTTCTCCTTTTTCATTCTTTGGGTGTTTCCAAACTTATTATAACCTTAAGTGATCTACAGGATGCTGGAAATGAGGAAAGTATTTAAGAATGGCAAAATACATGTGCAAATAAATAATGTACATGCACGTACACAGAGCTTTCTTCATCTATTTATTTAATCAGAAAGATGCCCAGTTAGGTGCAGGCAGTCCCATTTAATGTCTTCCTGCTAGAAATTAAAGCATTTGGCTATTGGCCAATTCTATTCAGTACTTTTTGCCAGGCTCCAGAATATTACATCCCATTTCATCATCTCTTCTCTTCTTAAGGAACCCCAGGATCTCCCCATGATAACGGGTTTGGAACTACACAGAGTCAACACCAGACCAAATACTCACAAACAGGCAGTTTTTCTCCTAAAGTTGAAGAAATTATTTTAAACCATTTAATTAAAATACAAAAAGGGGGGCAGACAACACGCAAGGCCAGTTTGATTGCTGTCCAAATTAATCTATCCACACACTGGTTTTCTTTTGCCTTGTTCTCATTTGGGCTGTGCCCTTCTGGGCCCAGTTCTCCCTGTTGCTGTAGCATACAGAGAAGAGCAGGGAGGCACAGTGGAGGTCATGCAGAAAAAAATATTTTCTGTTAGGCTTTTCTTCTGAAACTGAACCTAAATGTTTTCCCATATACACTATGGGTGCTAAACTTTGTCTACCAAAAAAGTGGAATTCAGGACTACAGCATGAATGTTATTCACTTACCATGTGGCCACTCTCCAGATTTGAAAAGTATGAGTTGCACTATCAGACTGTGTTCCTTTTTATATTTGAGTAGTGATTTGAAGTTAAATGTGAAGAAAACAGGAGAAAACTGCAGTTTGAAGGCCCCAGCTGATTGCTTGCTCAAAGGGGAAATGACAATTGTGGACACTCAGACTTTTAGATCTTCTTATTCCCACTCTCCAGACAGGTTTTGCCCACATACATTACCATGCCGTTTGGCTCAAATGCAAGGCTATAGAAAACTGGCACAAACCTATTTAAATCAACAGGCATCCTGCAGGCAACACTGATCACCAACCACTTAAAAGGAAATTTCACATGAGGGACAGAGGAGCTGTGGAAGAAATGAATGATTTGTTTTGACTCCAGTGCCTATACTGCAAATTTACAAGAGACAGCTAAGGGTCAAGTGTGAACGTTCATCTCCGGCAGTGCTCATAGCTGTGCACAATTCACAGCTCTGTGCACGTTAGAATTCACTGGGACAAGTATTTATATACCCATATGCTGAAATATAGTTGTTTGTACTTTATATTGCATGCTAAGTGAAATAAATGAGCCACACAGAAGTCACGCAGGAGCACTTACCTGGTTCTGTTACCAAACAAAGACAACCTGTGGGCATGTTGCAGATGACAGAAGTCAAATGCATGTTTTTTTCTCAGGCATCATTCTCCACAGTAAAAAGGTAACATGGCACCAAGCTCAAATCCTGGCCTTGGGGTTCAGCAGCAGATTCAGCGTGAATGCAGAGCAGTGGGTCAAACGCAGTAGAACAGTGGCAAGTCCTGGAATGCATTTTCACAATGGAAGGATTCTTAGCGCATGCTTGCTGAGTCAGCACATCTCCATTCCTCCCTGTGGCTCTCCTGCACGCAGCAAGGGCACAGAAGGGTGAGGTGTTGGAGGCTGTCTCACCAATGTGTTAACAATGTAAACCCATGTGCTACCATGTATACCCTTCATTTTCAGAACAAATTCACCGGGTACTTCACAGGGCAGCGCTAAGTAAATTTGTCCATGCATTCCTTAATGACCAGTTTAAATATATCAATTGTTAATGTGCATACATGGACACATTGTAGAAAATATCCTTCCTTTCAGCTTTCTAGTCAGCATCATACCAAAACCAAGTGATGTTTCCCTCTGCAGCTCTGGTGTAGGATTCGCAAATCAACAGAGTCCTCACAGATCCCTTGGTAGTTGGTAGCACACGAGGCACTACTGACTGAAAGACCAAGCAGTCACCAGACTAGAGAAAGAAGTAACTAGGAACGTTGATATCTTTTACCTCCTGCTGGAAGTGCTTCAAAAGTGCCTAAGTAAACCTGTGTGGGGTCTGAAATGGTATGCTCTACAAAAATAAGATGAAGCTTTGTTTCCCTTTTGTTTTCCTTTTTCCTTTTGTTAGACTTGTTCTTTAAGGCAGTGATTAAACAGGCAAGATAAAAGCAAAGAATGAGGGACAGCTGATATTGTTTGGCCAGTTGGTCCACAGGACCCATTTGATGAATGGAACATGTCCCCTTTAAAGCAAAGTGACACAGAGGTGTTGGAGCCTGGATTTCCGGTAATTCCTTTCTCTGGGATCAAAACAGGCATTCACAAAATCCTGGCCAATGTGTGGTGTAGAGGGGTTAACTCTCTGCTCCCTGTATTTCTCTCTTGTGCCACCTTCCAATCCTTACATCTGATTCCCAGCAAATATCCTGGAGAGAGGTCACCTTTTAAGAGAGACAAAAAAGGAGATAAGAGAGAGAAAAGATGTTTGTACTGTGACTGAACCTCTTGGCTTTCCAAAAGCTTCACCTTCGAATACATTTCTTTCTACTGGCACCTTTGTCATAGCCAGTCTACAATTGTTCTTTAACACAATTTCCTCCTTCTTACCCAAAGGATGCACTATTCCTCATCATTTTGGGCTCTCTCTCCCTTTCTTTTCTGTGCTTTTCCATAAACCCTAGCATCTTTGTGCTGTTCATTTTTTTCCAGGACACATGGAACTCCTTATAGTCAATGTGCAGCAAGGTCTCAGACTTTAGTATTGATCTCAGTCGATGGATAGCTGTAAATTGAGCGTAATGTCTTTCTTAGCTGAGCCATCTGTATCCCTTAGACTATAAGAATCATGATAGCTGTTAGGGCAACATATAGACTTCTGGCCTGGGCAATTGGAAATCTGAAATAAGTAGATTTCATAATGTTTGCTAGAGACTTCGTAATGGAAACCATCAACAACAATCTCACATTACTGCAATAGGCAAGCAAAGAGAAATTTAAGATGAGATAGATTGCTCATTCCCCTAACTCCTTCACGCCAGTTGCATTTGGGCTCCCAAGGTTCACCATCTACCAATAGTCTTTGAAAAACCTGTGAGTATCCTCACACTCCAGGAGCCTAAATCACCAGTTTTGCTTCTGTGTTTCAAAACTTGAGCCTCAGCAGTAAAATTAACTTTTCCAAAGGAAAACTAAACCTATTGCTCTCAGCTTACTCTTTTTATTACTCAAGATTTCTAAAGCTACACTGTGATGAGAAGTGGAGTGTCCTCAGACCTTAAAAGGAGTAAAAACTGAAGCAATTGTTCTTTGAAGCCCTGCTATAACATTTGCTGAGGCAGGTGCTGGAATAGCCTCGATGCAAAATGCTGCTTGACTCCTCACTGCTGAAATCAAACAGATTTTTTTCCTGCTATTCACAAACAGCTCATCCTGTGAAGATATTGGGGGGGGGAAGGGGGGAAATACAGTTTGGAGGGTGAGAAAATGATATTCTTTTGACATTTCCTACATTCTTTTAAGAAAGTTACTGCTGCTTTGTCAGAAAGGAAAATATTGCATAGCTGTTGCTCTCCAGCAGGATCCTCTCTGGATTTCAAAGGCAAGATTTCTTTGTTTATTAAGAATTTGTTTTGATTGGCATGCGAGAGTCTCAGAGCATCCAAGGAACTCTGCTGGCTGTGAGAAATCAAAAGAAGCCAAGTGAATCAGCCTATAACCTTCAGCAGCTGTGATACAGCCTTTGAATGAACAGGGATATCTTGCTCCTTATTTTTTTTTTTTCAGTGTTTGTCTCTTATTCGTTGGAATAACTTTCCAAGCAGTGCAATAATAATCTGTGTGAGTTGGGAATTTTGGCTTCTGATAGTTGCACGTTCTGAAAGGACCCAGAGGTATTACACAAAGAGCAAGAATGATAGAATGCTCTCCTTTCAAGTTTTTCGTGTGTGTGTGCTAAAGGAAAACAACCCTTGATTTAGATTCCAGATGGGTTGGTTTATATTCTGTTATTTCTCTTTTTTTTTTTTTTCCCCAGAAAATCCAGAGGCATCATTGTCTGCCCATCTTGCAGATACTGATGTGACCCTGGTGATCGCAGCTAACATGCAAACTGCTTAGATTCATCTCCAAAAGAGAGCAAGAGAAACATAGCACAGCTGTGTGGTATAGTGTGTAGCATGTACTGCTCAGGAGCTGGGGACAGTCAGGTTCAAATTCCTGAGCTAGGGCTGAGATTTTAGTTTGGATTTTTAACCTGGTGACTCTTTAATGTGAAATACAGAAATTTTTTAGTGAGCAGGATGGAGAAAGACATTCTTGCTGTGATATTTACTGCAGATGTTTCATAAAATGTATTCTGTGGATTTTGTCTTCGACACTAGACAGTATAAATAAATTATGATATTTGTATTTACTGTTCTAGGCAAATGAGTATTTAAATGCATCAATTGCAAGTAGTGTATTATAAGATTTGGTATGTGACAATTTAAAAGCAACAATTATACATGAAGTGGTGAGGAAAAGTTGAACAAGCTACTTTAATTGTGACATGCACAACTTCTTGAGTATTCAGCATCACTATTGTCTTAATGTGGTATTTAAATCATTACACAAAGGAATCAGGCTATGAAATCACAGAGAAAACTAAAGAGTTTTACCTCAGAACTAAGGAGCACTTCAGTTAATATTCCTAGACTTTGAAAGCACAGTGAGCTTTTTGTGTGTTCAGGACTGTGGTTTCCCTTTCATTCCAAAGAGGTTATTTCAGGTGCTGCCTCCAGAGGGACTCCTTAAGATTTGGCTCTAGAGATCATTCCATTATTCTATGATCATGATGTGTCAGGTCATTGATATTATTCTCCATACTATCCCAGTTTTCTGGGAGTCTTCTCCTAATCACATAAATGATGGGGCTAAGCCCTAATAGACTGTGATTCTAGCAGAGCAGTAGTACTCAGACATATGCCAGAATGCTTTGGAAAAGTAGGGCAAGTTTTGCTAGCATGAGAAAAGCACTATTATTAAATGTAGCCTTACCAAAATGAGTGCAATGATCATATCAACCACTTTTCTTCTATATCACACCCTTCTTCTCCTCAATCTATTTGACTGTTTCATTATCACTCTCCTGGAATAATATTCTTTAAATAATAATAATGATAATAGAAGGCTGAATTTATGCATGTGTTGGAACAGGACTTCATACATTGTGTTATGGGAAAATGGAAGCAGGAACAGCAATATTTATAATGTTTATAAATTCACCTTTACAACCCATTCATCCTCTAAACTGTATCAAATTTCAGTCAGTATTTTGTGCGGACAGAATGAGGAATTCAGACCTCATTCAATTTTGGTCCAAGTGTTAGTTTTCCTCAGCTTGTCAAGACAAAGAGATATGGGTCATAGCTGAATGGAACTGATTTCTGTCAACGAAAATCTGAAGTCAAATGTCATTGTCATTCAGTGTAAATATTCAGCATGTGTGCAGTTCCTCCCAGGCCAGTTTTCTCTCTGTTTCAGGGCACTGGCTTGAGTTCAATTTCTCAACTGAAAAATAAAAATGAAAAAGGAAAAAAAAAAAAAAAAGAAAGTAGAAATTATTTTAATGGCTCCAAAAATGCAGATTCCCACATTTTCACAGCTGAAGGCTTAACAGGGTTCACTTAACAATTATTCACCATGGACCGGTTAACTTCACAATGCTTTTGCTGTCGCAATTCAAACTTTGTCTGAAATTCTGATGGTGTTGTTTTAATGTAGGAACTTTCATTGTGTTTTAATAAATAAATCAGACATACAGAATCAGATCCCAATACTAACACTAAAAAAACCCCAAACCAACAGTGAAACTATAGTCCCCCATGCATAAGGAGGCTACCCCATTGGCAGCTGTCATAACTGCAATGATGTGGTCTTGCTGGAATCCAGCTTCTCATCTCCAAGAGTGGATGTGGTGAAGGTGGCATAGCACTGAGACCACAGTTGTATCAGGGTTAACCCCATGTTCTGTTAACAACATGGTTATACACACAGCCCTGGTCTGCCTTCACATGGAGAAGAGGATCCTTAACTGTGCTATGCATCTTGCTGTTTGAAAGACAAAATGTTTCTGTTCATTTTGGCTAGTAATTCCCTTTGTTTTGCCTTGGTATTCCTCTAGGAATGTTTTGGGAACCAGTTGTTATGATCACAGCTCCAGTGTAATGATAGTCTAACAATAAAAATCTGTGTGGCTCCCACAGGAAATTACAGGGTGCATTCACAGACTTTCTCTCCAGTATGGATGTACATTATTGACTTTAGCGGTCCTTGTGCCCTGTAATTTTGAATCATGATCTTCTGGACCTCTGGGCATCTAACAGCTCCAGTCCTAACTGCTGGAGAGCCCAAATTTCAGGACGAATTTTTGCTACACATATGTGTGGAGATGTTTTGTGCATGGTAAAGAAAGTCCAACACTGAAGTAGTCTGTATTTCCTCCTTTTAGTCTTCTTTGTAATGGCCAGTATACATCTAACAATGACATAATCGATAGTCTAAAGTTTGCTGCTTAAACTAAGTTGATGAGGAAGTTGGTATATTGGCCATTTGCAATGTTAAGTGAATTCCATTTCCATGCCAAGGCTGCTAACGAAGTGGGAAGAGAAATAGAAAGCAAGTCAATGAGAAGAGTGTAAGAGCATTTCTCTCCCCTTTTTCCTTGTACATTCCTATATCCACTTCTCATCACAAAGTCTTCAGCCTTGGTGTATAAATCAATCCAGTTGTTGTTAAGCACTTCAAAATGGCTAGAGATTAATAATTATTCATCCACACACACCTGCATCCTTAAGCATTCAATGCTCTGATTTTACCTGTCCAGGAAAACAACCATTCTGTTTTCCTTCCCAGACTACATTCGCAGTTTAGATTTCTACCATAAGATGGCATTGTCACCTCCTACATTTTATCCACTCCCGTCATGCGGTCTGGAATCAATACTGTAGCTGCACTTCTAGTGGAAGAGTCAGTAGTGCATGTCAGCACTTATCCCACCGAAGAAGACGTGTAGCTGCAGGGATCACTGAAGGAGGATGTGCAGTGTAATTGTGGAAAGAAACAGATTTTGTAAACCTTCTCCCAGCAAGTGTCAGGAAGAAAATACGTTCCTTAGCAATAAATGTAATGATCAAAAGAACAAAAAAAAAATCTCTATTCCCAGAGAAACTGATCCTCTGACAATGATACCAAGGGCAATTTTACTTTAAGTACTTAAAAATGCAAAAAAAATAAAGTGAGAATTTGACATTTTAAAAAGGGCACTTGCAAGGTTTTTATCATGTTGTTCCACATGATGCCACTGATCCTCAGTTAGAGCTGGGAAATGGTCAGGGCAGCTAAGAGTTGGGTGCTGATTTTGACACTAGCCTGCTCTGAGCTCATCTCCAAACCCAGTTTAGAACAGCCATGTCTGTATCTTAAATGGACAGCTCTGCAACACAGACCATTGTGACAATCCAAACTCATGTAGTAGATGTCCCTGCCATGTCACCTGCATTCTCTGCCAGCTGCAAGGAGGTAGTTTGGTGTAAGGACCTAGGCTATCAGGGAACTCCTAAGCACATCCCTTACATAAACTTATCAACCTTCCTATTTATTAAAGAGCACTGTGCTTTCAGATTAATCAATGGCCTTGTAATAAAGGAACAGAAATTATTCATCCCAGCTATTGTGCAGACCGCTGGAATCTCACTTGCTTGAATGTCTCTGTACCCTGTGCTGTCTGCTTTGACTTGCCAAGAACGTTCGTATCTGCCTCATCCTGCATCACTGGCAAGCACTGTTTTGACTGTCTGTACAATGTCGAGAGTCTCAACCAAAAGATTGTTATTATTTACATTTTTAGTCTTCCTTATTTTTGTATCTGTAGATTTATTCTGAACTTTGTTAGTTATGCTGGGCTCTCTGTATTATCAGCTTCTTGTTTTCAGCAAGCATATTTAGTCTAGTATGCTTTGTGGCAACAGCACAGGCCAGCTTATTGATCCCAGTGGGAACATTCACATGATTAAGGTCATTCATTTGCTTACATATTTGGCTGAATTGATGTTTCTCAGCATTATGTTTATCTTGAACATTTGCACAGAGTTGAGCGCACAGTCCTGGATTCATTAGTTTGACCAGCAAGTTGATTAGAACAGTTTTCTCTGTTGCCTTAGCCCCTTTACCTGATTCCAGATTCACCTGGGAATGTTTCCAAGAGACATATGTCTACACTGTGCTGTACAGGTCTTGCAGTTTCAGCATAAGATATATACCTACATTACACATTCCTGGCAGCTTACAGAATTAACATTTATTTCTGAGCACTGGAAATGAAGCAAGTTAAGAAAAAATGCTTTTTTCCTTCATGCTTTGACCCATATTCTCTTTAATTTAGAAAAGCTTTTCTTTCATTTTGCTTTGGCTGATTAACCAGTGATAGGGATGTGAAAAAAGCACACACGCACCTATATATGTAACTGTCTTCCTGTATTCCCCTCATAAAACCCAGCCTCACAGCAGTTGACTTGGCATTCATCACAGGTAAGGGGTAGAAACCCATGGTAGGAAAGTGGGAACAAACAGTTGAGAGTTTCCCTAACAGAAAAAGGTTCTATTCAGTTAGCTCCTGCTTCTTCCTTCCTGCCCACTCACCCTCTGCTCTCCCTCTCCCCAAAGTGACTTCCTGCCTTCTCCATGGAGGGTCCTCCCCCTGCATTTATACAAATGCCAGTTCATTCCATACATGAAATAAAACGGGTGAAGAAGGGAATGGGAGCTTCTTATAATGATTACAAGAGAGTAAACTATTTGCCACTCATTAAGAATTAAAAAGATAATCTAAAATGAAACATTATTGTTTAGATAAAAAGAGAAATGCGTACAAGTCTGGTATTTGTGAAGTGCAAGCAGCATGTTGATTTATTTCTTACCAATAAATGATTTTCTGGTTGATTTTGACAACCAACTACTGTTGTTCTTGAGAAATCAGCAGAAAGTTTCAGTATATTTCACAATGGTACTTCAAGTAGTCAGAAAATATATTTTTTAGTCTACCTTTATTTCAGTGAACACAGTACTACCTAATAACATTTTCCTTTGGTAAGTTTTGATAAGTCTTCAGGGTTATCAGAGGGAGTTCTGAGACACAATTTCAGTGTTTTATCCAAGCATTTTAGGTCAGAAAGTAATTGCTAAAACACTCTGAGTTTCAGAGTGCATCTTTCTAGCTCCATTTCCTTACTTTGCATCATCTCTGATGAGTGTAGTGCAGATTCCATGTTCAGGATGTCACCATATATAAGTCAAATCCTACAGATGATAGATGTACACTAAAAGAATCATTCATTGCTTTTGTCAAATTTGGATGGGTCGATCTAGGAACATATCAGATAAAAGCATTTTCCCCCTTCATTATTCTTATGTTCATTAAACTTTATTGCTGTTCATGAAGTACAACTACAATCTTATTCCAGCTTCTCTGAGTCCATTTGATTTTTGAAGAGACAGACAAACTTTCTCCCCCAAGATTTTCTCATCTCTGGTAGCAGAACAGACCAGCTGTTTCTGATAATTTTATTTACTTCTTTTTTCAGTTTTCTGAAGGAATGTTATCACCTTGGGAAAACCATTTAATTATTCTGTATCTGAACTATTTTAGCCACAGAACGGGATATTTCATACTATAGAGAAGCACCGTCATGGTTTAAGCCCAGCTGTAACTCAGAAAACCACACAGTCTCTCTCTCTCTCACTCTCCCCCCCTTTCCTCCCCCTGCTTCCAGAAGGATGGGGAGGAGAATCGAAAGAATGTAACTCCCATGGGCTGAGATAAGAACAGCCCAGTAACTGAGGTATAACACAAACCACTGCTGCTACCACCAATAATAATGACCAGGGAAATAACAAGGGAAGAGAATACAACAGCTCACCACCCGCCCACCGATAACCAGCCCGACTGAGAAGCGATCTCGCCCTTCCAGGTAACTGCCCCCAGTTTATGTAGTGGGCATAATGTGCTGTGGTATGGAATACCTCTTTGGTCAGTTTGGGTCAGGTGTCCTGTCTCTGCTTCCTCCCGGCTTCCCCTCCTCCCTGGCAGAGCATGAGACTCAGAAAGTCCTTGGTCAGAGTAAACATTACTGAGCAGCAACTGAAACCATCAGTGTTATCAGCACTGTTACCAGGCTAAAAGACAAAACCATAGCACTGCACCAGCTACTAAGAAGGAGAAAAATGACTGCTACTGCTGAACCCAGGACAAGCACTCTGGAGATGCGGCTGTTAAACATATTTATGATGGGAGCATGAGAATCAAGAGGTAGGCAGACCATTCTCTTTTCATTTTTAGCAACCTGACAGGAGAGTTCAGGAACACAATTGATGGGCAAATCTTCAGCAGCATTTAATGGAAATCTTTAGTGGATATAAAATATTTTCAATAAAACATATTGACTAATGTTTCTAGCATGGAAACACCCCTGGATTCTTAGCAGGCTGCTGAGATCATGCTGAACACAAACTGTGCACTGGGACTCAGCTTCCAAATTCCCTTTGAGTGATCTAACACTTGAAGCCTGAAAGTGTTGGAAGAACTTTCCAGAGTCTGCATACAAGCCAGTTGGAGGCAGAGGAGTCCAGTACTTCCAGGATACTAAATTTATGAGCAGTCAACAAAATCCGGAGTGCAGAGTTATAAAGATGTGGGTTCCACTTCCAATCAAGTCCTGGGTGGAAAGCTCTTCCAGGAGGCAAGCAACAGTATGAGAGTTGGTTGCATTAGAGCTAGAGAGGCTGGGAGCTCCAGCCATCATTATAGCCTTGTGGTTAACAAAAATCTCAAGTTGGAAACATTATATTTCAGCATTTTATTAAAGACATACACCTTCCAAGCCCCTATTTCTGTGCTGCAAGAAATATAGAATATTAATTTTATTAATTTATTTGGATCAGGGCCCGGTCTGGGAGCTCTGCTCTGGCTGCCCCAGTGGTGGCCAGCGTAGGCACCCAAACAGAGCCAATGAGAGGGGAGGATGCAGTGCAGAGCTTGGGCTATAGAGAGCACCTGCACTGCTCTGCAAAATGGGCAGGGGTGCACTCAGTACTTCCTGGTGGAGGTCCTCCGTCAGCAAGTGGCTGAGCTGCGGGACGCTGTTACTAGGCTGAAAGGTGTCAGGGAAGATGAGAGGAAGCAGCACTGCTTGCTCCAGGACCAGACTGTGCAGGGGCCTCAAGCACCTACGGTAGGTAATGGAGGAAAGGAGGCAGCTAACCTGGGAGGCTGGGAAACAGTAACAGAAAAAAAGAACAAAAAAAGGAGGAAGAGCACAATTAAAAGCAAGGGGCTTCCTCCTAAATCTGTTGTTCCTACCCAGAGTCGCTTTGCTGTTCTGCAGGGGGCTGATGAGGAACCGTGCTCCCACCAGGAACAACCGGCTGATGCACTGGTAAAGAAGATCACTACTGGTGCTGCCAGGAAAAAGCGTCAGGCCATAGTAGTAGGGAACTCTACTCTGAAAGGAACAGAGGCACCCATCTGTCAGCATGACCCAATCTCAAGGGAGGTGTGTTGCCTACCAGGGGCTCGGATCAAGGATGTTCCAGAGAAGCTGCCTGCTCTAGGCATCACAGAAACATGGTGGGATGGTTCCTATGACTGGTGTGTTGGAATGGAAGGTTACAGGCTCTTGAGGAAAGACAGACCCTGTAGGCAGAGAGAGGGAGTTGCTATTTATGTTAGGGATAGGCTGGAGGATATGTAATTCTGCCTGGGGACAGGTGAGCAGTTGACAGAGAGTTTTTGGGTCGGGGTTAAAGGAGAACAGAGATGGGAGACATTATTGTGGGGAATCTGTTACAGATAGCCTGACCAAGAGGACTCGGTGGATGAAGCGCTCTATAGACAGATAGGAACAGCCTCACACTCGCAGGCTCTTGTTCTCATGGGGGACTTCAACCACCCTGATATCTGTTGGAGGAATGGTACGGCCCAGCACAAGCAACCCAGGAGCTTCCTCGATTGTGTGGAAGATAGCTTCCTTCTGCAGGTAATAGAGGAGCCAACAAGGAAAGGTGCCATGCTTGACCTCATCTTCACCAACAGGGAAGGGCTGGTTGGAAACGTGATGCTCCAGGGCAGCCTTGATTGCAGCAATCATGAGATGGTCGAATTCAAGATCCTCAGGACAGTGACAAGAGCATGCAGCAAGCTCACTGCCCTGGACCCCAAGAGAGCAGACTTTGGCCTCTTCAGGAACCTGCTCAGTAAGATTCCATGGGTTATAGTCCTAGAGGGCAGGGGGTCCAAGACTGTTGGTTGATATACAAGGATCACCTGCAGCAAGCTCAGGAGCGATACATCCCTACTAGAAGGAAATGCTGCAGGAGGGCCAGGAGACCTCCTTGGGTGGATAAGGAGCTGCTGAGGAAACTTTAAAGGAAAAAAGAGGCTTATAAAAGGTGGAAGCAAGGACAGGCGGCCTGGGAAGAATACAGGGATGTTGTCCAGGAAGCTGGGAACCAGGTTAGGAAAGCTAAGGCCCACTTAGAACTAAACTTGGCTAGGGATGTGATAGATAACAGGAAGGGATTCTATAGGTACATTGCAAATAAAAGACAGGGTAGAGACAAGGTGGGCCGCCTCTGGAAGCTATCGGGAGAAGTGGCTACCCTGGATTTGGAGAAGGCTGAGGTTCTTAATGACTTCTTTGCCTCAGTCTTCACCAGAAAATGGTCTGACCACACCACCCAAAATCTTGGAAGGCAGATGCAGAGACTCTGAGAATGTAGAGCCCTGGGCCCACTGTAGGAGAGGATCTGGTTCGAGACCATCTTAGGAACCTGAACATATACAAGTCCATGGGACCTGATGAAATCCATCCTGTGGGTCCTGAAGGAGCTGGTGAATGAAGTTGATAAGACACTGTCCATCACATTTGAAAAATCATGGCAGTCAGGTGAAAATCCCAACAACTGGAAAAAGGGAAATATAACCCCCATTTTCAAGAAGGGGATAATGAATGACCCAGGGAACTACAGACCAGTCAGCCTCACCTCTCTGACTGGCAAAATCTTGGAGCAGATTCTCCTGGAAGCACATGCTGAGGCACATGAAAAACAACAAGGTGCTTGGTGACAGCCAGCATGGCTTCACTAAGGGGAAATCCTGCCTCACCAATCTGGTGGCCTCCTATGATGGGGCTACAGAACTGATGGACAGGGGTAGAGCAGTTGATGTCATCTACCTGGACTTGTGCAAAGTGTTTGACGCTGTCTCACATGACATCCTTGTCTCTAAATTGGAGAGACATCAATTTGATAGGTGGACCACTCGGTGCATAAAGAACTGGCTGGATGGCCACATGCAAAGAGTTGTGCTCAATGGCTCAACATCCAGCTGGAGACCAGGAACGAGTGGTGTCCCTCAGGGATCGGTGTTGGGACCGGTTTTGTTCAACATCTTTGTGGGTGACATGGACAGTAGGATTGAGTGTGCCCTGAGCAAGTTTGCCAATGACACCAAGCTGTGTGGTTTGGTTGATACATTGGAGGGAAGGAATGCCATCCAGAGGGACCTTGACACGCTTGTGAGGGGGGCTGATGACAACCTGATGAAGTTTAACCATGCCAAGGGCAAGGTCCTACACCTGGGTTGCAGCAATCCCAGGCACAGCTCCGGGTTGGGCAGGGAAGAGATTCAGAGCAGCCCTTCGCAGAAGGACTTGGGGGTGTTGGTCAATGAGAAAATGAACACAAGCCGCCTGCAGCGTGCACTCTCAGCCCAGAAAGCAAACGGTACCCTGGGCTGCATCAAGAGGAGTGTGACCAGCAGGTCGAGGGAGGTGATCCTGCCCCTCTACTCTGCTCTTGTGAGACCTCCCTTGGAGTATTGTGTGCAGTTCTGGTGTCCTCAACATCAAAAGGACATGGAACTGTTGGAACAAGTCCAGAGGAGGCCACAAGGATGATGTGGGGACTGGAGCACCTCCCGTATGAAGATAGGCTGAGACAGTTGGGGCTGTTGAGCCTGGAGAAGAGAATGCTGCATGGAGATCTCATAGCAGCCTTCCAGTATGTGAAGGGGGCCTATAGGGATGCTGGGGAGGGACTCTTCATGAGGGACTGTAGGGACAGGACAATGAATGACGGGTTTAAACTTAACCAGGGGAAGTTTAGATTGGATATAAGGAAGAAGTTCTTTACTGTGCGGGTGGTGAGGCACTGGAATGGGTTGCCCATGGAAGCTGTGAATGCTCCATCACTGGCAGTGTTCAAGGACAGGTTGGACAGAGCCTTGGGTGACATGGTTTAGTGGGATTTGTCCCTGGCCATGGCAGGGGAGTTGGAACCAGACGATCTTAAGGTCCTTTCCAACCCTAACTATTCTATGATTCTATGATTCTAAATCTAACAGGAATCCCCAATATGTGTCTTTTTCCATTCTTTTTCAAGGATGTAGGTTTTAAGTAAAACTTCAATTTGGAGTACCAGTTCCATAAGTGATATCTAACGTTTTTAAGGTTCTTCTGTTTATTTTAAGGTTCTTCTGTTTCCTTTTTTTTAATTATTGACATCTTGTAATTTATAACCTTCCAGCTGAATTTCTGTTTATGAGCTTGTAAAGGTACAACTAATCTAATTTGCTTATGTCATCATCTTCAGTGAGTATTCCAGCACTGCTTTCTGATAATGCATCAGAGATTGTCATGGCTTTATCCAACAAGCAGCCCTGTCCCACAAATGTGCTATTAGTTTTCTGTTACTCATGGTTTTATGGCTTTTTCTCACAGTGAAAGGGTTAGATCGACCTACTCCTCTAAAGTCAACCTCAGAGACAGAAGAGGATGAGTAGGGCAGAACCTCTTAGGACCATTATTAGCTGCTTCTCTAGCACTGATGTTCAATCTTTATCTGCAGGAACTGATCACTACTATAGCAAAACTTCTGTAATTTTGTTTAAATGCACTGTTGCTTGTCTGAGGTCAGAAAAAAATGGCACTCAGGGTCAAGTTGTTCATTTTGTGGTTATTCATATATAATCACTTGTGCTCTTGTAGACTGTCTTTGTCCTGTTTTCAGTTAACACCCAAAGCAAGGTTGAAGAAAACATGCAAAACATGTTTTAGGGTGAGCCATGTTCTTGTACTGAAATAAAAGGGATTTGTTTCAAACTAGGAACAAGACATAGAAATATGGCACTTCATGTGGAATGTCTCAGATATTTCCCAGTTCTTGTACAGCTTGATATTTAATCCCACATTCAACGACTGTTTCTTCTAGAACAGTTTGTAGCATAGAATCATAGAATCATAGAATAGTTAGGGTTGGAAAGGACCTTAAGATCATCCAGTTCCAACCCCCCTGCCATGGCCAGGAATACCTCCCACTAAACTATGTCACCCAAGGCTCTGTCCAACCTGGCCTTGAACACTGCCAGGAATGGAGCATTCACATCTATAATGTTCTTTCCTCAAACACCCAGTGTGTAACCTTTGTTAGCCAGCACAGTGGTTACAAACACTATGTATATACCACTTCACATTGATGTCTTTGCGAGTTGATATATCTTGTGCAGAAACTGCATTCTTGTCTGTTAGAGAGCAAAACCACAAGAGCACTGTAAACATGGTAGTGTGGTGATCTTCAGCGTCGGATATTGATAAATAGATGTAACTCATCTTTACCTGAATTATTCAGAATTAACAAGCAAAAAGAGAGAACTAGGAAAATAAGTTATCTCTTGAGATGCCCCTTTTCCAAACATCTTTCCATAGCTGTATGATATTAACTTTATTATTGCCATAATTTAACTCTATAAAGTACTCAACCAAAAATAAAGTGCTATATCACCCAAGAATTATCCTGAAGAGTAAATGAAAAGCCCCACAAAAGTAAATAAAATAATTTATGTAGTAAACTTACAAATAATTCCAACTTTAAGCTTGCACTCTGCTTACTGCTCCCACCTTACACTCAGAACCTGTAGACAGGCATTTTGTTTCTGCTTGCCTGGATAAAACAACACCTCTCAGCTTCTGAACAAACTCTTCAAAGTCTCTACACACTAGAAAGTCTCAAACCAAGTATCACGTAAGCCAAAACTCAAGGGAAAAGAGTATCCTTAAATCTTAAATTAACAATAGTGCATGTGCCTTTCACACAGCAGAATAGGCCAAACTGTTCTAACTTGCTAACATGTAGAGAGAAAGGAATGTTCGGCTGATGGGGGAAGAAATATCACGGGACTGATAACAACTAAGGAGACAGTATATAAGACCAAGGGTGCCAGCCTTCAAGATAGCCGAGTGGTGTCCAGCATGGAGGAAGACTGGAACAGAACAGAAGCCGGGACATATCAACTGCTCACTCAGCGCTAGGATCTTGCAAGCACATGTAAGCACTGAGATCACTGAGTAAACACAGAGGAAGACTATCAATGACCACCAAAGACCCCCACCCAGCAAGAAAGTGCATGCGTAATTAGAATGCAAATATAATTAGTTCCTGGAAAAGCTATGAATATGCATGAGTATGCTAAATACAGAGCTGCTGTCAGCAAGTATCCGGTGTGCTCACCTTTGCAAAATGATTAAAGTGTGTGCCCAGCACTGCAATAAAGAATGCTGCTTTCTAAAACTCCACATTGAGTCTTAGAGAGTTTCTCCAACTGACTTTTATGGGAACATCCTATCCACAACTTCGCTGGCATATGTAAGCCCATCCTACCCCGCTGTAGATAGGGGAAGGTACTTGGACACTCAACAGGGCCCAGGTGGCATCCAGTACTGGTTTCCTTAGCACCAGCTATACTCCTTCTTACGTCCAGGAATGGGAATTACTCAGCATCTTCCATGCCAGAAGAGCTACTATCAATCACAACCCCAGCAAGAGGAATGCACTTGGGCTTTTTCACAGTCACATATTCTACCAGTACTATTACATGCAGATGTAAGAAAGGAAAACAATTTAAGAGTTTACATAGCTCTACAGGAGGTACCTGGCAATAGACAACCAACAGATAACCCACTGGGTTAACTGAATCACTATTCATTTGGGATTTGTCCTGTTTATCTTAAGAAGAGATAATCAAAGCATCTGTTTCTGTTTAACTGGCAGCTTCAAAAGCCAACACAAGATTTCTTTCTTATGTTTATTTGGGGTTTTGACTGTTTACCTAAGAAACTGTTGCCTTAACTAGGTAAATACAGAAAACCATATTTATTCTGATTATGAAGCTCAGAAGTCTTTAACAGAAGTTTTTTGAACCCCCTAGACCATGGTATCCCAGAACTAAGGAAGCTATATTTCCTATAGATTAACACCCTGGGATAAATCAAGTCTGATCTCTTAAAGTTTGTGAGCAGCTACTACTCGGGGTGTTAATGAAGCTTCTCTCCAATGTGGATTGCCCGGTGTTTAATAAAAGGTCACTTTGCAGCAATTCTTTGCAGAGCATTAATGCTTTCATGACATTTTTAGGTGCCTAATTACATTTGTGCTACCTAATCTTCTCTTAAATGTGGTTGAAATCAGCCAAGTGATTGGAGGAAGGTCCCTCAGCTTGATTACATGAGGGAAAATAGAAAGACTAACAATGTTATCTGTAGGTATATGCTGCTGTCTGGGGGTGCAGCATGTTGCCTCAACAGTGGTGTATTTACCACTGTAAAGGAGAACCTCACAGTGATACACTGGATTACAAGTACAACAGGTCTCAACCCAGGGACTGCAAGCAGTCACAGCAGAGCTTTTGTGAAACCTAAATCCAGCTCAGCCTGCTTGAACAGTATTGCACTGTGGGCAACTATACAGACATTGAAAGTGGAATGGTTTTTACTTCATGGGTAAGCAGGGGTTACCAGACTGTCCCAGGAACAGCAAAAGGGACAGGTGATGCCTCAGCAGCAGTGATGGGCACATGTGTAGCTTATTGCCTAATCAGCTTTGATCACAAAGAAGAAACAGCTTTTGCACTGAGCTTCTCTGGTGTTCAGTGAAATCAGCTTTTCAGTTTGGAGCAGGAAAGTGGAATATTATCACAGGTTTTTTTGTTTTTCCCTGATTTTTGAGCTGCAGATGAAGGAAGCCTTTGGAAGCCAGTTGTGGAGCTTAAAACTGTGAGTTATTTCTTCATTACTTTCTCTTGCCCACCTAAGATGGCTGAGCAGCAATCCAATTTAGAGCATGCAGGTTATGGGTAATTCAGAGCAATTCTGTACTGAGAGCTGCCTGTTGCCTCCCAGTACAACAGTACTGGCCATCGCAAAGAAAAAGTATAGTTTCAGTCAGAAAACTGTGTCATAAAATGTTCACCAACTGGACTATTATCCAATAAACACATTATGATTACCCTTAATATAGGACCTACCTGGTGGTTGCGCTGTATTTGAAATAATTAGACATTAGTTAAAAATACCAGCATTTTCCCCCTGAAAAAAGACTTGTGTGTGGCTATTCTGATGGGACTTTAAATGTTCTTGTTGTATGCTTGTATTGTTGTAATACCTAAAAGCTCTAATAAAATCTATTGTTCCAATAATCACTGACCAGCTCTAAAATAAAGCACTGTCCCTTGCCTGAAGAAATTGCAGTCTGTGATAAGAGAACGAGTGGATTTGAATAAAAGAGAAAGAGGTCTGAGGGCAAAAATTTCTTGTCAAGTACACAAGAACAAGCACAGTCTGTATTCAGTAATTATTAGTCCCTGTTAGAAAAGCAAACAAAACTATGCCAGCAACCATCCCCAGCTAACATGCTGGAATTCTATAGCTATATCTCTTAATAACTTAAACTATATAAATTTATGTAAGTGCTGCTCTAAGACCACAGCTCTCTACCAGAAGATCACATGTTTCATCTTGCTGTTGTTTTCTACCTCAATACAGAATAATCTAAAAATGAATGAAGTGCCCAATGAGCAGCTCTGGTGACCTGGTCATTCAAGGTCTTCTGAGCAGAAGCTGTTTCTAAATCAACAGCAAAAGTCTGTAATTCCACAGACTTTTGATGAGAAATTTGGCTAAGGAGGAATCTAGTTGGAAGAGCACATGTAGTACAGGTTGTGGCTTTCTTGGCACCCTTCCCCCAGATCTGCTGTGGTCCCAGCAAAGTCTTAGTGCAGGCAACAGTAAGAATGGGGTTTAAATAATCAGTATTTGTGCTTAGAACTACACACTTCTAAATAGAGTTCAGAAGAAAGCATGAAGTAGCAAGGAATATGTGAGGCACTCTAATTTTCAAAAGATCAAGGAAATAACCTCTTATGTGCTGTAAATGGTTTTCTTTGCACAATGCTTTTAATGTGGCAGATACGAGATTTATCCTGTCCTATTTTTGGAACTGCTTGAAGGTTAGTTTGTACATCTCAGGTGGTTAAGAAATTAGGCTGAAACACTCTATGGCTATATACCGGTCTGCAAGCTCCATACTTGTAGTTGTGAATGTTGATTTGGTTTATAAATGACACTGTATCATGAGTTCTGTCTGCACATTTCTTCCTGCTGGATTGTATGGTGCTAGCTTGAAATACAGACTCTGCTTTACTGTCCTTGATCAGTGAGTTAGCAGCAGCCTATGGGGAATAGTTGGGATCTAGGAGGGCTGCAGCCAAACAAAAATATTGATTGTCTTGTGCTGGGAGTGGGAGAAAAGGTCACTAAGAGCATCACTGAAGGGGAACTTCAATAATAGGCATTTAAGAGAAATGAGGAGGCTTGCACAGGAAACTGAGGGAGGACCTAAAGGAATGAAAGGACCAACTACAGTAAAGACAGTGAAAGGTGGTTATGTTTGGCTGTTTATTTTCATAGGTCTGATTATACTGTGTGTGGTGTCCACGCGTGAAGCATGATTTATTTTAGGAATTCCATTGGGAGTATCCTCCAAGTCATTATTTTTAATTGGTGAGAAGCTAAGCCCCAAAATCCAGAATGTGGGGAAGTGTGGTCCTGAAAAGGGACTGGAATAACACTTTTATGTCACTGTGGGCTGTTGGACTGTAGAGTCCCAGTTTTCAGGAAAGAACAAAAGTAAGAACATCTGAATCCCAAAAAGCATGATCAGAAGCACAGAGCTTGTGAGATACCATTGGAACCTCATTACTTCCTGCAGTTTAAAGGCACGAGATATGCAGAGAAGAGAGATTCTTACTGAAGCACGGTAAGCATCCCAGTCGGGTGCCCACTAGGGCTGTAGAAATAACGCTTCTGAGTTTCATTTGTGCAATGCTGCCTTCTAATTTTGCGCTTCATAGAGTGAAGATATTTGTCGTTCCCCCCCCAAAGAAGAAAATATTCTGTCTGCATGGGTGCATAGAATATGTTTTCTTGCATTCCTGCTAACAAGCATCTTCTTTAAAAGTAGCTTTCTGTGCATATTTAATGTATATATTATGGAATTGATTATAAGATACATCTTGTGAAGCCCATGATTACAAATCCTGAGGTGTGCAGTGCATTTCCTATTCCGAACAGCTGTTTACACTTGGACTTCATTTATTATCTAATGTTTTTAAGATTTATACTCTCATGCTTTTTTTCCTACTGTTTTTTGTCGCTGTAAGTAAAAAGGTTCTGGGATTTCCAAGTTCTCAATCTCCCTCTGGTTCTTGTAAATAACTTACAAGCCCCTCAAAAATATCCATGTTTTTGTGGGGGGGTATTTGGTTTGGGCTGTTTATTATTATTATTATTAATCTTTAGTTCTGGTTTGTGAAGTCTTCTGAACTCAGACATCCTGTCATGGGTTCAGCAGCAGCAGTCATTTTTCTCCTTCGTAGTAGCTGGTACAGTGCTGCGGTTTTGACTTTCGGCTTGAGAACAGCGCTGATAACACCAATGTTTTTAGTTATGGCTTAGAATGTTTAGGCTGGCCAAGGACTTTCTGAGTCTCGTGCTCTGCCTGGGAGCAGGGGAAGCCGGGAGGAAGCAGAGACAGGACACCTGACCCAAACTGACCAAAGAGGCATTCCACACCACAACAAGCCATGCCCAGGATGTAAAACAGAGGGCAGAGACCCGGAAGGGTGGGGGTGCACTGCGTGATCAGGCTTGGTATCGGGTGGTGAGCGATTGTATTCTTTCCACTTGTATTTCTCTCGTCACTGTTATTATTGGTGGTAGCAGTAGTGATTTGTGTTATAGCTTAGTTACTGGACTGTTCTTATCTCAACCTGTGGGAGTTGCATTCTTTCGATTCTCCTTCCCATCCCTCCAAGAGTGGGGGGAAGAAAGAGGGGAAGTGAGTGACCGAGAAAACTGCGTGGCTGAGAGGCTTAAACCATGACACCTCCCTAGTTGAAATTCTCTTTATGGAGGACTGGCATTCTGTATATGGAATGTAAAGATCACATTTGTTTGTGACCCTAATAGCCTATTACAACAAAAGCAGAAAATGAACAGTTTGTTATATGCTCTTTACGAAATATGTGGAAATGGGAGATTGCTTTGATGAAAGGCACACTGAAGGGAAGAGATTGAGCTTTTACTTTGTTTCTCTGCTGCTGCTTGATTATTTGGGAAGGCATTCTCTAAATCTCTGACACTGATGAGAGCCATTTGAGAAGTTCCCCTTAGCCAGGCCAAGTCTGGGTGCACCAGCACAATTCCATTACATCAGCTGGATTTTATTACTGGAAGAAGCTTACTCAGCTGCGTAGTAGGAATGTTTAACCAGAACAAGACAAACTTCCATAAGCTGCTTAATTCTGACTTGGGACTGTTCCTTCAAATCAATTGATATTGAAATAATTACTTCTCAGAACCTGTAGAGGAAAAGGATGTAAAAAGAAAATTAAAATCTAATTAAATTGAGGTAGAAAGCAGTGTCTGAGTTGACAAATCTTAAGCCTTAGCAAATTTTCAAAGGTTACATTATCCTTTCTGTCCCTGGAAATCCTTTTTTTTCCTATTCTCCCCTCCTCTTGCACTTCTATCATGAGTTTTTAAGTGGTAGGAAAAGAGCACTTTGGATTTGTTGATACTTTTTGTTTGTTTTTGTTTTTAAAAAGATTTCTTATCTCTGTATACATAATTAGGATATTAAAATGCTTTATGTATCTATTATTTTTTTATATGTATAAAAAAGTGACCCAACAGAGCTGATTGAGCTACCCAGGCAGTGTCAATGTCTTGAACAAGAGAAGACCTTTACTGCTGTTCTCTCAAGAGCATGGGTCTTTATGTGTAGTGTTTGCAGCCAAATTTCAGCTTAGGCAACTCTTCTGGTTTCTCTAATACCCTTTTTATAAACTCTGTAGTTGCTCTCCTCTTCACTATTAAACTGCAGGGCTGCATTATAAATTCACTGTGGTGGAAGAAATAATTCATGGAGAAGCAGCTTAGCCCAGACTATACATTTCATTAATTTTATACTAGTTTAAGTACTTCCCTCAATGGAATTGTAATTTCCGGATAGTAGAGAACCTGATATTTTGGGGGGTGGCTCTCTTGAAAGTGCATATTTATAATATAGAGATAAAAATACTTACAAAAATAGCTTTGATTTGTCTTGAGGATGGGGAGTTATGTTTTAAGTAGAGCTAGATATGAAATTGGAAGTATGGAAACTTAGGTTTTTGTTTAGTGGAAGTCTACCTTGAAAGCACAGATACAGAAGCCTATGAGGTAGGAGATTAGGCTCCAAATTTCCCTGGGGCAGATAACACAAAGCAGAGGGAGAGATAAGGTGTCCACTGGGGTCAGGGTGTTTAAAAGCACTATTCTGAAGTGAAGCAGTTAATCATTAAAACAGCAAAAATGAACAGCATTCATATATAAATATCTAAGAAAGAGTAAAAATGGGCAAGCATGTACAAGGCTTGATACACCTGTGCCTGCTGTCCAAAGCTCTGCTTTATTCTGTTCAGGGGATTTCCCAATTCTGCCGTGGTTTGTGTGTCTGTTAACACCCTATAGATCTCACTCCTCGAAGCATTTCTCCTGTCTTTCCTTGAACCCATGTGAACATTCTTGCATTCACAACTTCCTTCAACAAGGTATTCCAGGGTCATTCTACCCTGTACTTTCCTGGTTATTTTGAACATGGCTCCTTCCTAGTTTCATTTACTGGACCTCTTGAAAAGACTGTCCATCTCTATCCATCCTTCCCATGTCACTCATGGTTTTGCACACCCGTCATGGCCTGCCTAAACCCCTGCAACAGACTGAAAAGTTTTACCTACCTGTTGTCCCTCATGGAAGGCACTTCATGCTTTTGACATGTTAAACACTTCATGTTTTTTAATATGGCATCCCTGTTGCCCTTTTCTGAATGCTTTTGTTCTTATAATGATAGATTATTAGGTTTCAAGACAAGGGGTTCAGCAATGCATGTGCTGTTCAGATATATATACATATATATGTTCAGTAAGGTGACCTGTCAGTTTAAACAGCAACATAATGACATATTCTTCACTGTTTTCTTAATTCCAAGTGCCTCTCTGGTTTTTTCTTTCTAGTTTTTTTCTAGTTGCTATTGAGCACTGGCTTGTTACATTGTGAAACCAATTACTGAGGCCTCTAATTCTGGCTCTAGTAATGGCCAACTCGGAGTCATCATTCCATGTATAAAGCTAAGGTTTGTTTTCCTTGCATGCACTGCTTTATGATTATTTCTATCAGTTTTCACCTGACACCCATATTATTGAACAGGTTTGTAAGGTCCCCCAGTCCAATCTCATCTCTGCTCCTCTGTATGCACTTTTTATCACTGGCATACATCTTTCAAGGTTATGTATTACTAAAATGAGCAGCACAAATCCAATAGATTCCACTAATTCCCTTCACTGCAAAAACTGACGCATTATCAATACCCTATCTCCTCTGCCTTCCATCTTTTAGCTAATTGCTTCCTCATTCTTGGGCCTTCCCAATTACTCCACTGCTGCTTAGTTTTCTTAAGAGCTTATGCTTAGGGAGTTAGTAAAAACCCCTTTTTTGTTATATCAACCTTTTTTTTTCTGTTCTTGCAGATTAGGGCATTGGAATTAGATATATAAGGTCCCTTATGACTCTAACCATTCTATGATTTCTTTAAATATTTCAAATAATCAGAATGACAAGACTACCCTCTATAGAACATATGCTGGTATTTATGTCTGATACATATATCTAAGGAGGTTTTATTTTTGTAGTTTCCCACTAATTCTACCTAGTGGAAATTGCTTTCAGTTTCTGATTTGATTTTCACTCTCTGACCTATCATTCACCTGAGGTAAAAAACCTTTACATTTGCATAGTAAGAAAGACTATTGCTAAGCGTGTGTCTTCTGCACTCCTTTGGCTTTTTCTCACCTATTAGTTTGTAAGTTCAGTCATAGTCTTTGATTAAAATATAAGCAGTTTGTCCCCCTTACAGCTCTGATGAAGTCCATCTCTCCTGTGCAGGCTTCTTCCAGATGTGTGCCTAGGTAGTTTTATAAATTGAAGAAAACAGCCTCTCAGAGTTTCATGCTTCAGATAAATTTGCACTGGCTTCACGTTCCATCTATATCAAATAGACATGTCCTAGGAAAAGACACACTTTAATCACAAAAGATTGACTTTTGCTTTAACATGAGGAAGAGACAAGTTGTCACAGTTGAAAACATTTGAGATTGGGTTTTGTGTTTAATGTTTTGTTGAAGAGATCTCATACAGCAAAAAACATCTGCAATTCTGTATTGATTTGTTTGTAGAAACATGAGATTTCTTTCTTTTTAATTTTTATATTTTTCAATAATAGGATTATAACAGATCAACAAATTTATCCAGCTTCTGCTTCTGAATATTTCAAATATTAATGAATATATTGAGCTGCTAATGCATTGTAGAAATGTTAAAACTTCATATATTCCTTCTTTGTTCATATAGCTATAATGAAGAAGGCTGTATTGTGGATAATTTAGATAATCTGCAGGGGAACTAAAGCAATGACTGTGAAGGAGAATGTGGTGTGTCATCCCCCTAGGCCATGGAGCACTCCATTTGCTGGAATAGCTTCTAACTGCTATTTAGTGGGCAGCTAGTAGAAAATAAAATTGCTTTAGGCAATTGAGAATCTTATTCTGTATTATTAATGTTTGCACTCTGGGTGAAGAATAGGGTAAACTATCTCCATTTGTACTAATGGGAGAAAACTTGAGAGGCAAAAAGAAAGGAAGGGAAAGATCAGTATCTTATTTTAGCAATATTTCTTTTGGAGGCTGAGGATTGTTTGGTTGGATTTTGAGGGTGAAGGGAGGTGATATTGATGGTGGGTAGAAGTAGTAGGTAGGACATCTGTTGCTGCTTCTGTTATCTTATGGTCACCCACAAATGTCTTGTTGATCGAGATGATAATCCCTGGTTTGCAGGAAATTCAGTTACGAAAAACCAAAGGTAACAGAAGAGCATTTTGTAAGGAGAATATTTCACACCCTAGAAGCTGTCTGAGTTCACATAGGGTGCTGAAATCCTCTGGAAAAATGAGAACACAGATGCTGTACGTTAGGAAGTGATGGGATTAACAGAGTAGGTTTTCACTGGGGAAACTTGAAAGCCTTCCATTTTCCTGGATTTGTTTTTTTTTTTTTTTTGGAGGGGTTCTTTTGTTTGGGATTTTTGTTTGTTTGGGTTATTTTTCAGTAAAGAAGCTAAAATAAAGCTAGTTTTATAGTGTTAAGATTATGAAATTCTATTAATCTATAAAAATACGATCCAGAGGAACTTGTTGATCTGGGAATCCATGTGCAATTTGTGCCTAAACCTTTCAGAGGCATATGTAGCAATATTGAATATGATGGTGAGAGCAAAGACAAAACAGTGATGTATAAAAGATACTGGAGTCCATGAGGGCTGTGGGAGGAGTCCAGAAGGAAAATATTTCTTCCAAGTTCTCCACACAGTAGCCCTGGAGCAGACTTTCATCTCTTATAAAATAGATTTCCCATAATGGTGTCATCTGCTGCCCTTAGGATAGAGAGAGGAATGTTTTGGAGACTACACAATGTTTTTGGGAAGATGGTATGATGATCTTGCCTTGGGCAAGTTTTTCTTTCCCTTCCCACTCCAACTCTGTGTCAGCTCTTTTCTCAGTGTGCCACCTGCTCTTCTGTAGACTGGATGATGCAGATATGCAGTGCGTATGGTATAGGTCTTCTTGGAAATAACTTCCAAACTGTGCATAGCCTTCCCTCCTGATGCTTCTGAGTTTTTGACCAGAGTGAGTAAGAGTCCCCATGATTAAATCAAGAAGAGACAACAGTATGGTTTAGAACATCTGAATGAGTGAACTTATTAGCACTCCAATCTAACATGTGAATAAACTCTAATATCCTTATTCAGTGATATATTTCCGTCCCAAACAAAAGTCATGCTGAAATTACTGGGTTGGAGTGGGTGGTGGTGTCTGTTTGCTTGCAATAAAGCACATATCCTGCTGGGCAGCCACATTATCCCAGAGAGCCCTCAAAATTTTGCAGAATCAATATAAACCTTTGGAAATATTTTTGATCATGGTGTCTGGATTGAATCCATAGCTCCCACCTGCAGTGTTTAATTCTAAATTCAGTGTGATTAATTTTTTATATTAAAGTATATTGACTGGGCATATGCAAGTGTTTAGATTCATGTTAGCAGATGGGAGTTGGAAAACATATGAAATGAAATTTAGTAATAAATCAAAGCTGGAGATCTGTATATTGGGATTGCTGGGCAGCCACAAGCAGCAAACTGCAACTTCTCTTAGCATTCTGCCTGGTTTTAGGTTTTGTCTGTGAGAATGTGGAAGGGGAAGATAAGAACTCTGCCTCCAAAAGCCGTCAAGAGAAATAGTAAGGTGACAAGTGTGATAACAACATGTCACTATGAGAGCTTTCCTTTGGTTTCCCAGTGGTTTAGCTTTGAAGCACCATATGTCCATAGGCAATGGATAGCAAACAAATGTTCAGCTATGAAGGAAACAGAAACTGGCATGATTTTCTTCCCTCAAACCTTTGCTGCCACAGAGGTAAGGCTGTACTGTCTAATTATTCCATTGCCACATGATTTTCCATTTGAGTAATTTCCTTTGCATTGGCTGTGGTACATTGTGCTGTTCTAAAGCACCTAATTTGTTGTTTAAATTTAAATGTACTTATGTACATTGTTGGAGTGAGAAGAGCTTGCTTGATAATGTAATTCCATTCCTCCCTGACTTTCAGTACTCCCTCCTGCAGTCACACCTTTGATGATGGTTATTGGTGGTTATATGGCTTCTTATTATGATGCTTTAATATTTCTGTTTGGGAGGAATATTCCTGCACTTATTGCAGGCTATTTGAATTCCTGAAGTCTGCACTGATCTTTTATTTTTTTCCCCCTCCCTTTACCTCCACTGCTTTACTGCTGGGATGTTCCATTTGGGTTTCTTTAGAGGACAGAAATGTCTCTAGTAGAATTCTGTGGCATAATACCACTTCATAGCTGCTGTTGCCTTCTAAAGCTGATCTTAGCCTTTGGGGAGGCCCACAGATGAAGATTTTCTCCCCTGTTTCCTAAACACTGGCCTATGGTGTGCTGTGTGACCAGTCAGATAAAGGCCAACTGAGAATTCTCAGGACTGAAACAAAAGGAACAGACATAGCTAATGGTGGTTCAATGAGAAATTAATCCACTGTCTGCTGATAAGGTTTACCTCATCCTTTTTCTTCAGGGAAAAATTGATCCTTGGTGTTCTTGATGCCACTATGTCTCTAAGTATCAGATTGCCGTGAATGCATAACATTCAGTGCTAATGAACACAATAGTTGTATATACATTGACTGTTCCATGTCTCTGATTTGCTGTGAGAGTATGGAGGGGCATTGCTACTTCTTGGCAAATGGAAAAGCTGTTTCAAAGATTAATGCTGAACTTTCTGTTTGGAATAGGTCTCCAGGCCTCTTGAGGTAGGTTGTGTGGCTTTTAACATAGCTGAAATCCGTGGCTAAAAGTCAATCTGCAGAAGCAAGAATCCTATTCAGCTGATACTGATGGAGGACAGTTGGCTGGTCCTGTTCTTTTAGCCACAAATCCATCTGGGGCCTTTCTGACAAGACAAGCTTCTATCTGTCCATAGAAGCAGCCTTGGGAACCCTCAAGAAGCATTAATTATGATGCTGCGGAGGACAGGAAATAAACTCCCTGGTTATTGGCTGTCCTTAGCTTTCATTTTATAGGCTAAGTTTACAAGGAATTGTTGGGTTTGTGGTGCTGTTGGGCTTGTTTTAAACTGAAAGCTGAGGTTTTCCTTTAAATTGCTAAATCGCACATTTAGCATTACATGAGCATATCTTTGGCTAAAGACAAGTTTTACTCACTTTGAATATTTATTAACCATTCTCTCTTTCCATAGTTTCACAGAATAGTTGAGATTTCAACAAACTTTTTGTGACAGTCCAATGTAGCCTCCCCAGCTCGCACATCATCAGTTGGGGCAGGTTGCCCAGGACAGTGTGCAGTTAAGTTATGAGTATCTCCAAGCTATTGGAGACATTACAACCTCTATGGGCAATCTGTTTCAGTGTCTGGCTTCTGTGTTCACATGGAATTTCCTGTGCTTCAATTTGTGCCCATTGCCTCTTGTGCTCTCACAGGGCACCACTGACACAAGCATGGCTCTATCTTTTTAACACCTCCTATTGGGCATTTATGCACCTTTCCTTCCTCCCTTTTACTCCCCTGAAGTTTCTCTTCTTCAGGCAGAAGAGTCCCAGCTCTCTCAGCCTTTCTTTGTATGAGATGCTCCAGTCCCTTTACATCTTGGTGGCCTTTTGCTGGATTCATCCCAGGAAGTCCATGTCTTATGTTGGGCGCCCAGAACTAGAGGGAGCACTCTAGATGTGGCCTCACCCATGTCAAGCAGAGATGGAATCACCCTCCTCAACCTGCTGGCAATGATTTCCCTAAAGAAACCCAAGACACTAATTTTCTCTCCTTGTGGCAGTTGAACAAAAAATGACTTGCAGAAGGGAGTAAAAGCATGTCTAAATGTATTTAATTTCAGTAAAACAGAACATTGATTTTATCAGAATTTTCCTTTTCTGACTGATAGGACAAAACACCAGGTGAGACCTTCAGCAGTTGTAGTTTAGAAACCAAGAGCCACATTTATGATTATCAAGACGTGGTTCACTAACTGAGGAGATGTGCACTTGCTGCATCCTTTTAAAAGCAGGGGTGAGGACAGTCTGCTTTTTGGGTGCTCTGTGAAAATGTGTTGTGTTTGAGCATTGTCATGTTAGAACTGGGCATGTGGACTTGGGTAAAACTGGCATTCATGCTACAAAGTCTTTGTTATATCAGAAGTTAAATTCTCCTTGGATTCCTTGTGGGATATCACAAAATGAAAACCACACTAACTTCCCTTGATTCAAGACTACATTGAGACAAGGAATAGAGGGTTGTTGGGCCAGTACTACCCCATTATATCTGCTAGTCGTAGTGAAGATTCAGGATGTGGATACTGATGTACAAGATTAAAGTACAGAGAAAGAAGGGATATAGGCAGGTTTCTATTGAAGCATGGTATTTTAGGTTTGAGTTCATGCTTTATTTTTGTTGTTTAAATAATACCTATGAACATTTCATCCTTGGTAGGGTTACCAACTCTTCTACTGTCTGCAGTATGGGATGTGCAGTATCTTTATTAGTGAGAACAGGGAGTCATTATAGTATGCTCATACAGGAAAATTATTCTGGAGCAATTCCAAGTAGAGAGTGTCCTGGTATGGTACAGCATACCTATTTGAGTGTCATAAACTGTTACATACAAAATATTATCACTGTATTAACAGAAATATCAAAGAAAATATCTATAAAATGTTAGCCTCTAGAAGACCCTTGCTGAGGGCAGGTAATAGCCAAGAGACTGTGGCTATATGATCTGTTACTTTTAGGCAGCATGCAGTGACTAATCCACTGGGCTTTATGGGTCTATTTAAAATAGATATATGCAGGCAGTGCGTTATTTATAACCAAATGCATGAATAATTCAACATGCCCACTCCTAACAGGTATCCAGCTTGCGCCAGAAGCCTGCAGTAAATGCTTGCTTTCAGAATTATGAAGAGATTCAGATAAAGTCTGCTTTGCTTGTAAGCTCCAGTTTGCTCTGTCTGCTCTTCCTTTTGTATCTTCATAGAATCATACAATACTTAGGGTAGGAAAGGACCTTAAGATCATCCTGTTCCAACTCCCCTGCCATGGCCAGGGACAAATCCCACTAAACCATGTCACCCAAGGCTCTGTCAAAACTGGCCTTGAACACCGCCAGCGATGGAGCATTCACAACTCACTGGGCAACCCATTCCAGTGCCTCACCACCCGCACAGTAAAGAATATCTTCCTCATATTCAATCTAAACTTCCCCTGTTTAAGTTTGAACCCATTACCCGTTGTCCTATCACTACAGTCCCCATGAAGAGTCCCTCCACAGCATCCCTATAGGCCCCCTTCACATATTGGAAGGCTGCTATGAGATCTCCATGCAGCCTTCTCTTCTCCAGGCTCAACAGCCCCAACTGTCTCAGCCTATCGTCATACGGGAGCTGCTCCAGTCCCCACATCATCCTCGTAGCCTCCTCTGGACTTGTTCCAACAGTTCCATGTCCTTTTGATGTTGAGGACACCAGAACTGCACACAATACTCCAAGGGAGGTCTCACAGAGAGCAGAGTAGAGGGGCAGGATCACCTCCCTCGACCTGCTGATCACGCTCCTCTTGATGCAGCCCAGGATACGGTTGGCTTTCTGGGCTGCGAGTGCACGCTGCAGCCGGCTCATGTTCATTTTCTCATTGACCAACACCCCCAAGTCCTTCTGCGCAGGGCTACTCTGAATCTCTTCCCTGCCCAACCTGGAGCTGTGCCTGGGATTGCTGCAACCCCGCTGTAGGACCTTGCCGTTGGCATGGTTAAACTCCATCAGGTTGGCATCAGCCCACCTCACAAGCGTGTCAAGGTCCCTCTGGATGGCATTCCTTCCCTCCAATGTATCAACCAAACCACACAGCTTGGTGTCATCGGCAAACTTGCTCAGGGCACACTCAATCCTACTGTCCATGTCACCCACAAAGATGTTGAACAAGACCGGTCCCAACACCGATCCCTGAGGGACACCACTCGTTCCTGGTCTCCAGCTGGATGTTGAGCCATTGAGCACAACTCTTTGCGTGCAGCCATCCAGCCAGTTCTTTATCCACTGAGTGGTCCACCTATCAAGTTGATGTCTCTCCAATTTAGAGACAAGGATGTCATGTGAGACAGTGTTGAATGCTTTGCACAAGTCCAGGTAGATGACATCAACTGCTCTGCCCTTGTCCATCAGTTCCGTAGCCCCATCACAGAAGGCCACCAGATTGGTGAGGCAGGATTTCCCCTTAGTGAAGCCATGCTGGCTGTCACGAACCACCTTGTTGTTTTTCATGTGCCTCAGCATGTGCTTCCAGGAGAATCTGCTCCAAGATTTTGCCAGTCACAGAGGTGAGGCTGACTGGTCTGTAGTTCCCTGGGTCATTCATTATCCCCTTCTTGAAAATGGGGGTTATAGTTCCCTTTTTCCAGTTGTTGGGAACTTCACCTGACTGCCATGATTTTTCAAATGTGATGGACAGTGTCTTAGCAACTTCATTCACCAGCTCCTTCAGGACCCACAGATGGATTTCATCAGGTCCTGTGGACTTGTATATGTTCAGGTTCCTAAGATGGACTCAAACTAGATCCTCTCCTACAGTGGGCCCAGGCTCTTCATTCTCACGTTTCCTGAGTCTGCCTTCCAAGACTTGGCTGGTGTGGTCTGAGCATTTTCTGGTGAAGATTGAGGCAAAGAAGTCATTAAGAACCTTAGCCTTCTCTAAATCCAGGGTAGCCACTTCCCCGATAGCTTCTGGAGGGGGCCTACTTTGTCCCTAATCTGTCTTCTTTTTGCTGCGTACCTATAGAATCCCGTCCTGTTATCTTTCACATCCCTAGCCACGTTTAGTTCTAAGTGGGCCTTAGCTTTCCTAACCTGGTCCCTAGCTTCCTGGACAACATCCCTGTATTCTTCCCAGGCCGCCTGTCCTTGCTTCCACTTTTTATAAGCCTCTTCTTTCCTTCGAAATTTCCTCAGCAGCTCCTTATCCTTCTCTTAGTTTGGCTCTATCTTTTGCCTGGGGAAGAACAGATGATGTGTTCTCCACATTATTCCCTTCACCTGGAGATGACATACTATGTCTAAAACAAATTCTGTAAATCCTTTTAGGATCCATGCATTAACTTCGTTTCTGTTTCACTGTGATGGAAACAGAGGAATATTCAAGACTGGGGACTTACAGTCAGCATAGCAAAGGGATAGTACAATTCTCCTGGTCTAGCAAAGCTAGTCTATTACACTCCCGTGCACAGCGTGTGCTCAGCTGTGTCCTGAGACTAGTTGTGGCCCCTACCTTTGTTGGAAAATGTGTGTCGCAGCACCTTCGTTCTCAAATAATTAGGTCCATGTAGCTTAGCTTAAACACGGTAGGGACGGTATCTGCGCATAACGTGTATGAAGGCTTGGACACCTGATGTGGAAATACTCTGTGTGTGCAGACTGCAACCTAACCTTTGCTAACAAAAAAAATCTGGCGTTCAGGCCACTGTATTGTACAGTCATGCAAGGCTGTTCTCAGAGGTTGTCCATGCCAAACCAGTTGCACTGGAACACAGAAACGTGGTTATTTCCAACACAAGTTTTTTTCTCTGCCAAATTTCCTTCCTTTTCGTTCAGTCCCGTCTTTAATGATATCTAAAATCCACAGCTGGACAAGGAATTCAGGCTGCCTACTCTCTGGCTGTTGTCTCCTTACAATTATTAACCTCAATTAGGGCCTTTAAGTAGGTTTGCTGCTGCTTGCTATTCTCTGAAATTCGGACACCAAGCCCAGTGCAAGAATACAGTACACTAAAGTTACCTGTCCATCGGTCTGAATTTCTCTGAGTGAGCTTACAATATTGTTACTTGTTTCTGCTTAATCCCAAGAGCAGCCAGTCAATTGCAGTTGTATTTGCAAAGCCTGAAATATTCTGGAAAGAAATAATAATTCTTCAGAACACACGCTGGCTTGTTTCACACAGAAATAAATGCAGCAGAGATCTCCAGATTCCCTGCAGCTGAAAACAGAATGCAAGCGCTTTAGCTGTCAACATCGTTATAAAATCCTTATTTGACTGTTACTGAATCATTGAAGAATTGCTGAGGTGCGTTGCTGGGAACTAAAAGTATTGATTCAAGCTCCCTGTCTGTGTGGCTACAGGTAATTCATTATTTTCTGTAGCTCAGGTCCCAATCTGTACGTCTGCACAATAACAGCTCCCTAATCAAAGCAGTAGTATGAAGGGAAAAATGCAACAAAGGTAGTGAGGCACTTGAGTGTCATGATTTGGGAGGGTTGGCTAAATATGATAAATACAGTACTTCTCCTGCAACAGCTCCAGAGAGATCGCTTCTGTAGCCACTAAAATACAGCAGTTAGAGAGTACAGCCAATTTAAATAGTGTATAGGAGCATTACACAAGTTCAGGTATGAACTGGGATTAAAACATCCTGTGAAAATGCTGCACAGCATTGTTAGACCAGGTGATTCCAACAGCTCAGGGTGAAAAGCTGCAAATGTTCAAGATCTTGGTGTGTCATAGGACCTTTAACAATGCAAGATCATAGTAAATTCTTTGAATAATGCTGTTGGGTGTTCCTTCAGGACTAAGGAAGAGATATGTCATTGATATGTACCTAGATGTCTTCTAACCTCCTTTCCCCATGCCCTAAGCCTGTTATCAAAGCACTGACATTAGCTGACATGGCTTAACAGAAGAAATATATAACAAAATCACAGAAGGGGTAGAAAGTCCCTATGGGAAAAGACAATATTCTTTGGCAGTATGGTAGCATTCTTAACTGGGAATAAGTAATAAGGTCTTTTTCAAATCCTATGTTAAACTTGTGTGAGTTCTTCATGCTACTTTTTTTCCTGTCTTAGGTTCTTAATGACTGCTTTTAATTCCCCTGTGCATATTCAGTCAGTCAATGACAGAATCATTTTGCAATCTCTGATTGTTGTGCTCCATTAGAAGACAGGTTCTGTGCTCCAGTGTGTGGATTGAGCTTATTGTGGTAAAACCACCAAAAGATAAAAGCCTCCAAGAATTGTTCTGTGCTGTCTAGATAAAGTTCTTGATGGTGGTATCGGGCTAAGAACAGATTTTTCCCAGTTACAGCAAATGATCAAAGAACCAAATTCACTTCATAGTGTGTGATCTGAAGCTGAGGTGGGACATAAGCATAAAAGACTTACAATGGGATGAGAAGTATGTGGTGTAGCATATAACTGGTCACTGAGTGACCTCAGTGATTCTGCTATAGGTTCTAAGATCCTCCTGTACTACATGTGAACAAATAAGGGGGAGAAACTGAAGTCCAGTGATGGCCAGCATATGAAGTTCATGATCTGACAAGCAGAATCTGAAAGTCTTTTCATGAGAGGAGGGCATGAACTTTCATTCAACCTTGTTGAAAGTTCAGGATGGCCAATTGCAGCTGAAATGTTGGTGTGAGGTTTTGTGTCCGTGTAGAGTAGTGCTGACTGATGCACTCTGGAATTCAAATCTCTGGTAACTCTGAGCTTAATTTCCATCCACTGCCTGTTTGGGGTTCTTTAAGGTACTTCTAGAAAACATAAGTCATGTGCAAGTGATGAAGGAATGCGGGGGCTAAAAGCTATTTTGTTTCCTGCTATTCTCCACAAACTTGCCGGTCTGCATCGTAGCCAGTGCCTGTTATTACCTGCTTGGAGGAGGGAGAGAGGGAGCTTTTCTCAAAACTGTACTTGCAGGATATTTACTGCTCAAACTGCTACTTCTTATAGGTACTTGGGCCCCCAGTAGCATATTGTGATGGATTTCTATGTCAATGTTGCCACCATAAATCCAGAATAAAGTTTTGTAAAGAACTGAGAAGGGAAGAGATGGGGAATTAAATGTATTTGTGCACTGGTTTGATTTAGGCTATGTACATTTAGCATTCTCTGATTTCACATGACTGTGAAACATGTGCTGCAATTAAGCAGGCTAAACTGTTAAAGCCTCTTCGGTATGGAGGACCGATGGCTGACTGAAATACAGAATGAAAATAGTTTTTTAAATAATGGAATATTTATTCCCACAAACCCTATCTGTAAAAATGAGGTAGTGCTCCTCTGCTTATCTGGGGAACCAAGGCACAGCAAGATTAATGCAGAAATTCTCTGAGTGGAAAGAGCCTGTGTTTAGCACGTTTCCAGGGTAGGCTTCCCAGAGTATGAAGTATCTAGAAGGCATCACAGAGATCTGTATTAGGCCCAGTAAAATCAAGCCCCCATTTCTACAATTTCTGACACATTTGAATGGCCAGGTTACGTGTGGAAGCAATCAAGTTGGAAGGTATCTATGCTTAAATGCAAATAAAAGAGGAAATGTATCTAGATGACTAAGAACTATAAATGAGTAGATGAACTCAGCGATTCAGCAAAGTTTCTGCATCTGATTTCTTTACTGACAAGAAGAACTGGGTTGGATATTATAGATGAGAAAGCCAGCGATTGGTGATATTACTGTACCAGATATCCTGTACCAAAAGGGGATTTGTTTGAAGTTTCTGAATGAAAAATCTAAAGCAAAGTATCGGCTGAAGTCAAATGTTTTATTTAAAATGTAACTGCTTCAGTTTTAAAGCAATCGCTCTAAATGAAGGAAAGAGTTCCTCATTTTTAAAAAATGTCAAAACAAAGTATTTAGATGACTTTCAAACACTTTTAAGATGAAAACTTAAAAAAAAACCACTGAAATTCAGCCTTCCCCACCAAAAAACCTCTCTGCAAATCAGTGGATTCCCATGAAGTATTTTATGGGAACACTTTTGGACCTACAAATTTTAGCTGTCCTTACTTTCTCCTGTGATGGTCATCCTGGACCGGCATAACCATATTAGCTACACATATGCCTGGTTAATTCCATTTTGCATCAAGCTCTGTGCTGAAGAATGTTAGGTGCATTGATATAACACAGTGAGGGGTCAAGCAGAGCTACTTGTTGCAGTTACATTACCAGCATAGCTGTGTTAGTGCTGTGCTCTGCTCTCTGAGCAGAGTACACTGGTTTGTGCAGAGTGCCAAGTGCCAAGTTAAAAGAGGTAGGCTGTTTCTGATGCCACAGTTGATGTGCAGGTATTGAATACTCACTTGTTCTATGACTGTACATCCTTTCTTTGTACAGTGGGACACAGCTGAATCACAGCTTTGTATGGCTGCAGGTATGAGGAAAATTTGAGCTGAAATCAAGTAGGGTTCCAGCTTCCTTCTTTCAATAGGTATGCTGTTCAGCACACCTTGAATTTCTTGATATATGCCAGACAGAACAGAGCCTTCTCTTTCCCTGTTCTGGAAAGTACTATGTATAGTTGCAGTACAGTAACATCCACACTTAAAAAACTGGCAGAAACACAATACTTACTGAAGAATTGCTGTCTAATGCTTTGAGAGAAGTGCTGGGAACCCCCACCTAGGAGGCAGCAGGGACTAAGCTGAAGAGCACAAAATGATTCTGCTATTTAGCAAATAGAAAAAGATTAATCTGCTACTAGGTACTAAACAAAAGCCATGCCAATGTATCTGGCGGCACCTGGTCCTTGGAGGAATGGAGTACACAGGGATTACAGTGGCCATTTTCAGAAGGGTTTGTGGTGTCAGAAAGAGCTGCAGCAGGCTGCAGTGAAACACTTTTTTGCTGTGAGCTGAATTCAAACTGGACTCCTAAAATGTAGCATTACTTTCCTGTATTTACCTAAGACATGGCTGCAACTCGCTTTTCTAATTCCCGTCTTGTCTGCTGGCAGCACCTATTGAGAGCTGATATGGCCAAAGAGGGAGCTGATGAACAAAAATTGTTCAGTTCTCTCATTTCTCATATCTCACCAAACAACCAGAAATGAGGAAGGCAAGAGACTGAAGACACTTCTGGGGTCTAAGTGTTGCACAGTGGGGACTATGCTTGTTGGGGCCATAGAGACATTACTCAAGCTAGTACTAATGTCTATCTCTCTGCAGCAAGAGAGCTTCTCTATTCCAGTCACCTTAATAGACTGGTGTTTGTTGGGCCGTAGGGATGTTTTTGTTGGGGTAGGTTTTTTTGTTATGCCATGATGCCAAACATCTGGCTTTGCACAGTGAGCTGTCTGATAGATCCCCTGCGTTCTGGTCTTGAGTATGTCTCTGTGTGAAGTAAGGTGGGAGAATGGGGGTAGAGGAAGAAGGAATAACCTTAAAACTCTTTGGGAGTTGGTTATTTTTTGATATGTTTTCCTTCTCTCTCTCCTGTGTTCTGTCCAAGTAGTGGAGGCAGCACTGGCACAAAGTGCCTCAAACTGAGGTTCACCTATTTGTATGCAAAGCTTTTTTACTTTGAAAAGATATCTTGGCACAAGAAGGCTTACTCTTGCCCATAAGGACCTTAAGGTAATCTAAATACCTGAAGCTTATTGATATCTCCTGTTACTATCACAATGAAGTAAATTTCTTTTTTTGTGTTAGTTCTGATACTCCAACAGCTTGTGTTAGACATGATAACCACAGGATGTTGTACCAGGTGAGCAGCATCATGTAGGTTAGTATTATACACTGATACTGGATTGAATTGACAAAAGGCTCTGGTGGGGGACAGGGTTATTAATAAAAAATATGTAATGTCTCTGTCACCACAGCTCTGCTTGGGCCAGAAGTACAGAAGTAACTGGTGGAGCGGGTAGGATGAACTTGAGCAGGTAGGATTAAGGTGAGCAGAGGTAAAAATGGTGAAAACGATTGCTTTTCCTTTCTCGTTTCTTGCTCTTTGCTTCCCAGGTTTTATTCTTATTGCCAGCCCTTTAAAGAGAGAAGACACAGAGCCCCATACAAAGGTTTACATAACAAATGTGATTTTTAAAACTTCCTTCAGTCACTTTGACCCACGGCTCACAGAGAGTCATAGTGATGTCTCATTGCTACAACTTAGGCAATTTTCTCATGGTTTTATGTACTGATGCTGCACACTGTTTAGATCAGTGGTACCATTGTCCTTAAGCTCAAACCCTGGCAACACTGATGATGGAAATGCCAGTATTGCCTCAATATGTCACTTCACATTGGTCTCCTGAGACAAGAAGGCCACTTGTTTCCAGAAAGGCACAATAATATGTGTCAGCTCGTTAAGCTGGCATACTGCTGATTCAGGCAGTGAACTCTAACAGAGCACTTCGTCCCAGCTCTGTAATGGCCTGTTCCTTGTATTCCCTAGGGGATAACTGAGGTAAGGTCCTGGAGGGAGAGGTCCAGAGAACTCAGGAAAGATTGTTATTGTCAATCCGAATTAAAACTGATGTTGGAAGAGCTTTCATCTTTGAACAACTGGAAGTGAAAAATAGAATCTATGTCAGGGAATGTATGTAAGTGTTAAGCTCAGGGCAGACTATACTTTCTGCCTGTATCCAAGTCCCCTGGAAGGAAGGATTTAATAGATTAGGAATGGAACTTATCACAGCTTTATTAATTAATTTTCAAGACTGAGATATTAAATCTTTATCAAAAATACCATAAGGAGAAAATATTAAGTGGCCAATGCAAGAGCTTAGGCCAAATAATACTGCAAGAGGCAGTAAATAATACAAGAGCTAATTCAAAGAGGTCAAGCAGAACGAGTTTTTGAAGGATTTGTCTGTGGTTTTGGATGATGTGTAATATTAAGTGACTTCTGAAAAAAGTATGTAGGGCAAATATTTGGGATGGTGAATCCTGGTGTGTGCTACTTTATAGGACTAAGGAGGAACGGGTGCTGTGTTTTCTTTGCACTTTGCAGTGCTTAGGTTCATTTAATCTGGTTGCTTTTCAGAAGCCTGAATAGCTGAGACTAGGAGAGTGCCAGAGGGGAGGGAGCAAGCTTGTCCCCTGCGAGCCAAAATGACAGTGAAGAAATCTGGACAAGATGCCCCAGTTTTGCAGAGAGATCATAACATTTTGGGGTTTAGAGGTTTCATTTGTGGGGTGGGGAGACTTGCTTCACAATAACATTCTTCTTGATCTCTTTATACTAAACCCCTTAACTTTTGCAGATGAAAACTGCAGCACTAGTCGATGTACTTAATTGGATGAAGGACTTTAATACAGCTGTAACTTTTATAACCTATCTCTGCTTCACCTGCCTCTTCACTTGCCTTTTTACTTTAAACAGCTGCAAACACAGCTGAAGCTGAACATGGTCTCACCTTTCAGTTTTCCTATTAATTGGCAAATTAAAGCACCTTCCATCTTCAGAGTGCTGTATTTTGCTGACTGCTTGCCTCACTTTGGTAGTTTTAAAGAATCCGTATAAACCCCACTCACTGATAGCATATGATACAGCTATTGAGTCAAACGTCTATTTTTCTATATCAAACAAAAAGCCAAGGCAGTTGAGCAGCCTTTTTTTTTGTGGGTTTATACACCTTTTCCTTTGGTGCAATCATGAAGCTAGTTAGGAAAACAGGCTTTTCTGGGGAAATGCAGACTTTATTGCCAAATCAGTTGAAACTGAGTAACCACTTTGGGTAAAGAGCTTCACCTCTTGCTTAAATCTCCAAACCAAATCCTAAATTAACTTTTTTTTGAGATTTGTGGCTCCATCCTGTGCCTTCTGTGCCAGCAACCATTACTTTGTTTCTCTTACACCTACAGAATGCCAACCCTGCTTCTTTCTGGGACCAGAAAGTCCAAGATATCACCAGTAAGAGTGAGCTTGGCAAAATTTCCCAACTTCTTGGCCAGAGTTACACAGGAAAGTTGAGATTCTAAATGAATATACCCCCAAAATCATTCAGCTGAGAGCCTATGGGTTAATTGTTCTAAAAATACATGTGAAAGTTAGTGGCAGTTATCTCCTCCTGTTTGGAACTGTTGGTAAAGTTTACATTTACCCTATGGAAGTTTCAGTCTTTACAACCAGAAAGAACTGCTTTTACTAGACTTTGATTGCTACAGCAGTATCATTAAATCTGCTACAAATTCTTTCTGATAGCGATATTGGACACTGGATGGGCTTCTAAGTGCTGTAAGTTTTCTTAGAGAAAGTGTAACTGGAACTACTAAAGATACATAATGCTGTTTAAGCCTCTTTTGGAATCCTACACAGTTCACATACAGTCTTTTTTCCTCCTCACCTCTCACCAGTAAGAAGCAATATGTTTCCCTTGTATTTTGTATTGAAAAGATATTGGTGATATTTCTTATGCAGTGTTTAATTTAAACAGAAACTTCTGACTCTACAAAGGTAAGATGATTCCTCTGACATAATGGACTTCCAGTAAAGTAAGTCAATGATCAGGGTATCTGATATTCTACTTTGTAGGCATTTACATTACTTAATTGCTTTAATGGGTATGTTTTCAGCACTTCATTGCTGAATGAGTCAAATTTCTATCTTCTCTACTCTTCATTTAACTCTGTTCTCTATTTTTTAATAGCATACCCCTATATAAACCGTTGAGTAGCATTCAATTGTTTCATCAGTTAATAAGCTTGGAGTAGCTTTTAATCTTTGAATTCAGGCATGAAACGGCCTTAATGAGTAAATTCTGGGAATGGATATATGCCTTGTAAATACTGACTATCCTTAGCAAGATGATGTAGGAGGCCTCCCTGGTCCTAGCACTAGCTTCTACATAAAAGAAGTCAGGGTGGTCACCTGTATGTCTTGTACAATGGAATATGTTAAGCTTGCCAAAAGCTTTAGAGGTGGTGCTGCTGCGTGCTTTATCTCATAATCCTAAAAATGCCTACCAGAGAGTGTCATGTGCCCTACAGCAGAGGCCCATGTTAAGCATAGTTTTCTCTCTGGTAATTTCATTGACTGCAGAAACCAAGTCAGAATTGAAGTGCTTTTTTTTCAATAGGTCTTCTGATTCTCATGGTATTCTGGGTTTATTATATAAATATCCTTAAACTTACAGATATATTTTGTTTTCTTCATTTGAGATGACTTAGACTACTTTTTTTAGGCAAAACCACTTCCAAACACCTTTTTAACACTGTTACACTTATTTCATGCTGTGAACTAATTGTCTGGTGATGCCATTTAACACATTTTGATCTGTCTCTAAATTGGTGTACATTAGCATGTTCTAAAGGTTGAACAGGATTTTGCTGGGGCAGAAGCATCTGCTCCCTACTCTGCAGAACTGTAATTATAGGTTCAAGTTTAGATTAACAGAGTTTAATGGATGTAATCCTGCAGGAGCATACAAAGACTTTTCACTCAGGACATTACCTAAATGTCTCTCTACCTTAGGTTGAAATATTTAGTAATGAGATAAAAACCATTCAGAAAACCTCTCAAATACTGGATATAAAATAACTTTAAGCATGTTATAATAGACAGTATAATGCAGATAAACAGCATTACTCTGTTGAAAGGTACTTACAAAATTTCTCTTCTGGCTCATGTTGAGAAACCTTCTCTTTAAGGGAAATGATTATGGAAGCCTACCAGCAGCAGATGATTACGTGCAGTTCAGTACTATCATGTATGGATTTGTTAAAATGGTTCAGGTATAAACAGTCTGTTTTCAGGTATGAAATTGGACTACAGATCCATATCATAGCCCAAACCAATATGTTTGGGCAGGGGATTTTGGATCCTCTACCTAAAACTATATTGGAGAATGGTGTAGTATTCCAGCAAAAGGCTGGAATTATTATTAGCAAAAACATATGTTACTAACAGTGACACTGTGTGTTAAAATGGACATTCTGAATCATTTGTGTATAAAATAAATATGCTCATGTCCCACTGCCATATTCCTCATTTTCCTAGTGAATTCAGAGGGATTAAGGCTTTTAATTAAAGAAACCAGAAAAAGGAATGTTTGGCTTTGTTAGTGTGAATTAGCTTGAAAGCAAAGCTTCTGCTACTCTATTTTCTTGTTAGAATACAGTTTGATTTAATAATTTCCTTGAGAAAAAGAATTAATATTGCTTTGAAGAGGGTAAAGGGACACAATGTCTATTAGCTGCATATCCAAGAGGCAACAAAAATCTTCTGTTTGAGAAGGGAGAAAGGATCTGATTAAACTCTGTGCCTTTGCAGAGGCAAAAATACCTACTATATATGAGAGCAAAATTGTTGAGTTTGTTTCTCCATAGGCTAAACAAGGTTTAGCCATTTAGAAATTCCTAAGGGATGTTTGTAAATATGGGAAGACATGAGTGTTCTGTATGACAGTTTTTCTGTGAAACACTGTTCTTCACATGCCCTCAGCTTTGTCAGATTTGAGATGGTAAAGATACAGTGTGGTTTAAATTCAAATAAATCTGGACGCGTGTTTCTTGCTTTAAGCTTCTTTAAACACAGTGTTCAGAAGTAGAGGAATTAAAGCAAAATGGTTTTTTTTGCCCTGTCCTTCCTATAGATTATCACTGTTCAAATGTTGGTGGAATTATGCCATCCCCTGGTGAATTTAAAAGAAGCAAACAAAGCTGTTGGTTTATCCTCCATCTACATTCTAAGATTAAGCTGGATTTAAAACATACTGAGACGTCTCATATCTCATGGGGTCTTAACTGACATTTGTAGCAATGCAGCCTTCATGATAGAAGGTGGGGAGATACAACGTGGGTAGCAGTGGAGAGAAAAGTACAAAGCTCTGTAGTCTCAGTTGGCATGAATGAACATTCACTGCAGAGGGGTTGCTCTGCCTTACAGTTACTGGGGATTTACGTAGAATATTCTCAATCAGATGTTATGTTCAGTTTTTCAGGTCAAATAAAAACAAGAAAACTAACTTGAACAATAATAATTGGTAACTTGTATGTCATTTTACAGTGACTAGGGGACCTTCATTTGTTAATGTAAGCCTATTAAAAGCTCAGGGTAACTTTTCAGGTTATCTTATAGGAAAGCTGCACACTGATGAGATTACACCAGAAAATTCACCAGGAACCTTTCTAAGAATGTTTTCTTGAACTGTACTTTCCAGATCCAGGCACCTAACCTCATAGCTCAGGAACTATCCCATCCAACTCCATAGCTGTGAGCTTGCTCCTGAAATTAGGTTCATTATAAAAAGAGAGATGGGCACCAGTGCCTCACTTAGATTTAATAGCCAATACCTAAAATATACACATGGTTGGTGAGAGACCAATATTAATTTTTCTTTGCTTTGGACAATGACAGATGTATTGCTCAGGAGACAGAATCCTGCTCCAAAATGTCATGTCACTGGCTAAGTCTCTGCCTCTCTCTAGTTTGATTTCACAAGATGCAGCAAAAGTATTACTCTGTAGTATGTTTGAAAGACTTGTTTAAAGGACTAATTGTTAATCCACATTTCAGTATGTTATGGCCAGTGAAAGAACTTCTACAGTGGTGCTGAGATTCCACTGAATATCCTGAAATTTAGAGTACATGACTTCTTTACTTGGGGTTGAGTAAGATTTAACTTGTCTCCTATATGGAGATGGAGAATGTTCTATTTCAATACTAAGTTTAAGGTGGGATGCCTTATTTTGCTATGCTACCTGTGAGGAAGTTGTGCTCTGGAAATGGCAAATATCGCAGAGAAGTGTGACACAATGTGCATTCCTGCCAGACTTTTGCAGCAAGATGAAAGCCCCTCAATTTGTGTTACTGTGTGATCACTAGCAAAAATAATGAAAATGGAGGACATAGGGATATACAGGATCAGTGAAAAAGAAACTCGTAGTAGATTGCCCCATTTGCAACCATAGTCCTTTGTGCATTTCCTCTGTTTTCTTATTGTCTAAGCATGCCTAAAAAGGGATGCTCAGATTGAATTTTAAGTGACAAGACCCAGTCTGTACTGTAAACTGTTGCTAGCTCAGTGTTTTCTTGGTTGAAAACCGGCAATGTGGTATGCAACTGAGAGCCATGTTGGCAACAAACCCTAACACTTCTGCTTCTGATTTGGAAAAAGTAAAATAAACCACGAGTTCCTGCTACTCGTACTTCACTTGAAATGTGGTAACAATCCCAAGGCTATAACTAATGGGTGTGTTTGGAAGGGACTTCATTATATATGTTATATTTCCATCTGAGATTTTTGTGGCTATAACACACTGGCAGATACTTCAATATTACACTTAGTCTGAGTGAATTTAATTGAACAAAACGAAGCTAATTTCTAAATTACTGTCTATAGCAGGATCCAGTATGTACTAAATGTAAAGCTTTGAAAATAAAGCTTGGTTCTCCTCAGGGTTTCCTCCTGCAAAAGTCCTCTCAGTTACTCTGTATTAAAGTGCTCAGTGAAACAGGGTACCTTGCTTCTTGGTCAGCTCTGAGACAGCTACTATAATAAATAAAATGAATGATAATAAAAGAGCAAACAGTAGAAGTCAGGACTCCTGCGACTGCTCTACTAATCAGATGTTCATACTCCTTTCCCAGTTATATCATCATGGCTGATGGACTTTGTGGGCACACTCAGCAAAATATACATCTTGTAAGTGGGAAACAAATGCATCTGTGATTAGTGTACTCTAGGATATTGGTTTCCCCGACAATTTCTCTGGAAGTACTCTTGCCAAGAGCTGCTGTGGCATGGATCAGATTTACTTAGTTATGAGAGATATGTGTATTGTGTGTGTGGGAGTGGGAATACAGTTGTGTGCATGCAACCTGATTTGAGATTTTATCTAGCTATGATTCAGTTGTGTCACTTAATTACTGTATCCTCAGGTCTTCTGTAATAAATGCATATTCTTAATCTACAGTCTCTAAGCCGCTAGACTAAGAATTCTGTTATAATTGAAATGCTGCTTGGGAACACTCAATCTTTCTTTTTTTTTCCAAGTGAAAACTGCAGAACAGCATACTGAGAAGGCAATTTATTGAAGTCAGAAGGGTAGGTCACTCTGTTTCAGACTGTCAGTGTGGTTTCAGTAGGTTTGGGTCTTTCTGATTAGGATTGGGATAGGACAGGAGTTGATTGTGCTTGTTTTTAACGGATACTGTAGGGAGAGGATCTGGTTTGTGACCATCTTAAGAACCTGAAAGTGTGCAAGTCCATGGGACCTGATGAAATCCATCTGTGGGTCCTGAAGGAGCTGGCAAATGAAGTTGCTAAGACACTGTCCATCATAGTTGAAAAATCATGGCAGTCAGGTGAAGTTCCCAATGACTGGAAAAAGGGAACTATAACCCCCATTTTCAAGAAGGGGAAAATGAATGACCCAGGGAATTACAGAGCAGTCAGTCCTCACCTCTCTGACTGGCAAAATCTTGGAGCAGATTCTCCTGGAAGCACATGCTGAGGCACATGAAAAACAACAAGGTGCTTCGTGACAGCCAGCATGGCTTCACTAAGGGGAAATCCTGCCTCACCAATCTGGTGGCCTTCTGTGATGGGGCTACAGAACTGATGGACAGGGGTAGAGCAGTTGATGTCATCTACCTGGACTTGTGCAAAGCGTTCAACACTGTCTCACATGACATCCTTGTCTCTAAATTGGAGAGACATCAATTTGATAGGTGGACCACTCAGTGGATAAAGAACTGGCTGGATGGCCACATGCAAAGAGTTGTGCTCAATGGCTCAACATCCAGCTGGAGACCAGGAACGAGTGGTGTCCCTCAGGGATCGGTGTTGGGACCGGTCTTGTTCAACATCTTTGTCGGTGGCATAGACAGTGGGATTGAGTGTGCCCTGAGCAAGTTTGCCGATGACACCAAGCTGTGTGGTTTGGTTGATACATTGGAGAGAAGGAATGCCATCCAGAGGGACCTTGACACACTTGTGAGGTGGGCTGATGCCAACCTGGTGAAGTTTAACCATGCCAAGTGCAAGGTCCTACACCTGGGTCTGCAGCAATCCTAGGCACAGCTCCAGGTTGGGCAGAGAAGTGATTCAGAGTAGCCCTGCGCAGAAGGACTTGGGGGTGTTGGTCAATGAGAAAATGAACATGAGCCTGGCTGCAGCGTGCACTCTCAGCCCAGAAAGCCAACTGGTATCCTGGGCTGCATCAAGAGGAGTGTGACCAGCAGGTCGAGGGAGGTGATCCTGCCCCTCTACTCTGCTCTTGTGAGACCTCCCTTGGAGTACTTGTGTGCAGTTCTGGTGTCCTCAACATCAAAAGGACATGGAACTGTTGGAACAAGTCCAGAGGAGGCCACGAAGGATGATGTGGGGACTGGAGCAGCTCCCATATGAAGATAGGCTGAGACAGTTGGGGCTGTTGAGCCTGGAGAAGAGAAGGCTGCATGGAGACCTCAGAGCAGCCTTCCAGTATCTGAAAGGATGCTGTGGATGGACTCTTCATGAGGGACTGTAGTGAGAGGACAAGGGGTAATGGGTTCAAACTTAAACAGGGGAAGTTTAGATTGGATATGAGGAAGAAAGTTCTTTACTGTAAGGGTGGTGAGTCACTGGAATGGGTTGCCCGGGGAAGTTGTGAATGCTCCATCGCTGGCAGTGTTCAAGGACCAGTTTGGACATAGCCTTGGGTGGCATGGTTTAGTGTGAGGTGTCCCTGCCCATGGCAGGGGGGTTGGAAATGGATGATCTTAAGGTCCTTTCAACCCTAACCATTCTATGATTCTATGATTTCAGGCTGTGGGCGATTTCAACTGAAATATTTACTGTTCACACAGCAGCTGGGTTGAAGCATTTAGGGTACATTACAGATGTTCATACGGAATGCACATAATCTAAACATTACGCTAATGCACAAAAGTGTTGTGAAATGGGATCTGCTATTTTCTGCCTCTTCTGAAAGTCAAGGAAACACAGAAAAACTGTTTGTAAGCCCCTGGGATATGACTTCACTACTCTTCTCTGAAAACATTATAAAATTTGTAGTTTTGGGAAAGGCACTTTAGCATGTAAACATGCTTTATTTTCTTTTCAGCTCTTATAGTTCTAAGCAAGAATCTATAAAATTAAGTACCTTTATGGAAATAGATATTTAAAGGTTTCCCGTTATTAAACAATGAAATCCATGTAAGTAGAATTCAACCTGTAAAAATGATTCTGTATTAGCTATGAAACCCTACTTGGATGAAACTGAAAATGTTGATTTATATAGAGTTGTCAAATGCATTACAGCTACAGTATGTCTGATGTGACACATTCAATAGAAAATCATAATGTCCATATTTGAGAATAGGGATAAACAAAATTTTGCCAAGGTTGCTTAATGATTAGCATCCTAACAGATATTGGTTGCTCCTTGATATTGGATACTAATATCTGGACGTTGTCACCTGATTCACTGCTTATTGCATGTGACCAGAAACTGATGCTGGTTGTGACTCAACTTTGTTTCGTGGCTTTTAGCCTTCTGTAAGTTGTTAGGCTGTTCAGGAGTGTTTTGCAGATGGCACATTGAAGTCAGTGGGGTTTGAGGTAGACGTGACTAAGAAGCAGGAGATTCATCTTTTCCCATCCGATGTGTCCATCCTGTAAAATGCTGTTCTGTGTATAAAATAAGTAAATGAAAGGCCATAGGCAGAAGAGATGTGGGGCGCAGTTGCAAAACAGCCCTCATTGACACCCCAGTTTAGGTGCTGTCCAATATGCCTCTAGGGGCAGGACTGATCTTGCACATTGGCACAGGCCTGTGTGCCTTGAGGAGGGCTGATTAGGAAAAGAGTGTGAATCACAATTGTCTTGAGAATGGGACAAAAGTGAAGCACATTGACTTTGATAGCTGAAGACTAATGAATAGTACCTTCTCTCTAGTGAAACGTGACTAGTTCTCCAAATTGCGTACATAGAATCATAGAAGAGTTAGGGTTGGAAAGGACCTTAAGATCATCCAGTTCCAGCCCCCCTGCCATGGGCAGGGATAACTCACACTAAACCATGCCACCCAAGGCTCTGTCCAACCTGGCCTTGAACACCACCAGGCATGGAGCATTCACAACTTTCCTGGGCAACCCATTCCAGTCCCTCACCACCCTTACAATAAAGAACTTCTTCCTCACATCCAATCTAAACTTCCCCTGTTTAAGTTCGAACCTGTTACCCCTTGTCCTGTCCCTAATGCAGAGTCCCTCCCCAGCATCCCTATAGCCCCCCTTCAGATACTGGAAGGTTGCTATGAGGTCTCCACACAGCCTTCTCTTCTCCAGGCTCAACAGCCCCAACTTTCTGATCCTATCTTCATATGCGAGGTGCTCCAGTCCCCTGATCATCCTCGTGGCCCTCCTCTGGACTGGTGACATTGATACTGGAGAAAAGGAGAACATCACAGCCAGCATGTTTTTTCTGGGAGGTCAAAGGTAGCTGGAGTATTTGAACCACAAATGTCTCATTAGATCATTCTTCCAGCTAGGAGGAGAAATGCCCAGGGTGGAGAACGCTGCAGCATTAGACACTAAGCATCTTTATCATCACCAAGACTCAGGCGGTGCTGCATTGCGCCTGTCTAGCGGAAAACACAAAGTGCCACACAAGTTTAGTTATCTATCTCTGAGTGGCACCTGAGCAGGGGTGATGAAGATCTAAATAGTGGGTATATGTGTTTAATGTGGTACTTAATTAGTTGGGTCCCTGTGGGAATGTAGCTGATAGTGCAGTAGAAACTTTTATAATGTTTACATTACAGCCTCAAGAACTTAGCATTTTACACCTTCTATCTGAACTAGTTTCCTATACAAATTTACTACATAGGTTATACAGCTTATTTTCTATATATGTTTCCCTAGATAAGGGAAGAGGAGAAATAAAGAATGTGTGATTACTTTTCCTTTAATTACCTCCTCCTCCATCTTCTTATTTGTAAAAAGCAAACAAAAGCTTACTGTAGAAGTATAGGTTTAAAAAAATATATACACCTATATACTCATTTTCAGGATACTTTTGATAACAGTAAACTGTTAAAATGATGATTTATATTAATTTATATTTGTGATTATAGTTTCTTTGGATTGGAACAGCAATCTAAAGCCATAAATATGCAGCTTTTGTAAATAAAAGCAATGGGAAGGAACTACAGGCTTTGTCTTAGTAGGAAGTTTTATGACTTCTAAAGAATATGTTTTCTTACATTTTCAAACAGAAGGTGTTACAGATTTACTGTAAAATGAAAATCATGTAGGGAAGTTCTGAGGTCTTGAGCAACTCATATTCTTTGAGTTTAGATTAAAACCAAAACTTGTCAACCCAGTTTGACCTCTTATGGATTTTATGGAACTTTAAAAATTAATTTAATTTAGGCATGTTGTTTTGGACTAAAATCAAAATGTTCTACTCAAAAATGTCAAATAGGATGCCTTGAACGTTCATCTATCTTGTGGTTCCAAAATGAAACTTCTTTGAAATAGCTGAACTATAAAGACTGATGAAAAGGTTTTCCGTATGAAAACCAAAGCTGTCAAATCTTTAAAGCAGTTCTCTCCAGAAAATTTTAGTCTTACACTGTTATTTTGGCATGTTTTAAGGTCACAAAACTACAGGGAACAAAACCATAATGTAGTGGTGGGGGATTCAAGCTCAGTGAAACAGTTCTGCAGCACAACTAAAATGTATAGTACACTTTAAAGAGCATTTCATGATGTGTGAGAATGTGTGTTCAAGGCTTTCCATCACCTAGGCAAAAAATAACTTTGCTTCTTTGTACATGAGCCCATCTACAGGCTAGCAAAATTCAGTTTGGTAGTGATGGCAGTGATCTCTAGGAATGGGAGGTAAGCATCTCTCTGCCCTCTATACCTTGCCTATTCCCTCCCTTACAACCCACAGCAAGTGCTCCTCTTGACAGGTATCACATAATCATGGAGGATGAAAGGAACTTTCGGAGATCTAGTTCAACCACTAGTGGATTAAGCAGAGACAGCTAGAACAGATTGCCCAGGATCCTGCGTCTGTAGGTTTTGAGTATCTCTGAGGATCGGGATAACTCAGTCTCAGGGCAACCTGTAATAGAATTATGGAGGGATTTTTAAAGGTCATCTAGTTCCAAATCCCTGCAATAAGCAGGGACATCCTCAACCAGATGAGGATGCTCAGAGGCTCGTTCAACCTGACACTGAATGTTTCCAGGGATGGGGACATCTACCACCTCTCCGGGCAACCTGTTCCAATATTTTACCACCCTCATTTTAAGCAAATTCTTCCTTATATCTAGCCTGAACACTCAGTTTAAAACCATTGTTCCTTGTCCTGTGGCAACAAGCCCTACTAAAAAACCCATCCCCATCTGTCTTATACACCCCCTTTAAATATTGAAAAGGCCACAACATCGTCTCCCTGGAGCCTTCTCATCTCCAGACACGACATCATTCAATCCAGCACTGACTAGTGCTATCTCAGTGATCTCCACTGTCGCATGGAGACAAAATTCTTTGTCAGCAAAGCAACAACGCTCCTCAGAAGGTTGTTTTCTTATTACATGAATTTATTATCTTGGCTGGGGTAATTGTATTTAAACAGAATCAGCCTTAAAGTAATGATTCTTTTAGTCCCATTAAAATATCTTTTAAAAAGTCAGTACTTCTTGGAAGTTTGAAACAAACACCCCTCTCTTCTCCTTCCTCAAAAAATTACGTTACCTACCAGTCACATAATCTAAATGCAGTCAAAACAGAATTTTGACTGATACCAGTTCATGCAGAGACAATAACTTGACAACAAATCTTCCCCTGAATAGACTGAGCCACCAATTATCACAGACAGCTCAAATACTAAGTTTAACATCAAATTTGTGCCTACACATTTTTAAGAGTTTAAAACCAGACATTTTCCTTATTTCTTAAATTTCAGAACAGAGAGAGAATCAATTTGCAGTGATTGGCTCTAGAATTATAACTTGAGCTCCTGCCTGCCCACCTGTATTTCCCCTTTTCCCTAGAAGTCAAAGTGTGGCTTGACCCAAACTGAATCTCAGATACATTTTTAAAATGCAAACCACCTAAACTAAAAATGGATCCATAGCTAAACACTTCTTTAAAGGATGTTCTGAAGATGTCTGTACATGTAGAACCCAAATCCAGCCTGAATGATTTCAAGGTTGGTGGAAGTTTGATGTAGTGTTAAAGCTGAAGGGTGATTTGAAATGTAGTTTCGCCCACTGATGCACAGAACTGACTTGTGTGAGATGTGGGTCTGAATTACAGTTTCCAAATTCAATTTTTTTCCCAGCATGTAAGACTACATTTGTGATTTACTCCCAGCAGTACTGAGGTCAACTCAGACTTGCACCAAAACCATCATATGGTTCATTGCGAGGACTTGTTCTTAAATCCAAACCATATTGTTTTCCACTGACATTTGTTTTCAGATTCAGATTTGTTTGGAACAGAACTAGAATGAGAAATTCAGGCAGAACAGGTTTTAGAAAACTGCTCATAGTGCAAGGATAGAAGCTCAGAAACAAAAGAAAAAATTCTTTATAAATACCCTTTCAATGTAAAGTTTATCCTGTAGAAATGGAATAAACTGCAAATTTCATAAGTCATACACAAAATATGCATCATGTTGTTTGCTAAATTTTGTTTATAATTATAGATATATATATAGATATTAAATTACAGTACTTCAATTTGCACTAACCTACATTATTTTGCTATTAAGAAGGAAGCCCAAAAATCTAGAAGAATGGTATCAATTAAATAATTAAATGCAATTTTGATGTATTTCCAAATGAAATGCTTTGAGGAATAATAGCGTTAAGAAGGGGAGCTTATTTTTCTGTGGAAGAATAAGCCCATGAGATGGTACAATACTAATGAGACAAAGTGAAAGACGTTCCACTGTGGTTGACAAGGAACAGACAGCATCAGAACCATTCACGGCTGCCAGGACAAGCCCAGATCCTTGCATCTGAGGCTTGTAACATCAATCCTCATTAAATGCTTTGTGATGACTACATTTTACGTATGAAATCACCATGTTGCTGCAGAAGGCTAATTAAGTTGTGGTTTTATTTCCTGTCCTTTTCACTGGCTCTGTTTTTGTTGAGTTTGTTTTTCCCAGTATAGCTCTACTAACTCAATTTGAGTTGTTACTGATTGATGTGGGAACACAAGGAGGGGTTTTATTCTAAACTGTGGATATTAATACAGACATTGCAAACTCTGTAAAAGGAGCACATTAGTCTTAGTAATAATTCATCCTGATGTAGTGATTGTGCTGTTACAATTATGATAACCAAGTTGACAATTTAAACTTGTGATTAACACTGCAGATCACTAATAATTAACGGTAAAGGTTATCATTAATAAAATTATTTTCTTCCAATTGTCAAGGTCCTATCAGTTACCACGAATACTTTTGAAACAGTGGAACTTGGGCCAGACTTAGACCAATTCTCATATGCTTTATAATTTTAAGACTTTAATGAATTTCTAAGGAGAGTCTTTAAAGGTAGAATGAATACAGAACCTACCATAGTTGTCAATAGTGGCTTTCCAGAACAAGTCAGAAGAAGCTGCATGTCCTTATCAACTCCAAGCATTTAGTTTTGCTAAAAGGCTTCCCAAACTCCTGTATTTTCACCACAAGTAGCAGCTCATGTGACTGTATCCTCTAGGAGACACCTATAATCTAGTCATGGAATCAGACACAACTGGATCACTCCTATTTGCCCTTGCCAAGATGTTAATCTGTAGGGTTTAAAATTCACCTAAAAGCCCATAACTAGGGCAGGGCCAATCTATTACAGATTTTTAAACCAGATGACAAGTGTACCCCAATGATCCTATAGGCAGTGCGGTTCTCTAGTAAAAAAACACCACGGTGATGATATTAGTAAATATAAGATGAGAAGATAAAACGAAATTACCTGAGGTGAAATTGGATAGAAACCAAAGCTACTGCAGGATATTGAATTAAGGGCAGATCAGGAGCACAGTCATACTTCATGAGGGCAGTTCTGCAGCAGTGTCACATCTCCAGGCAAAGTATTTCTGATTTCAAGGGTGATGACTGGAGTTGTCTCCTCTTCCTATACAGTGACTCCTGCTTGGCTTTTTGCTTCTGGGTTGGAGTGTTGCTTCTTTTTCCACAGTGACTAAGCATCTAATTTGAATCAGCTGTGGGAGAAGAGAGGACTGAAGGTAAAGTAATGCTTTTTATTATTCAGGTTATCGCTAATTGCTGTTTTCAGTTCACAACATTTAAATGAAATATTCACGCAATTGGACCAGTTGTAATTCACTCAGAAACCCATCCCAGTACCCTGAGGAATCCCATCAGGGCTCCTTACGCAGCAAGAAAGAATTCTAATTAGAAATTTGAAATAAGCTTTTCCTCCAGTTTTGCCAGGAACAAAATGGGCTGCTGCTTAGTGCCTCCATATGGGGAATTAAAGCCTTTGCAAAAAAATCACTATTTAAAGAAACATCTAGATTTTAAGACTGTGATAAATAAGTCCATATTTACACTTTCTGGTAAGTCCCAGTGAAGAATCTGAATGTTTTGCAAACACATTTTATAGAATCACAGAATGGTTTGGGTTGGAAAGGACCTTAAGATCATTTAGTTCGAACCCCCTGCGGAGAAGGACTTGGGGGTGTTGGTCAATGAGAAAATGAACATGAGCTGGCTGCAGCGTGCACTCTCAGCCCAGAAAGCCAACCGTATCCTGGGCTGCATCAAGAGGAGCGTGACCAGCAGGTCGAGGGAGGTGATCCTGCCCCTCTACTCTGCTCTTGTGAGACCTCCCTTGGAGTACTGTGTGCAGTTCTGGTGTCCTCAACATCAAAAGGACATGGAACTGTTGGAACAAGTCCAGAGGAGGCCACAAGGATGATGTGGGGACTAGAGCACCTCCCGTATGAAGACAGGCTGAGACAGTTGGGGCTGTTGAGCCTGGAGAAGTGAAGGCTGCGTGGAGACCTTATAGCAGCCTTCCAGTATGTGAAGGGGGCCTATAGGGATGCTGTGGATGGACTCTTCATGAGGGACTGTAGTGATAGGACAAGGGGTAACAGGTTCAAACTTAAACAACAGGGGAAGTTTAGATTGGATATGAGGAAGTTCTTTACTGTGAGGGTGGTGAGGCACTGGAATGGGTTGCCCAGGGAAGTTGTGAATGCTCCATCACTGGCGGTGTTCAAGGCTAGGTTTGACATAGCCTTGGATGGCATGGTTTAGTGTGAGGTGTCCCTGCCCATGGCAGGGGGGTTGGAACTGGATGATCTTAAGATCATTTCCAACCCTAACTATTCTATTATTCTATGGGCAGGGAGCAATTTGAATGGAAAATTACAATGGAGGTATTTTAAATAGGTCACATGATGTTAGTCCTGAGAGATAGTTTTCAACAGTAAGAATTCCAGTAAGACACTTACTCCAAGTCCATGGCAGGAGGTACAGCAATAGGGCTAGCTCCTATCATTTGGAAATCATGACTCTTTAAGTCATCACTACTTTTGAGGTATATAATTCAGCTGTAATGAACTGGGAGAGGATGGCAGTGGCAAGTTACTTGACTGCATTAAGCTGCTGAAGTGTCAATCAGGCTTTCTACTCTTTAGTGACCTTGATAGATGGAAACTACTACTGGAACTGGCTTTGTTCAGGAATTTGTGCAGCATTTGGTATCTACTGTAAATGTGAGTACAGTGCAAGGTTTGCCTCCACTACAGTAGCATCTGTTACCTTACTCCTAAGACAGAGCAACACAGTCACTAAGTGATAGACAAGGTTGTGACAAGGTGTGGGGTGTTTGGTTGATTTGGGGTTTTCTTTCTTTCTGTTTGGTGGGGCTTAGGCTGAGGTTTGGGGGATTGTTTTGTTTTCATTGGGAATTTTTGATTTAGTTGTTTGGTTTGATCTTGCTTAACAGAGCTTGGAGGGAAATGAAATAGCCACTTCACCTTAGACTGCTTTTCCTCTTGACTCCTGACCTTTACATTCATTATTTGTTTTCCTTTCACTAATATCTTCATTAAAAAATCCTTTCAGTGAATACAGAGCAGAATACAGAAGTATTCTAAGGTTCGGAAAAGACAATTGCTTAAAGTTAACACTTGCAGATCCCAGCCTAGCTCATTTTGCCATGCGTTTTGGAGCTTTCCTACCTTGGAAACCTAGTGCTTTGTCTATACAATTTGCATTAAGTGAGAGTGACAAGCACAGTACAATCTCATTCTGGAGACTTCCCAAGCTCGTATACTAAAGACTGCTCAGTTTGTCAGTGAGATACAGGACTTGCACTTCTAATTTCCAAAGCAGACAATTGCTCCAGACCCTCTAGAAGGGCAGGTGGGAAAAAAATATGGAATTATATGCAGAGTCATTAACTTATCTCAATTGACAGTGGCTCCACTGACTGAACATACACTACCAGCAGATGATCTATGTTATTTGAATACTTTCCAAATAAGAAATAGCCTAGTGGTGTAGCCTTACCCCTAAGACAAGTGTCTTTCTTAATGCTCCAAAATTAAGTGTTTGAAATCAAGCTTCCCCTTGGAACCTTTTTCTTGCACTGCTAAGGATCCCTAGACCTCAACTAGGGTTAGGGTGAGTCTGATTATATGCAGGATGTGTCTGAACATACAGCTGAAGCAAAAAAGGCAATTCTGTAACTTGATTCAGCAGAAATAAGGGCTTCATTTTTAGTGTGGGCTGGATTTGGGGTGTTTTTTTCCCCCTTCTTCATGCATTGTAAGACTTGCTGGCACATGCGCCTCAAGCACACACTCATGAAAATCAGGAGCAAGGTTTTTTGTTAAGCATAGTCACAGTATTTAAGATATTCATCCTGTTTATATGTTTACGAAGAGGACTGGTCCCAACACCCATCCCTGAGGGACACCACTCGTTCCTGGTCTCCAGCTGGATGTTGAGCCATTGAGCACAACTCTTTGCGTGTGGCCATCCAGCCAGTTCTTTATCCACTGAGTGGTCCACCTATCAAATTGATGTCTCTCCAACTTAGAGACAAGGATGTCATGTGAGACAGTGCGAAATGCTTTGCACAAGTCCAGGCAGATGACATCACCTGCTCTACCCCTGTCCATCAGTTCCGTAGCCCCATCACAGAAGGCCACCAGATTGGTGAGGCAGGATTTCCCCTTAGTGAAGCCATGCTGGCTGTCACCAAGCACCTTGTTGTTTTTCATGTGCCTTAGCATGGCTTCCAGGAGAATCCGCTCCAAGATTTTGCCAGTCACAGAGGTGAGACTGACTGGTCCGTAGTTCCCTGGCTCATCCATTATCCCCTTCTTGAAAATGGGGGTTATATTTCCCTTTTTCCAGTCATTGGGAACTTCACCTGACTGCCACGATTTTTCAACTATGATGGACAGTGTCTTAGCAACTTCATTCACCAGCTCCTTCAGGACCCACAGATGGATTTCATCAGGTCCCATGGACTTATATATGTTCAGGTTCTTAAGATGGACTCAAACTAGATCCTCTCCTACGGTGGACCTAGGGTCTTCATTTTCACATTTCCTGCGTCTGCCTTCCAAGACTTGGGGGAGGTGATCCTGCCCCTCTACTCTGCTCTTGTGAGACCTCACTTGGAGTATCGTGTGCAGTTCTGGTGTCCTCAACATCAAAACAACATGGAACTGTTGGAACATCCAAAGGAGGGCCACGAGGATGATCAGAGGACTGAAGCACCTCCCGTATGAAGATAGGCTGAGAAAGTTGGGGCTGTTCAGCCTGGAGAAGAGAAGACTGCGTGGAGACCTCAGAGCAACCTTTCAATATCTCAAGGGGGCCTATAAGGATGCTGGGGAGGGACTCTTCATGAGGGACTGTAGTGATAGGACAAGGGGTAACAGGTTCAAACTTAAACAGGGGAAGTTTGGATTGGATATAAGGAAGACGTTCTTTACTGTAAGGGTGGTGAGGCACTGGAATGGGTTGCCCATGGAAGTTGTGAATGCTCCATCGCTGACGGTGTTCAAGGCCAGGTTGGACATAGCCTTGGACGGCATGGTTTAGTGGGAGGTGTCCCTGCCCATGTCCCTTTCCAACCCTAACTATTCTATGATTCTACGACTTTCTAGTATAGCTGGATAATTGAGCTGTCTGTTTACATAAAACAGGGGGAAGTATTCTTACTTCACAAGGATCATGTAGCTTGGTTTTGCATAGAAACAATATTAGCTAGAAAACAGTTAATTTCTTGACTGAAGAATTAATGTATTTGTTTGGCAATTGCATCAACTAACAGAATATATGTTCCTTCAAGGCCATCTCGCTGATTTTATAAATAGTTTCACATTTGATTCACGTTCTTTGGAGCATGTTATCTCAGATAATTCATGGAAATGACTGCACAACATTTAGCAAGTTGTGCTTGAAAATCAGCATGTTGAGTTCTCCCCATTTCTAAAGACTTAAGATCATATTTAAATGGTAGTTAAAGTAGAACATCCTTTATAGCCATCTGAACTACAGCAGGTGCCCCAGTTCTGTATGCAGAGCAGATGATCAGGTTGTAATCACCACTGCACTCCAAAGGTTGGTTTTAATTAACAACAGCAAAGTGATTTTAATGAAAAAGGGGGAAGTTTATTTAAACAAAAGTTCTTAAACTAAAAAGAGTTCAAACATTATAATCCCAATGGAGTTCTTTAAAATTCTTAAGGAAATAAAGAAGAGGAGAGGGTTCAAGGGTTTAAGGAAATTTTCTTCTGAAATATAGCACTTTTTAGAAGAAAAAAGTGACAGCTATGGAACTTGAAGTTCTCCAATTTTTTTCCCTTGGCAAAGGACCTCTTTTGTTCTTTTGCCTACCAAGCATCTCTGTTTCCTGCAGGGGCTCTCTAGATTGTGTAGAATGGGAATTTAATTATAACAGTCTGCTATCAGAACCGTCAGTCCCTGTCAATTATACTGGTGATTTAAGAAATAAAGTAATCCTTGTAAAGGATCTCTGACTGAGGGAATTGAATAATTGGCTAAAAACACAACTTGTGTCTAACTAAAACTGGAGGTTTAGTCTTTTTCCTTAACCTTTTTATCTGCAGTATAAAATGGTAACACACACAGTGTTACAGTTAAAATCATTGCAGGTTCCATGGGTATTGGATCAAATTTCTCTCCATCCTCATACATCAATGGCTTTTCATTCCTACAAAGTAATAGATTCAATGTTTAGCTGTATATGAAGCTACAGGATGTAACTACATAAAAGGTAAATATTATCGCTACTTTTGGAACACTTCTTATCTTCAGATAATGTGATGGGACAAGTACTCACTTTATATGCAGAGAAAATGCTGTTAAAGTCTCTATCAACATACTAATTCTGGACTGGATTTTTTTGCAGTAGCAAAACCACTTTTTAGGCTGAATACAAAACCTTTGCTTAAGAAACCTTAAGAAAGGAGTAGGTTGTCAGTTCCTACTTTCTTCAATATATGTAAAGTAATAATAGGTGATATGCCTAGAGATTATCATACAGGGATTTCTTTGACAGCTGGGAGCAGCTGCACTATAAACAAAGGGCGCAGAAGCAAGGCTGTCTAGCTAGACTGATGCACACTGTGTGTTCCCTGGAGAAACTAATCTCTTCTGCTACTTCCCATTGCTCAGCTTACCCAGCATGTCTCAAGCCATATCCAACTACCATTTCTAACTCTCATTCAGTCAAAAAAGAGTCACTATTATATCAGACAAAGCATACATCCTATTTCTGTGTTGGTCATGTATTCTTCCCATTCCATCTGAGCTCTTACTAAATCTGTTCCTTCAGCTGTATCTCACTTGACTCACAGCTTTGCATGTGAATGCACGTTTTCAGCTCACTGAAGTGGCTTCTGGTGCATCCTAGTGTTTTCTTACATCTTGTAAAACATGTATACTATTTGAGTTTCTATTATTTTCTTACTACTTTGTTTCCTTTGCTTTTCTTCCCCACCCTGTCACTGGTTTAGAGACACTAGACACGAAAACTTGAACTTACCCATTTCTTTTGCTACTAAGTAGCATATTAAGCTATGTTAATTACGTATAGTTAATACAGCATATAGTTACATACTAAGCATATTAAACTATGCTGTTTAAGTGTGGCCTGTATAGATGTACACAAACAGCAGCATTTATGAAAAAGGAAATATGCTGAGTAGATGTTCAATCACTTTATTTCTCTGGCTGTATTCTAGTTGCTAAACCTATCTGTTTTACAAAATAGTATACCTGTTCTCTCAAAGATACTTCTTTGAGAACTAGCTGATGTGGAGGTCAGTGCGAGACTAGGATAACTGTATTTTGAGCTCTTGAACAGCAAAGCTATCCAGTGTACTGCTTCTATACAAACCTGCAGTTATTGCTTGTGACTGGAAAAAAAAACAATAGATGAGAGGACATTTTGCACGTCAACTGCCTTGAATCACTCTGGCACTGGGCCTGGGTCACCTTTCATCATTGTGAATTCAGAGTGGGCAAATCTGAAATACCTCACATTAAAGACAGGCATACAAAGCTCTGTCATTGTCATTGAAAGGAAAAGGTATTAATCTTTTCTTTTTGAATTCCAGAAGTACCTTCAATATCTTGTTTTAGCTGTATTTAGGAGGAAAATGTCAGTGAGGAGGATCAAGAAGAGACTGGAATTAAAGTAATTTTATGATTTCAAAGAGTCACTGGCCCTGGAATTCTACTCCAAGTTACTACCAGGAGGTAGATCCATAACGTATAATAAAAGCAGCTGATCTCCCATATTGAAATATCTCCTTTCTTCTCCATATCCAGTGTTTTGTGAAAAAATTAAAAGGAAGTGAGCCTGCGTATGATGATATTTTCAGGCTATGAGCCTTCTTTTCCTAAAGCCAATCTGGTGTCTCCCAAAAGATGGAAGAAACCTTCAGGCCTTTTCAAGGAATTAAGAGTTTCATTTGGTTAAGCACCGTAAGTTTCAACTGTAAGAGATCTATGCATTGTCTTAGGTACTTGAAAGGGTTGTAAGCAACTACAGAGTCAGCATGAAGTGTACTAAGCTGCATCTTCCATATCTAGCTTACAGTTTCAGAAAGAGCTATATATTATTTTTGTGAAGTTTTCATGGATTGTGAATCTGAACAATGAATTACTTTAACAATGACACTTGATGCCATATGCATGAGGAGACTTCTTGATCTTAGGAAAAAACATAGCCTTAATTAAGACTCCTACATACAAAGTTCTCTTGCACAACTTCACCTTCTTAATTTAGATAACTGGTCTATGCTATATCCTGTAGCCTCCCTTCATGAAGACATTTCTTCAAACAAGTGTCTCAGCCCTGGATGTAAGTTATTAAGTCTCAAATTCTTTACAGTCTCAAAATACCCTGTTCTTGCGCTAAGTGGCATAACTATGGACCATACTCCCAGAATGCTCGATGCTTTTCTGTATGAAGTTGGTACCAAAGATGAACACTTTCAGGTAAAGAAATAGACCACCCCACCCATCAAAAAAAGGGGTAGATATTGTTACTGTTTTCTAGTAAACTTTTACTACACTTTGATTAGCACACAGTGTTTCTGGAGTGTTAGAATGTTTTGAACCAAGAAGAGAGAATATTGTGCATGACAGTTGTGTGTGACAGCTTTAGCCCAGCAGTTATTCACAGCTTTTTTTTCTCTTTAAGCCATAACAACTTCCTGTACTCTTTGGTAGGTGTAATAGCACCATCTAAGTTTTCATTCTGCAGGTTACTGTATTGATAAGTCATGTGGATTGCACTTCTGTTCTTTCAGTCCTGTTTGGACACGGTTGCTCCTTAAAACACACTCCAAGAAACAGTAACTCTGTCTTGCCTGGCATAAATAGTGTGAGACATTCACTGACTTGTGAAATTTCAGAAAGTTCTGTAAACTTGTACTTTTCACTTACCTTAATAGTTCAAAGAGTATCTTGAAGAGATGTAGTTGATGAGAAAGAAACTAATGATTGATACTTGATTTCCAGAGATAGATACTCTTCAAGCCACAGTTGATTTCAGCAAGGATAGTACTAGCTGATGTCTTGAATAACCTCTGAAAAGGAAGGGAAACCAAGACACAGTAAGGCAAGCAGACTTTTTCCTAGATGGATGTATATCCCCACCCATCCCAAATTGGTTAAAATATCATGACACTGATTCGGAGAAAACTCCAGGAACAAACTTGCCAACAAAGTTTTCTAGTTGACAAGCAGGTATTCTTTATTACGGGCACCAGGAGATACGGGGAATAGCTCCTCCTAACGTGTGTCCCCGTATTGCTACACAAGCAGTCCTTACATAGCTACAGAGCATACATACATATTCATGAGGCTACATATGGATTATCTCATTTTCCAGAAAGTTCCCTGCATGCGTACAAAAAGTGTGGTGGTGGTCTCTGAGGGTCGTTTACTTCTTCCAACAATCTTCATCATTGCTGGCAGCCTTTGAAGCACGCACAGTAGATGCTTATACCAGCTTAATCGGTTCGTTAGCACCACAGACATAATAATCATCCCATCCTCCTGCTTATCAGTTAGTTTAACTGCAGCCTATCCTGGGCCCCTGCCTTTCCAGATACTCCCTATATTTACATCCTGTTCTTCTAGCCTGTTTTTCCTTACACTCATTTTGTACTAAGGTCATAAAGGCCTAAACTACGTCAACTACAGCAGTTTATCTTATACAAGGATTCTCAGCATGTTCTCTAGCTGTACTTTATATTTTTTTCTCTGTATATCAAGCATCTCAGTAATTTTCCATTGCTACTGTTACAGAGCCATCAAACTTAACATTACTTAAAATTGATTCTAAAGGCTTTTATATTTCATTTTGTAATTTTTTTACCCCCCTTTGTCTCAACACACAGAAGATATTAAAGACAGGAAAGTGGAGACCCATGCTTGTTCTGACAATCCCTGAATGGAACCAAACTGGCAAAACTTAAGAAAGGGATAGAGATATGAGCTATATATCTGCCTCCTAAACTCTGAAAACCAATTGATCCTTTCCTCAGTGCAAAGAACTATCCATCAGTTATCATGGGGTTATTTTTTAACACAGAGAGAACTGAGGTGAGGTAAGGTAAGGAGTCCTGCATTAGTGGGTGCCATAGGACTACGTAGTTCTTACAGGCCTGTGCTTTTCCCTACACACATGCACTCTCTGTGCCATTCCATTTGCAACACCATGGTCAATCTGTGGCTGCAGATGAGTGAGTTCTAGAAAACTTTTCACTGGGGGAAACCAAATAGCTGTCTTCAGCGCAAATTTTAACATAGTGGTTTAATTCCTTACTGAGGTTTATGTACTAAAACCAAAACAGCCCTAACCTCAAGATTTAGGAAAACTTATTCCCTGTTCATCTGAAACTTGTTCAAATCAGGGCTTTTTATCCCCTCCTCCTCAAAACCAAACCTGACTTCATAATAATTACAAGTAAATCTGCTATGTGTTCAGCAGCCCTGTTTGGATCTTCCACTGTATTAAGCAGATGCATCTGCTGCCATTGTTTGCTGTACTAGAAGGAGTCAATTACAGAAGGAAATTAGAAGCTGACATAAAGGTCAGAGAGTAGGGGAACAAGGGAAGGAAAGTTCTGAAAGTACACAGCTATTGCAATTAAGGTCTGACAGTCCTTCGTCTACGGGTCATAGGATTGATGGCAGTTTTGATGAATGTTTTAAGTTTTATTAACGATCTATCAAGCACAGCAACGGCTGAGGAAAAAGTTCTTTTTACAAAATCACTTACAAAAAAAGGAGCCAAAAAGTTCCTTCAGCTTCCTTAACCTCATTGCGTCTGGGTAATTCAACTGCCACTCTCAGCCTCATAGCTCTGTTCTAGGAGCACTTCTAATATTTGTGAAGCTACAGGCTGAATCTATCTATGTATACAGTATACTGTCACCTTTGACAGATGATTTAAAGTTTCAGATTTCAGCGTGAGTAACTCCTGGTTTAGGATGCAGAATTGTAAAAGCATTCATCACATTAGATTTCATCTAGGACAGGTTTAATGAAAATCGAACCCTATTGAAATTCTAAGCCTATTTCATATTAAAAATCCTCATATTTCAGCAGTGTGCTGTGTAAAACACTTCACATGTTCTAAACAAATAACTAGGTTTGCTCTGTTTATAAGTGGGTAAAGGGACACCAAGAGAGTGATGATACACAAGGCAGTGAGACCAAAAGCTTTCTAAACTGATAAAAAGGAGTTAAAAATAATACCAACCTTAAACTATTAGGGTGGTCTTAATATACTTTGTATGGTCTTCATTTGCATTCATATCACTACTGAAAGGAACTCGTTGCTGGATCACATAATATGGTTTTTCATTATTACAAAGCTCCTGACAAACAGAACTCTGGATTTCTTTCTGAATGAAAAAGGAAAAGAAGTGGAGGGTGTAAAGAAAGGATTCCAGTTAAAGAAAACCTTCCTTTCCCTGTAGCTGAACGTGATAATCTATGCATTTTCATAATAAACTGTACTCACTTTTGCAGGATTGGTGTGTGGATGATCACAGCCTTAAAGCGTTAGACAGAACCGCAACAAAGACCAATTTAGGTCTGGATTATTCACAAATCCGTTTCCAAATAAAAAAGCAAAAAAGGAAAGCCTGTGCAAGCCCAGATAAAGCATAAGGTGTATTATTGCAAGACAAACAACTAAAGGAAAGATCCTGACTACAGTGATAGAGAAGGCACAGAGTGGTTGCATTTGTAGATTCGCCATCTGGACGGCAACTAAATTTTTGTAAACCGTCAGAAAGTAGAATCAGAGAAAAATGTTATAAAATGGTATCTAAAAGTCTTTAGGAAACACCAAGGGTGGAAAGTAATGGCTGCTTTGAGTAAAGAGTTAAGATTCCTGAACATGGAAACAAAGAACAAGCAGGCACCCCTCCCACCTCCAAGATCCTCACAGAGCAAGAGAAACTGGCTCCATGAGAGCATAAACTTGGAGGAGGAGCACAAATGGAGAGCTTTGCTGTCTCCAAGCAAAACTGTTTTGGGCAAATAAGAACTTGGGATGAGAGCAGAGTCAATCGTCTGACTATACCTTTCAAGTCCATTTTCTATACGTGTTCTGTAGCTACCACCAGATGAGAACTCAACAAGCATGACTTAATAAATACGGTATGGCTTTAGGAATATCACCACCATTCTTAAACCACATTTTTCATACAGTTGTCCACTCTTGCATTTAAACATGTCCCACAAGAAGAAATGGTGAAGAATTAATCCCATGCTTTTATAAAACTATCACCCCAAGTGATTACTGGTGAAAGTAAATTGGGTATAACTGTTTTATAGTAAGTATCTAGGTTCGTCATTATATCCCTTTATAAAAGGGGTTTTTAGCATGCCTTCAAATGTTATGACACAAGACATAAACTTAATTTGTATTCATCTACCCAATCTACCCTTTTTCTCACATCTGTATCTGTTCTACTTAGATGTACAGAGAACTATGTAAGAAAAGTCTTTCCTTTGAACTTGGGTCTGTCTTCTTAAGACCCACAACTAATACACAGAATAATCTCTCTTAAAAAGGTATTTTAAATTATTTAGTTATTATTACTTAAGTAAAGCACACTTTAAGTGTGTTTTACTTCAAAGAAAAAACAAAACAAAGCACCTACCAAAAAACACCTATCTGAGAAAAATGTGTCTACACACAGCAATACCTCTCAAATAAGAGAATTTGTCTGTGTTGTGTTGTAACCACTGCTCATATCTTCTGGTTATATTCTGCGACTAAATAGGAACAGAACAAAGTCACTGTCTTACCAATTGGATACTGATGCACCTTCCCTTTTTTCCATGTTCTGTTAGCCTCTTCGCTGACACTGTCTTTTGACTTAGCCCTTTTGTGTACCAATGCTGAAGTTCTCATAGGTGAAACACCATGCAGCATTTCCCACAGAACTATCTAGATACATTGACTTCTTCACAGAGCCTCGAGACCATCTACATTTAATTGTAAATACTGGGTTTCAAATGTGTAAATCCTCTGTGGAAGAGTGATTGACAGTTTTTGTGTATTTTTTTATAGAGATCATTCTCCTCTGAAGCAGAGCGTCTGAGATGATTAAGCCCAAGTGCTCCAGTTTCATGAGACAAAGCCCCAGAACTGCATTTTCCTGATACCTTCCGTAGCATTCTGAGTGAACACTAGAAGTCACCACACGGCAGAAAGTGCTCATCTTGAAGAGCACTTGCCATCTTAAAAGCCAAAGATCAGAAAAGCTAAAAAGCACTTTACAGCTCTTTCAGAAGTTCAGCTGTCAAGTCTATGGAGACTCTTCCTGTTTATTCTAACTTCATGGTGTCTTTGAGAGGTAACAGAGTATCTAAAAGCCTCCTCTCTCTCACCATCAGTCTCGCATGCCTGTCCCTAGAGCCTCTTTCTCCTCTGGAAGATGGTAACAGTTTTCTAAAGCCCTTAGACCACATTAGAAGGGAGAGATTAAATATACTCAGTGCGTGATAAAGCCAGGGGCAAGAAGAGGGCACTTGCTGTCAGTGGAGCTTGCAGAGCATCCCACTAAGAAATTAAATAGGGGAGTAACACAAGAAACAAACCTGATTTTACTGAGATGAAAACACCTCAGAGCAGGAGGCACAGCAGATTTGGCAGCTGCTGGAAAAGCTAAATTGAACTTAAGGAAATATGAGAATTAGTCCAAAAGGTGTTTTTAACATTCCGAAAACTGTTATCTAAAACAAAAATATATCAGAGTGGAATAATTCTTCACAAGACTGCGTTATTCCCCCGCCTCCCAACACACACACCTCTGTAGAGAGATCTGATTTATGCAATGAAAAATTAAGAGGGGAATTTCAGAACCAGATAAGGATATCCCACACTCTTATGGCAGCCACGTGGATATACTCAGTATAATGGGAATGTGCAGGGATGAGAGACTTACACAGGCACAGCTGAAATTACAATTAAATAGGTCAGAATTCCATGTATGGGTTGTTCAGAAGTTTTCCTTCTGCTTTGGAATAAACCAGTTTAATTCCTGCACAAAGTCCTAATCCTTCCTTTTACAACTCGTCTTGGCCACAACACCTCAGCCACCAAATTTGTCAACAAAAACTTAAACAAAGCATCATTCTATACCAGAAGATCACAGTGATTCTTTAGGCACCAAGTGTTCTCTGCAGCTCCCTGGCACCTAGTTTAAATTGTGATTTAATACAGAGATCCTCATTTTGGATAGGTCCTTCTCTGAGGGTCAACTCTCAAAATAAGTTCTTCAGTAATATGAAGTCAGAAGAAATAAACATTGAAATAAAAAGCACCTTGTCTGTTAATGGGTTAGTATTCAGAGCCACACATAGTCCTGAGCAGTGGACTTTTCCTGTCTGATTAGCTCCCCCCACCTTGTATTTGACTTTGTGATGTGTCAATCTTGTTTCAAACCTTAAAGTATCTATCCTGTGCAATTAGAAATGGTTAAATAACAGTGATTCCTTTGCTGGCCCAGGACCAGAAAGTCACTTCTCATCTCATACAGACTAGCCCATTTTGTCAGCTCTGTAATTCCAGTTAAGATTTATAGATATTAGTGACAACAGAAATAAGATATGGGCAGGGGGAAAGTACTCAAACTACTGTGCAAGCCTCTTTACCAAGCTCTAAATATACCCAGGCTGACATAAAAGCATTTAATTTACTGAGTGAATGAATTCTTGTATATGGCTCTAAATTCTAATTCAACAAAAGCTGCTCTAGGGTCCAGAGTGGCAGCACTGGAAATGCTTTATTCTCTCTACGTTCTGCGGAGGTGGGAAGCCCACTGAGGTCTGTCCAAAGCACTTAGCCTTCCCACGAATCAAACTTCTTTGTTCTGCAATACTGCTGTCCTTCAACCTCAGATGGGAGTGGTATATGTTTTTCTCAAAACCTTGACATTTTAATCTATAGAAAAACATTGGTTTTATGACTACGGTGCCATAGCAATAAAATTTTCTATGAGTAATAAAGATTTCTATGTTGAATGAAATAACTCAGAAAAGAAAAAGCAATGTGAAGCAACAAGATTTTGTTCTCTGGTTAAAAGTAAGATCATTATACACCCAAATGCTCACAATGGGGAAAGCAGCAGAACAGACAGGTGCAGATGAGACAACTGTAATGTTTGATTAATACCGCAATTCCAAATGGAAGAAACAATAAAAAGGATTAAATTAGTCTCAGTGGATCAAGAGCCAGTAAAATAAAGTACAACCACAGTTTCTATCAATACAGGCAGGAACCCATCATTCATACATTTTTAACTGTCCATGGATGTGACAAACCTGTGATGAGGTCTACCCCCACTAAATGTTATGAAGATCATTCTGCCTTAAAAAAACCCCAAGAACAAAAAACAAACATGTCCAACTGAACAGAAAGAGCATGAGGAGATCAATATGTGTTCTTGGAAGTAACACTTAGCATATCACGGAAAGCACGTAAGCAGAACATGCTATTGTTTTCAATGGGTAAGCTTTATATAAAGAAAAGGGAGGAAAAAATCATGTGGATGAAAGTGCAAGAAATGTGAGCACTCCAGCAACCATCTTCTGCAGTGGAAGAGGATCAAAACAGGAAGAATATTACAGGTCTAACCGTAACCCCTTCAGTCTGTCTCAAACATACCCATTAGCCAACAAGCCCCTGTTCCTCCCTTGCCAGACAATATGGTCTTGCTGCGTTTGTCAATCGCATTAAGAACCATCCAGCAAGATAATACATACACCACTTTTCAGGCTTCTATGGGGACCCATAATCCTAACTAGACAAAAATTCTGCTTTCCTTCAAAGACAGAGTTTGTTTAATGATCCAAAGGATCTGTAAATCCTGGATATTAGCTTAACACAAAGGACCTTTACACAGAGTTTCTTACAAAAGCTCAGACTCTAATGATAATTTGGGTAAGATCAGCTGACTCACATCTTTGGCTTATAGGAACAGCAAGTGTCTGTTATTCATTTCTTTATTACCTTCAATTTGCTCACAACCTGTTTGTTCCCTTTCTTGTTCAGTCAGCATTTGAAGTCACTAGGATCTCTCCAACTTGGGGTTTGGTGCAGAAATGATGCAGAGTCAGGAAAGGCTGTTCCTAATCAATACTTCTCCTGTTGTATTCTAGAGCCTTGCTATGCATTTTCTTGTGATTTTCTATTTTAACTCCTGTCAGCTAAGCAGATAGCCCAAAGGGACTGGAATACAGCAACAAGGTTCTTTTGAAGTGCGCATAGTTTATGTTCCCTGTAGAGGTCAAAAAGTACAGACCAGACATACAAACCCTGCAGGCAGTGGGGCAGACTATAGGTTTCTGCATACTCTGAAGAAAATGTGCACTTAAACTAGCAACTGTTAAGCATATCAAAATACTCTTTCCAACAACATTGCAAAAACACATCCAGTTAGATGCATTTGGCTGGGGAGTGAGATGTTACTTTATCAAGCTTAGCAAAACCCAGTGTTTTCTCAGCTGGGGCTCTTAAAAGGAAGCACTAAATGGATTTTGGACTGTAGATTTTTATGAACAGTGGCTCTCCTTTGCAATCCCATTTAGCAGACATTAGTTGTTATAAATACCACTGGGATTATACTGATTTCCAGAGATGTTTCAACAGAAACTGTTTCAGGCACCTGAATGATGGCTTGTAGGGGGGCGACTGCCAGAAAACTTCCATTACTGAAGGAACCACACACAAACACACACAAAACATTATTTACAACAAAAAAATGCGAAAAGAAACACCACAATCTACAAACATCTCCAAAACAAATTAATAACAGAGAAAATACCATTCATTGTGACATTTACTAACTGTTCAAAACCTGCAGGTTAGATGGGCAAAACCCAAAGTCACCCCTACTTGCTTAGCAAGTTGTGGTCAGGGGTTAGCCCTCTGGAGATACTGCTTACAGACACAGTATGCAAGATTTAAAGAAAGAGCAATTTTGAGACAACTGTCAAATTATGGCAGGAGTGAGCAAGATTACAGAAAGTCTTTTGAAGATACAAAAGAACAGCACAAATATTGCAGTACTAGAATCTAAAATATTATATTACCAAGAGAAAAGGCTGATCTTTAAAGAGGATTCATGATAGACAGGAGTGGAATAGTACAGTCGGGGTGGCTGCTCACATCTACAACACACTAGATACAGAAGTAAACTTACTAATTGGAGTGAAAATCTGTGCTAACTAGAAAGACCTTGTAGCAGTACCATTGGGATAAACATTTCATCAGAAACTTATGCCCAAATTAAATTAAAAGAAGTATAAAAAAGGCAAACCATTGAGAATAAGATGAAGTCGTTCATTCTCCCTGCCCACCACCCCCCCCACCCCCTGTTAGAGGCTCCAAAGAACATGAAGTCGATGCAATTATATAGCGAGTAATACAAAGCAGGGACCAGTACTGATCAAGCAAAAACATGTTAGTCATTATTTGCTGTACCTGATTCAAGCTTTTGGTTTCTCTAGCTCAGTATTCTAAAGCTGACAGACAGCAACACCAAATGCTTAAGAAGGAACATTAAAAAAACTGAATAACTTTAGTAACCAGATATAAGATTATCTGTCCCTGATGCAAGTCTCAGCCTTCTCCCTAACACCGAAGAACAGGTTTGGACTAGCTACCAGTCTCAGGGTGTCACTGGTTGACAATTAGCAAAGACAGCAGTGAAATCGTAAGTATGAATCAAGCCTTCTGCCTTCCCTCTACTTCTCCCAAATATACTCTTTTCTTTTAAATTACAATACATTATGGATACAGCAATAAAATTCCCAGCTCAATAGGCTAAACAGGTTTTTTTATCTTTCCTGAACTGATATTTTTAATTTAGGCTCCTATAAGAAATACTAAGTGTAGATCATAGACAAGAGTATCATCAAGCAAATACAATACTCTAATGAAAATGATTTATAGCACATCTGTTATCACAGTTTCCTAAGCCCCAGTTCTGCAAGAAACTGAAAATGCTATTAGCATCTTCCACATGCATCACGTAAGGGCCATTCCTGCAAACTTTTATTCATTTTAACCAAAACCTGCATACAACAGAACACAGTTACTCTCTGCTTAACCATGAAAATGCCCCAAGTAGGATCTGGATGCCTAGACATCATTCTGGCTGCATCATTACCTCTTACAAGCACATTGTAATAGTTTATATGCAAGTCACACCATACAAAGAGAGACAGCAGAAGATCAGTTAAAGTTATTTATGGAATCTACACCATCTTTTGCCATTCTGCCAGTCAATCCAATAATCTACCCAGTCTTGTTTGATTCAACTTCAACTGAAATTAAATCTAAACACCAAACATCCACCTTTTTTATGACTATTTTTATCTTTTAACTGAACAGATAATGACAGCCTTAAATGAAACTTAAAACATTCTGATTTTCTTATGCATTCACAGTAAAGCAATCTTACAGGGTATGGGGAGGTTGGGAGATTGAGGGTTCATGGGTTTTTTTAAGGATTCAAGTGGCTGTGAAAATGTAAGACAAATACTTCCACATCATTTAGACTTTAACTTTGAGAATAAATTTCTTCAGAGACACCCTTGCAATCTGTCCTTTCTTATTGTTCCCTATCAAAATGACAAAAGCCTAACTTTTGTAAGTAGGTAGAAGTGATGGATACTCATTCCCGTGAACTGTCAGACAATTTTGTTGTAATAAAAAATATGAAGTTTTCTTGATTTCTTTGATAGCTGAAGAGAGAAGCTGCAATTCACCAAGGAGCTCAAACAGTATTAGCTGATCAACAGACTTCTATCTGATGTTGCAAAATTACAAAACCTCTTTTCAAAGGTTTAAATCAGCAAAGTGGGAAAGCAGAATAAAAGAGCATGAAGACAGAGACAGTAACTACCAAAAGCATAGTAATTAAAACAGACCTGAGATTGGTTGAAGCAATCATGAATACATTGGCCAGAACAGGTTTGTTATGGCAGAGTCATTCTAATAAGGGTTAACAAATGAGGGGAGAGAGGAAGCCTGCAAGGAAAGCTCAGCACTGACATGAAAAGTCTGCCACTGGGAGAGAAGGGAATTGAAGGGTTGGGTGTGCAGTGAAACTCTGATTTATGAGCATGAAGACAGTTGCGGGAAAGTTCCAGCACAGGTTGCCCAGAGAAGCTGCTGCTGCCCCATCACTGGCAGTGTTCAAGCCCATGTTGGATGGGGCTTGGAGAAACCTGCTTTAGTGGATGGTGTCCCTGCCCATGGCAGGGGGTTGGATCTGGATGAGTATTAAGGTCCCTTCCAACCCAAACCATTCTATGATTCTATGCAGCACAGTACACCCTAGTACCATTTAGTAACTGGCACTCACCTGACATGTAAGAGAGAAGAGACAAAATCATTTGATAAAACACGCACCATCCACCTAGCAGTTATTATAGGTGATAGATTTCTCTACAGATTGGGTAGTCAGGCTCTGTCCTGTCTATACTGACCATCCACCATCTCTAGATACTCATAGTTTTGTACATATCACCAATTCACCCTGGTGATCCATGTCAGGATTTCTATATGTGTCATTTAGTTGTAGAAGATTTTTGCCTCAAAAGAGAGGGAGGGTTAAAATGAAATAGTGAATGGATGAATAAATAAATGAAGTTCAAGGGAAGTTAAATGTTCCACAAGATTTCTGAAATGTAGCTTTGCTGCAAAATTTCTCTTCCCTCCCTGCATATTGCCCATACACTGCTCTCAAAACAGATTTTATTGGCAGTGTATTGAGACATGCATACTGAGTGTATGCAGGCAACATATACCAAGACAGTGCCTGTTTCAGACCTTAAATGCTAGAGATGCTATAGGAAAGTAAAAAGAGAAAATCCAGATGGTTTATTCAAATACTACCTGTCTCACAGACAAAGCACTACAACAAATATTTCTCATACTGTTTATGCCTCATTTTCCCCACCAAGAAATTAAAATCAAAACCCAATAACCTCTTACCAGCCTTGCAATATACAAAATAAACCCACTAGTATTTCCAAGGTGAACAGATTCTGTGAGGACACAGGATGCATTTCCTTTTCGTAGTGACTGTTAAGCTTTTTGATTTTAGTGATTTTTAGGCTTATTCATTTTAGGCTACCACTGGCTTTTTATTGTGATACCAATTCAGAGCCAATACAGCTAAGGGAAGTAAACCAGAGTGAGTTCTTTACCCTGAATAGATGTAGCTGTTTGCTTTCAGGCAATGGAATGAGGCTGGTGCTGGTTTCAGTAGGAAAAAAAAAAGTCTTTTCAGAAGTCATATTTAGTTCCATACAAGTCTCTAGTGCGTTGGTGGCAATACATATTTTACACATAAGAACTATTGAAATTTAACACTGCACAACCTGTGGATTTCTCTCAGCCAGCTAAATACACCCAAATTGCCCATCACTTTGTCTACATTAAGATTTTTACATAAACAGATGTTAGATGAAAAGTAGAAAAAAACCCATACCTGTTCAATAGGTAGAGCATTAGAGCGTCTAAACCTAGGGCAGCGTGCTTTTGTAGCAGGTGAAAGCCAGATAAAGTTCAGCTTGAGCATTCAAAGAAACAGCAGGAGAAGGAACCTTTTTCTAAACCGAGCATATTTCTCTGAGAAATAACAGACACAGAAACCTTAAAGCACTTTTAGTTTCTTTTCAGAGCACAGGCAAACTTTGAAGTCTTATCCAGAGAACCTATAGACAAAAGATACGACACAGCCTGTGGTAGCAAAAACCATCCTGCTTTGCCAATGCGCGATTCGTCTGTGACCATCGCAGTGGGCCAGCACAGTTCTTTTGCTGAGGGATGTTTCAGGCAGCCCCACAACAGCTGCTGCCACCTTCATTTGCAACCCCATAAGCATAAGCAGAAGAAAGCCTGGTTCTCCAGGACTCTCCTGTGGAACTTCATCTTGGCCCTGCCACTTAGAATCACAGACTGGTTTGAGTTGGAAAGGAACTTAAGATCTAGTTCCAATCCCCCTGCCAAGAGACACCTTCCACTAGACCGGGTTGCTCAAAGCCCCATCCAACATGGCTTTGAACACTGCCAGGGATGGAGCATTCACAGCTTCCTTGGGTAGCCTGTGCCAGTGCCTCATTGCTCTCATAAGTAAAGAATTTCTTCCTTATATCCAACCTAAATCTCCCGTGTTTGAGTTTGACTTCATCACACAATTCCTCCTTGCAGGAGTGAGGAAAAGGGCAGAGGAGAAAAAGGTATGTAGAAAAGAGAGAAAAGACAGAAACACCCCACCCTGCTGACTCCTCCTCATCACCTTCCAGACTAGCTATTATTAAACATTTTGAGTCACCAATACCTTTCCTAATCCCTGACATCCTGCTGTAATGTCCTAGCTCTGTCCCTGCACAGAGCTCCTGTGGTTATGCAGCTACCTTTCCCTTGCCCAGACCCTGCATCCACCTGGAATGCTGCTGAACCTCCCTGCTTCTCCTCCACCCAACCTCAGCAACCCACTCTTCAGCCACCCTTGGGACAGCAAACCTGAGTGTTGCTGATCCTACTGCAAAGCTTTCTGCTGACTCTGGCTTCATCCTCCCCAGATTTCTTCTTTAAAAATTAAATAACTATACATATTTCTTTAGCTTTAAGTCTCTTTAGGTTGAAGAGCAGCTTCAGAACGTAATGCATTTTTAATGAAGGGTAGAAAATTGACAAACCATTTTTAGATGCAGCTGCAACAAATATTTTTATCTTTTCAAGGTTTGGGATGAGGTTTTTTAGCTGCACAGTAACTTTAATGCAGCTGCTTTTACAGCTAGAAACATATTGATATACTAAGCAGAAAGAATCTCTGGAAGAATATTAAAAATGAGATTCATTAGATTAGTGCAGGTTTACACAACTTTTTTCCCCACTATTTGTATGAAAGGAAAAGAAGATAGAGGAAAAACCTGCATTTTGAATGTGGACCAGCAGAAGAAGTCTCTAGACTGTAGTTGTCCTGGGGCCAGTTCTTTCCATTTTTGTGGATTACCATAAACTCATAGACTTCAGTAGAAACCACATCTGTTTGCATCAACTGAAAATCTAGTCCCTGCCTTCTATGCTAAACCATATTCCCTTCACAATTGAACCAGCATAACTCTATTAACTTAATTGGAAATAAACTTTTTCAACTGAGCATACCAGGGGTCCTACTGTATTTATACTTCCATCACAGGAAAAAATATTTCTGTTTTTTCCCCCCAACTCTGTTTTCAAAGCTATTTTGCTTTCATTGCCTATTTCCCAGTTGTCTAGCTAGAACATGAGGTTCCAAGTGGAACCTGGCTCTACTTTGCAAGTGCATGGTGAGTCTGTGGTCATTTCGAAGAGTTTTGGAACATGTCATGGGTTCGGCTTTCCCCCGAGTCTCATGTTATGCCAGGAAGGAGGGGAGAGCTGGGAGGAGGCAGAGACAGGGCACCTGATCCAGGCTGACCAATAAGGTTATTCCATACCACAGCACATCATGCCCAGGATGTAAAATACGGGGGGGAGGAACCGGGAAGTGGGGGGTTTTGGCGGGCTCTCAGCTGGCTCTGCCAGCGCGGTCTCTCGGCTCATTCGGGTGGCGAAACGGTTGTATCCTCTTCCTTTGTATTTACTTTGTCATTATTATTGTTACTGGTGGTGGCAGTAGTGATTTGTATTGTATCTTAGTTACTGGACTGTTCTTATCTCAACCCGTGGGAGTTACTTTTTCTTTGGTTCTTCTCCTCATTTCCCCCCCATCGGAGTGGAGGGGGGAAAGGAGGGAGAAGTGAAATTTATGGCTTAAACCACGACAGAACAGAACTAAAACCCCTTGTCCAGCTCTTACATTTACCTACCAGCAATCACCTGCTCACCCCTTTGGCTATGTTAAAACAACCACATCTAAATAGAAAGATGCATCTTATTTAAAATACAGAAAGAAACAATACGTATGAGAAGCACAGGTTATTAGGTTGCTTGCCTGTCCTCCTGGGCCAAGCAGAGTGCATTCTCATATACTGTGATCACAGATACATGAATGCAGCTAATGTAGCATTGGTGCTTGAACCTAAAAGCTGATCATAAATAGTTCTGCCTCACAATACAGCTCCACAGTTATTCTCCCACTGCATGGAAACTCAGCCTAGTTATGAGCCAATGCGGGACTTCGATACAGACAGGGTACTGGGACTGTTGATATATTATACTAATTTCTTGCTTTCCTTATGGACTAAATCAGGCTTGGCAATTCACTCATGTAGAAGACAGATCTGGTATTCATTATAAAGCAAATGTTTACAAAGAACAAAACATTTCCTTTTAACTTATCCCACCTTCTCCCAATGGGACCCATCCGCTGCTATCTGGGCTGTACAGAGCGTGTGCACTAGCGGTGAGTGGTTTTGTTCTTGCTGATTAACCAGATTTGCAATAGAGGAGGAGTCAAGATGAATGGCTGCTTTCCTGCCACCATCATTCAATCATCTGGAAATCTAATTTGTATCTTATTTGGCAGGCAAGCAGCCATCTGCTCCAAGGATATGCTCCAAGGGCAGCTGCCAAATACTGAGCAGGCTTTTTGCCATAGGGAAAACTACTTGCCTTTATTGGACTAATACAGGTTGAGAGCTAATGATAGAGGATGTTTCTTCACAAAAGAAAAAACTATATTTTAAAAAAACCCATACTTCTAAAGAATTACATTAACTTCTATGAGAGCTAAGCCTTTCAAATGACCTACATCCATTACGACTCAGTGTTGTGTGGGCCAGAGCAGCAGAGGAGGTTGTCAGCCCCATGGGACTATTTCTGCCCTATAAATGTAATGTGTGTACACAGATGCACCCTGCCTAATCTGCAGCCATGATGCCAGTGGAAACAGATTAGTTACAGACAGCTTGAAAAACATCACACCCCATGAGAGCATCATGTGGTTTACATTTCAGATCACCTGCTTTCAGGACATCCAGTCTCAACCAGATCAGAAAGGGAAGTGTTCTTAGTATTGCAATGCCATTCTTTGAGATTTTGGAAGTATTTCCATTCTGCACAGAATGATACTGGAGCTTTAAAGGAAGAGAAAGGAGGAGGGGGGGGAACCCTCTCAGATATTGTCATCACGTAGTTAAGTTCATCATATGCAACAAGCATGCAAAACTCAAGCAATTACTGCAGTCTCAAATCCTCACTGGAATTCATCCTGATTTTGAGAATGCTCTCAGTAAGTTGGAACAGAACTGGTACATTCCTAGAAATTTCTAGCTGTTCTAAACGGAGTATTTTTCCAAGGAAACTGTGGGGAGTAGGAAGCAAGGGGGGGACATGGGGAAAAATCCAGTTTTAATCACAACACAACCCTCACTCTAAAAATTCTGTTTCTGTTTAGGGGAGATACCCAAGGGGTCACTTGCTATTTTCACAAATGCTGCCTCATTGCCTACATGTCGTCAGCCTTCCACCCACTGTATTTTCCAGACACAGCAACCACTTCTCTCATGACTCAGGAGCTGTTTGAGGTATCTAACAAACCTAACAAGCAGGATAACTGAAAAGCACTTCTCTGCATTTGTTCAGTGCTGTTACTGATGTGACTCTGAATAAGCAGGAACCAGATTACAGAATAAACTGTTCACAAAACATCCTCCGCTCTGAACATTCCTCTCAAACTAATACTGCCAAAATATCCGGGTGGGCAGTTGTAGGACCTGCCGTGTTTTACTTGTCTATGGCAAAAGATACAACATGGTGACCTCATAGCAGCCTTCTAAGACCTGAAGGGGGCTTACAAGGATGCTGGAGAAGGACTCTTCATCAGGGACTATAGTGATAGAACAAGGGGCAATGGGGTCAAACTGAAACAGGGGAAGTTTAGACTAGATACAAGAAGTTTTTCACTGTAAGGGTGGTGAGGCACTGGAATGGGCTGCCCAAGGAAGTTGTGAATGCTCCATCCCTGCCGGCTTTCAAGGCGGGGCTGAACAGAGCCTTGGGTGACACGGTTTTGTGAACGATGTCCCTGCCCAGGGTTGGAACTAAATGATCTTAAGGTCCTTTCCAACCCTAACTATTTTATGATTCTATGATCTTAAGGTTATTTCCATCCCAAACCATTCTATGATTCTAAGGCTATTTGTAGTACCTCTAAACAGGTTAGAAATGCCATTTAGCATCAGTTTTAAGGTGAATCTTATCAACTGAGTCAGTCGAATTTACAACAATTGCTATAACAATCTATACACAGATAAACAAAGACATACAAAGGTATACCTGTTAAAAATTCCCCCAGAGTAAGTGAAATATTCATGCCTAACATCTCAGCTTCCAATAGCTATAAAGCAACCTTAAGGATGTCAGAGGTTTGTTTATACCAATACTCTTGGAAATGCACATTGAAGAGGAAGGCTTTTCTTGTACTAAAGGTTTCTGTCAGGTGGTAATGACACCAGAACCTCATGGAGGATAGTTTTGCTTTAACAACAAGGTGCTGACAGGCAAGGGTATGCACTCCAGTAAACACAGAACAACAGAGCTAGGAAAAGAGCAGCCCAGAAAATGTGAAAGGAAGAATAAAACACTAACTTCAAAGCTGACAGAAAGCAGGGAAAGGCATTCTGTAGGTGACTGCTTTTTACCCCAAATACCAGGCAAGGAACTTATATCCACAAGTGCTACCATCTTTTCTACTAATTTCTTCCATTACAATGATCTTTTCCCTGCATATATTTATTATTGGTAGGTTAATTTCACCTCCAGGCCCTTTAGTGGAGGAGGATGTTCCAATTACTACACGCAGCAATTATTTATTTCATCAACTTCCCAGTGTTGCAAATCACAAGGCAAAAAATCATGAGCCAGACTCCCCCAAATGATTCCTCACACATCAGTTGCCAAAATATTGTGAAAAAGCAACACTAATTATATTATACAGATATAATCCAAAAAAACAAAAGTTCAGATTCTCGTTTCTCTTTTTTCTTGGAATTTGTTTTCTGCAGTTCATCTTCATGTGGCTCTTTATTCCAAGTTATTTCTAGGTTTCCGCCTAGAAATTAATAAATTGGTCCTGTATATGTGTTCTGCTTAAATGAAGGAATAAAAATATACAGAGGTAACAACAAGCATTTCATACACACTGACTGCACTTTTCCTTATCTGCTCATGTCTTTTGGTGAGGGCTAAAGTATGGCTAGCATTTGCTATTCTTCTTTTCCCTTGTTGTACAATATCCACTTAAACCCTAAAACCTTAGGGCACTTCACTCACTTTTCCATAGCTCTGCAAGACCTTATGAATGATTCTTGAAAGACTCAGTGTAGGATCAGGGATCAAATTATAAATCTCTTTGAGTGATGATCTAGAAGAATCTACAAAATGCGTGTCTCTGTAGCACTCCTGTGATAGTAACAAAACCACTGCTCAGAGGAGGAAAGTATGGGCTATTTTAAAAGCTTTAAAAAAAGCTTTTAAAAGCAGATGACCTCTCTGTGTCAAAGAAGGTTATATAAGGGTACAGGTTAAAAACAAAAAATCAACAACAAACAAACCCCAAAATTAAACGTCACAGCGATATTTCCTGAGAGTCATATAAATGTTACTCATTGTGCCAAATATGTTTCCAAAGCAGATATCTTCCACAATCTATTATACTCAGCCACATCAGAATAAAACAGATGCAGTTTCAGCCTTCTAGGCAGTCTTACCATTCACAGGTCTCTGTAAGGCCAGTTTATCCCAGCACGAGATGAGCAATTCAGCTTGTTCCTCCATGCTGCCCTTCAGCCTTCTCTCAGCTATAAAACATGCCTAGTCTAGCATGAAGCATAGCTGTTTGGGGCACTAAGAACTGGCCTTTATATGTTAACAAGTAAAAATAAAGCTCCAAAACAATCTTTCCCCAGAGGAACAAGACAATTTACAAATATTTCTATTAAATAATAATGATGAAGCTACAGGATCTCACTTGCCAGAACGTGTCGCTGTCACACATATCGTTAATACATTACAGCTTCCCAACTTCTAGTCTTGACTGAAATCCAGTTGCTACATAGATCTACAACTGGTAAACCTTTGAAATTATAATCTGACAGCATAACCAATAACAACAAGAAGTTCATTTGTCCACTGCTAAGAAGCTTCAAGATATGTTACATTCTGAAGAGCCTGAACTGAACTGTGCACCATCCAATAATCCTTTAATCTGAATAAAGGTCCTCATGGCCCCTGTCAGCCTACAGGCAGGCACTGATAAAGCACCAACGAGCACCACTGCACAGGGAAGCAGTGTTTTTTAATTTACCACATCAACAGTGAAGTCCCAATACAGCAAGGCATACAACTATACCTTATTAACTCCACACAGCAGTGGGTAGAAAGTCTCTTCCAATCTGATTAGACTGTTTTTCATTCTTTGCTTTACAAATGCCTCCTCTCCATCTTGATACTTTCCCCTTCAGCTTTGCTTAAGCCTGGAAATTGCAATATAAACTAACAAAATATAACATTTACCCTGAATTTAGCTCTAAGGAAAGAACAGTGATTCAACTCCTCTATTTAGAGTCTTAACTACACAACTGCGTAACACCTAGACATAGGGCTTCTCATATGTGTGTTGGTGATGCTGTTGTAGAGGGCAAAAGCAGAGGAGAAAGGAACAAAAGTTGTTTCTACAGGACATACAGTCCTTTAGCACAGGGTTGAACTTTATATTTTAGGTTATTAAGGGTTTTTCTGCAACATAGAGTCCAGGCCAGCCTTAGCTAGGCCAGATCCATCCAGTTATTTACAGACACCACTGAGCTGCTATCTCAAGGCAATACAGTTTATGCTTAAGAATGCAGGTGTGCATTATGCTAAGAAATAGAGCAAATTAATTGTTTTCAAATATTGCTAGAAGCAGCTCAATTCAGTTCAGTCAGAAGGGCACTGATTGCAGCACAACATTGGTCAGACTGCAATATCAAAGAACATTTCCCCCTACAAGATGGTTAATTCCTGCTAGTTCTCCTCTCTCATTTTATCAATCAACAATTTCCATTTCTTCAAGGGCTAAATAGACATGCTTAGTTTCATCATCCTGCACAAAACACACATAGTTAAAAGCTGAACATGTGATTTTTAGATGACTGAGTGTGGCAACATCTCTGAACATGTTTTCTCTCTTGACCTCCAGTTGAGCTCCATGTTTCACATCAAGATCTATGCTAGCATAAGAAAATATTTATCTCAAGGTGTCTCAAAGCTTATCCCTCACTTCGACTTCACCTTGCACTGTCATTCAGCCGGTCTCACTACAAGCAAGCTAACTTAGGAGACCTGCTTGGGCATTCGGGAATTTGTATCCTCACACTGCGCCTAGCCTCTGGGAAGCAAACACAGCCAAAGACTTGGCTGTATAAAGAGGTGATCTGTGCTGAGCATTGCACTCCTCCTTGAGGCAAGAGGCAATTTTGCAAATGCCTGTCAAGATATACTTGTTTTCCAGAAATGCAGAGGTATTTATCATCAGTTAGGAGGAATAAAAGTATCAAGAAAGGTGCACTTCTGAGCCTGCAATTTGAACAAAGAGAGGGCTGCAGAGCTAGCTTTGGGCATGCTGAAATATGGTCTTGTCTTCTGGATACCAATCGCAAGATGAAAGTGTTTGGATGATGTTATAAAGCAGCCAGTGAAACCCTATGGATCTGCTGCTGGCTGGTTTCACGAAACTCAGATTTGAATAACTTTGCTAAGGCAGAATAAATTACCCTCAGTATGTCATGGGCTGAGGTCAAGGTATGCAGTACTGACAACAGAAGCTGAATAGGAATGGATATACCACCCTGCTCAAGTCCATCTTTCATGAGAACCTCCACCGAAGAAAGATTTCCTATTGCGCAGGATCTCTCCCATCATGAATAGAATGAGCTGAAAGAACATCAGAACAGTTTAATTCACTTCAACTTTCAGAGAGTAGATGAAGTGAAAGCATTACATGCTTTTGTCAGACCAATCCAGACACTGTAGAAATGCTGATGCTTCTCACTACATTGCTTCCAAATAGGACTGGCTATGAATACAAGTGGATCCACAGCTAAGCAGTTACCTTAGGCATTTTCAGGCAGAACTATGACAAGGGTGTGCAGGCAACCGAGTATGATCCGAGATAGCAGTTTCCCAGGAAGAGATAAGACAGAAATACCAGCGTCTGTCACAAAGTAAAATCAACTTTTGTCTAACAAACTGCATGCTTGCAGTCTCCTTAAAACACCAAGGACTCCCATTGCTCCAGGGATGTAAGGGAATACAAAAGAAGAATAGATAACAAAAATTCACTTACAAAACTAAGATTTTAGCTTATCTTCCTTCAATATTGGTGCTATACTAAAGCTATTTCAGAATTTTACTGACATAATTAGTTAATAAAGGATCTCTAAGAAGCATGATATATGGTTTTTGCTCAGTCACATCAATGACAGTAACTAAAGATGGATGACAGATAGTGAAATGAAGAAGAAAAATGTTCTATTTACCTATCAAGACTCAGGCTGTGTTCTGTAAGATGAGTTCCACCAAAGGTTTTCAAAATTCAGTACTAGTGAACACAGATCTGATCTCCTGGAGAAACACTTGGGAGTGTTGGCGTAAGTAGGGAATCTCCTCAGCTTTCCAATTGAACTGCATCTCACTACAACGGCTCTACGATGTTCACGTTTCTGGGTGTCAGAAGCATCACTGAGAAGTCTAACGGACTTATTAGAGAAAGTTTTAATCCTTATATCACTTGTATCTGGTCAGTCTCAGTGCCTGGGTCTGAGAAAGGTAACTGCTGCTCTGAATAAGGTAGTAAAGCACCTTTAAGACTGTTTCCTTCATTTTCCCCTGCCAGTTTCCAAAGCTCAAATCTTTTTTTTCTTGACACTGATGATGACATAACTTTAATGCAACAGTTTCTCTAGCAGCTTAGAGCAATCTTGTTAATAAGCCTGACAGTGGCAAGCCTGGACAGTGCCTGACCACAGTCACAAAACAAATCCAGAACACTGCACTAATAGAGTGTTTCACTTGATAGGGTTTAATATAAATGGGACACCAGAATTTGTGGAAAACATTTTATAGAAGTCCATTTCTTATGCCAGCTTTGAGTAAATAATCACTCAGAAGCAGACACCTAGAATTAAACAGCAGAAAGCTTTAACCACAGAATAAAGTGCTACAAGGATTCTTGCAAATGAGGGGTTTAGAACCACAGCGCATCCCCCTGCATAGCCTGTCAGCAGAAACCCAGAAAACTCTTGGATACAGCTGATAGTAAACATTGCTTTTTGTTTGAAATACTCATTAGAATTAGTGAGCCTTTTAGCTGAGGGTTGGCCTCCTCTAACAGTCAAATGCTTTTCAGAATACGGGAAGCAGATAGTGGATGTGATACTTCATGCATTTATATTAACCAACCAGTACTGAAGATTTATTTTCCAGTAAAAGAATTCTCCTTGCATATGACATGTACACATCTTAACTTCACTTTGCTGAAAGCAGCTGTAACATGATAGATTACATCTTTATCAACACTGAATCCAGTGTATAGAGAATTTTGATTTAGTGAGCTTACACGAGAGATCTCAAAAGCATAAAAGCAAAGCACATATGCACACCTATGGTGCAAGACACAGGGATGGCAATTCACTAGGCAAACTATTTTTCTTCTAACACTAAAGCAGTCTCCTATGGAAGTTGCTGGCTGATGAAGTTCGTGCCATTGTGCTGACTTTCTGACCACCTTCAGACGGTAAGAATACCCAAGGTTTCTCTTGTAAGGTAAGGAAAATCCGCCCGAAGGCCTGCGAAGACAGTTCAGCTACATACAGCTTTATCACAGGTAAATTGAGACCAGAGAACTTCAAGATTAGCTGAGCCCACAGTCACCAGGCTCTAACTACTTGGCTTGAAGCATTTTTCTCCCCTTGAGCTGAACTATTTTGGAAATTTTCAGGCACATTATTTTACCCATTTGTGAAAGCAACACCCATGGAACAGCTGTTTGGTACCTATTAAAATGCCAGATGAGATAGGAGTGCAAATTCCTGCTTTCCTAAGGGCCTGCAAGACACATGAAAGTATTTTTCCTATTGCACTCGGCACCAAAAAGCCTCGTTAGGAATATTTCTACCCATGTGGAGGAAGACATATCAAGAGTGATAAAAATCTCATCAAAGAACATCCCAGGTGAGACAAATGAGAATGACAGAAAGCTAAAATACACCACCTGCAAAGAGCAGATTAGGCAGATAAGTATCATAGAGACTTTAAAGACTGAAGGGAAGCCAAAATTCTTCAACTACGCAAAAGGCTTCTGCAACCAACACCCTCAACTCACCCTCTTCCCCCCCCCTGAAAAAAGGGCAGTAATATGCCCTCAATATTGGTCTAAGCCTGTTTTTCTTGTCCTAACCATTATTGCAACATGAATAATTGAGATAAAACACTTGCCTTTCTTTTTAAAACATAGATTAACACTGCTATACCATCCTTAGGCTGCTCGGAGGATCTGTCACTGACAGTTTAAAGGACAAGTTAAACATCTCTTAGACTGATAAAAGAAGGTACAGTCAATCCCACCATATGATGCGAGAGATCTCTCATTTTTTTCCAACTCTATAATTATTTATCTGTCTATAGATCTAGATTTGAATTACATCTCCATTTAGTATTTTTGCAAGTCGAACGTCTGGCTTCATTATTTCCTAGGTGCCAAATGCACAAACCCATTAATCATCTCTGATAAAGCATTATTTAAGTGAAAGGCTTTGTATAACACAGAAACAACAGTTGAATGGAGTTGTGCAGAACACTTTTAAATCACACAATCATAGAACAGTTTGGGTTGGAAGGGATCTTTACATGTCATCTAATTCCAACTCTCTGCAATCAACAGGGACGTCTTCAACTAGATCAGTTTGCTCAGAGCCCCGTTCAATCTGACTTTGAATGTTTCCAGGGATGGGGTATCCACCATGTCTCTGGGCAACCTCTTCCACTGTTTCACCTTCCCCATTGTAAAAATTTTCTTCTTTGCATCTAGCCTGATTCTACCTTCTTTTAGCTTAAAACTATTGTGTCATGGTTTAAGCTGTAAATTTCACTTCTCCCTCCCTTCCCCCCCCCCCCACTCCGATGGGGGGGAAATGGGGAGAAGAACCAAAAGAATGGAACTCCCACGGGTTGAGATAAGAACAGTCCAGTAACTAAGATATAATACAAATCACTACTGCTACCACCAATAATAATAATAATGACAAGGCAAATACAAGGGAAAAGGATACAACCACTCGCTGCCCGACTCAGCTGAGAGAGAGAGAGAGAGCGCCACTTCCAGGTTCCTGCCCCCAGTATTTTACATCCTGGGCATGACGTGCTGTGGCATGGAATAGCTCTTTGGTCAGTTTGGGTCAGGTGTTCTGTCTCTGCTTCCTCCCGGCTCCCCCTCCTCCCTGGCATAGCATGAGACTCAAAGTCCTTGGCCAGACCAAAACATTGTCAAGCAGTAACTGAAAACACTGGTGTTATCAGCGCTGTTCCCAGGCCCAAAATCAAAAACACAGCGCTGCACCAGCTACCAAGAAGGAGAAAAATGACTGCTGCTGCTGAACCCAGGACACATTGTTCCTCATCCTATCACACAAACCCTACTGAAACACCTCTCTCCATCTGTCTTATAAGTCCCCTTTAAGTACAGGCCACAGCAATGTCTCCCCAGAGCCTTCTTTTCTCCAGGCAGAACAACCTCAGCTCTCTCAGCCTGTCCCCATAGGAGAGATTGCTCCACCCCTCTAATCATTTCTGTGGCCCTCCTCTGGACCCTCTCCAGCAGATCCATGTCTTGCCTGTGCTGAGGGCTCCAGAGCTGATCACAGGACTGCAGGTGTGGTGTCACCAGACAGAGAGGTTCTCTATCCTACTGTCTGTCACTGATGAAGATGTCGAGCACTACTGGTCCCAATACGGATCCTTATATATATATACACATACACACTTCTTTTGTCTGCTATAGCAATGCTCCATTACTACCCCCACATTCATCCCTGTATTAGATAGCTGCTGTGAATAGGCTCATACAATATGACACAGGACAGCAGCATTATGAGAAAAGCAATTAAGGATTACATTGTGAAGGATATATGCCTACAGATGAATTAAGGTGAGTAGCCATGCTTCATTCTGGAAATATTTGTGACAGGTTTGGCCATGCAACTTTAACAGTGTTATTCAATCAGACTGTTACTGCATGTTTGAGATACTGTTATGCAGTTCACTGTTCCTGTCCTTCTCTGGCTCACTTGGAAGTTTCTAACTCTGGTGGAAGAGAAATTCATCTGCTGCCGAGTCCAGGATTATTTGCTTGAAGGGTAATCTGGCCTCTCGTGTGGCCTGTTCTTTACTGAGGAGCACAGGGATACCTGGAGAGTTGCCTTGGCAGCACTTGGTTGTTTACAGGATTTTGCAAGATTGTACCCAGTGATTTCCTGTCCTCCAGTAGAGTTACTGATTTCCCCTCCCTCTCCTTCTCCATAGAAGGATTTGAGAAGGCAGTTTCTGAAAGGGCAAAGCCTAAGCTCCTCCATTTGTGTGAGCACAGTTTACTTAAGACTGAGAGATGAAATACCTCAGAAACCAGATGCTAATGAAAACAAGTGTTGGCACCTCTGACACACAAAAAGGGAGAGTTGCGATTACAGATTTTTCTGATAAGGATCTGATCCATCTCAGCATTTATTTTGGAGCATTCTGCAAAGTCCAGCAAACATAAAGGGAGGGAGGCATGGGGGAGACAGAATGAGGGGAGGATCAAGGAGAGGTGATTTATGCATGAAGGGAGGGTATCGACAAAGGGGTTAGCTACACTAGGGAGCCCTAATAAGAGTAAAGCTGAAAATAGGTCGACGGTTAAACAGTAAAGCCAGTTGTCAGCAATACCTGCATAGAAGCAAAGACAACAACGGCAATAAACTCAAGACATGTTGTTGCCCCAGAGGCAGCATGACAGGGACACCCCTACACTGCCACAGTTGCCAGAAATAGGCTCTACTAGAAATGCCTGTAGTTTCCTTTTAGATGGGCACATTACAGTCCCTAAAAAACAGGGAATCGTACATTTAGTTCCCTTTTTGACTGCTGCCTCTGGACAAAGCAAGCTTTAACTGCAAGTGCTCAGGTCCTTATCACTGTAGGATTGGGGCTGAGGTAGGGGTTACAGTTGATAACAGGCAGGAACACATTAAATTTTGAATCCAGTCTTTGAGTTGTTATTTGCAATTCATTAAGAGCGAGAACCAGTAGCTTCTGATGGCTGGAGCAGCCACTCTGCCTATCACCCAATTTGTGGAATGCAGACCCTGCCACCGTACACAGGGCAGTGATTCACTCTGGTTATAACAAAACAGAAAGATTGCTGTCAGCTAGGGAGATATCACACAGTTTTAAAAATACCTACGAATGCAGGCTGCTGATCTTGGGGTGACTCATCACCTAAGGGTGGTCACACAGGACTTCTTGTTCCAAGTATTTTGCTGGCTCCAACCATCAGAGCTATCTAAGGTTTTCCAACAAGCAGTGCTAAGTAAGTGTTAGGGTTATAACCAAACAACAGGCCTTCAGCCAGTAGAGAGCAATCAGGCATACAGCAGTGGTGTATTTTATGTTTCTAGATCAAAATGAGCACAAACCTTAATTGAAACTGATTTCTCCCATTAAGGAAGAGGAAAACCAAGCACACAGTTTTCAAATCCTACAGTGGCAACACACCGGCTTGCATTTGCTTTATTCCAGCAGAGGGCAAAAGCTACATGAGGAAGAGCATTTGAGAAGACAATTATATCCAAGTAAAGAGAGAGGTAAAGGAAAAGGTATCAAGATTCTTGTCAGCTAAGCAAGATTTTTAATAGCATTGAACAGAACTTTTATGCAGGTTTGCATGTTATTGTAAGAGCTAGATGAAACAACAACTACTAAAGCTTCTGTTCATGCCCTTAAAAAAACAAAACCTTGTAACATCACAGCAGTTCCTGCATCACTTTGATAATACATAACTCTCATCTCCTGCTCAGACTGCATGCGCTCATTTGTTCCACTACATTTATAGTGAACTGTTTGGAAAGATGATCTGAACTGACAGTAATTCCATTGTACAAATTGACAATGCCGCACATCAACCTGTAACACATATACCTCTGTAAAGCGCACACAGAAGAAATACATGCAGGTTCCTTCAGTTCAACACTCAATAATCAGTGATATAAGTATAAAGTAGCAATTTTGTTCTATTTACTGGACAAATACACAGGAACATTGGGACCATATGATTATTGCTATATGTGGTAAAGAAACTGCTGGTTTTGCAGACCATGCATGCCTGCTTAGCCATAAAGGAGGTAGTGAAGGGTCAGTTTGAGCTCTTGAGCATTTCTAGATTATCCATATGGCAGTTAGCATTCTCCACTTCAGTAGAAATATCTGGATGGCCACATTAATAGCAATAAACCCCATACTACTCTTTGGCACACCTCTCTGATACATAAAATTACACTGAAATGCAGTCACTTTGTCACATTGCTGTTGCTTTTGAGTGAAAAATTCAAGCTTCCAGCTGCTAGTTAAAAGAAAATAAAGGTCTTTTATTCTCTAGGCAATTTTCAGGGTAGCACTGGTCCTGCTACCTGCTATATCAGGTCCTGCTGTGGCAGCTTCTCTCTGATAGCATAAGTCAGCTATAAAAAACCCAAAAAGGATCAGAATCTACAGGTGAATCAGTTTTTACATTTACTTTACCATAGAATTTAAATATGGCATTGATTGTACATTGAGTGTTTTTATATAAATGAATGCCACCATTTAAAATTAAAGAATATTAATATGAGTGAAATTAAGGAAACAAGAACGTGATATGAACATTTGAAAAATCCCAAACATTGCCAAAGTAGAAATATCTAGTGAAAACTTCCATCTCTTGATTCTTTTAATACAAGGTTGGACAAGCCCTGAGAAGCCATTATAGGGAGGGCAGGGGAATCCTGTAATAGACCACAGGAATTAACTGACATGTTCTGTCTACACCAATCTTTTCTGTCTTTAATTGAGGTAATTCTGTGGTGACACTGTAGGCGAGATTCTGGATACAAGCATATTGTTAGTACAGCAATTAACACAAATATTCAGCTGTGACATTTCTTATCAGCCAAGTAGAAATTTCTGCCAGGCTGCTTCCCTGCAACATTTGGCAAAGGAACCTCTTTTGATCAGAAGGTAATTCATTGCACACTGGAGTTCAGTGGGTGGGATCACTGAAAATGATGGATGAACAATCAGTAGTTTGGGGAAATAATAGAAACAGGAGCAAATTTACACACAGAGATAAAGATGACATCCCTAACACAAACACTTGCAAGCAGTTTTTTCTATCTACACAAATCACAAGGACTGATAAACCTAGGGGCCAACATTCTAAACAACAGGAGCACAGAGATTGACAGGCTCCTACTCCCACAGGCAGCTTACTACTTGAATGAAGTGAGTTTCCAAAATACTGAGTAAGCATTCTTGTGCTGAGAGGGGTTCAGGTTATCTACAATGCAACCCAATGCAGATTAAAACTAACTCATTTGGGCAGGGGTAGTTATGCAGTTATAACAGCATGGATAGCAAAATTAAATTAAAAGCTGAATAAATCCTCGGGGAACTGACCCAGGATGGCTGCAACTGATTCAACACCAACTTTGATTGAAGCAGAAATATATTTGGATGAGCCTAGCTTTCGAGACGCATTCATAGGCCAAGAACCTCAGTGTAGGCTGATTTTCAGAGTACCACATTAACTAAAGGAAGTTACCAGTGGGCAAAAGATACCTCATAACTTTGAAAAAGGGTGTAAACAGGTAAAAGTCCTGGATATGCTGGTGGTTTGTTGAGCTACTTTTGAGTTTTTTTCTATACTTGGGGTTCTTCTGGATAAAATATATTCCCGCTTCTAACACAACTGTTTTTAGAGGTTAATTTTGCCCATTGAGCACTCTGCAAGTGAAACATGGTGCTGTTAAGTGCACAGCAGTAGTCGATTCAAACTTATTTGCTGTGAGGAACAAATAAACTTGCATAAACATTGCTACAGAGCTCTACAGTTCACAAACACGTAGAAGCTTTGAGGACAGAATCACTTTTAAAGCTACCCAGAAGAGAGCAAATTGTTCAAGAAAGTGTTCAGATAATGCAAATAACTGATGCTGTGGCCTCCCCATAAATTTACCAGGAGACAAATGCACCTCCTGTTGACCCTTGCCAAATCTTTCAAACACCTTTGCAATCTTTTCCAGCCATCTTCAGAGAAACTGATTCCTTTTACTAATGCAGCAACTGAGTATAACCAAAGGCAAAAACGTGTTCAAGCAGACCAAAGGAATAAACGTGCATAAGATAGACACATCCAGAACACAGCCCAGAAGCTATTAGTTAAGCCTGCAGGTTCAGCATGAACAATCTGGGTTTACATGAACAGCCTAGAAGTTAAAAAAGTCAAGTAGGAGCATTTTTATTTACATTTCAGCTTTTAAAATACCTAAACACAAAGGAGGCTCCAAAGACCACTTACAGGTTTCTCCCCATTTGCCCCTATTAAGAAAAAAAAACCAAACAGTAAAGCAATTGAGAAGCATGAAGATCCTAGGACATGAAATTACCAAAAATTTCCTTAGACACTGAGAATCCTGCAGAGGAAACTCCCACCTGCAGTGTTATATTTGATAGGAGCCTAAATCCAGACATAGGTGTCTCACAAGCTGTAATCCTGATCCAATAGACATAGAAGTAGAAAAAGCAAGGGGTTTTCTTTAATTCCAGTAAAACTAGCCTTGACTGTTGCTGGAGAAAAGCCTATAAGCAGAGTTGACTTGAGTATTCTTAGCAATGTAAGTACACTAGAGAAGGAGAAGATAGGGCCAGATTACTTTCACTACCAGAGCAGGTACAACAAAAACTGGGATAAAAAGCAGAATTAAACATTTGAGAGGAGCAACTTTTCTTCTATTGATTCTCCATTACCTTGTTTTTCTCAGCCAAGCTTTGCTATTGACCTACGGTATCCCAACATCTCTTTTAGCAACAGCCACTGCCAACTTCCATGAGACCTAATCCTGGCATAAATTCAAGAAGGCAGCCACCCTCCATTTTGCCTTTGCCTAAAATTAGGGCTATGTATAAGCAGAAGAAAAATACAGAGCTGCAATTTTGAGGAAATAAAGGAGGTGGAAAGAGGAATAAGGAGCAACACCAAGGACAAGATAGACTTGAAATCTTAAGCTTTGCCTTTTGGAGCGATTAAGCAGTGAGTTTCAGGTTCATTCTCAGGTCCCCCTCTAAAGAGAGCCAGGAATTCTGGTTCTCACACAATTTCTTACAAACACCTTTTTCATACAAAATACAAACACTGCCTCGACTAGGGTAGAAACAGTTGTCTTAAAGACAAGCCAATGAAATCAAAGTCAGAACAATGCTACATGACATAGGAAACACCCCTTCACTGACACAGCAGGTCTGTGAGAAGAGAAATTCAATGCTGCGTGCCTTCCTGTAATGAAAAGCAGATGCAAGATTGCCATTTAAAAAGGATTATGCACCACAGCAGCTGTGCAAAACAGCCACAGCACATTAGCAAATTCTTAGTATCTAAAAGAGAAACAAGAATTCAGAGATAGCACTCCTTCCACTTCAGTAACATCACCACATAATTGCCTAGCCAAGGAGAGTGAGCACCTCAAGGCACTCACAGGCTCAAGAAGGGAACTTTGATTGAAAGAATATACTGACGCACACAGTAGCTACCTGCAAAACATAAAAACAGTAAAGAAACACTGTACCTCAAAAATTGCCCAGCACTTACCTAAGTTAGAGCTGTTACATGATACAGCTGAAAGAAACCGGGAGCCCTTTCAGGAGCTAATGCATCTCATGATGGCCCATCTCTTGAGCTGATGGAGGCAGAGAGATTCAAATGAGCTAAGCATGAGAAGCAGACGAAGACAATAACAGGTTAGTATCAAATACAGCTAGAAAGGGCAGGCTCTCATTTTCTTTTGGTTTATGGATAGCTAGTCACCTGCTGGGAGAGGGGGCTTTATTCTTTGCATCTGAGGGCTGAATATAAGCACTCCTATCAACCAACAGCATTGTACACCTTGGATCTGTATCCTCCCTATTTCCATATCTTGTTTGTTCTTGTCTCTTCCTGATGCTCATCTGAGAGTATTTGTGCATTTATCTTTCCAGGGCCCCTAGAGGAGAGTTTCCTGCAATTTAAAAACATATAACTTTTAATGATTTTTTTGAGATACATGTTTTTTTTTTTTCCCTACAACTTCTTTTTAGACTATACTCCTTTACTTTTTAACCAATATCTCTAAGCAGGGTGTGAGATGGTTTTTGCTTGCCGTATGCAAATTGCCCATTCCAACTTGAGCTGCTGTTGCATTACTGCCAAGGAAAGCAGTGCCATGAGGTCAGTGTTCCTACAGACCACTGCAAAGAAAATAGAGAAAACAAACTCAAAGAACAATCAAGCAACTGATGGTTATTCTCAGCATGAGAACTTAAAAAGCTGACCAAACACAGCAGAGTAAACTAGGATCACATAGTCAAGACTTGGTTTAGGTCCTCGAGTACCCACAAGAATTGTACAAACATTCCTGAGGCTTCATTGTTAGTTCAATAAAAGCTGCAAAAGGGAGTTGAGACATGAATTTTATGGACCAAAACTCTGTGGTTTTACATTGAATTCAAGGAGAGAGTCCCCACACTTGCAGCAGTTAAGTCTCAGTTTTGTTTCATGTGAATATAGAGCCAAATCCAGTGGGTTCAAAGAATGGTTTCCAGCACCTCCGCATGATGACCAACCTACCCCTTTTCCAGATGAAACTGCAGAAGAACTGAGATTGAGGCAAATGTTTGGATTCACCACACCACAGTTCTACACTCTGGATAAATGCTTACATCTCTGCAAAGAGGCAATACAAATCTACTGGAGCAGTATAATATTTTACATTAACTCTGTGGAGAGGCAGTTGACTATCTGTAGCAGCTGGGAATAGGAAATGAGGCCATTGCACATGTCAACCATGTGCCCTGTGGATGATCCAAGTTTTTTCACCCTGTGGACAGAATAGCTTGAGAGGTCCCAGGTTCCTGACCTGGAGGATTGTGAAAGACAACACTCCAAGGCAGCAGCACAACTAGCTGGCTGCCCCTTCCCTTGCACACCCAGGCAGCATTAAGTAGAGCAGCATACAATATCACCTCCTTGGTTTTGACAACATCCCACTGCCTTTTCAGAGCAGAAAATCTCCATTTACAATGCTTGCAGGAACTCAGCATGACACACTTTGGTGCATGAAAATCTACATTGGCTCCTGAAGTAGCTGCTGGTCACAGGTGAGAGGAATCACTAATCCTGTGATACAGCAACTTAGGCCACACCATTTCCCCCCCACTATGTGTCAGAGTCTGTGAGCCCCATCTGAGTCTTCAACTCACCATCAGACAGAAATCCCTGCCTTTTATCATACTCTGATCCTGAGAATCCTTATTTCCTAACTCATGCTAAATTCACACTCATAAAAGTTACTCCACACACAGTAAGGTTACCACATGCTCAGTAAAGTTACCCCATATTGAGTAATATTACTCACTTCTTGCCTGTTTGAGGGGAAGGCTGTGGTCTCCCTGTTAGTGCTGACCTCTGCAGACAGCAGCTCTGCAGTGGGGTTCTGCTGAGATGGGAATCACTTTGCATCTTTCCAGCACAACTCTCAGGTCTCTAAAAAGTGCAGCCCATTGCTCATCTTTTCTCTTGCATGTCTAAAAGCATAATTCACTTCTATATCTTTCAGATTTAAGAATAAAACAGTGTTATGAACGTATGACTTGGTTTCACCTGTGACTCATGTCAAAAGCTTCTTAAGTGGAGAGGCCCAATTAGTAGGTACCTGTGCCATGTCCTGTGGCTCGCATTTAAAGACATCTTTTAGATATTTTTGAAAGGTATGGTCTCGTTGCAATATCGTCAAAGCAGCATCTTATTGTGAGGTTGAAACAGCAGTTTTTCTTGAGGCTTGCTTTTCTGTCCCCCTTGAAACACGGTATCTTCTGTCTCCTCTAAGTACTCGTCACACGTTCCTCCTTAATGCAGATTTTGTCCTACTGGTGAGTGTAACAGCTCTGAGAATCCCCTGCAACTTCATGAAGAAGATAGAGCAGCCATTTGCCTTGAAAGACCTTGGGTTTAAAACGTCAGCTTTCAAGCAGTATCCCCTAAGAGTCGGTGGGCAAAGCAGACAAGCTAATCCTGAGTCCCAATTTACACTACCAGTGTCACACTGCTGCTGCTGCTCCTGGAGCAGAAGGTTCTAGAGGATGCTGTGGTGTGTACACAATATCCACAATGTAGTAAAAAGCAAACAAATCCTTTCACTGGTGATTAAAATTCTCAACGTTCAGGCATTTTTCTCCACATGTAGTACATTCACTAATTCCCAGGGATTTCACGCTTACTTAAGTCTTTCAGGATTTGATTATTCTCTTCCTGCAAAAAAGCAGAGAAACCCCATTTTGATTAGGTCCAGAGGGCAGCACTGGAGAACAAAAGAGCAAGTAGGCTATGACACTGCTGTGCATTCCTCCAACCTCTTGTTCTTGCACACTGACAAGGACTGCACAGCAGATGGTGTTCACTGTTCAAGGGAAGTAGCTGCTAAAATGCACCCAAAAAGCTGTCTCCAGAGTAAGTCCCCTTTCAGGAACTACAGCACCTACACTCTCACTTGCTGCACTTCCCAGTCAGTCAACTCCATCCAGTCTTTAATCCTTAACTGCACATCTAGAGATGAGTATCTTGGGCCTGATAGAAAACCCCTGGACTAGCTATTGTAGCACATCGCTTCTCAAGCGTTTGAAATCTAACATATCCTCAAGATGGCAGAAACAATGACACATTTTTAGTACAACACACTGTTAAGACAACCTCATTTAATATCAGATAGACTTTTCTATTATGAATAGTTTCTGAATCCCTCACTTTGCTTTGATGTGAAGAGCCAGAGGCTTGCCCATAACTTATGCTAAAGCCATTATCTGTAACAAATGCTCAGATTTATCAGCCATCACAACCTTCATCAGCCTCAATCACTATGCTTTGTGAATCACGGTATGTCCACAAGGCACTGGAGCCCAGAAAGTAAAGCTTTCCCTTGGTTTAGGTGCACTGGGCAGGCTGTAAAATTCTCCTGAGAAGCACAGCAGCCCCAGGCAAAATTCCTAGCAGCCATCACCAGCTTTATCTCTGTGAACCAGTACTTTGCAGTGCAGATGTACTTCAGTTTCAGGCAAAAATGCTTCCATGTACTGGGCCCGGGCTTTGCCTGTGTTCTGTTAGCTGCTGACTCCTCTGTGCATGCTCTTTCTTTCCATAAAATCCAGCACTGCCCCTGGCTGGATGCTCCTCAGCTCTTATGTCAACTCCCCGCCTCTTCATCTGCTATTTCCCTGCACACTGCTGAGAGCTTTGATTACAGTATGCCTCTCTCTTTGCAGGTGGCACTGCTATAGTAACTTGGTTACATGTAGAAAGTCATGTCTCCACATGTTAATATCTCCATCCTTAGTGCCTTAACTCAGATAAGGTTTTTGCTTGCTCATATAATGAATGGGAAGAGACATAAGCTGAAATACTCATCTTGAGTTTAGTAACATGCTACTGCCTGTCCTTGGCCACACGGACCAGAAAATTAGTCAGCAATTTGTCCACACTTTTCTGATTAATGTTTTATACACTACTGCAACTCAAGTCCTGATTTTGAACCTCTATGCAAGGATCTGGGATGTTTAGAAACATTCAATTATAAATACAGCCACCCTATCTTGGCCTGAGCAAAACTCCCTTGAAGGGCAAGCTCTGAGCAGAACTGAAGGCTCTCATTGGCCTCACACACCCATTACAGCTGTACAGGGCAGGCTGCTTTGCACTGGTCTTCTGTACCCCAACTGACCATCATCCTTTCTAACAGACATATTTGTAGGGAATACCTTTTCTATAATTGAAGTCAGAGGTGGAATGAATCCTGTCCGTGGGTAAGAAGAACTGGGGAGGTAGATGATCTTTATGATCTGTAATAGTCCTTTTTTTACTAGCTACTCTGAGCTTTGAATTACTTATGTACAACCCAATATCATTTAAGTAATGTGCAGTTAAAAGGAGACTGCTTTCATCACTTTGGGAGAGTAACCAAAAAAGTCTACATAAATGTATTTATTTTTGTTCCTTGGGCCAACATTCAGCACAGTTAAAATGTTAAAAAGCCATTATGAACCATTTGAAAATATTTGATATTAAATATTTAATATTGAAAAATATTATTCTTAGAGGATTATATTCTGCATTTATATTTATCAACCTTGAAAAAATTAGTTGTCAATATGAAGTTATTTCCTGTCTACCCACAAAATCTCATATTGTCAAAAAATTGTTAATTCATCTTTGTTCAAGTCATCCTTCCCCCCCTTTCAATTATCCCCAGAACCCCCCAGGAGGGAAATAACACTTCAGTTCTGTCTTTTTAACTTGCCTGATTTACATAGCTCTAATGATGTTTAAGTGCCTTTGGCTGCACTTTCCTTTTCTTTCTCTGTTCCTTTACTCCCAAGCTCTCAAGGCAGATGAAGTAACAGTTGGCAGCGTCTTGCTCATTACAGTGTTGCCTGTGCTTTTCTACGCCACTGTGGTTGCAGCTGGCGGAGGGGCACAACAGTCCTCCCATGAATTCCAGTTTTCTTTTGGGAAGCCAATTCTAGGTGCCCCCACCAAATGGGGGAAAAGAGCTCCTTGGAGTCACACCATTCTCCCAGCAGCAAGGGCTGGAGGAAAGCAGAGAGGTGCAGCAGATCAGGCTGGTTCTGAGTCAAGTCTGACCTCTTCTCTTGAATAAGTGATGGGGACACATCATAAGAGCCTTTCACCTGCACCATCCATCACAGGTATGAGAAAACACAGATATCACTGACCAATAAAGGCAGGGAAGAAAAAAACTAGAACAAACCCTGATAAAAGATAACGGTACTGAAGAAATGCAAAAGAGGACAGATTTGGGAATTGAATTTACAGTTTAGGAATGGGCAGATGTGGAGTTGAAGAGTTCCTGCCGACAGGGTGAGAGGAATCTCAATATGTACAAGTTATCTTCAGCTATGATAGTCTCTCTCACCCACTAAGGGTAAAGCATGGGGTGGGCATCCCAAATAATGTCTTTTAGGGATGGACACATATTTCAATCTTCACAGACATCAGCTGATATTAGATCTTCAGCTCTACTTTCTGTTCCTATTTGGTACACTATCTCTTTTCCGTGTTCTTTCCATTTTCTTTTCTCTCTGTACACAAAGGAAATTGAAGGATGGGAAATAACAGTAACGGTTTTTTTTCACTACTTCCCTGATAGTCCATGAGGGGAAGCAAAAAATAGAAAAGTAGAGTGCCAGCAGTCATGCATCTGCACAATTTCTGCTCTCTTTCTAAAAAGGAACTGGAGTTCTCCCTGCACACACAGCCACAAGATGTGGATAATGACTTCTTCCCTCATGAGCCCTTGTGATCATCTCTGAACTGATGGTTTCCAAATAAGCATGTGGACCACTATTGATTTTTAAACTCTTTAAAGTGCCATGCAAAAGACCCACAAAACTGCCTAAACCCTATTTTAATCTATGCTGCCTTCCTTTTGGCTATGACAGCCACATGCCATATTCTGCACCGATGCCTGGCACAGTGTCGAGAGCTTCTGCTTTCACCATGATGAAGCACAACTCTCTTCTTGTGATGAAAATCCATGCAAATTTGCATCCAGGAATGCTACAACTATTGAACCCTTTGCTTCACACAGAACAGGTGTAAGAAGTGCAAGCTTGCAGAAGTCCTTATTCAGGATTTTCTCAAACAATACCATTAAAACAGAAAAGCCATCAGAAAGAGTTATGTTCCCATGATGATCCCCTATTAACAGTCAGTGTACACTCCATCTGTTGCTCTTACCAGCCACCCTCCTCTTCTCTTTTTTTTACCTTGGATTCATCAAGAAACATTTAGCATTTTGCCAAAAGCATACAATTTCCTTTGTTTTGAACCAAAAAGGATATAACTCAGTTCCATTGCTTTCAAGCAACTCATCAAAATGGTACCTTCTAAAAGAAAGTGACAGTCTTTCACACAGAATCTAATAAAGATAAAGACTAATATATTCCTTTTATGGGTACATCTAAAAATTTGTGAGGACTGGACTACTTTGTGTGATTGCATTTGACCAATAAAATCATTTAAAAGGAACACCCATCTCTCTCAGCAGTTTAACTGGAACAAGCCCTGCAGGGTATTCATGATATTACCTTTTTGGCCATTGTGAATTTACTATTTGGTTTAGAATAGATCGCTGTGGACAAACATCTTTTTCTATTTTAGAATAAAGATGTCTGACACCAGTGCAGAGTTGGCACTAAGGAAAGCAGAATAATCATGTAATCAACCCTGTATATTAAGGTGTGGCCATAAAACCATGACAAAGGCACAGCCAAAACCACCACTGTGTGCTAGAATAGGGAGTGTCCACATAGAAAACAGGTTCCTAAGGATGTATCTACATCACCCAACTTACATATGGGGACTGTAAGTCTCCCTACATGCACAGCATGATCTGCAGACCGTCTTCTCCAATAGTGAAAAGATCCTTTTGTTTAACAACGCCTGTACTGCTGTATGTTCCTAGGTCAAGGTGAATCAGCAGCCACACTCTGCATTATGAAAAATGTTGTTTTGCTTTGGTCTGCTTTGTTTGTTTGCTATAAAAATACGGTACTCTTAACAGACAGCAACTACATGCACATACTTGGTTATCCCTGCATCACCCACACTGTAATCTCCACAGCTCTTACTTTAAAATAGAAGCATTTTCTTTATCCTGTCTCCCAAATGAAACACCTTCTTGTAACAGCAGATGGCAAGATGCTGCCTGGGTACAGACTCTACCAATTCCTGTAAATGCATGAGCAATTTTGATGTCTGGAAGCATAACTGGGTCTAGGCAGAGCTGTTATGAGTAGCCTGAATATAAATATCAAGCATTCTCCCACCTCCAACTTCCTCACACCTTCTATTGAGAATTAATACAAGCCAGCTTCATGCCTTTCAAGGAATCCTAAAGGCTCTAGCATCCCATTTGGCTTTCAAATCCATTGCTCAGCTTCGTCAGTGCAGCATGCTGTTAGTACCATGTGGTCTGACCCCACACGGATCCCATTGTCTACCATGGCTAACTTAACTCACAGAGAATGGTTTCTGGCCTAATCAGAACATTTAAGCATCTACGGATCATAAGAGTAGAAAGAAAAAGAGGCTGAATCTCTGTTGACTGTACAGTTCTGCACCAAACGTACTTCCACCTCCTCAAACAAAAAAGAGAAATGCTCAAACTGTACAGACCAAGTAGTAAATGCCTTTAAGTATAGTATTATTACTTCTCAAATTAAAAAAAAACCCAAACCTAGTTATTATTTGTATTATGCCATGACCTGGCTGAATTCCATCACATTCTACTACAATACCCCTGTACTTTCATTTAAATAGTTGTTTCTTCTTCATCTGCCATCACTGCAGCTGCAGTGGAACATGTCAGAAATTGATGCCCATCCTTAAAGATAGGAGCAAAGCAAGTTTAGTCAGAAAATCTTTAAACTCCTGTGGGATGAATGTTACTGGAGGATTGGAACACAAAGATATTTTTAAGAGGTTCTGTTTTGTAATTAGGGAGAAGGATTTTTTTTGCTTGTTTTCCTTTATTTCATTTTCAGAGCAGTATCATAATAAAAATCTTCCCCTGACGCTTTTCTTCCTGGAACTGCAGCATCACACAAGCCCAGCAGGACAAACTGTTCTTGTGAAATACTGATTTATTCTCTCATCTTTGACAATCTAAGACGGAAGGATTAGGTGATGATCCTCTGATCTTCCTTTTCCCTTGTCTCTATGTATACACTTTGCTCTTGCTTGCTTGCTGACCAGTCTTCAAATACATTGCTTCAATGGCCCCATTCCATTAGGGAACTGACATCTCTTGCTTTAGAGTGTTATTAATATCAGTCCTTGAAAGCATTTAACCAATGACAATCCAACATTAGCTCACAATGGTATTTAAAGACATTGCGGTTCATTAATTTATGGTTTAATGCTAGCTTATACCAATCTGTTGTCCCTTCTCATTACAAACTGCAAAAAAACAAGCTATAAAATCCTCAGTATCCTGCATAAAATGCCGCATAAGGCTTTCATTTATTTATTTATTGGTATGATTTAAGCATACAAATCCAGTCCTTGTTTTGCAATTCAGTTGTCAAAGAATAACTGCCGGACTTCTGGCAAATACTATTTTTGCTTAACCTTTCTTCTCCTTACCATTTTCCTTCCTGAACAGGCAATTTACATATTATATTTTCCTCTCCCATAAAATCTCAGTAAAATATGAGAAACATAACGCGCATTTCAATCAAGCTGAATTGAATAAATAGAATGGTATTATTTAAACCTTTTGAGAGGATATTGCTGAGGAGGAGGACAGGTTAGCAGCTACACTGATTTAAGAAGTGCAGACAGAATGATGTGCAGTTCTGCAATAACCCTAGTCCTTTGCAAAATGAGAGGAATGTAATTGAGTTTTAATTGTTTAAAGCAAACAGAAGGAACAAAAGAAAAGTCAAAATGTCTTGTTTGGAAATTGGAATAAAATATTTCATGTCTTCATTTCATGATCTGAACTTTGCAGTGCGCTTCCTGGCAAGCAGGAAAGAAGCTGTGCTGAATAGGTCCTGGGAGCCTTGGTGGTCGCTGTGTTTAAGTATGCTCTGCCAGCAAAGAAAGCCAACAGCATCCTGGGCTGTGCTAACAGCAGTACCGACAGAAGATCAAGGGAAGTGATTGTCTGCCTCTGCTATGTGCATGTCAGACCACAGTCTGTAGTATTGCATCCGGTTTGGGTTTGCCCGGCAGGGTGAGCAAGGTCAGCAGACAGCCACCAAGGGCTGCTTGTCCTGTGAGGAGAGGCTGAGGGGGCTGCTGTTGTTCAACTGGGGAGGAGGTGGCTTCAGGGGACCTAGCAGTGGCCTGCCAGCACCTATAGATGCTTATGTTAAAGGATCTCCACAGTGATGCATGGTAGGACGACAATGGCTATAAGGTGGGCCAAGCGAAGTTCTAGAGATCAGGAAAAGCCTTTCTCCATAGGGGCAGTCAATCAGCAGAACAGGCTGCCCGGAGAAGCTGTGCTGCCTCGGATTTTCAACACCCAGCTGAGCACCTCAGTCCAACCCTACAGCTGACTCTCATCTAAGAAGGAGGTTGAAAAAGGATTGTGCTCCCTTCTGACCTGAATTGTCCTGTCATACTATAAACATAACTGACTTCTGTTTCCAAAGCCTGTTACATACATAGCACTGATCAGACTCAGGGAAACCCAGGCTTGGCACTAAGAATAAATTTCTCTGGCATGTTGGTTTTCCAGATCAGAAAAAGGGTGGAGCTATCCTTGACTACAAAGTGTATTTTTTTTCTCCTAATTTCTTCATTAAGTTTTGTGTATAATTACTGTGTTAAAGCTTTGGGGATCAAAACCCTTTTTCCAATTTTGCAGTGTTTGAATTCTGGGGTTAATATTCTTATACTGTAAAAGGTAACAAGGAATGCCACAGATTATTGCATGGCCTAACTTTAACCCCATTCCAGGCAATATATTAGTACGTTAATATAATCATTAGCAGCCATCAAAGGCAGAACACAATCCCTGAATTAAGATCCTTATTTCAATATAGTCAAGATTTTTTTAGCTTCATATTAAAGCATAAAACAAACAAACAAATAAATCAATACTACTTATAAATACATTTAAACATATTTTGTATTTAAATATGTCCTTAACCTGATGTAAATCTCTCCTGTCAAGACTAAATAAAGATAACATTTTGATTGGAGGAAAGAGTTTATTCAGCGAGACTTAGATGTGAAAAAACAAGTGAATGCTGACATGGAACATTTGAGTAACTCTGGACCATTCATAAGCTGTCAACTTCCGCTCAGACCTTAAGTTGCTCCACAAGAGATTGATAACATGCACTGCTTAATGGAAATGTGGGGCTTTTTTCCTAATAAAAAGAAGCAGAATATATCTGTGGGTAACTTGGGGCAATTTCCTAAGTCTCTCAATACTTTAGCAAGAAGGGACTCTAACCCAGGTTTCAGTGCCTTTATTACTGTTTTTCTTCCTTTTTATTGTCTCCTGTTCTGATTGAAATACACAAGGTATAATGAATAATTTATAGCATTACACATTTACTCTTCCAGAAAATGCAAATCATAACTGTGTCTATATCAGTGATAAAATGGGTAAGCAGATACACTAAAAAGAGATATATAGCAAATGCTTACAGAGCTTCACCCAAATTACCAGCCATCCATCCTCTGTAACTGTCCTGCACTGCTCATCACAGATCACTAATGCTTTGAGAGCCACAGAGCTATTCAGATCCATCACTGGAGAAGCTGTGACCAAGCCAATCTCTTTTGAAGTGTATGAACATAGCAGAAGTGAGATGGTAAAAGGAGAAGTTTTATTTTTTTAGTAAATATCTGTCTGTACAGAGTAGCCTGAGAAGAGACTACAACTAAAGTACTAAATGACAGGATGTCTTCCCTTTTCCCTTAACAGCTATACAACATATGAATTTGTTTCTTTGTGGATGATTTTGAAGGCTATTTTCTATGAGAAAGAGATGACCACAGAACAACAAGAAGGAAAAAAAAACCACTTCTGTGTTTGCTAGAATATATAGGATGCCCAAAGGCAGACAGGCATGAAAAACATGAAAAACCCAGTCTTGGAGAAGCAGAGTCAGGTCTACAGTGATGCATTCTTGCTAGGCTTCCCAACAGCTTGATAAGACAAACAATACACATTGTAGTCTACAGTAACAGGACAACACATTATCATCTATTGGTATTTTGATAAGCGCTGTCCCTTTTATCTCTCCAGGAACCATTTTAATTGACCCTTTTCAATTTCTCCTGGGTTTATAAGATTCTCAAGTGTTTGGTGCAAGACAGCTCTCACGAGCTTTATATTAAACTTCCTTCTCTTACGTGTTAGAATGAGGCTGAAAGTTTTCAACAGTCTGACAGCGCCATAAAACTTTTTAGTATCCTAGGAATTAAGTTCATTTTATGTGGAAATTAGGTTAAGGTACCTTAGGACCAGTCGCTTACTGTGATGCAAGTCATGATGACAGACCAGCATTCAAACTCAGTGGTCCCTTGCAGCAGTGAAACTGTACTTGACTTTTCCTGATTCCACAAATAACATTTTTTCTGTCACCCAGTCTTCTTCAGATTTCAAACATTCCTGGATGTCACACACAGCCCAGATCTGTCACACCAGTTACTGATCCAGTTACACATTAGATCTTTATAAATATACAACCTCACTAATCATTCCCCATCAGACACTAGAAATCTAATAAGGCTTTTTTAGAGAGAGAACTACATTTTTAAGTTGAAACTACTTACAAATTAAACAGCATATAGGAAAATGCTCCAGCAAATTGTAAGTTCTAATCAGATGCAGTCTAGAGAAATATGGATTATAGAACCTTAGTTGATGTTCATATTGAAAATAAAACGCAGGGTTTTTTACATGTCTAGGAGTCAAAAAGGTTCATCACTAAAAGACATTGTTATTTGCAATATTAACAGAGCTTGTTCAATGAATATTTTATTAATTCCTCCCTGTAAAAGCCAATCCAGAGTACTGGAAATAGGAAATTAGGGCTTAGTTAGTTTATATTGCTGACTCAGATCTGATTAGTTTGGTACTGATTCAGCCATCACCAATCTAATTTTATGCACATAAAACTTCAACCAAAAAAGAGAAATATTAACTTTATTGTTAATATTTTAAAGTGTCAAAGAATTAATACTTTGCATTTTTATGTTACCTCCTATTCAAGAAGTACTTGCTGTTGACAAGAGGCAAAAGTATTAAATCTCATATTTTCTCTCTCTGTTAGGTATCATGCAAGGAGGAATACTAAGGAAAACTCATGGGCTTGTTGAAGGTTATTTAAAGTAAGGTAAGGTAGCAGGGGAAGGTACAGCATTCACACATTCTGATTCTCCACCCTGCCTCTTTTCCTACCAGGTCATCCTGGCTGAAATTATGTTATCTCTGCTCCTGATGCAGTTTGGGAAACCTTCAACACAGAAATTCTCTGCTTCACAGAAAGAATCTCTGCTTCACAGAAAAATGGACTGTGGGTACGCTCCACTAGAAAAGTGAACATGTTCTAGGTATCTGCCTCCATCCTGTGTCTGAAAGAGCACCAAGGTCAACAACCTTTCCACTGGCTTCCCATAATAAGTTCAGATTTCCCCCACTCTCAAATGCAGTGAATTACCAAGTACATATTCCCTAACTGCCCATAGTTGCTTAAATAAATGATATAATGGGATGTCGTGGTTTAAGCTGTAAATCTCACTTCTCCCTCTCTCTTCCCCTCCACCACCAAGGGGGGGGGGGGGGGGAGTGGGGAGAAGAACCGAAAGAACGTAACTCCCATGAATTGAGATAAGAACAGTCCAGTAACTGAGGTATAATACAAATCACTACTGCTACCACCAATAATAATAATGACAAGGCAAATACAAGGGAAGAGGATACAACCACTCACTGCCCGACCGAGCCGAGAGAGAGAGACTTCCGGGTTCCTGCCCCCAGTATTTTACATCCTGGGCATGACGTGCTGTGGCATGGAATACCCCTCTGGTCAGTTTGGGTCAGGTGTCCTGTCTCTGCTTCCTCCCGGCTTCCCCTCCTCCCTGGCATAGCATGAGACTCAGAAAGTCCTTGGTCAGACCAAAACATTGTCAAGCAGTAACTGAAAACACTGGTGTTATCAGCGCTGCTCCAGCTACCAAGGAGAAAAATGACTGCTGCTGCTGAACCCAGGACATGGGAATAATGTAGTTACTCATTTATCATGTTATTAGGTGACTGGAGAATCAAAAGCAAAACAAAACAAACTAGAAACTAAACAGTGACTAAAGGGAGTATGAAGAGGGTTTAGGAGTTCAACTTTTCATCTGGGATTCCTACACAAGCAACACTGACTTAAATGCTCTTGTTTATTTTTTGTTAACAAATCTACATGCAAAATGCAACAGTTAAAGATAATAATTATTTTCCAATCTTGAGATCATGCTAACTACTGACTTGCTATGCACACATATGTCCATGATTTCATTATCCCCCTAGGATGGAACATTAGGCTTGAATAGCCCAGTACCACTTTCAGGACTATTACACTTCTGAAGCCATTTTTGCAACAGGAAGTGTGAACAGCCTGCCTAAGACAAGTGGATACCACAGCAAAACCCAGAACTGCATGGGCAGGTGCAGATGAAGATTTGAAGCAGATGCCTTAAGGAATACACAAAAGAAAGTACATTTTAAAAGCAATGCTTGCTGACATTTATGCTGCATTTGTACATCTGGGAAAATACATAATGTGATAGCAAAGAATATTTACTTATCATTAAAATTCTTCCTTAAACTGCAGAAACTGCTAAAAAGATACTGCATTCATGCAACAAATAAAGCAAGAAAATCTGCAAGCTCTTCTGCTTCACAGAAGAAAGTTCACACAAAGCAGACAAAGGAGAAAAAGAGACGGGAAATAAAGAAGATGATGGGGAAAGGGACTGACTGAAAAGGCATTAAAAGACGAATAAAGTGGAAGCAGTTTGAGAAAAGAACCTCAAAGAAAAGGAATAGTATCTTCTGGAATTAATCTTATCCACAGATGACTTGTCTCAGATGAAGGTGCTGTGGAGCAGCTCAGTGAGGATGCTCACTGAACAGCTGGGACCTACTTGAAGGGCAGGCCAGAGCCAAGATTTTAACCACCTTTTAAGTCCCAAATAGAGTATCCCAAAACTTTCTGTGAGAAAGTACTACTTTGTAGAGCTCCCTAGACTTTTTAATTTTAAATTAAGCTACAGCAATTACTATTTCATTGCCCTCTTATGAGTTACAATAACAATTATGAATCACCAGGCTGAATATGGTTTACTCAGCTGCTATTATCAATGAGGATATCAATTTCATAACCAGATAGGAAACATAACACTACTTTCAAAAACCAATTACCAATTTATATGTACCAAAATGAATTAAGATATGAAAACAGAAAAATACAAAGATTGTTTATTATTTCTGGAACACTGGATGACTGTTTGCCTTTTTGTTTTGACCTTGAAAGCTTCTAAATGTCAGACTGTACCTCTTGATTGTTCACTTTTTTAATAATGAATTTTTGTATAATTTGTAAGTATGAAATTCGCATCATTTCTTCGGAATTTGTTTGGAGTGCTGCTGCATGAGATTATTCTTGACCATCAGTTCGTGTAGTATCTCTTACAAATCCAGATATGCAGTTTACCTCTCTAACCTCGCATGTTCTTAAGCACAAAAAGAAAGGACATTCACTGTCCTCAAATATTTTTACAGATGTGACCATTTGTTAATTTATAAGCAGCAAACACATTTAGTTGACCTGCTCAGAGGGACAGAAGGCAAACACTATCCAGGTCATGACAGTAGAGATGACTATGTGATATCATTTTTTGGAATCTGTTTGGAATGCAACTGCATGAGATTATTCTAGACTATCAGCTCATGTAGTATATCTTTACAAATCCTGATATGCAGCTTGCCTCTCTCCCTTACATGTTTTTCGGCACAGAAAGAGGCTTTGCTTACTTCCTCAACAGATTAAATATAACTTCACATTATTATTAGTGAGAAACTCTGACACAACGCAATGATCTGGTAATCAATAGGAAAAAGGGGAAAAAAATCATAGAATCATAGAATAGTTAGGGTTGGAAAATGAAGCATACATAAAATAGGCTGTCTGAAATATTTGGGAATCAGTCCATAAATGCTAATAGTGAACTTTTGCATACCACTTATGAGAAAAATAGGGTTATAGAGAGGTTTAGTAACTTGCTTGCACTTCCCTGAACACTCATCTTCAAAGGGGGTCTGCCTGTGTCTGGGTCCCTACGCATAAAGCATCTCATCTCTTGGATCCTTTTATTCATCGATATATAATTAATGCTGAAAAACTTTATAAAAGTCTGAATTTCTAAAGGAAACAACGTCAGTGAGGAAAACTATCTTCAAACTGATTTAAATGTTCTGTGTATGCAGGTCCTTGGCTAATCTGTAGAAAACAGTGACCGTATGTACATGACAGATATTTTTATAAATAGAGACTTTCTGGAATCCTTTATCCAGCAAATGAATATAGCATCAAACGATAGAGCAGCTTTGAGCTTATTCATTTATCCATTCATTAACAGACATTATCCTCTGATAAACTAGGAGTACACAGCTGAAAGTTAGATACACATAATTCATACATGTGTCTAGTGTTCTCATTTATGTCATTTACTTCATAGACGTAGACAATGAAAATTAAGGAATTCAAAATTATGACATACAAACCATTTTTTTCACTTTTTTTCCACTTCTGTCATACAATATTATTTACTGTATTTTATTATTATATTCTAATAATAAAAATAGTAATGGTTAATACTAATCTCATTCTCCATTCACAGTCCTCAAATCTTTTCACAGATGTGATCGTTTGTAAATTTATAAGCAGCAAACACATTTAGGTGACCTGCTAAGAGGAATAAAAGGGAAACACTGCCCAGGTCATGACAGTAGAGATGACTATGATATAAGCTATATAGGATACTAGAAATACTCATTTAACATGTGTGTATCGAATACACAAAACTATCTGGAGGCCATTTCCCCAAAGCTGGTCATGCTAAAAAAGATGAGGACCATCAAAGCTGGCTATGTTAAAGAGAAAGACAAACATCAACCAGATTAAACAGTAATTGTGGAATTACAAAGAAACTTTGGAAACAAAAGAGGAATCAGCCCTGCCTCTGCCTGCCAGAATTGCCTCCCTGATGCATGGGGAGCCTGCTCATGGGTTGACATTATGGGATGCATCAAGGAGGGACCCACATGTGGTGTGTGCATACATGAACTCATGGGGTGTTTCATCACTAGCGTGTGCATCAGTAAATTGTAGCAAGTGGCATGGGTCCATACAAAGGCAGAGCCACCACATCTCCAATGGGAAGGGTGGGTACATTAGGACTACATAGGGGAACACATATGCCATGAAGAGCGACATGTGCCTGTAACCCATGCAGCTCATGAGCACTCACACGTTTTGGTGGATGGGCAGAGGCATTAGAACTTTCAGCATTAGCTAAAATGTATTTAGGCATTTGCAGATGTTAATTTAAATTTTTAAGTGCCTGATATTGTGTTACTTTGCGGATACAGCTCCTGAGTGTGTAGTTCAATAATTACCTTTTAACTACATGTCATTAATAAATCAGCAAACCGCTTCCATCCTATTTGATTTAAACTCTTTGAAATGAGCAGTTTTTCCTTTTAAAAAGCACACAAGATATCATGCCACTACAAAACCGTGTCCCTTCAAATCTCATTTTATGCTGAAGACAGGAACAGCTTTTTCACTGAATGTTCTGTTTCACTAGAATGTTTTTAGTGATTTTTTTTTACAGTGTATGAAATAAAATGATGGAAAAGCTGAACCATGCATGTGGAACTTTCTGACATAATAACTTGACTAAAAGGTAAATTCAAACAAAAGCTTAATGACAGCATTTTGGCTTAAGTGTAATGCTTGTCTAAAAAACTCATCAAAAGGGAAGAAAAGTTCAAAAAGGATTCCATTCACCAGCATGTGTTTGACTTGAAATACTTCACATTTTGTCTTCAGCGAATAAAACTGAAGTAGCCTTAGTCAGCTACTGGTGGTTTTACTAGATGATTGAGGCAATCATATTTAGTGTTACTGCCAAGAGAAACCATGTCTCCTTCACTCAGTCATGTCCTCTTTTCTTTCCCACTTGCCAGCACTAATCATCCAATCCCCTGTTCAGAAAATAGATAGTTTCTGAAGAGGAAATCTGAACTCTTTGATTTTTTCCTAATGAGTTTAACTCCCTGAAGCAGCTCATTGTGGGATACTGAGAGACTCAATAATGAGGCTGAATGCTCCTCAGGAGGCTTGTAGGAACAGATCCAGTTCTACATCCAATTCTTAATCCTATTTCTTAAAGTTTGGGAAACTTAGTTCCATTCCTACCTCAAATGTAGCAGTTGAAATAATATTTTCCTTGCTTCAGCAGATCTGGGCAGACTGCAGACTTGCTAAGTGATGATTTTGTTAAGGCTGAGTTTCAGATTAAATTCAACTGCAATTGTACCCATAAAGTCTTTATCAAATTGACATAAAACTGCATTGAAATGTGTTAGTATAATTTAAACAGAAATTCCAGTCTCACAATAACTGGATTAAAACTTGGTGTCCTGGGTTCAGCAGCAGCAGTCATTTTTCTCCTTCTTAGTAGCTGGTGCAGTGCTGTGGTTTTGACTGTCAGCCTGGGAACAACGCTGGCAATGCGATGTTTTTAGCTGCTGCTCAGTAATGTTTACTCTGACCAAGGACTTTCTGAGCCTCATGCTCTGTCAGGGAGGAGGGAAAGCCGGGACGAAGCACAGAGACAGACACCTGACCCAAACTGACCGAAGAGGTATTCCATGCTGCAGCACATCATGCCCACTACATAAACTGGGGGCAGTTACCCAGAAGAGTGAGATCACTGCTTGGGTTGGGCTAGGTATCAGTGGGTGGGTGGTGAGTGGTTGTATTCTCTCCCCTTGTTCTTTCCCTTATCATTATTATTATTGGCGGTAGCAGCAGTGGTTTGTGTTATACCTCAGTTACTGGACTGTTCTTTTCTCAATCCATGGGAGTTAGATTCTTTTGATTCTCCTCCCCATCCCTCCAGGAGAGGGGGGAGGAAAGGGGGGGAGTGAGCTAGCAACTGTGTGGCTGAATTGCTAGCTGAGTTTAAAACATGACAGTTCTTTATGGTGCCCAATGTGGGGCATGAAGGGTTGAGATAACAACAGGTCTGACCAGAGTGTGTCTAATCATATTTGTGATAAACATTCATTGTTTCAGATTAATAGTCACTCGTCACGATGCTGAATTATTGGCTCTCAAAGTTGTTGCTCTTGATGTCACAGATTCAGCATGTTGTACCTTACAGCTGCTATTTGCTGTCTTAGTGTTTATGAGCTGGGGGTCTTGGGCTAAGGTTCTTGTTTCACTGTACTTTGTGGTAATGACTTGTAATACAATAAAATCATTGATCATGAAACTGATCTGGCTTGCGTTCGCACTGTGGTCACCATCTCTATACTTTGGGAGGTATATAATAGAAGTGCTGAGCAATTACACATCTTTTTTCCCCTCCTCGGGTGGTCAGCCTATGAGGGAGACATTCCCACACACCCTGGTGACAAGTACAGCAGCTACCCAAACTTCAACTGCAACAGACAGTGCAGCTGTTCCGACTCCAAGCACAGCAGCTACAACAACCCAAAGCACAGCAGCTACACCAACCCCAGAGACAAGTACAGCAGCTACTCAAACTCTGGTCACAACAGACAGCACAGCTACTCCACCTCCAAGCACAGCAGCTTGTGTGTTTTACCCAGGACCATTTCATCTGATCTTGAGAGTTAAGCAGAGTCGTGTTTGGGTCAGACGACAATATAGGAGGAGCAAGAAATTTTCCCCGAGGCCGGACAGCCATGAGTGTCAGGGTGTGTGGGACTGTATGGGCGAGTATCTAGTCCACTGGGCCCCTCCAGTGCTTTGGAAGCATCAGAGATGGAAGGCAGCTGTATGGAGTCCCAACAACAACCTGTAGAAACTGCTGAAGGGGAGGGTGAATTATGTTGAGCCTGGTGGGTCCATGACACTTCAGGCCATCAGGGCAGAGATGCAACATACAGATGGACTCATCATCGAGGGGTGGACTAAGCAACGGGCACTATTGCCCAGTTATTAACGAGTGTGAACACTGCACACAGCCTCTCCTGTTCTGAAAGGCTGTTACAAGAGACAGAGCCTGACATCATGGACTGGATGGACTCAGCAGCTTTATAGGGATTGGCCCATGCACTAAGGAATGATATCTCTCTCCCTCTCTCTGTGGATGTATATATACATGTATATATATGAGATAAGAGTGATAATATATTGAAAATGTGGAATCTGAGCATGACGTGAATGGTATGGAATAAGGGGTGGATACTGTCCTGGGTTCAGCAGTAGCAGTCATTTTTCTCCTTCTTAGTAGCTGGTGCAGTGCTGTGGTTTTGACTGTCAGCCTGGGAACAGTGCTCATAACACCGATGTTTTTAGTTGCTGCTCAGTAATGTTTACTCTGACCAAGGACTTTCTGAGTCTCATGCTCTGCCAGGGAGGAGGGGAAGCCGGGAGGAAGCAGAGGCAGGACACCTGACCCAAACTGACCAAAGAGGTTATTCCATACAACAGCACGTCATGCCCACTATATAAACTGAGCATATTCACCCAGAAGGGCGAAATCTCTGCTCGATCAGGCTGGGTATTGGTCAGCAGGTGGTGAGCGGTTGTATTTTCTTCCTTTGTTATTTCCCTTGTCGTTATTATTATTGGTGGTAGCAGTAGTGGTTTGTGTTATACTTTAGTTACTGGACTGTTCTTATCTCAACCTGTGGGAGCTGCATTCTTTGCATTTTCCTCTCCATCCCTCTGGGAGCAGGGGGGAAGAAGGGTGGGGGGGAGTGAGCTAGCAACTGCATGGCTGAATTTCCAGCTGGGTTTAAACCATGACATTTGGGAATACTTAAGGGAAAATGTATGACTTGTTTAAATTAATACGGCTTCCAATGCTAACTCCTAAATTAAATCTTTGCCCCTGAGTTTTATTTTTCTATCCCTTCTTTCCATTTCAGAAGATGACAACTTTGTTCCACAGATGCATCCAAACCAGAGCTACGTGATAGACATATTCCAAGTCTCTGCTCCTACCTGTAAGATGCTCAGTGACCATGCTAGGTGTTGCCATTTATGAAAGTCCAGGGCCAACAGTCTACACACAAAAGAAGAGCTCACCACCAAATGGAAATTTCACCTGTGCAGAAGTCAGAGGGGTTTTAGCAATTGTCACAGCACTGTGCCACCACCTACCAAAGAACAGAAGACTTACCACAGCATTACCATTTTCCATCCAAACTGCCAGGTGCAGACCTGTTGCCTTCCTTCTCTCAGGAAAACATGCTATAGGACATACATTTAAAGAAACAGGACAGCTTTCCCCCTACATGAACAGAAACAAATCGCATGCATGACTTCCACCTCCCTCAGAAAGGATTAAAGAAAAGCATTTTAGCCCGATAGTCTTGTTACCTAGCATACAGCAAAGGAATATTAGCTGTGACTAAAGTATTGACATCATGTCTAGAGCAGAACAGGTTACCATCACCATGAACTTTAGATCTGGTCAAGGAAACACGCATAGAATGATTTGCCATGCTCCTTTTCTTCAAAAAACAAATCTCAACAGAGTTAACTTGCTGTGTAATCTCATTTAGGGCCCAATTTCACCCTCATGAACAGTTGAAAACTCATCTGATTAAAAGAGTACCTGGCTTTAGCTGTACTGAAGCCACACTTACAAAGCATTTTAGGTTTAGTCAGTTAATTGATAAAATAAAGGATTTTTCTCAGTTAAGGGACCTAGTCATAAAATATTTGGCACGTAACAAAGCCTGACATAATTTATCTTTATGGAAGGCTATACCTTTAAATTCAACCCTTAATCAGAGGATATAAAAATCTGTCACAAGAGCAGTGCAGAATTATTATCCACTGCCAACATTTGCAGAAGGTAAGGTGAGGTGGAGTTTGTAATGACTTTTTCAGTGTCGTGTTGTAAGTCAGTGGGAAAGCAGAGACTAAACGACAGTGTCCTAAAATTCAGAACACTTATGTCAGCTATTATGGTATTAAATCACTTATCTGTTCTCTGGTCTATCCCTTAGAGCAGAGTATGGAATAATGCATACAGTCACCTTGCTGTTGTCTAACAGGTTACCGCAACTTCATGTATCCACACCATGTGCATTTACCCTTATTTTGCTTTCAATATGGAGAAATCTAATTCAGTTTAAGATTCCTTCATTGCTGACTAAACTAAATCAAATTTGCTTTAGGTTTGCCTAAAACAAGAGCTAAGAGCAAAGTCATAAACAAAACTGCAAGTCGGACACTATGCTGTAACTTGGTAAAGAACAATAACTTGGTGAACAGGATAAATCCTTACTTTGATGAGGTAAATCTCACTTTGCTCAAGACCTAAAAAACCTTACCAAAGCACTAACATTTTTTATATTGACTGATTACTGACTTATCCATCACTGAACATCACTATTTTGATCACTGATCTGTGCTTTCCAAAGCGTGTATAATGCGCATATATATGAGCATATTTTATGTACATAATGTATAGACAAATATAATGTATAACGTACACATCACCACATCACTGGAATTGCCAGCCCCAGATTTTTATGCGCCTGCATCTTGCAACCTTACTGAACAAGGAGACATTCTTGCAGAGGGTAAATATCAAGGGGGGCATACAACACAAACATTTGAACCTTCAAAACATTTATGCAGAGACAAGGAACAAAAGCAGATTTTAACTCTTCCCCTTCTGCCTCCCCAGTTCGCCTAATCTCACCTTCTGGAACCTGTGTTACTTTTTGTACTAAAGGATATAAAGAACTATTTTCTAACTCGTCCATTTTCACCTCTAAAAAAAATGCTTGTTACCCATAGCGTCAGCAAAAGAAATCCTGTTTCTTAAGCAACAGACTGGACAACGAACAACAGCACATATTACAATGGCTAAAGAAGATAGGCTAGATAGGATGCAGGTCTCTCTGTGTTTGTATTTATGACAGTATAAGTTGGATTATTCCACGTACATGGTGCTTTCTATGAGCAAACACAAACAGATGTCAGAAGGAAACACATTTCTGTTCATTCAGTAACAGCAGATGGAGGATCATCACAGAGACTGCAAGGTAGGGCATTCATTTAATACTGGCTCATACTTCCTGATCATGCTCATGCTTACTTCATATTCCCTGTGAAACACATCCTGTGTTTCTCTTACCCCATTTTTTTGCTTGGAATCATAAAATGTGAATACTTTAATGCACTAATCTAGAGACAAGCCACAGACAGAATAGTTTTCCATCACGTTAATTAATGTATACCACACTGTCTGGAGTTCCCAACAGTCACAGTTTCTATTTATTGGGAAACCTTTAACTCTCAGTGAGGAGGATCATTATCTGATACTCTACAAGTGAAGTGTCTGATGAGAAGAGCATGATTAATCAGAAAGTATTCTGAACAGCTAGGCTCTTGGTGACAGGCCAATAATCAAAGAGGCAATAAGAATGTGCGCTAAAGCAATTTTGTGATTAACATATACGTGATTCTGGACACTGCTGCATGCAAAGTAAAGTGTTGAGGACAAGTAGACAAAAAAGGAACAAAATTCTTCATTTCCATCATTTTTAAAATGAAAGCTGAACTGAGCAGTATAAAGCTGCAATCACCTTCTGCCTTTAGCCTATGAGAGCAGCTGATGCACAACCTACTAAGTAATGAATTTCCTTTTCCTAATTCCAAAACTACTGATAATCCTTATACATTCCCTCGCAGCACAGAGTATGTCATTTATTAAAATTTTAAGAAGTTTTATATTTAGTTGCATGAAAATCTGGGCTAGGCATGGCAAACAGGCAATGACCAGCGTCAGCCTGACAAAAAGTCTCTGCAAAGATCTTCTTGAGAAGTGACAAAAGATACATTTTCTCACTGTGCTAACCTGATGATTTCTCTTGTTACCGTTTTCTTTGTTCATTTCCATCTATGAACTGAGATGGCAGTTCATCTTGCTGTCTTCCAGGCACCCTAACTGATAATCATGACAGGGTAGTGATTCTATTCATCTGTCAGGGACACTTGGAAGAGATGCAGAAGGTGAGCATTAATGGTATACTCACATCCAAAGGCTTCTCTCGTAAGGAGGAGAGAGCAGGTAAAGCACCAAACCCCATAAGTTTTTACTTCTTTTGGATCACAGATCTCCTGCGTGTTCCTCATCATCCCTAAAACACCTGCTACAATATTATGGCAAGAGAAGTAAAAACACGATCACTCAGCTTATAAAAATACGTGAAGGTATGAAAGAGTTATTGCAAAATTAAGCTAGGCTATTACTTTTTATATTTTCACAGTAAATAAAACACACTTTAATCCTTTCTCGCTGGCTACATTAGGATCTGAAAGCATACACACAAGTAGGTTGCTGTGAAGTAGTGCCCTGCAAGTTTGTGCCTTAACAAACACCACAGCAACTTTTTGTGTGCCATATGCTAAGAAGGGGAACGGTGGCTATATATATGTTATAGGTACTTTCACTTTTGAATTAGTAGGTCTATGCCTACAGGCAAATGTATCTCAAAAATCACTTGAGACAGATTCTCCATTTCTGTAATCCTTGTAGAGCCCTTCACACTGGCAGAGTGGGTATAAAATACAGCAGCACTTTCCAGCCACTTTGTCTTCATTTTGTACAAACGTAAGTGACTGCAAAGGTGCAGAGCAATGGAGAACCTGGCACTTTATAAATATTAATTAGCAAAGAATTACACTGCCCCTTTGTGGTGCTAAGCATTATCATTCCCATTTTATAAATGGTGCTGCAGTCACAGAACAAGGTTAATTTACTAGTTCACAAGAGCAGAGGACAATGACAGAGCCAGGAATAGAGCACAGGCACCTCTGAGCTAGTTGATAATCCTGTGAGCCCCACAGTTCCACTTTTTTTGTGTTTACCTTTCTTACTGTGTCTGTTTCCCAAAACAGCTAAAATGACATCATATTGCTGTTTCTTTACCTGGGGAAAACTGTGAAGATTCCCTGCAGCAAAAGCTGTCAGTGTCACAGCACAACACAATCAGCCAGAGATGGAATCCCCTGGGACAAGAGGCATGACAGCCAACAAGCAAAACTAGCAGCTTTAAGGGGAGGTTTGTTGACAAAAGGTTGCTTTTAAAATAGGTATTGTCATGTTAATTGTGGTATTTCTATTGACTCTCCAACATTAAAAGGCTTAAGAACACAGCCTGTACAATCTAATCACAGAGTCATATTATAAATTGTAGACAAAACTGAAAAGATGCAAAAGGTTCATGAAATACTTCAAAAGGATGATGAAGCACCCAGAAACACTATTTTAATGAATCTTGGGTTTTCGCAACTGGACAATGCAAAGCTTGTCTGTGCTCCGGCCAGAAATACTGGGGTTGAGGGAAATATATAAATATAAAAGCAACTTCTCAGAAAAAAAGATGTTCTCTGAGTATTTGACAATACCTGTCACATCAAGGCATTTATCTATAGAAGAGACATTGAAAATGAAAGGTTTAGGAACAAAACAAAACCACACAATTCTTCTCCAAAGACTATATCACATTCCTATTTCAGAGATGGTCTGTGTCATTTTTATTTCTTCATTTGAATAGACTGACAATTACCATACTAGAATTCCAATACCAGAAGTCTCTGTTAATTTGAAACGCACAAGGACAGAACATTGGTGTTTCCAGACTTCATTCAGAAAATCTCAGTCACACTTCTCTATTACATGGTAGCTCATAGAATAGGATCATAGAATAGTTAGGGTTGGAAAGGACCTTAAGATCACCTAGTTCCAACCCCCCCTGCCATGGGCATGCTACCTAATTTCACGCTGATGCAGAAATTTGAAAGTTCAGATGAAAGGACACCACCATCCACGAACAAATACAGGAGTTTATTCCAACACTTCTGGAATAAGCAAGAGGACACTATTCTAAACACAATTTAATATTCAAGAGAACTGTCTGATAAATTCTAAATGGCCAAAATTCAATGATTTGAGGATGTCTGAAAATACCTAGTTATCCTTACCTAGCACGAACTGCTAAAATGCAAGAACAGAATGAGGAGCAGCTGTTTCCTTTCTTATCTCTACTGGTGGTAATGAAGTATCAGCAAGGAGGTCTACAAGTACTTCTCCTATTCCTGCAGCAACCAGAAAATAGAACTAAATTTAGCACTACTCAGTCACAAAGTAGTTGGGTGAAGAAAGAAAATCAAATATAAAGCAATAGTGGTTTGTATCCTACCAGCAGTTACCTAAAAGAAAACTTACAGGAATTTGCACAAAATGCTGAAGTGACAGATCTGAACATTCACTTGTATTACCTAACCACTGCAAGTCTAAAAGTAAATATATTAATACCAAACTGTTTCTCTTGATATACAATTGCATCAGCTCTCCTTAGATTTGAGTGATAAACCATAGTCAGTAGGAAGAAAAACTGAAGCAAATTGATGTGAAGCAAGACTGAGGTAAATTGAAAACTGGCTGAATGTCAGGGCCCAGAGGGTGGTGACCAGTGCCATGAAGCTGTGTTTGAGGTCAGTAACTGGTGGTGCACCCCAGAGGTCATAACTGGGTCCAAAATTGTTTAACATCTCATGAATGATCTGAATGATGGAGTCGAATATACCCTCAGTGAGTTCACTTATGGCACAAACTGGGAGGAATGGTTGACAAGCCACAGGGTTGTGCTGTTATTCAGAGTAACCTCAAAAGGTTGGAGAAATGGGCTGACAGGAAGCTAACGGAGTTCAACAAGGATAAGTGCTAAGTCCTGCACATGCAAGGAACAACCCCAGGCACAAGTACATGCTGGTGGCCACCCAGCAGGAAAACAGCTTTGCAGAAAAGGACCTGGGGGTCCTGGAAGAAACAAAGCTGAACATGAGCCAGCAATGTCCTCTTGCAGCACAGGCAGATAATGGTATCTTAGGCTGCATTAGACAAAGTATTGCCAGCCCGTCAAGAGAGGTGATTATTCCCTTCTGCTTGGTACTGGTGCGGCCATATGTGGAATACTGTGTCCAGTTCTGGGCTCCACAGTAAAAGAGATATGAACATACTGCTGTCAAAAGTTCATGGCAGCCATATGACCATAAGGTGATACACATAGCATAAAAAGATCATAGAGCATGAAAAGCCATTATTTGACTCTTCAGGGACATCAAATAACGATATAGAACCGAGGCTTAATTTTTCCATCATCTGCATATTACTTCCTGTATTTGAGAGGAATAGGGTACAATGTAGAGATATTTCAAGAACTAGTGACATGTAATGGTCTCTCTGATGGTCCTCCACTTCCTGGGAATAGCTGGGACTTGGCAGAAAAACAAGAATCCAACTCTTACACAGGGAGAAACCCCAGCTACCCTAAGTTAGGAACATCGCTGTTTTCCAGACAGTTACAAAACTGGGACACAATGAGCTTTAGGATTCTGTACTGCATTCATCTTAAATAGAATTTCTGTTGGGAGAAAAGGCATAACGCTGATGTGTTTGATACCACTGAAAATCTTTCTCTCAACTAGCAATGATCAGGTACTACATTTCTGAAAGTGACATCTGGATGACAATATCAATAGGTTTGGTGGACACTTGGTTCTACAGTTACACATGTCATTTAAACTACTCAGTTTTATCTGCCTAAGCAAACAAGCAAGCAGACTACCTAGAGTAATGTATCTTATCCCTGGTGTTATTTACCTGGCATTCCCAGACCAGACATTAGAAGAAATGGTTGGTTGTTTCATGACAAGATTCAACAGCTAAATGTCAGCTGGATGATTAGAATTTCTTTGTTGATCGTTAAGCAGTTTTTGAACATGATGGAATATAGTGAATAATCTCCAACATTGCTTTTACTTGTAAAATTCCTGCAATGAGTCAATAAACATTCATCTGAAAAGGAGTAGGGGACACATTAACACTCCAGCTAGGCATTTCTTAAAATAAACAGAAACTACAGTACGAAAGATTAGATTAACACTGGAGGTGCAAAGAAACACATACTTCCAGGTTTTGCCCTTTGCATCCAGTATTTGTTTAATTCAAGTCACTGGATCTGCTCTTTACCTTATCCAGCTCTCACCTTAAGCAACCTCTGTGATTTATCTCCTGGGTCTCCATTTGTTTCTTGGATCTGACAGTGTGAAAATACAGCAATGTTGTTTTGTGAAAGATCTTTCATACCAAATGTATCTCAAGGACAGCACTCAGAATTAAACATTCCATTGCAATACAGAAGAAAGATGCTTTGCTGCAGATTTAATCTGAAAAGCAGTAAGAAAAACTGTATGAGGAACCTGCATGTTTACTGTGTCTTGCTATATATATTTAAAGCTCTCAGTTTTCCAATAAATGCGCACATCATTCCCTAATAAAACTAGTCCTGCTAAATGCATCTGAAAACTAGCTTGAGCAATGCACTGAACTGTCTTTTCATATACATGAAACACACCTGCAGTACCAAATGAAAGAAACAGAAGTAATAGGGATCTGGTATGGTTCTTTACATATCTGCAAGCTAGGATCCTCTCTTAAAAGGAAGAAAAAGTTATTTTGACCAAAAAATAAAGATAATGGTCTGGGTCCTGTCAGCTGCCAGAGCTTGACACAGTCAGAAAAGCAACATAGCATACTTCATGGACCCTAGTTCCAGAGCAAATCGATGTCAGTTCTCTACACAACACGGCCTACTGAAGGAATAAATTGAGCATTGTCTACACTCTCAAATGCAGGTAAAAAACCCATGGTGTGCTTTAGTACTTCTTCTTTTACTAGAACTTGTAGCCATATTCTGTGGTCCCTGAAAATTACTCCCCAGCTATCATATCCCTAATAGCAGCTATAACTCTATTAATGTATCTTACTTAACATCATAAATTCATTATTAAAAGATTAACACCTACTTAATGATGCCAATTACCTTTTATACTTTCTTTCATGATTCCTCAAATACTTGAGCCTTTTTTAAATGTCTACAAAATCTTTCCTGAACATTTTTTCTTCTTCATTATGCCACATAAATCTTCACTTGAATTTAGCCACTAATTCTTATGTAGTTTGCTACATCCTTTTCACCTCTTGAACTTCCCTCCCTGCAGCACCCATCTTCTTTCTTGAAGTTAGAATTGCCCTTTTTAATAGGGAACACATCTCTGTTCAGAGTTTATCCTCTTCAGTAACATGATGACAAACATTTAAAAGAAAATGAGAAGCTGAAGATTCTGTAGGAAACAGATGATTGAAATTTCTCTAGTATTTTTCAATATAATAAAAAATTGGCAGCTGGTTAAAACAAAAATCAGTGAAATATAAAAGCTGAATATAACACAATTTCATATCAGAGGGTTAAATAACATCATCACTACAAGTACAACAACAAAAGAGAATGTAGTTTGTTTAGTCATATTGGTTTGTGCTATGAGGTACCATATCTTGCTAATTCCTTCCCAGAAAAGGCGGCAGGACTGTCCAACATTTCAGTTTTCAAGCTCCCTGTTAACAGTCATTTCAAGAATGTTTGATTTAATCAAAGGCTAATGATTCTTTAGTGGAGACTGCATGTCTCTCCAAGCTGATTACAGTCACATTTTGACTTTAGACAAACTCATGCTCAATTGCTCTGCACCTTTTGTATCTAGTGTTCCTGCACAAACAAGGTACAAAGTTAGAAAATAAACATGGTTACGTTTTAAACCTCTGCAAGGAGAGTGCAAATGACCATATAGAGAAGTCACAGACCCATTGTATCAGGAAGCAGCATTACACCCCACGTTGTAGAAGATACTACATGAGTGCCAGTGACTAATATTTTACAGGCGATACTTTTCTATGTAAAATCACATCAGTGCATTCACAGAGCTGCAATACAGATGAACAGTTTGGGCTGTCACTTCTTCAAATGCTATAAACTCCCACTATTGGTTTCAGGATTTCACAGGCTGACAGCTTTTCCTGTGTCACTAATGGGCACAGAGCCTCTGGGATAATTATTCATTTCATGCAGGCTCTTTCTATTCCTGTAATAAAGATATTAAAAAACAAACATTGGCTGCAGATCCACTTCATGTAAAAAACCCCACAGTCGTTGCCTTCACCCAGAAGCAGAAACAAGCAGATGGTGACCTCAGTATTAATGGCTCATAGAAGACAAAATTCCCATTGGCACAGAGGGGTCTGTGACACTGTAAAGAGCACATGGCATTTCATAAAGCCAGTGCTGAGCACCATAACAGTGTCCTTCCGTTGATGCTCAGGGGAAATTCATCAGCCCAGGACAGTGGTCCTAGATGTAACACCCCTGTGCTTCCCAGTTTATGATCCCATTTCTCTCTTTCTGGCTTCAGTGTGCGAATGTGGGCAAGTCTCCTTTTCTGCACGCATATCACACAAACTTAGAGCCTCAATAAATGCTAAGCAGCAAGAACTGTTCTAAGGCTGTGGCTGAACTGATCTACTTTACACCAGTATTTCACCCAAAAGCAAACTAAGAACTGTGGATTTGACACTGCAGTCCAATACTGAGAAACACAACAACCAATAAGAATTAAGTACTATGGAAACAATGGATACAAACATAAGCAACACACTTTTGGAAATGAACCTCAGCAGCTGCAATTGCTGTTAGTAAGTTAACACTGACAGGACCACCTCACCTACCTACTGATACGTCAAGGAAAGGAACAATAATGCTGTCCTACTGCTTCTTCATTCTTCAGCTTTGAATTACACCTATTCAATATTCAAATATAATAAGCCTCTTTTCCTGCCTCCTTTAAATGACATAATATCACTAATACAATGTAAAAATGGTAATGTGCTTCTGAATTTAACTTGTGGTGCTGGTGTTGCACAAATATTGTGACTAAGTAACCACAAAGGATGTAAAGGGTATTTTATTTCAGTCAAAACTAATTTCACTCTCTCACAGTCTTTCTCTTATGGATTTAACTCATTCATTCTTTATAATCATTCTTTCCTATCCATATATTCACAAGCCCTAAGCAGTCAGGCCATGATGGACAAGGACAAAAGTGTCAAGTCCTCATAATGTCTTCCAGGTCCTTCTGACACTGGAGATACTGGTCTAATGTTTGCATGTGCCTTGTACACCCTTGGCTTACAGCTCTTCAACCTTACAACTGACAACAACTGTGAAACAGTGTCTCTTCATATTGTCCTACCTGTCTGAATCAACAGGCAACATTGATGATTTACTCACTGTTTTGTCTCTTTATCAGGGTGTTTTACAGCTCCAACTCTTTATCTTCCTGCAATAGTTTCTTTAGATGAGAAAAGCCCAGCAAGAATATATTGAAAGATGAGGCCGAGCCTTTTTCAAAAGGTCCTGTGAAGAGGGCTTTGCAGAGAACAACAAAACCTAAGTGGCTATATACACATTGCTACAGCTCAGGGGTAGTAAATGATTTGAAAGGAGTCAGGGCTGGATGGATCATCCTGCTGCACTTCCTGATTTGTTAGTAATCAGAAATGGCAGTCTTTATGCTGATGCGGTCCCCAAGCACTTAGAGCCAGATGCTCTGAACACCTGTAGTTCTGAGATCACCTGCCAGCAAAAGAATAGAGAGATCATTTGCTGGACATGGCAAGGGCACCTGCTAATCAGATGCACTTCTGCATAACAAGTGACTTTACCACATTCCCTAAAGCCCTAAGTAATGTCACGATCTAAAAAACTCCTATTAATTTTTCATGAAGATTGTCTCACTTGGGTGTGATTGTGCAAGTCCATGAAAGCTACAAGTGGGTGGGAGAAAACCCAGAGCTGAGCTGCAAGAATTGGAATGAACTTGGAAAAAAATTCCATCTTACTCCTAAGCAACAATATAAATACTACTTTAGACCCACATATGGCTGAGAATTCTACCCTCAAGACACTAGATTCTATTTTCTCTCACAATCCACACATCCTAGCAGATTTTGTGAAGCATGGGAAGAATCCCGCTGCCCACAACTGGTCAAAGTCAACTATATTTCTTAGGTTTCTTTCCACTTGCACCCTAAAGAACGGAACTGCATATTTCAAACAAGCTGAGTCATCAAACGCTTTACAGACGTAAGCACATAAGCAGAAAATTAGCTAAGAAAAATACAGAGGCCATAAAAGGGAAAAAATTGCATTTTCTGTAAAAGTCACTGAAAGCTGACACAGCGTCAGTGCTAGAAGGAAGCACTAAGATAGCAGAAGCTGCAGAGTGAAGCTTTCACTTTCAGGAATTTATTGCGAGCTCCACCGTCATGCCAAACCCAACAGAGAGCCACATCAATGGTCAGCTGAGGGTGGCCTTTACAGACAGGAACTATAAAAATAGTAAATTCCCAGAAATTATTGATTTGTAGGAAGCCAGCACTGGTTAAAGACTTGATGTGGATCTGCCTAGACCTTCCTCTATAGAAAGATAACATAATAAGACAAAAGGCTTTTATACCGAAGAAAGGACAGGTTATATAAAAAAAATGTAAGTAACCCAGCCTTTAGGTTGCAAAAAATTCAAAGTGTCCACATCAGACAGAATGAAAACAAAACAGTTTCATAAACAACTCTCCCCTCTGCTCATTGTGTCCTTGGAGACAGATCCTTGCTTATAGGCATAGCTTTGGAGAGCTCAGTGGCTTTCTGAACTCCATTGAACTTGCCTGTCTCCTCTGATCCCGAGGAAGTTCACTCAGTTACCTCTGGGTCCTGCTGACCACTCCTCTGAGCAGCCTCTGTCCCTCTGGGCTGCCCCAACCCAGGCTGCACCGTGACTCTCCTCCTGCCAGCCCTGGAACCACATCTCCCAGAGAGGCCTCGCAGTTCCCCAAAGCTGCACCCACCCCCTGTTGTCCTTTCCAAGGGCTCTCCTTTTCTAGCTACTTCTTGAAAGGACACAGCATGCAACTGAGAACACGCACACAAAACAAATACCATCTGTCACATTGGGGAATTTTAATTTGTGTATGCATTGACCTGAGACAAGCTCTGTAGGCAAGAACTGAACTACATGCAATCTCTCTGCCTGAGCTGAGAGGAACAGTAATAAATTTGCCTCCTCTAAGCTACTTTCTTCAGATCTTCTAATAAATACAAGAAGAAAATAGCTTCTGCAGACCATATATTCTACAATGGGGTGAATTATGTTTGGAGCAAGCAAGCCAAACAGACTGATGTAAGTACTTGGGGGCAAGATCTCCGCAAGCATCCCTCTTACATAGGTGAAGTTACACCACAATTATACTAAAAATATCAGTCATCAATTCCACATTGATCACACAATGGATATGAATGGATATCACAATATGCTGTGCTGATCATGTCACAGGCACACATCTAATGGTGCACTGAATGTTTCCCTATGTAATGGCTTGATAAGCGATCTTTTCATATAGCCAAATCAGCCCCCATCATCTGAACTGCGGTTGTAGAGTGGCTGTCACATCACCCATAGGTTGCGTGATAGTGATGGGAGGAGTAGAGGTTATTGAGGAACAGGATGACAAGCAGTAGACTGCCAGCACAAGTTATCTCACCTATAGGCCATTGACTCTAGTGTTCTGAGAGGCCCCTGAGGAGACTGATGGGAGCAAGCCAGATTAATTGTTTTGATATGACAGATTTGATCTGCATGACGGAAGCTTCACACCTGCCCTATGGTGAGAATTAATGTGCTATGATTCAGTCAAATTCCCTATACCATATTCAATCACAACTGCTCCCCATTAAGTGATGAATTCAATAGAGGCAGCAATGTGAGGAAAAAGCCCAGTTGTGCACAAATCATTGACAATCCTGAAAAGAAAGTTGAAAAAAAAAAAGATTTAGGAGTCCGACTCTTATAGGCCTGGCAGGAAACCTGCTATAAATTTCCTGTGCCTAAGGAATGAAAGATGCCAACTTTTCTGGAGAATTGGGATAAGAAAGCCAGTTCTTTTTTGGAAGCTGTAGCTGGGGGTACACTAAAATAGTTCTTAAATTAGAAGATTAAAACTTTGGCACACTCTACTCGAGCCTCTGGGCAATGATGACCTACTACTTCATCTTAAATCCGTCCAAATTCAGGCCAAAACAGATGATCATTGTAGGTCCCTTCCAACTGAAATCTTCTCTTGTCTTTTCTTGTCTTGTCTGTATCTAAGGTTGCATGAGTTTGAATCTGTTTCAAGATAAAATCTCCCTCTTTTGTAGGGAGCCATACCCTGATTTCATACTAAAGAACTGAATTACAAAGGGATGCCAACTTCATTAACTGGGAGATTTCTGCCCCCTGGCATGTCTTTAGCAAACTAGGTATTTTTACCTCAATCAAATCTTTTTCAACATCCATTGGCACTGGAATCTTCTTCCACTTTAAAATTAGAAAAAAAAAAAAAGGAAAAAAACCCCAACAGGTGGATGACAATAATAATTCAGGTAAACTCCAGAGAGGATCACACAAAAATGGAACCCCAGTAGAAAAGACCATTAAAAAATGTTGGCAAAGTAATAGTTAAGCAAATGATCAGCAAATCTGGAGAATATGGAAACTGCTGCACCGTTGACTTTGTTCTTTAAAATACAGATGTGGAAATATGACAATAATGTAGATGCAGAGAGGAACTGCAGCTTGAATTGTGAAAGGATCTTGGTCTTCATTTCTTCCTAGAGTTTCCACTGAGACAGTTGTCTATGACAGTGCTTAGTTCCACTTAGAGGGGTTTTTGCAGTCTGACTTGTGCAGCAGGACAGAGGTTGTAACTCTCCTCAGACCATTCTATATAGAATACTGAACAAGCCATCACATCTGTAAGATGGAGGAAATGAGGATCAGACCTCTAACCAGTGGATTTAGAGGTAAATTTCTCATAGTTGTCATTCTCACACTTTAAACTGCCACAAGATACTCTGAGGAGTCTCATTAACTATGCAGCAGAGACATTTCATCAGGTATCTCTCTACAAATACTTCTATTTAAAAGCCTGTTCACTGCTATCACCTGATAATCACTACATAAATTTGACTGAGACCTGGATAGCTACTGCCATTCCTGTTACAGTAACAACCCTATAAACACACAGAAGTAGTAGACAGATATCAGCTGATAGTTTGTCAAAATATTTCCAACACCAGCTACCAGAGATAAAGCTTCTGCCTCAGACAAACCTTTTGCCATGACAGCCAGATGATGATACTGAGACAGCCTGTACCATGCAGCAGCACTCAAGCTATCTGATTTTGATAGTCTGACAAGCAGCACCAGAGGTGTCTTTCTTTACTGTGGATTGTGACCAGTTCACTGCAGTCAATAAGTAGGAGAGATGTAAAAGGACCCTTCCATCAACAGCAGAACAAAGAGGAGCTGAGTAAATTCAAGAAGGGAGCACAGTGCTTCTCTGGGCCAGAAATTCGTGTTCCACAGCATTTTACCAGAGACACCTCTGAAAAGCTGAGAAATAAGCGATACTGAAAGCTGCAATTCTTTTAGCCTTCTTTTCTTCCTTTGAAATTGAATATATTATGATACAACCAACCACAGCAGAGGAAGTGTTTTATTAGCGTACCTCTTCAAGCAAGCATAGCTTTATTATTTGAGAGCTCAGAAAAGAGGTGAGAAATGTATCCGTTTTGATCAAGATATGCTATGTGTCAATTTTGTAATTAATTGCAATTTTGTCTAATAACCTTTTTGTCTCGAGCTAAGCAGCTGTGAAAATGGAGTCACAATACTCTACAGTAAACCAACTGCCTCCTCTTTGAGATGCACGTAATTGGCATGTCAGGTGACAATGTGACAGCTATATTGATATCACAGCCAGAAGTGGTACAAGCATCCCTGCAGCTAAGACGGCTTTTCTCTTGTTACCCTTTATATTGAACAGGAAGTCAAAGAAAGTGTAAGACTCTGTGCTTCTGGCAATGAAAAATTACAGACTCATTCAGTAATTTCTTAAAACTCCAGCAAATTGTCAGTACAGAAATCTGGCAGGTGGCGTGGCTATCCAGCTCTCATTAATCTGCCCTCTGGCATGTGTCAGTGCTCTGAGAGAATTTTGTATTATGCTTTAATAAAGCTTTCCAAGATGTATTGAATGCGTAAGTAATTTTTCACGGAAGGACATTTGTGTGGTAGTCCGTAGACAAGGGCTAATTATTTTTACCTTGACTGTTTTTTAAAGAATATCTGGCTTCAACAATGCAAGAGCAATATTTTGTCAGCACTCTGCCTCCTGTTGCTAGATTAGTTCGATGTTTAGAGGGCAGTAAACAGTACATACAAGTCCACTTAGAAATTTAAATCAATCCACTCCTCTAAGTCATCATTCATCTACAAATTCCAAAGTATTAATGAACAAGAAACAGGGTTGAATTAGATAGAAGCAGCATCTAGCTCCCTCAATTGAAACTCCAAAGAATATATTCAGGGAAATGTTACTTTTTATTTCCACAGTTGCTTTTCTACTAAACAGTTAATCAGCATTTCAAAACAGTAAAATATCACTGAGAGGAAGGAGATGGGAAGAGGACTATACCCCCAGTACCTCCATGCCGGTGCATACAGTATTTTTAGCCCAATATTGGACTTTCCTAAGTCTAATGTAACATCTATTTTGTCCTCTTTCCCTATCATTAACTGGGTCCTGTTAGAAGAATCCTAATGGCATTGTTTAGAAATGTTCCACTTCTATGATTTTCCTTATTAGAATCACTGCCCTCTGCAGAACTATTGGTGTGATTCTAATTAGCTTGCAGCGCCTTCAATTAGAGAATCCAGAGTTGCTCCAGTTAAAACAAATCCTGAATCCACCACTTTAAAGATAAATGAAGCCTCAGTATTCTGACTGCTCATTTCCAATACAAATTACATTTTATATTGAGAAAGGAGAAGTGTGAAGTCACAAAACTGTGCCAATTCAAATGCCTATGGCACACACAAATGAAGTGCCAGTTAAATAGGTCTGATAAATTCCAGTATTTCAGAAAGGTCATCTATTTTGTTTCTGCTGTGCATGGGCAGTTTGCCTGGCTTATTTAGTAGAGAAAAAGCAGGTCATATTTTACAGAGTGAGAACCATCCGAAGAAAGGAATAACCATTTAGCACATCTGCCAAGCAGAAACACCAGAAGGAAACATTTTCATGATCTATTTCATACACTTCTCTGCAATTATATTTTCTTTAACAGGTGCACTGCAAGACAAAAGCATTCTGTCAATTCACTGTAGATGAAAATCAATAGATCAAGTACACCACAAATTCTCTTCTGCTTGCTTTGTAGATTTTAAGGAGCTATATAGCTACATCCGAGTCCTTGTTGCCTCCTTCTCAAACATGTTTTGTCATCCTTCATATATGAATCTGTGAACAAATTTCATGCTTACCCAATAGAAGCATGACAGGCTAGACCATGACTGTCAGAAGGTTTATTGTGCAGAACTGTGTCCTTTAAACTTCACCACAGCTAAATGAAACAGCACATACCCTACCCACAACACATACCTCTGCCCTTCAGGCAGATGTATCCTAGAAACTACAACTGGTTACTACATCTGTCTTCCTTTTCCATATTCCTTATGATGGAATCTTTGAAGAACTAATTTCTGGATTCTTTTATGGATTTATTTTCTTTTTCCTCTATGAGAGATTTAAGGCATGGGGGATTTCTTCTTTCGTTTTTAACATATGATCCAAAGACTGAATCAAGTGAACACTTGTTTGTCTGCCTTCAATTCCTCTGTACAGTAAAAATAAGTTTCAAAAGACACTCACTTTCCCATTTCTAATTTCCCATTACTGTTAGCAAGCACTGTATCCTACCCAATACTGTGAAGCTGGTACTACTGGTTGATAGTTCGAGCAAGCAGAACTTAGCTATATCCTCCAAGGATTTGTTTATCAATGAGATATTTGAGCTAAGTAACATTTAAGCAACCACAAAACAAGTTATTGAGACAGTGCTTATTCTCATAGCTTCACAGGTTCCTCCTTATTCACGTCTCATATGCCTAGCATGTCTGTCTCAGTTCCATCATTTTAGACTTCCTCTTGGCACAGGGTATACTTGCCCTATCTGAACTTTCCTGAGAAAAATGTGGTCAAGTGTTCTCTTTTATGTATAAATGTGCCCTGAAAACTCCACAGAAAAAGAGCTCTGAAAAAATTTACACATTCCCCTGATTTTAGATGACTTGAAAAATTCTTATCTACATATCTTGTAATTGTTGATTTGACATAAAATGTAATTTTAGGTGAACATGTGAATTATAAATATTAATGCTCTCCTAATGACACAGAGAGCACTAAAAGCCCCAGAGAATAGCTCCTTTTAGTGTGACACTAGTAACAGTAGCCAAAAGATGTACTTGATCTCTGCCCTGTCAACTGATGTTCTTTCGGACGTGTATTCATTACACAGCCCTGTAAACACAGGTCTGAAATTTACAACAGAATTGGAATAAAAGGATCTGAATAGTTCATGGTGGATAGTGGGGGGGGGGGGGGGGGATATTTTTCAACTTTCCCTGTTGCCTTTAAACAATAAACTGCCCATCTTGCCTTCTTAATGGGATTGGTTCAGATATTGTTTGCAAACAAGGTGCTTCCACGTGACCTTGTTTACAAAAAAGAGGATGTGAAGGCTGAAGGCTGCCTTGCCTGCAGTGAGCATGAGATGATGGAATTCAGCATCCTGAGAGGAGGGAGCACAGCAAAAATCACGGTCGCAGCCCTGGAGGTCAGCCTTTTCAGGTATCTGCTTGACACAGCGCCATAGGAAAAGGCCCTGGAAGAAATAGGGGTCCCAGAAAGCTGGTTGATATTCAGGGATCACATCCTCCAACCTCAAGAGCAGTCCATCCCAATGAGCAGAAAGCCAGGCAAAAAAAATTAATGAGGCCTGTATACATGAACAAGAAGCTCCTGGCAAAACAAAAAGGAAATATATGGAAGGTGAAAATAGGGATGAGGAACCTGAGAGGAATATAGAAACACTACCCCAAGCATACAGAGACACAGTTAGGAAAGCCAAAGCCCACCTTGCATTAAACATGGTGAAGTCTTCTACAAGTGCAGAAATAGCAAAAGGGAGACTAGGGAATATGTGGACTCACTGTTGAATGGGGCAGGGCCCCTGGTGACACAGGACATGGAAAAGACTGAGGTATTGAAAGCCTTCTTCACCTTGGTCTTTAGTAAGACGAGTAAGTCAGAAATTCAAGGACTTGGAAAACAGGGAGAAAATCTAGGGCAAGGAATATTTACCCTTGGTGGAAGAGGATGAGGTTAGACAATACTTAAGCAATCTGTTCATACGTAAGTTCATGGTCCCCCATGAGATGAACCCAAAAGTGCTGAGGGATCTGGCTGATGTTGAGGCCACTCTCAGCTATCTTCGAACAATCATGGCAATTGGGAGATGTGCCCATTATTATTATTGTCACATTATGCAGTCTCTAATTTTTTAAACTACATGACTCAGAGAACATTTACATTAAGAACGCTGGAAGGGGAAAGATTCAGTAACAAAACCAGGGATACCAGTGACTTTTAGGACAATTAACTTGAAGAGGTTAGAAATATTATATTGGCACTACCACACTATTATGGGTACTTACCAGAGTCTGTCTAAAATCCGGGTTGTTGGAATCAGCATTCTTACTTTCTAACTTTTCTTCAACTCACTGAAAATTCCTAGTTTACTGCAGAAAAAAAAACAGAACACTTTTGGAACAAGAGCAGAGAAGATGCATCAGGTATAGGTAGGTAATGATGTTTACAGCACTGCTGTTCTTTCTACACTTCATTAAATTTTCACATTTATAAGGTCTCATATGGAAGAGGATCAATTCAGATATGGGCAAAACAAACTGGCTTCTGTTTTATAGCTACTACAGATGTTTTACATCCTCTAAAGACTGAAAACAAAGCTGTTGCCGTCTAAACAACCTAAATGAAAGCAACATTTGCTCAGAGGACAGGTATTTATTATGTTAGGGGTACAATAATCAGGGGGATTAAAAGAACAAAGGTTAAGATCATGATGCTCAATCTCAAAAATTGCACATAACAGGTATCCAAGAAAAAATAAAATCATAAGATTAAAGAAGTTTTCTTCTTACATCAATCTGATGCATGAAGCATTCCCATTCTTAGGCTTAGGGTTGGAAAAGGGTCTGTCCACACAGCTGAAAAACACTGCTGGGACTGTCCTATATACACAGACTGACAGAAGAACTGTATTTAATCAGCATTTTAGCTCCCATCCAGGCCTAAGGTGCCTAATCCTATGCATTATCTGATATTATGATTACAAGATTCTTAGCAAAGAAGAGTAAATTATACTTATTTTTACTTAGAGGGATTTACCTGTAAAAGTTTATCTTTATTTCCAATCAGAAGCAACCTTGCTATCATCTTTGACACTTTAACTGGGATATGCAACAGAAAAAGTCCTATTATTATCCCAAACAAAACAGTTGAAAGGACATTCAGAAAAAGAACTTAACGGAAAACGTGGCTTCACGCAACATATTCCTGTTGATACTAATGAAACCAGGATTTCACCCATTGATACATCAGAAGATTTAATATCTGCATATGACTTTGCCCAGGATTATTGTGTTTGCTATATGAGAGAAAACAAAAGGGGATAACATGGTATCTTGCGGACACAATATGGGATTTTCAGGTATAACTTAAAAATCCTGCAGAATTTAACTACTTTGTTTTCATTTAACATTTGTAAGTCTCTGATATCCTCAAGTGGAAGATACAAAGAAACACAGAGTGTAATATTGTTTACACAGTGTAAATATTTGTTGATTATGTGTGTATTGTGCATGATATTGTTATGGTATATGATAATTAATATATTGGATTAAATTTTAATCCAGTGAGGATAACCAAGGGGCAGAATATTCAGCAGATCCTATTAAAAATGTTATTCCTTCAAAATCTGTGTGTGGATAATATTATAATTGCTGGGAGTTATTCCATTTATCATTATTCCTTCCTCAGAAAGTGAGTCTGGGCATTCTTAATGTATCACTAGTGCCCTGCTGTGACAATTACACTGACTTGATGGGTTTGAACAGTAGAAAAAGAGATTATCCTAAACTGGATTTAACGTGAAATACACAAGTCATTGCAGTATCAGCAGCAGTTTATAGAATTCATATCAGGGAGGCTACCTAACAGTTGTTTATCTTTAAGCAGTCTCACATATTCAATTATTATGCCCAATAAGGCTAGTGCTCACGCTAAGCATTTTTGCACAGAAATATATACATACAGATCTGTACCGTTTAATTTAATTTAGAAAGTAAATATGTTTTAAGTTAGCATGGTGATTTTTCTCTTCGGGTTTGGCATTTTACATGAGGAGTACCAATAGATTACTTTTCTGACAAGAACAAATTTAGGAAACATAATTATGTGACAGTGCTATCTATAGTCATATACAGGCAGAACCTATGTAACTTTTATAACACGTATATTCATGCTGAGCTATTATAGTCCATGTTTTTATTCCTCTCAAACTTCAAGCCACAGCTTCATGCAGCCCTGGCAATGCATATACTTGTGTTCTGACTTAAATTTATAGACCACCTTCACAGAGACTCTGAAAATTAACCTCAAGAATGAAATATATATCCCTCCTCTCTTCCAACTGAAAAAAATACACACAGATTTGCTCCATGGCACACTAATATCCAAGTCTTAGGACTACTGCAGAACATGTCAGTCAGTTGGGACAAATGACATGGATGATCCTCAGAGGCAGGCAGTTAATCATCAACAGCTCTGTATTAATACGAGTGTATTAGTAAACAATAAGGAATAAAACTCCAAAATAATACATAGCTATTGCTGAGTATAAAACAAATTCAATATAAAATACATGACTAAAACCCCACTTAAGGAGCTGTTAGTGTACAGCATTAGGCCATTCGGGTACACTGCGTTCTTTGCTTCTGCAGCCCCACTCTTACCCAGTTTCTCTTCTATATAGCTTAGTGGTAGTTCAGTTATGCCCAACAAAGCTGCAGAGACAGCACAGTAGACATAGCTAAAACAAGCATAGCTACATATCAGTGTATGCAAGGGCTAATGGCATGTCTGACTGACTACCCATGCACATTTCTTGCTTTATATTGCTAACTGTATCAGGAAGTGTTTTCAGTCCATTTACCGACTTGCAAATTTGACTTGTACAATGTCATAACTTCTATATATTTCAGAATCAACAAAAAAAATAAACAGTCCCCAGAAAAGGAGAAAAGTGTGCATCGTAGGTATTTACGAAGTTCGTGATTCTGTTTCTCACCAAAGTGCATTACAAATGGTGACCTAATCAGCATCATCACAGCATAAATCTGTTAGAACTTGCTGTTACTCACAATATGCACGGTTAACAAAATAAAGGGAAAAAAGTCTGTTCTCCTAAACACTGATCATTTTTAGGGCCATATTGTCCTCCGAAGTTCACAATAGAGCTTGAAGGCTGAATAAGACAATGCTGTGATGTAGCTTCAGGTCATTGTCATAAATGCTTTAGCATTCACATTCTGAGCTGCATAACAGAAAGCAAAAAAAAAAAGACTTTATGCATCAATTATTCAATGTTTATAGCATCTGTGTCAAAATTAGAGGCAAATGTAAATTTGCTTTAATTAGTGCAGGGTATTATATGAAGCCTCTCCATATTTCCATTTTCTCTGCTTAGATTCCACCAGGCATTTCACACATATCTTTCATTAATAGTATGTCCAATATGATCAAGTATGTAAACATGGGAATCCTGACTTTTTATCCACTGCTTTGCTTTGATTCTCTGTTTCATAAACACTAATACCAGCAAATGAACTTGCAGATAAAAGTACCCAACATCATCACTCATTGGTCTTACTCAGTGACCCCACTTACTTTCTGAGCATTCTCCAGCCTTTCCAGTCATGGCCTCAGTCTTCGGTGCTTTGTAGCTGTGGATTATTAAAAAGGTACTAAATCAGTATTTGACGATTATTTGACTCCTGCAAGTATTTCAATTAACATATTTTTAAATAAATACCATAAAGATGTTATAACATATATTTGTCTAATTTTTATGTAGATTTCTGTAATTTAGAACTACCTGCACTTATAATCATCAAAAATTAAGATCCTGATATCTATTTTATCTAATGTCTGAATACTTGCAAACAGTTATAATACTAATTTACTCTACTAATTCATCCCTTTTTTCTTGAAATGCTCACTGACTGGTGTTTCTTTTCTTTCAATTCTCCATATTTCTTTTCCTTGCCTCCAACTTTCTCTACAGACTCAGCAATTTCCCTTAGCACATCTATCTCTTTCTACATTTTCACACTATTTAGCAAAATATTCTGCACAGTCTAAAACTGAAAAAGCAGCACATAAGTTATGCATAATGGTACCTCTACTAGCTCGGGTCATCGCATCTCTAGGTTATTTTCCTTTTGGAAAGGAGTAAACCTTCCAACTGAACAGTGACTATTCTCCCTGGAAAAACATGGCTGGTATTTTCCTCATGCTGACTCTTTCTTTAGAATTGGTATTTTAAACACCAATAATAATAAAAATAATAGTAATAATAGTAATATTTACATTATTGCTCCTTTATGTTAAATGTTGCATTAAAATAAAACCTTACAAAAAAATCCTCACCAAGCTTTAATCTTTTGCCTTATGTAAAACTCACATATCAAATTATGGGCAAATCTTATATAACGATAATATAATAATGTAGTTAACAACTGTATTATAATACAGAGTTTCAAAGGAAAAGAATAACATCTACATGAGCAGCCATGATGATAGAATAATGTCTAAGAACATGACTTTAGAATCAAATCAACATTTGCTTTTGAACAAAGGTTTTCATACTCGAGTGGGAGATGGGTAGCGTGTCATGTGCTCGGTCTGGTAGAACAGAAGGAAGTATCTAGAACTTTTTCTCCCCTTCAAGAAGCCTCAGGAAATATGGACATATTATTGGGTCAGATGATCAGTCATGAATCAATCACACTTTGATTTCAGCACTACTCCTTTCTGCTGTAGCTGTTCCTGCAGGTCCTGAATGTTCCCAATACACATTGTTCCATCACAGTGGCAGCATGGACCTGTAGTCTTTATATTCAGTAATTTTTGGCAGTTACAAAAATCCCTTTCAGAAGTGCAGATGAAGTAAGGGAAATCGTAATTTGTAACATCTTTTAATTCAATGAGAATTTGAAAAGATTTACAAAAGATCTGTCTCTAGCTGTAGGTCTTTGACCCTGACAAACTTCAAAGGTTGGTGAAAACAATAAGGTAGTAAAGCTTTGAGGAAAAAAACCCCAATGTATTACAAAAGTCTTCCATAATGGAAAATGTCAGACAATCTGAAGAGAGGGTTCGCTATCAGCTCTCCTTATGATTCCACATTTCTTATTTCTCTCCTTTCATAACTAAATTAGGAGTTCAGTGTTCATTTTTACTTTCTGGCTAATGAGGTCCATTCTTCCCCAGCAGTTAAAAAAACTGAAAGTCCTTTAGAGGCCTTATCAGGATATCTCTGAGCATACATATTAGCTTACAGTAGGGAGAGAAAGAACTCGGGCTTTTTGATCTGACAGTTAAACATGCAACTGGTGCAATAAATATGCTCTTGGTCATTATAACTGCAACAAAATTCTCTCTATTCTGAAACTGGGTTTTTATACTTTTCAATAGGGTTTATTTGAGGTTTCTTTGAATGAGCTGAAAGCTTTTCAAAGCATTGGTATATTTTTGTTGCCTGTGTACCGAGTTCCCACAGCCCTGAAGGCAAGCTTACAATGGTAAAAAAGATTTAAAAAGCCTATACTCAACGAGCACTAGGAACATGCACCGGTATCACAAAAAGCCTTTTCCATTTCCCTTCAGTAATCTCACACATGCCATTATCAGCATTTATTAATATGTTACTTTAGTTATCCATCAAAAAATGTCATTCTGTGTTTTCTACTTATACTTCCTGGCAATTGCTCTAGGTCCTATTACACGAATATACAGGTATATCTGAAGTTCTTCAAATTAAATCACAAGTCATATGTCTAAGTGAAAATGACACAAACACTAAAATGCATGCTAGAGAGCTCTCTATTTCTTTTGCATGATCAGTTTAAGTTTTTAGCTGAAAGCAGACAGAGAGAAGATAGTTAGCACTGGAACATTTACTCTGACTAAAATAGTGAGATAGGTGCATATGTTAATATTGAAGAAGCAAACTTTGTGGAGTGGAAGGGAACAGCAGCTCCATGAGTCTATGTAGAAGCTCTAGGTTTAGATAATGATTCAAGAGCTTAGGATTGCTGGCACAGGGAGGCAAAAAAAAATTATGCTACAAGAGATGTCAGAACTGCTTAAATCTCTTCTCTCTGATACATTATGTTCAGTACAAAAGGAAATTTAGGGCAATACTCTTGTGGTCAGGGATATCAATAAGTGTAAAAACCACTGCAGATCCACAGAGTAAGTAAGCTTGTCAGCTACATCATTCAGCTAAACTCAGAAGCAGCCTAAGGTGGAACTGCATAGAGTTAATGTGTGATCACACTACACAAAGCTGGCTATATACAATTCTTTTGGTTGATGGATGTCTTTCCATGACCATGGATAAAGACAAAGTTTTACTACCTAGCTGGTTTTCAGGACTATACTGGGGATTGTACTATGCAAGTTTTCATCAGCGACAATTGCTTTTAGGCTGGCTAGCATCAAAGGAGCTTTAACAGTGAGGTAAATCTCCTAAATGACCTTTGGTGGAACACAATGGATCACAAAGAGCTGCTATGCTTACAGAGTAGGAGAAGCTACCACTGACATTGCCCTCAACAACTGTCCTATGAATGATTCAGCAACTTTTCCAGCCTGTTTTTGAAGATCTTCCAGGTTCTTAAGAGCTTTCTTATACCTGCACAGGCAGGTGTCATTGTGTGTCTCTTGATTAGCAAAGATGCCCCTTTTGCTTTAAAATACCTGTGCTATTTTTTTCCTTGCACAATCAAAACACTGAGTAGGTTGTTTTCCTTAAGCTTAACTTAAGAGTTTTATCTGCAGCTTTATTTACGACAAGTAACTATACAAAAAAGTCTTTTTCTAATTTCCAGTGTATAACCAGCCTCATATAGCAGTCTCACTGACTAAAGTAACATCTTAATGTTCTTTACTATTACCAGTTTCGCAAAGAGAGCATTTAAGAGAAAAAAGAAACCAACCCTCTCTATTGAGCTGTAAACAAGATGGGAATATTTAAAAATCCTTTTCAAATTATGCTACTTAATGCATCACTAACATCAACAGAGTTAGCACACACATCTTTCTCACTGAAACTAATTCATCAGACAGAAGGAGCTGTACTTCTCACCCTCAAAGTGGTTTCATCATTTATTCACAAATTGACACAACTTAACACAGACATATTGGAAAATAAACACGGAATTCTGCATTGCTATTTCCAAATGCAGTAACAGAAAATACAAGACCATTTAGATTGGTAGACAGACTCACGAACAGCTGAGGTTGGAAGGGACCTCTCAAGATCATCTAGTCCAATCCCTTTGCTCAAAGCAAGTCGCTCACAACCATGTCCAGACGGGTTATTAATATCTCCAAGGATGGAGACTCCACAACCTCTCTGGGAAACCTGTTCCAGTGTTTGACCACTCTCACTGTAAACAAGCTGCTGCTTATGTTCAAATGCAGTTTCCTGTGTTTCAATTGCTCTCCACTGCCTCTTCTCCTATCACTGGATACCACTGAGAGGAGTTTTTTCTCTCCCCACCACCTACTTATACACATTGATAGGATCCCCCCTGAGTCTTCTCCAGGACAAACAATTCCAGCTCATTCAGCATGGCAGATTTCTTAATCCCTTAATCATCTCTGTGGCCTTTCCTGGACTCACTCCAAGTCTATATTTGTCTTGCACTGCTGAGCCCAGAACTGAACATGGTACTGCAGATGTAGCTTCACCAGTGCTAAGTACAGGAATATAATCACTTTTCTTGAGCTCCTAGGAATGCTTTTCTTAATGCAGCTGAGGATGCTTTCGGCATTTCTTACTGCATGAGCTGATTTATATTCAGCTGCTTGTCCACCAGCTCTTTTCCAGACAGTTGGTCCCCAGCACTGCTCTGGTGCATGGGGTTGTTCATCCACATGTGCAGGACTTGGCATTTCCCTTTGTTGAACTCCGTAAGACTCCTGTCAGCCCATTTCTCCAGCCTTTGAATAGCAGCACAACCATCTGGTGTGTCAGCCCCTCCTCTCAGTTTTGTATCACTTGCAAACTGGAGAGTTCACTCTGCTCCCATCATCCAAGTCATCAGTGAATCTGCTAAACAGTATTGGTCCTACTATCGGCCCTTGGGTACACCACCAGTGACTGGCCTCTAACTGGACTTCATGTCGCTGATAAAAAACCTTTGAGCTCAGACATTCAGCTAATTTTCAGTCCCACTGTCCATTTCTTTATTCATAAATTCATAAGTGTGTCTAGAGGATGCAATCAGTGTGTTAAAAGCCTTACTAAGATGAAGATAAACAACATTCACAGCTCTTCTATCATCTACTGAGCCAGTAACCTTTCACAGGCAGGTTGTCAGATGGGTTAAGCAAGATGGGTCAAGCATGACATTCCTTTCGTAAATGCATACTATGTCAAATCACCTTTGTTCTTTAATATGCTTAGAAATGGTTTCCTTGATTATTTGCTCCATGGCTTTGAAGGGACTGATGTAAGGCTGACCGGTCTGTAGCTCCTAAGATTTTCTTTCTCGTCTTTATTGCAGAAAAGACTGACACTTGATTTCCTCTAGTCCTTAGGAACCTCTTCCAAACACAGTGACCATCCAAACCCAATTAAGAGTGACCTTGCAATGACATCAGTCAGTGCCATCAGCACTTGCTGAGTCAGCTTCAGTCATGAATTTGTGTATGCCCTATTTAAATTCTCCCTAACCTAACTCTCCTCTGCCAAAGGCAAGTATTCTTTGCCCAAACCTTTCCCACTGGTCTCAGAGGCTGGTGAGAGAGCCTAGTCTCAGAGAGCATATTTTCATTTTAAACTCAAGAAGATATGACTTTGTTGATCATGTCAAAGATGAATGAAGATACCAATACTCACAGTAGCTTTCTGAATTAACCTTGAATGGGGACTTTGCTAATCCTGTCTTGTTTATGCCAGATTCATCTGAATGATGAATGCAATAATCAAAAACTGAACACATGTTCCTTGCAATACCATTTGAGTGTATGGGAATAAAGTAGGAAAATTGATTGGCACTTCTGTTTCTTCTGGACTGAAGAGATTATGATCAGGAATTAAACCCTCAGTGTTTAATAATGCAGAAAGCATTTTCAGGCTCAAATTACGTTACCTCAGAGGACTCTCCACTTAAGTTATGGAGAAGAGTATCACTAAAAGAATAATTTTGTCCTTGTCAGGGAAGTACCATAGCACTGTTCTGCAGGAAAGTTGTACAGCTTAAATAAAACTTAAATAAGTATTTAAAACCTTGAGAAAAATAAAGAATGTGTCAGAAGTCAGATCCCTTTTGCATTGGCAAAGTGGAACATAGCCTTGCCTGAAACATTTATCTATATATATTCCTTCTATAGGGTGTTTTGTTCTGCAGCAGAAATTGTTTCCATGCTCTCAGAATAACCATAATTAACATTATTCAAATAGCAAGCATCTGAGCAATTAGAATAAGGGATAATGGAGCAAGATGATAAGTTTCATCTTACAAGGGATCCACCACCAAGGCATAACAGGTCCAAGATGACAGGCAACAAACAAAAAGAAGTTTTTATTCTATCACCCCTCATAATTGGAAGAGTCACAGGAGAATGAAGTACAAACATGGAGAAAGTTTCTACTCAATCCAAAATAAAACATCCATTAAGCAGCCTTAAGTTCTCCCTCAGAATTTGTATTTCGAGACAGAGTGTTGTCACAAGTACACAGACTTGAGAAGCTTCCTGGTTTTCAATCAGAACACTGACTTGGGATCTCTTCAGAAGACACAATGCTTGTTCCTTGCTAAAGGTCATCCGCTAAGATGTCATTTTTCTTTCCAGGAAAAAAAAGCAAACAAAAGCCTCCCCCATGGTTATGATATGTTAATTAACCTATCATTTCTAGAATATAATCACTTGCCAGCAGAAAAGGCTGACATTGTGAACTGACTTCAATAAGACTCCCCATTCCAGATGATAAGTATCTTTAATTATCACTCAAGCACTATTAGGTAGCCATATTTGGGTGGTCCTAACAGCTTTCATTAGGTTTGATAGCCATCAGTTTAAAAAGTACTTTAAATTAATCTTAGTTTTCAAGGCATTCTCAAAAGAGGAACTAGCCAGCTCTTCAATGCAGAGTCAGCTTAACCATATTTTTTTTCAAGTGCATCTACAATTAGGACTTCAGCCTTGTGTAGGTACGCTTTATCAAGAGTTAAAATGAATGCAGGTTTATTTATGCTATGATGAGTTTTACTTTACTATTGCTAGATCACTGCTGTTACCCTCACTGGTGTGTTAAAGCTATCTGAAGTATGTCCGACTAAATTCCCCTGGAGTACAGGCAGCAGACCATCGAGATAATGACGTACATGATGACCAGGACTTTCCTATAGCTTTACCATCTTCCAGCACTTCTGGACTAAGGCACAATTAAAGCAAAACTCAATTAATTTATAATTACCCTGCAATAATGATTATGTTTTCTTTTTCTCTGAACATCTGTCACGAAATGTTTTCATCTTCACTGAACATTAAACACCCGCTTCTCTGAGCTGTGATGCTGTGGGGAATCATTCTCCAAGAGGGGTTTAATATGTACTGATACAGGAATGAGGATCTGTGCCTTCAATTAACAAGGAAAAACGTAACACAAAAAAACCACCTAACAGCTCTTGGAAGATGAAACCTAAACATAAGTTCTTTTTCAAACCAAATGAGACGAGCCACTTGAAGCCATTTCAAAATAAGGACCAAGAACCAATGACAAGGTGTTTTTATCTGATAGAAAGTACGCTGCCATTAATTTCAGGTCTCAGAATCCTTCCTCCTCTTTTTTAATTTGACACATTTTCTATGAAATCAGGATACAAATACATCCGAACAGTTAAAATGCTTTCTGGGTTTTTTTGGCCATTATTTGAGACATGCAATTCAGTCTAGATTTCCTATTCTCATTTCTAATATATAAATACTACCTCTTTTTTACAAGATAATATCAATTATTTGGATTGGAAATAGATTAAATGCACATGACTAAACTTAGATAATATTTAGTGTAATGAAAATATTGTAAAACTATTAATGTCAATAAATGGTGACACAGCATGAACTCAAACATGAGTTTCTCATGTTTCACATATTTTAAAGCTTGTATTACTCACTAGCAGGTTGCAAAATGAGTTAAGTCCTGCCTCTGCTCTAATCTAAATGGTGTCAAGGCAAAGGCAACCAGAGATCACCACCTGATGACATTTTTATTAGTAACACTCAGGTCAGTTCCTATTAGCCTCTGTTCAGAATATTTATGCTCAAATTAGGCTCATTTCCCAGCTGTTATACTCTTATCAGTGTCAATTCCCAGAGACCAACGTGATTTCTGAAAATAGCGAAATGAAGAGAGAACCACAGTATGCATTAATGATAATGCAGTTGAATAAACGATACTGGGAAAGTGGTGAATCATTTTGAATGTAAGAGAGACTGTGATAAATTCAGTAAAGAAATTAGCAAGCTGCAATAGACGGTTAATACCCTACCTGCAGCATACATAAAGAGAGGTTATACATACTTCATGCCATAATTCTTGATTTATTTTAGGCATTTTATTCACTAATATTAACATGCTTGCTTCAGCCATATTTACTCAGTCACCAGAGTGCTATGCACACTGCCTCTGTGCTTAAAGGTAGGGATGGTTAAGTGACTGACCCCCCTGTCTCCCTCCTGTTCCTGGATCTGCTTCCTTCACTTGACTCTGTTTAACACTAGATTACCACTTCAGATGTCTTAACAACACATGCAAAAACCTAAGGCCCTCATTAAACATACTGCTAAATTTCAACTACCATTTCAGATACCACATTGTCTAAGACAAGTCTTCTATTAAAAGACTGTAATTCTAGCATAATGCATGCATGGGCTACTGATAGAACCACATGGAAAACAAATACCTGGGATTTCTTCTCTAACCACAAGGATACAGGGATCTGTGCTGGATGTGAGGGGTTTATCGTATAACAAGCAAACTGCTGGCTGAGTTGCATTTAGTACAAACTGCTGTCTGAGTTGCATTTAGTACATCTCCCCAGACCTGGATAAAGGTTAAACTAATTTTTAACTCCAAGAAGCTAAATTCTCAGAGATAACTGCCTCAGCCTCACCAATGTGCACTGTTGAATCCTGCTGAGCCAGAGACTGAATTCTGTGGCTTCTCTCAGTGATATGACTACATTGCGTTAATAGCTACAGCTAGTATCTAGCTGACACTGATGCAGACTAGATTCTGCAGTACTACTACAATCACTGCAATTACTCTAAGCAACAACTGAAGCTAAACTTTATATCTAATCCAAAATCTTGAGCTTAGATGAGGTCTCCTTAGGACCTCATTTTAGCATTATTTTAATTCAATGAAGAATGAAATCCAATATTGCTTTCAAGGAAATAAATTAGCAGGCTTCAAGTTCTGGCCAGATCAAAATATAAAGATATATGGATTTTGAAATCAAAAGGATCAGGGCTAAATGGTAATGAACATCCATTATTTACACTGCCAGCTGCACATCTAGAGCAGTCACCAATGCTTGTGAGTAGCTGGACAATAAGGGAACAAATCCTAGAATGAGTGACTTAAGGTTTCTCAGAACAGCACTCAGTCTGCTTTAACAACAATCTCAAAATAAAAAGCCTAAAAATAAAGTAGATAGAATGATATATATTCTGCAACATTAATAAATAATCCTAAATCAGTGATGGCTAGAAAAAGAAAAATGTCATTATGAATTTAGGAACTAGGCATTAGGGGAGAAGCACCGCTAGTTATTCCATCTCTTAACCAACACTGTGAAGGAAAGAACTGACAGAGGACTGGTCTGCTCTTCTTGCCCTAAACCCTCAAAAACAGCAGCCAGAAGCTCTATTACAGTCCAAGAGTGTAGAGGCTGATAACCAAAAAACCCATGACAAAATATACTGAACACTAGAGTAAATATGTAAAACAAGTATTGAGAGAAGAGCAGATGCACAACTCTCTCAATAGTATATCCTTAATGGTTAAATAATACATACCCGTATGGTAGCTTATGTTTCCCAGATATATTGTTACTGCGTGCATTCCTACTGGGGCTGGGTATGCATTCCTGCACCTAAGGCTAGAGAATTGAGACCCTTTAGCTCGTAAGGACACTTGAGTCATTTAGACACTGTGTGAAGGAAACATTCAACTCTTTTTTTTTTTTTTCCATTATACACTATATGAGGTATAAAGAAATCTGAAAAAAAAGGTTTGTTTCCTTTCACTGTAGACAGATACAGATCAGCAGCTAAACGACACTACTGCTGAAAGTAAGTACCACTCATCTAGAGAATTGCCAGTTCTGATTCCCGGAAAAAAGCTTTCTGCACTTGCAAGCATTCTAGGGATACTGAACTTTAGTACTGACATGGTAATCTGATGATGCACTGCATGAATCAACTCCAGAGCGCTACTGAAAATGTACACATAAGGGAAAAGCATTTGAAAATTTGGAAAATTCTGGTTTTGCTTATGTAGCATCTTGTTATTATATTCTTGCATATAAATACAATCTTGACAAATGTTAGGGATTCGGAAAAAGCATACGATCAGAGTAATATAAAATCAATAGATTTTCATACAAATAGTATTAATGAGAAAACATGGATACAGTGTACCCTTCTGATGCCCAGTTTGAAAACTAAATCTTCTCTAGACAGAAAATCTGAAGACTATAGAACAGAGACTTTCTCTGAACTAACTATGAACCTTTTTACCTAATAACTTCTTCTTTTCTCAATTTAAGTGATCTGGGGAGTTTCCCCAAAGCAACTTGTTTGGGTGCTGGGTGGGACTCTACTATCCTTTTAATCTGTCTGAAATAGTAAAATGCAATTTACATTCTTCATTATTCAGTCATTGAGTGTGTGTCCAAGTTGCAGACTTCAAACCTAAACTACATGGAAACCTGTTGGTAGTCATAGCTGTTGTTTTTTAATGAAAACATCTCACCTAAAATGGATAAGGATTTCACACATTATTTGTTAGCCATACTGCTATGCAGCAGTGATATAATTTGCCCATCCTATAACTGAAATTAAATTTATTACCATAACATATCAACATATTGCCTTATGCATAGACAGCTGTTTCTACACTTTCCAGATGAATATACTGAAAAGTTCTATCATTCATGTTGTATATCACCCACTAGTGGTTACCTGAAAACCTTAAGATGCAAAAATACTATGTCCTATAACAGAACATTCAGGTAATTTTGCATTAAGATTAAAAATGCCTTGAGATAAAATTTCATATACTTAGATCATTAGGAAGTCTGTCTAGTTCAGCAGTTGCCAAATACTGCTTCATTCCTCACAGATAAGCAGCAACTTCGATGAACTAGTTAAAACAACTGGGGAAAAACAGGGGGAAAAAAATATAATCCTGTGTATTTCTTGCTCTGGCGTTCGGAGTGATCTTTCATGTGCTTCTAATTTTATGCATTTAATGGGTTTTCTATTTTTTATTATGTTTGTACTAGGCTTAAATTATCTATTGCTTTTGTAAAAGCTTTACTCCTTCTAGAAACCTCTTTATCTATTTATTGTTTCAGGATTAACAAGTCTGAACAATAACAAAATGATTTTTATTTTGCTTCTGAGAAGTTAAAATTTAAATATATGTGATAAATGGAAAATCCATTTGATGAAAAAAGCAGATGATTAGGTAATTTAACTGCATTTAATTTTCTAGGTTTTTTTTTTTTTTGCACACATGCAGGTTTTTATAGAGATCTGTATGAACAGAGTGGAAGGGTATTCAACATGTAAGAGGGAGACAAGGGAGAAATCAGTCTGAGACAAAGAAATTAAGTTGGCACCAGTGGTAGAGAAGTTGCTGGAGAAGATATTGCATAAATGAAGAGATTAATAGACATTGTTGTGCCTTGTACCAGCAGAAAGCTTAGAAAACTCATTTACAACTGGTGTTCAAGCACAGACAATACTATTATAACTCAAAGATAAACTCTAAAACAAAGTAAAAGTAGATAAACCACTTAAGCAGAAGAGCAATAATGTTAGTAGGAAAAAGTGTATCACAAAAAATTATCCCCAACTAGATTTTGTGAATTCCATACATCTACTGTCAGAGGGTCAAACTCTTTCTCAGTCAGCAATAAAAGCCTGAAATACCTGCAAAGGCTTAAAGCTTACTTTCAGCAACAAACTGTTGGCTACAGCCCAAAGTAGTAAAGTACTTCCCACAGTAAAGAAGTTAAAATCTACTTTGTGGCTTTGTAGGCAAAATACAGCTATTTCAGAAATAAAACATCAGACTCACATCAGCAAAGAACAGTGTAATTTTCTGTTTTCCAACCATTTTGTATAATTTTCCCAAAAGGAAATGCTTCAAGGGAAATTTTGAAGAGAGACCAATGTCAACTAAACACTGCACTAAACAAATTCAGGCGATTTTACTGCAGGGGTAGTACAGCAGAGCACCTGCATGAACAGGATGCATCTTATTAGAAAGGAACAGCATGTCCTGGAACAGGTATACATCCAGCATGAAACTGTGAACAAAACAATGTCTCTGTTAAACCTGAAGGGGCAGCCCAGGAAGAGAAGAGTAGAAAAAATGTGCGTCAATTGCATCAACAGATAAAGCAAAGACTAGAACACCTTCATGTCAAGCCAACCATTACCTTGGTCATATCCTCATCTTCTAGAGGTTTCTTCAGGCTCTTCAACAGGTTTTATCCCTTCCTATTAGATACATAACTATGTTGTATGTGTCTGCCTCTCCATAGCATGTTCCTGCAATGTGTTATCTTCAGAATGAAAAAAAGCATGGGTAAGCTCTACTCAGATGAAGCACTGACAAAAGCCTTGCCCAATAGTTCATACTTATTCTCCTACGTTCAATTCTAAAAGTACAGTAACAAAGAATATACATTCATGTTCACTGCCAAAACTCTTAGTGACTAATATATACTAATCAGCAGTGGCACAGATACGAACCTGTATCAAGTCACACTGGAATAGATTCGGCATACATGAGGTCTGTTACTAAGTCCCAAGAGAAGGAATGTGAGCAAACAAAGTACACAAGGTAATTTCTTACATGACTGTGCTGTTTCAGAACCAAACATACAAATATACCATCAATAACAAAGGTCATCAGCATGTAGGAATGAACTAATACTTCCTGAATCCAACTTCCAGTATTTGGGCTTGAGTTTGGATTTTGGTGTTTGGGGTTTTAAGAATTTATTTTCATACACACATGATGGCAAATAAGGAATAACTAATGCAACAGAAATAGAAGCAAACACTACAAAATCATATTGAACTTAGCCTTACAGATTAAATGTTTAACATATTTTATGAGTACTATTATTATTTATACTACTGTTCTATCTAAGGATCCTACTGATTGATGAGAATCCCACTGTGACAAGAGTGGTGGAAACCAAAAAATAGGAGGTTCTTGGATCATAAATATTATGACCTGCACATTGGACAAAATAAAAGAACAACATACTTGGAAACATGAGCTAATATTAGGAAGTACCATAAGGAGTAGTCATAACATATCAGCACCCTAGAGAAATACACGTTGAGGAGGCAGATATATCCTAACTATCATATATTAATATTTAGAAAGCATTTTTTTTCTGTTGCATGTAAACCAAGGATAAAATTAAGTAACCAAATCCATCAATTCTAAAACCGTTATGTGCAGGTTCCCCAGCACTGCCCTCTGTATAATCTCTAGGGACACACAGGTTAAAGAAGTGGCTAAGCCAGCCTAACCAGATTTGTCTATCTTTGCTGAGTAACTGAAGTTAAGTCATAAGCTAAAATAATTTTAAGAAACGTTAGTGCACAATGAATTCCATCTAAGCCAAGAAGAAACACTGTCAGCCCAATCCCACAAATCTGAACTTACTCCTTGTGTATAACAATTTTATTCTCAAGTTAAAACAAATAAAATGTTATAGATGTTACAAAATGATGACAGGTTTAAAATTATGAGCTCATCGCAGTTCATTCTCCAGCGAAAAGCTAAGTAGTGAAGCAAACTACTCCCATCAACTAGTGAATTGCTTTCCAGCCTTGGCTGGACATAACAGATTCCCAATACCTTCTCATTGACGAGGGAGGAAGTAAGATTTCCTGGTTTTCAGCCTCCTTCCATTCTTCCAGGTTGCTACTGTTTAGAAACACATCAACAAACATACTCAGCTTCTTCCAGAGACAGGTCTTCTGTAGACAACCGATTTGGACAGCAATCTACATTCAGTGGATTCTCACAGCTCACAGGTAATATTCTTGTCGCTCTACTTGCAGTGGAGTAATTGAGAATTGTGCAGCTGTATTATACAGAAAAAGCTTGCCAAAGAAAGAGAGCAGGGACACTAAAACTAAGCTAAACCAAAGGATTCTAGGACTGAAGAGAAGAAAATGACCTGCATCTTACGGTACTGTAAAACAACTACATTCAGGTCGTGTCCCTATTGCTTGCATATTAAGCTGCAGGCATTAGGCTGTAAGAGCTAGCCAGAAATGGATAGAGAATGCTATGAGAACACATCACACCTGGTCAAGAAGCTTGCCACAGTGTAAGCTGTAAATCTTATTAGATAAAGAACTTCTATGCCTTGTAAGCCTCACTTATTAGGCACATCTGATTATAGTGTTTTCTCTTTGAATCCTTGACTACAGCAGTTAGGGAAAATACAAAAATGCATTTAAAAAAATTAACATGCAAGAAGGATAATTTCATGTTATGGAAAATCGAATATGGACGCTTTTCCCTTGGACTCCTGGTCAAGTAATGACCATTAGCCACTAGGCAAGGAAACACACTAAGCAGAAGGAGGTTCATATGGCCATGGTAGATCAGGCTCAGATGTGGACAGGCAGTGGGGTTAATGGAACAGACGCATAAAAATGCCATAGACTTCAGGAAGCCTCGATGATTTGGTACAAACAATTGGCATGCCTTGGGATTAATCAAACTTGCTTGAATTGCAGTGGCAACAGGATTCTGCTCACAAGTAACTTGAACCAAAGGAAACACGCATACAAAATAAAAGAAGGCTCCACTGAATAGCAATCATCACTGGCATTGGTAGGTATTTGTACATGGTACCAAAAGACCAGCAAACACATCAGTGAAAGGGATTCTCAGATGCCTGTAGTAATACTGGAAGACCTCTGCCCTATGCAGAACCGTAGAATCATAGAAAAGTTACATATTCTGAAATAACCTTGTACACTGTGACACAGGCTAGCAATTGTTGTTTACAGGCTTAGAAGTTTCATACTATCTTCTTATTTGTATCATGCATTGCCACATCTAATGTTTTTTAGAAATGAATAGGATACTATGAAGTCTAAGCCAACCAGTTTGTTGTTGATATTCATGCATAACTTTCATTGCTTCAGTCTTGCTCACAATAAGCTTGCAGGTACATACAGGGGACTCTGACAAAAGTCTGTGAACTACAATTAGAATTCTAGTGGTGCCTTACGGACATACAATTTTTGTGAGTTTTAAATGCAGTTTTAATTCAACAAGATAAGAGAACCGAAGTTTGAGCCCTCTGACAGCCCGCTCCCAAGCCACCCGAATATGAATGAAATTTCAGTATAACAACCACCAATCATCAGAACATGACCAGCATGATGTTTGTACACAACTCTGACTGGTAATAAGAATAATCAAAAGAGAGGTAGCATATTTTAAGTATTTCTAGCAAAGACCAGAATGATTTTGTCGCACAGGTCCTTAACCCAGCATGGAATGGCTTTTTTTGTGGCTTTATAAACTGATAAAGTACAATACACACCTTATCATCAGACCCTCTTCCTCCTACCTCCCAAACTAAGCAAATGATTTTTACCTGGATTCTTCAGACACTTGAGAGATTACATTGCAAACAAACTTATGACCTGGAAAAAGAAAAGTTTCTATTCACTGATTTGAATAGAAATAATCTAAATGGTAGGTTCTACTCCACTGACATGAAGGAAAATCTTCATCCCCTTATCAAGAACTTGTATTGAAAATTTTATATTTTACACGCTGTTATGTTCCCAGCTCAGAAGACAAGACACTTATCATTGCATACCAAAGAAACATAAAACCCATTATGGAGCAAACTTTCACCTTGTGAATATTTTTCCATAAGAAAGGTATTCATCCACTTCTCTTTTCTGAAAAATTGGCCAGAGAAAAATCTTTCTGGTAAGTGCAACTGTAAAATTCAAGGGGTAGACCAAAGACTTCTCTGAAGGTAAATGTTTTAAAATAAAGCATCATGCTTCATGTACAAATCCACCATACTCTGCAATTCACAGAGACAGTATGTTGATAAAGAAAGCTTGGGAATCCCACTGCATCTGACCATAGGCTGGACTGAAAATCAAAGGTAGAACTCAGGTGGGTGTGCCAGTAGCAGTAGCAACAACGTGTTGCAGTGACCCCAGTCTCCAGGTGCACCAATGTCACAGAGTATCAGTCAACTGAACTACTAGGAACAAATTTCGGAGCCCAGTTGATAAGATGCAAGTTGAATATTCAGTTTCCAGAGACTACAATTACCTGGCAAGTAAGTTATTACAGAGAATGCGACAATGATAATGTAAAATAGCAAAGAAGGAATGAGTACTGATCATATTTTTTATGAACGCAACATGCACACGCACATGCACACACACACACACACACAAGTGCTTCTTAAAGATGAAAGAATTAAATGGTTGCTTGCTTAAAAGAGTATGAGGGCTTTGCTTTATGATGTCAGACACGGTTTGGTATGAGGCAAAAATTACATGACTGGATTGTTGCAGAGCTACAAGGCGAAAAGAAAGCGGAAGATGCATACTCGCTTGTTTGCAAGCATTCTGGCTAGTATCTTGAGTTCACAACTTTCAAAAGATTCAGCTTTCTTTCAGGTATTTAAGAAAAAAAAAATTTATTTCTTGCTATTTCACTCTTGTGAGCTACAATTAAAATCTGGGGGTCTCATTTTCATTTACCCATGAATCCTTCCATACTACCTGGATACCACCATAACTGAGAATAAAGTCTCTAATATTCGCTTTGTTTGATATAAAATAAATTCAGTTTTAATGTCCCAAGGTCCCAGGATACCAAGACATAAACAACTGGTAGTCTTAAAGGAGACAAATCTCTAGTAACATACGCATCTTGTAAGCAACCTATTGCTAGGGGTCTTCCCCAGCATTATAACCAACAGAGAATCATGCCTCTCAGGGGAATAAGGTCATAGCATCTACATTAGTACATTTCTTAATTATTAACAATAATTTAATAATTTCATACCATTCATAATCATTTCCTCAAAAATTATGAGCTAATTATTCACTAGGTACTTAAAATATGTAAGGAGGCACAAGTACCTTGTCAGCATTTTGTCAGATAAAGTCTGTTGAGAAACTGCAACATTATATACATCTGTCTTCTGTAACATCAGTTTTTTGTCTCAAGAAGATCTGCTCTTGCCTTTGGGATCATCTCAGATGTTCTGTTATTTATCTTTAGTGACATTTTCAGTTGACTTACCTGACTATGGAGGAATTTTCATATATTAATTTACTTACAAATTTCTGCTTCACACTGTAAGAAATGAACTGGAATCTCTGAAGCTATAAGTAAAGAGCTTCAAAAATAACATATTTTCAAAATCTATAAATATCAAATAGATAATGTGGTATTTGTGGAGAAATAATTGTATTACTTTTTCCAAAGATAAAATGCATTGATCTCGTCGTTGAGGGAGAAGTATTTGTGGGTTTCGATTTTTTTGTTTTTCCAAGTTGAAATGGAAAGTAGCAATAGCTTTATATGTACAACTCAAATTTAAGTAAAAATAACTTATAATTTAGCCTACATTTGTGCCTCAGAAATACCACAAGTTTGGCTGAGTTAGTGGAAAACTTATCAGAATCACTTAGACAGGAATCTACCATTGCACAGCTTCCTTAGTTCCTCCAAAATACAGAAATATCAGTTATATCTAGATCTCTTTCATCACAAAAATTCATCACATTTAGCATTTCTCAGCCACTCTTACTCATTTGCCTTTATCCTTCAATCTATCTTTAAATCTCATTTGTTATCCATGCTCATTTTCACTGACTTGTCTATTTAATACTACTAACAGGCAACTTGTTTTCCACAGACATTTTCAACTTATTCTTTTTCAAGACACAAAATCGTTTTTTGGCTGAGGAGCACATAACTGAAAGGGATCTAGAGGATTAGTCGTGCAAGTAATGTCAGAGAGAATTACTTTGTTAATTCCTTTACATACCAATGAAGTTCCATCTTACCACTATTTCAATTGGAGGACTTTTGCTAAACTTCACACCGCCAGCAATTTCCTTTTACTTTTCAGTCTAAAATTTATTCATGGTCAAGTGCATCCATTCATCATGTCAACACTGTCCATGGTCTATTCATAAATATAACTAAATAGCCTTTTAAATTTTGCTTTGTTAAGGTCAAGCAGCTATGCTTTTTAAATTGTTACTCATGTGGTATTTTCTCAGTGTCTGAATAGTAAACACCTTCTTCACTTACTTCCAGTATTCCAGATTGGATTGCACTAGATCCTGTATAACACTATTAACATCCTTTCTATTTGGAAATTATCTCTTAATATCTTGTACATTTTTAAATATATATATATACACACACAACCCCCAAACCTACAAATCTGTTTGTAAAATTGTTTTGCAAATTATCTCTTTTCTTAGAGGAGAGCAGAGTTGCAACATATTTCAAAACTCTAAGAAGTACTAACAATTTTATGTCATGCAGAAAGATTCATCCTTGTGTATATTTTCTTGGAATCTACTTTTTTGGGTAAATTGTTAGGGTTTTTTCAGAGCACTCTAGATTGACAGGTTCTATAAATGGGATAACCTGAAATATTTTACTTAGAAGCAACTACATTCAATGCCAAAATGATGAATGGCCATCTATAATAACACCCTAAAAACATGTCTTCAGAAGAGAAACACAGAAGGTAAAAAGAACAGTGCTGGAGAATAAATGCAAGGAATTGAGCGACTGAAGTCATCCTGCTGAAACCCACCATCCACAGAATGGAGCAGCACTGTGCCACTGAGCAGTTGCTGTACTACCTAATGAGTGTGTAAAAACTCAGTGAAACTCCAGCTACTTTTTCCTTTGTGGGTTGGGTGGTTTGTCATCTTTTTTTTCCCCCTCAATAAAACCCAATGTCCAGAAACATTACCAGTACTAAAGAATCTGTTCATGGCATTGTTTTACAAAGTTCCTAACAGACAGTGATTATTTTATTGTTGGATGTATTCTTTATTTTATTAATGATGAGAAGTAATCAATGGAATGCTAAAAATAAACTTGTAAAAGAAGTCTAGTCTGAAATCTGAATCTGTTGTTTGAAGCAAGTTCAGTGGTCATGGTAACACCAGTTGAAGATTGACTCTTACCCATTGTGAAATAGCAATGGCTCTTCTAAAAAGGTCACAATTTTTTCAAATATAGGCACCATGTTTTAAATTTTGCACATACAAAATATGTTCATGTCACTCAAATTACACAATGTGGCAGTGTTATAAGTCTGAACATTATTGTCAATTAATGGCAGAGAAAAAGAGCCCAAAGCTCACGTAGGACTAATGACTGGGACGAATCTTGAAAAGAGACAAAAAGTAAAAAACAACAGCTTCCCTGTTGTATGTGGGTTTGTGTGTGCATGTGTGAGAGTGCATATAACAAAAACTGTTTTAAGTGTAAGTTCAGATAACAGCCCATCCATTTGTTCTCAGCTTCTTATCCAGTTTCATTGCTAAAGGCTTTGATTTTAACTGCATGTTAAAATGCAAATTCAAATCCCAAAGAAACCATTAGTTAGTGTGTTGACTGGTTCAAACCAATCAAAATTGAGAATTACTGCTGACGATCTTCCTTTTAATCTACTTGTCAGCTTCTGGGTATGTAGGATACTTGACTGTCTCAATTTTCTCCTTAACTTTATACGATGGGTACAGGCCTGTTCTTCCTAATTTCCGATTGATGCCTTTTGAATAACCATCCCAGTGATTTCCAGCTACTCCAATTACATCTCCAGGTTCCATAGGAATTTCATCTGCAGTTCTTGGATGGTGAGCATAAATAGCAATCTGGTTGTGGGCATTCTGTCCCCCAAAGTAGTAGATATCATCCAAAGAATGGAAATATGCTGAAGCATCTGGATGCAATGTCTGCATGATTTCATAGGCAACTCGACAAACCTTAGGAAATAAAAACAAAGGAGAAGTCATAAATATTGTTTTTGCCTGCAGTATACCACAGGAGTCAGCAAGCAATGTGTAACAATTTCACAAGACAATCAAGGGTTGGAATGTCCAGGTTAAAAACCAAAACCAAAACCGAATAACACAAACAAATGAAAAGGCACAGAACTTCCAAAACGCAACTAAAAAAACCAACCAAGCAACAAAAATAACCCAACAAAACACCCCAAACCCTGCATATTTCTAACAAGAAGCACAACATTTTGCAGCAGCATTTTAATGAGTACTCTGGTGATCAGATTTGGTAGATAAATAAAGCAGCTAAATAAAAAGATAAATAAAATAATTAAGATTAAAAAGATAAATAATAAAAAATCTTAAAAAGATAAATTATTATATAAAGATAATGAGATAAAATAATTCGATAAAAAAGATAAATAATTAGAAGAGCCTACTTTTCATTAAGATTTGTAACGTCTATACTAAAACTTGCCACCCTGCTTTTTAAAATTAATGATATGTAGCAAATCAAATGTAGAAGCAAATTTGTTTTCCTTTTCTACTACTGATAAAACTGCATTTTACTTCCCTTTGAACCTTCAGAACTTACATTTTCAAAATTTATTCTGCAATAATAAGGCTTTACATTTACTTTAGAAAAGTAGAAAGCCCCAATTTTCAATCGAGCAGTTCTAGAAACCTGAGGCTTTAAAATGTTGTTAATATTAGAACTGTTGCAGAGTTATGACTGTTGGCAACTTGGAAGACACCTAAGTGAAACTGAATTCCAGCAGGATAATAGCAATGTTAGTGAGAAGAAAGATGCATTCTGAAATGTCATTGTATAGCGTTTTATAAAAGGAATTTTCTTCAGACTGAAAAACAGGTCCCCACATCAGAATCATGTTGTATCTCTCAGAATTGCTAGAAACACAAAAGGCTGTCACTATATTAAACAAAGCTCTTTCCAGCAACTGGCTAAAAAGCTCTTCTTTGTTAGGTGCCTGATTTGGATACTGTGACCTTTCTGACTTCTAATCTACATTACTGAATCTTTCTCTGATTTTAAGTAAACTTGACAGAGCTTGATGAAATAACAATACAGAGGACTTCAATATGAGGAAGCATTTGAGCTTTTTCATAACTTTCAGTCTACATAAATATAATAAAGCTAGATTTTACTTTTCTCCCTCTGAAGACATGGTGAATAGAACTTTGATCAGTCAACAAAGACATATTTGTACCTTCCTATCTTTGTGAGAGGCAGTTCCTTTAAAAAAATGTAATAGATTTCCTTTTATCCTTCTCCATCTGATCTTTGAAATAACTTTTCAAAAGTACCTTTCAGAACATCAGGCTAAAGTTAATTATTTCGAAGTACTTGTTATACCCCATAATATAGAAATAAACTTGATTACCCATACACTGGCAAGAGATTATTTATTTTATAGCTTCTGTGACTGTTCTGAGGTTTTCTTCTCCGCTTGTGCGTGTACTTCAGGAGGAGAATACACACATGCTCTCTAAGAGATTTTAAATCACTGCAGGAGAAATGCTTTTCTGGTGAGTGTCCTGCATATCTGACATAAAACATACAACATCTCCTCTCATCTGGGTAACTAGATTGTAAGCTGTTGAGGGCAGCAGGCAAAGAATCCACACGCAGAACTGTAGTTAAAGCCAGCCTCTCATTTTTATTCACATGCACTTATTTTGCAGCCTGAATACTTACATGTACAATGACTAATAAATTCTGGAAGGAAATGAGATTATGAAGAGAAATATGTCAGGCAGAGGGAGCTACAATTTCATCTAAATGAAGACTGGAGAGACAAAAAAGCTTTTTGTTTTAACGTGCAATCTTAATTCTGCTGCTGTGTTATGACTTCTGTAACTACCATCTGGTTTTTCTATACTTCTCAATTAATATGGTTTTGCTGAAATGCAGTGCCAATGTAGGTTGTTTCCCTTGACTCCACATCACTTGATGGGCATAATTTCTTTTAACAGTATTGTAATGAAATACCTATTCTTAAGCTTCTATCAGTATTCACTTAGTTTCAGTAGCATAATAAGATTTAATACAAGGGACTTAATAAAGCACCTGATTCTATCCACATATACTATAATTTTCTCTTAATACCTCATAATGAAGTTTTGACTCTGTCTGGCAAGGAAAATAAAGTGGAAAAAAAGTCAGCATACAATTGATTTATGTGAAGTCCAAAATCACACTGGAAATTAGACTATATTCTTACCCTTACTTTCTCTTCATGCAGATTGGACAAAAGATAGTCATTAACAGCCTGATTTTGCTTACATTCAATGCCAAAGTAATTACCAAACCGTACATTTCACCGATGAAAGGACAGGGATAGTAGTTTGAACGTTAAAGATGAGAGGATCAAGTTTTAAACCCACAAAAATCTTTATGAGCAGTGGGAAAACTTGCATCAGATCTTAGAAAAGCCCAATGTATATCAATCACATTGTTGCCTGACAAGTAAAACTGGTGCTATATGATTTTTGACGAGTTTGAATTATTAAAGCAGAAGAAATTGGCCAGAATAAATTAAGTAGATGCTTGGACCAAATTCGTAGTCCCAGCTATTGAAAGTAACGGTTTAATACAGGATTTCCTAGACTTCAGTAGAATTTTGTGCAACTCTGGAAATCCAAATATGTCATCCAGCAAACATATCTAGTGTGAAATGCAGGGAGATGCAGAAGGAGACTGAAACTGAAAGATACCATGTACTTCAAAGGTACCCTCAAAGGAGGTTGTACCAGATGACCTCCAGTGGTCCCAATCAGCTAGTATCACCTTAACAATGTCAGTAAATATGACTCCAACATGTACAATTCAATTTCAATATATTCTGTCCAAGCCATTTAAAAATGTTTTTTTTCCGGTGTTTATCTCGAGTGTTCTCGTTAAAGCAAACATCTACCATTTTTAACAGTTATGTGAATATAATAATAGCAGAAAATGTTCTAGATTACTTGAAAAGTTTTTAACCAAGATCAAATAACTCTTCCTGCAGAATATGAACTGCCTCTACACCAAAGGATGTGTGGCATGTAAGACAACCCCAGGTATCAGCTGATAATCACCTCTTTCACTGTGATATGCAGTCAGTGTACATACTTCAGGTAAATCAAGCATTATTAGAAAAGTGGATGGCTCCTCACAGGCTTTTCTTAGTGAGGATTTTTACTTTGGAGTTTAGTCATGTCTTGGTCTGACATACTCTATAGTAACCTAAGTATGCTATAAAATGCCATTTTCTTCACAGCGGTTAGTGAACAATGAAAAAAAAATGTACCCACAAGCATGACTGTGGCATAAGAGGCTTTTTTACACTTTTAGGTTCTGCTGTCTCCTTCCCATGGTGATGTTATTAAGAATTCTGGCTGTCAAGGTCAACATATCATTGTACCGATCATATAACAATGTTAACATTATGCTTGTTACCTATCAAATTGTCCTGGCAGTGCAAGAGACAACTTACATTTGAGGTTGTGGAAAAATTTGGGTTTGAATTAAATCTTAACTTTCAGTTTTGTCTTCACTTCCACGTAACTGTGTAATTATGTGTAATCATATCTATCACTGTCCACCACATCTGAAAAATCATGGCAGTCAGATGAAGTTCCCAACGACTGGAAAAAGGGAAATATAACCCCCATTTTCAAGAAGGGGAAAAGGGATGAGCCGGGGAACTACAGAGCAGTCAGCCTCACCTCTGTGCCTGGCAAAATCTTGGAGCAGATTCTCCTGGAAGGCATGCTGAGGCACATGAAAAACAACAAGGTGCTTGGTGACAGCCAGCATGGCTTCACTAAGGGGAAATCCTGCCTGACCAATCTGGTGGCCTTCTATGATGGGGCTACGGAACTGATGGACAGGGGTAGAGCAGTTGATGTCATCTACCTGGACTTGTGCAAAGTGTTTGACACTGTCTCACATGACATCCTTGTCTCTAAGTTGGAGAGACATCAATTTGATAGGTGGATCGCTCAGTGGATAAAGAACTGGCTGGATGGCCGCATACAAAAAGTAGTGCCCAATGGCTCAATGTCCAGCTGGAGACCAGGAACGAGTGGTGTCCCTCAGGGATCGGTGTTGGGACCAGACTTCTTCAACATCTTTGTCGGTGGCATAGACAGTGGGATTGAGTGTGCCCTCAGCAAGTTTGCCAATGACACCAAGCTGTGTGGTTCGGTTGATACATTGGAGGGAAGGAATGCCATCCAGAGGGACCTTGACACGCTTGTGAGGTGGGCTGATGCCAACCTGATGAAGTTTAACCATGCCAAGTGCAAGGTCCTACAGCTGGGTCGGAGCAATCCCAGGCACAGCTCCAGGTTGGGCAGGGAAGAGATTCAGAGCAGCCCTGCAGAGAAGGACTTGGGGGTGTTGGTTGATGAGAAAATGAACATGAGCCGGCTGCAGTGTGCGCTCGCAGCCCAGAAAGCCAACCGTATCCTGGGCTGCATCAAAAGGAGCGTGACCAGCAGGTCGAGGGAGGTGATCCTGCCCCTCTATACTCTGCTCTCCTGAGGCCTCCCTTGGAGTATTGTGTGCAGTTCTGGTGTCCTCAACATCAAAAGGACATGGAATTGTTGGAACAAGTCCAGAGGAAGGCCACGAGGATGATGTGGGGACTAGAGTACCTCCTGTATGAAGATAGGCTGAGAAAGTTGGGGCTGTTGAGCCTGGAGAAGAGAAGGCTGCAGTGGAGACCTCAGAGCAGCCTTCCAGTATGTGAAGGGGGCCTATAGGGATGCTGGGGAGTGACTCTTCATGAGGGACTGTACTGATAGGACAAGGAGTAACGGGTTCAAACTTAAACAGGGGAAGTTTAGACTGGATATGAGGAAGAAGTTCTTTACTGTACGGGTGGTGAGGCACTGGAATGGGTTGCCCAGGGAAGCTGTGAATGCTCCATCGCTGGTGGTGTTCAAGGCCGGGTTGGACAGAGCCTTGGGTGGCATGGTTTAGTGGGAGGTGCCCCTGCCCATGGCAGGGGGTTTGGAACTGGATGATCTTAAGATCATTTCCAACCCTAACTATTCTGTGATTCTATGATTCCATCTACAGTTGAAGGCTTTCCTAACCAGGAAGTGTCACCTAAGAACATATATGACAATGGCAGTTAAAAAAAACATACACTTTGTTTGATTTCAATCATATTTTGCCACACTTGAATTAGGTGGATCAGTGTATCAGTCACAAAATCCTGCTTTCCATTCTGAAACCAGCTTTTACAACAGCTTTTCATTATATATGAAATTATTATACAATATGATGTAATAAAAAAGAAAACACTAACGATTACAATTACATGATTCCATTTTTTAATGGACTCCAACTTGCCTCATCAGACCACTCAAGAAAGAATATGCTTGTACGATATACTTATCTGCAACAGGAAGTCTCTATGGATTACAGTGGTCAGAATTCACATTTATGGAGCTGCCACTGCATTGCTAGAAATGTAATAGACTGAAGAGAAATTAAATGTCTGCTTTCTTAATTCTTTTTCATTTCCACAATCAACTAAAGCAACAGCAGACATGTTTGAACAGTAGTGGAGTGCAGTGATGTGCAGAAATGGATAGACACAAGTTATATATTAACTTTATGCAAAATTACGAAGCGTTAAACATGTTTAAAATTGGGTTTACTTATTTTAAATGGCTTAACTAAGCTGCACAGAAATGGATGGATACAAGTCACACATTAACTTTATGCAAAACAAGAAACTCTTCTACACGTTTAATATAATTTCTTGCTCACTTCCAATGTCTTAATTAAGCCAGTAACTTCAGTGGAAAAGTAATCAACCAGTGCTTACAGTTCTCTAAATGTTCACATACCATACTGAGCCTTCAATTCTTCCCTGAAGTTTTCATGAGAGACCACTGAGAATAAGATAACATGAGCATGAAGAAAACTAAGATTCAGAACTGGCACATATGCTCTATATTGTATTTGGATTGCAATTTACCTGGGACGAAAATGTACAGACCAGGAAGTCTGCTTGTGACAAGAAGTGAATATCCAGAATAACACCTCTTAGGGAATTTTCAGTGTAACGGTTATGAAGTCCTGCTGACCAGGATATGGAGTTATCACTGATAAATTCATAATTTGGATACCTGTGAAAATACAAATCATGTTAACAGCAAAGTCTTTTGGTTTTTTAATTTCATTTTTTCTTAGGAAGCATCATTTGTGCTGCAAGATAATGGTGTTAATTTGCTTTGCGTCTCTGCTTTTACAGGGAATGCATTAGAATTTTACTGAACACTCTGAAATGTTACTGTTGCTTCCAAGCATGTCCTCTCTTTATCCATAAATAAATAAATAAAAAGACATTGTAAGTCTGTCTGAGACCTGACATTGTAAAAGAAGTGAAAAAATGTCAGAAAGTGTATGCCACATTCTGCTAATTTTACCTATTTTTCAATGAAATAAACTCAGATAACTTTATTTCTCTACTACTAAATAGAATATGGGATTATGTTCTAACTAGACTACATTTTGTTTATTACCACACTGTGTTAGATAACAATCATGACACTGTGCAAGAAAACTCATTCACCTGTAAAAGGGACAAGCAAAATACACAAATCTAAACTAACAACAAAAAAATCTTTACAGTTATTAGGGGCATATGAAGAAAAATTACGCAATTTATTAGCCAAAAGAAAATAAACATAAAATTTCTTGACATATTATAAATAAAATAGTGATACTTTCAATCAAAATATTTTTATTTGAAATATAAACCCTTGGTTTATGTTACTTTCAAAATAAATTACAAGTTTTTAACAGGAAACAATGAATTTTAAAATTAAATAAAAGTACTTTTAAAAAGTGTTGAAAAATGATGCTCTTTCTCAAAACATTTGTATTCCTTTCCTGAGGAACTGAAATCTGAAATAAATTGTGAAAAGTAGCACAAAATAATTAAGTTTTCGGTCAGCCTCCTACCAAAGATAAGTTTTATATGAAAAATTCCAGGTAGGTGTAACAAAGATGATAATTATATTGCTGCTACGCAATAGTTATATTTCAATCATGAAGTGCAACTCATATGAGCAACTGCCAACTACAAAATTACAACTACAGGGCTAATTATAAAATAATTCAAATAAAATCTATTTTTCATATATACTACTTCATAGCAATTATAAATCAATATCTTAGATAAGATAGTAAGGCAGCTAATATTACATTTTATGAATAATCACTCATATACTATTTAATAAATTAAATAATATAGAGTAGGCCTGTAATGCTGAAGCAACAGTAACTTAGACCTGTAACTAGATGCTTCAAAGCTTAACAGTTCTGTGCTGAACGTAGCTCAAAATAAGGTTTACACTCGTGAGTTATTGGAAAGTCATTGAAGTTAGCATGCACTTATACACTACACAGTGTGTGCATAAACTCTGGACACACGGTAGACATGATTATGACAAACTCTCAAAAGAACATGCCTAGTTTATTCCACTTTAATATTGAAACTATCGCAAAACTGTTTTCAGAAGTGAAATCGGCAAATACAGCAGGTTTCTTTCATTTAACATCCTCTAGCTGCAACTACCAATCAAGACATTGAATCTCAAGAGCGAATCAAAAAGCCATGTGCAAAACTTCCACATTTCAGGAAGAATTTACTTTCTCTTTACAGTGATTTTAACAGAATTTTATGTTCTGTTATATAATTATGTAAAATAAATAATAATTATTACTTTCTGGTTATGTATGAGCAGAGAAACACCTGCTCTAACAAAAAATCATGTATGTATGGTAAATTTCCCAAGCAACAGGATGACAACTTTAAAGAGTGCATCTGATCATAAATGTCAGGGGATGTTCATGTCACATTAAAACCAAGACAAAACAAAACAAAAAAGAAAGGAAGAGAAGTTGGAAATATTCATCTGGAGTAACTGCTTTGACCTCTTTTGAGAAATTATAGAAGCATATATAAGAAATAGAGTTAATTCTGAAAAAATTATCACAATGATAATTTTCGTATGTCTAAAATTAACAGCAACATTTAACCAGCTCTTAAGATACAAAATATGACAGCACAAGATTTGTACATTCTATTTCTGTTTCCATTGTTTGAATCATATTAGTATGTCTCTTAAAGAAAAAAAAAACCTGCAGGCCAAATAGAAATGTGTCATACTCTACTGTGTAAACCAGCTGAGGAACAGAGATGGGCAACAGTGACACAACTCTGAGGGGAGCAACACAAAGAATGTTTAACAGAAGATGTCATTTCTAGGGACAGTGAATATAATAAAGACATCTGCGCACCCCTTTGCAAGTTCTTGGCATCAGAAATACTGCTAAAATTAGTAACTTCAGATTTTGAAAATCAGAACCCAGATGCTGAGTAAAGATAGCATTCTTCTTTCCTGAAGAATCTGATTTCCTACTAGCAAAAGATCAGCCTAATAACTTGACAACAGCAGCGCACCAAGAAGTGTGTCACATTGAATACCTTAAAAAATCCCCTACAAAACAAAACAGAAACCCCTCAAACCCAAATAATTATTCAAACATCTTTGTATGCATGCATTTAGTTTTTTCTTCTTCCTCCTTTTATTCTGCAGTCTTTGAGATGGCTTTTAAATTTGGTCTTCAATTCAATTTCGTAAAGTTGATCTAAATTCGCTTAACCAACAGTTTCAGAACCCATTTCTTCAAAGTAATGATCCAAGCTTAGCATTTATTTACTCACATGTTTTAAGTTTTCAAACAAGCACTTTTATGCTGTGCCACTGTTGTGGCACAACTGCTACAGCTGAAACTAGGTCAGCCACACACACATATAGTACATACTGCTATATTCATGCTTAGGAAAAGAGGTTACTTTTAAACATCCTAAAATGGGAGTATAATAGCTGCCATACTCAGAGTGACCAAAGAATCTTCTAGCCCAGTATCCTGTCTCCAACACAGACTGAAAGCAGAGCATAAAGAAAAATGCAGTAAAAAGCCAAACCTCTCAAGCTTCCTCCCAAGCTTAGCCTTATGTGGCCCACTGACTTCCTGCATCAGGCGAGGTTTAATTTTCATTCCCACTCAGTACAGTGCTTTAGATTCTATTTAAAGCTATTCTTACACAATGACTACAAAGAATAGAGGAAATGAAACTTCTAAAGCTCTATAGTTAGCTCTTGCTTCCTTCTATTCCCTTTTCTGTCTGTATTTATATTATGATTAATATAATATATATGTTATAAGATTTGGGGGATTTTTTTTTTTCATTTTAAGCAGAATGCAGACATGATTCTATTACTAGTCTTCCTGAATGCATTGTAAATGAACGATAAATACTAAGATGTCATATCCTACTGACAGCATTGCCTAAATACGGTAGGACCCCTTCTAGCTTTTCAAAGAAATTACCCACACACTTTCTTCTGTATACAGGAAAGGAAAAGACTGTGAAGATCAAACAAAACAGCATAATACTGTTTTCTCTGTATCAGACTATATATATATAGCATATCTCCTCAACATATCTAAAAAAAATAAATCTAACTCTTCTAAAGCTATGAAATATATACTTGAAACTTGTATTTAGTCTAGAAAGGATTTTTTTTTTTCATTTTCTCCTTAGGAAAGGGGGAAAAGAAAAAATCAGAACGAGGCAGGGAAGAGAGAGTTTAAATCTTTCCATCCTGCAACTACCAGCCTCAGCTAAGGATACAAACCAAACACAGTTATGCGACTATTTCAAGTTCCAATTGGTTTCAGAAGCTGATTAACGAGCCATGCAACTGTATCTTAACTCTACACTGTTTAGCAGGTACAAACCAAGGCGAGTTCCAGGCTCATTCTCAATTTGCTACAACTGGGAAAGTGTCCAGAACAGGAAATGCAAATTTTTTTCCCTCTAAAGGAGCGTGAGCATGTGTGTAAACAGATGGGGTAAGAAATAATGTGTTTGTTCAGGTCTTGCTCTAAAAAGAATTGGAAAATGTATGAGCTGTTCACCAGGCTCAAGATCTTTGAAGCTTTACTAAATCGTAGTTATCAGGCACACTATGATTCAGGGAGGGAGAGAGGAAACAGCTAAAATACAGACAGTACACAGAGAGAAAAGACATTAACTTGCTATTGTGGAAGTAAATAGTGAAATACTGAGGGGAAAAAAGCTTTCGTAAGTGCTGGGAAAAAAAAGCCTCATAAGGGAGGAAAAAAACCATTGAAGAAGCAAAGCACACATAACTTGACAGGTAAATATTCTAGAAGGAAGAATGTACTTTGTTGAATTTGAGTGCTCATTTACATGACAGAGACCTAAACATATTATCACATAAACCAGAAAGGTATTAAATATGGTTTCTTAAGAATCTGTGCACATGTTCAACCGCATTATTTTCAATACTCCGCCTGAAAGAGAGAAGATGCTGTATAGGATATAGGCTAGAAACACGTACACTAGAAATTTAAAAATGTCTATTTAAAATCTATTAAATCAGCCAAAGAACAAGCAATTTACACCATCCCTCAGATATCACTTATCTAAGACAAATGCCACAACCTCTGCTTATCAGCAGTTGTCAAATGTTCGTTGACAAAAACCTCAATATGACCTGGCAGTATGTTCTTGCAGCTCAGAAATCAACCATGTCCTGGGCTGCACCTGCAGTCCTGCGTTCAGCTCTGGGGCCCCCAACACAAGAGGGACGTGAACCTGCTCAAGCAAGTCCAGAGGAGAACACGAAGAGGATCAGAAGTCTGAAGCACCTCTGCTATGGAGACATGCTGAGAGAGTTGGGCTTGTTCAGCCTGGAGAAGAGAAGGCTCTGGAGAGAACTTACAGTAGCTTCCAGTACCTAAAAGGGGCCTACAAGAAGTCTGGAGAGTGACAGGAGAAGGGGGAATGGATTCAGTCTGACAGAGTAGAGATTTTGATTAGGCATTAGGCAAAAATCCTTCACTATGAGTGTGGTGAGACACTGCACAGGTTGCCCAGAGAAGCTGTGGCTGCCCCATCCCTGGCAGTGTTCAAGGCCAGGCTGGACAGGGCTTGCAGCAACCTGCTCTAGTGGAAGGGGACTGGAACTGGACAAGTTTAAGGTCCCTTCTAACCCAAACCATTCTATGACTCTATTAAGTGCTTTAATCCCATAGTTATTACAGCTGTTGAACTGTCAATCATGCTTCTCTCTAATCATCCTAATTCTGAAAATACATTAACTTCTTTCTTTCTTTTGGAAAAGAAAACAAAAACCACTCTACATATTGATAGTACTAACTCCACTACCATACTTGCAGTTGGTAGACATCTGACTGCAAGAGAAGTTTCTGAAACTTCAGTCAAAACATTTCTGTTTTCATGACTATGAATAGTTTGAAACACTTCTCTTAATAGAAACATGCCTATTCATGTGAATGTTGGCAAAATTTTCTTTATTTAAATGCCAACAATGTTTGACAGCCAATCACTCTCACGTATAGAGAGATATAATATCTAGCTAGTACTTACTAATATTACAGCACCCAACAATGAATGCAACATAAGCTACTGTGGTACTTTGTGACAGCCGTCTGTGTCAAAGCTTGGTAGTTCAGTGTGACTGGAACTTTTTTTGTCAGAAGTGTAATATAATTTGCATTTTTCTTCACAAGAAGATGATGAAAAGGTTTTTATTCTCAAAACCTGACCTTAACCTGCCTTCAGATGCCTTTAAGTGCTGAAACATCAAATTGCATCCTGCCTTCTATGAAATCACGGGAAGTTTCAAATGCCTTCTACTTGATTGCAAGCAACAGTAGGGTGCAAGCAACTGTACATTTACATAGCTAGTGAATCTCATTATTACTCACAACACTGAAGTATACTGTGCTAAGAATTGAAAGCTGAACACAAACAAAAAAAGCACAACTAAGTTTGCTACAGCAATATTGAAATCTGTTGTTACAAACAGAAATCAGTCATTTAAGCCAACTTAAATGAATTAAATATTATAACTTCAGTTTTTTATTACCCGTCTTTTCATTGTTCAGATTTGCACTTTAAATGTTATGTTATCATAATTGTTTCTGCTATTGTTCTTGTCTCTACATATACAAAAAAGGATTAGATTGCCATCATCTGGAGTTGTGTGTGTTCATTTAGTATTTTCAAAACTCCGTAATTTTGAACAGCAGCCATTTCTAGATATGAAAGAAAAATAGAAATAGCGCAATTGAAACACACAGGCTTGCAATGCTTTATTACAAAATATTTTCTGCTTACCTTATGCCAAAGAAAATTTGTAATCCAGAATATAATCTTATATATTTTTCTAAGTATGTCTACCAAGAATAAAACAGTTTAAAAAACTGCCACTTTGGAGTTACCTTCATTTTAAAACTTTAATTTCCTTGTTTTAATGAAAAAAAATCTCTGTTCAAAGGAGAAAATGTTTTGGAAACAGAAATAGGTGCTATTCGGTAGACAAATAAATAGTACTTATGTGCTAACTTGCACTCCGTAATGAATATACTTTGATTCAATGCTTCTGATATAGATATCCAAGTTTCCACTCTCATGGCAATTACCTTTTGTGAAATTGTTTATGTGCCATAAGCACCATAACCCAAGAAAGATACAGTTAAATATGGAACATTATTCTTGCATATGCACCTACTTTCTTTGACTAAGCAGAAGGTTTTACCATCTCAGTGGCACCTTGTAAGACATGCGACTTAACAGTGAGTTTTTACACAAAAATAGAGGCCCTGTTAGGAGTAAATAAATGCACACTGTGTATTTCCAGGTTTGAACACAGTTACATTTTCTGTGACAAGCTGAGATCTCCTGTACCTAGGGCAGGTTGTTAAATCCATGTTCTGGAGAGCTAGAAGAGGACAAGAAGCAAATAAGAGATAGAGACTAGTTTTACACATTGAGAATCCCACATACGTTTAAGGACAAACTTTAAAATTATTCATCATGTAAGGTGAAAGTCTTCTAAGTTCACTACATAGAAATCTTTCTGAAAGAGTCATCAGAAGGTGGTCAACCAGCTTACAAGAACTTCTCTGGCAACCTGCTTTAGCAGAGGGTTGGAAGAGATTATGTTACGGTCCTTTCCAGCCCTAACTATTCTATGATTCTATGATGTCCACAGGTCACTTCCAACTCCAACCATTCGGGGTTTTTTTTCAATATCTATATTCTATAGAAAGTTTGCTGTATTTACTATTTATATTTTTATTTGCCCTTTACAGCATTATAGGTTTGTTTTTAAGTAGTCACAGGTATCTTGCTCAGCTTTTAACATTAAACTTTGAAAAGCATACTTGAGGAAAGAAAACCGTCCAAAATAAAAAGGAATGTCTCAGAGAAAAATCAGAATCACGGGAAGCTGAAATGCAATCTACTATATAAATTATAACCAAAATAAATTATTAGCTTAAAAAAACCCAAGCAAAAAAACCCCAAGAATTGTGCACACAACAGTCAGAAATTGTAAAGGTAACCAGAAGGAACAAACTGTAATACAAAAATAGTTCATCTTACTTGGATTTTGCCTCTTGCAACAGTGAAGGGTCATCTGTAGCCAAATACACTCTTTTTTTATCAACATGCATTCTGCGAGCAAGAAGTTCAAACCGTTCCTCAACATGTACCATATATTCTTCAATGGGATGAAACGCTGCTTCTGTTCCTACTTTGTCTGTCCTTCGAACGTGAACACTGGAAAAAGGCAGAAACTCAGATTTCAATTTATAAATACAATTAATAATTTAGCAACTGAAATTTTAACTTTAAATTTCACGTGTGCACTTCTAGAATTCATATTGAAATGAATCCCTACATGAAACAAGAACGGATTAGATTCATTGATGTCCGTCAAGACACACTGACAACATGAAGTTAGCTGCTAGTCTGTTCTTGAAAGCAATATAATAATCTTGCAAGGAAGGCAAAGGGTAACTGAAAGAAAAGAACGAAGAAGAGATAATTACTAGCAAACAAGGTATTCTCTTTGTGCAGAAGGTTATCTGGTGTCATTAGATAATGCTTGATAAATACAGTCCAAAAGCAAAATAGGAGTATTTGCATCATGGATATATTGTGACACAAACTACAATGCAGGCTGTCGTGGTTTAAACTGTAAATCACGCAGCCCGTTCACTCACTTCTCCCTCTTTCTTCCTCCCCACTGCAATGGGGGGGGGGGGGGGGGATGGGGAGAAGAATTGAAAGAATGTAACTCCCATGGGTTGAGATAAGAACAGTCCAGTAACTAAGGTATAACACAATCACTACTGCTACCACCAATAATAGTAACGACCAGGTAAATACCAGGGAAGAGGATACAACTGCTCACCACTCGACCAAGCTGAGAGAGAGAGACTTCCGGGTTCCTACCCCCAGTTTTTTACATCCTGGGCATGATGTGCTGTGGCATGGAATACCTCTTTGATCAGTTTGGGTCAGGAGTCCTGTCTCTGCTTCCTCCCAGCTTCCCCTCCTCCCCAGCAGAGCATGAGACTCAGAAAGTCCTTGGTCAGACCAAAACACTACCAAGCAGTAACTGAAAACACTGGTGTTATCAGCGCTGTTCCCAGGCCCAAAGTCAAAAACACAACGCTGCACCAGCTACCAAGGATTAAAAAATGACTGTTACTACTGAACCCAAGAAACAGAGTTTGAATGAAGGTAGTTAAAATGCATCTTCCCCATCTGCTTGAAATCTAACACATCTTCAGTGGTGAAGTGGCTTACTGACTCAACGGTCAAAAGCCAACTAACTCCTGGACAGACCTGTTGTGTACTCCTAAAGAAAGAAAGATTAAGCACTGAAGGCAATTTCTGGCAAAGGAAGCAGTGTTTGCAGACTCTAGTAGAGTAACAACAACATTTTTCATATTACATGACAATAAAACCTTTCTTCCACAAGCTGTTCTTTATTGCCTGTAGAATGCCCTCCTTTCTTCTCCCCATACGGACCTTTCTAATACATAGTTACTACTAAGAAACAGCAATAGTGAAATGAGCAGCAGGAAAGGGACAAGCACATACCAAGTTCAGGTGCAGTCAACAATAAAATTAGTTGTGGATTGTGGCATATAAAATGCAGGCTAAGCCTTTTTTCCTCAAATGTAAAGGCTATAGGCACTTGAAAAGAAGACCCAGACAGAAAAGTGTCTGGAATGCAAGCTGTAAGGCAATTACATGAATGAAATTCTGTATTACACTACTAGCTATAGAAAGACATTAAAAAAAAAAACAACACAACCAACCAAAAAACACCCTTCCATTGAGCAATATCAGTCAAATCATAGGTGGACCAGTATGCTGAAGAAATACTTGCAATCAACTTGTATTATGCACAGTTAAAAAATAATAGCTTCATCTAGAAAGCACCCCTTCTCCCCATAAAATGCTAGAGGCTCTTGGGTAACCATCATAAAACAATTTGTCCTGAACACAAAGCACTATATATACATATTCAAGCAGAGAGTTAAAAAGAAAACTAAATACCCACCCGATGACTGGATGTTTGAAACCAAGTTTCCTTGTGGCTTCCTCTATTTCTTTCTCTAACCAAGGCTGTGGACGTATCAAGTATTTCACAAACTGCGAGACCCACCACACCGCAGGATCCCCATGTACACGAATTAGCCTATCAGCCAGGTCTTCAGGGACAGCCAACGGTAAATAAGGTGGCCGTGGGTGTAAGCTGTCAACAATGGGAAGTTCCACCACCTGAACATCCTTATCATTAGCCTCACCTGTTTTAAAATACATACTAGGATGAGTCAAGTTGTTTATTAATAAACTTTACCATCGGCAAGTAACATCCCAAACACATCAGCTAAACTATCTTAAAAGAAGTATCTAACTCTTGCTCTACTTTTTCAAAATAGCATTAAAAAAATTAAATAGATTTACATACAAACTGTATCTAACAATCCACTCCAGTAAAACAAAGTTGAAGGTTCTTAACTTTTTAGCAGCTGGTTATTAATAAAATAAAAGAAGTGCTCCTGTTTATGTATTCATACTTTTTCATATATAACTACATCATTACTATGTGCTAAGGCTTGCTAGGAAAGTATTGCTATCTAAAATGCTTACAATTCAGTTACTTGTTTAAAAAAATAAAGAAATATTTTAAGGCATAAGAAATGGTTAAAAAAATAACTATGCAGTCCTGCTGCAATTTTGAATACATATTACTGCAGTAAATCTCTGCATTTCAGACATCATTTGGACCACTGAATTAGGCTCTTTACTGAAAGAAAAAGAGAAAGGACAGAAAGAGACAATTCCTGTCTTGAAAAACATAAACAATGAAGATAAGCACCAAATTAAATAGATTCAGGAAAACAGCCAAGCACTATACAAGCATGTGATTTACATATAGGTAAGAACTTGTTATATGTTTAAATACCAACTGAAGTGGAATATACAGATGTTTTAGATGGGACTTTCAAGGATCAGTAAACCACTACACATTTTTTATAAGAGTTTTTACAAATGACATGAACATAAGTGTCTACATAATTGATAATTCAAAGCTAGTTTCATATACTGCAATAAATTCTAATACACGATGACATAATACAAAGCATTGCAGTTTGGAAACATCAAACATTACACGTGAGGCTTATAGTGCGCTCATTTCTTCCAAAAGAATATTTTCATTGTCTGCAGTGTTTATTGATAAAGATGGCTAGCTCTCTGTTCAGTGCTCACCAGCCATGACAGAAACCTGTTTCAAATATAAGCAAATGAAATTTGTGTAACTTTTGATTACCAGTTAAACCTAAAGACTGAAAAAATCAATCCAGTGCAAGGATAATGATTCTTATTTTTAGAACAGTTAAAAATCCCTAAGGTTAAAACACTTCTACATGCACTAAAAATAATTTCCATATAGTTGTGGCCATGTCCTAGAAATTTGACAAGCATATGCTGAAGTCATACACTGCTAGAATACTACATTAACACCAGTGAGCCTACTGAACTAGCCAAATTTCATCTGTAACTCTCTAAGAAATGACTATTTAAACAAGGAATGTTTGCTGTGATCTGGAATATTTTCAATTAATTTTTAATAGATTTGGAATATCTGTCCTCACAGCTGCATCTATGTTGATGCTTCATCACTGCACTGTATAACACTGCAAAGGGACCTTTTAGAATAATTTCCCATAGAATAAGTACTGCAGGTATGGATGATACTTTTTCATTCAAGAAGCCAAATCATATTTTGACCATCTATTATACTGCACTTACAGGAAAAGATTTAGTAAAATCTCATAAATATAGTAAAAAAACTGAGCGTTTAAGTTTTCTTATAATAAGATGTATAATATTTTATCAGCATTTCTTAAGAAAGTGGCAATTAAGAAAAGCACCCTGAAACCAGAAAGTGCTAAATCTGGTGTAGGTGTGAAGTATTAGTCAGAAGTCTACTCAAGAAACATCCAGCTAGAGTATTGCATGAAAGAATGCTAGGAAGGAAAAAAAAAACCCAACTGTTAACAGCTGAAACCAGGACAAGGTTCTATCCTTTTTATACTTTCCCCCTCATAGTGGGGAAAGGAACAAGATGGCAAAAGAAGCAATAGCAATCTTAGCCAAGAGAAGAAAAAAAGACTCCAATCCTAAATTAGAGGAAGAAATTTGCTGCAATTCTGCGAAGAAAAAGCAGAGATGCAAAGGTGCATATAAAAAGATGCATTTTTACCAAGTCTGGTATCACCGGCAATTTCTTAAACTTCATTCTATCACTGGAAAAATATGTTGTGTGAAAACAGCTATTTGGAAAGCCTTGCCGTTGATGAAGGTGATTGAGGGACCCAACCCACTATTTGGCATTCTGGCCCTGAAAAGCACCCTATACATAGTTCCATACTATTTAAAGGATAAGACCTGTGCTCCTAAAATTTTCCATAGGGAGTCTAAAGGCTTTGAAGAAAACAAGATTGGCCAGCAATAACTAGAAAAGCTCTTAGCATATAGCAAACTTGACTAAAATATACCAAAATCGTAAGAATACCAAAGAAGACTATGGGGGAGGAAGAACAAACCAAACCAGAACAAACATTTTATCTTTCAACTGTATGTTTTGAATAGTAATGAAGTTGTAATACTTGCTGTGAAACAAAATCAGGAACAAACAAAATATACTTCATTGAGACAAAACAAATAATTTGGTTGTGTAAAATTACCCATCAGGTCAAGTGTTAATGAGTGAACTTTGAGATATGAAAAACTACTTTCTGAGAAGGAACTGCAAGTATCATATGGTTACTTCACAGAGAAGATTAAGCTTCTTACTTTGTAAAACTACACAATAAGAGACCCAACAAGGGGACTGTTACTGAAAGTATGGGTTACAAATAGTAAGTCATAAAATGAAATATTCACAAATACAAATCAAAAAATGTGTTGTTAATGCAATTAAAAATTATGAAATGGTTACAGAAGCCCCTCATGCTTCAGAACTTTTGCCTGTTGTTATTGACAAAATAGTTCTGACACACACAGTGTTGTGTTGAAAAACCCAATCAAACAACTATCAATATGATCATTGCTATTTTCAACGATATTCTATTTTGTTATCAGTTGATATAAAATTAGAAGACAGCAAGGGACATAAGTACTTAATCCAAATATACAAACTTCTGATAAAGCACAGCAATTTGACACTACTGCTGAGAACATCTGTACAAGCAATCGTGCAGATGCGTGAACAATTCTAGGGAACTTTCTCACAACTTTCCAGCCTTTATTACCTTTATTACTGTTCTGAACAACAAAGAAAAAAAATTCTATTAGTCTTCACTCACTTTAAAAACTATCAGCTAGCAGATGCAGTAAAAGGAAAACTTACAGCAACTGTTTGCTTTTGTACTGGACAAAATCAGTGAAGATTAACTCTTTATTACCCTGAGGGAGTAAACAACCCTGCTGCAACAGCCACATCGGCAAGTGACAGCTTTCTCATGCTACTGACCTTTTTTCAGTTTTCATTTTAAGATTCCTAATAGGAAATGATCTTGTCCTATTTTCAACAGATATAGTTTAAAAAACTTTCATGGAAATCTTGGATCGCAGGACATTGGTTTAGTTTACTCAGAAATAAGCTGTAATCAAAATCAATGATACATTTGATACCCAAACCTCGGGTCAGATTGATAGGCAAACATAAACATTGCAAAAACATTAAGTCACCTTCTTGACTAATACAAATTGCAGCTGTTCAACTGAAGATAATGAAGTTGGGTTAAAAATACAGAATGATCTCTTAATCCAGACATCTCTTCAGTTTTTAGCTACGTATTCTCTAAATTTTAAAATAGTTCAGTTTTTCTACTGCATTTTGTTAAATAATAGATAAGCCATAGAAAGTACTAATCCATACTAATGCCTTGTATCTCTTTCTCACACGGGTAGTTCAAAACACGGTATCACCATGACAATCAGGTCCAATACCCTGCTTGCTGTAGGTTCAACTTTGACATTTGATCACAGAATTATATAGGCTGGAAGATACCTCTACAGTCATTTACCTACATTGCTATAGGTTGCTTATATTTCAGCAATACTTTAAAACTACTTCTTCCAATGTGATTTACTTTGCTTCTACAGTTGCCAACATTTGCCTCTACAATTCTATTTAAAGCTTGTTTCACTTTCATACAGTTCCAGGTGCTATTTCTCATTTTGGATTTACCTAAATAATTGTCCTCCAAAGTTCTGCAACTTAATCCATTTTTCCTTCACTGCATGTTTGTTTTAATTGCCAATGTACTGCAATATTGATAACACTCACTCCTTGATCATAACAACATACTCTGGAGGAAAAAGTCACAGGCAGTAAATGAGTTTATTTTTACTTACATAATCCATGCCAGTTGCACCACGTAGCTCTTATTCATCACCATCTTCTGGCTATGTTCATCACTAATAGGTCAGTAATACAGTATCAATTTCCAAGTGTCCTAATGATTACTTTTTAAATACTGAAATGGCCTGTGTTATAAAAGGCATAATTTAGCTTCCCTGCAGGATCCCAATGTACTCGGAAGCTCACAGGACTTAGGCAATTTCTCATGATTTGGCATAATCTTACTGCCTATTTCTCAAATATTATCATTGTCCTCCTAATTTGAAGCCCATTTAGAAACTTTTGCTATTTATATCTTTCATATCGACTTCTTTGAAGCCTGAAAAATGCTGTTTGGCTTAAAACGATCTTTGGAATTTGTCATTTTGCCTTAGCTTACATCCTACCCTCTGAACATTAGGCTCAGATCTGCATTTGGATGGGTGCTCACTACTTTGCACAGCAGAATGCCAGCTTTGTTTCTACTAATGATCAATACTATTAGCTAATGTTAACTGAAAAGCCTATTTAAGAACTTAATTCATGCTATAATTTCAAAATTCACCATCTAATTTCAAAGTATTATTTCAAGTTGTCCTTCAAAATATGCCAAGGAACACTAAGCTAAGGACATTCCTGTTGCATAAATGAGAACTTCAATTTAATTTCTGTTTGTGTTGCTAGAAATATAACAGTAAACTCAAATAAAAAAGGAATAGCTTCATTACTTTTGTTTCTACAATATAGACTTCTTTAAGCTGCTATCAACTCGCATAGACTAATCACCACACTACTAAACTAAGCACTACAACCTGAAAGACTGTCAGTTACTTGTTACTCACCCAACTGAGTGAACAATTCTAAATTCAATCACACAAGATATCTTAGAGTGCTAGGAATGCTGTTAGATTAGCAGAGTATATGGTAAGAGGGGCTGTGCTGCATTCTCACAAGGCTCCTCATTGTGTTGCTGGCTACTGTTACATATTGCAAAGACAACAGGCTCATGGTTTAACTTCAATTATATTTTAATGCTTTTCTTTTTAAAGCAGACAAAAAGTGGAAACTATGCAAAGCTATGGTGTGTTATGCTATTTATGGATTGTCAACTGGTTCATAAGAAAGAAAAAGTATGCCTTTATCTGTTCTCTGCTGCAGACTGAATTTCCTACATTTCCTACTGTATTTTGGACAGTTCCAAACATTATTAAAGTTTCCACGTAAGGACTTTATAAAACGGAATTAAAATGAGATAAAATCCTATTTCTCTTTTAAAGTAGTCAATGTAAAATAGAACCAGTAAATTTGGTGCAATTCAGTCTTAAAGGAACTGAAAATATAGGTAGTGTCCCATTTGTCATCCCAAGAGGCTGATTCTTGATGGCTTTGGTCAAATTTGGCCAAAATTTATTCAGAACTTGTACCAAGTTAGGATAACAAAAGGAGCAAACAGAAAGGTACAGCATGATGACAAAACCTTGCTCTCACAAGAAACATGGCTAAAATAATTTTCTGCCAGAGATACTGTTTTATCAGCTCCCCCCTCCAAGAAATAAAACTTTGATGGTTGTCTTATTTCTGCTCCAGCAAAACCCCTAACTTTCAGAGCTCCTGAACTACCAACATGTCTTTCTAACACAAGATCCACTGATTTTCAATAGTATTTATTTTCCCTTATCATTCTGGTTCTTTGAAAAGCCTACACATAATCAAAAACACAACGTAAAGATAAACAGTGCTTTTACTGTCCCAGTAAGTAATGAGATTACAATGAATGTTCTCTCTCTTGGACCTAATGAAAGCATGAACTGAGTTTACTGATTTCTGAATTTGAAATGGCTATGTCTCTAACGGAACTACAACAGTAGCACCCACTGATGCATTTAGGGCTTCGAAACCCTTTTCTCAGATGAGCTGCATTATAAAGACCTACATTTCTGTTTCATTCTATTGAAAACCCATCGCTTGTTAGAAACTTTTTATGGCAATTGTCACCTCACTTTAGAAGAACATTAAAAAGTAAAGATTTTTCCCATGCTCAATTGTTTAGATACCCAGCATGCCAGCTGTAAAGTTTACCAATGAAGTGCGATTGCACAAACTGACTCCATATAAGTTAGTGAAGGCATTTTCAGCAGACTGTTAAACTGAGTAGAAATCAAGGAGATTATGAGCAATTTATTTTTTGCTCTAATATTCAAACTACTTTTGAACAATGCCCCATTTCATCTGAACAGTCCATATGAAAGGGTACATTTCTAAGAAGAGCTGCAGCTCCCTGGCTACCGGAAAACATCATGAAATGTATTTGCAGAGGCAACTACTCTTATAAATGCAAAGGAATTTTGCCATGATATCCCAGTTTAGTCATTCATGCAAGCAGTAGCCAGAGTTGATGACTTAAGGGTATCCTTATGTAAGGATAGTTGAAGTAACTTAGGGAAACATATAGAAAAGACCTTTAGAGCGATACTGAAGAAAAACTAATTTTTTTATTATACTTGAAAAAATTCTACCAAAGGTTGATCTCTATTTCAGCCTAATGTTAATTACTACACACCTGAAAGTATTTCCAAATACTTGTTTTGAATATTATGTTGTCTTTTCTGGAATAGAAGATAAACAGCTTGCTTTTATAATAAAACCTCTACAGCTGCAGGGACACATCTGCAAGGACTGATCTCTGGCACGCATATGCTAACTGAACATATATATGAGCCCACAACAAGCACGTATAAGCATGCAAAAAGTAAGACCACCTCAGTATGATATTTTGTAAGACCTAAAAGTTTCCAATGGGTCATGAGAATGGAGTTTAGTTTTCAGAGCTGGCTGCCCAGGCACCTTGTAGAGAAGGGCTACCAGTTTAGAAGACACATTTACTATCTTTTTGAGCTTTATAACTCAAGTTTATAACTTGAGCTCTCAGTCTTGTCTTGTCCTAATTTGAATGCTTGGAATACTCTTCTTTCAATGAATTAGTAATAACTCCTTCATACGCAAGTCCAGCTGGAACACAGCCCTCAAGGTGCATGTAGACAAGAAGACATTTTAGTTAGCCATGAATAAAACAGCAGAGAATAAACCTGCTATGCTGTTGGAAATACATAGCAGTGATGCACACTTCACCTTAACAGTGCATCAAAAAGAAACTGAGAGAAAAAGGGACACATTCTACTTCATATGGTATATTAATATGAAAGGGGAAAAACAAGAGTGTAACCCTGCAATAATGGAAATGGACATTTTTCTGGTCTTCAGTCATATATATGCCCCCTTCCGAGTGGTATACCTGTCATCTGAAGACAGAATTTTGTATTTTCCAAAGCAAATAAGGGGAAAATTTAACAGAAGAATCAATAAAAAACTAACCCATATATAAACATAACAGTTTTCTCTATAGCTATTATTTTATAGTAATAAAATATTATTAATTTGTGCACTATTAGAAACTTCAAATCACTACTGTTTCTGATAGGATTTAAGGGCACTTGCAAACAAAATACCTCTGTTTCTAAGATTTGTCCCAGGATTTATGTAATGGCAGATAAAGCAAAACAGGTTCTAACGATTTCTGTACAAAACATGTTAGATGGCACTCATGGACATGTAATGCCAAAAATTTGAGGTTATAGTAAAGGTGGTTTTTTTTTCTTGTAATACTAAGTATTTATTGTTTCATATTAGAAGTTAACAAAATACACACATGTCTTCCAAAGTAGGTAGAAGACCAACGCAAGAAAATGCAGGTTTTCTAATTTCTTTTCACAACACTAGGAAGAAATCAGTGGTCAGAGGGTTTAAAGATTGAGAAACAGAAATATAAAATGGAAGGAATTATTTCTTCCCCTAAAAGTCTTGGTATAGCTTTCAGTTATTTCATATGGAAATAGGCATACATTTGCCTACTTAGTTGATTCTTCTCATCTAACAAAATATCTAGCAATAAAAGATCTTTTTGGCATGACATTCTAACTCTACAAAATAGCAGCAGTGCTCCAACTTTCTTTAATGAAGAAATGTAGGGAAGTAAGTCCCTACTATTTTGAAAATAATTATTTCAGTGGACAGATTTATCATGAATAAAAATCCCTTGTTCCACGTTACGTTCATTCACTTTAACATGCTTAAATAATTCTCATTGAACAATGCATACGCTATTCTGCTTACGGTCCTGGCCATGCATGGAACTATTATCAGTAGTCAACTGCATTTTATAGAGACATCAAATATTAATCTAAATTAATAACGACATAAGGAGAATTCATTCTGTAGAATGTTCAAATTTTTGAACATTATTGGATAGATTCTGCAATTACAGACACCAAACATTAAAGAAATACATACGTTCTTATTTCTACCTCTGGAAAATTTACTTAACAATGGATGTAATTAAAAGCAATTTATTCCACATTTATCTCCCATCCTCCTAAAACATGCTGCTGACATTGAAAACAACCTTTAAGAACAGCATGCCTTCATGAAGACCAGATTTAATGGAACTTCTTATACAATTAAATAAGAACCAATAGTATGCTTAGCCTACATAAATGGTTTAATCAGAATCAACGTTCAATACTGTGGGCTTGACTGATTATTTTGTGAAAGAGCAGACATGTATTTTATGAAGAACTTATTAAAATACAAACAGATTTAGTTTGGTTTGGCAGATTACGGATTGCAACATTGTGTCACATGTGGTAAAATGATGTTGAAAGTATTGCTACAAAAGAGAAAAAAAACCCAAACAAACATACCCCAAACAAACAAAAAATCCAAACCCACTAAAGGACCAAAAGCAAACATTCTTCTATGTAAAACCAAAACAAATAAAGCTAGTTACAAGAAATGACTGCATCTCCCATTTCAGATCTAATTTCAGATCATTAGATCTTTCAGGAACAAGCAGAATGACAGCTGCTTGACTTCAATACTAATCACATTTAGCATTCTATGTGAAAAAGTTACAGCTACTTATATACTTTTTCTTTATATTTTTCTAAAAGAAATCGTGAAAACAGCTGTGCAGAAAAGTGACCCATGTAGTGCTCACTTACACACAAAAAATGCAAAATATCAGCAAAAGGACCACATCAACAATGAGGTTTTACTCTGAACTTGTGAGAGAGTGGACAATAGAATTCAACTTGCTTTGTTCACGCAAACTTTTCTGCGTCGGGAAAGGCTGCCAAAATACAGGTCAAGAAGTCCATATCCTTATTCCAGAGACGTAACCAAACACCCAATCAGACTGGTTTTGAACCATAGATATGGAAAGGAAAAACCTTACTCTCACTGTACGTAAACTGAGCTACCCAGTTCTTTCAGCATTACCATTTAAATAGGCACTCTCTAATACTGAAACTGAAATACTGAAAAGCAGATGCTAATCGCACTCTAAGCCTAAGCACAAGTTTTTAGGCAAACATGTTAAAACTGTAATGACTGCTGGATGTGCTTCCACACTAAATAGCAATACATAGTTAGCTCTCACCACAGAAAGTATATATATAGTTCAGAGTTGTTCTTTCCCGTTATTTGGTCTTTATCAACGCAGACTTTTATCTGCCATCTTATTTTGCAGTCACTACTGCAAGAGCCTTCTGTAGCTCTTCATAAGGAATTTTCACCTTCACTAAACAAAATACCTCATCATTAGAAATATTGACATACCACATTCTCTTTGCCAAATCATATATGAATATGTTGAGGCCCAAAGTTTGCATCAATCTCCCCTAATGACTTATTTTACTGAATATTAATCATTAATTTCTACTCTTTCCCTCTGAAGTCTCTTTTAACCCAATTTTATATACATCAGGAGCTTCTATCTGATGGTAGTTTATATATGGGGAAACCTTCTGAAGTGCTGTCTTGAAATGCAAAATATTACCTGAACTCAGTCTTCCCTACCCACATATTTTTGTCTCTCAAATAAATCCACTAAATGAGATGTAATTTCCTTCTATAAAATTCTCATTTGCTCTTCTCCACTGTAACATATTTTAACATTTATCCCCTAAATTGATTCTCATTTCTGTCAATTTGTCCAATACCAAGTCTGTGATTTGCTGAACCCTTTCTGAAAATTGATATTCCTTCAGCCCCATTCCATTATTCTGTAGAAAAGCAATTATAAACAAATACCAATTAAAAACAAAATGTTTTGTTGCCAAATGCTTTCAATAACACTTGTTTGAGAAAGAGCATCCAAAGTATCCCTTATGAAGAAAGATTCCAGCATAGGAGCCTCCCAAAGCTGTTTTATAATAAACACAGACATGAAAGATTTTTATAGGTTGTACAACAGTCATGCCTTCTTTCAGTGCTCATTTCATGCCTTGATCATCGCTTGGCCATCCAGATTTTCTGGCAGGCTTCATTATTCTGTCTGATATGCCTGAAAAAGGATTTAGTATCAGTCTTCTTGCCTTTAGCAGGCTTCTCCTCAAAAATCTCTTTTCACCTTCCTTACGATGTAATTTGCTAGGAATTTTATTCTATTATAGATCATTTCCTATTCTTTCTCCATGTTGCTTGCAAGCATTTAGTCCCTTTTTACAAGCAGTCTGAGTAGCTCACTTTTTAACATGAAACATTGCAAGGAATTGCATCTGAAGGGGGGCTATAGGGATGCTCAGGAGGGACTCTTCATGAGGGACTGTAGTGACAGGACAACGGGTAATGGGTTAAAATTTAAACAGGGAAGTTTAAACTGGATATAAGGAAGAAATTCATTACTGTAAGGGTGGTGAGGCACGGGAATGGATTGCCCAGGGAAGTTGTGAATGCTCTATCGCTGGCAGTGCTCAAGGCCAGGTTCGACAGAGCCTTGGGTGGCATGGTTTAGTGGGAGGTGTCCCTGGCCATGGCAGGGGAGTTGGAACTGGATGATCTTAAGGTCCTTTCCAACCCTAACTATTCTATGATTCTATGATTGTTTGGATTTCTTTTATTTATCAAAATATTTGTTATGGTAAGCAGACATGGCTGTACCTTTGTTACATGACATCATCTTCTCACACAAATTCCTGTGAGTACTAAAACATCCTATAAGTTTCTGATATGCTGTTCTGGCTACACACATATTTCCAACCAGGAATTTTGGCCTCCCATGCTATTTGCAGACTTCTGTTTCTTCTGGCATGTTCTTATAACCCTAGGAGAAAATGTTGCTCCACAAGAGCAGAACTTCAAGCTGAAGGCAGAACAAATCTATACTATCAGTGAAAGATGCGATTATGTTTTACTCCCCTTTTTTTCTCAGTTTCATCCCTCTGTTTGGAAGAGAGTTCTTTGTTTCTGAGGTCTATCGGATGCACTCACAGCATATAACCTTATAAATTACACAGTGTACTAAACTGAGAAACCCCTACACTCATACAAGCTAAATTTGATTTACCCAAATTCTGCTTTCTATGATCTCAAACATGCAAAGATAAATTTTCTATTTTCTCTTAGATAAGTGGATGGGCATTTTATATTTTTTTCCTCTAAATTCATTTATCTGGTTTCTCTGATTTAGTCTTCCGATCTAACAAAACTTCCACTGTAGTTAAAAGGTGTTGAGGACTGGTATAACCAATAAAGCAAGCCAAATGTCCTAACACATTTCCCCTGGAACATGTCAAATGGAAAGTAACACAATCATACTAGTGAGTTGCATCCAAGAAGTTAAAATTCAGCATCTTCACTTGCATAAGGAACTGCAATTTAACATGTTAGGATGAGATGGCATTCACAGACACATAATGACAAGAAATATGAGACTATGTGATAAAGTTTCTTAAAACACTAAATCATTATCGTGAGACCTCACTTGGAGTATTGTGTGCAGTTCTGGTGTCCTCAACATCAAAAGGACATGGAACTGTTGGAACAAGTCCAGAGAAGGGCCACGAGCATGATCAGGGGACTGGGGCACCTCCTTGTATGAAGACAGGATAAGAAAGTTGGGGCTGTTGAGCCTGGAGAAGAGAAGGTTGCATGAAGACCTCAGAGCAGCATTCCAGTATGTGAAGGGGGCCTATAAGGATGCTGGGGAAGGACTCTTCATTAGGACTGTAGTGATAGGACAAGGGGTAATGGGTTAAAATGGGTTAAAACAGGAGAAGTTTAGATTGGATATAAGGAATTCTTTACTGTAAGGGTGGTGAGGCACTGGATTGGGTTGTCCAGGGAAACTGTGAATGCTCCATCCCTGGCGGTGTTACAAGGCCAGGTTCGACAGAGCCTGGGGTGACATGGTTTAGTGGGAGGTTTCCCTGCCCATGGCAGGGGTGTTCGAACTGGATGATCTTGAGGTCCTTTCCAACCCTAACTATTCTATGATTCTATGATTATTGATTCATACAACATTTTAATAAAGGTAAATCCTGCAGTTACATCTTATGCTTTGCATTGCATGAAGGGGGTTCAAGCAATTTTCATCAACGTTAATGATGTAAATAATAATAGCAGTTAAAAAATTGCATTCTTCAATAAAATGCAATTTGTAACTTGACTTAAGCAGTTACATTTTAGACCCATAGCTAACACCAAAATCTTGCAACAGCCATTACTATCCACAACTAGAACTGAAAATATTAATTACATATCAAGCTTATGCTAATAAATAGGTGCTACATACCTTTAATGTTCTTTGTTATTCTGTTGAATTATTATTCAGCAATATGCTGCCAGACAGTGCTATTATGGAGTAAAGAATGTTTCCGTTCTAATCTTATTTTCTCCTTTATCCTTCTAGTGTTTCAGCCCAGAAGTAGGAGAAAATGAGGATGGTATTTGAAAGACAGGATAATCGTAATTGCAATGCTGGCCATTAAATTCACTGGAAAATTATCATCAGTCTTAAGGTCTAAGAAGTGCATAAAGTGTATTTTAACATAAAAATTAATGATGGACAATGACTAATGACTGCAACAATGTAGATGACTGAGCCTAAAAAAGAAAGACAGCAGGAAATGAAGTCCTGCTACTGTAATACAGAATGCAACAAGCCAAATATGGCACCTACAATAATAAAAAACCCTAACTTTTTATGTTTTCTTTATAAGGTATGTATTATTGAAATTCTTACTATGTTTGTAACTAAAAAAAGGACATGGATAAGACTTCATTGCCACAACATTATCTTCCCAGCAGTGGTAAGAAATTCACACCTTGCTATGTTTTTTAGTTTCCAGTCTCTTGTTCATTTTTTGAAATAGTGTGATGTTTTTAATACATGGAAACATACATAAGGCTGACACTGCAAATAATATGATAACATACAAAGAATGAGTAACACCAAGTTTATTATGAATTGTTAAGGAGATATCTAAAACCTGTATGTTGATACTCACAGCATTTAATTTTATACTATGATATCATCCAGGCATTTTCTAACACTTCTACTCCTTTTGCCTGTACTCCCTTCAAACCAGGAGTCCTTCAAGATTTCTTTTTTCTTCTCAGATCTCTGAATAGAACAATGCTGTTCTGTTTCAAAAACTTGCTTCTGTATTTTACTACTTGATCCTACTTCCCACCAGGTACAGAAATGACTTTTGCAAGTATCTTCATTTCTCTGCTATGTCTGCAATAAATGCCAGGCTCTTAAGCAGCAGGTTGGGATTGTAACTGTGAATATCTTTGCTGTATACTGTATTTAAAAATCAAGACAAGAATTAAATGTCTTCATGCATCTTTCACTAGGTATAAAATTACTCACCCTACTAATATCTTCTGCTGTGTCGCTTATTGGTCCCTAATTCTGCAAGATTTTACAATCTATAATACTGTATCCCTGGGAAATACCTGTCGCAACAAGGCTTTTAGGAGCTTCTCTAACAGATAACTACAGAAGACACTATTTTCCAATTTTCAGACAATAAGACCATACCGGACAGAGTCTTGGGCTACATAGTCTAGTGTGAGGCATCCCTGCCCATGACAGAGGGTTGGAACTACATGATCTTAAGGTCCTTTCCAACCCTAACTATTCCATGATTCTATGAATTACAGAAATGTAGCCTATAACAATAACTAATAAATTATTAAGACGAAATCTAAATATTTCTGATTTTTGACAGACATTTTTATAACTATCAAAAAGCTATGGCAAGAATTTTAAAATAGTTAAAGAATAAATAACGTAGTTTGGGGCTACAATTTAATTTAGTTTAGGACTAGAGGAAGCCTGGACTCCTCACCTCTGCTGCAATGGGTAGATTATCTATAGGAGTTAAGCATTCTTAAGGAAGGACAAAGGGGAAAAAACCCAAGGAATATACTTAACAGTTTTCTGCTTATTACACATGAATATTGAAACTGAGTTCAATTACATTACCAAGTATTTTCTAAATACAACCTTCTTTACAGTTTGGGGTTTTTTTTTACATACATGAAAGGAACTTACCTGTCCAGAAACTATTTTCTATGTGAATAAAAGTTTATCAGTTCACAGAAGGGAAAAAAATCTACATTCATTATCCACGGTTCAAAACAGGATCACAAAGGGTGTTTTAACCTACATATAAAGCTGTCCCAAAGGATGTTGTTCAGTTTCTCCGACATCCAGAAAGCATCAACTCGTATTTTATAAAGAATCTAGATATCATACAAGCAACACTAAATTCTGACTTGCAATGATAAAAAATGTTGTGTTCCTACCACTTGACCTAAGAAGTGGTAAAGTTGAAAAAGACGTACAGTGCTGTACATCGGGTCTGCTGGTGATAACATTAGCATAAACATTGTACAATAAAAAAAATGTAAATTAAAAGAAGTCAATTTCTTTTACTTATGTCTCATGACACATAACTCCTAACAGGAAAGGATGTAACTCCTTTTGGAATATGCTGAAATCTTTGCCCCATTACCCTCTGTGTGATTTTGAATTCACCTCTATCAGTTTCATTTATATTTCTGAATATTATGCAAGCAGAATATTTTTTACTCAAAGACTTCTAATCAGAAGTGGATTTCAGAACGTTCCAAAGCACCTTGACTTGAAAATTAATTTTTAACTACTAGAAAAGATCTTTTTCAGAATTTATAACCATCTCTAACTCATGACAGATTTGCATGACCTCAGAGACATTATGTATAGTAATGTAGGCTCAATAACACAAATCAATCTCTCTCCCTCTCCATCCTACCTCTTTATGTAAAGTGTTTCCCTCCACTGAAAGATCAACTGGTTAAATGAATTTATTTCCATTTGTCTTTAAGACTTAGCTTCTTTTATTCCACTAACGGCCTTGTGCATGAAGTTAAGCACTGATCTGATGGCTGAAAGTTAAACAGGATTGCCATGTGCTCGAAGACAACATCTGGCTCTTTAGTTAAACCTTGTGTTTCTTTCCATGGATTGACTCACCTCACTCAAAAAAGTAAAATAAACGTTAAAAAAATATGTTTACTTATTTTTCCTTTTGTTTTTCTGCTGTTCCAATCTCTTGAGCAACAGCAGGTAAAAAATTGTTTAACATAAATGACTCTACTTGTGCTCATACAAGGAACAGCCACACCATTGCTGACAGCTCTATTCCCCCTTCCCGTTCTAGCCTGCTCATTGTATACCACACTGCAGCTTCAACTGGGTTACTGAAATCACAGTAACTTTCCATACCACACGTGAAAAATATTATAAGGGAGATAAACCACATTTTTCATGAACATGTATAATCTTGATGAAATGAAGACTAATGGAGAATCTATCATATTCACTGAATAAACTGTTACAGTAGTCAGCCAATCTTTCTGTAAGAAAACAAACCTTATCTGCAACCTTAATTGTCCAGCTACCTGCTTTTGTCTAAAAGTAGGATTTTCTGCTATATAGAAATGCCTATAAAATGTGTCAGAACTAGCTTTTTAAACTTGCTTCATTTTAAAATTGAATCATGCCCTTTAATTTCTTACTGCAAACCAGACTTTTCTGGCCTTGAATCAGCGTAGTCCTTTCTGAGAACCCTTTCGTATTTACCAATATCCATTCTGAAGGCCAGATAATGAAACTAAACAGTGTGCTGCTGCCTGGCCATTGCTCTGCAAGGTGAAATAAACTTTTTGATACTTTTCAATAACCCACCACTTAAACATAAATAAGGATCACATTTTGCTCTCTAAAGCCATGGCATTGCTCTGAAAACCCAGACTTACCCCATTAGAATTCTAAGGGTTTTTTAAGAGCTACCATTCTCTAAATGTTCGTTCAATGTTTACATACACAGATGTCTTCATGCAGAGCATTTTACAAAGCACCTTCAGAAAAAAAAAATCTACAGAATATTAGTAACTTGATTTCAAGATTAACAGAACTGAAACAAAGGGAAAACACAAGTCAAATTTTGTTCTGTTCTCTCAAATCATTATTCCCCATTATGCTTCACAGTAACCTAAATTTGCTTGAATTAAAATTTAAATAATGAAAGTCAGCGTATAAAAAAGACATTAAAAATCAGAAGTAGAAATGAATCCATTTTTTCTGCAAAGTTTTATACAGAAGAGTGAGATACAAGACCAAAACATTATTCATACAATTACATGAAAGCTAAAGGGGATTTTAGGCTCATACTAAATATTCATGTGATTTACATAAAAGGAAAACTACTGTCAAGGAAGATCTAGTTCATGGAATGAAACTTATTTATTGCAGTTAATTCTGCAGAGCTCTTTATGGCTTGAGTGTGCAATTTTGTTTTAGTTCTTTTGATTACTGTTGCCTGATTGGCTTTAATAAATTAAAAAACTAGTTTGTGTACCCACAGTACCCTCTTTCATGAATTATACATATAAACATATTAGTTAGTTTATATTTTAAGATTATAGTTTAATGAATACTTAAAAGCAGTCGCTACCACCAAATGAAGAACTCTGCCATTTTGAACCCTCTGAGTACCCCTGCCCTAAAAGCATTCATTCGTGAAACCATGGCTAGAGGCAGCAAAGTCCGTATTCAAAGGCAAATGCAGGAAACTTTGTTTCAGGTTTCTTTTTTCAACTTATCTTTCATCTTACTGGTTTGCAGGATTAGGAGGAAGGTGCACACTTACATAAAACATGTAGATGGCTTCTTTACCACCACATCCCTTCATTGCCCATCATGAAATACAGACATGACTTCTAACCATATATTAATCTGTCCTTTCTCCTGATCTGTCTTGTTATTTTCCATTTCTTGTCTGGTTCAAGTTTTTTCTATCTAGCTGTTTTATAGCCCTCCTTTAGCCTATTACTGGGGAATGCCACCAGGACATCATAAATCAGCAAGTGAATAAAGATAAAAAGAGGTCAACACTGTTTTGCATGTTGCAATGGTAACAGAACATTATGACCTGGCAATTAAAAATATTCATGCTCAATATAGCTATTTAAAAGAAAATTAATTTAATGATAAATGTGTCTTCACAATTTCTCTGTATTTTGGTTCTTATTACTAGAAAGGCATACATGCTTGTTACAAGAATTCTTTCCTAAATTATTCATGAATAATTTGGCCATAGGTATCAAGGAAAAATTAACAAGTAAATCACAATGCAGGCACGATATAATTTTAGAATTGAGAAGAACATGCATGCAACCATCTCTAATTAAGATTTTTTGTCTCTAGAATGACAGTATGAAAGGGAATGAAACAAAGGAAAAGGAAAAATCATGCCACAGTGTAAAGTAACTGCTCTATTTGCAAAACCCTGAAATGGAATTCTAACTCTTTTAACAGATTTAAGCTACCAAACCAGAACTTGACTAGTAGGAGTACCATGTCAAACACAAAGAACAATTCCTGCCAGAGATGACAAGGGATGAGATGACCTCTAATACTCCACGCAGATGAGAACATGTGTACTGGTCTTTCACTATCAGATTATTATCAGCTTCCTTATTAAAATTCACCTACTTCCCAAATTCCAAAACCGTGCTAATTTCTTCTGAAACAGACAAGCTTAGCTTTTATGCCTAGTTAAGAGAAGACTGGACCAATAATAGCATAAATATACATATACTCTCAGCTCATATAAGCCCCTTAATCCTTTGTAGAAGACATGAGTATCTATATTGTTTTGCTGAAGGCAGACTTCAGAAACCTCAAACTTTTATGTTGCTAATACAACTAAAATAGAAGTGTCAAGCAGAGGCAACTTAATTAAGAAGGTAAGTGTACAGATTCAAACCATTTTTTCCATGTAACACAATTTACTAATTTACTATCTTTGTAGGTCTACAAATTAAGTAATTTTTAAAAATTATATAATTTTCTGACTTTTGGCGTATTTCTGCAATTTACACTGATATCTTGTTATAAGTGTTTGCTTTGCATTAATATTTTTGATACATAATTAAGCCAAACTTTTACTAAACTATGTAGTAGTAAGACTTTGTTTATGACAAATGGAAAATTATAACTGCCAATGCAATTTTATGTTCATTTTAAAAATCTAGGAAATACCATGACGATTTCAGAAGTTGTAGGTAACAAATAAAGGTGTGGGTTTGCAGACAAACTGTTTATAGTTACAGTTAAGAATTTCAGACTTATTTCTCTCTGTAAAGGTACAGGAATAAAAAAATCTATAGAAATATAGAAAGACATAAAGAACCACACAGAAATCTTCAACAGGACAGAATGTCTTTTAAATTTACTGGTACTTAAGTATCCAGTGAAGATTCCTACTGAAGCCACATTGAAGCTAGTAACAGAGATTGACTGTTAATATCATTCTTCTTTAGTGATCATGACACTGCAGAAGATCAGAATTTAACGCGGTTTACAGTGAGTGGCTACCCAGTAGACTAACCATAGAAAGACTGTTTTTTGCAGCTGAGTATCTTTTATCTCTAGAACATAAAAACTCAAATTAGTGGCATTCATTAATCCAAAAACTTGATCACATCAACATTTTTCATGCATTCAGCCTAATTCCTGAATTAGAAACTAGTAAGAAAAAACCCCAACCCCTCCAGAACCCCACAACTGTAGGAAACCAGAAGGAAACATTATGTGCACTTTCATCAGCCAGAGCCCGTATTGCAGGAAATCATGGTCTATTTTAACAGATTTTCAGGAAAATATAGTCTTTTTAAGTCATGTGGGCAGAACTGCTCCAGAACACTGTTTTAACAGCTTATTATGCTAAATGCAAGGCTCACAAAACTGCCTGCAACTAAATTCTCTGGTCACATAGAGCAGTCTGCCCAGAACCATGCCCAGATGGCCGTTTCAGTTGCTAACTTTGCCAAACATGAATACAACTTCAGCTGAAGTTTTCAATGTCCATTTTCAATTTCTACTTATCTTTAGAAAACATTCAACCATTTAAAAAAAAACTGAGGTTTTTTCTTAAATTCTCATTCACAAAGCCTGCTAGAATTTTCAAACAAAAGTTTTGTAGCACCTTGAAGTTTTGAAGAACTGATGTTATTTCAGTGTGCAAACATTGTTTCAATGCACAAGCACACAAGAATGTTTACACACTAATCTGTAAACTGGATTTTGTAAATCTGAAAAAGTTAATTTGAGATCTCTAAGACTTTCATAGTTAAATTCTTTAAGATACCATATACATTGGGTATGCAGAGAGTCCTATAGAAAATACTTAAGATTCTGATAGGTTCTATCAACCTCACAGAGAGATGTTAAGATTCACCACCATGTATGCGGATTCTAACATATTACATATTACACATATTACATATGTGTAACCAGAACAGGAAGAACTGACCCCTTGTAGGAATTTCTCTTTGACACTGCTTACCCATCATTTGCCTGCTGCTTTTGTACTTTCACCCTGTCATTCTGAACAATGCCAGTTCATTAGTATAGGACCAGGTTATTACTAGTTATAATCATCACCTTCCACAGTTGAATTCATTTACTGAGTTGGTCCAAATCACACAGTTTACAGGACAGGAGGACATCTACTTCAAACTTCTGCTCAAAATAGGTTCAGCCATGAGATCAGAACAGGGCTTCAGGCCTCAGGGCTTCAGCCAGACACATCTTGAAAGCCCCAGAAATGAAGACTGCGCACACACTTTAGGGAACTTGTTTGGCTATCTTCATCATCAAAAGGTTTTGCTTTTAATCAGCAATGTTCTTGGTGTAGTATCTAAACAAGACCTTGGAAATGTTCTTTACATCCACAGAAGACAAAGGACTAGCTTACTGAAGTACAGATGTGTGCTTGCTTTGGAAATGCAAGTACTGGTTCTTCATTTTACCCTAAACTATAGGTCCCTATAACACTTTACTCTGCCCTGCCTTCCTCTAAATTCAACAAGGTTATTGTATCTGAACCTTCTAACAAGCTACGAAAGCTAATTGAAGGTATATTGTGAAGTAGAAAAATATTAGTTAAACCTTTTTCAAAGAGACAGCAGTGGAAACTATGAGATATGGCTGACACACATATACAATATGTTGGAGCAAGGACATTTCTGCCAAGCTAAATTCTTGTTATGACTGGACTCAAACAGGCCCTGGATTGAACTGTCCACTGCATAATTCTCCTCCCTTTACATATACCCCAGGATACACGCCACTTCCCCACTAAACTGCTGATCAGCCAGATAACAAAGATCCTCAAGTACTATTGCATCCAACATGAATAAGAAATGTTACTGATTCTCTGGGGAAAAAAGAACACAGATGAAACAAATAACACACTGCTGTTAGAAAAAAAAGCCTCAACAAACACTAGCATACAACACAACTCCCAAGAATTTTCAATAGGAAGTAAAATAACTAAAAAGCAATCATTCCAAGTAGTACAATAGTTGAAGATACAGACACTTCTACTATACGTAACTAGAAATTCTTGAATGGTATCAGTTCTGCCTATTTGAGAACTTAAATAATTTTGGCAGTATTCAAGGCTGGGTTGGACAGGGCCTTGAGCAACCTGTGCTACTGGAAGGTATCCGTGCCCGTAGCAGGGGTTTGGAAATGGATGATCTTAAGGTCCTTTCCAACCCGAACCATTCTGTGATTCTGTTATTTAAGAAACTGTGAGAGGCACAATCACTACAGAATAATAAGTAAAAGCTGAAACACTTGTCAGAACAGGCACGTTTTCCCTGTCTGGAAACAGGTATGGGACTGGCCAAAGACAGAAAAACAGATGAAGGAATGAACATCTAACTTTTTCTTTTCTCCTCAGCATTGATGTTAGTTTCAAAGCCCAGTGAATAGCTGAGCATTCTCATGCAGAAATGAAGGAAGAGGAATATTGCTGTGTCTCTAGGGTAGTCTCTGATGACTTATAAGATTTGGCCATTCTTCTGTGCCTCAAACTTCACACATCATCCAAAAATCTGTGAATCAGGGGGAGCCAGCAGAAGAGGCAGAATGAAGATTGGCAGGGGGGAATTAAGTTTCTGTCAACCCAGAATTGAAAAGCCCTGTTTACTATCCAAACTGACAACTGTTTATTACCTCAATGGCACTGGGATAGTACTGGTCTGCAAAAGTCATGCTGTAGCTCCTGTAGCTCTAATGAGAACACTGTATGCTAAAATAACATCTCATCAGTGCACTGTCTCTTATTGATGAGTGTAATCTACACAATCACCTATTGAAAATCCCTACAAATCTTTTAAATGTCCCAATGAAAACCAAGTCACAGCTGTTGCTGCCAAACGCATCCTTCAGGACATACTGGAAAGAAATTCTTGAGTCTGTTCTTGAGTCTGTAGGGACAACTAATATAAATAATAGAAAATATCAGTCCTTCTTATCTATCCTTAAGCAGAAAGTAACTGAGCCAAAATTCATTTCTAGGATAAGACTAATGTGCCACATGCTAGCAATCACAATTTCCATCAGGGCTGATAAATAAAACAGCTATAGCCTGAAAAGTGGCACAGTATTTCCCTCACTGTTTCCCACTCTAAATTGGTTTTGTGCATCGTATAGTCCATTTTCTACCCATTGTTAGCTTACCTACTCACCCAATAATTATTGTGTGGACTGTAATTGTCCATAATACAAAATATTATTAAAATTAACATTCCATCTCTCTCTAATCCTATTTTTAACTATGCTTTTCCCATTCTATTATCAATAAAGACACTTCACTAAATTTATCTAGTCTTGTATTTCTCTTGATCAACTATGTCTTTCTAGCATTTACTGTAAGATTTATAAACTCCCACCAGTTACAGACTTAGAGAAAACAGGTATGCTGAACAACAGAGGAAGAGTCAATAAAATCTGTTTTAAAAAGTTGACAATTATCCACATAAAAAATATCTGTATAGTTTAATTTTCTCAAATTTTTCCAATTGTTTAACATAAACTGAGAGCAAAAAGTTAGCATATTGCCAGCCATCTCCAAACATGCTGTATATCCACTCCATTTTGACAACTATCTGAAAATATTATAAATATATAGAAAAATCCCTATAAAACTATGCTGATGCTAATAACTCTTCAAGACACTGACTGCGAGAATTCTATTAAAATTAATGCTGTTTACTCTGAGACAAAGCTATCTGATCCTCCAAACATGAATGCCCATCTAGTTATTGTAGCAAAATTTTTCAGCCTAGTATAAAAATTAACTTTGTGATCTACAAATAAAAAGATATTTAAGATTGCCACTGTTTCATAGCCTGAATTTTGAGTCAGTTCACTTTATATTAAAAACGATTTTAATCCTTTAATTATTTTTTTGGTGTGTGAATGACTCCAATACTATTTTCATTGTATTTCTCTTGCTTTATATTTGAAACATTCTTTATTCTTTTAATTTTTACCAACAACAGCCTGTATCTAATATTCTCTGCCCATAAAAACTGGATTAATATCTGGCACATAACATAGCGGCAGACTGCTGAAGGATTACAACTTAAACCTGAAATACAATAATTTTGTCTTAAAAAATCTCTGCCAAAGCAGATATCTTAATAAGTATAATAACAATTATTTCAATACAGTGCAAATATAAGACTTAAAAGATGCTTACATATACAACTGGAGTCATAGTTATTATGCTTTGCATAAGATTAAAGACGTATCAATATAATTCTACATGAAAGAAGCTGCAAAAAGAAGATGATATTATTCGGATTATTAAATCTTACCTGACCAGTGTCCAGTGGTGGTACCTGATCTATCAGTACATGTCTCGCTTACCGGCCTAAATACAGTCTCCCAGCCACCGGTAGCATAGCGCCAATTCTGAGACTCTAAAATGAGTGTTCGCTGAGTGCCATAAGCAATCATGAAGCAGTAGACTACGTGATGAAGTTGACAACCATAGCCACAGCCTTTGTTGATATTACACACAAGTTTCTTAGCTTTGCTGCAATCCTTCGGGTTCTGCAAGCATGGATGAAAAAATGAAGCTGAAGAGAAGATATACACAAAAGCATACTTTTTTTCTGACAAACTGACACACGTCATAAATCACAGAAGCCATCCTGCTGTAACACATCTGATACTCAAATGGATGAGTAGGCTTCAGCTCCATTAAAATTTTATGTGAATTCTTCACTGTGCACATGAACAGTTATTGAACATACTTCACTATCCTAATGTAAAATAGCATACCCTCAAGATTTTAAATTACTTTCTCATTTGTAAATCTGTCAGAATAAGCTAACATTTGGGCGCAGAGTTCACATTTCATCAACATGATTCCCACTGCTGGAAAGCTTTTTTCATTTAGCATTTCCCCAGGTTTGTTAGTTCTCTTTCAATGAGCATGCATGTCATACAACGAAAGGAAATTTCCACCTGTCTACAGGATTCAGAATAAAACAAATGCTTATTAATGGACTGTTTCCAAGACTGACTACATACCAAATACAGAACACATAAGTAAACAGAGTGATAAAAGGCAGCATTTTAATCTGCATGTACTCTCAATAAAATAATATACTGCATTTCCAGAGTCTTGGAAACAACAACAAAGGAGGCAAATGTCTACATGATGTGAATGCTGTGTTTAAAAGTACAAACTAATAAATATTTCAGGTATGTGGACAACATAACATAATATACAGACGTTTTTCTTTCTGTAACATGTAGTACTTGGCTGTACACAGTTTCGATGTCTCTAGACTTAGTTCTGCATTCCAAAAAGGTTATTTATAAAATCTCAAGGACGAAAAGTTAGATTTCAGTTAAGCTGTGAGAATGCTGATATTTGAGAATCAATATAAACTCTGTTCCTCTCCCATCTAAACAACTTTAAGTAAAATTTTCTCTACATTTGTAACAAATCGGGTTTCTTCAAAAACCAACAATCACCATCTGGAAAGCTGAGATCTCTTCATCAAGTGATCTTAAAGATAATCTAAATATTCTGAGTCCTAAAATACTTAATACAAACTTTAATGTGTGCATTCAATTTTGAAAAGAAGGGAAGAATAGTTCAGATCTGGATGATAAAAAGAAATAAAAATAAAACAACAAGCTTCACAACATATTACTTCAGCATTTCTTTTTTCCACTTTAAGAAAAAAAAAACCATCTGATTCAAAGCCTAGCTAGCAATGAAAATCATTAAATGAAATAAAATATTTATTCCTAATTTTTGCTCCTCAGACCCATACTCCTGCTATCACAACCTAATGAATAACTTCAGACTAAATATATCAGGTATCTTGAAGGTTATTACAAACCTACTTCCCACAGTCTTTTAATAGGTTTTTGTATTTTAATAGGTTATATTGTGTACAAGTTCACAAAGACAGAATTCAATGAAAAAGCATCTCCTCCTTAAATCTACAGACACATTTATACCACTCAATGAAGTGCATTAATAAGTGGTGCAAGAAGAATCCTTTCCTGCTCTAAATGTGTAGAAAAGACTTATGCTCAATAAAAGACAACAGTGTACATTGTTATGTTGTTGGGTTTCTTTCACCAAAATATTAGGCTAATAACAAAATGTAAGAAGGGCCTTTCTCTCACAGAGAATTGTCAGCAGCAGACACAAGTGTTCAGCTGAAGTTTTGTGTTTATTGGTTTACTTCCATTTTTAAAAGATGTGTCTACATGTTTTAACTTCTGGTAAATAATAACTCACCCTTCATACAGACTATCTTAGAAGAGTTTTAAAACTATTGTGTGACCTACTATAACTAGATTGTAAAAAGGATTATTATGGCCAAAGGGAAACCATTAGCAAAAAATGCCTGAGACTTATCCTAGCTGGTAAAGAAAAGACTGCATCCATGCTATTAAACTTTCTAAACCTCTTAAAACAGGGTTGCTGCAAACAGTAGACTTATGAAGAGTGTCTTCTGGTAAGGCTTGGTCAGGAAATCCTGCCTGACCAATTTGGTGGCCTTCCTATGATGAGGCTACAGAACTGATGGACAGGGGTAGAGCAGTTGATGTCATCTACCTGGACTTGTGCAAAGCGTTTGACACTGCCCCACACTGACATCCTTGTCTCTAAGTTGGAGAGACATCAATTTGATAGGTGGACCACTCAGTGGATAAAGAACTGGCTGGATGGCCACATGCAAAGAGTTGTGCTCAATGGCTCAACATCCATCTGGAGACCAGGAACGAGTGGTGTCCTTCAGGGATCGGTGTTGGGACCAGTCTTCTTCAACATCTTTGTCGGTGACACAGACAGTGGGATTGAGTGCGCCCTCAGCAAGTTTGTCGATGACACCAAGCTGTGTGGTTCGGTTGATATATTGGAGGGAAAGGATGCCATCCAGAGGGACATTGACACACTTGTGAGGTGGGCTGATGCCAACCTGATGAAGTTTAACCATGCCAAGTGCAAGGTGCTACAGCTGGGTCGGAGCAATCCCAGGCACAGCTCCAGGTTGGGCAGGGAAGAGATTCAGAGCAGCCCTGTGCAGAAGGACTTGGGGGTGTTGGGCAATGAGAAAATGAACATGAGCCAGGCTTCAGTGTGTGCTTGCAGCCCAGAAAGCTAACCATATCCTGGGCTGCATCAGAAGGAGCATGATCAGCAGGTTCAATAGAGGTGATCCTGCCCCTCTATTCTGCTCTTGTGAGACCTCCCTTGGAGTATTGTGCGCAGTTCTGGTTTCCTCAACATCAAAAGGACATGGAACTGTTAGAACAAGTCCAGAGGAGGCCACAAGGATGATGTGGGGACTGGAGCACCTCCCGTATGAAGACAGGATGAGACAGTTGGGGCTGTTCAGCCTGGAGAAGAGAAGAATGCGTGGAGACCTCATAGCAGCCTTCCAGGATCTGAAGGGGGACTAGAGGGGTGCTGGGGAGGGACTCTTCATGAGGGACTGTAGTGATAGGACAAGGGGTAATGGGTTCAAACTTAAACAGGGGAAGTTTAGATTGGATATGAGGAAGAAGTTCTTTACTGTACGGGTGGTGAGGGACTGGAATGGGTTGCCCAGGGAAGTTGTGAATGCTCCATCACTGGCGGTGTTCAAGGCTAGGTTTGACAGAGCCTTGGATGGCATGGTTTAGTGGGAGGTTTCCCTGGCCATGGCAGGGGGTTGGAACTGGATGATCATAATCATAGAATAGTTAGGGCTGGAAAGGCCCTTAAGATCATCTAGTTCCAATCCCCCCTGCCATCTTAAGGTCTTTTCCAACCCTAACTATTCTATGATTCTAAGGCTCAAACATAGCCAAAGAATTGTCTGGGAGAGAGCTACTTAATGTGAGTCAAAAGCATGCCACGAACTGTTCTAACAATTTAACATTCAGAATATTATGTTCCAGTGCCTGTGAACATTCCCTGTCATTGTTCAACTGCAGTAAAAATAGTTTAGGAGTATTTCCTGGTCCCCATCTTCCACTTCTTTTGGCGCTCAAAGAACCTTCTTCTCCAGGGCTCTTGGTTAGCCTATTCACAGAGTTAGTAGGATCAAATGGGAAACTGTCAGAAGTGCCATTTCAATGCCTCATCAACTTCTACTGTTTTCAAGTGTGCAGTTAGCCATCAAAACACATGACAAACTGGCAAAAGTAAACTCTGCTGCTTAACATGCATTTTACTATAACAGAAATGACTGTGCAGTTTGTAGATTTTAAAAAGTATAGAGGAATGTACTCTCATCCAATGAATCAAGACAGATTCAAGTGGAGTGGGCAAGCAATCTGCTACACATTACAAAGAAACCTCATAAACCAAGTATGATACTCATGAACAGAAGTGTTCTTTTTTGTATTTTCAATAACAATTCATTCCTTAATGCTACACAATTCACTGGAGAAGACCGTCACACCCAAATTCTGTGGAAAATTCCTCTTTTTTTGGAGAGAAAATAATGTCAAGGAAAAGTGGTTTTCATCCTAGTTATCACAAACATAATTCATGCATCTATCTGTGATGCCATTTGTAATGGTTCCCCTCAATATTTCGTGAGGGGAGGAATAATTTCTTCCAGATGCTGGAAGAAAATTTTCTTCCTTCCCTAGCCAGAAATACTGTGTATTTGCTTTGAGAGACACGAAGCTTTACCTGCCTCTAATGTTAATTCCTCTAGCTTGCATCTAGCCTCCTACAGTAGACAAGCCTCAGCTTTAGTAAAACATCCCAGCATGTAGCTGGACTAACTATTCTGTGCTCCTCAATCCACTATATAAAAATTCTAGATAAAACCTCATATAGGTATCAGCAGTGATCACACTTTATTAAGTGGTTACTATACCGCAAGGGTGGTGAGGCACTGGAATGGGTTGCCCTAGGAAGCTGTGAATGCTCCACCCCTAGCAGTGTTCAAGGCCAGGTTGGACAAAGCCTTGGGTGGCATGGTTTAGTGGGAGGTGTCCCTGCCCATGACAGGGGGTTTGGAACTAGATGATCTTACGGTCCTTTCCAACCCTAACTATTCTATGATTCTATGATTCCAATACCATACTTTCAGAACCTGAATTTACAGTAAAGATGGTTCAATACACAATGAAAGAATCTGTTCATACAAGCCGTAACAGCCAGAGAAAAAAATCCACTGATCACTCACTGGACAAAATGTTCAAATTACAGACATAATCACATTTAAATTTCAATCCACCAAAGACTTCCAGTAGGTAATTCAGAACTACTAAAATATATACAGTAGTAATATAGAAAGAAAAAAAGAAATAAATGCATACTAAAATACAAACATTCCTGAGAACCCACCAAACGTGTAACTAAATCTCTCAATGAGTAGGGTTTGGATTGCATGGGAGGGTGAAGGGTTGGGAATAATCCTGCAACCAGTGAGGAGAGCTCTGGGGTTTGTAAGAAATTCCTAGTTCAAGCCTGAAGTAGGCCAGTTATAGAAAACTTACTTGACAAAATGTGCTTTAAACACAGTTTAAATTTTTATCAACTATTTAAATGACATAATTTCCCAGGACAATTTAATTCATTCTGGAAGTACCAAAACTAATCAAAGAAGTTTCCTATGCATTTTTAACTAGCGGATCCCTCCTGTGTGGATTCTTCACTGCTAAAGAAGGATAAGTGCAAACTTCTGTCTTCTCCAGTGCCCAGAGCCTTTTTTGTTGTCATTCTAGCATGAGTACTTTTATTAAAAATATATATCATTGATTTTAATGGGAAGGAGAGACCCTTTAAGGAAGAAATAACTGACACATTAAGTCACCAAAAATACTGAGAAATCCAGAAACCTCACAATAAAGTCTTGTAATCCACCTTACTTTTCTTTGCATACATACACAACCCCAAGTAAATAGTGTGAATACGGCAAACTATAAGTATCTGATGATGTTGCTGAGTAGTTGGTAATCTTTCTCACCTGTTAACATTTTTAACCTTCAAAATTGAACAAAATATTTTGAGTTTTTTACAATTGGAGGCAAAAATATTCTGCTGCTATTGGGACACTGCATGCTGAATCACTAACTTTCTAAAATAAAATAGTGCCAAAATAAGCACAAAAGGAGATCATCACAAAATCAGTTACTCACTCTACCACTTCCAAAATATACAGCTCTCATACCATAGGAGCCCCTGCCTGCCTTCTCTTGCACATTCTCTTCAATTGTTTGATAATGAGCATCTCTGAAAATAAGGTCTGCTGCTTAAATGTAAGCTCCTAGCTTTTAAATGTTGCTCTAACTACAGGGAACTAGCTAAATGTAGCCTCATTAAATCAAATTTATGGTAATGCCATCCAAATGAAGTAGCAGTCATCACTACTCACAATCATTCAGCTAAATGATTTCCCAGGGAGATGTCCCAAAATAATGCAGCTGTCACTGTTCAACATGTATCAGAAAGAAAACTATTCAGTACTTCTATTCTTCACCCCCCAAAAAAAAAAATCCAAAACAGGAAAAAAAATGTTCCACATATTTCATTTTTGCATAATGTTTTGGGGAAGGATTGTTGAATTTTTTATTTTATTTTTATTTTTTAACACACATTATGAATAGTGGTGTGTATATATGTTATTTCAGACATGGACTGCTTTACATCTCATACTCGCAGTCAGCCCTGTACATTTGAAATCCTGAAAACCAAGAGGAAAAATAAGTCAACTTGACTTCCAAATGTTTAGTCACAGACATGTTCCTGTTTTGGATGATTACTTGCAACAATCAGAGCTCCAAAAGCTTATGTCTGTGTCATAAGCATGTAGACAAGAGACAGTACCCTCATTTTTTTCCAGACAGAAAAATGGGAATAAAAAGGAAAAGAGAGATGGCAGCAATTGTATATGTGAATGGCCCGTCTCAAAGACTGTAACTACTCATAAGAATGAATCAAACAAAGCAGTCATGAAATAAGGGACAAAGTGCAGTCCAAAATCAAAAGAGATTATAAATAGGAGCAAGAAATGGCAAATACACAGAGAAATAGCCTCTAGTTATCTTAGCAGGACTAGTACTTCCATGCTTGAATTATGGAAGAACTGGTAAAAGACAAAGCTATTAAATTAAATGTCTAAGAAATATTAAATCAGTCAAGCATAAAGACTTGACTTGGAATTTATGACTTGACTTGTCATGAATTCCAGAAGAACCTAACCAAAGTAGGCATGACTCCTGATAACTGAAATTTAGTATTGATAACTAAATTTCAAGTAGGCATAGTGAAAGAAAATTACTCAAGTTTCAAAATTCAGCTGAAGTAAAAATCTCAGGCATCATTTTCAATAGCTTCATAGTGACATGAACTCAAGGGAGACCCATTATTAGCTAAGTAACACATTAGACTGCATAAAAGGCAAGATAAGAAAGATAATATACTGTGGTGCTATTCTATAAATCAATAGGCTATCATCATTTGTTTGCTAGTGGAAGTTCACTTCTAATGGCCTGGTGAGGAATTAGTGTCAAGGGAAGACATCACGAAGAAAAAAATAAAAGTATTATAAATTCTCACACATGAAGAATGATTGAAAATTCTAGGTAGGTTTAGCCTGAAAAGAGATTAATGAAAAGAAATACAAGTAAGGGTAAGAAAAAAAGAACAGTTTAGCAAGCAAAGTCTCATCACATATTTCCATTTCACATTTTAGGGCAAAAACTGAGCATCCAATACAGCTAAAATGTTTCAGATAACTGAAGACATACAGAATAAGCAGAGTTATATTATTTGCTTGTATAATACCCAAATAATTCTTTCTATATTGCTACAGATTTGCTAAACTGAAGAATTCAGTGCTATTTTTGGTGACCTGCAGTTACAATGCTAAAAATATTTATCAAAGCTAGAGTTATATCTTTTTGGAAAACATATATCACCTTTCTTCAACTTAAAGCTCAAAGGCTTTAAGGAAACACATATCCCTTCTGTATAGTTTCTAGATCCTTCCATGTGAAAGTCATACTGAATTTGATGTGCAGTGTTAATACATTTATATGTTTTAATTTCCATAATCAGTGCTGACTTCTGTTATTCACTGTAAGTACTTGGAGGTCCTAGTGGAACTAAGGCCCTGAACGCTGTAAAACATACTACAGGAAGACAATCACTCTCCAGAAATACATACATGCTTAGGTATGACAATAGATGGATACAGCAAAAGAAGAGGAAAAGGTAGACAACAGCCATATTTATCAGCATGAAAATTAGTTACAGTACACCATTGCCAAACAGTGACATGCCAAAGGAAAGAATGAGGAACAGTTCTCAAGAAGCACTTCGAGGAAAGACGATAAAGTAATGTCTTCTGCCTAATTTACTGGGAGGTTTTCTTCCACAGAAGGTGTCTGGTTTTCATATAGTAAGAAATAAATACATAGTTTGGTCATAGAAGAAAAGGTTCCAGTAGCTGAACTGTGAAATGTGAAATAATCAAAACCTGACAAACAAATTTGGCTATTTACACATAGAAAAGGCACTCAGGCTGACCATACAAAACAGAGCAGTGAGGTACACACATGCAAGGAAAGCCAAACCAAGTACAAATAAAACAGGCTATATCAAATATCTTCTTGATCACTATGTAAATAGCTGCATACTTTCTTACATTAATTCAACCTTCAGATCAAGTTTTATTTAAATTTTATAGGCAGATACAAGCATACACATTAAAAAGGCTTTATGCACTCACAAATATGGTCATCTAGTATCACACGTATGTTGACACAGTTGTGGTCTGGGCAATATACTGTACAAGCACTTCAGTTTTGCATACTCATGTTTTTTAAAATGGGCTGCTTTTGTGGAAGTTTCATACAAGAACTTTAATTTTTCTATTTTTAACACTGTGCAAAAATATGTATGCATTGTGACACTCTAAAGAACAAAAAATAGAAACCAGAAACTTATCTTTTATAATAAAACAAAGAATCCAAACGTTCTAATTTATTTTGTATGTAATTCATTTGTATATAAACATACACTTAAACCTGTCATGTAATTAGTCTATTACAAGGTGTCGTGGCTTAAACCTCTATAACTCACACAGACGCTCTCTCACTCACTCCCCCTCTTTCTTCCCCCAGTCCCAGGGGAATGGGGAGGAGAATCAAAAGAATGCAACTCCCACAGGTTGGGATAAGAACAGTTTAGTAACTAAGGTATAACACAAATCACTACTGCTACCACCAATAATAGTAATGACAAGGCAAATACGAGGAAAGAATACAACCGCTCACCACCCAGCCCAACTAAGCAGTGCACCCCCACCCTTCCGGGTCTCTGCCCTCCGTTTTTGACATCCTGAGCAGGATGTGCTGTGGCATGGAATACCTCTTTGGTCAGTTTGGGTCAGGTGTCCTGTCTCTGCTTCCTCCCAGCTTCCCTTCCTCCCTGGCAGAGCATGAGACTCAGAAAGTCCTTGGCCAGACCAAAACATTACCAAGCAGCAACTGAAAACACTGGTGTTATCAGCGCAGTTCCCAGGCCCAAAATCGAAAACACAGCACTGCACCAGCTACCAAGAAGGAGAAAAAAGACTGCTACTGCTGAACCCATGACACAAGGGTATAGCTAAGTGCTATATATGTATTTTCATAAACTAAATGTTTACCTTGATTTAAAAGCTCTATCCTCTTACCTGTAGATAAGTTATTCTCCTCTGTACCAAATCTGTTAGATCTTTGGCCTCTTTTTCTCGCCAATCTCCTGCTCCATCTGTTTGACTGAGGTAGTACAAGTCGGTCATTATTGACCTGCGAACAACCATAGAAAACAATCTTAACATTACTAAATTGGAGGATTAGATGAAATCAAAGACAAATTAAACAGGTCTTTCAAATACAGCCTCAAAACCGATTTCTTCATGCCATCTCCTACCCCGCAATTCAAACAGTAGCCAAGAAATACTGTCCTCCATTTAATGTATGTTTCATACATATGAGTAATTATAGTATTATGCTTGTATAGAACATATTACAAATGTCTTTACCACAGCTACAATTGTAATCCTTCTATTTTTATTACTGAAAACTAACTACAAAATATTATTACAAGGTTACTAAACAGTATCATCTGTGACAGAGAGCTCCTGACTCTGGAAGAAGGTAAGCACTTTGCCTGCTCGGAAGGACTGCATCCTACTAATACTCACATGGCCAAATTGCAAGTCTAGACTACACAAAGTGAATTTTGAGAATTTTCTGGGAAAAAAAAATACAAAACCAGGGGCAAACTATTCAAAATATTTGTAAAACATTAATGGCTGATCTACAAGTAAAAGGCTGCGCAATTCAGAGCCAGCAATTTCAGAGTTGGCTTTATAGACTGAGAATATTTAAAGTTGATAAACATTTATCCATAGCAATGCTGAAGGTTTAACTTTGAACTGGTTTTCTCAATTTGTTTATCAGAACTTCAGATGTCACAATTTTTTGCCGGAAATTCTTGAGAAGCCACAGATTTGATCATTAGGAGGAGATGCAACTGAACAAAGGCACAGAAATTTGGCAAAGCGACAAAGAGTGTGAGAGGAAGACAAGCATATTTCCTAATGACCTCTGAAGTGGTGTTGTCAGTGAAGTAATACAAGACACCATTGCTGGCAGCACTTGTTAGTACTGGAACCACAAATTTAGCTAGCTAAGGGTATCCCCTTAGAAATAAGCCCAGCAAGAGAGAAAGGAGCAAACAACATATCTCCATTATGTAACTATTTCCAATAACGTAATATTTAAGCAGTAAATTCCAATATAAATCAAATTGGGTCAAAGCTATCTTTATCAGCAGTTATCAACAACCTTCTCTTGCTAAAATCTGGAATAATGGATCTATACATTACCATTCTCATACACTCATACTGGTTTTTATACCCACACTTCTGCATAGGATAACAGTGATACCGACTTAGTACATGATGCTGGGGAGGGACTCTTCATTAGGGACTGTGGTGAGAGGACAAGGGGTAATGGGTTCAAACTTAAACAGGGGAAGTTTAGATTGGATATAAGGAGGAAATTCTTTACTGTACGGGTGGTGAGGCACTGGAATGGGTTGCCCAGGGAAGTTGTGAATGCTCCATTGCTGGTGGTGTTCAAGGCCAGGTTGGACAGAGCCTTGGATGGTATGGTTTAGTGGGAGGTTTCCCTGCCCATGGCAGGGGGGTTGGAACTAGATGATCTTAAGGTCCTTTCCAACCCTAACTATTCTATGATTCTATGATCTACTCTTGTTGTAGTAAACATTATACCCATCTTGTTCAGCAGCAATGATGTTCACCTTCTGTCAATCAACTGGAAGCACCATATTTACATGCTAATCTCAAATCTTATAAAATGGACTTTTACAAGGTAACTAAACTTGAAATTTAAAGTATCATCACATAACTAGCTTCAAATCACTATTAAACACACTACACAGAGAAACATGCAAACACAGCTTAGGGACAATCAGAACAGAATTAATGATGCAGTAGATCTAATACAGTGGATTATATACAAATAACTGAAGAGATAAAGAGTCTGTTCCTCTTAAAGCAGTGTTTTCCAATGTATAGAAAGCATTACAGGGTAGTAAGCAACTTAAAGAAGAAAACCCATGCATTTTCTTGGGAGTTTAAATATATCGTTCTTCCCAATCAGGATGTAACCATGTTGGATGTTTAATGAGAAAATATAAAATTCAGTTATAAACGTTAAAATGAATAATAATAAAAAATCTTCCACTACCATTAAAAGCAATCTCTTTTATTTAACAGAAATAAATTTCTTTATAGAAATAAATTTCTATTAAGTATTGTCATAAAATAACTGGAAATACAAAGCCTACCGATTAAAAAAAACCAAACCAAAACCAACTCTCAGCATTTCGGTAATTTTCCCTGTTTCTAAGGAAAAAAACCTGTTGTCCAAGTTTTATTTTTTATATTACTGGCCATGGTGACCATGACAAAACAAAGAAAATAGGAAGGTTAAAATAATTAGCCTTACAGATGAAATATAATGATTTTCCACCATCTCTAAGGCAAAAGGAATTATTAAAGAGCCCTTATACAGCCTCAGTGACTCAACACTTTAGGGAAAGATACCTTTGCTCAGTACAAATCATAAAGAACGTATAATAATCTGTGGAAAAAAATGTTAATTAGTGCAAGATTTTTCAGACAGTATCCACAAGACTTGAAAAAACAACCTTTACTCTTAGAAAACTCCAAAGCAAACCAGGAACTGAAAAATTCACAGGTGTTATCACACAGAAATGATTTTAGTGCTGGCAGGACTTGCGACCCTACAGGGAACCCACGCTGGAGCGGTCTGTTTCTGAAGGGCTGCACCCTATGGAGGAGACCCACACTGGAGCAGTTCAAGAACTGTAGCCTGTGGGAAGAAGTTCGTGAATGACTGTCTCCTATGGAAGGGACCCCATGCTGGAGCAGGGGAAGAGTGTGAGGAGTCCTCTCCCCGAGGAAGAAGGAGAGAGACAACATGTGATGCACTGACCAGAGCCCTCATTCTCTGTTCCCCTGTGCCACTGCAGGGGGAGGAGGTAGAGAATTTAGGAGTAAAGTTAAGCCTGGAAAGAAAAGAGGGAGGGAGGGAAAGTGTTTTAAGATTTGATTTTATTTCTCATCATCTTACTTTGATTTGATTGGTAATAAATTAAGCTAATTTCCCAAATTGGATCTGGTTTGCCCATGACAGTAATTGATGAGTGATCTCTCCCTGCCCTTACCTCAACCCACAAGCCTTTTGTTATATTTTCTCTCCCCTGTGCAGAGGAGGAGGTAGAGTGATAGGACAGCTTTGGTGAGTACCTGGTGTGAGCCAGGGTCAACCTACTGCACACACCTTCAGTCATTTTCTTTCTTTGATTTTTACTGCAGGGAAATGTGCATTTTTTAGGTTTCCATCTCCTAGGTTCTTTTGAGTGTGACAGACCATCATGATGGCTTATTAATACAGAATTACAAGAGACACAGACTAGTACCAAAGACCAGAACTATGTGCTGTGTAGATACTAAAAAGTAGATGGACCAGTGACCCATGAGCCCAAGATGGCTAAGTGCAGACAAAAAATAAGCCCGCTCAGGATTAGTAGAGGCTATGTGGATAGTAAAATGGCAGAAAGAGTGTCAGACAGTGGCATTGCAGATACTTAATGTCAAACTTGGTCTCTAATTGTGTTACTAACCAACAATATCAATTTGTTGTTATTTTTATTTCATATCATAAATTAAATCTTGGAGCTGCTCTTAGAAGCATTTTGCTCCTGGAAAGCGGAATGAAGAATCTGGCTATATATTTCATCTCCATTTGATTGTCACAAATAAAGGGGGAGGGCTGGCATTTTTAACATATTTTGAAAGATCAGTCTAGACATTTATTCTAGCCGTATGACAAAACTACATTGAAACCTCCTGGAAGATTTACAACAACAAATAAAAACTCAAAGAGGAAAAAAAACCCCGTGATCTGTTCTAACAAATTCAAAGGAAATAATGTGAAAATATGCCCAAACACTATACATCAAACCTTGGCCAGCTACCACAGAAGCCGTGGCGACAGCTGGTCCCCAGAAGAAAAAGGAATGAAACTAACTCAGTAACAGCCACCCTGCAAACAAGATGATGCCAACACAGGAAACAACCATGACAACTACAGGATTCATCTGTTCTTTTTTATTAACTATGTCAAATAGCCTTTCCACTGTTAAGATGAACTTACTTTCAACAGTCATCTTCCCTATGGCAACTAGAACACAATTACATATTCCATAATGCAGGAAACTCTGCATTGTGCTACTTTGTTTCTTGAACAGAATTAGCAGTGAAATACTGGACGAAAATCCTCTGCCAAGATCTTCAATCTCCAGGAAAAAATCTACACAACCCCTAAGACACAGCTAAGAAATAGCGATTAAGGCATCCAACAAGAGAAGCACTATCATACTAGTAGTAGACTATGTGTGTAACAGCACCGAGATTAACAAAGAATACTATTATACAGAGTCACAGAAACTGTCTTTATCATCTCTTAAAATGCAAGTCTTCCCTATAACACAACAGGCTTTCCTCACGAACAAAAACTACTTGCCTTACATACTTACCCTATCATTGGATCACTACCCACCCCTGTTGTTGCTTTCCCACAAGGGCATCAAAAAATGCTTTAAATACTTATAATTAATCTTTCTAATCCAAATATTAGATTATAACATATCTTTAAGTATCTAAGATAATTTATATTTATATATAAAAACAAGCAATATCAGCTTTACATGCAGTGTTCCAGTTATGTAAGATCCACAAGTAACAACTTTCTAAGACATCACTGTCAAAAAGGGCAATCGGCAGCTAGTTAAAAGCCTTAAAAAAAAAAATCAACAAGTGCACATGTACTTAAATACAAAACAAATAAAAAAACACAACAAAAAATCTCAGCAGTAACAAAAAAACCTCACCAAAAAAACATGATTCTCAGACCAAATGAGAGCACCTGATTTGCTCACTCTAAATTTATGTTCCCTTAAAGAAACCAGATGGACTTTGTGGAGATAAAGAGACTGCTGTTTCCCTGGGGAGCTACTGTGCATCCTAAGGGAACAGAACACACCGGATACTCCAGTGTATCACAGGCCAAAGGATGTGCACACAAGGAGCTGGGAGTTTTCCTGCAACTCAGGAAAAAGGGAAAGAAGAGGACAGCCTGACCTCAAAGGAGAAAGAATGAACTTCCTCACGACTAGAGGCAACCAAGCATTCTGGAACACAAGACAATTATATTGCAGGAAGCCAATGTTGTAAATACACCAAGAACACAGGCTGAATATTGTAGAAACACTTCTGTACCTGTTTTCTCTTATGCAACTGCTTTGAATTTCTGCATTGTAAAAAAAAATAGTCTAGATTTTATTTTAATAAAACCTAGTTTCTGGCTGTTTCATTTTAGCTCAAACAACTTTAGTTTTCTCTGTGGACCTCTTCCCTGGGGACCTCACCACACAGGAAGGTCTACACTAGTACTACTACTAAGACTCAACAGACTCTAGGATGTTTTGCTGTTGCTAACTACTATGTCAGTCTAAAGAACACTTTTAGTCAATGAGGAAATTCTTAAGAAAAGAAAAAAAATAGAGCAGCTGTGACTGCTTCCATCGTAGACAAACTTCTTCCAGTACCACACTGGTTTCAAGACTTCCACAGTGGGATTCATCTCCTAACTTCCAGAGGTCTACAAGGCAGACTTTTATTATTCAATGCTAAGGACTATGAATTTCTAGTATGGGCTTTGCCTCATCCTGAAGTACAGAGACATGAAGACAAGGCTGTCAGAAATACAGAACTTGCAAGTTGGTCTTAATTATTTGGTAGTCATTCACGTAGGAAAGAAAGGAGTAAGAAAAGGATGGATCCTGGGAGGCGGGCACACAGAATCCTTCTGGCATCAAACAGACAACATTATTCAGAATTCCACTGTGGCAACTGCCTGATGTGATCCGAGCTATATAAACAGAGCAGTAATGTGTATTCAAGTGATTTTGTTCCATTGATGGACATCAGTACGTTTGGTATTAGACTACTTGCCTCAGTTTTAGCAGAGACAGTTTAAAAGAATCAAGAATCAATAACCTGAAGTCCAAGAAACCCAAACAGAAATAACTTCTCTGGAGGACAAATATTTCTGAGTGGAAGCAACTATAGAAACAAAATACCCGGGGAAGTGGCAGCAGAGTGACTGATGAGTTGACCATTTGACTGAAGATCTCCAGCCTTTTGGAAAATCCTGTTTCAGCCAAGCACTACTTTTATTTCAGTCAAACATACATAATTGCACTCAGCAGAGAAATAATTGGATGAAATCTAATGGCTTATTTTACATAGATAATAACTCTCAATAATTTAATACTCCCTCCTTCTCATTTTAAACTCCATCAATCTGCAACAAATTGGGGTTTGAAATTGTGGAATATTAAATTACAAAATTTAATGGACTATATTATTTGCACATATTAATAACCAAATTCATATTATTCTAGAACTACATTTTAAATAGTATTTATGTTCTTTCCAAAGAATCAAAAATTCTTATTATTTTTTCCTTTTACTACAGTATTATTACCAAAGGTTCATTTAGTACTTTGCTCACTCTTGAAGAGCTCAGCTTTTTATGAAAAGGAAACTTGTTTAAGGTAGCATATTTAGTTAATTCAACAATTTTCTTAAGACTGTTTACTAGAGAGACACAAATTGCCATTGTGATCCTGTTGGGGACAGAATTATAAAAGAAAATAGCTTTAAAGATAGATTCCAATAAATTTTTAACACTTTCTGGATCAATTTTGTTCAGCATGAACAAAATTCACACAGAATGTTTTGCATAATACAAAAAGTATTTCAGCAATGGGAAGACCAAAAGATCAACAAGAAATGAAAACTTAATTCCAACACATCAACAGTGTAATTAAAGGTCATTTCAATCTGAAATACTCTGCTAAATTCTGATTACAAAAAGATGTTGTCAGAATAATTTTCAGAATGACAATAATTGTCAGAATGACAATTATTCCTGAAATTAAGATATTACCCAATTTTAAAGTAATTCCAATTATAAAATATCCCAATGATCAATGTAACAAATATATTCTAGCATTTATCGGGCACAATCATACACCTAAAATATTTTAAAGTTTTATATGTTTTAGTTATATGTACAAATATGCACATATGTGCATATACAGACAGATGCAACTGAAAAACAACAACTGTCATCCAGGACCCACGTCTTCTGATAAAAATTCTGATAATATATCAATTTAAAGGGTCATACTTTAAGCTATAATGACATAAGCTGGTTATATACTTTATGTCCCATGAAATACAAGTAATAATTTTATATTCATGCTTCAGATATATTTCAGCCCACATATCAATAATTTATCCTAAGAGATTTTTAAGCAGCGTATCAGTAGTTTACTTAAATCAACCCATAATCCTTAAAACATATATGCAGAATCAACAAATACAAGTACCTTTCCTGATGACCCAAATCAGACAGAAATTCATCAATGCGTCCTTGCAGTTCATTTCCTTCTAGGTTTTTCAGCTTCTTCAATTCACTCTGGAGGAAAAACCAAAGTTCCTTAGCCCCATTTTCAATCCTCCTCCTCAATATTTCATGGTCTTTTCCAAGGCCTCCTACTTCAAAAAAAAAAAAAAAAAAAAGAAAGACATAAAACCATCAGCACTTGCAGCTGAACTATTTGTTAAGAAACCAATACATTTCTGATACGGAATACCAAAACTTGGTTTAGAAGTAAAATAAAACTTATCTACCAACCGTCTCCTGTCCGCTTCTTATAGTTTTCTATCTGTTCTTTGGCCTTTAAAAGTTGCTCCTCTAAAGCATGTACCTTTCCTGCAGCTGGTCCCTGATCAATAGGGCCATCTGGTATCCTAGGATATAGAAAATAAAGAAATCGTATGATTTGTGTGTATACTTGTTATTTGATAAATTATTTGCACTAACAGTTAATCTCTTTTTGTTCCATACTCTTTTGCTGATAAGCCTTCTTGGCATTTTCTTAAAACCAGAAGAAATTAAACATACTAACATAAATAAAGATTTTTAAACCTCAATCCAACAAGAAGAAAACAGTGCATATCAGAGCTGCAGCACACAGATTTAACATGGTGTTAAACTGTGGTGTTTACACCACTTCCACTCACTGACAAGACCAATCCTAGGCTCTACGTGTGAAAACAGTATTTACAGCAGCTTAACTCAGACCATTTGTTGGACTGACTGGCACACAAGCAAAACCTAATTGAGAGATGTGCCTTCACAAGATTCAAGTTTTGGCTGCTTTCTATATTCACACATGAAATACATTCTGGTCTTGAATGCTGGCCAAATATTCTTAGAGGACCAGAGCTCCAGCACTGTAACTCTGCTTTTAAGTTAAATTTTCCTACATACTGGCACAAGATGATTTCAACATATTTTCTGGACTGAGAACAAGATCCTTGCTTCTTAAATGTACCACCACGATCACTTTTTATGACAACTCTGGCATCCTAAACTGCTGGTCACCTAAAACAACAACAGCAACTGTAACACCTATTTGTGAAATCTCTGGTATGTGAGCATAGGAGAAGTACGGAAATAAGTATCCTGAAATCTATGAGCCCTATGTCCACCCTGAGGGTATTACTGAGGCTTGCTCATCATCTCAACTTGAATCCATATATTAATAAACTGAAACTATTAAAGTATAGAAATTAGATGGTAACTTCCATTTGCCCCACAAATTAAAAATTAATGGAGGGAAAATAAAAACTCCTTTTCTCTCCAGAGAAATAACACTTCTGCTGGATCCAAGTATTAAAAATTATTCCACCTTTTATAAGACTTTTGTAAAAGCCAATCCTGAAGAGGAAAAGAGGAAACAGATGTCTAAAAGTCTTGAGAACTGTAAAGAATACAGAACATGAAGATGATTCTCCATTCATAATGGAATATAAGCATAAAAAGAAAGGGATATTCTCTCCACACACACATATACAGTTTCAAAGCACCATATGGAAAGACCACTTGCCAGATGAAAAATGCCTCTAGCATAGAGAAAATAGCAGTTAGAGGGAGTATCTTCACCCTAAATCAGAAATGACAGCATTCTAAAGATCCTACTGGGATGTCATTAAATTTAACATCTCCCAGACCTGGATATTTAAATATCAACAAAAAATTAGGAACTGATGAAAAGTCCATTTTCACTGGAGTATTGAAGGGAAATAAAAACCTAATGCAAGCATCAGAAAAGTGTATCATGCTAAGAATAACACTTAAACCCCTTTTTTCCAGCAGGGGTAGGAGAGGTAAAAGAAGAAGCTAAGTTTAGTGAAAACTTTTGCTCCCTTAAAGCTCCCCATGGAAAGCAAATCAGGGATAATTATTTCAAAATATGTATTTGTGGTTTAAAGTTACTACGGTAAATAAAAAGGAATTATCAATAACTGCTCGTATATCTGCTTTTTTATGCACTGACGGAACAACCATGACAAAACTGAGGAAAATATTTAACCTTAAGTATGTGCACTCCCTAAATATACTCTCTCTATATGAACAATCCATTTGTTAATTTGTGCCTGCAATAGATGTACAGTGTTATATCATACTGACATATGGTACTGTATGGCCATGTACAAGACAACATAAACCTTTAAAAAGCATACTGAAACACATTTAAGCTCTTGCACTAGTTTAAAACCACAAGGTTGAAATATATTTGTGGTTTGCCAACTTGGTATCACAATAGTGACAGGGCAACTAACCACAAAATTACCAGGAAAAACGGAAGGGCTTCACCTGTAGAAATCACATTCCCTAAAGGTAGAATTTGTGAAGAACAATAAGGTAAAAGCATACAAAATCATCACCATAAGAAATTTTCAGACAATACATGGATCCTCTGAACATAAGGAAGGTCTGTTAAAAGCACCAAGTCCAGAATCCTGGGGAAGGATGGTTGTGGATGATACAAAAGAACCTCAATTCATTCTGACCAATCGATATAACTAAGATTTTTAAAAAGAAATGTACATCCCATTTAATCCTCACTTTGCTTTGGCATACTGCGATAAAGACATTTACAATACTTCAGTTGTTAGATAATAGGAGCTGGGATGGGGGTAGGGGGCATTCTCCTAAGCTAGTTCTATGGCCTTGCAAAAATTACATGATTTGAGGACAGAACTAAAATAATTTATTCTTTCTGCAGTTTTGTCTCTACATCTGTTACCTCATCAGACTTGGAATTGCTGTCTTCCTCACTTTCATCCAGTCTCAAAATTAAGGAAAAGGCTCTTCTCTGCACCCAGCACAGCTTGCTTGTTACTGCCCTCTACAAGTACATCAACTGAGCTGGAGATAAGGCAACATTTGAGGGAAAAGTGTTTGAATCAAAATCCTCATCTATACACATTGCATCATCTATGTAGGTAACTTCTAGTGCAGAATATCCTGGTAATAATGCATACTTATGAATAAGAATTCCTGTTGAAAACATAACAAAGTAAGTCCTGACAACACACCTCCTTAAAATTTGAGGAGTTTAAACTAGGTTTACATAAACTATGATGATTCTGATCAACAATAAAAGAACATGTCAGTAAGCATCTAGCACAGAATATCCTTCACTTATTGCTATGACAACATTGTAAACTGAGTTATAAATAAACAGTATTCATGCACATAATTTCTAAAACTCAGGCAATACAAAACACCTTTACTTCCATTTATCTCCTGCATCACTAACATATATCTGTGCCTCTTTATAGCCCACAGGAAGGTTTTTACAAAGCATCATAGTTGCACAAGAAAAACTACAGTGACTTCTCACCTAAGGCATTTCAAATGCACAGTAAAAACTAAAGTGGTGCCTGAAGTCATTTCAAGTCATCAGAACTGCACCACAAAGTGTACTCACTTCCTAAGGGAATATTCTTATTTCAGGCAATTTTCAAAAACAAGTGACTGTTCCATCCTGCACTATTGCAGAAGCGCATATTAAGAAAAAATAACCTCACCAAAAATCCTTACAAAAATATTTTCCATATTCTTAACCAATATGGGAGATAAATTGCAGCTATTAAAAAATAAATCAGAAGAACATGCTGTAGTTTGTGACATTAAACATACAAACCTTGCAGTGGAAAAGAAAAGCACCCCTCCCAAGACCCCAAACATTTTACTGCCCTAAAACCTTAATTCTACCCCTCACGCATCCTTTGTTAAAAAGAGGCAACTGGGGGAAAAATGCAAGATTAAATATGATCTAAGTATCATACAGCAAAAAAGGGCTAAACAACATTTTATAAAGCTTTGTCTCAGATATGACGTTTCTCAACTTTCACACAGTTGATGTTGCATGCACATAAGGTGTGTTTCATAAGACATTTTTGGTTTGTTGTTTTGTTGTTGTTGCTGTCTTTGGGGATGAGGAGCTGCTACATAAATTGGCAGCAAAAGAGCATTCAAATCTCAGACTGGAAAGATCACTTCTTGTCAGTGTGCTAGCATTTCTGGATGGCTGGATGAAACTACGCACAGCATAGCTCCCGTTTTCAACCATCTCAGAGGACATGACACTTTTATCAGGTGAGAAGGGAGAAGAAGCAGTCCCAAGAACCCATTATAACGGGAAATACTAGGCAATGGAAATGTATTGTATTGAAACATATTTTAGCATATAACAAAGGTCCCAATGTAATTCAAGATGAAATGCCAGTTTTCTTTAACTTCAAAACGGAAATTGTTACAACTTATACTTTTATTAAACTACTGAATCCCTGTAACCATACCTGCTTTCTATGTCTTCCTCTCTGCCATAACTAGCTATTATTAATGGCACAACTAGGTATTATGGTAACTTCCTACCATTCACAAAGCCTCTCTTCCATTAAGATAATTTTTTTTAACTTGGAGCTTTTTACCATCCAGAAGTTTTATCTTATTGTCAAAATACTTTAGTCTAGTTAATCAGATGCCTGTTTATTGCTACAATTATCCAGGCAGGCACTCTGGTCTGAATTAAACTCCTCTGAAAGTAACCTTAAGAGTTATCATTTAAATAACAACTGTAACTAAAGCCAGACTGGATGGGGTTTTGAGCAGCCTGGTCTAGTGGAAGGTGTCCATGCCCATGGCAGAGGCATTGGAACTAAATGATCTTAAGGTCCTTTTCAACCCTAACTATTCTATGATTCCTATAATTAAGGTCCCTTCCATATCTTCACTTATTACAAAAAGTAGTGCTTCTTTTCTGTTGGCATTAAAAAAAAAAACAAACCAAACTCTAATTCTCTAGATATAAAATCTTATTGGAGAAGGGCAGCAAAACCAAGTTTTTACCTCAGAATAATAAAATCCAGTTTGACAATGGGATTTACCTTCACAAGCTACACATTTAAAGACCATCGTGTTAACCACTCAGATTTCACAGCCATTATCAGCAATGAGAGTTTTCAGTACAAACCCAAAAATTCTAGCAACTAAATCAAATTCAAGTGATAGTTCCAGACTTTCTGCCTTTGATCAGTCCAGCCTAAAACAAATTATGTCTTCGCTTTAAGATTTTAACTGGAGCAAAAGTAATCTTCTCTGTCTAATGCTAATTCAATTTCTGAAGTTAACAGGTGTTTTGTTTCTTTAATGGATGTTCATAGTAACAGTGAGCTCTTCCAGGACATAGATACTGAATCCATGGACTGGCTAATGCCTCATTTTAAATAGCCATATTGCTATAAAACCCTAATGGGACCATTTTAAAGCTAACAGTTATTTTTAACACCACTTGTTCTACCTGGCAAACAAAGAAATGAGAAACTGAAATTCTATATTACATTTATGATTTAATACTTTAATGCTGAGGTTGACCAGGTTATCTCTTTATAGAAATAACCCTCACAAATACATTTTAAACAGTATCATGGATTTTGCTCAATAAAAATAATGAAAAGGCTCTGCACTGGGATACATCACTTCCCTCAAAGTCTAGTACTGCACCATCTCAGATCAGTTCCAGCAAAAGGCTAAAAATATAGCTTAGCCTGTATATCACAGGGACAAGATATGCATTCAATGCTGCCTCTAGAGCCTTCTTCTTGAGAAGAAAAAAGTACCCTTTCATGAGTAAAATCAAGAAAATTTACTCTCTTCTAGTGACTGTAATTTGAACTGGTTATATTTCAATGACTGTGCAAAACACCACATTATCATCTATTCAAGTCAGCCAAATATGGGTGGCTGAAAGCATGGAGGGTGGTAATCTTCACAGTCAATGGCAACTGTTTCCTCCTCAGAGGCAAGAAACTCTAAGGTTGACTATTCTTGTCTAATATTAAAGGAAATTAAAGATATTGTATATATTCAAATATAGGATCTTACTTAAGTTTCTTCATAGCAGCAAACTCTACATCACACTATTTTGTCAACAAAAATATATTAAACTTTTTGCCAGTGCAGTTGTTACCATAATTTAATAAATTGAGTACAGAAAACTACAGCCCACTCATGGCCATATTACTCAAGGTGAAGACTGTCTATGCTTAATGCGGAGGATACCTAGTCAATGGCATTTCTCTGCCTCTGTGCAGCACCACATGAATGCTAAGGTACTTCTTCAGAGTTGACATGTGCAAAACTAAGATATTTGTTTTTCTAGACTAAGAAGCCTCATCAGCATGCAGCCGTATCTATAGAAACCAGGAAGAGTACAGTGAAAAGAACTTCAGTAAGTCTACCCAGCCTACCAGATCAAAGAGCCCTGGCTGCATGTGAAACAGAAAGAATGCACCAGAAGAAACATCAGAACGTATTAAAAAGCAAGTCAAAAATCAGTTTTTTCCTTGCCAAGCAAGAACGACCCAGGAGACATTATGAACACTTAACTCACACTGCCTCTTTCTCTCCATGTTCTACACAGGAGATCCTGGCCAGACCACTGCTACAGATTTGTTCTGGTGCTTGTGAGTATATAGTTACGAAAGAGAGAGTAAGTAAAAATAAACATCACCCTCCCACTCTGTAAAAACTTGTATTGAGCTTCGCTCTTTTATAGCTTGAACAACACATGAAGCCTCTGCACTTTGTCCACATCATCCATCAGGACTTTTACATTGCACATTGTGATGTCCGCATACTTAGGGGTCCAATCTGGCACACATCCTGCCTAAGAAGCTTTTCCTTACAATTTCTTAGGAAAGGAGAGATCATAAGTCTATGTTAAAACCTGTCTGTCTGAAAAGATGAAAGAAAACACTTTAAGTTGTAATTGTACCCATCCATAATGTAACAAATAATTGTAACAAGGGAGATGATCCTATAATTTTACAATTATTGCTACAAGCTTAGTGTAAAGCAAGGAAAAAACTTAGTTAAAAGAATTCATATAATGCAGCAGTCTACTGCAGCTCATCTTCAGCAAGCTGTACAAATGTTTTCAACACTTCTAAAATAAGCTCTATCAGATACTGCATGCAGAAGTGTCAAAAAGTCAGGAGCTGTTCTAATTGGCTTGAACATCACAATTATTTGCACTTGCTTGAAGTTGGCATTGAGAAGTTAATCACCTACAAACTCTGCTATTGTGGCAGTAACACTTGGACACAATTAAATAATAACTCTTGATTAATGACTAGATTAGACCAAAAGTAAATGTGTACTATCCATTTAAAGGTTTTGCAATATATTTTCAGTCAGTTACAAAACTGATTAAAACACTTTTCTGTATTTTTAAATGTTAAGCATGATTTTACAACACCAAAAAGAAAAAAAATCACAAACCTATTACAGATAGCAACCCTTTTCTGAAAAGTTTTCATTACTTTTGGATCGTACCTGAGAGATTCTGCCATCCGCCTTAAGTCTTCATTTTGCTGCTTTAACCGTTCAAGTTTAGCAAGTATCTTGGATAATTCACGACTAGAGTGATCTGGGTGCTCACTGTCTCGTACCAGGTGCCCACCAATATAAAAGAGTAAAGTTCCCCAAGCAAAGAGGATGAGCATGATCCAACGCCAGGAACCAGTCCATGGCCGCATTTTCAGAAGTTCAATTCACTCCAGAACTGCTTCTGCTCACAAAATAATGAACATTTTAAGTCCTTATACTGTACAAAAGTGGACAATTTCAGTTCCTTTGCTTCACCACATTGTACCAGAGAAAAATTATTCTCAGTGTTTGCCTTACTGCAACTCCTTAGAGATGATCCTTAAGGGTTTGTACATAGAAAGCATTAATATCACATCATTCTTCAAATATATTCTGTGAAAAGAATGAAAAAAAAAGAAGTTACAATTCTGATATACAAAAATATATTGAACGGCAACTAAGAAAAAATGTATTGTCATTAACATTCAGAAATAAGGATAGACAATGCTACTACTTTCTGTCAAGTAAAAAAAGAATAATGCTTTTAACTTTCCACAAAAAATATGCAGAGTTCATGAATGAACTGTATAAAGAAAATGTAATTAATTCTGTGCCTGAAATGGCCAGAAGAAATGTTACGTTTCATAAGACAAATATTAACCTATTCGTGTTTCATTTCACACATTAAAACAATTTAAAAAACATTCTGTGGTAAACTTAATAGTCTCCCTTAGAATGACCAAAGAGCTTTTATTCAATTACAAATACATCTTCATTTTTTTCCACTTTTATGAACTCTCTTCTCCATTTTTTTCATGGCTCCCACCCTGTAACAGAAGAGTTATAGCAATTCTAACAATATATTCTACTGCTTGCAAGTAGATTGGCCTAACAGCAGCTGTAATATCAATTAAGCAACATGCAAGCACTGCAAAGAGTGCAATCAGTAATTTCTAAACAAATCCATTTATAGCCTACTCTTAAATTTATAGTCACCTCTGAAATGCCCATTTAAAATTAAACCCCAAACTGTATTTCTTGATTAAAATTGCAAGACAACGCTTCTCTCTTCACCCTTCCACTGTACTTGATAAAACAGATTAGAACACTAAAAACTTAAGAGGTAGAAAAGAGGGAGATTTAAAGTAGAATGTATATGGCACTGCTACACATTTGAAAATCAAGCATAACTTTAGAAACCTGATTTTTAGGAACATTCTTCTTCCCCTTTAAAACTATCAATCCCATCTTGACAAGTGTGATTATTAAACTATAAAAAAAGTACTCAAAAGGTAAAACTTCTCATCTAAAGACACTGCATCATTTAAAAAACTGCAAAATCACCTCACCTCATGTTGTACCTGGCAAAACATCGTTTAATGAGTGCAAGAACCTCCTCATTTAGAACTGATTTGAAGATTTAACTGATCAGCATATCCAAAATCTTAAGTACTTCTCACCTCTTGTCCTCTTTCTCTGCAATGTAACTTTTCTACCTTTTGTAAAAAGGCACATATATGCTCTTTACACTCCATTTCCAAAATAACCTGTATTTCCAATTCTCAAATCTGTAAATCCACCAGGTTTCCTCTGAGATTCTATCCACATCCACCTTCTCCCAAATTATTATTCCCTGTTTAATCCTTTTTTCATCTTAACTTCTTTTTCATTTCAGTTAAGCTTTTTATTCTGTTTCAACTCATTTCAAGTTTAGAGAATAGACTTTGCAACTTGCAATAACCTCCAAATTCACCCAGTCATGAAGATATGCCTGGAGCATACACTTCCAGGTAGAAAAATTCTAACATAATACTAAAATACTGAAAAAATTCTCTTGTTATCTTCCAGAAGGATTTTTGGATGTTTGAAAGACGCAGATAAATTCCACTTAGGATTAGCAATATGGTACACAAGATAAACTACCTGAAAATTGAATATTACTAATTAAATGGAAAACATTTGTAGTAACTCTCTCAAGCTTTTCCATCTAACGTATCTGTGACAAGGTGAGCATAAGCAGATCAATTTGCTTTGAAAGTAATGTCAGAATCCCACACAAGGAGTATGTCATTTTCTACAGATCTCTAAGAAAGCTATATATAGCTTTTGCTTTAGCTTGGCAAAAGTGTGGGATTGCCTTCAGGCAGACAGTGGTTTCTTCATCAACCTTTGCAGATCTCAGTACAAGTTAAAAGGATCCATATTATATGAGACAGAATAAGCCATTGCCAACCCCCCAGAGAACTGCTGCTCTATGAGAAGCAAGCCTAGTTACTTGAAGAAATGATTAACATAAAAAAAACCCATGGACTGACAATTAAGGTTTAAGTGTGAAAGTATTCTTAACATCTATACTACCATCACCTAGAAAATGGTTGATGTGGTTGCAACATGCTAAGTGAAATCACAAAGTCTCTGAAGGCAGAGGAAATAAAATATAGAAGGTGACTTCAAATATTCCTCTACTGATTGGCTAAACATTGTGCTGGGAAATGTAATAAGAATAAACAGATGCTACGGACATCATAAAATTACTGCTTAAGAGAAAAGCTACTATGAAAAACTTTTGACTTAATCATAAGCAGTTTGCAGAACTTTGATCAGAGAGTTTCTGCTACAGGACCACTTTATAGCAGTCTGCATAATATACTCAGAGACATGATCTCCTTCGAGGAGCAACAAAGTAAAAAAAGCTCTCTATGGCTGTGATTAATTTCAAGAAGAGGAACAGTTTTAAAAGAGAAGTGGACTTCATGCTACCTGGAAATACAATGGTCTTAATTCAAACAACTATTATAATCAGCAAAGAAAGTATTCTTTCAAAAAGTTATAAGCATGCTCAAATGAGTAGATAAATTCTGGTACTTTAAAGAGAAAAAATACTGGGGACTCCAAGGTCAATGATCAGAGTATGTAAGAATTGTTTAGAATACTTTGCAAGGGAAATACCGACTTCCATTATTTCAATCTGTTTTTCACAACACAGGGACTTAGGCAGACTCACAAATCAGGTACCTCCTTTATAACAGGAAGCATTGGTGTGTCTCATCAGTGTGAGTACCCCAGCCTATCAAACAAATCCACAAAATTAATATAATAAATTGTCAGGAACAGATGGTATTCTTCCAACAGTTCTAAAGAAGTTAAATAATGCAGTAGTTTAATTATTAACAGTAGTGTGTAACCACTCACTTATAATCACCTTATAGCAAAGGAATGGAAAATGAAAACTGCAAACTGAATTCTCTGCAAGGGCTACAACAGGGATCCCTGCAACTACAGGCCAGACAAAAATCACATTCCTGTCAGGCAAACTGGCAGAAATAATCAGATGAAATAAAACTGCAGACATAAAGATGAATGTAATCAAAGTCAAAAAACTTACTACCATGGCTCTTGGAAAGAGAAATTGTGCCTGATAAACTTATTAAAGTTCTTTTGAAGATGGGAATAAACACACAGGCAAGACAGAACCAGTTCCAATGCTACGCAGTTGATCTAGCGAGTGTGGATTTCCAAATGGTATTCAACAAGGTCCTCAAAATATTTCAAAGAAACTAAGGTGCATGGAAGAAAAAAGCTCATCATGTGAGTCACCGCTCCATTAAGAAGAGAAGAAACTTACAGTAAAACTAAGAAATCAGTTTAAGTGGAAAGAATGATCTGGGACTTCACTGGAACTCATCATAGAGCTCATACAGTTTAACATATTCATAAGCAATTTGTAAAACAAGGTGAAAAGAGAGGAAACAAACTTTGTATATAGAGAATAAAAGCTGATAGCAATGAACTGAAGGACATCAAGACACTGTCTAATGAAGAAATAAAATGTAAGATAAAAATTCACTTTCTATCAGTGTGTGGAGTTGGTGTACAGATGACTTTTGAACCATTATCCATCAGGAATGGACTTTAGCTGCAATAGGTAATTATATAAAATGTTAGCTCAGCATTGGGCAAAGAGCAACCAGGTCCTCTCAGGTTTAAACAATAACAAAAAAAACTGCAAAAATCATTAATGGTATAAGAGTAAATGGTACAATCAAGCATTTGTTATTACTTCTAGTACAGGGGAATAACAAGGAAAACTTTCTGGTTTGAATAGGTTCAAAACAAAATAAGGTATCACTCAAAACGCGCAATTCCAGCATGAAACTCATTTTGACCAAACACTGTAGGTGTTAGAAGTTTACATTTCAAAGGCCATTAGACTATTTCAAGGAAGATAAAAATTTTCATCAAAGGCTACCCACAAAGACAGCACCCAACATTCTCAGAATCCCAAGTCATATATTGTTAGAAACTGGAGGATGTACCAGAGTAGTATCACCATAGTTTCCTGGCTCTTGTAGTTTTCCCTAGACATCTACTACAAGTGAGTCTTGGATAAACATTAGGCTAGATAAGCCTTTGATCTGATATGGTGCAAATACTTCCACAAATTTAAAACATTGAACAAACACTATTTTAAGAGTTATTAAAGGTTTTATGCTATCAAACACAAAAAAAACCCACATTTTAAAAGGGCTAACAATTCTACATTTGCTTTATAAAAAGACATTTTAGAACTTGTTATTTATAAAAAAGTAACTTTTTGAGTGTTTGGTTTAAAAGGATACACAGAAACTCAGATAGAGGAAATATCAGACAGTCTTTCAGAGGAAGAAAATGGAATGATAGCTTCATCAAGTACCTGACTGTGTTGGAAGATAAGATTGGTTAAGTACTTCTGGCTCTCCAGAGCTTATAAAATTTGCAAGTGCATACAGAGAGGAAAAACCCTTGTCATTTACGTCCCTGTACAATTAATGGTGTGATTATTTTCAAGTACATTGTTCTTGTAGCACCTTCATTTTGCTTTTATATAAATGATTTCAAAGTACTGGCAGTTTGAATTTAACATTCTTTAATAGTAAACCTGTTCATACTTCCTGAAAATAAATAATATTATGTCTAAATCAATTAATGACCTTACTAGTTTAAAGAACACAGAGTTCTGCAACTACTCTGAAGAATATTTTATAGTATGTGAAAGATCTGATTCCTATGAATCTCTGATGTTATCGTTGTTCTTTTTATATGTTAGGTCACAGTACAGCTAAAGTTAAAATAAAAATGCCAAACTATCAGAACAAATAGGAAGAACATTCTGAAGTAACATTAAACAGCCTGTATGTCAAATGTGGTGTATCTAATTATACATGAGTTCTAGCTACTCTTAACTACTGGCTTTGTACTGTAACGTGCCTTTTGTATTTTTTCTTCCATTTCATACTGTTCAGGGTATGCAAAATGTCAAAGTATTTCAGTATTTCAAGGTCCTTACAAGACTTTTAAATAAATTAAACTATAATAAAACAGTAGCAAAAATAAAAGAAGAAATAGGGAAACAAAAAGGAAAAACTATCACATTTTTAAAACTGTTCAATTTCTACAGCTTGTATCAGGTTTCTGAAAGACCTCTACATGCAGATGTACACCACAGATACCTGCCTGACAGAAAGTAAAGATGCAGTGTCAATATTTATTCTTTTTTAATTTTATACAGCTGTTTATGAGTTTTCATATTGTAATCTACGCTCAGGACTGTAAGACTGAAAGTGTGAGTCTGAAGTTAAGAGAAAACAGCAGCAGCCCACAAACCCCGTAATTCAAACCTGAGATTAATCATTACATACATGGTCATTAACATCTTCTGATCATAGAAATACAGAATCACAGAATAGTTGGGGTTGGAAAGGACCTTAAGATTATCTAGTTCCAGCTTCACACTAGATAACTGAGCATAAAAATAAGAGTCCCACCAAACCTAAAGTTGTGTAGAGCGCAGTACCAATAAATATAATCTACTAAGCAGGAACTAGGAAAATATCTGAATAAGTGTTGTTATTAAATTATGTTATTATACAGTGAAAATCCTTTATCTTAGACTACTGTGTTACATTTTTTCTACCAAAGGAAGCCATGTTTTTTCGTTTACTAGTTATCCCCTGAGATTTACCATGATTTCTTGTCATACATTTACTGGATTTACCCATAACCTTGCATTTGCCAGTGCATAAGCACGTCAAAACATAATATATTGACATCTAGCTAACCAGCATTTTTTTTCCCTGCAATTTTAGATTACCTCTTGCCTCTATTCTAGGGGATCCTGAGAATGATTAAAATATTACCTTCTAAAAACCTTAATAAGGTATCCCTTTTACCTCTTTGAAAGAGCTTACCCTGGGTGTTTGGGGTGAACAGGAATGTATTCCTCTGTTCTTCCCAACAGCTCTTAGAATTATCTCTAAAGCCATCTTTCAAGCTAATTTTAATTTTCAGAGGGCTTCAATCTGATCTTTCAGGGAAATCACCTCTTATGAATAAGAACTCAGCTACCCACATAAACCCCTGTCACAGCACTGACGTAAGTGCTAAGCGTTAAAGACAAAGCTCAGCAGAAGCAGCAGCATACGACACGACAGTGGCAAAAGAAGCTTTAATGCCAGTATCAGTATGTGGCTGAAGATGCCATAGCAAAGTTGGTAACCTTCAGGGATTCCTGAATGTATGATTCTAAAGACACAGCATTTAGCCATTGTGAAATAAAGCAGTTTGGACTTACGTAAGCAGGGGAGAATCTTCCACATATGAATGCAAAGGGTCTCCTGGTTCTGTATGAGACTAAAGATGAGGAAACTACACATAGCTATGAAACCATCTCAAAATAATGAGAAACAGATATTGGTGGTAATCAACATCGAGGCTTTTTGTATTTAAGTGCAGGAGTTTTCTAGCACTCCTTATAAATTGATTTGTTGTTTTAAACTCCTGTGTTTCAGCTACTAAAGAAATCAAACCAATACAAAAAATAAAGTTTTGTAGAATAAGAACAAAGTAATGCCAAAAGCAAATGCTAAGCTGAATGCAAAGTAAGCTATTTTTCAGGTTTAATTTAATCCTGCAGCTCTTCTATAAAAGGTCAATACAAAATATGTAGTATCATTCAATGAAGCAAAAAAATTCGGATAGGTACTTGCTGTTGTAAATCATTAGGAGTACACAATCCCTAATGCATCAGTTGAACAGAAAATAATACTGTGAGAAAGGAAGTCAAAATTTATTTACTGCTAAAAGCACAGCACAGAAAATATGTTTCATTTCACAAATTTATTTAGACTCCATTAAGACAGAATATTTAGAAAAAATAAGGATCTACTTCAATGCCTTAATCAGGAGATCAAATTGTGCATACTACACATGGACGCCACAACTGATTGTAAGCATAAAAAATGTTTTGTTGTCAAATTAACAGGGAAGATTTGGTTAAAAACCACAGCTCTGACGCAACACAATGCAGTGTTTACAAAATGACTAAAGGAAATCATAAAGAGAACATTAACTTAATTAAAATTATAATTAAAAAAGAGACTGAAGTATAACACCAAATTCCTCAGGAGACATAATGTGCATCCATGTTGAAGTTACTTTGCTATAGCAATGAATCAATGAAAAAATTAACATTTACTGTCTTTCCTCACCTTGTTCCATAATGCCTTCTGGTTATTTCAAATCTTTAAAAGGTGCTCACAGATTAGAAACTTGAACAGGCCAATACCGTCATTTCAAGGATATCTTCCACGACTTAAGTAAGGTCCTTATTAAATTATTATTCCCACCATGCTTTCAGTAACAATTTCAGTGAAGGAATGGAGAACTTCTCAGTGTTTATTTCAGCTTGCTATTCAGAATTATGGCCCCAGAATACTGTTATGTTTTTTCTTGGCAATGTATAGTTTCAAGTTATTTTCAGTTCAAGATTCAGTTCAAAGCAAGCTAAGCAAGTCTACTTTTGGCTCAACTACCTACTGACCTAGTTTCACTCAAAAAACAAAGTGTACCTTATGTAAGCCAAAAAAACCCCAAATTACTCATGAAGAAGTCATTAGCAGTAGTGATGTATGACTTTCATACATCAATATAGCTAATATATACAGCATTATATTTAATGGCATTTATATCATCTGCAATTCTTTTTTCACAGTATAAAACATGAAATTCACTCCACTGTCAAAGGCTATCACAATGACTTATCATTAAGTGTGAATCACTCAAAAAGCATGTTACACTGGATGTGCAACTTAGATTGAAGCTTCTCATCACCATCAGTTTTGATTAAAAGGAAGTAATTTAAGTTAGCATTTTAAGATTTCACTTACTACAATTATCTTCTTAGGAAAGGATGTTACTGTAAGGATTGTTAACCTGTTGTGCTAGAATAAAAACCAACAAAGCCAAATAAATTTATGATTCCAGGTTCCATGTAACAATGATCTAATCCTCTTGACAAAGGATTAGAGCTTGAAGAAATAATCCTTTTAGGATATTAAAAAAAAAACTTAGGACAAAAGGACAAAAAAAAATAACTAAATGTTTCTGTAGTGTAACTTTAAATCTTTAACAATAGCGCGTGTGCCTTTAACATAATAGAAAAAAACAAGGTGCTCTAACTTTCTAACCCGTAGAGAGAAAGGAATGCTTGGTTGATGGGGGTAGGAACATCATGGGACCAATAACAACTAAAGAGACAGTAAATAAGACCAAGGATGCCAGCCTTCAAGACAGCGGACTGGCGTGCACCATGGAGCAAGACTGGAACTGAGCAGAAGCAAGGACATAACAACTGCTAACTCGGCACTAGGACCTTGCAAGTTTGCGCAAGCACTGAGGTCATTCAGTAAACACAGTGAGGAAGACTATCGACCAAAGACACCCACTCAGCAAAAAAGCGCATGCGTAATTAGGATGCAACTATTATAATTAGTTCCCATGAAAACTATGAATATGCACGAGTATGCTAAATATATAGCCACTGTCAGCAAGTATCAGGTGTGCTCACCTTTGCAAAACGATTCACGTGTGCGCCCAGCGCTGCAATAAAGAATGCTGCTTTCTAAAACTCCAAACTGAGCCTTAGAGAGTTTCCCTGACTTTTACAGTAACAGTAGTGTTTGATACAAATAAGCAAAACTTGCAAATATTATTCAGTGTACAGAATGCATTTTTTATGAAATCTTATGTATTATTTGATTAATCAAACACCATCTTCACAATCTGAACTAGATCATGTGGGCAAGATTTCTTCAGTCAAATAATATGTCCTAGTATTTCAGGCAATTGTGCTCTATGTTTCACCTAACAACAATAACAAAAAAAAAAGACAATTTCCTTTTTTCCCCATTATTGGAAGGCTGCTTAAAAACTCCCCCTTTCAATGCTTAAAATTTCAAAATTAAATTTATATGTTGCTAATTTATACATGTGTTTTCTTGAGCTAGTATAAACTCAGTTTAGAGAGCCCAGTTATTGCCCTATTCTGTCAGAATACAGAAAGCAGCCTAACACCTTTCCACATTTTCATGCTAGTCTGAGTCTTATATGCTAAATTAAAAGCACTTCACTGTGAGAGGCTTACAAATTCCCCACATCTTGCACCAGCTCCCATTCTGATTAAGTCTTTTAGGAACATCACGAATCAGAATAATGTACATAACACACAAGGTGTTGCCTGTGTCTTGTTTGAAACAAAGACTTGCTTTTCTCTCTTGGACCTGCTTTCTGTGATAGGATTGGATTTCTAGAACTGGATTTGTCTTCTTCCTGACCACATTACTCTGGCAGTCAGCAACTACTTTGCAAGGACATAATAGCTCCAGTTCTTTTTCCACCTACATCTCTTCAAATTGATATGCTCCCATCTTATATACAGAAATTCTGATTTTAATCCTTTTGTGTTATTATACTTTAGCCCATTCTAACACTCCAGCATCCCAAGTAAAAAGTTCTTGCACATTTTGTGACTGCCATTATAACACTCCTCTACTTCATGACCTAAATTTCATTATAATCTATTACCTTTTTATGACATTGTCACTACTGAAAATACCCAAGATGAATAACAGATGTAATCCACTGCACTAATGGTGTCTCTCCTCCAGCCTAATACTCTTCCTCACATCACAATTTCCCATCACTTCATCCCTTCAGCTACTTCCTTTTCCAATTAATGGTTCTACTTGTCACCCACATTTTCTCTAATTCAATGTACAATTTTCTATGTGCCAAGAATATGCTGAAAGGAAATCCAGGAACAGAGTTTCGCCACAAACTACGTTCCAATAGGAAATTTACTTTCCTTCACTGAAACAGTTAATAAGCAAACCTAGACTAAGCGAATAATCTTTGGCAAAACCATATTGAATTTATCTCATCTTCCCTTTTCATCTAGCTCTATTTTGTTAATTGTCTTTTCTTTCAATATTTGTCCCCATGCTTTGCATACTATTGTGTTCAAGCCAGAGCTAGTAATTATTTCTAATTCTAGCATTCATCTATACTAATCTCAAGAGACTTCATCCAATTTAGTTCCAAACCTTTTAGAATATTGACTGTAAACAATTTAGAAAGCATTTCATTCATCCATAACTTTTTAATTGCCTTTATTAATATACAAATTATATACATTATTCTCTTCAACCAGAGAAGAGAAATCCATTCATGGAACATGTATTAACATTTGTTTTATGAAAGTATCCAAAAGGAAGTTCCTTTAGCTTTCTATTCAAGTTCACTGTTTTCAGTTGTATAGTTTCATTTTTTCTATCCATAAAAACTATCCACTTGCCACTTTGCCTGGAACAAGGACATAATTTTTTTAGTATTCCACAGGTATACTTAATTACTGTGCCAATTTACTTCTGTTTTCTTGACTTCTGTTTACACATATTACAAAAACGTGAGCTACCTAATCATGAGACTTGCTTACTATTTACTCCTACATCCACACCTTCATCTTCATGACTTACTGCAAGAGCCTAACTTTTTGTCTGTATGGATTGATAAGAGCAATTTGGGTGATTTTTCTCTTCATATACTCCCCTATAATTTTACATAAATAAATACAATCTGCTCATCTGATATAATCAGCAGATTATTCTCAAATTAAACATTCTCTTAATGGAATTTGCCACCCTTTTCAATTTCATTGCACGTGGAGATTTATTCAGTACTGAAGCCTTCATATACTATAATTCTGGCTCTTCATCACAGAAAACTCCCTGGCAGGAAGAGACGGTACTAGGGGACTTCCTCCACTATGTGCAAGCTACAGGCCCACTCATTTCATTTGGTTAGGAAACAAAATAAAACCAACAAGAACAAACTTAGGAGACAGATGCAATGTTATTTATCCTGCCTCAAATTTGGTTAGAGAGACTCTGTTACTGAATGTGAAAGCATGATGATTTTTCACACTTACAAAGCTTAGGAAGAAGGTAAATTGCCAGCAGTGAGGAATTAAAGCTAGATTCTAAAAGAAAAGATTATCAATTTGAGAAGAGTCATCTTAAGATGCATTAGAAGTAACAGCAGAAGACATATTATAATACAGAAAAGAAATCTGAAGCAGAGGAAAAATGAACCCTAAAAGATCTTGGGATTATTTCTGAGTTTGTAGTGTGCATTCAGAATGCTCAGCTGAGCAACACAAAGATTTTTTTCAATTTAACTGCATAAAAAACAGCTGAAAATAACTTTGCAGAGTTTTAAGAAGAAAACAGCTTCAGAAAGGAAGGAAGAGGAAGAAACAGACAAATATTGAGAATGTCCAGTAAGCAATATTCTGCCAAATTGTTGTTCTTTTTGGAAGTCAAAACATAAGGATTGCTTGTACAGAGGTAGTTGTTCTTTATAACTAATTTTACCCTACAATCGTAGGTAGTGATTGCACCCAAAACAAAGTCAGCAACAGAAGACGAACACATCTGGATTACAAACTGGAACAGTCTGGGCAGGTTAGTGAAGTCTCCATCTCTGCAGAATATCACAGACCTGAGCAACCTGCCCCAGCTGACCCTGCTTTAAGTAGGGCGGTTGGACTACACCATCTCCAGAGATGCATTCCAAAGTATCCGCTAATTTGTGACTCTGAAATAAGAGAACTCCTCAGGAATTTAATTTAAACAGCACTTTTTACAGCTTTTGCTGTGGGGAAAAAAAAGGTAAAAATCTAAAATGCATAATCCAAAATGCTTCCAAGTGTGCAATGTATATTATCTTTCACACAAATAGGAGTACATTTTTAAATATCATAACCTCATAACAAATCTGAAGAACAGCTTACCCTCTCCATGACAGCAGGAAACAAAACAAAATTGCATCATTGGCTTGGAAGTTAACAAGTAATTCCACTAGTCCAGCAACCAGTGAAATTAGTTAAACTGGTTTAAAAGAAAAAAGAAGGTACCTTTAGTTTCATATTCAAACAAAAGTGCTTTACATTCTACAAGAACATCTTCCTTTTGATTTTCCCTTGCATCCTAACATTGAGAAAGAATCTAATTCGCCTTAAAATATCACATTTTCTACTTTTTATTTAACTTATTATGGATTTTCCACACAGATCAATTACTTAATCAGAATATTTTTAACTACCATCTTTCATTATGCTTAGATTAGATACAATGTAATCTAATGTGCAATCAAAGAATTATATCAAAGACTATTATAGGCCTTGTATTGATCTAGTAACTTGTACAAGGCAGTCACACCAGACTCCAGTTTTCCTAATATTTGCCAACCTCAAAATGATGTTTGAAGTTGAATTTATTCATATTTACAGACACTATCAAACTTGCAGCTGAAATATGCTATATATTTGGAATGCAAGATATAAATCTGCATAATCAATTAAAGCAATTCAGCCTTTTAGCACTTTTGTCAAGTAATTCTTTCCCCATCTCTAAGCATTAATCCTCGTACAAAACACCAGTCAAAACTTTGAAAAGGGGAAAAAATATCAGGGATGGAATGCTTATTTTTAGCACTTTTTTACTTAAGAGTATTTATCTATATTATTTTATTATATGATATATGTTATATTAATTATATTATATATAAATATATATTATATATCACAAATATTATATTTTAAGCATTATACACATACATTATATTTTACACATATTTTATATTTTATTATATATACATATATATTATATCCAGAGATGCTGAGAAAACATAATACAAATAAATGGAATAGCTTTTTAATATAGTTCCATAGCAGCATACAATTCCCAAACTTTAAAAAAAATCTTGCAAAAATAACCAAGCTCTCTTCATCTACCCTTAACCTAAAAACATAATTCACCTCTTACAACAAAATTCTTCTATGTTCATTCTAGTATTTCTTAGAGACGACATACACATTGTTCTAAGCCCTGCCTTTTGTGAATTTCAGTGATAAGATGTTTATAGCTTCATATTTTTTTAGAAGTATCTTCCATTCTTTCTTACAGTACTAGGGGCAGGAAGCATTCTGCTTGCTTGTTCACAACCATTTTAATGCTTCTTCAAGACGAATGGGTCAGGCAGGGCATCCCAGAGAAGGAGAGAAAATCTGCATTCTTGGGAGATATCCTGACCCATGATCAGGTCTGGGAGGTTCAAGAAACTACACAGTATGGCAGTCAAGAAAATTCCAGTACAGGAGCTTGCAGCCCAAGCACAGAAATTGCAGTAAGGAGCACGGAGCGCACCGCCTGACCTTGCACACGATAGGAAAACCTTCCAGCAGATCAGAGGGCACTGTGCACTTCTCAGCTTAAATCACTGAATTAACAGTAACCACTGGAAGTATAATCAGTGGAAGTAACAGTATACTCACAATAACAATACGGTAGGAAAAAGGTGTTAAGAAAAAAATGGTTTTCTCTGTCTTCCCTATTCACTGAGTTTGCAATACTTAAAATGTTAATTATCGTAAGTGTTATCCTAACAAAACCTGGCACTTTTTAATTAAAAAAAAAAAAAGAACATTTAGTCTCCTTTCAGGAGCTATTTATAAGGAAAAAGCCTAGGCAGAAACACATCAAAATAATGGCCAATGAAGGGCCCCATGCCCCTGTACATATTAAATTAACTTCCATTAAAAAAGAAGCAATGGAGAACAAAGTTAAGAAGTTAAGTATTGCTACTAATCGTACTTTAACCTTACAGCTTCTGGCGAGAGATCAGAGAAAAGAAAAAAAAGACCAAAAAACACTCACAGTTTAAGAGATTTGAATATCACAGTCCAAACATCCTCAAAATGATGAACACCCACTGGTTCAGAGAGATCCAAACCCACAGCACTTGGGTTTTTACTGAAGGTAAACACAAGAGCACTGACCTTGGAACACTTTCACAGGAGCTAATACCTAACCAGAAGTAAGAACTTTTTTAAACTGATAAAAGACTGACATCAACAATACAAACACATAGTATTTAAAAATACTAAGCCCTCCTTTGTTTTAGATAGGGTAATAAATACAAGTGCTTACAATTTTTGTAGCATTACATTGAAAGCTTAAAAAAAGATACAATATTTTCTACATTTTTTGACATCTGATGCAATTTTAAACAAAGGAAGGAATTGTACCTTGAAAGGCAAAGAGCAGCTTACTTGTCAAATACATGCAAGCTTTGCTGTCAAACACTTAGACAAAAAGTGACTGGTGATTTTTAGTTTTGGAAAGATAAAAGAATTAACTGCAGAAACAATACACTCCTCCAGGGACTACATGGACTCATTTTAATAAGCAACAGTTAAAGAGTCTCCAGCTTTACAGTCCCTTTTAACTATTAAGATATTAACCATAACACAGTAAAGTGATGTTATCTTTTGTCTTATGAGGACTAAGTAAAAGAGAAAAATTAACTTGGCAAATGAACAGGACAATTACATAAGAATGAAGGTTTATTTACTCTCATTTACTTACTGTATTGACTCCACACAATCCTAACCTAATATAGCCACAGTCGAGAACAAATAATAAAAGTTCAAGCATCAACTCTAACATCAAGCATGATCTTCCTCCAGAATAGTAAGTTAATTATCTACTGCTAGCCCTTGCAGAAACCTCATTCCGAAAGAAAACAGAAGAGTGGAAATCTGTAGAAGCAATGTAGTAAGAGAACAGAGTATGGAAGATAGCAGGACGTAACTTACATTAAAAAAGAAAGGATTTCTTTCGCACTGCTTCTTACACTTGCAAGGCACAACAAAATCCAGTGATTAGGAGTTTAACCTAGACAAATTAAGCTCATGAGGAAAGAGAAAGGAATTCTTAAACCTGTAAGTGTCTAACAGCTAAAGGAATCGGCCATTGAAACAGACAATTTAATGAGGTAATGGATTCTCGGTCGCACATTTCCTTTAAATTGAAGCACTACAATTCTTACAAAAAGTAGTAGTTCAATCAAGAGGTTGAAAAGAATTGTGCTTTCTGCCCTGCATTAGATGAGAGTTGACGAACAAAAACGGCCTGTCCCTTTCTTAAGAGAATTGAGAACATATTATGATCTTATTAGAGTACCAAACTTAATACCCCTAATTCTGTGAAATACTTCTGAAGATCAGTAATAAAGAACAGAGAAGGCTAATCTTCTTAGTCCTTCAAGCTGCATACCAAAATCTTAACATGATCAACATCCACACAGCACATCACATATCCTGAAAAGACAAAGTGCTCAGAATCGTCCCTGAACAAGACTTGGTGAAATATCCAGCCAAAATTTGCTGCTGCTGGCTGACCTGGTCCATGAGCTGGGGTTTTCTATTAACCAACACTCACTGTGCCAGCGTGACCCCACTACTGGACACATGGTGTGATTCTAAAATGTGAGTTGCATTTAAAATGCACGTGAGCTACAGATTTACCATCACTTCTCTAGAAGAATGGACACCAAAGCGCTTTGGCACGACCTAGTTAAAATGCATTCAAACATACTTACTGATCTTGCTAATCATTCAGACAATGATTAGCACCTTTCAGACACAATAGCCAAACTTTTTTTTTTCTAAAACCCACAAAAAGGCTGATTTAAAATTAAGCTTTCCAAATTTTATCAGACATTTCTCTATATATGAAGCTGAACTTCCTAGAGGCTTAAAGAAAACTGCTAATTTGTTAACATCGCTTAGAACACACAAAGGTAACAACTTTCCTACTGCATGTGGTTGCAGAGCCAAGAATTCACGAAGCAGAAATGTTCCTCCACCCCCAGGCTAAGATATTACTTTGTTCCACAGTTTTGCATCAGAATCCAAGTTTATTAGAATCAGACATACAAATGCTTTTCTTTTTGTTTCACTGATTTTCTGGGACCAAAGCACAGCTACCACTTCTGAATGGGGCAAAAAAAGATTGACAACCTCAAGCTAATATTTGATCTTTCCATTCTTCTTGGTACTGAAGCTCTCCACTAAATCTTCTTTTCATCCAGCTTACCCATTGTCGTGGTTTAAGCCCCCCACCCACACAGTTTTCTCTCTCACTCACTCACTCCCCTCTTTCGTCCTCCAGTCCCGGGGGGATGGGGAGGAGAATCAAAAGAATGCAACTCACACAGGTTGAGATAAGAACAGTTTAGTAACTAAGGTATAACACAAATCACTACTGCTACCACCAGTAATAATAATGACAGAGAAGTACAAGAGAAATACAAGGAAAGAAAATACAACTGCTCACCAAGCCCGACCCAGCCAGTGTAACCCCCAGCAGCGAACCCCCCAGTACCAAAAACCTGACCATGCCGTGCACCCCCAGTCCACCACCACACCCTTCCGGGTCTCTGCTCTCCGTTTTTGACATCCTGAGCAGGATGTGCTGTGGCATGGAATAACCTCTTTGGTCAGCTTGGGTCAGGTGTCTGTCTCTGCTTCCTCCCGGCTCCCTTCCTCCCTGGCATAGCATGAGACTCAGAAAGCCCTTGGCCAGACCAAAACATTACCAAGCAGTAACTGAAAACACCGGTGTTATCAGCGCTGCTCCCAAGACAAAATCAAAAACACAGCACTGCACCAGCTACCAAGAAGGAGAAAAAAACGACTGCTGCTGCTGAACCCAGGACACCCATTTTGTTCCTTAATGGCTGCAAACATCAGAAGCAAGATGAGGTCTTTCTTCTTCTGGCTGGCATCAAAGCAACATTCAAAATCTAATAACCGAAAAGATATCATCAACCTGTTCACCACTCAGATGGATCTTTACAAATCAAGATGAAAAATAAGGAGGAGAGAACTGCTGAGTTCGCAATAGTTATGAAAAAAATGCATGACACTTTGCAGCCATAAGAAAACTGGAATGCTCTTTGCAACCAGGACTATGTTATTTGCAAACACAAAGCAGAGTCAAGGCTATATAGTATTCAGTAGCTGGGGAACAAAAAAAAAGTGTCACAGAACTGAGCTAAAAGCCTTCCTTGTTACACATGGGAGGCTTGGAAACTGGGTGATTTGACAACCTAGTAACAGGAATGCCAGAATACAGTTTTGAGTGAGCCACATTAGAGAAAGAGTGTCTGAAGTGTTCATTATCTAAATAATCATACTTGCTTTGTATCACCATTTCTAATTTAAATTGAATTGTTTTCTGCAGTGCTGTTATTAAAACAAGACAAATTTTACTGAAGATTGTAAATACTATTATTGCCATATGATGAAGAAGTATTTGCCTTAATTTTAATTCCACTGTGCCACGATATATATATATCATAACCTGTAAAAATTCCCCTTGGCACTTTAATTTTCTTTTATACACTATTCTGTTTTCATAGATAAAAAACTTCTACTTTAAGACACTTTGACACTTTCTACTTTACACACTACAAAGCACAATAAAGAGATCTAATGGGCTAATTCAAGTAAGGGAACCAATTTATGTGCATTAGCATATAGGTTCATGCTGTCTAATTTACACCAATTTACAGCTTTCACAGAGCTCCATGCCACCAAAACTTGATTGCTTCCTGTATCTGATCTTCACCATCACCACGGCTCAAGTGAACTGCTGATCTAAGATCTATTCTTTTATTTAAAAATGAAGAAACTAAAAAACTCTAAGTGCTTTGTACAGTAGAAAAAGGCTATGAATAAAACAAGATTGTGAAAGTTGCAAGACAAAACCTCACATAAAGCTGCCAACAGCTTTTCCTCTTAAAATTGGTGTGACATGTTAAGGAAAATGACTGACAAGTTTAAAACTTACTGAGTTTAAAACATCTTTAAATGAATTAGCTTTTTGTTTAACTCCTTTTATGTCAAGTGTTAAGATCACACTGCTGATCATAACTTCCATATTTATTTATAACTATCACTAATTCATAAATTTGCTGTCAAACTGTGCTGTGTTTATCAGCCTTCACTGTGAGCTATTTTCTTTATTGTGCAAGACTGGGGTTGTGTGTGTGTCTGTATGTGTATTCATGTGTGTTTCTATTTATCAATAGAAACACAAGGAAGTTGCTTGAATTTTTTTAACGAAGAATATTTTATAAAATGAACATTCTAAAAGTAAGATCAATTAATTTTTTCATATAAAGTTCATAATTCTTAAACCAACAGGAATACTATATAGTACAAAAGGAATTAAAGGCTAAATTTGCATATTTTCTCACACATAATTCTAGTGAAATCCCATTCCTGTATTTCAGACTAGTAATAAGGAATATGCAGGGTTTGAAATATTCTTTTTTGAAAGGCCAAGCACTAGGAAAAAACCTACAATCATGTGTTTTTCTTACTATTTCCTAGGCAAGCTTGCAATGCTATCCACAAAGCCACTAATTTCATAGAACTACTGCATATATTTGGGAGAAAAAGAGTACTTTCTGTTGCAGTGAACACTTTAATAAGGATGTGGCTATATCACGGCCAGCTGCTGCTATGTTTAGCAGTCCTCTAGTAGTATCACAATTCCTTGAACTTGCAAGTTAGGCTTTTCCCATCAAATCCTTTTTATTATCTTCTTGTTCATACTTTCAGTGTAAGCGGGTTTTTAGCCCTACCCTTACACTTCCTTTATTTCAGAATAGTACAGCCTAATGCTAGCAACTCTACCGAGAAGCGGAGCTCTCCGTGGTCCTGAGCAGCCTCCTGTGCAAGTCACGGCTCTGCTAACTCTCACTCTTAAGAGTCGGGCTACAGCCCAGCCACAGATAATAAATCCAGGGCCAGTCTGACAGATTCTTGCTCCAGTAAAGTGAATCTCAGAAAAGAACAACTGAGAAAGGTAAAGGGGAACATGGATGGCAGTAGAGTTCAGCTCCACAGGAAGGGAAAAGTCCCCCACAACTATCAATCAAGAAAACAATAAAATCAGTTTACTACCTCCATTTGAAAATTACAGACTTACAATTAAAACTTATGTCTCAAACATTACATACATACTCATCATCAGGGATTGCAGCAATAAGACAAGAGGTAATGGGTTTAAACTGAAGTTCAGTTTAACTGAACAACAGGGGAAGTTCAGGTTAGATATAAGGAAGAAACTCTTTACTGTGAGGGTGAGGCACTAACTAACATTGGTTGCCCAAAGTGGGAAATGCTCCATCCCTGGCAGTATTCAAGGCCAGGTTGCACAGAGCCTTGAGTGACATGGTCTAGGGGTGAGGCATCCTTGCCCATGGCAGGGGGCAGTGGAACTAGAAGATCTTAAGGTCCTTTCCAGCCCTAACTTTCTATGATTCTATGATTATCTACCCTGAAGCATTCAGAAGTGAAGTACTAGTTTTTGAAGTTGATTTTGCCATTATCAGAAGATTTCAGACAGAGAGATGCACTGAACAGACTTTTAAAGACCTCGAGCAACTCCACCTTCCGCTCACAAGTCAAGGGGCAACAAGAAGGAAGAAAATTTTGAGACAGAAATGGTTCCATAAATCTGACAGCAGATGATACCAACATCATTCTTAAATGGAGCATTAACTTTTTGATGACACGGATTCTAAAGGATAGAAGAAGGCAGGTTATAACCGTGAGGCATTAAAATACCACCCCTTTACGATAACAAGCTGTTTAATGCTATTGAAGGCTCCATGGTGAACTGACTGCTAAGTGCAGACAGAGGATTTCATAAGGAAGCTAGAAAGTCCTTTAGAAAATGCTGGGAAGGAGCTGGTGACTTCAGCTCCACACCCACTCCCTGAAACAAGACAGGACATAGCAGAAAAGAACTCCTTGGAGTACAACTTAATTGCTTTATAAAAGATTATAATGACCCATATTTTGCTCCCAGTGACACATACTAAACCAAGCAGAGAGGTAGCTGTGAAGCTTAATTGGAAGATACTGAATTGGTAGCATGAAATTCTTGAGAAGCGAATTCTTACATGCATAAAAGCTACAGCAAAACTTTTTAAAAGCACAACATAACTAAAAGACTTGACAGAAATTCTGTAGGGCCAAATGAAGTTTCAGTTGTAACAGTACAACTTAAATACAGGACCACAGCAGGAAAGCTAAATTAAGTACATACACTAACAGCTACTAGAAAGGAATTGAAATTGATCCCTAAGTTGAAATCTATCTTCACAAAGATTACTGAAGAATTCTTGAAGCTTAAAATGACAGTAAAACGACCAACAACAAATCATGAGGAATGAACTGTGAAAACTTTGTCCACATATCTATTCTAATGGAACTCAAGTAACACAAAACCATTAAGAGTTTCACAGTATCTTATCACTTGAGATTCCATAACAAGGAAAGAGAATATGACCATCAGTTTTTCAAATGGCTCAAAGACCTGAGAAACAACAGATCAGTAAATACAACTGCTATATCAGGTGAATAATAGGAAACTACAATACACATCAGAAGTAACAGGCACATGGATAAACACCAGGTACTGGGAAGTAATCAGCATTAGTTTTGAGAGGGAATTCATGACTCAGAAGGTTACTAAATTTTATGAACAATTGGGATTTTCAGAAGGCACTATTACATTGTGAAAATCACTGTCATTAAAATGTGGGCGTATGTTAAAAAATAGGCTTAAATATTCTTGCTAGAAAAATACACCCATGGGTATTATACTTTCCCCGTCTTAGAAGGACCCAGGTTCTGGAAGCTCAGACAGTAAGCTAGAAGGAGCACGGCAGCTTGCTTCCACAGCTAACTGCTACTGGCATTTCAGGACAGGAAAGCTTTTCAGACAAAACCTGAGATAAAGTTTATTTTACAACTGACTTTTTCTGTTGAGATCTTACATAGCCATAGTCATTGCTGAAAAATCTACCTAGATAAGTGAAAAACAAAAGTGAAGGAAATTGCAGCAAAATACAGTAAATCAACACTGCCATAGAATTCAGCCCATTTCGATACAGTTTTGGTACAATTCTTAAGAGTCTTCAAGACAGCAAATGTACTGATCATGAACTTCTGAAGCACCAAAGTTAGGAACTGTTGTAACGATTTCTTTCACATTATTCTTTTTCATAAAAAGCAGCAGCAAACCATATAAATAAAGAAGCCAGAATGCAGCTTTGTAAAAACAGATGAAGATGAGGGGATATCCTACAGCCTAAGCATTTCTGCAGAAGAAACATTATGAAAGTTGTTTGAATGGTAAAATAAAACACAAAACATAACTTACCTATAGTTTATAAAATGGCTTATTTCTAATAGTTTGTTTCCTGTAAGCCCTGATACTTACAAGAAACATTTTGTCTGACAACTTTGTTCAAAATAGAGATTCATCATGGCAAATTGATTGAAAAATCTCAATGATTCATTTTGTAAATACTATGTAATTACTACACTCTTCTGTGAAATAATAGGGTATTACTGGGACAAACACATTTAAGGGCTTCAAAAAGCAGGCTATTCAGGAAACAAAATCAAAGAAAATTTGTAATTGTTTGTTTAAAATTAGTAGTTTCCAAAAAAATTATATCATTTGAAACACAGAAACAATCTGAGAACATTAAGTACTACAGAAAATATACTGAGTGCTTGAAACAGCGTTATTTCTTCCTAAACAGTTCCTATGGTCAGCTTCAAAACGTCCTTTCTGTAGGCATGCAGACCCTTGCAGATACATCAGACACTTTTGTTCATCACAATAAAATCAGCGTACATTCAATTTGATGTCATGTTTGAGCAGGAAGGATGGATTACTTGGTCTCTTGACTTTCAAGACCTAAACTCATTTTTATGTGATTTTTATATTCTAATGAGACCTGTGCATGTGAGAACTATGTGCTCATGTTTTAATTTACAAACCACACCATTTCATGCGTACATTTCCTATTCTTAAATAGTAAAGCCTGCATAGGCAGACTGCATTTTTCAAAATGGTGTAGTAAAACTGTGCTCACAGGGTGTCACATGCTGCTACAGGTATCATTCAGTCCTTCCATATTCAAAGGATTTGCTGTTCCTGCTTTGCACCTTTAACTTAGATCCCAATCCTGCAACTGACATTCACAGAAGCATCCACACATAACTGAAGTGTCAGCTTCAATTACTATACAAGTATTCTCAGAAACTAACAAAGCAGAATCCCTGACTACCTATGAAATGTAATTCCACACATTTTAACTGGTCTGAGTTATTTCTTATCTTTTCAGAATGATATTCAGTCACCAATTTGCAGAAGACCTATTCATATTTCTTTTTTATTTAAATGCTTTTGTGCAAGTGATGTCAACAAATATACTACTTATTTAATTCACTTACCAGGGGCAGGAAACACAGATTACCAACACTGCATTCTCAGTGCAAAGTGCCTGATTTTCGTAATCATGTTTTATAGGGTAAAAGATTGAGATTGCCAAAACATCAAAACCCACAGGCTTCATTCAAAATTTAAGTAATCATAAAGCGTTACATTTCAAGTCTGTCAGGGGACAAAAAATAGATTGACACTAAAACTTGTTTTCAAAGTTCAGAGAACACTATATGCTTTAAGATTCTAAGAATTCTTAATGTCTGCTGTTCAAATATCCCCGAAGCGCAGCACATAAAGAAACAGAAACTGTTCAGTAGACAAATAACACTGACAAAGTGGTAACTGATTTTCTCCCCACTCTTTGTGCATCTCTGCAATTTTAACAATACTACCAACATAATAAGCACTGGGATCCTTTCTAAAGATTGAAATTTTCAGATATACCAGTACTCCAACAGCTTTTGCCCTCTGCAGATACAGAATTTATAAAGACTGACTCAAATCAAACAGCCAACAAAATTCTAACTGAATCGTATTTTATGACCTTGCTGTTCTCAATCTCCTAATGTTGTAAACATCAACTTGTAAGGACATCAGAATCAAAATATCTAAGCATTTTGATACAGTTTCTCAGATGCAATTCCATCCTCTTCTGCTCATACTTTATTCAAACCTTAATAAACTTGGACCACATACATCTCCTGTTTTCATAAAGGCATCAAGTTGAAAAGAAATGGAATACTAATTTGAATAAGTTGTTCCACTAAAACCAGTTTTATAGTTTCTTATGCCACCTTTTCAGGTGTAAATTAATACCACATAAATGACTTCACAACTGTTAGTAGCTGCCACTGCATTTATTTGGCATAGAATCTTAGCCTTTCCCCTTATCTACTTAAACACACTGTATGGCAAAAAGAACACTCACACTGAATTTCTTTCAATGTCACTATTTCTTGGCTTCTTCTTTTTAAACCACAAAAGTTTCTCAACGAAAAATGCTCTATGCAATAATGGATGGAAGAGAAATTACATACACTGAGTTTACCTCACTGTGATTTGCACAGATGCCTCGAGAGAAATAAAAGATTTCAGATCCAGTTCTTATAAATCCAGAAAACACTGAGTTTGGGGATCTTTATTTCAGTCATACACAAGAATCTGTATTTTAAATATAACAGTATACCATGCTTTTTATAGTGGTGATGGTAGACAAAATTTAAAATAGCATTTAGTGATCAAAAATTCAACTCCAGTAATTTTCAAAAACCCACTGCCCTGATCTGCTTTTGATGGATCTGTTGAACATTTTCCAAACTGAAAAGGGATTCCTGCTGATAGCAAAACCAATGGTGTACTGACACCCAGAATTACAAATAGGAAGTTTTCATTTGTTTCAGATTACTAAATAATAATAAGTTTTTAAAGAAACTCAGTTATGCACAAGTATAAAAACATTTATGTGTTATCAAAAGCCAGAACAGGCTCTAAAAAATATTATTAGAAGATTTGTATTATAACACATAAAAAGAAATTATATGTGCAATAAACAGCAACAGCAAAAATTGTGCATTACAGTTCTTTTATTTAAGCAACGCATATTAAGATCATAACCAAGAAAATGGAAACATTCAAGGCCATTCTTTTGAGCTATGCCTTTAACGCAGTGAGTTGAATTTATCTCCATCTAAAAAACTCACCACAAAATCTTAAGTTTTCCATGAACCAGAAATGAACCTAAAGCAGTATTTTGATATATGATAAACCTAAACCAGAACAAATGGAACTAAATTGAAAATTTGCTTGCTGCTATTTAAATGCACATAAAACAGTATCTGTCAAATATAGAACTGAGGAGGAAGGGAGAAGGTGTGTGCAAAAACTTCTTTACTACCAAATTCAGTTTTATATTTATGGACTGTAAAATAATTTTTTTAGTCTTTTCACATAGGCTTGTCCTGAGTTACACAAATCTGTATCTTCATTAAAAGTTATCAGCACAGGCCATTTCATACAGTGACAGCAGGAAGACCATAGGAAGACCTCATCCCAAATCTCAACCTGTATCATTTCTCACTTTCTTCACTCCTAATCTATGTTATAGAAGTGCACAAAAAAATGACGCTTTAAATGTAACCATTATGTCAAAATTATTTAGAGCCAAACATAACGCTAGTTTCCTATAGCGATTCTATTCAACAGAGCACGAGACTGCTTTCCAGATAAGTTATTCTTTGATGAACTACATCAGCCAACACAGGCCCTTGAGCAGGAAAAATGAATGCTTGCACTAAGCTGCTTCTATTATGAAAAATAACGACATATTCCTGTTTTTCTATTTCTTTATGGAGTTACAAATTGATAAAAAAAGATTGTTTCTTTTTTCCCAGCACACTTCCATTTTTCTAAAAGTGACTGTTTAAGACCTTTGCCAAAAATAGGCAATTCAATTATAGTTCATTGATCAGGTCATGTCTACAGTGGCTCTTCTTCAATATACCATACCTAAACACATACAAAATCATAGAATCATAGAATAGTTAGGGTTGGAAAGGACCTCAAGACCGTCTAGTTCCAACCCCCCAGCCATGGCCAGGGACACCTCCCACTAAACCATGCCACCCAAGGCTCTGCCCAACCTGGCCTTGAACACCGCCAGAGATGGAGCATTCACCACTTCTTTGGGCAACCCGTTCCAGTGCCTCACCACCCTTACAGTAAAGAATTTCCTCCTCATATCCAATTCTTTTTTCAATTTCTCCAGATTTGCTTGGTACAGAAGTTAAATTACAGATGTTTTACCTCAAAGACCAACCTTGAAATTCTTTTAAAATAAACTTCTATTGAATAAATCACCTTCTATTTTTGTGGACAGAAACCAACATAAGCAATAGTAACACAACAAAGTCAGTTCTGTTTATACACATGAATAGGATTTGGTTCTATTATAGAACTATAGCCAACTAAGATAAAGCTATACCTTATGAAAGAAGCACATTACCAGGGAGCACTGTAGGACATCATTTCACAAATCTGTTGATAAAGTTTTCCCACATGCAATAGAGGCTTTCGGAACAGTTTAGCATAAGCTTCTTTCAATTTTGTTTGGCTTTGGTTCTGTTGGGGTTTTTTGTCAGCTTGCTTGTTTGTTAGCTTGTTGGTTTGGGGCATTTTATTCTTCTAAATCTTATGCTTTCTCTCTTCTCCTGCCCCATTCTCCGAGGTTTTCTCTGCTTGACAAAAAAGTATATTACAGACCAAGCCCACTAAACATTAGGATGTAAATAAAAAGGTATGAAACCCAAGAAATCATTACAATCACAAACCATCAAAACATTCTTTGCATATTCATAGTTCTGATGATTCTAGAAATGAAGATAATTTAAAAATGTTCAGGAGACCATTATCAGTACTAAATGAAGCATTGGGGATCAACTTTTTCTGACAATAAAGAAAGAAAAACTAGGCTCCCCCAAACACTTTGCATTGCAAACAGTTCTACCAAATGATTCCAAAATAATTCGCATATTTGATACCAAAAAAAAAGATAAAATAAAATTATACCAATGACCTAGTTCTTAGCTTATTACAAAATAACTTGTTTTCCCAGCTTGCTTAGGAAAAATGTATGTTTTATTCATTATAGAAGAATATATAAGGAATTTCATTCCTTAATCGTGTGTAACTAAATGACAAGTGGGGAAAGATTAAAAACAAAACAAACCATATGTGACAGAAGAACCTAAAACCCTTTCCACACTTCGACTGCATGAACTGGTCCAGAGGAACAGGGGGAACAAAATGGCAAAACTCTTCCTGCCTTGAAGAACTCTGCACAAGCACTCACACTGAACAATTTAGCTGCTGGAGGGAGATAATTCATAAACACAACAATCTTTCTACATGAAAGAAACATTTGATTACTCACCACAACAGGCCAGGAATCAGATTAAATTCAAAGGAAGTTACAGCATTAAGCAGAATAAAAGAATAAATTGCTTTTCAGAAAAAAAACAACCAACCCACAACTGTAGGTGTGTAGAAAAAAAAAAAAAACCACAGGAAAAGGTGTTTGTAAATATCCCTGCTGAAAGAATATAGATTAAAAACGTAAGGAAAAAACCAACAAACACCTTTCCTGAATGCATATGGGCACATAACATGCTTTTAAGTTCACTCAAGAAATAGGCCAGATTAAGATGCTGTTGAACTACAAAACACTGACAAGCATCTGGCAGTGACTTAGCGTGTATAGTGAAAGGAGACTTAGAAGAAGCATATATGTATGGAAGTACTAAATTGCAACAAAGTTCTGATTATTTTTGTATCAATTACCACTTCACTTCTTCTGATGCTTCTTTACAGCCTGTTTTGAATCTCAGTACATGCAGAGCTGCAGAAAATCCATATATTTCAGGAAATCACACAGAACCTACTGATTATATCTGGCATACACTAGGAAAGACCTCATGCTCTGTCATCAGTTCCATCTCTGGATGATATGTTTATAAGCATTATTAAACTATGAAGAAGTTGATGCAAAGGAACAGAACCATAGAATACTTCGGGTTGGAAGGACCTTAAGATCATCTAGTTCCAAACCTCTGACATAAGCAGGGACTCCTCACACTAGACCATGTTGCCCAAGACTCTGTCCAACCTGGCCTTGAACACTGCCCAGGGATGGAGCATTTACCACTGCTTTGGGCAACCTGTTCCAGTGCCTCATCACCCTCACAGTAAAAAACTTCCTCCTCATATCTAACCTGAACCTAACCTATATAAATTAAATGCAGCCAATAAGCAATCCTTCGATATAAGGCAAACAGGGAAAACCCTCAAGAACTGCCATATTGGAGGAATTTGCAGAGCTCTGGCCTGAAAGATCATTCCTCAAAAAAGGCACATTTAAGAAATTAGAGCAGAAGGAGGGGTGGAGAGTGTATGTTATTAAGCTACTGTCTGAAGCCATTAGAATGTGTGAACTGCATCCCACTAAATTGCTGAGCAGGGCTGGATTTTAACTTTCTCTTGACCTTGCCTTGTTTTATGCTCCCTGCTGTAGTAAGGCATCAAAATAATAATCCACTCTAATACAGCTTGTTGTAAAATGCTCCCAAACTCAGAGATTATTTTACATCAGTCATTCTAGCAACATGCCCTTGAATAATGCTATTATACTCAACAGCCAAAACGAAATATAAGCCACTAGTTGAAAAATCCAGGGCTGAGTTTAATTTTCCCAACTTAGTGATTTTGTAGTATATTCAGAGCACATGAAGTGACACCGTTTTTTTATGTAAAGGGATAGGCTTCAGAACAGAAGCAGTTTTCAGAAATGCACCACTTCAAATATATTGTGAAGCACTGATGTAGAATGAATTTTCAGGTTTTGCAAAATAACTTCAGAAGTACCAGCATTAATCAACTTTTACTCTCCAACAGAGCTTAGTAATTCAGGTTCATCACAAAAATTGTTAGGATACGAAATGATTTGTAAGAATTCTGCATTGGTTAATAGCCACAATTATGAATTGAAAACCAGAAATTCAATGTATAAGCAAATTATATTTGGGATATTCCAGGAAAAACAGGAAGCCACATTATAAATGGTAAGAAAACATGGAGAACAGCAGGCTGAAAACAACTAGATGAATTGTTTGAATGGAACCAGTGACACAAAATTAGTGTCAGCAGCTTTAAACTGGATGTTAACACAAACCTAAATGATTTAGTAACAGAGAAATTCAAACATCTTAAAATATTTAGAGCAAAATAACTTAAGAACCTATTCTAACAATATTGCTACACTAGAAAAAGTTTTCTTGCAGAAAGCATCAGTTGTCATACTGCTGCAAATAATGGCATGTTAGAGCACACACAATTGTTTTGTAAATATTCTGGCTGCTGTTCAGAAAGTCTTGTAACCACAGAAAGGTGCACAACACTGTTGACATTCCCGAGCCTTCCTTACCACTGCCTAAGCTATGATTAATGTATTGTTTTACAATGCTCTGTGGGACTGCTAATCACAGCAGCCAAGGAATAACGAAAAGTCAGGAGTCCACTTCCCACAACTCAATTTGTGGCTTTTAAGCATCCCCTTTTTCAAATACCTGTGGCTCACCACAGCAGTTTTCATTCTCTCATCCTCCAGAAGAAACATTACTTGTCCCAGATGAGCTATGCACACACAACAATAGCATACATAATTTTTCCATCTTTGTTTGACTTTAACAATTACCAAATCACACTGAAGACAAAATAATCGAGAAGGGCTACACAATACAGATGGTGCACAAAAATCACCAACCGCTGCAAGCATTCATTGACCAGCTGCAGGGTGCTGAGTGGCACTTTTGGGTCTGTGAAAAAAAAAGCACCAAGTTATAAGATCATTCACTTACAGTTACAGGACAATCAGCAATCTCTTCACACCCTTCAGATTATATTCATGCCAAGCAACTATCATGTAACACCACTGACAACAAAATCAAAGTGATTTGACAATGACACAAAATGGAACGATTGCCCTCTGGAAGTTTGCAATCCCAGACTATCAGTGACCAACCACATCATCAACTTGAAGGGAAATACAGAGTAAATAGCTATCATTACATATAAAGAGCCACTAAAAACATGACCTTCTGCACAACACTGCAACTGGAACATGTAGGAAAGAACAACAGTTTAAGGCAATGGCATTTCTAAAATGTGCTCAATCAAGAGGAAAAAGACATACAGCAGTTCTGCCTTCCTAAGCCAATCTTAACCATAGAAGGGAAAGGAGTACTTTTCTATGGTTAAATTAAGAGAATACCATCATTATTAACATGGTTCAGCGGGGAGGTGCAAAAAGCAGACTTTTAAATACAGGACTTTGTGAAAACATTGGCATTTTTTCTTGGAAATTCAGTGACAAAACTGCAATGCCAATAATCATTCTGAAGGGTTCTACCATTAGTGTGACAGCTAAAATTCTACACAGAGTTTAAAGAGGAGAAAGGAGTGACACAACGACTGCATAAGAGGATTGAATATGGAGTTGACAGGCTGAATAGGAACTGGTAATGTCTTGAGACAAGAATGGATTTCACAGAGTTTAATATTCCTGTTATTGTTACACATTGTATAAAGTATTTGTGACAAAAAAGTTACCAGTAATATGCTGACTTTGGTAAGGGTATGTTGGTAACCTTCTGGCAGAGGAGTTTGGTGCCGACAACAGAACTGAGATTCTGCTGTAATACTCAAACATGTTTGTTCCCTGAGCAATATAATGTGATCTCAGTTCTATCTTCAAAGCCAACGGCAATCCTCCCTTTTTTCCAACTAATGTAGGCATTCTACAGAATGCACTCCCCAAACAAAACATGTCTCCCATACCTGTTTGCCAAGTAGTCTTTTTACCACAACAGAAGCTCAGAAAATTATTTCTTAAGCTTTGTCTTCCCTTCTCCTAATCAAAGTCAGTCTTCCAGGTATCTGACACCTCAACCAAAGGCCAATGACAGAAACACAGATTTATTTTTTCACATTAAACAAGAGGAAGTGAGTACTACTACATTTTTCTTCTGAAAACCTCTCCAAATTAAATCAGTTCGTTTCGGGAGCGGTTTAGTCACCACCCTCAAGAGAACTATATACCATTCATCATAGCTTACAGATACTAAAAAACTGCAGAATTAACAGCTGAGTGGCTGAAAATACAAATGTAGAAACAGGCTCCTTAATCTCTAAAATGACATTCACTTTCCCAGAATCTGAATATAGTTCCTTTCTAAATCCTTTCCTAAATCCCAAGGTTATTTCTGAAGACTAGACCTCCAACCTGCCCATAATATACCCACCATAGTCCATTAATAATGCATACAGCAGGAACATCACCTACCCTACATCTCTCCTACTGGCTGTCTTATTTAACAGCAATTCCTCATGCAATCTATAATATTAGCCTCTAGAGCTGGGATCACATGCTTGCCTCTATTCAAATACAACTTAAAGAATCATAGAATCATAGAATAGTTAGGGTTGGAAAGGACCTTAAGATCATCCAGTTCCAAACCCCCTGACATGGCCAGGGACAACTCCCACTAAACCATGCCACCCAAGGCTCTGTCCAACCTGGCCTTGAACACTGCCAGAGATGGAACATTCACTACTTCTTTGGGCAACCCATTCCAGTGCCTCACCACCCTTACTGTAAAGAACTTCTTCCTCATATCCAATCTAAACTTCCCCTGTTTAAGTTTGAACCCATTACCCATTGTCCTGTCACTACAGTCCCTCATGAAGAGTCCCTCCCCAGCATCCCTATAGCCCCCCTTACTGGAAGGCTGCTAAAAGGTATCCATGCAGCCTTCTCTTCTCCAGGCTGAACAGCCCCAACTGTCTCAGCCTATCTTTATACAGGAGGTGCTCCAGTCCCCACATCATCCTCGTGGTCTCCTCTGGACTTGTTCCAACAGTTCCATGTCCTTTTGATGTTGAGGACAACGGAACTGCACACATTACTCCAAGTGAGGTCTCACGAGAGCAGAGTAGAGGGGCAGGATCACCTCCCTCGACCTGCTGGTCACGCTCCTTCTGATGCAGCCCACGATACGGTTGGCTTTCTGGGCTGCAAGTGCACACTGAAGCCAGGCTCATGTTCATTTTCTCATTGACCAACACCCCCAAGTCCTTCTGCGCAGGGCTGCTCTGAATCTCTTCCCTGCCCAACCTGGAGCTGTGCCTGGGATTGCTCCCACCCCGGTGTAGGACCTTGCACTTGGCATGGTTAAACTTCATCAGGTTGGCATCAGCCCACCTCACAAGCGTGTCAAGGTCCCTCTGGATGGCATCCTTTCCCTCCAACGTATCAACCGAACCACACAGCTTGGTGTCATCGGCAAACTTGCTGAGGGCACACTCAGTCCCACTGTCTATGCCACCGACAAAGATGTTGAACAAGACCAGTCCCAACACTGATCCCTGAGGGACACAACTTGTTACTGGTCTCCAGCTGGACATTAAGCCACAGAGCACAGCTCTGTGTGTACGGCCATCCAGCCAGTTCTTTATCCACCAAGCAGTCCATTCGTCAAATTGATGTCTCTCCAACTTAGAGACAAGGATGTTATGTGGGACAGTATCGAACACTTTGCACAAGTACAGACTGATGACATCAACTGCTCTTCTTCAGCTTCTTCAAGTAAGTTCCACTTGCCAAGCAATTTAACAGTTACTGATCTCTTTTTATCATTAAAAATAACTGGATCTTTAAAACTGCAACTTTTAGAGATGTATCAGGAGTGATATATTCTCCCCCAGAGTGAGCAAAGACAATGACCAAGAACCCCCTGCTGTGTAGCCTTAAAGGAACTTTTTCGTAGTGTTTGAAAGTTCCCTGTCTAGTGACAGTTTTTTGGATTCATTAACCAATTTTAATACAGTTAACATGAGTTACAACAAACCTCCTTAGGAAAAAAATCAATCTGATTATAAGACAGTATCATTAGGATCAAGTTCAAGTGAATCACCCTATAATTAACCTGTGTCCCGATCAGTTTTTTTCTATATACTGGCAAAACACCTCGTTATTCTCACTCCCTTTAGACTTGGGTTATTTCAATGTTCATCTAGAAACAAAAGAGGTCACCAAAAAATCCCTTAGACCAAAGTGCAAAAACAATTAAGATTTTCCTTACAGAACAGGTTTTACCAAATTCTTAAGTGTTTTTAGACACCATTTAACATAATCCAAACATAGACACAACAAAGTACTGAAGTATCAGTGTAATATGATTACATCATCTAAAAAAAGCAAGTCAAAACAACTGCAGAATATTTCTGCATTGTAGATGTACCCTTGGCATTGAGCCACATCCTGTTCTCTATGACAGCTACAATTTCTTCCAATAAGCAACAAATAGTGGGGAAGACTTACACTTTCAGACTATCATTTTATCTAAAATGATACTATTAGATAAAAAAACTATAACTCACAGATACTTTCATCAGAATTGGCTATACCAACACCCTGTATTTCATATTGAAAAAAACTGTGACATAGTTCCTTGCCTATTTAACTGCAGGAGCTTGTGAAGCAGGAAACATATTCCAGACAAAATACACACCTTGCCTGGCTATTTCCTCTGCTATTGTCTCCTTAAATAATTTGTCAACACTTAGGTTTAGTTTAGTCTAAAAGTCTAATCTCAGACATTAAAAATAGATTATCAATAACATCTGAAATTTTATTTTCCAGGGATTATAAAAATATCACTAATTTATATACAAATCATATCCAGCAGGTTACCAACTTTAATTCTGCCCGATTTATAGCCAATGTTTTAGATTTAGAATCATAGAATAGTTAGGGTTGGAAAGGATCTTAAGATCATCAAGTTCCAAACCCCCTGGGCAGGGACACCTGGCACTAAACCACATCAACCAAGATTCCATCCAACCTGGCCTTGAACACTGCCAGGGATGGAGCATTCACAACCTCCTTGGGCAACCTGAGCCAGCGCTGCACCACCCTCTCACAGTAAAGAACTTCTTCCTTATATCTAACCTGAACTTCCCATGTTTCAGTTTTAACCCGTTACCCCTTGTCCTATCACTACAGCCCCTAATGAAGAGTAGCTCCTCAGCATCCTTACAACTGCCCTTCAGATACTGGAAGGGTGCTATGAGGTCTCCACGCAGCCTTCCCTTACATTTGGACTATTTAAGCTTAAAATTAGGTGCATTCAACATCAACAGTAACTTGGTCAACTGGGAAAAATATTTCAGCTAAAAACTTGCAAAAATAAAATACTTACTGTAATATGCAGAAAGAGATTCTACGCTGTTTCTGAGCATCACCTGAAAAAAGCTGTTCCCTTCATGCTCCACTCACAAGAGAGAGCCAATGCAGGGTGGGAGAGGAAGGAAAAAACCCAACTATAAACTAGACACTAAATCATAAAATATAAGAAGGTTATCAGAAGTTTATTAGACCACACCTCTCCTCTAAGATGAGATCACACATACTCAAGTGTCTTACGACATTTTTGGAACTTCCAGAGACATATGCTCTTCCCAGTCTATTGCAGAGTTTCACTAGCCACACTGCATCAATCTCCACCAGTAAAAACACTATGCTTATTAGATTTGTGGTGCTCCAACAGACCTCGAGCAGTAGCACACACTCTCTTTATTAAATTAGCCTTGATTTTTCTGGCCTCTCCTAGTAGGTCTTGGATCCAGTGTCCTGATCATCAGTACTACTGTCTTCTGAAGTCTCCAACTTGGTAAAGTAACTTAGGTTTGTGCTCACGTATTAAGTGCACGGCTCCAAACCTGACACAATGAGCTTGTTGACTTCATTTCTACCCTAAGTTGAGCAGAGGGATTTACACAGTGTTTTATGACAATGCTTCCATTTATTTATCCTGTTGTGATGTTACATTTTTAGATGTTTTTCTGTGTATGATACTGTTGTCTTAAGGTCAGCTCTTAACTCTCAATCTTTTACTTCAGAACTCCCAGCCATCCCTTATTCTGTCCTTGCCTTTTTTCTTTAATTTAGAAGCAGTGCTTTAAACTTGGCTTTAATGACTTCTATCCCATTTCTCATAGATCATTCTAATTTGTTGGTCCATGTTAGACTCTAATCCAATCTTCCAATGTCCCCGCAGTCTCGTAGCTGGTACCATTTTTCATTGCAATAAACATGCAAGTCAACAGATACATTAGTAACCTCTTTTTTTAAGAAGGAAAAAGACATGAAAGACTGCTGTTTGTGCTGCTGCATCAGAACTGACTTATATAGAATGCGCTTTTAAAAAAGAATACATTTCAGAAATCCAGCCTAGCAGTAAGCCAGCTTTTAAACAAGAATCCAAGCTAAATGACTACCACAATAAAATACTGAACTGAAGCCGAATGTTAGAGCAAAAAACAGATTTTGTTGATCCTCAGATGCGGGGGAAAGTAGTAAGGAAGAAACATAGTAGGTACTCCAGAAACTCAGAAGGATGGTTAATGGATAATGATAAAAAGGACAGAACTAAATCAGCAACATACCCTTCTGAAAAGGTATTTTCCTTTTCCATCAGGAATCATTTGTTTATCTATTTAGACATGTAGAAATAGATAAAATCTATCCAAGATCTCAGATGCCTCTACAATAAACCTTAAAATTCACAATATAAAGGCTTTTTGAACAGATAAGTTTATCATCAAAAGTCTATCTCAGACAAATGTAACTTGCAGTATACTCAAGAAAGCAGAAGAAAGCAGTTTAGAATATAATTATTGATCTTTCTTTTTTAATAAACTACAAAACTGCAGTCCATAGATGGAATGTATTAGACCAAGTGTGAAATATGATTAGGAAGAAAAAAAAATAGGTATAGACTACCATGGGAATGTTTTAACATCTGAGAAGTATCAAGAAAAATATTAAATAGATAAATGGAATAAATAGTTTTTCCCAGCCAGACAGTGATAGCAGAAAAAAGTTCTGAACATAATTTGTTATGCAATCTGACAGGAAGCAGGAATCCAACACAATCCATAGACTGCATAACAAAGTAATACTGGAAAAGGTATCACCTCCTCTCTATTACTTAGTGTCCTGGGTTCAGCAGTAGCAGTCGTTTTTTCTCCTTCTTAGTAGCTGGTGCAGTGCTGTGGTTTTGACTTTCAGCCTGGGAACAGAGCTGATAACACCGATGTTTTCAGTTGCTGCTCAGTAATGTTTACTCTGACCAAGGACTTTCTGAGTCCCATGCTCTGCCAGGGAGGAGGGGAAGCTGGAAGGAAGCAGGGACAGGACACCTGACCCAAACTGACCAAAGAGGTATTCCATACCACAGTACGTCATGCCCACTATATAAACTGGGGGTATTCACCCAGAAGGGCGAGATCACTGCTCGTGTTGGACTGGGTATCGGTCAGTGGGTGGTGAGCGGTTGTACTCTCTTCCCTTCTATTTTCCTTCTCATTATTATTATTGGTGGTAGCAGCAGTGGTTTGTGTTATACCTTAGTTACTGGACTGTTCTTATCGCAACCCGTGGGAGTTATATTCTTTCGATTCTCCCCATCCCTCCAGGAGCAGGGGGGGAGGAAGCGAGTGGAGTGAGCGAATAGCTGCATGGTACTGAGTTACCAGCTGGACTTAAACCACGACACTTAGTTACTTCCCTCAACCTATGAGCACTACCTAGATCTTACCTAGATAGTAAGCTCCAATCCGCTTACTTCCACTGCTCAATCTCCTTTAGGAGTTGAGTAATGCATACAAAACTACTGGCTTAACTACTGCTCCAGACGCTGCAGTTTATCCTCTGCACAAATCCTCTGAATGATCCTCCTGCACAAATTGAACAGAAAAGGCAAAACCAGGTTTCATGAAGTTCTTAACCATTGTGATCTGCCCTTGCTAAAGGAAGGACTGCATCTCTACAACAGATGCAACCATCACCACAGCTTACAGACAAATCAAGGTAGTGTGAACACAGTACAAAATGAAGTATAAACCCTAAGTATAAACAAGCATACATGCATGCAACCAGGCTCACAGTTCGATCAGCCAATTCTGGTAAGAACTGAGGTTTAAACAAGTCATGCAATTTCTTCATACATACTTATCATTCATTTCCAGGGCCTGAAGCATACAGGTATTTCACATGGGGCTTGGCAGAGGGTGGATAGGAAGATTATTACAGATTTTCTAGTTATGCTATATTTTTTTCCCTCTGAATCACTGTTTATATTCTGTATCAACAGGTCACTCTTACTAACAGCAAGGGCTGGGAGGGCTGTGGCAAGATTAGCCAGTTCTAGTCTATAACTCTCACAGAAACTAAATCTGTTCTTCTCCAAAGCCAAATCATCTATTTCCAGTCTAGCACTGTGGTAACACAAGTGTAACCACAAACTGATGGACAGATCCACTGTTTGGCTGCTGCCTGGCTGCTGTTCCCCACTCTCAGCTCCTGCCTTTGGATTCTCATTTCTTCCTTGCACCACTTTAATACTTTTCTGCACACTTACCTTAGCTGATCCAACCCACAAAGCAAGAAACAAAACTAACCACCTTTTTGCTGGGTTTGTGAGATAAAACAGTTCACTGGTTTCAGCAGGAGTCAGATACAGGAGAGAACAGGAGTTCAGGAAATGGAAACAACCTCTTTCAGGAGCAGTAAGCAGTTACAACAGCCAACCCAGTTTCAAGAAAACTAAGTGGAAACTGGATACGTGAAAAGCTACCACTTATTCTTTGCTTTGTTCCTGGCCATGGAGTCCTCAGCACATCATTTGAAATCCCACTTTTATTTTTTTATATTAAACTATTCATTAAATTCTTAAGCTGAAAAAGTACTTCAAGAGTTGCAACTATAAATAAGTCATAATTAATTGAGAGTACTTTAGGTGTCTACAACTTGACAACCATCACTGCAGTTGGGTGAACAGTAAAACCATCTCATCTGCAACAAATTTGCTTGAGCTGCTTAGTCTAATTCAAGAAACTTTCACAACCTTCTTATCTTTACCACAACTAATAATTATGATCCTAACAGTCTTTTCTACAGTTGCATCTAAAGAGAATAACTTCATAACATGCTTGGTTTCCACTGTTCACATCTGAATTCATGTTTCAGTGAAGTTCACTTCAGTTCTTTAATCAACTTTTCAAAAAAGAAGAAAGTTGCTATTCTTCTAAGATTTAGCTTTTATGATACATTTATTTATTGAAATGAGTATTATGGTACTTGCTTAGACCTTCAAGAACATAAGAATCTGCAGTATTAAGGTTTTAACACTCATCAGTATTTGAGAAAATCTAGCACTGGATCTAGAATATCCAAGAGCACACAATAGTTTACAGCCACAACAGCTTAGTTACAACTCTCAGATAAACTTCATAGAATAGGGCCTGTGCCCAACTTCTAAGTACTCGTGATCTGTAAGAAATACATGTAGTATCTGCCATACAGATGAAACGGCCCAAAATACTGCCAAAGAATACGGGCTTTGTACGTAAGACAGAGGATACATAATGAATCTATCAAAGAATTTCTCTTTTTAGAGGTGAGAAGCAAAGAGGAGAAGGGAGAGAAAGGGGCATAAGGAGAAAAGAAATATGAAATAGGCATCTGACCCAATTTTGTCAGTGATCTGGCATAAAAGCAAACGAGGATTAATCAACAGAAGGGCAGTTTTCAGTTGCTGTTTAAGTAGCACAGGTCTTCATCTAGTTTGTGCACATCTAGTTTTTGTCTGAGAGAAGGCAACGTCACAGAGGAAAACAAGTACTTACTTACCAGCAATAGTTATTGTTCAAATTAATGCTTTTGGGGGCTCTTCTTTCTCACTTTCATTTTGAAGCCTAGGTAATTCTCTGAAAGTAGAAGAGGAAAAGAGGATCATTAATTTTTATCCTTCTTTTACTTTTATCTGCATTTTTATCCTTTGACAATTACATGCAGCTTTCAAGAGATGCATGCAAACACTCATAAAAAGAGAAGAATTTTATCATTTATGATTAGATGACTTTAGCAAAACTTTTATGAAAGCAGAAATTTATACATATAAACAACCTCTATTTATACTGAGGTCCAAAAAAAACAGAAACTGTTTTGCTTCATTGCCAAAAAAAGCCCAACAAAGGTTAAGTATAGACCCCCAAGGCATCTGTGAAACAAATTAAGAAAGCGAGAGTGGAAAAAGCCAGTGGATTCTCTCTTGGGATATATACAGCCAGGCTTCGGGACAAAAAAACACTGAGAAAAATAAGATCCTAAAACCAGATGCCCAAAATTAAAACAGTAAATTCCTCAAACTGAAATAGTTGCCACATGGAAAAGAATAGGCTTCTGCCTTTAAAATAGATGTAAGCAAATGTTGTTTTATCCCACTTGTTTATGTTTATACATAAAAAACTTAGTAGACCGTAACACAGTAGGTAGTTTTACACAAAATCTTACTTTTGGGTTATCAAGGCATGGAGTTACTACATCGTTTTATAACAGTGGTCTCACTAATTCAGAATGGCTGCATACCACTGAACTAAGTGTTCATTCTTGGCCATACAAGAGAAAAGCAATCAAAGCTGCACCTATCAGACTCTGCAACAGCAATAAATTGGATGTTGAAAAAGCTAATTTGTGAACCTGACTTCAAGGAAAGGGATAAAACTAGGGAAGGAAAATAAATGGGAAACTAATTAAAGCAACAATAGTACCAAGAATGGGAGTGAAGAGAAAATGATAAATGCGTCAGATAATTGTCTTTTACTACAATAAGAATTCTGCCAAAAGAGAAGCTTCAGCAGCTGCACTGTGACATGAACAAGGTGAACCGGCAACTCCAGAAATCTCAAAAGCAGCAGAAGTGACAAAAATAAATAGATAAATACAGACTGAATTTTTTATTTTCTTTTTCATGTAATAAATTATTCAAAATAATCAGCACCTACAAGGTCAGAGCCCACGAACTTTCAAAAATGGAATGCCTGGAGGAAAGAGTGAGATAGCCTGCTTTCAATTCCATTTGAGATTGATAGCTCGGTTATACATCAGCTCAGGCGGCACTCAATAAAAAGGATATAGCCTTTCCTATGATAAAGGATTTCAGAAATCCAAACAAAAAGGAAAAATACAGCACTATTACCTCATGTATAAAAAGTAACAACAAGGTTTTAGCTGTTCAAAAAATGTAAACTAGTTATTTGATTGTACCTTTCATCAAATCCATCACACTACCCATTTCACAGAAATGGGGAGATGAAAGTACCAGCTGAAGGTGAGTCAGGAGGCCAAGCAAAACTGAATATGATGCCCACCTTTTCAAAGAGCTAGGTCTACAGTGAATCTATTAAAGCACAGTCTGGAATGATGTGTACTTTTAATTTTATATAAAATATTATGCAATATCATCTTACAAGTTCATATTTGCAACCCCAATCACAGGTAGAAAAGAGCATAATATGTGAGCCATAGGTATGGAAAAATAGTTTTAGACAGGTTGGCTCACAGTAAACATGAAGTAGACATGTTTATATTCCATGTAATGAAAAGAAGTACTACTAAATTTACAAGTTGATTTAGCTTGAGGCAACAGTATTACAGGCAGTACCAAAAGGTCAGAGTCCTACCAGGCTGGACAACTCAACCTCCCCTACAAAAAGCTCCCCAAAATTTCACACTTAGTTAACCTAAAATATATAAAACACACGCACAAAAACAGAAAGAAAGCATGATAATTCGGGTCTTATCACTAACATACCATCAGAGTGAAGCAGCTACTTAACAGTCGTTGACAAAATAGAGGCATAAATAAACAAAGCTCCAATGCAGTTTCTACCTCTGCTCCAAGAAAATTATCCACAACACAAATGATTAACAAAAATAATAATCATTACAAAACAATGAGGAACCGCAATCCCACCAGGAACAACCGGATGATGCACTGCTAAAGAAGATCACTACTGGTGCTGCCAGGAAAAAGCAGCGGGCCATAGTAGTAGGTTAGGAAAGCTAAGACCCACTTAGAATTAAAATTGGCTATGGATATTAAGGATAACAGGAAGGGATTCTGTAGGTACATTGCAAATAAAAGGCAGACTAGGGACAACATGGGACCTCTCCGGAAGTGATCGGGAAAACTGGCTACCCTGGATTTGGAGAAGGCTGAGGTTCTTAATGACTTTTTTGCTTCAGTCTTCACTAGCAAATGCTCTGACCACACCACCCAAGTCTTGGAAGGCAGACACAGGGACTGTGAGAATGAAGATCCAAGGCTCACTGTAGGAGAGGATCTGGTTCGAGATCATCTTAGGAACCTGAATGTACACAAGTCCGTGGTATCCGATGAAATCCATCCACGGGTCCTGAAGGAGCTGGCAAATGAAGTTCCTAAGACACTGTCCATCACAGTTGAAAAATCATGGCAGTCAGGCGAAGTTCCCAACGACTGGAAAAAGGGAAATATAACCCCCATTGTCAAGAGGGAGAAAACGGATGAGACGGGGAACTACAGAGCAGTCAGCCTCACCTCTGCACCTGGCAAAATCTTGGAGCGGATTCTCCTGGAAGGCATGCTGAGGCACATGAAAAACAACAAGGTGCTCGGTGACAGCCAGCATGGCTTCACTAAGGGGAAATCCTGCCTCACCAATCTGGTGGCCTTCTATGATGGGGCTACGGAACTGATGGACAGGGGTAGAGCAGTTGATGTCATCTACCTGGACTTGTGCAAAGCATTCAACACTGTCCCACATGACATCCTTGTCTCTAAATTGGAGAGACATCAACTTGATAGGTGGACCACTCGGTGCATAAAGAACTGGCTGGATGGCCACATGCAAAGAGTTGTGCTCAGTGGCTCAATGTCCAGCTGGAGACCAGTAACAAGTGGTGTCCCTCAGGGACCGGTGCTGGGACCGGTCTTGCTCAACATCTTTGTGGGTGACATGGACAGTGGGGTTGAGTGTGCCCTCAGCAAGTTTGCCGATGACACCAAGCTGTGTGGTTTGGTTGATACGTTGGAGGGAAAGGATGCCATCCAGAGGGACCTTGACACGCTTGTGAGGTGAGCTGATGCCAACCTGATGAAGTTTAACCATGCCAAGTGCAAGGTCCTACACCGGGGTCGGAGCAATCCCAGGCACAGCTACAGGTTGGGCAGGGAAGAGATTCAGAGCAGCCCTGCGCAGAAGGACTTGGGGGTGCTGGTCAATGAGAAAATGAACATGAGCTGGCTTCAGTGTGCACTTGCAGCCCAGAAAGCCAACCGTACCGTGGGCTGCATCAGAAGGAGTGTGACCAGCAGGTCGAGGGAGGTGATCCTGCCCCTCTACTCTGCTCTCGTGAGAACTCACTTGGAGTAATGTGTGCAGTTCCGTTGTCCTCAACATCACAAGGACATGGAACTGTTGGAACAAGTCCAGAGGAGACCACGAGGATGATGTGGGGACTGGAGCACCTCCCGTATAAAGATAGGCTGAGACAGTTGGGGCTGTTCAGCCTGGAGAAGAGAAGGCTGCATGGAGACCTCAGAGCAGCATTCCAGTATCTGAAAGGGGCCTATAGGGATGCTGGGGAGGGACTCTTCATGAGGGACTGTAGTGACAGGACAAGGGGTAATGGGTTCAAACTTAAACAGGGGAAGTTTAGATTGGATATGAGGAAGAAGTTCTTTACAGTAAGGGTGGTGAGGCACTGGAATGGGTTGCCCAAAGAAGTGGTGAATGCTCCATCTCTGGCAGTGTTCAAGGCCAGGTTGGACAGAGCCTTGGGTGGCATGGTTTAGTGGGAGTTGTCCCTGGCCATGTCAGGGGGTTTGGAACTGGATGATCTTAAGGTCCTTTCCAACCCTAACCTATGATTCTATGATTCTATGATATTGAGTTAGTTTAACATAAAACAATCCAGCCAAGCCTGGCCAAGTCATTTTGAAGTTCCACTTAACAGATGCTACCTGTATGACAATGAAATATTAATCTGAGTTCCAGTTGGTTGTTTTGCAACCAACTATGCATTGGTTTTAGAATGTTATCCATAGCCTGTTCAGAGTAACTCACAAAGAAGGTACAAATTCTGTACTGAAATCAAGATGCAGTCAACCAGTAATTTTTCTTTTCCATTCCTACACCTATTACTAAGAGGAAAGAAATAAAGCTCTTTGTCTTAAGATCACAACTAATGCAAAGTGACTGTCTACAAAATCAATGTACTCCATGTCATTCAAGTGCCAAGAAGCTTACAATTCTCCAGCCTAATACTGTTAATATATCCCTGAAAATAGATTTCTTTTTAAAAACTCAACTATTTAAAAAAATCTTTGCAGTTGGTTTTCAGTCACCTCAACAGTATTTAGAAATATCTCTAACTAGACAATGGTGCCTTCCAGGTAAATCTGCCCCTATTGCAGTGATCTTTTTGGAGATGAGGGTCATGAAGTAACTTTGCAGATAGGAAATTCTAGTTACATGCCAAATCCTGACATTGAAATGCTGCATGTACATGGGACTAGTCATTACCTTTTATTTTTAGAAAAATTAATCTATTTATTAAAAATATATCCTTATAAAGGGTTCAGTATCACCTGGAGTGTTTAATCTATTCTTCTCCATTACACGAACCCATTCAAAACAAAGTCCAAATACATTTCATCAACTTTTTCACTGTAAGTTGAGTTTTAAAAAGATGCAAAACTTGACTGTACAACAGCAAGAGAACAAAATTCAAGGGTGCCAGCCACATTGTAAGTGCCGGCAACTACAGAAGAGTAAGATGAAAATGCCTACATAACCTCAGGAATACAGTTGGAGGATATGACACACTTCCCCATTTCACTGGAGCAAACTGATTTCACTTTGTGCAGACGCTAGACCTATATGGCAGCACATACGTACATACAGCACATGATTACCTTCCCAATGCCACAGGAAGAATTAGACACCTCGCTCAAAATCCCACCTTTAGCCAATTGCAAATCGCTTCCGAAGATAAACTATGCACCAAGAAGATAAAATAAGTAAATCAAGATTCCCTTCTGATCTCTACATAGTACAAGAGATAGTCAAGAAGAACAGAACTTGTAAAATTGGAAACTTTATGAAAAACAACAATCAAATGTTTTCTTGGCTGCTTTATTCCCTTTCTCAGAGATTTGTGTCATTCCATCACTGAGAAATCTCATATGCTTTATTTTTATATGTCTCATTTTTAATTTTTGATTCCACAATCAACCTTATAATCTTACATGGTCTTTTGCCATAAATATATAAAATAGCATCTTGAACCACCGAGTTTCTCTCTCCGTTACTGATTTTGTAAAACTAGACCTCACCCCCTGATTTTCTAACAAGATTTGTTACTAAGTTTACCCCTCAGATGTATTTATTTTCAGTTGTTTCTCTCCCATATATGCACTCACACCCAAAAGAAGACTCTTCTTATTTCTTCCTAGGCTTTACTTGTGGAGTTCCTTCATTCTCCTTTAAAAAGGCAAGTTCAGCTTCAGCATAATCACACTAACGGTCCTTTCTTTCCCAAATGACTCCATCTTTTCTGAGTGTAACTGTGATCAGAGCTATGTACCATCCGAAATGTAATTTAACCAATGCTTTATTGGCTGGTCCTAACAACCTTTTCTAAAGCTAGAAACCAGCTGGTGTGTCTTAGACTCATGTTACTCTTCCAAACCCAAATCATCTGTCAAGAAAACAGATCAGAATCATGCAACAGTCTACCTCTGATAGAACTGGTTTATACCAGCCTAGTTATACCAGGATTTCCTGTCAGCACTCATGTATGTGAATTGTCAATTAATTATTTTTTAATTAAACTTAAAACATTTCCTAGTACTCCAAACACCTAAATCATCCTCTAAGTATGATAATCCTGCCCTCTCATATCAGCAATCTCAGAAGCACATAGACCAGCTCTTTAGCAAAGCCACTTGCTTATTTCAGCACTGGCTCTAAGGTTTCCACTAGCTGGCAGAGAAGTGACTGAACCTATGTTAAGAAAAATATTATAAGAAAATAATTTAAACGATGAAAACACTTCAAACAAACAACAAATTTGGCTACAGTGTTATACTGAATGTTTTTTCATGTCTGACAAAGAAAAACAAATGAAAAATCACTCCTTCCGTAAGCCAAGTGAAGCTCAGAACACGTGTTTTCCGCTTTTAAGACAAGAGAGAATGTGGATTTCTGATGAAGAAACAGTTAACTGAGCTTAAAAACTGAGCTTCATCTCCATTATACCCATCAATTCATACATCTAGCATCATGGTTAGTTGCTGATACTAAGCAAGTTTCCTTAACAAATACAGAAAAAAAGAACATGACAGGGAAATGTAACCTTTTTAATACATAAATTTTAAAACATATATATATGATTATCTGCATATACTATATCTATTTATAACCATAAATATATATAAAAGATCTTATATAAAGATATATATAAACATCATCTTCTTTAGGTAAAAATCCCTTACTTCTAAGAGTTAAAGAAAAGCTGGCATATACTCAATCCATAATATGCAAGGATCAAAGCCAAATCCTCTAACTTTTACAGCACACAGAAGAAAGGCTCTCAGGAATTAGCTGTTTTGCAGTGAAATGCACAGGATTCTTTCTGTAGTTTAATTTTGTAGAGAAGGTTCCCCTTCAAACAAGCTTTGGCTACCACAGGTTTGAGAAGAACATATAATTGTTCAATGAAATTCTACTTTAATCAAACAAGATACAGATTTGGAAGCATTATTTCTCAAAATTCCTCAAAAGAAGCCCAGAAGAGATTTTCTCACGCTTGTTTTTCTTTATCTGGTAGGACTTTGCCACTTTGACCTCATTCTAAGAGTACACCACTTTTAATAGCACAAATAATAATTAGAAGCAAAACTCAGTATCATTAACCTTACCAGAACAAAAACACAAACCAGTTACTATAAGGTGTAAAGTCCCTTCACGATATTGAAATTCTCACACATAACGAGCATATTAAAGGGCAAGACTAAAATTATTAAATAACATCTAAACACATTTTAAACCTATTCGCTTGATAGGAGGTAGGGCACCCAGAATGTAATAAACCAGTGTGACACTGTGCAGTTCCCAAGTCCTTGCCTACTCTCCTCCTTCAAGACACATTGGCCCAATCAGATGACTAATTTTTCCCTTTTGCTTAAAAAACACATGACCCTAGCTGACACATCCAAACATTCCCAGAAGACAGGTCACTATTGTTCAGCACCCCCAGCCCCACATTTTTCACTTTACAAAGTTGCAAATATGCTGCAGGGACACTGCTAATACAGTACACACTTGGATGTGTAGAGCAAACTTGGGGGAAATTTGGGAAAACACTGCAAGCACTGCACTTCTCTTAGCTCTCTTAAATCCAGGAAAACATTATGTTTCTTTTCCCCAGAGTTCCACTGCTTCTCAGCCATGTGAAGTGCCATCTCGGCTTCCCAGCCTGGTGAGCTAAAAATCTGCTGTCATTCATATCACCAGTGAGCAAATTAAAGGCAAAGACTGTCCTCTAATAAACTAACAAGACTTACAAACGGCAACCCATATCACAGCTCCAAAGTGATGAATGGCAAGTGTGGTTAGTCAAAGGATCACAGGAAGAAAGAGGTGGCAAAGAGTAGACTATCTTCAGAGCTTGCTTGATCTCTCTAAACTAACAGAGATCAATATAAAAACTATGGGGAATAAAACAAAAGTAGCTGGAAACCTCAGAAAGCAAACAAAAACATGACTTAACTGACACAACACATTTAGTGTTATTTACTCAGATACTACATAAAGTTAGAGTGTATACTTGGCTCAGGAAGGACAGATATAGAGGGTAGAGCAGGAAATCTTGACTATCTAAGGTTTGTATACTTGTTCTGAGACCCAGGATGCAACAGAAGCCAAACACTCCGCATAACATTAAAATGAGAAAGTTACAGTGCAAAGGAAAGTGTAGATATCCTATAAATTACCAACAAGAAAATTCAAGTGGATGAGGGTCTGGAGGGACTGATGAGAGAGGCTGTTTGTTTATTCTGGTTCTTTTGGTTTGGGTTATGAGTTGTGGGGTTTTTCCTACACAGCCAGCAGAATCATTCAAAGCACAAGATTTAATACGCTTTGATGCATATTAATGATGCACATTAATGATGCACAGGATAGGCCTTTCAGGAAGCAGTTCACAGATATAACTGACTTAACCTCCAGTTAGTAACTGGCTTGACTATTGGCTTCACAAAAGTTAAATTAGAACATCGCGTACATCAATATACTACTGCCTGAAACTTTCCCAGACACTGAAATGCAATCACCATGTTAGAATAAGCTGTAAACTACTTTTGATAAATGCCAACCACACACTTCCAGCCTCTGAGAACAGTCTGAGGGTTATCACATGAGCCTGGAAAACTTTGGAATGGTACTGTGCATGCAGCTACCTCTGTTGAAGGCTGAATGATTAACAGGAAGGAAAATGTCAGCTGTCCTCAATACCAGACAACAGTCCACTTTATTAGCATTGATGTTGCCAAAAGGGATTTGAACTCAAACCATCTTAAGGAAACAAAAACTAAGTGCAGACAAAGTCTGGCAAAGTATAAAGAGCAAAGAAAAGGGGAAAGTAGTAACCACCTTTAGAAATTTAGCCAAAAGAATGAGGAAATTTAGAGACCAGGAGATCACACAGAGAGAACTCTCTTTAAAGAGAGACAGGCTGCTAAAAAAAAGATTGAAAAAAGCCATCAGGAAAGCCCAGTTAAGAATGTTGTTAAGTGAGAATATAGACAACATGAAGAAGAAATAAAGGCTGAAATGCTGGCAAAACTTATTCTCTTGAAATAACATCAAGAAACTCAGCAGGAAACAAACCTGTTTGAATTTGAGGAAGGAAATGATTTGTGCTGTACAGTTTCATGATTATTTGTTATGGGTTACTGTAATTAGTTCAAAAGAGAAAGCCTATCCTATCCAAAGACAAGGCTATGAATACAATGTCTGACAGCCCCAGTGAAAGAAGTAAGATCTAAATCAGCAAGCTTCATAGAAGAGAGACAGTACCATGCACACCACTGAAAAACAATTGTGATGTTGAAAACACAACAAAAAAGGAATATGGCTGTAAGCCAAAACAAAAAGTACTTTGTTTGAAGTTCAAATTTACATTAAAAAGCTAGGAGGCCTTCCTAGTAATTATGAGGGATTATTTTAAACTGTGGGATTTAATTCAGCCTATCAAACTTCATATATAAAAGAGATAAACAATTTTAAAATACACACATTACTACCCACTACGCATACCCGCTAACCCCACAAATACAATTACTCAGTCCTTTGAAGTCAGCAAAATTTATATTGAAAGAAAAGTGAACATACAAGAGAAATACCAACACCAACAGAATTACTAAGAACCCTGTATGTATTAACTGAAACAATTCATGCAATAGCAGATTGAAAGAAAGAAACAGCATCTTCTATTGTGCCTTTGATGCCTCTGTTCCTTCCTCTTTCTGTTTTCCCTTCCTTCTTGAAAAGGTAAGATCTCCAAACCTGCCCACAGTGAGCACACAGTTTGATATTGCTATGGAAATTACACTAGGAATTCATACATAATTTCATCTTTCATTTTAAGCTTTTCCAAACAAGAACCAGTAAAATTCATAGCACATTATTGCAAAGTCTATCCTCAAAACAGCTTGAGTGACTCTGTTTTTATTAACTGATTGGTCAAATAGCAGTAAGGTGACACTAATAAGACTGTGGTCAACTTCACTGCTGTGATTCAGAACCAGACCAGCAGCTGTGAAGATTTCAAAGATGGTATCAATTTCATACTGCTGCCATTGCTGCTCCGTGGGAAGGCTGTGAATAGCTGCAAGCAGCATTCAGCATCCAGGAAGCTGAAAAAAGAAGGAAAACACAACACTGTTTCCCTTGAGGCAAGACAGCATTGCAGCTTCATGTTTATCAGACACAGGCTAATTAAAGGTAGATCTTCAAACAAAGGCCAAGAAGGCTATCAAAGCTGAGATTTCAGCAATTAAGATCAAAGAAGTGGTCAGAGATTTTCAAAAAGAAAAATCTGAAAGACCTTTATGAAATTTGTCTTTTAGGTGGTTGATGGTGCCTGATAATGAAGGAAGCTGAAAATGTGTACTGAATATAATTCTATTAGCATTAATATTACACAAAAAACATGCAATTTATATATTTCAGTAGACCACAAAATGCCTTCAAAACTACTCCTCAATACTACACACCAAGCCTTACAGAGCATAAATGTCAAGGGAAAACCACATACAGACACTATGGTACATTTCAATTCAAAGAGATTTCAGCTCTTTTAAGTTGCTCACACACGTTTTTGACACATTTTCCTTGAGCGTGCTTCACCACAAAAAGACTAAAATAGCATGATATTAAGAAGAGACTATCTCTTAATGTACACATGAAGGTTTCTCCTGAAGTGGTTCTGTTATTTTCCTGTCTCCCTCTTTCACTATCCATTAGGCAATCATGCATCCCTCTCTTATTCTCTGATGCTTAATTTATGAAGGAAATTTTTAGAAAATTACATATATGTTCTTCCCTACTCAGAGATGAAAAGCAAATATCCTTTTTCAAAGTTACATGTTGAGCTTAAGCTGAATTTCCTCTTTTCATCTCTTTCTGTCTATAATGTATGAAATAAAGCAAACAGACTCATTGCAATGCATTTACTGTGGGTTAAAGGCTCCACAACTAAGAGTTCTTCATTCATTCCCAAAACATGCATATATTGGTAGTAATTCAGGTTTCCCTACACTTGAATTATGGTACAAGCTACCTTATGTGACCAGTATTAAATATAATCTAGCATAATTATATAGTTTTGTATATATGTGTATCGATGCATGCATAACATTGATAAGTATAACCTAGTTTTCATACAGCAAAGAACTTCATAAATTATACCCAGCATCACTTCTGTTTTCCTTCGTAACAGCTTCACTTAGCCACAGATCACCCTTTCCAGCACCAGTAAAGAGGTGCTGACAGACAACATGCAAAGATGACAAGGCAGTGCTCAAACACCAAGGGACACAGAATTGTGAAACTGGATTTTCTGCTAAATCCTGATCCCAGTAAGAGTACAGTAGGAAGGAAAAAGACAGTATATGGAAGAACCCCAGGAAGCATGAAAGAAAAGTTATTGAGATAATGTCAAAAAATATTGAGATGTAATCTTAGACCTGTTGGAAAACCACATTTTGTAGTAGCTTTCACAATATATATAGTTTTACCAAGATAAAGTTTGACATCAGCTCTGGCCATCGCCGAACTCATTAAAGAGCCTACTAGATAAAGAAGAAAAAACTTGTCACTACACTTCGTACATCTCCATCAGGAAACAGAAAGTCTAAAGCTGAAAACAAGCAAGATAAAAGATAGCCCAGAGACAAAATGTTTTGTTGAGGCTCAAACTGCACCCTCAAGAACTCATGACTCTTCCTTCCACATATATTTGCTCTACACGCTATACATTCTGCCTGAGTAACTGTCACCAAATACACATATGTAATAAGTGCATCTTAGGGAAGACAGGCCCCTGCAATAGTATAAATGTCATTAGAAATCACAGCCTGACAATATTCCATTTTGATACACCATATTCAAGCAGAAACAATTCATACTAATATATAGGCTACCGATACACCCCAGAAAGTATTTACACTTATTATTCTTAAATGCTGTCATACTGCATTTGGAGGATGGAAGGGTGAGAGTGTTGTAATGTTAGTACATACTAACTGTATACACCTGGGACTATCCACCTTCAAAATAACAGTAGATCTTCACACAGCACATCCAAACATAGCTGAAGAATTCTCGGATGCGAATCCCATAGTTCCCAGCATTTGTTTCTCTATAATCACATTTGTTATAACATATAAGTAAAATCTAAAAAAATCCATAACCTAAGTGCTCTGTGCTCTAGATACCAGGTGATGCAACACTTTCAAGCAATAACCGATAAAAGAACTGCCCAAAGGAGCATCCTCTATGCTTCCATTCCAAAGCACTTATGATTTCAAAATGCTCAGTTAGAGCCATCACCTCTTTTGATAAGATATGCTGAAGCCAGATAAAGAAAGGAGATCAGTCTCCTTGTGGTTGCTGCTGCCAGAGAAGGCAAGACATTTCAGCAACAATACTACATATTTGTAAGAGACTTCAGGAGAAAAGCCACAAACAAAGGTTATCAATCTAAAGATTCCCTGTTTGGTTATGACTTTGAGTACTTGAATAACAGAAATGACAGAAAGAAACATTAAGTAGAAAAGCAGTTCTTTGCTGTCCTGGAAGTCAGATCAATGGAAACCTCCTCAATAAACGAAAAAATGTACTGTTTGACTGCAGGTGCCGCTGAATTACACCCACTATTTACTAGCTTCTCAGCAGGAAGCAATAATCTTCAGAAACTCCCAGGATGCTCCTTCGCTGTCTAACACAGCATAAGCATATTGCAACATTTCACATCAGTGCCATGAGAAATGTATTTCAATAAATATTTAAAGACTATGAAAGCCGTTTCTGTGTTTACATTAGTTATATACACTTTAAAACAGACAGGAGTGCTGTTCAGAATCTGTACGCACTTTTGAGATAGAACTCTAAAATTAGCAAGGTACAATTCTGCTTACTATTTTTTCCATTGATTTTCAAAAAGAGCCTTGTATTGATGCCTTGGTCAACATTTCTGACGGGACACTAAACCATAGCTCCATAGAGCAGATCCAGTTTTTAGAAACATAAAAATTTAGTCATAAACCCATAAAAACAGAAAGCCACCAAGACAAATCATTTCTTTTCCTAAACAGTCTCTAGCAAAACACATTCAAATATCAAATGGATGCCTTAACCAACATGGCATGACTTGACAATACCTGAAAGTCTTTACTACATTGTATCATAGCCAATTTTATGCTTGTCTTCTAAAATAGGTAATTCTTCCACTAATCTCTACTTGAAGGAAAGGGCTCTCTGTCTCAAAAAGCAAGATGCTATTTAACCAAGAGCAAACTTGGACTCCGACATACGAAAGTACTACAGAAGGAATCCCCAGTTAGGAAAAACAGTAGAATTTACTTTATACTGAAGGACCAACCAAAGATCAGTTGGGGGGGGGGAGGGGGGAATACACATCACATCAACAAAAATTGCAAGTAAAATGGATTTACATTTCATCTTTTCCAAAAAGTTGGATAAAAGAGTATCTTAACAACAGGTGAAACTCAAAATATTGAGTTGCCTACATTACAGTCCAGAAGTAAAGGGAATATTATCCTTAAGGGCTGAGTGCAAGTTAATTGCAGGAATTCAGCATAAACCCACATGCACTTAACCTGGGAATTCAGTTAAAACTCCCTCAAAAACTAAACAACTTTTCCAAGTGAACATACGGAAAACTCTGCAATTATGTCTTTAGGTGAAATAATGAAACACCTTCCTTTAAAAATTTAATTTCAATCATTCTACTTACTTGAACAAGATTCCATATCATTTCTGTAGAAATGTTGTAGTGCTACCTACCAGTTCCCTACTTTTTGCAAAGCTGTCACTAGCTCTCGCACAATTCACTTGGGTATAGCAAATAGGTCTAAGCTAGCATAAAAATTCCTTTACAGCTATTACAGCTGATGACAAAAGCATAGGAAAATCACATCCTATTACATGTTAATGTATTTATCAAGCATTATTTCAACAAGAGCTAGCCGTAATTGCAAAAATTGCCAACCAATAATCAGAATTCTGTTACACATTCCGACCTTCAACAATTACATGCCTCAGGCATTTAGACTAATAGTTTTGTGCTTCCTCTGTCTTTATAACTCATTTAACCCTTTGTCAGGTCTAACATTTTCCATCCTGCATCTGACATAAGGTGAAGAACATTATACATCCTTTGATTCTTTCTGTAAATTAAAGAAAGAATAAAAGCAGAAAGCTATAACAGAGACAGGACAATGGAAAGAAGTTGTTAAGTATGAGAAGAAGCCGTTAAGTATCAGAGGACCATTCAATTAAATACAGAATAATTCCTAGTGCTTATGCTATAAATAAAAAAAAAGGTTGTAGAAAGCTAAACTGAGACGAAGGAAGTCATTCTGCAATTAAGAGCCATACGCAGCTTGAACTCTAGTGACCTGCACACTCATGAGATGAGTAGTCTCAATATTGGTTTTGGCACAACTCTATCTTTTTTGAATACAGTCTCAACTACAAGGAAAAGTGCTCAATGCCAACAGAAGAGCACCCTCCCCTGAGAAAACAAACATCAAACCACAACGCTGCAATGAATAACAGAATGGGTGAGGTTAGAAGGGATCTCTGGAGGTCATCTTGTCGACCCCTGCTCAAGCAGAGCCATCTAAAGCCAGTTTACCAGGAACATGTCCAGATAGCTTTTGAGCGTCTCCAGACGGCTTTTGAGTGTCTCCAAAGATGGTGACTCTACGACCTGTCAGGACAACCTATGCTAGAAGGGTTATCAAAGTAGGTCAAGCATCAATCCCCCCTGATGGACCTACGCTGACCACTCCTGATTACTTTCTTGCCCTTCATGTGCCTAGAAGTGGTTTCTAGGATTAGTTCTATCACCTTCCTGGGATCAAGGCAAGGCTAACTGGCTTGTAGCTCCCTATGTCCTCCTTCTTGCCATTCTTGAAGATAGGAGTGACATTTGCTGTCCTCCAGTCCTTAGGTACTTCTCCCAATTGCCATGATCATTCAAAGACTACTGAAAGCTGTCTCACAACGACTGACCCTCCATATACTGTCTAGACATAGCCAAGAAAATAACTTACATAAGGAAAGAAAGAGAGCAAGTTACCAAAATACAAAAAATGCCTCTATAAAGGGCAGTAGACTCAGGTATCCCCACAATATGAAACATTTTCTGAGGAAAATAGCATGAGCTTTCCCTGCTTAAATATCAGAACTGTATAGTGAGAGAAAACTCTACAGAGAAAATATCGCCTTACAGCAAAAAACCTAGACCAACACTGGAGACATGCATCTGACTAACTAATGCACTTACGTAGGCATACAAATCTGACAGTTTCCCTTCTATACTCATGATGAATGAGCAAGCACACCCTAAATAGCCACAACATTGAAAGAAGGAACAAGAGATTGATACAGCTGGAATAGTGGATGTACTCACAATCTACATAAGAAAATGCGCCATGAAAGGCAGAGTCCTGGAGGTCCTGACTGAAAGTATAGTTGGTCGCAAAACTGTCTCTACAAAGCAAATCAGGATCCTACCTACTTCAGAAAACAATGGACTTGGAAGTAAGCAAATACCAGTATTTTGTAAAATGTTATCTCAAACTCATTCTGCAGATAGTCTAGGTTCAGAACATCTCTGGCTAATGGATACCAGTATACTCTGTTAAGCTCAAGACATGGGTTTATGATCTTACTGTCAGATTTCAGTACTTTGGATATTACCTATTCTTGGCCCAATTCCTTGAAGGAATTAAGGGTATACCAGAACCACGTGTTCAGCTGTGCCTGAGGATAAACTGCAAGCAAGTGATTATGTGCACACACACACAGAGATCTGAGGAGCAATCAGCTGAATAGAGACGATGTTCTTTCAGCACTTCTGTAGACACAGAATCTGCAGGATCATCATCTATCATTACTATGCATGACACTGCAATAAGTTGTACAGGAAAAATCAAACAAGCATTTTAAATTATGCTGAACTCTGTATCTGGTATGTCTGTCTAGCTCCTCAAGAGACCAACATTTCTCTGCTCTAGGTTATACTGAATCCCTCACCCTGTAAGAGCACTATCTGTTGTAATCGAGTGGAGAAGAGTAAAAGGGCTTTCTCATATTCACCCCAAAGTTTTTGCTGCTACTGCAGAAAAATTACATCAGAAGAAACTATGAACAACCTGCTAAGGGACAGCATCCCCTGCTCTCTAGGAAATATACAAAGCACACTCAGATGTGTAGTTTGAAGATGCTGTCATAGGGTGCAATGTAAGTTGTCATATTACCCAAATTACTTAGAAAGTATTGCTACCTAGTTCAGCATCATCTCACTGAAGTTAAGACAGCAAAAACTGCAGAGAGAATGTCTAGAAGTTCAACCCAAAATCCAGAGCACTGAATAGGCATCTGCAATGAAGAACAACTCAATGAAGAACAACTCAAGGAGAACATCTTCCAGTGCCATTGTGTCCTATACAGTGGGTCATGTCAGGGAAGAGGTGTAATTCATACCATCCTAATTGCTGTAACTTGAAAACACTCCAAGCAACAGAGATATCAAAAAGTAAGATGTTGTACTGTTAAAAAAATCCCAACAGAACTGTGAAACAGGCTTATTTAATGAACAGAAATGCAAAGACATGTATCAGAAGATTGTAAACTGTGGGTAAGTCTTTCCAAACGTTTTAAAAAGCTAAAAAAGACAGGCAACAGAAAAAGGAAGTGCAAAGACTACTTAAGCATGCCAAGACATGGCACAATACCACAAAGTTGTCTCACTGAAACAAAAGTATAAGTAGGGGAAACGATTAATTTATTCTTCTAAAACATATTTTTCTTCCATGAATTCAAACTTTGCCCTAAATAAGGAACAAATGCTTGCCTAGGCACCTGAGGTAAGCTAAAGACATAATGTGCACTGTCATTAATGGTCTTATACAACTTGCAGTGAGAGAAAAACAGGATAGAGAGAGAAAAGAGACCATCAACACACTACATACATTGCAACGCAAAAACAGTTCAGTCTCAAGTATATAATCATCTAATGTGTGAATATCCATACTGAGCATCAAACAGAGGAAGCTGCTTGGCAAACACCCAAAAAGAGACAAGACGTAGCTAAGTACAGCATATCAAAAACCTGTACAGATGTTTCAGGTATGTAACGCATTTTAGGATCTTAAATACAGGCACAGAACTAAAAACTACAATTCCAGGCAATCTGAAAGCTCGCATTTTGAAGCAGGTCACTTGGTGAACAGAAATCTCCCTATAGGCTAAGAGATTAAAGAAGAAGTTTTTGTAATTAGATGCACTAATACTTAAAAAATTGGTTTTAAAAAAAGAATCTTTATGAACTGTTCAATGAACAGCTTGTCAGATAAATGCTTACATTAATATTTAGCACATATATGCCCATAAACACCTCCAAAAAACTAAACAAAACCTCCAAGGAGCTTGACAGATGTGTTTCTACCCATGCAAATCAGACATACCATAAAAAGTTGTGACGCTGTGCAAGTTCTAAGCAAATTCTAGTGAAGTTCAATACGTAATCTAATAAACTAAAGATGAACATCAAGAGGTTGTTGGAAAAGAATTCTTACTGTTCTTTTATAAAACCTTTAGGATGAGCGATGCTTTGAAGAAAGAGTTTAACACACAGCAAGTAAGAATTAACTTCCATAAGACATTCACAGCACTGTTCCACAGGTTTCTGAAAAAGTCTTTACCTTGTAGAATTAGTAACGTCGTGGTGATATTCATTGCTATTAACTGTCTCAAGAAAAAAATTCTAATATTACAGAAAATTACTCACCTTACCACTATAACATTATGAAGCAAACATATAATGAAAGTAGACTCCTAAAAAGCATTTACATTCAGAATATTGCTACCATAAAGTAACTGTTGCAGCACAGACTTCACAAAATTCTAGAATGACCAATACCTGAAGTGTTTCATTTTATTCTGAATGCATTATACCTGAAGATAAATGATGTAAACTATACCTTAGTAATATGTAATATTTGAAGAAACCAAATAAAATGGTTGAATCACTGGAAGCTACACATTGCTACAGAAATCACCACTTGTCTTAGGAAAGATCCCTAAAGACTACAGGTTAGCAAATACAAATAAAGGAGAAAATCCTCAGAAAAGGGATATTCAAAGACTTCCTCAGGTAGCATCTCATGCTTCAACAACAAAAATCAATTAAATATATACTTATATTCCCAGCCTGTCATTTAACAGTAGCTCTTTGCTGCAAGCAACTCTTCTGATTGGAAGGAGGTGACTAGTGACAGCCAACATGGCTTCACTAAGGACAAATCATGCCTAAAAATTCAGTGGCCTTCTACAACAAGGAGACAGCACTGATGGACAGGGGAAGAGCAACTGACATCGTCTACCTGGACTTGTGCAAAGCATTTGATACTGTCCTGCACGACATCCTTGTCTCTAAACTGGAGAGACATGAATTGATGTCTCCATCACTTAGTGGATAAGGAATCACTGAGTAATGTCTCCATGCCTCAGCAGGTAAGGAATTGGCTGAATGGTCACATTCAAAGTGTTGCGGTCAAAGGCTGGATGTCCAAGTGGAGACCAGTGACAAGTGGTGTTCCTCAGGGGTCAATACTGGGACTGGCGCTCTTCAACATCTTTGTCAGCAACATGGACAGTGGTATCAAGTGCATCCTCAGCAAGTTTGCTGATGACGCCATGTGTGGTGTGGTCCACACACTGGAGGGAAGAGATGCCATCCAGAGGGACCTAGACAAGCTTAAGAGGTGGCTAACACAAACCTCATGAAGTTAAACAAGGCCAAGTATAAGGTCTTGCATCTGGGTTGGGACAAACCCGAGCACAAATACAGGCCGGGCAGAGACTAGATTGACAGCAGCCCTGAGGAGGACTTGGGGGCGTTCGTTGATGAGAAGCTCATCATGACGCAGCAGTGTCCTCTTGCAGCCCAGAAAGCCAGCCATGTCCTGAGCTTCATTAAAAGGAGTGTGACCAGCAGATCAAGGGAAGTGATTCTCCTCCTCTACTCCACTCTCATGAGACCCCACCGGGAGTACTGCGTCCAGCTCTGGGGCCCCCAACAGAAGGATGTGGACCTGTTGGAGCAAGTCTACAGGAGTGCCATGAAGATGATCAGAGAGCTGGAGCACCTCTCCTACAAAGACAGGCTGGGAGAGCTGGGTTTGTTCAGTCTGTAGAAAGTGCTGAGGAGACCTTAGAGTAGCTTCCAGTACCTAAAGGAGGCCCACAAGAAATCTAGTGAGGGACTTTTTACAGAGGCATGTAGCGATAGGGCAAGCAGTAATGGCTTTAAACAGAAAGACAATAAATTTACATTAGGTATCAAGAAGCTCTTCCCTGTGAGGGTGCTGAGGCGCTGGCACAGGCTGCCCAGAGAAGCTGTGGATGCCCCATTCCTGGCAGTGCTCAAGGCCAGGTTGGATGGGGCTTTGAGCAACCTGATCTAGTGGACAGTGTCTCTGCCCATGGCAGGGGGTTGGAACTGGATGATCTTTAATGTCCTTTCCTACCCAAGCCATTTTATCAAGAATGGTAACCAAAAGTCTCCAAAACAGCTACTGGGCTTCTTGTATCTTAGCACTGCTTCTCCGTCTTTATTTGTTACACAAGTCCACTCCGAAAATGTGGTGAGGAAGGAGGGAAATAAGAAAAAAAACAGGAAGAAACAACCATGTGAGGAAACTATCATGTATTTGGGGGCAGCGGGGTAGAATCAGAATTGACTGCAACTCATTTAACAGATTGTCAGAAAATCACCACCTTGAAATGATGCATTATCAGCTACATAATATGAATTTATACACATATCCTGACAAATGATCCAGAAAGATCACCTATTTTTAAGGCTGACAGATACTTCCTTGTAGAAGATTCATTTTTCAGTTTCTTGTAATGTGCCAAAGACTTTACAAGATGACCCACTCTGTGCCAGGCATCCATGTCAAAGCTGAGCCACCTCAACATTTTCATTGTACGCAAACCGTTTTTCCCCTTTCCAAGGAAAATTACAGAAAAATACACTTTTGCCCCATTACAAAAGACTACATTTTCTTGACAAAGTTTAAGCACTTGCATGCTTTTAGCTCCACATGCATCTTCCTAAGGGACAGCAAAACGCATATCTTGACACGCAAATGATGCTTTTGTCAAGCTCACTGTAATGTTATTGTTATTGATTTTGTTCTGATATGTTATAGCTGAGTCACCTACTGGAACAGTTCATTCCCACAATTTCAGGCTTCTGGGAGCTACGCATCAGCAGCTCTAGACTCATAGGATAACACAGGTTGGAAGGGACCGCTGTATGTTTCTCGTCCTACCTCCTGCCTCAAAGTCAGCTATGAGATCAGACCAGCTTGTGCAGCTTTATACATTTAGGTCTTGAAACCTCTAAGACAGAGACACACAGCTTCTCTGGGCAACCTCTTCCACAGCTTGACTACACTTATGGAAAGTTTTTCTTTATATCCAATCTGAACCTTCTTTGTTTCAATTTACAACCATTGCCTCCTGTCCTCCCACCACACTCCTCAGTAAAGAGCCTGACTCCATCTTCTCAGTCACCTCCTCAAAGATATCAGCAGGTTGTTGTTAGACCCCCCTGAAGCCACCTATTCTGCAGCTAACAAATGCAACTCTTTCATCCTCTCTTCACAGGGCAAGTGCTCCTGCTCCCTAACAATCTTGACAGCCCTCCACTGAATTAATTTCTGTTTATCAATGACCTTCCTTTTTGAGGATCCCAAAACTGGGTGCAGTAATCTAGACACAGTCTACTAAGCACCAAGTAAAGGAGGATAATCACTTCCCTCCATCTACTAGCTATGTTCCTGTTAATACAGCCCAAGATGCGATCGCAGGGGTATGCTGCTGGCTGGTAGCCAGATCACCATAGTTCACCAAGACCCCATATTTCTCCAGCAGAGCTGCTTCCAACATAGTCAGTCCCCAGCTTGTTCCACTGCAGTGGTACACTGCATAGACCATTTGTCCTTGAATTTCATAAGGCTCCAGCCTCTAGCACCAGTCCCTCTGAATGGCAGCCTCATTCTCACATATATTAACTATTTACCCCAATTTGGTGTCATCTGCAAGCATAACAGCACATTCAATCGCCTTCTCAAGATGAACCCCGGCAGTACCCCACTTGTTACCAACCTTCCTATATGACACGTTAACCACTGCTTTCTGAGTCCAACCATCCAGCCAGTCCTTTGTTCATCTAGTTCTCCATTCACACAGACTAATAACCAAACCTGGAGACAGAGCTGGCAGCCTTGCAAGGTAAATGAAACCCACTGCTCTTCCCTCACCTGAAAAATCAGCCATCTTACCGTGGAAGGCAATCAGGCTAGTCACGCATTATTTACCTTTGATAAATCCATGCTGATTGTTCCCAGTCACTTCCTTCTTCTTGTGCCCAGAAATACGTTCCAAGAACGCCCATGAACTATTTTCCCCGGGACAAGAAGGAAGCTAGCCAGCTCTGTAGCAACCTGGACTGTGTTTTGGCCCGTTTTGAAGAGTGCAATGTATGGCCTTCTCCAGTCATCAAGAAGCTCTCCTGATATCCAGTATGTTTTAAAGATGATGGGGAGGGACCTCACTGTGACTCTGGCCAGCTCTTCCAACATCTCAGACTCAGTACATTTGGCCCCATGGTCTTGCATGGTTTGAGTTCTCTCAATAATCCCTGACTTAAACATTCCTACATGAAGGGATGCAAGAATTGTTTCTTCTAATACTTTAGTAGTAAAATGTGTTCCTGCCCATGCCAGGGGGGCAGGATCTAGATGACCTTTAAGGTCCCTTCTAATCCACACCATTCTATCATTCTGTGATGGTTCTGTGAATCTCCCTGCACAGCAGTTCTGGATCTCAGATAAGAAGCCCTTTAGCAAGAAATTAAGTGTTTACAGTAGGATAATAGGATTGTGATAAAAATTTCAGAATAGGGCAAAAACAGATAGGGACAAGTAGATATTTAAGTAGATATCACAGAAGGAATAAGCAGAAAAAAACAGCTTCCACTGGAACGTGCTTATTCCCAGAACCTGGAACAGAACCCAACGTTCCAAGTTTCATCACTACTTTGAAATGCTTAAAAATCACAGAAACCCATTCACAGGCCATATCATTTGAACCACACATTACTTAAAAATAACAAGCATCACATTCTCTGCTAGCTCAAGTGGCAGAAATCTCATGGCAAAAGACACAGATTTCAGCCTTTCTGAAGACTTACATGCTATAATGCAATCCCATATGATAGAAGGTTTCCTCCTGTCCATCAGGGTTGCAGCCATTTTTAACCTAGCATGTTGAGCATTCTGAGTATGTGCAATGAATTTTATTTTCAACAGATAAGTATCAAAAAACCAACTCTCAGTTTAAAAAAAAACCATATTATATTCACATCACAACAATTAAAGGTTATTTGATCCTGTTCTCTGTGCCCTTGTGCACAAGGCATTCTTGCTGTATTACTGAACAAGATGTAAAAAAATCCTAAATAAAACTATCTTACAAAAGGAACTTGCCACACGCATTGCAAATGTTGGCAAGTGTGCTCTTAATAAGATAGGCATTGCAGGAAAAGAGGGGGAATTAATATTGTCCTGGAGAAACTGATTTTCCTCTTGTTCCTTGCAAGCAAATTATCTTAAAAGAAGTAAAAAAGAACCAACTTTCAATGGGAAATCCATCACTCTTCATCAACATTTTTGAATATTATCTTGGGGTTAACGCTGCAGCAGATCTAAGTATTTATACTTGCAGTCTAAATCAACAGTGACCATACAACAAATCAAGCAGTGAGGTCTCTTCTAGCATATGAGTTCAAGGATCCCAGTTAAGGGATATATTAAAAACAATGAAGAAAAGACAGGTTATTGTTAGTTAATTACATAGGGAGACAGATCTTTGTGAGAAAACATTCTAGAAAATGCAAATAATTAACACACTGATAGATTATTTTGAAAAATCATATCATGAAGGCATTAAATGGGATATTCAACATGAAGGGACACATAACACATCTCCAGAGATGTCTGCAAAAGTACTACTAGTGAAACATGCAGGCACTAGAGACTGAAAGCAATGAAACAGCAAAAGAGGAAATTAAGAAGGTACGGTATGAACAGCACATAACAAACAGTAATGCTCCGTGTTATCTGATACCAAGAGAAAAGATTCAGCATTGCTTACTGAACACAATCCATGCCATCCTATGCTACATATTGAAAGCAGTATTATAGGGAAAAGTGCAACATTTAGCCATATGTTTACAGGCCAAATGACAGTTCTTACAAGAATCCCTAATCCTGGCATTTCATGATTTAGGAGAGCTTGATCTTCCAACTTCAAAGTTCTCTGAAGGTAGTTTCTGTTGCATAATAGCAAAACATACAAGCGATTTCCCTAAAAAACACACTTCACTAGCAGATTATGTTCGTCACATAGAAGATGCATATTAATGCAATCATACATAGCATGCATCATATACATTTGTTTTCCTTATTGTATTAGAAGCATATTCTATGACCAAACAGCAAGCTTTCAAATGAGTCTAGATAAAAATCCAGCCACATTTTGCTTTGACACTAGCTCCCCCTCTAGACCAGCCTAAGATTATAGTAATTTCTTTCTTATTTTAAGTTCTGACTCTGCAACAAGATTTAAATACTCAAGTCCAAATCTTCTTCATCTTTATCCCCTTAAATGTCAATGAACAGACTGATCACATAATTTATATATAAAATAGTCATTTATTATTTTTTTCCTGTACATAAATACCCAGACTTGGAAAATCATTTGGTTTAGAACAAATCTGACAGATAAAGCAGCAATTCTGTACAGCTACAGAGAGACAGGAAAGCACCAAAACTACAATTTTTCATATTAATCCTCTGAATGCTTTGCAACATTTGTAAGACATAAACATTCCATTATACAATCAAGCCTCTGTTTGCAGTCCCAATAAAGTGATCATAAACCACAGATGCCAAAACAAAATGAAGACCCTATGTGGTTTAGTACTACCTTTACTAATTCACTTAAGGTGAATTGGCTCCATTCCTACCCCAGCAAGTACAGCTCACATTTTTCTGGAACAAAGATCTTTTCACTTGCTCGGGTAATGAAACTGACCAGGTTTTAAACAAAGACACAAGAGTGAAAGAGCAAGAAAGCTGCAAGTTCCAATCTGACCGCATCTCCCAGTTCTCAAATGCCCTGGCAGCTACACCACTGAATGAGTGAATTCGCGTGATTCAACACTTCAGGTTGATTTCTACCCTTCCCTCATTATTAAACTGCTTGCTCAAAAAATATGAATAATACTTCCAACACTGAAGAAAGATTGTCTCATTATGTGTTGTTGGGAAAATACGTAAACTTTGAAATACACTGATCTGTCAGTATAAGGTACCTATACATATGAATCACTAACAAGTACCAATAAGCATTTGGCAGCAAGCATACCCATAATAGCCAGCAAAACAGACATTACTGGAACTACATCAAAGCACAGTCACCAAATCCTAATAACTAGCTTTCTTTAATAATGGAAGGAATTGTAGCAGTCTTCTGTAAAACCACCCCAAGCAGAAGCAGCACAGGCAGTTGGCCAACTCTTTGCTTTTGCAGTTCAGACTTTTCTCAAGTTTTAGACTGTTTACAGTGGAGAATGATTAGGAAAAGAAAAGATTAATACTATAAAATAAAAAAACCTGTTCATGCTTAAACACTCCTTGTGTTGTACTTACTCCATTGGCTTTCAGTTAATGCCCAGACATTAACATACTACATTTTAGCATAAAGGGAGTAGATATATAAATGTACACGTGCATAGTGAAACATAGACATTCCAGCTGATATGTAAGTTTCAGTATACACACAAAAAGGCCCTAAGTGCTAATACAAGATCTCAAAGTGAAGAATGCTCTGAACACATGGTTGTTCCCCACATCCAGTGGCTCACAGTGTACCATGCGTGCATTGAGGACACAAGGACAGCAGGTAGTGCCCCCAGCAATTTGCAGTCATTCAAAAAGCAATTTTTCAGCTGATGTCTATGCCCATAGGCTTTTTAGTACAACCTGCACCACGGCATTATAGTCCCTACCTACTCTTGCACCCTCAATCACAAGCTGCTGAAAGCAGAGGGAACAGCCAGATCTTTGGAGAGCACCTAGAACACAGCAGGGACATGCTCGCATACACGTGTGAAAGACCTTACCATGCATTAAGCACAAACTTGACTGCAGGAAAAATCGCCAGAGCCTTACCAGCGACAACATAAGTAACAAGAATCCAAGACCAAAGCAGTTAAATTTGCCGAAATACGGTAAAGGTGGCCGTGGGAAAAGCCCCAGGCAGCACCCGATGGCTCTGCACCCTTGCAAGATAAGCACTTCCTCAAGCTCCCAGGCGGCCCGAGGGCGTAAGGTCCGTCCATCAAGCCCACGTTTCCCGAGTGCCTCTCCCTGCCAAACCCAGGCGTCCCCTCGGGCGGCCGCAGTTCCCGGGACAAGGAAAGTTGGAGGCCGCCCCCCACGGCCGCGCTCCCGGTCACAGGACCCCCGCTGCCCGCGCCGCTCCCGGGGCAACGCTGCTGCCCGGGGCTCCCCCGCACGCACCAACCTCCTGGGCCCGGCCTGGCCCGGCAGCCGATGGTGATGCCCCAGCCGCCCGCCGAGTCCTGGCCTCCCGCTCCCCCTGCCAGGCGCAGAGTCCGCGTCGCGCTCTCCGGCCCCACCAGCGCCCCTCCGCCGGGAGTAGCCCACGGGGACTCCGGCACACAGCGGGGGACCGGCGCCTTCCCCGCCACCATCACCCCGCGGCGGCAGCGGTTGCTGAGCAGCGCCAGAGTCGCAACAGCAGCGGCGCCAGGCCCGGGAGAAGGGATGGGGAGCCCCGGCTTGGAGCAGCCCGGTCTCGGCTCGGTACCCGCTCCCCCGCTGCCGCGGCTCCCGCTTAGCCGCCCGCATCACCCCCTTACCCGAGTGCCGCTGGCGGGGCCCGAGCTGCCTTCGCCGAGGGTGCGGGGAGAGGCCGTGGCGAGCTGCGGGGTGCGCCGGGGGGGGTGGTGTAGGAAGGATCGCGGGGGGCACCCCGCGGTGAGAAGACGGAAACGGGAACCGGCGGCCGCGTAACGGAGCCGCCGCCGGACTGTGAAGAGACGGGGCGCGAGACGCGGTACAGCGCGAGGAGGCGCGGGCGGCGCGCGCGCGCGCGCGGGGAGGACGAGGGCGGGGAGCGCAGCGCGCGAGCGGCGCTGACAGCGAGCAAACCGACGGCGCTCGCGCTTCCCTCGCTCGCTCCCGCGCGCGCCCCCGCCGCCCGGGGCGCACTCGGAAGAGCGGCGCCTGCCCGGGAGCGCGCCTGCCAGGGGTAAACCGGCCTATGGGTTGGCCCGGTGCTGCCGGCGGCGTGCTCGCGTCACAGAGGGATGGAGCGCGCCCGGCGCGCAGGCGCGGCGGGGACGTTCCCACCCTCGCCCTCCCCTGCCATACGCGCGCCGGGGCCGGCGGGCCGGTGGTGTTCTCCTCCCGTTGCCTGTCGGGGCCGCCACCTCGCTGCCGGCCTCCCTCCTGTGGGGGATCCGGGAAGGTGCGGCACCGGGAGCGGGCTGCAGGGCAGTCCTTACCGCCGCTCAGGCCCGCTGGGGAGACATCTCCCCCAGCAGGGCCGGGGGGAGATCCCGGTACCGGTGCGGCCGCAGCAGCCAGTCAGCGCACGGCGAGAGCCGTTGGAGCTCGGAAGCGCTGCTCGATACCCCCTTGGGGCTGCTTTCCGTAACAGGCACGTCTTGTTGTCTGCCTGCAGTGCTGTGGCATCTTGCCCAAGGATGAAGCTCGACGTGGTTTGATTGTTGGTTTTGTCATAATGATCCCCACAAAGGGCAGGAATCTGACAAGATTTTGTGTTAAGAGAGTACAAGAAGTGCTCCGTGTGTGCTGGATTAGGGCGGGACACGGGGAAGGCCTGCTCTGCCTTAGTACTGTGGCTTTAGCATGTTCTGCTCCTGCAGGATGCTCCTGCATCCCCGAAGTGCACATAAACACATGTGAGGATTTCAGAGTGTTTAAGGGAACTGTGATTTCCTAAGCATTCACATGGGAAAGCTGAACATGTCTTCGAAGTTTGTAGCATGCGCAGGGAGTGCCTTGGTGTTCTTGGGAGATTCAGTGGCCGCAATGGGAAGGCAGCAAGTGCGGTGGGAATCACAGTATGAGTAAGCTGTGATTTGTGTAAAAGCCAGAGCTGGTAGGGGTAGATTTTTTGTAACCATCGTGTCGTTTTCACACCCTCCTCCACTGTTAGAAGAGATACGCTGTCCTGCATATCAGCGCTCTGCCATGTACTTGTTCACACTTATCTTCTCCAGCTTGCCCCACAAGCCCTCTTTTTTTCTCTCTCTTTTTCCTTTTTTCCTTCCGAGAACTAGTAAACCTCTACAGATGTGCTTATAAGGTCTATGGAGGTGTCTCTTGGTTTTCCTCTTTTGACATCATACAGTATGGGTCAGCTGACTGCTAATGCAGAGCTTAGCACACTGTTGCTGCAAAGCACTGTCTGGGGGACACAGGGAGTTATAATATTCTGTGCCCATAGCAGCCTTCCAGAGAGATCTGGAATGCAAACATAATTAATATATCTGTTTTCCCTAAGGTTTTAATTTCCAACTGACAACACTAGAGATCAGTTTACAAATTGAAATCATAAGCACATTGCCAGTGGCTGCCAGGTATTAATTTGCTGTTGCTAGTCCCTATTACTGTGGTAGTTATAAGTACTACTAATAATTATATTATGATAATGCCTACAAACTTAGCCAAGGATCTGGTTTCCAAAGCGCTTTGGGTTAGGTACAATGTTGACACTGGTAAAAGAACAAAATGATTGTTTCAAAAGAGCTTAGGTACATTTTCCATTTGTGATGGAGATCCCCTAGGGAACTATTGCTAAGGCATGCATAAGAAAAACTAAACTGTCATTAATAATCTTACACTTGGTATCCTACCACCCTTTCATAAAAAAAATCATCCCAAAACAAACCCAAAAACCAGTGCTACAAACCTTTGAAAAGTCTAAATATATGCAAAAAAGGCCAAAAGTGCATGAAGTGCAGGTAAGGGAAGGAAACTTCCATCCATGGAAACATTCAAGGTTGGATGGCACTCTGAGCAACCTATCTAGTGGAATTTTTCCCTACTCATTGCAGGATGCTGGACTTGACCTTTAAATGTCTCTTCCAACCCAAACTAATGATTTTAAGCTGCTTCAAGATGATCCAGAAACTAAGGCACAGTTTTCCAAATAACAAGGGCAACTGCATGTTGCCTTTGCTTGGAGGATCTCATGTAAAGAAAGCCTCTAACAGAAAATGAAACTGTCCAGGGAGCTTCTCCTCATTGGTCTTCCCTGTCTAGTGAGAAAGTAAAGTTTTATAGACATAAATCTAGCTACTGACCCACAAAATATTAGGGTATTTCCAATACAAACAGTTCTGAGATACAATGTCCACAAACTGAACAAAAAGCAGGGCTTAAATAAATGAGCTGTTTCATTAATATGCATGTGGTGATTTCAGTTGTACTTACTATGGTGTGAAATTAAATTCATTTGAAGTGATTGCTTAATGCAATGAGCATACTACTGCTGGCTTATTTGCTTTCAAGTCCATGATATTCTGTGCTTTAGGCATAATATCTTAAATCAAGGAAAACAATATAGTACTAGAACTGACCCAATATCCACTGGAGATACCAATGGATGAAATGTGATCAGTCTGCTCATAACTTGTACAGTTATGGATTATTTTTATTTGTACTCTAGTTCTAACTGTGCTATAGCAGTAGCTGCTATCGGCCTCATTTTTATTTTGAGGAATTGGTGACCAGAGCAGTGCTAAACCATGACCTAATGGGAGGAAGAAAATTAAATGACTAGTGAGAGAGATGAAAGGATACTGAGGGGAGTACTCTTACAGAGTGCTAACTTTTCCCGCATGCTAAATGCAGCAGGTACGTACCTTTAGAAGTACATTTCCCAAATCAAACTCAAAGGCCAGTAGCTAATTATTTATTTTCCACCTCAAAAAGCTCATTTTTAAGTGTAGAGCCTCACTTGTGACTCCAACAACTCCTTCAGTCAGGTGATCAAAGGTCAGAGCCTTGGTTTGTGGATGCTCCAAGACCATTGGGAAGGGACATTTACACTAGAACATGGGACACTCCCTCCTATGATTAGGAAACAAATTATGTTAAAGAATTTGGCAGTTTTAAAGTGGAGTTTTCTAGTTCTGGTTGTCCAGTGTCGTTTTCTCATGCTTAATCTCACAACCCTAATGAATCAGTTTTAACTGATACAGACCAATCAGTTGAAGTCAGGTAATTCTTTCCATTTGGCAAGAAGGTGGTAGCACTTTTACATAGCAGGTGGAATCTCAGCAGGGCAACTCTAGTTGCACTTTAATGAGACATCCTGCCACCTGTCTCAGAAGTTACTCTAAGTCACAACGTGAGTTAAAATGAAAAGGTGTTTTAACTCTGCCTCCAAATACATGAGCACATACTGGAGTCCACATTTAACCCTCACAGGAAACAAAACTCTGCTTTTGTGACCTTTTTCTTTCTCTATGCAATGGTAGCTGTCTCCTGTTCTTCATTATCTCCAAACCTAATGTCATGAAGCAGTCTTAATGGATACCACCAACTCCTATAAAAATACCCGACTTCTTCAATCCAGTCAGGAAAGGTGTATGGTTTTATCTGCAGAAACGCAACCAGAACATAAGAATTAAAACATGTCGTGAGGGTTAAAGGGAAATGAAGCCACAATCAGCAGGGAGATTACAGAAACTGCCAATGTTAAATGCAACTTTTTTATGTATGCCTAAAAATATTACCAATCACTTAATACAAACATAAATTTATCAGATTCTAAAGGGTGTTTTAAAGGATCCATCAGATATTTCCTTTCCTGCCCTCAGATTTTTTTTCTACTTTTTTCACTGGTTTAAAATCAGATCTTGCATTTGTTAAGCCTCAGTTTCAGGTAAAATGTAATTTCAAATAATTGAAATAAAAACCCAAATATGAGTCCATAATGTTATAAGAAACTTATTTAAGACATTTTGACCAAGTCTTGAAATCTGTGTCCACTAAAGAGCATCACCAAAACCTGTATTTTCCATTTTCTAGGAAATGCTAGTGAGTACAGCCAGTCATTGTAAGTGCAGTCCAAGGTAATGGTTTTTCCTCTGTAGATAAAATAAAAGTAAAAAACCTGAATTACTGAGAGGTATTTCTTTTACAAGATGTAAGGTAACGCTTCAGCATAACACACAGAAGTACTTGCAGCTGCGAAGCAACTCAACACACTTTTCTGTCCTGTTTGTCAAAACACTTTCAGTTTCCAGCTTAAAGCAGGTGAAACCATAACAAACATTGCACAAGGTCTGTTTATCTGTATCCAAAGCATTTGAATAAAGTGTTTATATAAATCAGTGTAAACCTATTCTTCCTTGACACTTCCACTTTTACAACGCTTCAGTTTGAAATCTGACTGGGTTTGATGTGACGTACCATTTTGATTCTGTCCACACACTGATTTTATAGCAAGCAAAGTCTTAAAGGTCGAAAGGAGTGAAGTGCAAACACTATTAAAATGAGCTGGGCAGACCACGTAATCAGAAAATCTCATTGTGGGTGTTCAATAAAAGACAGAGGTGCCTGTGGTTATTTGGAAAATATTGCTGCACAGTGGTATGTGTTCTGGGTGAATGAAGCAGGGACAGCCTCACCATCACAGCAGCAGCCTGTGCATCTCAGCAGAACAGAGGTGCTGCATTCCTAATATTGGAAAGGCAGCGCTGCAAATGTAAAGACAAAAAGATCCTTTCCGTGCATGTATTTTAAAATCAAGCCACAAGTACTACAGCTATGTAAACACAAGTCACTTGTCCCTGCAGATTGGTAAGTAAAATACAAATTATCCTAGAAGTATGTTTGGGATCATCCAAATCTATGCACAGTCAAAGCTGCATCAGGATTACAATCTAACAAGGCAACTTGCATTACAAGCTGGGCTAGCTGCCGTATGGACACTGCCACCTGAAGTTGGCCAAGCACTTCCCACATTAAGATCCCATTTCAGTAGCTCCTATCGGAAATACTTGATTTAGAATCATAGAAGAGTTCGGGTTGGAAGGGGCCTTTGAAGGTCATCTTGTCCAACCTGCCTCCAACGAGCAGGGACATTTTCAACTAGATCAGGTTGCCCAGAACCACATCCAGATTGGCCTGGAATGCTTCCAGGGATGTCACATCCACCACCTCTCTGAGCAACCTGTGCCGGGATTTTACCACCCTCATTATAAAGAGGTTTTTTGCTCACATCCAGCCTGAATCTTCCCTCTTCTAGTTTAAAAGCATCATGCCTCATCCTGTCACAAGCAAGCCCTGCTAATAAGTCTCTCCCCAACTTCATCAGCATTTTCAAAGCTCTGTCCCCTTTCTTTCACATGCCTCAAGTTTTGGAGTAAGAGTTTCAAATTTGACAGATTTATACTGGTGATAAGAATGTTCCTTTAGCTTTTCCTCTAAAAAACCATTCATATTTAGCCAGGCTATTTGTATAAGGAGCAGGGGGAGTGTATGACCTTAAAAACCAGATTTTTCACACCACCAGAACTGTCACATAAACAAATCAAGTTTTGCAACTATGTTTTCCAACTGAATTTCCCAAAGATGCTAAATGTATTGCATATGATCTACTATTTCAGTAGGACCTAATCTGAAACCTGAATTTATGGTCTAGGTGTACATGAAGAATAAAAGAAGGAAGTCTCATGTTTCAGATCATCTCCATGCACCTCTTACTCCTGGGAAAGCTAACACATCCTTACAGACAGAGAAACTCATCATTTTTCCACTGTAAAAGACTAGGAGAGGCAGCATTTCTAGAGCTGATTAGTGATTGCAAACATTTCATGTGTTAATGTGGTATTGCTAAGACGTTAATTGCTACAGTATTGCTATAATATTGCGCTTCTGGACGCCATTTCCCTCTATGAAGGAGATGCACTTATTCATCCTCACCACATTTTTACATGAAAATTCCTTAGCTTTACTCACCTCCTATTTCTACCACAAGAGGGAAAAGGGAAGTGGTGATTGTTATTGAATGCTTGACTTTGCAACAGTGTTCCTTCAGAGTGTTCTTTGGTTTGTATACACCCACAGGCAAATAAACAAGGCTACTGGATTGTAAGTATATTTGTACACCAGCTCACTATTTGTCTTTAAGAAGAACTTGGCCCTTGGATTTTGGATTCTTGCAGACTACCAGTAATTTATTCCAGAATGATGATTTGTCTCTGCATTGGTCTGGACATTGTGATTTTTGCATGCTGGTTTGCTTGGACATTTTAATTCCTACACGCTAATTTGCTTCCTTGCTCAGATCAAGTTCCCCACCTCAATAAATCTGTGTAAATAAACTTATCATGTCTTGTAGGATTTTCAATATTAAAACTTCAACAATAGCATTATCAGATAATTTCTAGCTATTCATGTCCCCTGGAGAACAAGAACTTATCAGAGAGCCCCATCTGTAAGTGCAAAGGGGTGTGGTGGTTCCATTAGCTCTCCAAACAATGGATTTCCTGTGAAGGTAAACTTATACTCAAGAACAGCCTGGTCTGGTTTACAGCCTGAAATAGAAACATGGAACACTTTATCTGTGGCTTATAGGGAAAATACTATCATCTTTTCAAATAATGACCCCAGCTGTCTTCTTTCTCAGCATTGTCTTTGCAAAAGGTTTATGCACACACTTCCGAAGGATGATCAGCTAATAGAAGATCTGCCATAGAAAGAGTCTGTAGCAGCTGCCCAGCATGTCACATGAAACTCTGCTGAGTTCTGGGCATAAATACTTCTGTAAACCAAAACCAGACAAAACCAAACACATTTTATTCAATGAAGCTTTCATTAAGCTTAATTATTTCATTATGCTGTTGACTAATTTCTTTGAATTCATTATTACATCAGTAGCTACAACTGAAATAGTTCTTAAATGTCCCAAGGGCATTTCATTTTGATTGCATCTACCAGTATTTGGCACAAATGGAAAAACAGCTAATAAGCAAGTAAAATCAATTTATCAGTACCATTTACTTATCAGCCTATTATCAAATCACATATAACTTGAATTACCAGTTTTTCCTTTCATTAGCAAGTACATTAAGAAAAAGGATCTACCCCCCAGCAAGTGCCAGATAAACCAGCTACTGTATCCTACCTGGAAATTAAAAAGTTATGTGCAGGGCCTTCAGTTGAATTTTGTTTCTGTTTCTAGCAGCATCAGCACAAAGCAAAGACAACAAACAAGTATAAAGCATGACTTTGTATCTCATAAAATAAAATAACCTCCCTGCAGTCATAAAGTATCTATCAGAAATGAAATACAGCCTTCACTTCCACCAGCGAGAGCTAGAACTAGCCTTTCTCCTACAACTGAGGTAAAACACCTACTTGCAGCTCTGGAAATGGGTCTTGCTACAGTAATAGATGTACTCAGTCCATTCTTTCTTACTTATCAAACTCCATTATCCATGGAAAAAGCTCCAGCTGGTTCAAAACATACCAGACACTTTGCTGGGAACACAGGGCCGTTGGGAACGAAGGGCTGTTGTGAGCAGGCTGCCTGCCTGTGTTGGTTCTCCGCCAAATGCCAAGGTTGTTCAAGGGTTTGCTGCTAACATCCAGCATTCCCACTTGGTGGCAGCTTCCTTGGTGTCCCACTGTAACCAGGAAACTGTAAGCTGGTTGGGAGAAAAAAGGCTTTTGTCAGCAACGCTTAGAGTCGCTTCACTGTCATCGGGTTTTGGAACTGGCTATCTTATTTCTTAATTTTCTCTGGATTCTTTGGCAATCAATTACTCTAACCTTGAAGAAGGAAAATGAGGCTCAGTGTAGGCAGAAAAGCCAAATTATTCAGACTTCTCCAGTGATATTGAAAAATGTTATGTCACGTGATATGAAAGATTGAAACAGGTTTTCATCACTAACATCTCACCTTTCCTGAATTGATATTCAAGTAATGACTTCGCAGCATCTCTGACAATCAGCCAGATTTTTTTTGACTTTGGTAATGTACAGTTATTGGCTTTGAGGTTAAACACTTCCTAGATAAAGAATTTAACCTCAAAACCAATAACTGTACATTACCAAAGTCAAAAAAAGTCTGGCTGATTGTTCATGTGATTCATCTAGGAAGTATTTAACCATTGTTTAAAGTGGCTTTCCCTCTGCCAGTTGTGCCATATTAAGCTGTCTTGCTGCTATGCCTTTTACCAACACAAAAAACAGCAGAGCATTGTCCAGTTTAGGACCTGGTTACTACAAAAGGCAGTTACTGATTTGGTCACTGATGAAAGAGGACTAAAAGACCCACTTTTGCTTTCAAAGCAAATCCGTGTTTGACTACTGTAGTAGTGTTTTATTTCTACAGCTAATAAGATACCTACTATATGCAAGCTTTTTTCAGTTTTGAAATTAAACTTGGATATGAAGCTGGACAAGGGGTAACGGGCTCAAACTTAAACAGGAGAAGTTTAGACTGGATATAAGGAAGAAATTCTTTACTGTACGGATGGTGAGGCACTGGAATGGGTTGCCCAGGGAATTTGTGAACGCTCCATCCCTGGCAGTGTTCAAGGCCAGGTCGGACAGAGCCTTGGGTGCCATGGTTTAGTGTGAGGTGTCCCTGGCCATGGCAGGGGGGTTGGAACTGGATGATCTTGAGATCCTTTCTGACCCTAACTATTCTATGGTTCTATGATTCTATGATTCTATGTGTGAGATTAAAATTCATCCTATCTAAAATGATAGCGCAAAATTTTAACTTGCACAAGGGATCTAGGGAGAGGTGCTTTATTAATATGAGAGTTACGACCAAAAGCATGTAATATTGTAAGTGTGGATTCCTATCTCATAAGGACTCAAAGTGGGTGAGCCTCTTTTTGTGCTCTTCACTTCCCATGTACACTGCAAGTGGCAGACAGGCTGAACTAGAAACATGTATAACCTATATAGAATCATCAAATAGCCTGGGTTGGAAGTGAGCCTCAAAGATCATCTAGTGCAATGCCAATATAGTTTTATATTATCAAAGGTAAACCAGAATTCTTTACTAATTCCACCTACCTGAATTCACCTTTGCAGAGTGGCCACAGAACAGCTGATGGATGGCAATGTATTTTACACTACTCTCTCATGGTTAGTGCAGCAAAGCTATCTTGCACAGTCTACATGGTACTTATTTATATCGCGTTCAAATGAGACTTGCTATTTCTGTGTACTCAGAGTTGCCCCCAGGGAAGGGTTGAAGACAGCTTAGCTCTTGTGTCATTGGAGACATCAAGGGTGAAAAGTTTACATAATTTTGCAAACATATTTTAAAACAAATTGTTGTTCCTTTTGATGTTTCTATTTCCTGTTGATCCTACAGCGAAGTTCATAGGTGATAACTGAAATAGGAGTGCCATGAGAGAGCGCTGGTGAAAACTGATGTGTGTAGGTACAGTTTAACCACTGCAAAGTCAAAAGGATGTTAATGGCAACACAGAGCCGGATTCATACAGCAGATTTTAGTCATTCCAGGATACCTCTACCATAAAGGACAGCCACTATCCAGGGTGGCTTCAAAACTGTGAAAATTATTATAAGCTTTATTTTTTAAATTCTCTTTTTCATACTTATGCAACACAAAACAACACATAAAAAATGCAATTAGAGAATTAAACAGTAAATTGTATTGTTATGAAGTACATATATATTTATTTCTACATACTGCAAACATATCAATTAGACAAAACCTGGAAAATATTTGGAGGCATAAGCAACTAAGGAGTGTTTTCTAGAGGCAGAGTCCTAAAAGATGATCAATATCACATCTTGCAAACAAATGTGTTTGCCCACTGGGCTGACATTGTGTTCTGCAGGTCCAGGAAGAGGCAAGGAGCTTCTGTCCCCACCTAAACAAACAATGCAGGTCATGTCTCTTCTCAATGATTTCTCTGAGCTCTGTGTGGCAGCCAGCCATACCTCACTCTCCAACATCAATACAGCTATAAAAATGTATACAAAACCTTTGACCATTTCACCTCTAGAAATGGTAGGGCTGTTGCCACAAACAGACAGTTTTCTCAGTTTTCTTAATCAGAACATGCACATGCAGAAAAACCTTTTAAACCTCTACTGTAATAGTTTTAAGTGTTTCAGAATGTCCTCTGACATGAATTAAATAGTTGCTATTGCCAGAAATTATTATTGGTGGCTAGTGGAGAGAAACCTTCATGCTATTTTGTCACTCTACATATCAGTAGTGTCCTTCATACAAGAAATATGTGAAGTGTCTGAAAGATCAATGTGTGAAGTGGCTTTTGCTCGTTTTGTGGGATAATCACGCAATCTGTCTTTCAGTAAGACCAACAGCTCCCTTTGACTGCAGTGCCTACCTGATCTGCATCTCCTGTCCTGATACTTTTTGTTAATCCACTCTTCTCCAGCTTACTCTGTCCAGATTTTAAATTCATTTTTTGGCTTCTGTTGAAATTTGTTTTCCACTCTTACTGAGAGACTCACCCTATGGAGGCTGTGACTTCTGATGTTACTGAATGGGTGGAGTATTTACTCAGCTGTCAGATTCAGATGTTACTTATTTAATAAGCCTCATACAGCACTCAGTAAATGACATTTGTGTATTATTTTGGAAAACGATCTGGGATCCTGCAGGGCAAACAGCTGAAAATATTGGCTGTTATACAGACGGCATTGCCTAATAGACCTCAGGTACTACTGAATTGGTTTAAAAGTTGAAAGGGAATACAAGGCTACACTCACCCAAATGCTGCTGTGTACACACCAAGGCAGAACTCCCTGGCTACCAGTTTTTAAGGAAAATAGCAGAAATGAGGATGCAAAACAAGGCATCTGTAATCCTGTTCATTAGGATGAACTGTGTTAATGAACTGCAAACTACTAAGTGGGAATGGCATTGAGCTTCATGTAGCGGTTTTGGCCTGGCACACCATGCATGGTTTAACATAAGGTCTCACAAATGAAAGGATCATAAGGCAGGAGGCTACCCAGATTACTTTCAGGTAGTGGTATGCTATTGATAGCACTTCTGTAAAGAACTGGTCCTATTCCTTGATATCAAGAGGAAAATACAGCCCAGAATCCACACTGAGGGGTGTGAGTGACAGTTTAGAGAAGTTTGGCACCCTGTAATCATGCAGAATTAAGAGAAACTGGTAGAAAATAATGTTATTTGATAAATCAGCTGACGGTTTAAATAGCTAGTGGACAGCAGCATAGGTGCCAATGTCCAAAGCTGGCACTGTGAATTAGCACAGAAGTAGTGCAGCTATCTTGAAGCATGTTATCCAGCACCCAGTGATTGCTTGTGGCCCCTCAGCCTTCCTTGTGTCTGCTGAAAACAGTGTGAAAACCCTGCTCTGTGGTTCCCTGTATGCTGAGACTAATAAAGCTATTGCAAAGAACCATCCTTATTCAGCTCTATATATTACACATTTCTAAGGAGCACAGGAATTGTACAGTATGCACTTTATAGAAAAGCCTAAGAAGTTTCTGCAACCTGCAGTTACCAAATAAACTGCCTCCCACAGAATCTCCATTCTATTTTCAGTAATTAAAGGCATTTAATCAGTGAAGGATGAGAGTCCATATCCCTGATCATCCTTTAATTTCTTTGCTTTGACAAAATCAACTGGTTGAAGCTGGACCTCTGGATCTCCAAAGGAGAGGAAACTGCAATATGCCAGCAAATTGCTCAGGCTGCCACCTTTTGCCCAAAGCTTACTAGGCCAAAAAGAAGCTAAAATCCACTCTCAGAAAGGCACAAAATTTGACTCAAGAGGCAACCAAGAATAACAGAGTTGTTTAATATCTTAAATGGGAAATATAGTTTGTTTTCTGGTGGGTTTGATTGTAAAAGTCAGCTATGTGACTTGCTTCCTGTTAAATGCTATGTTGCTTGGACTTTGTAAATGTTCCTTATTGCATGATTTCCTCAGATGACTCATCAAACTATTCAAAAAGTGCACATGTGTAGATCAGAGTCAATATTTATAGTCTGAACACAAGCAATATAAGTGTGACCACCTCTACAAAGCAAAGTAAGCCCAGCTATGTGCTCCATGCCTTGGTTCGTTCGCTGGTGCTTGGATTGCAGCAACGTTTTGCAATGCTATTATCCCCTGAAGCTCCTGCTGGCAGTTTTAAGGCATGATGTAACAAGTCTTGTGTGGGTGGAATGCTGCCCGGCTCTGAGGTAGTTTGCTTGGTTTGGTTTTGACTTCTGCATAAACAATTTCATGTTGATTTTTAACACAGCTTAGTTAAAAAGGCAGACTGTGCCTACACCTTTTCCTGTTTCTCCCACTGACTCTTTGTATAAAGCATTTAGTTAGCTTCCCTCTGCTTATTTTACAATCTTTTTTTGTTTCAGTTCATAAAAGTTCGCATTTACTTTGAATGCTACTGAAAGTTCCTCCTAAATGTGCACTGTTTAAAGGACTTCTCATTTATAGAGGTTACTTGTCCACCCTAGCCACTGCTGTCATTCTCACACTGAAGTATTCACTACTGAAATATTCCATGCTCTCATACTATCCATGGAATAAGCTATATAAGGCACTTTTAGGGCATATACTGTTACCATAATCCAAATTCTCACCAAAGCAGTAATATCAGACCAAATTCAGTTGGGAAGTAGGCCTAAATTGAAAAGGGAAAAAACACAGCTCAACTTTGCTTTACAAACTTCTCTTTTTCATTTCATTCTGTAGAGAGACTATTCTGAACATTTAAATAATTGATTATTTTTTAAGGTAGGCTACAAAGGTTGTAAAAATCTTCAAACAGCTGCTAAATTTAAATCACTGGCAATAAACAGAAAGACAGATCCTGGATCATAGCTTCTTTTGGTCTAAACAGATAGAGCTTCTTTGAAATCAGAAAACTTACATATTTGTACCAGTTTAGAATGTGAGAGGTATACTGGAATATACAGAAATGAAATGGTCCCTTGCAACAGAAATCATGGGGTTAACTGTTCAAAAAGCTACTAAATAATTTTAATTATCAAAGGGCAAAAGGGTCTAATATAGCAGGAATGTTGAAAGATAAAAGGAAAGATTTCCGTTCATAAAATGATATAATTTAGCTAGGACTCTGAGGTCTGGAGAAGAGAAGAAACTGGCAGCAGCCAGGTTCAAAGCAAACAAGGTGGTTTTTCATATGACAGATGGTGGGCCTGTGTAACTTCTTGCCACAGAGACATTGTAGGTAATAAGCTTCACAGTGAGCTCAAAGTCTTTAATTGTTACTAGTCATCTCAAAACAACATCCAGCCCGAGGAGTGCCAGAGCTGAAAAGAGCTGGAGAGCAACAATGTGTTAGGGGGAAGCACCATTCCTGTCCTGTGCTTATTCTTCCCTAGGCATCTCTGTATGGCCAGCACTGGACATGGAGCACTGAGCTAGCTGGGTCTTTCATCTGACCCAGTACACCCAATGCAGGTTCTTAGGTGAAAGAAAAACATCAGTGATGCATCTCAGAGTAGATGAAGCCTTACCTCTTCCACTCTATGTAATACTAAGCTTAACTATCTCTTCCCTGCCTATTCTACAGCATCATGATACCAGATAAACCTGGTTTTCTCTTTTTCTTACTGTATCTGTTCTCACAACCATGACATGTCAAAATTTGGAAATGCTGAATTTTTTAATCAAAGAAATTACCTTTAATTGCCAATTTGAAATACCAACAAATCCCTAGCCAGTAGTCTCCCACCTTTGCAGTCTGGCTAATTGATTTCTGTGTAACCCCAAAGAGTTAATCATACTTTATATGATACACAGACTACATGAACGTTCAGTAATTAAAGGCGTCATCACCCCGAGTTCATCTTGGTTACAGTATTTTGTGACCAAGTTATGCAATTATACAAATACTGACAAAATCTTACATGGTGGTGTGGTATAAAATCATCTTCATGTGCTGCCAGGAGAAAAGAGGAGTGATAAATAATTCTAGGAAAGTTTTGAGATGGTTTGGATTTTTAAGTGCCCTGAGGCTGATTTTTCAAATTGCTTCACTTATGAAGTGAGGTGAGTCCATCAGCACATCAGCACAGTGCTCTGGAGAAACCATACACACACTAAGGGAGACTAATGGCCTTGTCTGCAAGGGGTAATCAGTGCACAATAAAGCAGGAGATAAATTCAAAGCATGCTAGCCAGCTTGCAATAACTATTATGGTCTATTTCCACATGCAGAAAAAAACTAATGTCATAGTATCTTATGCTGACAATGACTTTTCCTAAGTTTTAAGTAAATCACAGACATCAGAATTTCTCCTTTCCAACTGCTAAAGACCTTATCTCAACTGCCTAAAAATCACCTTTAGTCACATAAAGTCTTTCCATCTTCACACAGGGAAAAGGCTGTAGTTGCTTATATGAGGCACTCGGCAAAGATAATTTTAAGAAGAAATTCTGCATATAAAGAATCATTTCTTCTTTGAAATACGTATGCAACTACTAATTGTAAAGCTGTGGGGGCTGTGCTGCGTTTAAGTGGGAGAATGCACACATCTTTAAAAGTCATCAAGCTTGTCTTCCATAGGCCGTCCTTCCACAAGGAGTGTATCCATGCACAAACACAGTGTTTCCTTGGTTAGTAATTGGAGGAAGGAGAATAACAAGAATATCAGGAACAGGTACAAAGGCCAGATCCATGAAGTCAGTCTTTGTGGGTGAGCTTGCCTCTGCAACTCTGAGTCTTCATGGAAGCTACAGACTCTGGATTTGTCTTCCACCAGTTTTATGAGATGGACAATTTCCATTCAGCATCCATGCTCAGACACATGCACTGAATAAATGGATCTCCCACAGAATCTACAGTGTCTCTTGCAGGTATCCTCAGCATCAACTCATCAGCTCAAAGTGGAGCTTACACAGAGATGTTACTCACCCGAAGTGGTGATACTGAAGCAGATTCAGGTGGTCTACTTGCTCTCCACACAATCGTATGTTCCTGAACAGTCCCAACACAAGCAAGAACAAAACAAACTGTAATTTATAATCTTTCTCCTTCTTCTGGTACAACCTGATATGAACCATAATCTTATTTATAATTATAAGAAAACCCCCCAACAAAAGTAATTTTACCTTCCAGTCAGTGTCCATTTGCCAGTTAGCTGTCAAATAATATCAGTTTGGCAGAGCAGATTCTGTTAAAGGACTCTGTGCAAACTAGCACTATATCTTAACTGTTTAAATGGGCATGGGTAACCTTGTTTTTGCTTGGAGTGTCAGGTAAAACAGGAACTGACAAGGGATGTAGTGCTATAAAACTTATTATTTTATATATCCTCTTACCAATTTTTAATCCTAAATTATGTATAGACACTTTGTCTTATTATGGCCCTTTGTAGGATTATTGCCCAGCGAGCCCTTGTTGTGAAAAAGTACATGGCATGCAAAGGGAAAAAACTGTGGCTTAAATACTGTGAAGTGCCATTGAATTCACCACATTTGGCAAAATGGGTTGCACAGTAGTCTGTAGCAATAGTTATTAGACAGAGATTACATTTCCTACAGTGTCTTAATGTGTTATATTAATATATTAACATGCGTGAAGTCAAAGGGGGGCTCATTGCCAGAAAAGATAGAAGTAGTAAGCAAGAGGATAACATAGTCATAAACTACTGGGTCACAAATAGAGATGAAATATACACAAGGCAGAACTTTACTGGAAGAAACAGAGCTGCATGTCACAGAAAAACCTACTGCAGGGAATAATTTAAACTCAGACACCCAGACAGTGTTAGTTTGTGCAGTTGGAAGCTCTGAAAGAGAGTCAGTATATCAAGTTTTCGTATGTGCACCCTAAAATAAACCATAAGCAATTTTGTATATATAATTCCTGGCTTCCTCTAACATGCATAGTAATTACTGCAACTCTTTTTAATTAATCAATCATTCTGAGTTTTAAATCTGGAAAAAATGCTTTGTGCAATAATAATGGAGTGCTACAGAAGCTGAAGTTTTCAACTGCTTTAAGTTCAACATAAAAAGGTTGTGTTCCATTTTAATTTAGTGTTCAGGGTTTTGCTATAATTTTGTGCAAACAGGCAATGAGGGACCACTAAAATGCAACTAGTCCACTGGCACAACTCTGCAATGAATTTAACATGAAGGTCTGCTCCTCTAATGCTAATTTAGTGAGGTTATAAGCTGAAAGCAGAAACAGATTTTAATGAGATAATGGTAGAGGTTTACACTGCTTTATTTTCTGCTACCGAAGATCTGGGGGGGAATATTCCACCTAAGTGATTGCATTTCACTTGATTTCCAGGAGATCTTTTATTGAATAAAATCCCACCTATTTAAAAAGAAATGTTAGCAAATTGGAACCAACAACAGACAGACAACTGGAGAGAAACAAAACAGATCAAGTGAGGGAAGGTTTGGCATTTAACTCAAGGCAAGGAAGGGTTTGGGGAGACCTAAGAATTTAAGGTAATAAGGCAAGTGTGCTTCTAAAGTGTTTTCACTGAAATAATCTGGAGGAAAATATGAACATTGTGGTAACTCAGGTGCAAAATTAATGCTATTGAGATTGTACAAAGCAATTTACACTTTCTTCCCGGTAGTTGATTCAGGCTCTCTGCAATTTCTGATGGTTTTTGCTTGAAATGTTCATATTTGGAAGAATCTTATTGACAAAATAGTTAGACCTTTTTGACCTGCTTGGTTTGGGTTTTTTTCAGGTTTTTAAAACTGTGTTTAAGTGTAGTTGTAATTGCTTTTCCTTTCTCCTGCATGTTTCGTACAATTAATGATTCTTGTAACTGAAATAGACACTTTTTAGCAACTTGCCTGTAGAGTCTCCAGAAAACAGTGACCTGAGGAAGGTCTCTAGACTTCATTGCAATTATATAGCTATTGATATTATCCCCAACTGCAATCCACTGCCGTAAGCTATTCTGTCATAGATTGAGAATCTCATAGTTCCCTACTTGCAGTGCGTAAGAAGTAGATTGTGATCTAACAGCAAACAACTCTTCGACCAAAGCACTAAAGTTTGATGGCAATTACATGAAGAGTAGTACACTACAAGGCAGCCATGTATTATGAATTTAAAGCTATCCACACAATAGCTTTTGACACATACATTAAATGGCATGTTTTGAGAAGCTTTCTTGTTCTAGCCTAGGTATGACATGAAGACTAAAATCCAGGTAACAAAAATAGTACTTCAAGTCTCTCCACTTACTGATCATAACTGGGGTTACTGCCTGTCAAGTATGATGTGCCCATTTATCTCATGTTAGTGGAAGAGTTATGATCTGATCTCATAGTACACAAGTAAGCTGCAATTTCCTTACTCCTATTTGCTTGATTTCTTTTTGCTCCATTAAGGTCTGAAACAGAGCTGTACCTGCTGTCACTCAGGAGCTGTTACTGGCTGTGGAAATGAAGCTGTCTGTTGCAGTATTGCTATACCTGCAATATTTCACAGGCTGAAAATTACTAACAGCATTTTCTGCAGAAATTGCTTAGGGCAAAATCAAATTCTCACTTAGTTCAGGGTCTTAATTTTAATCCTATGCAGGCAGTTGTGTGTGGTCTCTGGGATATATAAAATACAGTGACTGAAAACTGCTGGAGAGATGGCTCTATGTGCTCCTGGATTGAAAATAAGGAGCATCCCTCATAATCAGGCCCACTAGAGAACACTTTCCTTCTCTGCTGCCTCTCATCTGTCACTCAATTATAAAAGACTTCTATCTTTGATTTCTTCCATCAGTTGTGTTTTTATTTAGGGATGTAAGAAATTCTCTCTGCAAGCGGTTTAGGATCTGACTTCTGAAATGCTGACTTGAATTCATTGTTGGTATTTCTGAAACAATTCCGACTAAAAGTCTAGGGTGAAAGAACAGTTTATCCTGCTTTATTTTTAATTTCTATTCTTGTTTTTTACCACAAGTATTTCCATGCCAAGTGTTGATATTCTTTTATTCAGAAGGTCCCAACATCATTGCCCACTATTTTTTTTGTATTAGATGCTAGTGAAACATCACTGAGAATAAAACAAGCAAAATCAGATTTGTATAACTTGTAAGCCATGCAGCCTTTTCATTGCACAAGCTCTGATGCAGAATAACTTTACATGGCTTAGAAATAAATTTGCATCTCAACCTGTATCAAGAGAAAGATTTCTTGTACCTGTGACAGAAATGTGAACATTTACATGAAAATTTATCGAGGATAATAAAAGGGCAGCTGAATTTTCACTGTGGCTATGAATTAGTTTTATGAAGTTTCAGAAAGATGCTACATCCTTCACTTCCCTTCTAGAAAAACCAAGAGTGCTCAGGGATGATGGCAGTCACCAGCAGCTACAAAACTAAAGAACTGGTGTTCATGAGGAGAGTGATCAGGTAGAAAACAAGAGAAAAGGAAGAAGCATTAAGGGAGGAGGCACTGTATAAGTGAGGACTTGGAGACACGAAGATTGATACCTTGGAGAAGATGAAGTCAAGATGCAGAAAGAAAGGGTTCACAAATGGAGGTCAAACCAGAAACCTGAGTGACTGAAAGTTGGTATGAGACATTTTGATTAAGGAAGTCAACCAAGATAAAAGTAAATTTGAAATAAAAAGGAAGGACAGACCTCAAAGTTAAATAATGGAACGCTGAGTATAGTGTCACAAGAAAGAGTAAAAAATGCATGCAACTCTGTTCTGTGAGCAACAGAGTTCCTGATATCTGGTGTCTTACAAATCTGTGTCTGTGATTTCATTTTCTGTTGTCCAGGAAAATGTGACTTCTGAGTGAACTTTTTCCTGGTGTTGGGCATTAATAATAATAATTCTTAATTGTGCTGTCACTGGATGGAGCAAATGCTGCAGCCTTTCCGGCAGTAAAGGCAGGTGCAGATCTTCACCCAGTCTTCAATCTTCATGAAAACTGTAGGCAGTGGGTATTTTTAAGGCCTTCACTCTGTTATCACTGAGGTTTTAGCTTACCAATGGCTTCAAAAATGGGTCATTAGATTTAGATGCTCATATAAACATACACATAGCTGAATCAAATAAGCCTTAAGAAATAAGACAAATTGAGTGGAACAAATCCCAGAGGAAGACGAGCTGTGGTTATTGAGTGGAAATGAGGCAAGACAAAGAGAAAGCGGACTTCGTTATGGCTTCAGGACAAATGGTGACAGAAGAGGTAAGATAGATTGAGACAGCATCTAATAGAGAATTGGAAAGAAGGCAAAAGAAAGCGATTTATCGAAAAATAGGAGAGTAAGGGATAGGATGTGCAAAGTCTGTGGCTGGCAGGTTCTGAAGAAGGAAGGGGAAAAGGAAGCTGTTGCTTCCCAATGACAGGCAATACAGAAAAGAGGCTTGAAGGCAGGAGAGAGCTCAGTAAACTGAAGGAGGAAGTTAAGAGAGGGGAGAAAAGTCAGCATATGCAGCAGTGGGAAAAACAGCAGTGCCATCTGACTGAAGGGACAGAAGGCAGCAGGCACAGGCAGCCGAAGACAGAGATGTGGCTATCGGTTAAAGGATAAGCTGACATAAGGATGAACTGTGTGAAGAAAATTGAGTAATGGGCATTAGATCACTTTTGCCTTGCAACTGTGTGCCAGGGCTTACGCAGGGAGGCTGGAAGGGGCTGGCAAGCCTACTCAGCTATTCTGTATTGTGGATACTGCCAAAGGGGCATGTGGAGCTTAACTGGTAAATGCTTTGTTCATGAGAGAAATACTGAATTATGTCTGGCAATTATATAGCAAGGGAACTAGAGATAATGATGTGTCTGTGCATCAGTGTCTCTAGGATTATTGATTAATCATCAGTCAAAGCTGGTTGTGAACTCTCCAAGACATGGCTTCTCCAGAGCAGGCTGGTACCAGCACCAGGATCAGCATCTTTGATGAATCATGGAGTGGGATTCCAGGGGACTGCTAGGCATTGAGCCACTGCAAACAAGGCAGCCAGCTGGCTCAGAGGCCCAGAAACTCTGGAACCACAGGGCAACCCAGAAGGCAGACCCTTCCCAGCAATCAAGACCTGGGAAGGGAGCAGGACACTGGGCAAAGTGAAGGTCACAGCTGCTTGTTCAGGATGTGGGCAGTGCTGGGCCAAATAAGCCCCATACCAATTTCAGCCAGCAGCTGCCAAGGATCATACTTCATTTCAGAAGTCCCATGTGTTGATATTTGCAGACCCATCTTTTCAACATGACTTCCAGCTTAAAGGAATCATCAGAAAATGGTGTCTTTCAGAGTCTGAATAAAACATGTATGTATTTCTAAGATTTGGCCACCTTGGCTTGCCACATAAATTGGGTACTTGCAGGATCATAGGTTTCCTAATCATCCTGAATTGTTAAAAGGTTTTTGCACTTGGTAATTTGTGCATCATCCTCCCATGCACTTCACTGATTTGATAATGGACATAAAATCTTTCTACCATGACTTGAGTCTTCTGAAATGAAGTTCATGTGAAGGGGAAAAGACCTGCCTGACTTTGGGCCATATCAGCAAAAGTGCAGAACAGACACAGCTACAAACTGAGTCAATAAGCTGCAAATGTTCATCACTGTTGTCTAGTGGGTGAATATTTGTTCTTCAATTCGAAAGGAGTTTTAACCTACACCTTACTGCACTTCCATTTCACCATCTGTAAATGGGGAACAAGCTCTGAGAGGCAATGCCTATAATTTTAATGTATGCGTAGGCCAGAAGATGCCTTTTCTTGGAAACAGCATGGAGGAGAAAAATAATCCTTCATTGTTTGGACACAGCTTCACTAAAATCCAAACTTTCTGAACATGCAGAAGTCAACACAAAATGAATAAGAGTTACATTTCTTCCAAAAGCTTTCTTCAGTTAATTTGTCTGCTCTCTCCCTATTTATAGTCTCCCGTTGCTTGACTTGCTCTGTCATGTTTCTCTGTCCTGAGGTTACTGGAATGTCCTGTCCTTGACATCCATCCGAGGTTAGCCACAATGACGTTACAGCAGCCTGCACAAGGATGATAAAAGCCAGATTCACTTCTCTGTCAGGCACCACTGAAACACAGATGCTGAAAGCTGTTTTAAGATCGTAGGGTTTGTTTCGTGTAGTGACAAGGTGGCATGAGCTGCCCTCCTGTTACTTTTCAGAAAGAAGTTAGCTGGTATAACACAGTGTCTCTTAATTGTTCTTTCAGTATCTGTCTCACATAGACCAAGTCTACAATGTCATCTTATCATATCACATGTTGTAGTTTAGAAATATTTCTATTACAAGGAAAAAAAAAAAAAGGCCTTCTTTATCCTTTTTTAGGATATAAGCACAAAATGGAAAATACAGAAAAGATATTCAACCCTTAACTGTGAGTACTGTGTAACTGTAAGCTTATCTGTACTACTACCATCTAGTGCCTACCATTATTATCGCACATTTCAGGTATCTATAAATAGATATAATCATTCTTCTAGATAAAAACATTTTCCCTATATTATTTATGTGTATAGTGTTATATATTGAGCTTTTTGACAAGGGTTTTATAGCAAGATTCTGGTCTATGAGAAAACAGAAATAAAGGATCAAGTATATAGTTGCTTGCTTAGAGCTATCTGAAAGAGATCCGTTTGCTGAAATAACCACATGTGCTTTGCCTCATGGGTCTCATACTCAATTCTAGTAATGAATCTGCAGCTCTAGATTTCATATATATAAGAGACAGGTGTTTAACACAGAAAAAAACCCAGTATTTACCAGCAGTTAGATAGCTCAGAAAAACACACAGTGCTGGATGCAGTCTTGACATCTTGTTCAGTACATAGCCTTGGATGGGGTAACTTTCCAAGGCAGCTATACTGGCACATCAGTCCAGAATACTCTAAGAGAGAGAAAGATGTGATGGGTATAACTGGACTAATGACAAAGACTTTTCAACTGTAATTGGACAAAAGTGTTCCACCTGCCAGTGACTCTGCTGTTTTTCTTCCTGTCCCCAAGCAGTGTAAATCTTGTAATCAATAAATAGATAGGACTGTACAGATCTTTGGTCTGCAAGAAGCACGTACAGCTGTGCAGGAAACGGAGGTGGAACAGTATGAAAACCCCACCTAAACACAGTTAGAACTATGGGTATTTGGATACACTGAATTAAGCTCCCCGAAGAAAGTCTCAAGTAACTATTAACAAGTCCACAAAATTAAACAGGGAATAGACAACCGCAAGCCAATAGCAAAAAAGTGAGTAATTGTGTGCAACCATGACATTTAATAAACAGCATGCTAAAAGAGAATGCAATTGCTAAGTATAATATATTAGTGTCACACGTGCTACTCTCTATATTGCTTTTCTCCTTGTTTTCAAGATGGCATTAACTGCATTATCTATAAAGAGATTAAACTGTAGAAGTCCTTTACCTACAAATAGTACACACACGATTCTGCAAAAAGCACCTTGTTTGTGCTGGTCTGAACAAAAGAAAAGATCATTGTGCAGTGGTGGAGAGGATGTTGGTGACAGTTGGTGGTTGCTGAGGCTGAAACTTCTATGTAACCAGAGACCTGTGACAGCAGTGGTACAAGCTTGTCTCCAGACTTTGCTATTCTTGTTCTTCTACGTTGATGTGCATGAAATGATTCTGCAGGTGACAGATAGACCTATAAACCTTGCCATCTTCTTTCCTTCGTTACCAAATGTGATCTTCATACTACTTCTAGTTTCTAGCCACTAGAAAATGCATTGCCTAATCATATACCAGACAAATGTATGCCCTCAAGTAGTCTAACCTTGAGAGAAAAATGAAGCAGTTGAGAGCTTGCTGAAATGTATTCCAGCAGGGACATGGAGCCACTCCCAGCAACTGGCAAAAATCACTCAGAAAAAAAGCAATGTTTACTTTCATCTTGCACATACCATCTCTATCTACACTTTCTGTGATTATTCTGCTTAATTGGGTCTCATATTCAGCTCCACACAAGAACCCCTAATCATTCTCTGATAGCCATCATTGTCAGAATGCACGAACCTCTCTAAAGCTAAGTTTCTCCTTAGCAACATTATTCTCTTTCCCAGAATCACACAAGAGGCTTGCTTTACTTTTCAGCTAGCTGATGCCTTAGAATTTACTTTCTCCTTCATCAAAACAGTAACATTTGCCTCTTACCGCAGTTTGGAGAAGTTCAGACATCCATCCTCTCTTTCTCCTTCCTACCCTGTTTGCCTCTCTTGCTCTCTTTCCTGTATTGCAGCAGGTTGCATTCAGAGTCCTGTAGCACAGGGCAAGCAATTCTTGACCTGCTGCACTCTGCAGCAGCCTTAGAAGAAAGTCTTTTTCTCAACAGAGTGGTAAAAAGGGCCAAGTTCTGCTCATTCATAAACAGAAATAACATCCAACCCTCCACTGCCCTGCCATGGGGCTGAGGAGAGCTGGTCAGTACCATTTGGGTCAGGCATGTAGCACATTGTCTCTCACAACAGCAGGCAGGTTGTCATAGTACAAGACGCTGGCGCTTTGGTTACATGTGTCTGACCAGGAAAAGATACCAACATTTAATCTCCCTGCTATCCGCCTCCCGCAGAAATGCTGAGATGAGCTGCAAATGCAGTATTTGTACTGGTGCAGAATTCTTCTTAACCTTTGTCTCATTAACATTATGCTGTGCTAGAAAGAATATTGTATTTATTTTACAGTTTAATTCTAAAGGAAGTCAGGAAAAGTTTCCTGGAGAAGCACAGACACTCCTTCATTTTAAAAACCCGTAAGAACTGTACATTGTTGCTCGTTGGAACAAGTACTTTCTATAGATCAAAGTGTTGTCTATTTTTATGACTACTTTCATTGTGATGCACACAGAAGATACGCTGATCTAGAAAGCAGATAAAATATTTCAGCCATTACAAAGTAGCAACCTCAATTCATTACTTTTGAAATAAATGCAGCTCTTTTATCAGATCACAGCACAAGGCAGTAGTAACATAAGATGTTCATTAGTAGTCAAAATTCTGCAATTAACTTATTCCAAACTAGTTTTCCTTGTACTCAGTTTTCCTGAGGAGCATTTACTGAAACTTGTAAGGTCACAAAAAATGTTCTTTTGAAACATGTTTCTGGCAAAGTGTTTTAATTACACTTTCTGGCCAATTCTATACTTTTGTAGGCTTCTCTCGTATTTTACTTCACAGATATGTATGTGAAGAAATCCTCATTTAGGTTTCTATTGTAATGAAGTCAGTGGTCCCAAACATATAGGTTAGGCAGTTCATTAGAAGCTCAACAGCATTTTTGCCCCTTAAAGGCAAATCATGAGTAGCAGCTCTTCTCTCATGCCAGGTTCAAATCCAAGTACTGGGAAGCACCTACTGTCTACAGACACTTCTCTTACAATGGTGAAGCTCCCAGCTCTTGTCCTGTAACAGCTCTGCTCTGTACTATTTGAAGTATGCCTCCACACTCCCATTAGTACCCATCTTCGAGGCAGGCAACCTGTACTGGATGTAAACTGAGGCATGAAGTAGTTATCCTTCTGAGGTGGTAAACCATATCCTGAAATTCCAGAAGTTTAACAATATTAGTGTTCTCTTTGGATGAAGATTTACAAATTTGCTACCCCTTGCATCTGGAATAGAGATGCAGTTGTCCTATCTTCTCTAAAAAGTGCACAAAAACTGTAAACAAGAGCCTAAATATCAGGACACGTGGCAGACAAGGTGGGATTCAAGAGACCTACTCCTGCCTACTTATATCTATCTTCTCGCCCTTTAATACCTGGTCAATATGAAGGAAACAAGCCCCAGACATACGTGAGGTCTAAACATCGTCTGCAGCACGGGACAACTCAGGCTTCTAATTCTAGCAGTCTGACTGACTGTCCCTTCATCAGGGCAGCATTTTCTTTACAAAACAACATTTAAATTGAAAAATTACCATTCATTGATCCCCAAATAATTGATTGTAAACATTTTAGGCTCTACAATTAATGTTTGGACTCTTGGAGGTCTTCAAGCGGCCTCAGTGCTCCCAGACTCACAGGTATAGAAGCAGCAAGCTGGCACAGCTTGAGGCCACAGATCAAAGTCATAGGTCTCACAGCAGTCTCACAGGGCAGACCAGAGATAGACCAGGAGTATGCAGGATGGTTATCTGAAGAGCCATATGCACAAGAAGGGGAGCCTGGTGTTTTTAAGCCGCGGGCTATTTTCAGAGAGGACAACCACAGTCTCAGCAGCCTTAGCAGTAGCTGAGTAGAACTGAGACCTTTGTCCCTTACAGAGAAGTTCATTGCTATGAAGGTTTTCAGTGGCCCTGCTTCTTTGACTGGGATATGTCTCTGATTTTTTGTACCTTTTGAGTAACTACTACTTGGTTTAAAACCAAGTCTCACTCCAAGGCAGAATTATACTGAAGTATCCCAAGAGGTCAAGGAACTCATTCACTGGATGACAGTTACCAAAGCCTGTGTGCGTGGCTGCTCTTTTACCATTTCTAGGCAGGCTCCCTTGCCTTCGTAAAGATCACTGCAGCTTCTGCTTAATGTAGTGACCTTTACAGAAACAATGGTGGAATTGCATAAGGGCACAGAGACATTTTTGCTTTTAACCATTTTGGGAGAGTCTTGTAGTAGACAAACTCACCGATCTGGAAATTAAAGAGTAAGATGATGCAAAGTAATATTAGCATATTACAATATATTATATAATATATAAAATACATAATATATATTATATACTATGTAATATTAGCATTCTGTGTCCTCAGAACTGTGTTAATACGCTAAGTAACATTTTTGCCAGCTCATGGTGGGCTAGGGAAGACTTTATCCTCACTATGAGAAGAGGAATATAGAGTCACAAACAGAGCTGTAGGGAACTTTTCCACAGGAAGTCTGTGATAAAAAACATGACTGGATGTTCTGGTTGCCCTGAGGTTTTATTCTCAGTGAACTACTAGTCTGCAGCTTTACATTTGAAATAGCTTTGTGTAGTGTTCCACTATGAGGTCATTTAATGACATCGGTCAGGATTTGTGAGAGGCTCTGTATAAACACAGCAGCATCAGGCCTGCAACTCAAACATCTCTCTCAGACCTATGAAATTTTCTTTTTGCTGATTTTCTTTTTTCTCATTCACCACGTAATTGTTTTCCATGCTATTTCATGCAGGAGACCAGGAAGAAACAAGCCACAATTTTAAGACAGTCAGTTATTCTTTATATATCTCATAATAACTGTACACAGACTGAGAATCTATTGCACTCCTTCAGTGCCAACATAATTTATCATTCCCTTAATTGGGTTAAGAATTAACTGACTTTCAGTTCATAACATCTCTATTAAATTTACCAGTGTATGAAGATGGAAATGTTACTAAGACCTAGATGGACTGCCAGGTCCTGACATTTTGAGTCTTTGCTGTGGTATGAACAGCAGTAATACAACCACAGAGTCAGCCTGTTGGTATTCCAGTTTACTGAAGTAAAAATGTGAGTCAGACTTCCTTCAGTCAACAGTGCCCTTGGTCATCCACAGGGTTTTTGCCCTGACAAGAGTGAGAGGTTGCTTTGTTACCTGACTTTCTGCTGGGAAAGGATATCACCTTATGAACCAAAAGCCCATCGGAGAATGCCCTCCTTGGTTGCCCCAGCCCTGGCTCTGATCAGATCCCAGGCGCTGCAGCACTGGTCTTGTTTTTATGCCCTGAAAGGCAGGGGGTTGATGTAATTCATGCTACAACCACTTCCGCTCCTGGGTGAGGTTTAACTGTCTTTGCCTGGTTCTACAGATTATGTTGACAGAACCAAAGCTTAAATATAGTTGTGCCTCAGTATGGCTGTTCACACATGCAAGGAAGGTGATGAAAAATAAATGAAAAGTGCATTATAGTTATTTTACTTTGTAATATATTTAAAAGCTGTCTCCCACTGCTGTTCCCATTTTCCAAATTTGACTGGAAGCTGGGACCTAATTCTCCACTGCTTTGCATTTCACAAGGAAAAAAAAAAGCTACTATCATGATAAGGTGGGATTCTGCAACTCCCAGTTTTTAAGCATGCAAATACAAGGGCATCATGAGAATCAGACCTAGACACCGAGATTTTTAACTGAAGTCAAATGAGCTCTTGTGATTTACCCAAACTGATTACCTAGATTTGGTTCTTACTAGACGTTTAATGTGCTTCATGTTTGAACTTCCCAAAGAAATCTGGCAGTAACTGACTGACAAGCCCAGAGCTGTGTAGCAAAGCAGCTTGCACATTCTGTTTGAAATCATGTTTAGTTAAGAAAAGCAAATTCTTCATTCATATGGGCTATCCTAAAGAGGTATAGAAAAGCTAATACAAAGAAAATCATGGATAGCTCTTGCCACATAACCATTCAACTGTCACTTGAAGATGGAATCATGTCTAATTATCTCTACAGTGACTAATGATTAGTGTTAAATATTTTCATTTCAGCCTTCTAGATCATTTTGATGGGTTTTGTCAATTGTGACAATGGACTGTGACAATTGGCAATTGACTGTGTCAATTGTTAATATTAACCAGCTATTTGTTCCAAGATACCAGATACCAATGAAGTTAAGTGTTTCCCATTCATAAATACTTTCTTTTCCTTGCTGGTGCTCACAGATTCAACTAAAACAAAGCTTAACCATAGCATCATATGTAATGCTTCAGGAAAGTAATTTCATTGTCTGCATATAAGATCAATAATTTCTCAGATAAGCAGTAGGGCTTAATTTTAACATCACATATACTTGTATTCTGTGTTGCTTTTTTTGATTCATATCCCATTTACCTGCCAATGGCAGGGGGGTTTGAACTGGATGATCTTTAAGGTCCCTTCCAACCCAAACCAGTTTGTGATGGGTTTTTGTTTCTCTGGCTGGGGAAGGAGTGCTTTGGAGGACTTCCCAGTCCTCAGACTATAGCAAGGATATTCACAACTCTAGGCTATTTTAGGAAATAAAATGAACAAGCAAATCAAGGTTTGTTATGCCGCAAGAGGTAGTATGAAGCAGATTTCAGAATGCCCTGATTCTAGTATAATTAAAGAGGCATTAGGTGAACCTCAGCAGGACAATGAAATTGGTAAAAACAAAAGAGAGGAGACTCTCGAACAAATGAATATGTTGATAAATGCTATAAAATGTTTGAGATACAATCAGCTTCCTGGTTGTAAGAACAGTTCACTCTTTGGTGACAGAAGGTTTGCCGATCATCAGCTTGTCACAAAGATGCTATTTTTAAGCTTAAACCAAACATGGATTTTTTTAAATCCAGAGTCTTATAGACCTCCTCCTTCAATGTAAATGAGAGAGTCTAAATGCTGCAATTGAGAATTGCACATAACAATACTTACATGGGTGAAACAGCACCTCAAAGTCTTTATGAAAGAAAGAAGCTCTTTGATTAGTATAAAAGAGGATTTCTCCATATGGAATGTCACACATAGATGATGAAGAAGAAAACATTAACTGTTTAGCTATCAGTGCTAGGTGCTTTATGTTTTGCAGAAATTATCTGGGGAGACATTTTCAAATGAGGATCAAAATTAACTACAAAAATCTTATCCTGGAGGGGAAAAAAGCTGAAAAACTAAATAAATCATTGCACAGGAGAAAAAAGTGAAAATGACCCTTATTATCTCCATGGTTTGATTTAGTTACCCCACCTATTATCATTAAAACTCAGAGATACGGAATAAAATTATGAGATAAGCACAATAAGCACAGAAATCATTCTTAAAAGGTTGTAAGTAATAGTTGAGCAAAAACCCCCTCATCAGATGTATATTACAGTGCTCTAATGTTGGGTCCATGAAACACTTAATAACAGATTGAACACTTGCTGAATGTAGTCAATAATAAAACAAAATACTTTAGCAGCAGTTCACTGTTTATAGTCAAGAATAACTTAAATGAAATACTAAGGCATTCATTAGAACCCTGTGCAGAAGCTCAAGTGGGTGGAATTACCTACTAAAATCCAGAGACTTTAAAATGAACTTCTTGTCCCTCTGTGGTCAAAGCAAACAAACTGAGCCAAAAAGGGAAAGAAATAGGTTCAGAAATATTCCAATGGCAAAGAATAAAACACAATAACCTAAAGCACATAAAAGCAGGGAGGAAAGGATGGAAAACCCACTGGCAGCAGATTTCAAATAATACATTAGGGTCCTGAGTATCAGATCTCTGTGGGATGAGGCATTAAGAGGCAGTTATGACTGGATCGTAAAATAGCAAACTGATTCTCGTTATAGCAATTACAAGGCTTTTCCTACAAAATTCTGGCACCCATGAAATATCACCTGGTAATTAAAACTGTATTTACTAATTGGTTACAGAAGAGACAAGCTATTGAGTAAATATATATATAAAAATACTTTTATATATTGATTGAAAAAATGTATTAAACAGATGGTTTCTTATCAGGATGGAAGGGAAAGGCAAGGGAAAGAGAAAGGGGGGCATTCAGTATAAATGTATACTGTTTGCTTACATTATTTATAACATTTCCAGACAAGAAACAAACCAGGCTAGCTTCATTAGAAAGTATAATGCAAGGGCTGAAGCTTCCATGATCAAGATTATGTCTAGAACATATGATTCATAGCTGGTTTTAAAAGACAAACTGCATAAAAACTATTAAGTTATTTAGTCTAGACTGTAAATATGAAATAACAGCAAAAGACTGAGATGAGATCATGCAGATGATAAATACTTGCTTCCAAACTAACCGTCACACAGGATTCAGCACTATGTAGTTTACAGAATGTGTCTCCATCGTTATTTCACAAAATACATAATATTGCCCCAGAGGTCTATATGAAAGGCAAACCAGTCTGGTTTTCCTTCTTACATACAGTATGGGAATACTAGCTGGTAAAAATATTTTGAAAATCCGTCTTGGAAGCAATATAAAATTACTCGAGACAGAACTTGAACAGGACTTATAGACATGTGTATTGGGATTCAGCCCATTCAGGAGATTTAAGATGGGCATGATGAAGCTACTCTTTTTGTTGCTCTTTGTAGGAAAAAAACAAAAAAGTAATCTTAAAGCCATGGACCCAGGCAACAGCTCCTACTATATATTGCTGGAAAAAATATTAGGACAGCATCTAATAGAGGAAGACTTGACATATTCTGTGAGAACAGTGCCAAGCAAACTCTCCAAAATGGACAAAAATGGTAGTATAACTTGCAAGGAAAAGACAACACAGCAGAAACACTAAACTTACAGAAAAGCTTTGATAGAGATTGTATCAAGCAAAAAGAAGCAAAGAACATTCCAAGGGAGAAATAACTGGATTGGGTAGCACTTCTTTAATCATCTATACTGCCTCCCTTCCAAAGCATTTTCGCCGCATCCATACTAGCAAATGGTCAGTTCCATAATAAAGGTCTCAGCTTAAAGAAGAGGTTAAATACTCATACCAAGTTATGGTAGTATTCATATAATTTGAAACAGAGGACAGCTATATTCAATACACAATGGTGTATTCTTAATCATGTAGAAAGTTGTCTTAATTCTTGTCATGGTAACTACAACAGAAATGTTTTATTGCAAATTACTAAAAAGATATACTTTTATTTTGAAAACATTTTCTCTTAATTTCTCAACTAAAGCATTTTTTACTTGGTGTCTTTGTTTCTTTTTCCTGCTCAAGTGCTTCAATTTGCAGTTAAAATGCAAAGAGATGTGAAGAAAAATGAGCTTAGTGGGGCTGATCAAAACCAACTTCCTTCATTACCCTGGCTACTCAGATTAATTTAGGACTGTGTTATCACATGGGTGAAACTGTTCAGAGGAACAACATCCTTGTTTATTCTGAGGTTGCAGGTGTAAATTGCAGTTGTATATATGCTTTCAAAGTAGCTACTACAAGTCAAGTCGTAGAATCATAGAATGGTTTTGGTTGGAAAGAACCTTAAGATCACGCAGTTCCAACTTCCTGCCATGGGCAGGGATGTCTCACACTAAACCATGTAATCCAAGGCTGTGTCCAACCTGGCCTTGAACACCACCAGCGATGGAGCATTTACCAGTTCTTTGGGCAAACTGTGCCAGTGCCTCAGCACCTCACAGTAAAAAACTTCTTCCTTATATCTAACCTAAATCTCACTGTTGAAGTTTAAACCCATTGCCTCTTGTCTTATCGCTACAGTCCCTGATGAAGAGTCCCTCCCCAGCATCCCTATAGGCCCCCTTCAGATACTGGAAGGCTGCTCTGAGGTCTCCACGCAGCCTTCTCTTCTCAGGCTGAACAGCCCCAGGCTTTCTCAGTCTATCTTCATACGGGAGGTGCTTCAGTCCCCTGATCATCCCTGTGGCCCTCCTCTGGACTTTTTCCAACTGGCTTCATGTCCTTCTTATGTTGAGGACACCAGAACTACATACAGTACTACAAGTCAGTATAAGTTCTGTAATTATTTAAGAAATTGAGATGTTAGATGACAAAAAAGAATCAAACATAGTCCAGGCCAAAAAGCTAGAGACATGCCAGGAGAAAAAGGCCTCTATTTGAAAGCACATTTTACAAAAACTTCTGCTAACTTCTATTGAAATTCTCACTTCAGAGTTGACCTTCCCCAGCAGTGATTTTGCCTTGTTTGAGTCAAGAGAGGCAGAAGTCCAGACCTGGGTTGGAATGAAAGCAAAGATGAGTAGAAGCCCGTTGTACCACATTCAGCCTCTCTACCTGTGAATTTGCTTCCCCGAAGCATGAAGGGGTATTAAAACAGGTGAGGCACTTCTGATCTGCAGCTCTGGTCCATGCAGGCTGAAGGCTGTGCTACTAGCATGGCTGCAAAATATTGTCACCAGTGAAACAAGGAATTGGTATCCTTTGCACATTTGGAGTTTAGTTTTCTATACAGGAATGAACTGCACTGGAAATAGCAATCCCACACAGTATCGATATAACCTTCCAAATGCCTCCTGCTTTTACAGTCTACAAATCTAGCTTCAAAAATGGCTTTTAAATGTCTCTTTTCACACTGAAAGAAACTGAGAAGAAGAAAAAAATAGCAGTAGAGTGTGGGATAGCCAACAAAATATTTATCGATTTCACACAGTCTTGAGGTATTTTGTTTCAAAGCATTGCTGAAGGAGCAGTATTAATGGTAAGGCAAAAAATGCAATTCTGGCCAATAAACAGTTCAGAATTAAACTGGAAACAGTTTATATTATATTTTTTGCTGTTTCTTTCTGCTCAGAGAAGGCCAAATGACCTTGACATTAAGACTCCAAACCATATTTGTGAGGTCAGGCTTCCTTTCCCAGCCTCTGCTGAAGAACTGCTGTATCATCTTCAGCAAGTCACTTTCCCTCTTTGTGGCCGCAATTTCCATCTGTACACAAGGGGTAATATGACAGTCATACACAGCTTCATACAATTTATTACTTTTTAAATTGTAAACCAGAGACTGAGTCTTGCTGCTTATTCATGTAGGCACAAAACCAGTCCTATTTTTGTCTTGCTGCTACTCTGCTTGTGCCTCCGTATTTGTGCTTCGAGCCTGAACTCCAAGTGCCAATATACTGGGATGAAAGCTAATCTCTCAGCATTGCCAGCCTGTCTAGAACTAGATGATACCTAGAATCGTATTAAAAACTCTGTTCCTCATTCCTTCTCTCCCTTTCACACACTTGCACAGTAAGCCACCTGTCCACACTAGTCTGACAGCCAAAGGAAGTTCCAAAAAAGCTTCCAAATGCTTCTGGGATTATCTGAACCATATCTTGTGAAAGCTTGATTTCAATAGTTTTATTGCAAGCACAAGGATTGATGAGTGCATAAACTGCCAAGTTGCCTGCTACACAGCCTATCAGAAATAAAAAAGGAATCAAAAAGGTTTACGAGATCACCAACCTGCAAGCACAGCGCATTCCCACCTCAACACAGAACTGATCTGTGCCAAGCCAGGAGACGTTCTCTGACATCATGGAAATTGCATGTCTCCCACACGAGGGATCTGAACATGTGAAAGGGCTGAGGGAAAATGCTGCAAACAGCAAATCTGTGTCTTCACATGTTATATTGCATGGTATAACACTGCAAACTATGCTTTGGAGAACAGCCCTGCACTACCAGCTGGAGTGTGCCAGCATCTTTCATGCCCAGCTGTACTATTTTAATGATCAGTGAAGGAATCTAATGCTATTATCATTCTTCCACTGTGTCATCCTCAACTCTTGGACTAAAGCTCATCCATTGGCATTGTTCAAAAAGGTACCAGTAATCCTGTTCTACACATGTTCTTGATACACAGAGCTAAACCAAATGCATACACATTTTAGAAATATCTAGACTAATCCCTAATATAATTAATTCAGCACAAACCTCCCAGCTACACTCCCACGCAAGTTAACTGTAGAAGACCTTTTCACAGGATTGCTTCGAGACAATTGTTTGACAAGAGGCTGTATATAGGACTGCTATAGACCTAATATTAAGGTGACTAATATGAGGGGAAAGAAATCCCTTCTATCCAATAAGCAGTCAAAAATGAAACAGAAAACCATTTCTATTCTTTTTCCTGCAGCTCTTTTCTGTTCAGAAAAGTCTGACTGACCTTGACAGCAAGGCTCCAGACCATACTTGTGAGATCAGGTTTCCATTCCCAGCCTTTGCTGAGGAATTGTAAGACTTAAGAAGCCTCTGCTGTTGCACAAAGATTGAATTTCATTAACATGAAACAAACAACCCATGGTTCAGAATGCTGTAAAGTAGATCAAAAGGTTAATTCTTCCTTTGATGGAACAAGAAAGAGCTTTTAATACTTCAGCATACCCACAATGCTGACAGTAATACGTGATTGTCAGTTTGTCAGTCACAGACTGAAAGGTGATAGCAGTAGAGAGCTGGGCCTGAGTCCTGCTGGGTGACAAACATGGGACGAAGCAGTTTTGCTGACAAACAGCAGAATACATAAAACACATGAAGATTTCCTTGACAGACCACAACACTCCCAAACAGAAATAATAGCTCTCTGAAAGAAGCTTTGTCCTGAGGAAAACAGCCCCAGTGGGTTTGGGTTCACTAGGCTGGTGCTCCATTGGCGTCTACAAGATTTCATCCCATGCAAAGCCAACAAAACCTGATTACAGACCTCCTTTTTCCTTTCATCTTTTTTATTCTTTTTTTTTTTTTGGGGGGGGGGGAGGAGGAGAGGGGGAATTAAAAGTTTCCAGACTTTTTTCTAAGACCTGCCTATTAGTTCTAGAGGATTCCCCACAGTGCTTTTGTCCAAGTTGCAGAAACACTTTCTGAAGGCTGTAAATCCTTTAGCTCATCACTTGCTTGAGCACAAGCTAACATAACACTCTCCTACTGGAATAAAGGCTGGGCAGGATATTGTTCCCTCTTTGGATAATTTTCTACAAACATACTGGGGGGTTGGGGTTCTTTTCATGGAGAACTGGGACTTTCAGAACTGCCAGACTAAGAGCATTCCTGCTTCTTTCTCCTTAGAGATGAAAATATTAAGCATTTCAGTGTTCCCAAAGTGAAATCTGAGAAAAACATGAAGCTGAAGCAGAGTATTTTGCTTTGTCTCAGCACAATACCAGACCACAAGTCCCCAGGCTAGCAGATGCTTCATTCCCACATTCTCCCCTGGAGGCTGAGCTCTCCATCAGCATACACCTTCTTTGAGATATGATGACCTCCCTTCTCACCCTTTTCTACAGTGCAGGTACCATCAGGTTTGACAGACAAATCCATGGACCAAAAATAACTTTCTAAATCCATTTTATTGCTTGAACAAATGCTCAGCCATTTGCTTTTTTCCCCTCAGTGAAAGCTGCCTGCAGAAAGAAACTCTTAGCAAATCAGTTTGGCTGAAAAATTCTTTCTCCATCAGGTGTTTCATTTAGACTTCCTGTCGGAGTCCTAGGTTTATTTGGTTATTTCAAGCAAAACAAATTTTGCCATTTCTAGCTGATGTTAAGTAAAACCTATCTAGCTATGGACCTTAACTGCTAAGCTTTCAAAACAGCTGGGGGACAGGACAGGACAGAGGAATTCTGCTTTATGAATACAGTCAAGCTATTGGCACACAGAATATTTAGACTTCACATACTAGTTTGGAAACCAATATGAAAGCTTCCATTGGGGTTATTGAAAACAGTGCTTTTATACTTAATGTGTGGTGCATGTGACTGCTCCTGCTTGGTTATACTCTAAGGATCCTTCACTTCAGCATGTATGTGATGCCACTTACTGGGAACTGTCGTTCTTGCAAACTGCACTTCATAAACACAGTGGATCTTGCCATCTGCTTTATTTTTATTAAAAGCACTAATTCTTGCAAAGTAAAATATTAGTGTAGGTGCTGTCTGCCAGTCTGTGAAAAGGTAGAGAAGAGGGAAGTTCTCAGACAACAGCTTCCCACACCGTCATCTTTTTTGAGTCTTTAAATGGCTGGTACTATCATGCAAAGAGTGATTGTATCTGCATTCATCTTCATGTACGTATGAATGATCTCCACCTGTAAAGTGAAATCAAGATTTACGCGTTCATTTGAACTCCCTGATAGCAATGTAACAGATACACTGTTTCTGAGCATACTGTTCTCTTCAGGATACTATTCCCCTTCACTGCAGAATCTAGATTGTAGGAGAACTAGCGAACATTTTGAGTTTTAGCATAACTTAGTCGGATACCTTCATCTCAGCTCTCAGTCCAGATACAAAGAAAGAAAAAAAAATAGGAATTATCTCACTGAAGAAATGATATACAAAGAAAGAATACACCGGCTTCTATTAGAGAGAAAGCTCTGAAGAAGAGGTCTGTGGGTTTGTTTCATTGGTAGCAGATGTCAGTTTTTATTAAACCTGATGGTTTTAAAGCATATAAACCAACGAGCTATAGCCTGTCAGAATCAGTTTTTAAACAATCACTTCCACCCACTAGGCCCTTTAAGTGCTGTAATAGGAAAATACCGTTTAGGAAATAACCTGATTCTAGTTGATGATACATTTATAGCCAAGTGCAGGCAATGAGTCTCTGCCATTTTAGCCGAACTATTGACTCTGCAGGTGCTGTTCTGCACAAAATAGGAACTGGTTCTGAAATTAAAGGCTCTGGCTGAGTGCATCAGCTTTCACTTTGGCAGGGGAATCAAAGGCAGATAATGCCTTTTCTAGCTTTTAACCCTGGAGTGGGCAGGGGTCAGCTCCTGTTCAAAAAGCTTCAGGGCATTCCATCCACAGATTCCTTTCAAATCATTTTTCTAACCTTAGACTGCTAGACTGCAGTTTGTCCTAGCTCCCCCCACTCCTATCTTCAATGTATTCCTCAAGCCAAAGGCAGAAATCAGAAATTAAGTCTATTGTGCTTATTCAAGCAATGATGGCGCAGGAACCACAGCTGGCTGGTGTGAAGCTGGTGTAGAAAGCACTTCCATGTCACTGCTCTTGTTCAAAGGGATTTTGCTAGGGACTGAAAATCTGGTCCTTCATTTTCAGGTTGTCCTGGGTTCAGCAGCAGCAGTCATTTTTCTCCTTCTTGGTAGCTGGTGCAACTGCTGTGTTTTTGATTTTGGGCCTGGGAAGCAGCACTGATAACACCAGTGTTTTCAGTTACTGCTGGGTAAGTGTTTTGGTCTGACCAAGGACTTTCTGAGCCTTTTGCTCTGCCAGGGAGAAAGGGGAGCTGGGAGGAAGCAGAGACAGGACACCTGACCCAAACTGACCAAAGAGGTTATTCCATACCATAGCACGTCATGTCCAGGATGTAAAACAGGAGAGCAGAGACCTGGAAGGATGGGGATTCGCTGCTGGAGGGGTGCACTGGCTGGGTCAGGCTTGGTGAGCAGTTGTATTCTCTTTCTTTGTACTTCTCCTGTCATTATTATTATTGGTGGTAGCAGCAGTGATTTGTGTTATACCTTAGTTACTAAACTGTTCTTATCTCAACCTATGGAGTTGCATTCTTTTGATTCTCTTCCCCATCCCCCCGGGGCTGGGGGAAGGAAGAGGGAAGGAAGAGGGGAAGCGAGTGAGCGAAACTTCGTGAGGGCGCTTAAACTACGACACAGGTGTAATTCACATTTGAAATACAGTATTTCCCATTGAAAGATTTCTTACCTAGATCAACCTTCACATTGCTGTGATCAAACAAACAGGGATCAGAAGAAGATGCTTCTTACCATAAGAAGGGCTCAGGTCAAGCACAGTATCTGATCATGCTCCAGACTGTGCTGGGCATCTTACAGTACTGACCCTGTGTACCAGAGGTTTCAGCTGTACACCGCATCAGGTATAGCAAAGACGCAGGAATCAGTGGGGATGAAATAAGACAGGAAACAACAAGAATACAACAGCAACATATCAGACGGGATGTGGGCAGGCTCGTTGTTTCTAATGAACCATAAGAGAGCTCTTGTTGCCTCCTGTTTGTGGCAGATTCTGTTCTCATGAAAGATTTGAGCACGACAAGCAACAACAGGAAGGTGTTCTTGCCACAATGATACAGCTAACCCACTGACTAATGTTTAGCACAGAGATATGTCCAAGTTTAAAATTAACTATGCTGGTTACTGCATGCAATATTGATCTCACAGAATGGTCAGAATGGGAGAGAAACTCAGCTAAGGAGCTGAAGAAAATGAGCTTATACTAGGCTCTGTGCTGCACTGGAGCAACAGCAAAATGAGGTGGTCTAAACCTTGTTAGGATGCACTTATGAACATGCCACTAGTTTGAGGGCAGTGTAGATGTATCCTGGCTGAGGTACAGAAAGACTTCACTTCTTCCCTCTCACACAATCAGATGCATATGTGATTTTAGAAATTTCCATCTTCCTTCCACATGTGGCTCCTCCTGGGTCACTCCACACCACTTATCCCACAAGGCAGAGCTCTGGCCCAAGTACCCACGTATGCCTGGAAAATTAGGTTTTCCTCATACGTTTGCAGAGAGGTACCTCTGAGACTGGGGAACCTCGCAGGCTGTTTTTACCTTAGCAGATTTGATTAGGCAGGGCACGGAGCTATTCCACTTCCAGTTCCAAGGTTAGTACAGTCATTGTAATGAACCCTGGAAGTGTTCCAGGCCAGGCTGGATAGGACTTTGAGCAACCTTCTCTAGTGGAAGGTGACCCTGCACATGGCAGGGGGGTGGAACTGGATGAGCTTTAAGGTCCCTTCCAACCCAAATCATTCTGTGATTCTACAAACTGGGGACCTCTGCACCACAGTCTTTTGAGTATGTACATATCCTTAGAAGCTTATTAAATAGGACCTCACACAGTATATGGGGTACTAGTATCCCTGGTGGGCTGTATATTTGTTCAAAGAGATTCATCTTTGAGCCCCCAATGTCCTTGAGTTGTCTATGCCAGCGTAGCAAGTTATTTCTTCAGCCCTAAGTCTGCCCAAATGGCAATTATTCAATTAATGTCATCATTAATCTGAATTGATTGTGAGGAAAAGAATATTTTAGCCAATAACAACAAAATCTAGGTAGCTAGTGGTGGTGGTGAAATCTATGCGAAAGGCTTCTATATAAATGTAGCAAGATTTCCATGCAGCAGGCTTCTCAAAATATGAATATAGGTTGTTTAATGTTAGTTTCTGACTTGAAAAATACTGACCTCCGATTGAAAACTCAGAGGCGGAATCAAAACCAAGAGTGCAGTATTCATATCTGATGAAGTATTCATGTCTGGACATTTCATCCTGGCTACCGTATAGAAGTATTCTCTAGACTCCCAAGCAATAGGACTACAGGCTTTTCACTGATTAACCCTGAAGGGGTTTGAAGGACACTGTCAAATAGTCATAAAATTTACAATACCTATTAATTAACATCCCGCCTATATGTCTGCCACAGAAGGGATTATTTTCTTCATTCCTTTTTCTGGAGTTTGACTCATCCAGTTTTAAAATGGATGAGGAGAACGCATTTTATTGCAAAGGAGCTCTAATTAATGTTAATTTACAGATCTGGAGAGTTACTTCCAATTCTGAGCTGCATCTACAGTATTGCAGCCATGAACTCAAGTCCAGCAAAAGACATTTGATCTCATGAGTTGCTGTGCCTCTCTCCATGATATTCCCCTGCTTTTCTCATTGTCCTTCTTCCTTTCCGATACCATCTATAGGAAAACAGAATCTGTTTAGCACTTTGTCTGCTCCTGCTGCATAATCCTTTGCAACGCACTGCTGGCAGTTACAAAGATAGTTATGTGACCAGGAAGGCTCTGGCAGGGGGTACTGCCCAATGGCAGGAATGAATGAACTTGAAAATAATAGTTTATTTCCATACAGAGTCCTTGTGGAAAGACAGAGGATGCTGAGAAATCCACAGGAGGGGAATTCCTTCCAATAAAACATCAGAATTTGCAGGCAGTATCCCAAATCTGTCTACCCAGCATTGTCACAGCACTTTGACCAAGCCATTTAACTTTGCTGTATCTCAGGCTTCTTGGCTGCAAAAGAGGGACAAAGTACTCCTGACAAGGGTGGTCTGTTTCTGTGTCAAGACAGGGCTTATAAACTGAGCCCTGCTAAAGGATTTTCAGACTCCCAGAACTAGGCTTAAACGTTATTAAATACAGAAGACAGCTGAGTTTTCTCAGCACACAATGTGCTTTCAGCGTGGCTCAGTGTTTTCTTAAAGAGTCTTTGTATGGTAATGTGACATTTTACAGCCTATGTGTAGGCAATTATCATTGAAAGAAAATGACCACTTTTTTTTTTGTGAGAAGAGGCTTTGATTAAAACACATTTCTGGGGGGGAAGATATGCAAGGATGGAACGTGGATACAAAGCTGATTCAAGAGCTGGAGCTGCTATTAAGGCACTAAAATGAAGTTGCTTGAGGAAGCCTTAGAGAAATTCAGACAGCATCAGACTCTGACACCAACTGGAGCCAGTGTAGTCTGTTGTGTCTGTAAAGTATTCAGTATCTCCTAGAAGGTCTTCCATAACTAGACAGCTGCACTCCCACATGATTCTAAGTGGATGACTGGAAAGAATAATTAAAAGGCTTGTTGTTGCTGCTTAGCATCTCAAAATTGTTTGGACTACTGTGTATACACGACATGCAGCATTAAACATTAATAATATCTGGTTACATTGGTTTGAGTGCAAATCTACTACTAATTCTTGTTGTCCTCAGAAAGAAGCTGTTATTCCTTGCTCCTGCAACAATGAAGTCAGTGGAGTTTTTACCACAACTGTACTGGGAGCAGGAACAGGTCTTAATAGAGGCTTTGAAGCTGCAGTGCAAAACAGGCATATCATCTCCATCCGCACAGCACCTCTGCTGTGTGGGAGCAGAAACACTTCTTTTGCTTTAATTCACAACCAGCACCAAAAAGTTGTCATGCACAAAGCATTTCCATGCACTCTGTGCATTATGTCAGTGCCTACTCTGGATACAGGTAATCAGTTGCATTCCCACATCATTTGGTCCCTGACCAAACATGACTTCAGGATGCTTGGCAATCTCCAAGCCAGGAACATACAGCCTGTATTCACAACTATTCCTACCAAACCCATTTGCTTTTCCACCTACATTCTTTAGGCTATAATTTGACATTCATCTACCAAAGAATAAATTTAGGTCCCTTCAAATACTTCCTTTCACGACTCCTTCCTTCCATACTCTCTCTCACACTTAACAGTCATGCATTTATGAGTTTATGGTTGAGAGTGTTTGCCACAGGGATATAAGGAGGCAGGAAGACAGGTTGGGCAGCAAACTGAAAAAGCACAAATGGGAATGTCTTCAGGATGCAACATTCCAGTGTCTGTGCTGGATATCAGTGCTTTTGAAGTAATGTTTTCTCCATTTGTTTCTCTTAGTGTAAAGTCCAGGAGATTTGAAAAATAACAGTGGCTTCACTTGAATGTACTAAAAATGACAACAAGCTTCTGTGGTTTAGGCTAGGACCATGTGAACATGAACTGTAACCAGGCATTTGTAAATTAAAGGGCAGTAAGAGAAAACACACCCAGAAGTGACTTTTTTAAAGGAGTTATTCTTCATTCACAATACAAATGCAGCCAGCTTCTGGGCAGCTTATAGAATCATAGAAGAGTCTGAAGGGACCATCAAAGGCCATCTAGTTCAACCCCCCTGCAATGAGCAGGGACGATCTTCAACTAGATCAGGATGCCCAGAACCACATCCAGCCTGAATGTCTCCAGGGATGATGCATCCACCATCTTTCTAGGCAACATGTTGCAGTGTTTTACCACTCTCATTGTAAAGATTTTCTTCCTCACATCCAGTCAGAATATTCCCTCTTTTAGTTTAAAACCATCACCCCTTGTCCTATCAGAACAAGTCCAGCTAAGGAGTCTCTTACCATCTTTCTTATAGGCCCTTATAAGAACTGAAATGCTGCAATAAGGTCTCCCAAGAATCTTCTCCCAGCTGAACAACCCCAACTCTTTCAGCCTTAAGGCTTCATTCACGAGCCTCTGCTTAGAAGTGATAACTCGAGTCAAGTACAGTGACTCGTCAATTCCTTCTCCTCCCACCTTGTATTTTCTCTGGATTTTGTGTTTCTTAGCCCTGAAAATGAATCATGAGCCAAGGAACAACCAGTACCACACTTCCTCTGTCAAGAAGGTAAGCTACCCAGCTTTGTTATGGAATCATTTTCTTCTTCCTGTGCATCTGAAGAGCTAACCAGGTTGTCAGAATAAGAACTCCAGTGGGGAGCAGTAGGTTGCTTACACAATTTCCCATTACTTGCAAGTCTATCAGCAGTGAAGTGTTTATTCTACTGGAAAGCAAATTGGGTCTGATGATGCTTAAGCCTTCCAGCTGAATCACCTCTAACATAAGAAATCTTTTCCCACAACAGCTCTGGGGTTTTGGCCTGGTTTTCAAAGGAAATGAGTCAAAGTCTTCATACCCATCTCTTCCAAAAACCTGTTACCCAGTTCCAACCAAATTCATCAGAGGGTACAGATTTCTTACGAGTGTTGTGAAACCAGGCATCAGGTAGAGAAATGCAGGAATGCCTGCCCTTACCGGGGGATAGGCAGCAAGTAGCCTCTTTTCAGACATCAAAGGGTCTACATGAGAGTCCTACCCCAAGACAAAAACCTCTGGGAAACCAGGTTTCATTCATTCCACTGCTGCTGGAAACTGTTTTTTAATGTCAGGTGAGAGATAAAAAGTTGTTAATGGTCCGTGTTATTGCAATAACCATGCAATACAGCCTTTCTCAAAACTGATCACAGTTCATTGTAAAACCATTTGTGTTTCTCGTCCCACAAGTCCATTTGAAAGGCTGCCGCAAAATGTCACTGCTCTGATTGTCAGAAGTTTGGAAATTAGAAGGAAGTTCAGTTTTCCTTGGCAAGTTTGTATTATCAGCTCTAAAGCCAACAATAACTCTTTAATTGGAAGACCCCTTCTCTCACATCTGCCTTCCCCATATTTCACTGCAGGTTTCCAGAAACTCTGTCCTCTTGTCCTTGGCTTACTGAGGCTAAACCAAACTCTGTTAATCACCTTTGTATTATAAACTCTCCATTCTCCTCATCATGTTCTGCTTTAATTCTTGTCTCCTGAACATGCTTGTTCGGTAGTCAACAAAGTCATGCCTTGTACCCTACTGCTAATACTCTTAATTAATAATTTTAATAATTTCTTCTTTCACTTGTTTGAGACAGGTTCTAAGATTGCACTTACTTTTTTTATGGTTCTATTACACTGACAACTCATAGATATCCTCCATCTTTCTCCCTATTTATTATTTCCAACACATGAGATTCGAGGATGTCCCAAAATTTCTGGTTCTTAATTCCACACATAATCTTAATACTTTGAAATAAAGTAAAAATTAGCCTGTTCCTCAGACACAGATACTTAAAATCATTTGATTTTTTCTGTACCATATCCTAGTTCATCACCTGATGGCATCTCCCTACTTAAGGCTACCAATAATTTTATCAGCATAATTTTGGGTTTGTGTCAGTATCTTTAAGGAAATTTTAAATCGGATTGATTGCAGAACTGGTCCTTCGGAAGCTCTATCACTAACTTCCCTTTAAGCTGATTCTTCCATCACAATAACTTTCAATCCTAATTTTATTGGATAAATAGTCCAGTTAACCAGTTTCACCCTCTTGCAAATTTTTTGCACCCCTAGAACAGGGTGTCACCCACAGAATACTGGGACTTCAACTCTCATCACCTTTCCTGATGTCCCTGTACACATACTGATAGAGAAGCAAAGCTTTCAGGCTGCATGTACAAAAAGAGAGAAAATTTGTATTGCTTATAAGTTTAAAGCTCAGAATCAATATAGTACTGCTACTGTAGCTCTGATCCTGTGGAGTCTGAGAAAGAATAGACAGCAAACAGAACAGAGGCAATGTAGGCAACTATCCAAAATGAAAAGTGAAAGCGAACATAGGTAAAGGACATGGATAACAAATCGTCTAAATAAAGGCATCATTACTTTCAACGTTCTTCAGTATCATTCAAATTTAAGAGCCCTTTAAATGCCTACTAAGGATTGTTGATTCAGCTTCCTAAAAACAGTAGTAATTTTTGAGTTTGTGTCCTGGGTTCAGCAGTAGCAGTCATTTTTCTCCTTCTTAGTAGCTGGTGCAGTGCTATGGTTTTGTCTTTTAGCCTGGGAACAGTGCTGATAACACCGATGTTTTCAGTTGCTGCTCAGTAATGTTTACTCTGACCAAGGACTTTCTGAGTCTCATGCTCTGCCAGGGAGGAGGGGAAGCCGGGAGGAAGCAGAGACAGAACACCTGACCCAAACTGACCAAAGAGGTATTCCATACCACAGCATGTCATGCCCACTATATAACCTGGGGGCAGTTACCCGGAAGGGTGAGATCACTGCTGGGGTCGGTCTGGGTGTTGGTGGGCGGGTGGTGAGCGGTTGTATTCTCTCCCCTTTTTGTTTTCCTTGTCATTATTATTATTATTGGTGGTAGCAGCAGTGGTTTGTGTTATACCTGAGTTACTGGACTGTTCTTAACTCAACCCATGGGAGTTACATTCTTTCGACTCTCCTCCCCATTCCTCTGGGAGCTGGGGGGAGAAAGGGGGAGGGAGTGAGAGTGTGGCTGTGTGGTTCTGAGTTACCAGCTGGGCTTAAACCATGACAGGTTGTCATGTCTGCCACCCATAAGACGCATTACCTTGCTGAGAAAGAGAATAAATAGTTGCTCTTCTCAAAATTCACAAGATAGGGGAAGACAAAAGGTTGGTCAGACTTCTTTAGATAGCATTATCTTCTAGATAGACATACACAAGTATTCTCCCAAAGTAGGTGTTCTTGGGAATTCACACAAAAGTAAATTCAAGAAGAGGATCTATCATTAATACTTTTGGACAAAACCAGACCACTCAGAGACTGGAATTACAAAGCACTTTTTTCCAACACTAAGCATTCACTAATTTCTCAGATAATGCTCTTAGCCTCCAACCTCTATTTCAAACCACAGAAGCTGACTATTATCTTTCTATGAAATGGAAGCTACACATGCATATAAGAACTACAGGGGGACATTCCAGTAAACTACCATTGGTACAGGCTTTCAATGATCAATTCATTTGGGATCACAATGAAAGCAGTTGGGTTTTTTTTTTCTCTAATAGGAAAACACATTAAAAGATGCCCAGCTCCTCTAGCAAAGATATTTCTTCAAAGAGGAAAGAATTTTTTAGAGTCATTTATGATCACCAGCTTTCTCCAAGCTCATTGGCCTTGTCTTTTTTCCTAAGTAGCGCTTACTTGTGACCACTGTTGAAGACAGGATGTTGACCTATGTGGACTATTGGTCTGAGCAAGTATGGCTGGCTTTTTGTTCTTATATTTACATTATTAGACTCAACATTTCATAGTCAGGCACAGCAGGCTACATCCCAGTGAAGCAGGACCAACATTAATGCTGGAATGCTGTAATGCTACTACGTCAGCAAAAAGCCTCTTTGAGAGGAAACGCAGCAGACTCACAAACAGGGTTTGGTCACGTTGACAGTTATACTGATTGTCTGAGAAATTAATACACTTTCAACTTAAATAAAACCCTCTAACTTATGTTCTGGAGAAAGTCTGATTAATATTTTATGGTTTATTACCATTTTTTTGGTAAATTATTCAAAAGCATAGCTCGGCAAAGCACACAGGAAGTCCGGAGTGTCAGGTCAATTAGTTGTTTAAGCATTATGTAGAACCTCAAGTATTTGTTTCTAATTATAAAGTATAAATGTTACTATTGGGGAATAAGAAATGAGGTGGGTTAGACATGTTCTGGTTTTAAGAATCTGTTTAAATATCTGGGGACTAGTACCCCAAGTGTTAGATTTCTCCTTGTCACTACAGTTCTTGTAGCAGCAGTAGTTCTGAAGCAAAAACCTATGCTGCTGTGTGCTAGCTGGGAGAAATTAAGACATGTAACCAAGGATGTAATTTCTGCATGCCTTTATCATGATTAGATGAGCAAACTGACTAGCTACAGGAGCAACTGCTCTATTAGGGATCATTTAACAGTCTCTCCCAAAATTTGTGAGCAGCTTGTAATTTCAGAGTGAGAAAACAGTCATTTGCTGACGCTTTCCAGCTCCCTGCTATTGTGAGATTGTTCTCTATTGTATGTTTCCAATTGATCCCTCCAGACCACTGAAGCTTTTAAAGTCCTGTATATAATGAACAATGGCTCCATTCGAAGTCTGCTTTCAACACAGCAGAGCTCATTGGAAAAGATACCCAGCCCGAGTATTACTCTTCTTCATTAGAGTCTAGGTTCTCCTTTATGTGTCTACCACTCTGGAAATGGTTCTAGTCTTCTGAGCTGTATATACATATCATTCTGGTATGTAAACACCCTCAACATGCTTAGCTCTTAATTGCTCCATGGGTTTCACTACAACCCTGGGTGTTCCAGGTTAGGGGCATGAAATGTTTCAGGATTTTACAGACAAGAAGATCTGCAGTTGTTCACAGTTTTCCTTAATGACTGTTCCGATAGCCACCTCATTTTTTCTCAGTCCTGGGTTACTTCTTTGACAACATATGAACATCTACCTACATCCCACACTGCAATGAAGATTTAATAAATAACCCCAAAGCAGTAAAAGGAAATAAGAAGGTTCAGATCCTCAGTGTCATCCTTTAAGGCTACAATTAGGCTCCAAACAATTCTTCTAAGTGTTATTTAATGTTTTCCTATGTAACATGTGTCTTTGTCATTGCCTTGTCCTGGAATGAGGCAACTTTGCTTTTCAAGCTGGAAATCTGCTAATTTGAATCTGAAAATTCTGGAAATCTGAAAATCAATATAGAAATCTGAAGAAGTCTGTTAATGTGCATTGGATACATTAAATTATCACATTTTAAAAGAGCTGCTCACCCTCACACTCTCACAATCATCCCAGCTGAGTCTGGGGACCCTCCTTTCAGGATTGTCTTTGCAGTTTAACAAAAGTCAGGGCTAATTCGATATGAATATTCAACAGCATCCTGGAAACTCCTGGATCTTCCAGGCCTCAAAAAGCAAGAACGTCTTGATTCTTGTCCCAGTAACAGCATTTCCTACAGCTTTCTGATTCTTCTACAGAGATCAGGGATGGAAAGCATCAGTCCTATAATGTTTCTGTCTGTGATTGCACAGCCACATTAATATCACCTAAATCCATGCCAGTGCTGAATGGGATGGTCTTGCCTACCTCCATATCACTAAACACTCCTATTATGTCCCCTTGTCTTGTTATAACAGCCCAGCAAGTACGCAGGGAGTTGATCAAGTACCTGGTGGAGCAGAAAAGGTCATGACAAGGCAAAACAAGGGAAAAGAAAGGAGATAGAAGTGAGGGGAGAGTGCGAAAGGGTGGAAAGGAGACTTTAACAAGATGACTTTCCTGATTTAGTTTATGTGGCCACACAAGTGCTAGTGCCTTATCGAGCGGGACAGAGAAATACTTCCAGAAGCAGAGAAGATAGGAGGACTACCACTGTCTGTGACAAGCATGGGCCTGTGCTAGCTTGAACTGTGTAACTACAGCATATGTATCACCAAAGTCCAGGCTCTCTGACCAAGTCAGGATACCCATTACACAGGAGCATCCTGACTTCACAGCTGAGACACCTCACCTTTACCTCAGTGTCAGAAACGAGCAGGAAAATGGCATTTCAAGTAAGAAGCAGGGAATGCATTTAAGACAATGCTTATTATAGAAAAACCTGATGAAAAAGAGGAAGGAGTACCAAAAATGAATGCTTTAAGGTACATTAGCATAAAAGCAAGCTGACAATACCATTCATCAACTAACTAATTTCCAGACGTATTTTGAGCAACAGAAGCATGCAGATCTCACACTGTTCTCTATTTCCACTTAACAGGGACATTATATCTTGTTCTCTAAAGCATTAGGCAGAGGCCACAGCTAAAGAACAAATTGGCAGGGCAATGGTGCGATAAAGTTATTCACCTAAGTATTTCTAATACCTGGCATTTCTTCAATTATTCCTAGAGGCGATCAAAGTTCTGCACACGAAGGAAGAGTTACAGTTCACAACAAGCTGATAAAGTACAAAACAACCTTATTGCACAGCTGGAGAACAGAGGCACAGAGCATTAGTGTCTGTAACCATATAATAAAGTCATAGCATCGTGTGGGTTACCCATCTATATCCAGATATAAAATCTTTAATGTCATATTTAACACCAGTAGCAGTCATCATGGCAGTTGCTACCGCTGGCTGTTGCAGGTTTTGGATGGACAGACTTCACGCCACTCTGAAATGGCTCATCCTGTCTACCACCTTTCAGTCTGAACATTTCAAATACGGGCAAGAAAGCATTATCTGTGAGGCATACAAAGTAACTTTATGATCCAATCTTTATACTTTCCCCAAAGGCAGGCCCTGAAGCGGTACTTGGTTAGCTGCAGAAATGTCACTGAAGTACGGAGCCTTCCAGGCAACCCCTAATTAGCTCAGAGAACAAGAAAAGAAAGACAACAAATGTTCTTATGAAAGACTGTATATTTTTCCTTCACTACTTTCAGAGCAGTACAAGCAGCTACACATCACTTGACAGGCTGCTTTCTGCTCTGCACCAGGGTGAAATACATACATTAGTATCTGCTCCTAAGGTGTCAGCATTTCAAATTGTGGAGACCTCTTGGTGAGATTACTGAAGCCCAGCTCCACTCTTCTCTTTCCACCCCCAAGCTGCAGGTAAATTTATACATTAAGAGATAGTAGAAAAAGTCAAATTTCAGTCTCTTCTGACGACCCTTGCAGAAACTGATACACCTGGTGGCTTTGATCAGGTGGGTTCGGGGTTTCCTTTTTTCCATTGCCTGGGACTGTCGCAAATTTAAGTCCTTTCAAATCAAATAATAATAGCATTTAGTACTTCAAAGGATTATCTATTCTTCTTTTTGGAACGTGCAAGGGAACCAACCTTCCCAATATGCCAGTTCAGCAGCTTGGCTGCTGTTAGATAACTATCCTTTACATTTTCTATCTTACTGCCTTTCAGCATATGGGGCAGCTGGTTTAAGTGAAACTGTTCTTAAACCACAATGAAACGTGAAATATCCCACTTGAATGCAGCAGGGCAGAGAACCAATGGGTACAAAACCAAGCCTCTGCCTTCTACAAAACACAGCTACTGCAATGTGTACCAATGTGGCTGAACTAGACCAAGCTGCAGCGTGTTACACCACAACAGAAACCACTGTGTGCCAGAAATGCAGCATGCAACACTGCAGAGGATCATTTTACCTATCCCAAAATTTCCTCTAACTTCCCAAAAAGAAGGACACAACTTCCATGATTTACTTTCTCACATTAACATTTTCAGTTCATTTTAATTTCTGTATCCTGTACCAAAATAGACCTCAAGTTTTTGAGAGACCTGTACACAGTTTTTCGTGACAATGACTCACTGCATCTCCACAGGGGTGCACATCTTTCCCCCCGGAGTCAGAGCATGCTTCACACATAACTTAAAAGCAAGAGATCTTGAGAGTGTAAACAGGGTTAGCAAAAGGAGATTTATATCCTGGAAAAAGAAATTTGTTGATTTGATCTTAGGTTTTCTAATTCTAGTTATTATATATGGAAAATGGACATTAAAGCAAAGATTGCATATACACAGACATGCTCATGAAACTGTAGTAAAGCGTGATGGCAGGGGAAAAATGTAAATTAAAGGGTCCAAAACCAAACTGTAGTTTTAAAATAGTCTACCAGAATTTTGAGGGCACTGATACAAAGTAGCTCAGCTCCAAAATTTCACAGTCGTTTTCATTTCGCAAAAAATAAAACCAATTACGGTTCTGCAAAAACCAAAACCACAATATCCTTTCTAACACAAAGTGTTTGAAGTATTTCTTAAAGACCTTAAAGAGACATGGTCATCCTGAACAGTCAACTTCATCTCACAAGACCAGATATATTACAGCTACTTCACTGGTTCCTCAGTATTTTTGTCTGCCTTCTGGCTTTATGGTCATTCTTCTCACTGCTTTGAAGAGGCTCACATAAATGTGACTTTTTCAAGTCACAAATGACTGTGTAGACCAAACAGTAAGGCTAATTGTATTTCAAGTGTTACCAAACTGGACAAGGAAGGGATTAGTGAGAGGAAGTATATTTTAGTAATTATCTCCCATTCAGTTTGTGCACTACTTTTAACACCAGGTGAAAGTGTTCAGGTAGAATTGTATAGCCAAATGTTCTTGCAGTAGGAAACCCCAGATCACTGTGCTCCCATACACCAGAAAAAGCCCTTATGAGTTGTCAGCAGATCTTCCAGTTTCATACTGGAGCTGTATGTGGGGAAATGATGATATATGGATAACCTCTTTGTAGTCTCTCTGCCAGTATCCCCCATCAGGATTGGCATCAGCAGCCTGTCTCTGGCAAAGCACAGCACAGATTCTTGCACTCAAGATTCTTATTCTATAGATTCCTCCTGGAGCACTTGCCAGCCTGTTCTCTGTGCTACCGAAATGTTACACACAGCTTTGAAACATCTGTTACGGACTTTCCCTGACAGGTATCCTAAGCATTTTGGTTTTTAGCTTCAAGCTGCTGCTTGTTGTCCTTCCAAGTTCAGGGACTGTGAGCAACTCACTTGCATCTGTTATTATGCCTTATCATGTACATGTCACTTTAAGCATATGTGAAAGTTTAGAAAAACATAAATGCAATCCTTTCTGCAGAGTTACAAAGCACACGCGTGAAGTTCTTGTTCAGGTATAAATTCATGTATCACAAATGAGGTGAAGGGAGTAGTGAAGCCTTCACCTTTGGGGAAATATGTCAATTTTAAGGAATAATTGAAAGAGAGATCACATTTTATATGTGCATATGATAATACAAAAATATATAAAATATAAGCATATGTAATATATGTACGTACATATATAACACAGACGTTGGGAACCCTGGGGTGGGGAGAAATCCCAGCACAAAAAGTCTTGTGTGGGAGAGACACAAAAGGAGCAGCTGAAAGACAAGTTTGGCAAAAACAGCATGTGGGCTTGTGGGCAGAAAGATGTGTGGGCAGAGCTGTTTACAGCCTTGAAGGCAAGGGCAAGGAATATGAATTCCATGTGGATTTTCAGTCAAACATATTGAGATTTTTACAATGATTTTGTCTAGCATTCCTCAACTGTTCTATCCTCTAATGCCTTCTAGACTGCTTAGCATCTTCTGAGTCCTTGAGAAATTCAGGGCAAGGGACTGATACAAGGGAAGCAGTACTGCAGTGGGAAGACAAAATGCCTGATATGTACATGGAGAACTCCATCAGCAGAGATTTCCCAAGTAATACGTGTCAGCCCAGCTGAGCTCTGATTTGCTCACCGTATTATTTTCTAGCACAAATATCTGGATGCATTCTTTTTATCACCCAACAGGCAGATATCAGAAGGGTGAATGACAGCATTATTCACCCTTAAGAAACACATTTGATAAAGTTCGGGAAATAGTGATTCAGGTTTGTGTCAGAATGAGTGAAGGACAGGCTGCTGACAAACAGAGGTGAGAATTAGGCAAAGAACAACAATCACACTTCCATTGCCACACTCACCTTATAGAAAGTAAATACTGCAAAAGGACGTCCTGTGTCTCCAATGCGTTAGATCACCAAGTCAGGAGGGTGCCACAAGCCACCTATTAGCTGTACGTGCTGCTTTGCTGGCTACCAGGTACCAGGGTCAGAGGCCTGAGTGCCGCCCTAAGGTGCGCATGACTAGGTAAATGTGCGCTCCTGTCTTACTTCAGCTAAGTATGAAGGGGGTCTCTTCGTACAATTTAGGTAAGCAATCATATATGCCTGAAAATACAAAAAGCAGAACAGAGATATAGATCCCTTTCAGCAGATAGACATTCCATTACACTGGTGTCAGCTTTTCAAGTGTTATAGGAAAAGTCTTTGACACATGGAGCTGGATCAAAATCTCACAGATGGATTTTGCCTTAACTAAAAGCAAAGTCAGAAAACTAATCCATGTCTCTCAGATACCATGGTAAGACAAGAAGACCACACTGCTTCTCTAAACTTTTCCATGCTGAGACTTGGAATGGGTGGAAAGTGTTACTCTTGAAGCTTCGGGACCTGCTGACAGCTGCAGCTCATCTTTCATGGGACCACAATGATGGGTGGAAAAAAAAGCCACAAAAATGTTTTCTGCATTAAAAGCCTCTATAACCAGTGTAAGCCTGGTCTGATATATCTTCACCAGCTCCCTTGATGTAAGTTGGGAGCAGAATGTGGCCAAGGTTAGAGAAGAGTATTACAGCAATTCCCTCTTCCTGCAGGCCTACAGGAAGCTCAGTGTGGGTGACAGCAGCCTCAAAGCTATGCTTATTATAAATAAGCATAGATATAATCTATGGAGGTATCATGGTTTAACCCCAATCAGCAGCTAAGCACCACACAGCCACTCACACATTCCTCCACAGTGGGATGGGGCAGAGAACCAGAAGAGTAAAAGTGAGGAAACTTGTGGGTTTAATAAGTAAAAGCTGTGCATGGAAGCAAAGCAAAACAGAGAATTCATTCACCACTTCCCATCAGCAGGCAAGTAAGTGTTCAAGCCATTTCCAGGAAAGCAGAGCTCCATCATGTGTAATGATTATTTTGGAAGACAAAACGCCATAGCTCTGAACATCCCACCGTTCCCTCTTCTTCCCCCAGCTTCATATGCTGCGCATGATGCCATATGGTGTGGAATATCTCTTTGGTCAGTTGGGATGAGCAGGTCTTAGCTGGTCACCTCAGAGCTTCTTGTGCACCCCCAGCCTACTCCCTGATGGGGAGAGGAGCAGAAAAGGCCTTGACTCTGTGTAAGCACTGCTCAGCAGTAACAAAACATCCCTATATTACCAACACTGTTTGCAGCACAGATCCAAAACAGAGCCCCATACTGACTACTGTGATGAAAATTCACTCTATCCCAGCCAAAACCAGCAGAGAGAATAAAGGCAACTGAAGTATTCCCGCCTGCACACAGAGCACCCTCATTGCTATCAACAACACAGGAATAAAGTAATTGAGATTGCAGGTTTCTAGACAAAGCAGGAACTACAGGAGTCTAAGTTTGCCCCCCATTGAGAAGCCCACCTGTCATTTGACATAACTAGCTCCAGAGGCAATAAAGCCATCCACTCTCCACACTACCTCAAAGACTTTTCTGGAGATAATTCTAAACATTGGACTAAATTATCAGACATGTAAGACATGAATGTCTATCAGCTGAAGCTCAAATGAGGTCACAATCTACTTATTCTTGTTCTTCGGAGGCACATGTTGTGCCTAAGCAGCATGATAGCTGAGACACACTAGTTTTTGCAGCCAGCAGCACAGAAGGGACCATTTTAGCTACCAGCTTGTCCAATCAACTTTAATTTCTCCTTCTCCCCCACAAATAATTAACTACATGTCTGCAGCTGGGCTGGCAGGAGAGCTGAAACCTGAAGATAAATGTAGACTCACACTATACATCCGGACACAAGAAGCTGTAACTGTATCAGGTCTTTTTGCTAAAACAATGAAATTACTAGCCTCTACCAATGGAAATCAATATAAAGCTCTCCCACCGTTGGCTAGAAGCCAGTCTTCCTACAGCATGGACATCTCCAGCCCATTGAACACAGTCCAAACATACCCCATTCACAAGACTAACATTCATGTCCACGTCCTTATGTGGTTTTGACAAGTGAGTACACACCTCCACAGCATGATGTGGGGCACATGCCTGTATCCAAGGGGTCATCTGGAAGGGAAATGTTAAGGATGGGGTTGCAAGCCAAGTAAATTACGCTGGAAGGCTGAATCTGGATTGTAAATCATCAATTGCATGGTTTTGCCAACGCAGTGCTGAGCATGTTTTTGCTTGTCAGTGCCAATCAACTGCACAAAGCTTGCAATCAAACCTTCAACTCAGTCTAGAAACATTTTTGCTTTGTACCATAACACTGCCATGTTTTCCTCTCTGTAGGAAAGCAGCAAAAAACAGATGACAACTATTTTTTTACAGAAACTCATTTAATAGGAAGCAGCTACCTCTCCTAATCTCACATTATTTGGAACTACTCTTTTGCTAGGGTTTTATGCACAGATTTGCAATAGCTTAATTAAGTCCATCTCAAAATATCTATCCACTCTTGGCCATCCAAAGCATGTCCTTCTTAGCAGGAATTATTATTGTATACTTTCTGTAGTGTCTCTCTAACTGTACTCCTCCTCATTGCTGGAGAAGGGATGCCTGCCACACCAGATCAATGGAGCTCATTTAATCCCTGCCCAGTGCACTCAGCAGCAGCCAGGGGAGGTTGACCTGTTTCAGTCAGACACTGCTAGCCTGCTACAAGGGCAGCAGAAGCAGTGACGTTATTTTGGTTGCATCGTTACAGGGTTAGCAATGAAAAGACATGTCCTCAGGATTTGTGAAGTGAAAATCCTAGCGCCCACAAGTAACCTGCAAGCCACTAGGAAAGGTAGGAGGGTGGCCAGGCACGTTTTGTTTCATGTTTTCCTTAGAGAAACCTGCTCCAGGAGCATTGCAAAGAGGGGAGGAACAGTAATGAAACTTCAGCTGTGGTTTTATTGTGGTTTGAACCCAGCCAGCAGCTAAGCATTACATCTGTCACCATCTTCCTCTGTGATTTTTGCAAAGGGAAAAGGTGATTTCAGATCTGCTGGGAAGGGATCAGGAGGTGCAGCAAGGCAGAAGGGCTGGATGGAAGGCCCAGGAAGTGCTCTCTCCCCTTTCGCCACACCAGCCCCTTGAAGGAAGGGGCACATGGTGCATACACCCACTCTGTTGGATCTCCCCATAAACCAGACAGTGATCTTATCCTTTCTACCCTGCTGCAGCCCTGCCCTGCCTCTCCATTCCCCTGGATGGTGTCCATGGGGTGGATGAGCTTTTCCACCTAGTGGTGAGGAAAGGGGAGCAGAAACTTCCCCATTGCTTCAGGGAACTGCTCCACTCTCAATCCCTTGTGGGCATAGAGTGGTTGGCTCTTCTCTCCCTATCACTGCCTCTTAGAATCACAGAATCATAGAATAGTTAAGGTTGGAAAGGACCTTAAGATCATCCAGTTCCAAACCCCCTGCCATGGGCAGGGACACCTCACACTAAACCATGCCACCCAAGTCTCTGTCCAACCTGGCCTTGAACACCACCAGCGATGGAGCATTCACAACTTCCCTGGGCAACCCATTCCAGTGCCTCACCACCCTTACAGTAAAGAACTTCTTCCTTATATCCAATCTAAACTTCCCCTGTTTAAGTGAACTTCCCCTGTTTAAGTGTCAGCCCCTTCCATGAGCCCATCTTCATCCTCTCCTCTTCCTTCCCACACACTGCCACATGACTGAGAGAAGAGGGAGCATCTGCTCTCCTCTCCCTCCCTATTTCTCTCCTGCTCCAGCCACACCACGGACACTGAAGCAGATGATGGGGAGAAGAGAGGCAAAAATGTGCTTTGGCTCGGCAGCACATCATGGATGGCTGTGCTGAGTGAGCCATGGGATACAGGAATAGCACAGGATAATTTGGAGAGCTGGGAGGAGTATGAAAGGTCCTGCTATGAGGCAGTGGCATGGTTTGCGCTCAGTTTTTTCTGCAAGTAGCACCCTGCCACTCTTATCCCTCACCAGTGTGTTCCAAATTGCACTGTTCCAATGAAAATGTCCCCTCCTGGGTCTCACTTTTATGTTCCCCTGTAGACTGGCTTCTCTGATTTAGGTGCCTAAGGGTTTGGCACTGAAGTGATCATGAGAGCAGGAAGGTGATGTTTGCAGAAGAGGACGCTTGTCCTGTGTTTCACCGAGCAGACATGAGTTAAACTCCATAGAGACATAGCTCACTGTCAGGCCAAGTCACACCCTGTGACTTGTTTCAGTGTTTTTATGTGGAGACTTTTCAGAACTTTCTGTTACACAAAAGCCCACCTAATAGTAACTCTTTATCACTATCTGACATCTACTGTTGTGGGGTTTTTACTATGCACTTATTTCCCGTGGCTGGGGAAATCCCATTTTCAGGTTCTGAGCAACACGGTGGCCTTCATTTCCAAGGGGAGTCTCTCCCAGACAGCTCCAGCTGTGCCATTTCACCCTGGCATCCTTCTGTGCAGACTCACGATGCTCCAAATGACTCTTAGGTTTGTTATACAGGGTACACGGATACCCTGCTCTAACTGCTGATATTACAGATTTGAACATCTCATGACAATTCTCCTATAGATTTACTGTTCTTCATAAAAGAAGAAAATGAAAAGTATCCCCTGCACTACTCAATCAGTTTCCAATGCAGTTTGCGCTCACTATATATAATGTAAGGTAGGCTGTTTCCTGTCCCATGGTGGCTGTCATCTTTACTTCTCTCTGGCGATGACATGCAATGATTTACTAACACCTGTACAATTGCAGTGTCAAATTCCTGCTCTTGAAAGGCTTAGCTCTGTGATATACAACAAGACATCTAAAAGTACATTTATCACGTCTACAAGAGCTGCCATGGACCAGTCCTTTATCAACTCAGGTATCAGGGCCCTTCATTAGTACACACTACTAATGGCTGAAGTTTTAAATACAGTTTGCTTTCCATTGTATAATGTTAACCAGTTGTGAACTTCCTTTATTTTCATTGGTGACTCATCTGGCAAATCCTGAATCTTTTTCTTTTTGGAGAATTCAGGAGCAATAGAAAAAGCTTCTTCAGTTAATTAAAGTAAGAAACTGAATCAGCTGTAAAAAATTCAGAAGTGCTGACCCGTGGGCTGTAGAATAGTAATTTATTAATGTGATATTTGACATCCAGAAAATTCATGTAAATTGTAACAATCCTTGGTATAACTGGAATGTAAGCAATATAAAATCTTATTACAAGTTCTTGGTCAGTCAAGCAGTGTTGTGAAAGGGTGACAGGGGGATACATCCCACTACAAAATTCCTTAAACTTCTGTAGGAGTACCAGCCAAGGCATTAACTGATTATGTTAAACTCTTTCTTTTCTACTCTGCCTGTTCCTCCGAGCAGTAGCTGTAGGGACTTAGCATTCATAGTCAGCATTTTTCAGTAATGTCCTTGGAGTGAAAAATGATCTTTGGCAAGAATGCGAAAAGACAAACACAAACCATTGGCACTTATTATGGCTTTTCATATTGTTATGCAGTTTTATAATAAGCATTTTCACTGCTGTTCTTACAATCTGTTCCAAGAATCTCAGGAATTTGCAAAGTAGGCTGTAGGTTTTTTTCCTACAGCCAGGAATCTGAGGAATCAATTCTTATTCCCCATGTACGTAATAATCCTTGATGTTCCCAATTAACAGCAGGAGCAATAGCTGATATTACAATATTCATGATGATCAAAGATTTTTTCCAACTTCTTCTTTAAGCTGTTTGTTTGTCTTTCATTGGGACTTAGGTTTGGTGTCATCTAAATTTCAAAGACTGGTGGAAGTATCAAGGGTAATTATATTTCTGTATGTCCTGTGCTAGGCAGGAGAAACCCAAGGGAGAGGCAGGAAGAATTGAACTATTATGCATTCTGTTTGCCAGCAAGTCGCTCAAAGCCATCCATTCTGGACAAGACACAAAGCTAGGGCTATTGCTGGGAGGAAAAGGTGGTACCTAGAAGTATAAAGGATATAGATTCATGAGTAAATCAGATTTGTTCTACTTATTCTACTCATTCTGTAGCTCTTGGAAAAACTGGTTTTAATATTGTATTGCTTAAAGTTTTGTTGTATCCACCAAATAAGACTTGCATGACTTCTTTTTCTACCATTTTTGTGTACACATCTAGTATTTGGAGGTCTCCTGCAAAATAAAATCCATATTCATCTTGCAGATCTACACGATCAGGAAATCTGAATTTTGTATTTGGAGTCATGCAGACTCTGATTTTATATCAGAAATCAACACTCAATAGCTCTAATAGCATTCAATATTTCTAACAACTTCATGACTTTAGACTATAATTCAATTAGGCATAAATGCATTTCTCTGTCATCCTCAAAATAAGCCCCCCTCCAGATTTTGCTCTGATTTGTGCAGGTATTCATTACTATAGATCAGTTCTTTGTTTATTCTTTTCAGAAGCAATTATGTGTATCATATTGAATTGCCTTGTATCTTACCTGATTGCTCCTTCCAATTGGAATGAAATGCTACTTCTCATTTCATTACATTTTTCTTTTCCTAGATGGCTAGCTTATACCTCAGCAGTTACTTCTTTTCTCTGTGCTGTAGGATAATCACTCACTCTTCTTTTAGTAATATGCCCACTTAATTTCTTCCTTAAGGTGCTGACATCATTCCAGTTTGTGCTCTAAATCTCTGCTTTCTTTTGACCATCCTTGTAAAATTTCTCTTTATGCTAAATAAAATCTCCCTATATAAGTTCTGGTGTGAAATTCTGTTAATCTTGACATTATAGAAGGAGCATGCTTCACTACATAAATTTCATACCCATCAATACCTCTTTCATGTAGTATTGATCTGTTTATCACCCTACTCAAGAAATCCTTATTTCCTCCCTGATTTATATTCTACAGAAAGAGCATTCCTCTGTAGCTTCAGCATCATCCATACAACTATAGCTGGTGGTAAACGAAAAAGCTTCTTCAGTGTGAACAAATCTGGAATTCTTGCAGGCTTAGTTGGTACATTTCAAACCAGCAAATAGGAAGAAGTTCTTACTAATTCTTTGTCAAACTTGAAACAGTTCCTTTCACAGCAAAAGAGATCTCAGGGAATATACTCTGAGTGAGAACAATCGCATCTGCATTTCTGGAAGATGCCTTTGTTGAAAGTATACCTGGCAGGGGCAGGTCCTTTGCCTTTGCTGTTTGCCAATGGGTTATGCAAATCCTCCATCTGTCTTCCCAATATCAACAAAACTCCAAATACACTATGTGGTGCCTCCATTCTATTCAAGGATATGAAGAATTATTTTATTAAATGTGCTTAATATAAGCACATAAGATGAATCAGATAAGTGAAGCTTACCCTTCCACTAGCCTATATGGCAGGGCAAATATACGTTCTTGTCAGACAAAAAAAGTGTTTCAGCACTTCCATCACTGGCTTACATGCCATGTGAGATTGTTACCCTTGCTAAGACTAATGACTGCCCCTGCACAAATCTGCTTCAGTATTACTTTTGTGCTATTTTTATTTTCACAGGTGAAAGTTTTTGAACACCAGGGGGTTTTAGGTGCTGCTCAACTACACAAAAGCTTCTAAAGGTACTTTGGCTCCTTGGATTCCATGGACAGGGTGACTGTAATTGAATGGAGATGATTCAAAATAGTTTCTCTGGTGCTGTCCTTGTGGTGAGAACCAACTCAGTTACAAAGACGTCAAGGCCAGCTGCAGGACAGACAAGGAAGAAAGTGAGGAGATAAGCTAAACTAACAAATCAGAGGACAGGATTTCAAGAGCAATTACTCCCTCTTATCTGCAGCTCTTTATTATTTTTTCTTCACAGCATGTAGAGAGCAATCAGCAGACCCAAGAGAAGAGATGCTGCTCCAGGAAGCCCCTGACATAGTTTTAGATCCAATCTATATCTACAACACCTGCCTATGTCCCATCTTTTTCTGAAGATCAGAAATGTATTTCGACGCAGAGGTTTAGTAAGCCAGTTGTAATAACCCAAACTGTGCAGGTGTTTTTACCATGTTGGTTTACTTGACTGAATAAGCCCCTACTGAGCAGCCAAGTTGCTATCCGATGTTTAGCATTTCCAAGAAAGACTGAAGATATAATTAATACCAATCTGTATTGAGGCAGAGATTATTCTGAATGAGATATAAGCTTGTACTCAGTAGTATCCAAAGGAAGTAGAACTTCTCATGTAGACACTCAATGTTACAACTCAGACACACACAAGAAGTCAGAGATAATGTTAAAATGTATTTCACTTTACCTTTGTTTTCTTTCCTCTGGTGCAATGAAATATAATAGCTACAGGCAGCTGGCCACACCTTCTGGATGATAATTTAAAGCTCAGTGTTCTGGTAGAATGCCAAGTCTTTGGTTCCGTAAAACCTGAAATACATAGAACAGTGTTTGGGAACTTACTCCTACTCTGTAATTCCATGGAAAATCTAATGCAGATATAATTTTCCGCTGTGTTTGCAATCTGTCCTAAGTGGCCTTGTCCTAATGAAAAAGAATAAAAAAGTGAAGTCTTAAGAAGAAGTGAAACTCAGTGGCCTATTTTCGGCATGTATACCCGAAGATGAGCAAAAAAGAAACACTGCTAATGATGAGAAGTAAATAATTGCCATTCTTTTAGTGCTAGCTGGTAAATTTAACATTTTAGTGTGATTTTTATAGTGATGGCATCCTCTTAAAATAAAATAATAGCTTAATTAAGAAACTTAATGTGTCCATAAATACATGCATAAAAATTAAATGGCCCCATATTTCTGCATAAGTAGGAAGCAAGGAGAAAAAAGTGTACAGCAAGAGGTTGAGTTGTACCATTTTGGTAAGTTGCTACAAGGGGAGGAAGAGAAAAGAGGACAGCATCTATTGTAGTGTAACATTTATATCAAACCCACTAGATAAAAAAATGCTAGGAAAAGAGTTTGTTGAAGAAGATCCTCAAATAGCTGGGGCTTTTATCTTTAACAGAAATAAATAGACTTATCGGATGTGAGAGGAGTGTTTGATGAGGGTGGAATTCATGCAAGGGTGTTCTGAGTAATCAGGGTGTAAGCTTACAGGAAACAAGTGTGAACTTGCTAGAGGTCACTTCACCTCCATGTGATAGGCATTCATTGTGGAGGAGTCACAGTCTATGCTTGGGACAGTGAATGTTGTAAACGAATAGAGGGTTCCTTCCATTAACGAAACCCCCAAGAATAATCTACATGATAATGCACAGCTTTATATGAGCAAACAAACAGAGGTGGTTTGCATATAAACAGGCATCTAAAGGGGTTGGAATTGGAAATAAAACATAAAAAGAATATAAATGAAGGTAAATCTGCACCATACATCTATCATAACAGAACTGGAGATGAGCTCTGAAAGGGTCTTCTGGCAGCAGTGAATTTAGCTATAGAAATTACCAACTTGTTAGGGAGAATAGAAAGAAAGGCTTGCAGAAGAAGAAATCTTGGGAAGCAAATAGATGGGACAGTTTTAGAGGTGGAGGGAAGACAACCTGACAACACAGGGAACAAAGCTTTCAAGCACTAGCTAAGTAATCTTCCCTACACTCACAAAGGAACATAAAATTACCAGCAAAATAGAGATAGAAAACATTATGAGCTTGTGGATTCCAACTAGGCCGGAGTTGAGTGCACAATCAGGAGCTGCTGTCCAAACTCCCGTCCAGAGTTCTTACTCCTTTTGTCATGGATTAAGCCGTAAATCACGCAGCCTGCTCACTCGCTCCCCCCTATTTCTTCCCCCCCACTCTGAGGTGGGTGGGGGGTAATGGGGAGAAGAATCGAAAGAATGTAACTCCCATGGGTTGAGATAAGAACAGTCCAGTAACTAAGGTACAATACAAATCAATAGCAATAATAACAAGGGAAATACAAGGGAAGAGAATACAACTATTCACCACCCAATGACCTAGCTGTGAACTAAACTCTCCCGGTTTCCTGCCCCCAGTTTTTACATCCTGGGCATGATGTGCTGTGGTATGGAATACCTCTTTGGTCAGTTTGGGTCAGGTGTCCTGTCTCTGCTTCCTCCCGGCTTCCCCTCCTCCCTGGCATAGCATGAGACTCAGAAAGTCCTTGGTCAAACCAAAGCATTCTAAGCCGTAACTATGAACATCGGTGTTATCAGCGCTGTTCCCAGACCGAAAGTCAAAACCACAGCACTGCACCAGCTACTATGAAGCAGAAAAATGACTGCTACCGCTGAACCCAGGACACTTGTTAAGCTTCCAAAAATAATCCCCAATAATTAAAAGCTATGCCATTTAGAAGTTAATGTCAAAAAAGGTCACAGCTAGAAAGCCTTGGAGTTCTTTGCTTTTCAGGTATCTACTCCGTTGATACAAGACAAGAAATGTCACAGCATGCTTCCTTTTCTCAGAGACAGGAAACTACTCATGAGCCATATTTAGTCTTAGCATGGATACATTAAGTGCACAGACACAAAAAGTCCATTTACTGATCCAAAAACTCTCAGGCGCACTGTGACATTCCTTTGCCCTAAAGATTGCTGATCTCTGATCTCTGGTGCACTTTGCTGCCTTTGTACAGCTATGACAGCTAGTTGCAGAGCAGTACCATCCTGCAAGCTGTTCACACTCTGCTGTTTTCCTGTGTTTCTCCACCACAGACATGGGAAGAAGTGTTCCAAGTCTTTGAAAAGAATAAGGAATGGTATCTCCAGGGTGCCCCACCAGGAAATCCCCAGGCTTTCCCTGCCACTGAAGTAGAATAGGACTTCTGAGCTGCTGCCTCCCTGTCATACTCCTGTGATGCTGGGAGGACTTCCCATTTCCTCCAGAGGGCAGAGAAGCAACTGGGAGATCGTTTTCTCACAGGGTAAAGACAGCACCTATGACTCTTGCAAGAAGTACTGATGCCTTCTGGATCCTCCCTTCCACCTTGGCATTGGGAAGGGTGGCTAATGTCTTCTGAGTTCCAAGACAAGATAATAGCATAGAGAATATCAAAGCAAATGCCTCCCAGCCAATTTTTCTGGCTGCTCCTCCGGGTGCTCCCAAAGGAGCTAGCTTGAATCTCAGCTTTCCATCAGGTGACTCTGCCCCTCAGGATGGTGGAACACACATCCCGTCTTCTTCAGCCTTTGCACTGATCTGGAGAGATCACCTATAAAACATGAAACAATTTTGGTCTCCAAGATCTGTTAAACTTGTGGCCTTTGCCAGTGGCTGATGTATGTCTAAATAACACCAACCTTGAACTTAGAAATTGGGCAGTGACCTGTCAGAGGCAGTGAAAATGAAACAGAAATTTATCAGTCTTTCCTCTCCTGTGTTTGTCTGCAAATACAGTCCCCTCAGGGGAAGTGAGCCCATTTGCCACAGTCTGTAATTATTACTGGAGGAAGAGCAGACACCTTTTTGAAACCTCAAAAAATTAAGTGAGTCATTTAAAACACCAACAGATTCATTTGCACTCTGGCATGAGAAGCTTGAAACAGAAAAACTTTCTGTAATAAGCAATCATTGTCCTCCTCCGGTGGTGGTAAATTGTGCACAATGGCAAGAAAAACAAAGATCCCAAACCTACCAACTGCTGTGATAAGAGAGAAAGCTCTGAAATGAACAGGACTGCAGTGGGATTAGAGTTTGAAAGTGCTATGGCCAGAGACCTGTACAACTTCATTGGAACAGAGGAGTTGAGGAGCTGAGAGAAGTAAATTTTCACCTCTACAACTCAGTATAGCAGTAGAGCCTGATTGTACAACTCAGTGTAGCAGGCAGTGGCCAGTAGTTTCCTGAGCTAACAAGTCATTCAAACATCAGTAGAAATTCAATAGTGTAATAAATGTGACTATCACTGATTACACCTCCCAGGAGAAATACTATCCCTATGTATCAGAAGCTTTTGAGGCCTGCCCTCAGCTCTACTCCACTGTATCATGTTAACAACTGTTCCTCAAATCATTCTCTCATCTTCCAAAACCTCCTGCATTCTCTTGCTAAAGTTAATAATGCTAATAATACACTGAAGCTCTAATAAATTTATGATATGGGATTTAAACAAAATTCCTCTTCCTCACATCACCAAAAAGGTTAGAGGAAGAGTAATCATGGCTTTAAGCATTCATCTTTTGTTCCCCTTTGCCTAGATGAAATATGTTACAGCTTCTTTGTAGCATAAGAATGAGGATAGGTACCTTCCTATGTGACAAAGAATGTAAATGAAATAGAATTCTGCCTTCAGCAGCTGAGCAGCAAAATAACCAAAACAGTACTGGGATCCTGGTTGGAAAACAGTGTAGTCCAGATTATTCACTTTATCATGGAGATTTATCAGACTCAGTCTAAGATGAGTGCTTGTAGCAGCTTCTCAAGTGTTTTATTAACACTGATTTTCTCTGGTACACTACTAAAAGTATGTAGGTTATTAGATACAGGTAACTACACTTTCTGTAATCAGGCTTGTACTTACATTTCACTGTCTCCCTAGAAAAGACCCTGAAGAATTGGATACAGTGACCTGGTGTGAGGGAGCAGCAGAAGAAAGCTGCTCCACAAGGGAAGGTGAGCTGGGAGCTGAGGGTGGCAGCAGGGCGTTCAAAGCAGTGCCCTCTACCCAAGCAGGTCATGCTGACACTAAGAAGAATGAGCCAACAATCAAATGGTTGCCAAACAGGACTTCAGGGATGTAACAGATCAAAGGTAACCCAGGGATTCAGATCAGTGGATCTGGCTCAAGAAGGTACATGGCTGGGCTATGTAGCCACAACATAGCTCAGGCACGGACTGTAACCCGAGGTTACAGCTGCAAGTATCAAGGGCATGGGCACAGGCAGCCAAAGCTTTTGCAGGAGATAGAGTCTTGGGAGCTGATAGAGTGAGCTTGCTTATCTACAAGGCTGCAAGGGTGTTTAACAGAAAGTATGATTTAGAACTTTGTACTTCAAGGTGGAAATGGATTCTTTTGAACTCCTTATTCACATTAAACTAAATTTATCAGTTAAGTTTGCATTGGCAAATTTACAGTAACAGTCAATCCCCAGGTAATCCACTTTGATGGGAATTTCTGTTTATTCACAGGGAAAAAGGGGCAGGTGACAGCTCTTTCTTTTAGCCAGATGTTTATGTGAGTCACACCTGAGATAATTCATAATCCAGACAGTGATAAACTAGAAATAATGGCATTACAGGACTTCCAGATTCAGTTAAAATAGCACTAATTTTAATCCTTGCCTGGTTCCACATCTGCACATTTAACTGCCTGTTCCCTCCTAGTTTAATGCACCACTGTTCAATTCCCTAAGCAACACAGATGGCAGTTTCAAAGGTTACACAGGGGTTCTAAGCATCCTCACTCTCCTCCTATGGATATTCAGCCTTAAAGCCCCTGACCTCTATAAGGACAAGCTGAGATGTTCAGCTGGTTGGGCAAACAGCTCACACTATCAAATACACACTCGTCTCCAGTCAGGAGTCAGAGATGAGCTGGGTGTATTGCACAGTCCATGGGCTGCCAGCTGAACTCAAAGAACTTCTTATAATCCTTGTTTATGTCTTTGTACTAGATCCCTTTGGGTTGCAAGATGTAAGGAGTAACTAATTCTGAGAATAAACTGTTGCATTCTTCCTAGTTGCAAGTTTGCACATCACAAATAAATCTTTCATTAGGAATCTGGATTTCAGGGAATAAAACATTTTCTTTTTATTAAACTGGGCCAGGTTAATCCTTTTCAACCAAGTACTTGGGCTTGTGCTTGCTATGGTTAGCTCTGATATGTTCTTTATTTCTCCTCTTTTAATGACTTAAGCATGTTTCTCTTCTGTTGTTTGCAGCACGAGTGATGGAATCAAATGCAAATGACATGGAAGTAAATGTTTCACGTCATAGAACCAAAACCTTAAGTGTAGTTTAAGTTAAGAAATCCATGAAACTTGTCTCATGAATCTCAGAACTCATCAAAAAAAATCTGAAGTATCAACACAATTTTGAAAGACTGATCTTTTAATAATACAAGTTCTATTAAAACGAAATAAAACCTTTCAGAAGAAATATTATGTGCATTAAGAATGCCCAAAAATGTAAAAAGGCAGTTGTAAAATTGTTCTAAATTAAATATGAGAATCTAACAAAGATAAGTATGAGCAACTTATTTCCTTGTATGTAAATTGTAGTGAAATTTTTTGATTGGCTCCTGCCATCTACTGCACGGTATAGGAAATGCAGCACAGAAATGTGAAAACCATGTGAAGCGCATTCGCTGACAGCTCTGCACAACGGAAGAAGTCCATATTTTCTAACCCTTCCAAAGTTCAAGTACCCTACATGACATGCATTCCCCATCTCTGTGGATTCAGAAAATTGTTTTCCAGTGTCTCATCTATTCAGTGCATCCGAGTCACTCTGGCAGCAAGTTGGACAGAACCTTGAGCAACACACTCTAGTGTGAGACATCCCTGCCCATGGCAGGGGGTTGGAACTGGGTGATCTTCAGGTCCTTTCCAACCCAAACCATTCTATGATTCTATGTGAGGTGCAGCTCAGTGAAACCATGTAAAGGCTAAAGAATGGCAAGAAACTGCCTACACAAGTCCTGAGGAGAACAGCAGTAATACCAGATTATGCTCATGGTTCAGACTGACTGCACCTGATCTGGTCCCACTCCGACCTAACAGTGTAGCCTGGATAAAGCTGTCTTGAAAGCAGAACACAGACAAACTTTGCTGTAGTGAGGCCGCTTAGAGACGCATCTCTTCTTTTTGCCCCTGGAGACCCAGCACACAGGGCAAGGAGTCCACTTCTTTTGTTCAGCAAGCTGATAAAGTTTAATTCCAGAAATGCTCTAAGCAAGCTCTCAATGCTGCACATGATCTGCCTCAGAAATACATCAACTATTAAAGGAAGCATCTGTAAGATCAGTAAAATTTCCTTTGTTCAGGAAGCTATTGCCTGCCCTGGGTTCAGCAGCAGCAGTCATTTTTCTCCTTCTTGGTAGCTGGTGCAGTGCTGTGTTTTTGATTTTGGGCCTGGGAACAGCGCTGGTAACACCAGTGTTTTCTGTTACTGCTTGGTAGTGTTTTGCTTGGCCAAGGACTTTCTGAGTCTCATGCTCTGCCAGGGAGGAGGGGGAGCCGGGAGGAAGCAGAGACAGACACCTGACCCAAACTGACCAAAGAGGTTATTCCATACCACAGCACGTCATGTCCAGGATGTGAACACGGAGGGCAGAGACCCAGAAGGGTGTGGTGGTGGACTGGGGGTGCACGGCATGGTCAGGTTTTTGGTACTGGGGGGTTTGCTGTTGGGGGCTGCACTGGCTGGGTCAGGGCTTGGTGAGCAGTTGTATTCTCTTTCTTTGTACTTCTCTTGTATTATTACTGGTGGTAGCAGCAGTGATTTGTGTTATACCTTAGTTACTAAACTGTTCTTATCTCAACCTGTGTGAGTTGAATTCTTTTGATTCTCCTCCCCATTCCCCCGGGACTGGGGGAAGAAAGAGGGGGAGTGAGTGAGAAAACTGCATGGGTGGGCAGGCTTAAACCACGACACTGGTGAATTCTGGTTTTAGGGAATAAGGTGACACCTGTGTGCTGTTTAGGGCCACACTATTAAAACAAATGGTGTTTGCTTTAGGCATCCAAGATTCAATTTAACAATTTTTAGCAATCTAGATAACGGTGATCCAGCCTAATACCCTTCTTGTAGTCAGCCTTTCCATGATAGTCCTTATGTGACACCCTCTCACCTTCAACCAGCTTTAACTGATAGTGCCAAAGACAGGAGACAGTTCCCAAGGCTGGTAGACTGATAATGGCACACACATGCAGAAGGGTGCAATAGAACCTCTGCTGTCTGTATGCAAAGTGCTGATAAAGGGACACTTGTTTCCAGGAAAATACACTATATGACTCCTGTGTTCATGAGATTAGTTTTGGGTTGCCAGGGCCAGTGCACTATTAGACCCAGAGCTCTGCAGGTCTGGGTTTGCATTTAATCTCAAGCCTGGGCTTTCAGTCAAATCATAGAATCATAGAATAGTTAGGGTTGGAAAGGACATTAAGATCATCCAGTTCCAAACCCCCTGCCATGGCCAGGGACCTCACGCTAAACCATGCCATCTAAGGCTATGTCCAACCTGGCCTTGAACACCGCCAGCAATGGAGCATTCACAACTTCTCTGAGCAACCCATTCCAGTGCCTCACCACCCTCACAGTAAAGAATTTCTTCCTCATATCCAATCTAAACTTACCCTGTTTAAGTTTGAACCCATTACCCATTGTCCTCTCACTACAGTCCCTAATGAAGAGTCCCTCCCCAGCATCCCTATAGGCCCCTTTCAGATACTGGAATGCTGCTCTGAGGTCTCCACACAGCCTTCTCTTCTCCAGGCTCAACAGCCACAACTTTCTCAGCCTATCTTTATACAGGAGGTGCTCCAGTCCTCTGATTATCCTCGTGGCCTCCTCTGGACTTGTTCCAACAGTTCCATGTCCTTTTGATGTTGAGGACAGCAGAACTGCACACATTACTCCAAGTGAGTTCTCACGAGAGCAGAGTAGAGGGGCAGGATCACCTCCCTCGACCTGCTGGTCACGCTCCTTCTGATGCAGCCCAGGATACGGTTGGCTTTCTGGGCTGCGAGCGCACACTGCAGCCGGCTCATGTGCATTTTCTCATCTACCAACACCCCCAAGTCCTTCTCCATAGGGCTGCTCTGAATCTCTTCTCTGCCCAACCTGGAGCTGTGCCTGGGATTGCTGCAACCCAGCTGTAGGACCTTGCACTTGGCATGGTTAAACTTCATCAGGTTGGCATCAGCCCCCCTCACAAGTGTGTCAAGGTCCCTCTGGATGGCATTCCTTCCCTCCAACATATCAACCGAACCACACAGCTTGGTGTCATTGGCAAACTTGCTGAGGGCACACTCAATCCCACTGTCCATGTCACCCACAAAGATGCTGAGCAAGACCGGTCCCAACACTGATCCCTGAGGGACACCACTTGTTCCTGGTCTCCAGCTGGTCTCCAGTCTTGGCCTGGGCTTTGTTATAGATGTGTCTCTTCCCTGTTTTGCCATAGCTATGCCTACAGGTGCTGTTTTTCCAGGCCCTGACCCAGCAGATAGACTTTTCAGCTCAGCTTTGGAAGCTGTCATGTCACTGTGAGCTTGTCCGGTGCTCTGGGCTCTCAGCTATCACTCAAGATCTGACTCTGACGTGGGCTGTTTCTCCTGGCTCTGCCTTGCCTGCTTGTCTTGAGGGCTGTGGGGCTGGGCTCTGGCTGGTGAGGACTCTGCCCCATAGGTCTGTGCCTTGTCCCTATCCCATGGCTGCTCCATTGGGTCTGGGTCAGCCTTTCTGGGTTGCACAGGTCCTCGGAAGCTGCTGTGCCAAGCTCCTCTGCCCATTTCTGCCAGGAAACGGTTACAGGGATGAGAGAAACCATGGTCTCCCTTTTAAAGTTCAAAGAAAGAAATGAACCTTGATTTCCTCAACTTGGAGCTCAGAGAATTCACACCTAACCTTTTGTCAAATTATGTTACGCATGATGGAAATACTCAGTGATGATGTCCCCTGTTAACACCAACTGTTCTGCTGTAGGTGCCTCCTCCAAAAATTTCCTCTCTTTGGATGAAATATTGAAATATTTTGGCAGACTATATCCCCTAGACAACAGATTCAGTTAGGAAGGGCTACAGTCTGGAAACAAGTATTGTCGAGGTTCTCCTCAGGCAGAGATTAGACTCTGTTGAAGGCTCCGTGTTGTCCCGTGGCTCTGGCAGAATTAGAAACCTAAGAACATGGAACAAAAAAGGACTTAATATCTCATCAAGTCTTTGCTATTGCACATAGACTTGTCAGAAAAATCACGTTAAATAAACTAGGTCTTTCAAAACTAAGGAAGAGGGAGCAATTAGAATTTGACGCCTCCTGATTTCCTCCATATTTTGAATTCTTTTTTGCCATGAAATGGCATTATAAACTAAATTTTAAGTAGTTGATTAACAGCACACCTTTGCTAAGTAAGTGAGTTTCTAAATGAGAAGTCTAATGCTGAGTCTTTTCTAACTTCCAAACTTGCAGGGACCTCTCCAGTTTAAAAGTTGTTAGATGAAACAGTAGTAATTGTAAGTCCCTTTTGTATACTGCTCTTAAAATGTCAACATTTCAATATTTAATCAGACTATAAACTCTGTAAATTCTGTAACTGCTTGCAGTTACCAGTAATTCAAGAAGCATTGTTGTTTGTCTTAAAACCTATTATATAATTATTAAATCTATAAGTATATAAAATTATATAATTGTATATAATTGGGAACTGGTCACCATTAGGAAAAGCAGTTTGAAGCTCACCAGTACGATAAAAAATGCAACTTAACCCAGAAGTTAGCTACTGCTTTGACTCAGTGCATTAAATTCAAACAAGAACAACTTCAAGTAGTATAAATGTGTTAGTTCTGCAGTAGTGTGTGTGTGTCTGTGCAAATCTGCCTGCATGAATGTATTGCAGTCCCCTAATGATGGGAGATCAAGTCTCATGTATTTTCAACCTGTTTACTCAAAGAACTGGAGGACTGAAAGGAACAAAACACAAGTTGCAATGTCAAAGGGAGTTCACGGTAATTGACCTGCAGTTCAAGAGGTAATCTGATTGATTGCTTCGGATTTTCTATGTTTCTGGAGGTCAGTAAGGGCCATCCATTAGGTGCAGAACATTATTTGCATTTCTACTCATTTCTCTACAACGAAGAACTCTACAATCTGAGGGAAGCACCAAGAAGAGGCTTAGGCTTGCAATCTTTTCAGCAAATGAGTTGGCTTACCAGTAGTAGAAATAATGGGGCCTGTGACCTACAGAATTGCATCCCTGATTTTCCTCCTTTCTTCCACTCCCTTTACTTCTAGATAGATTGCTCCCCTGGTTTCTACTTGCCTAGTTGAACAAAGGGCAGTGTGGTTTGCTGGCTTAGCAGTTTGCAATTACATTCAAACATCTGCCTGTGCTAAGGACCTCCAGGCTGACTCCCTAGCCAGGTACTACGTCTTAATGGGATAAGGGAATGCTCTCTTCTCATGCCATGTGATCTTTGTTGCATAATTAAAACAGATTAAAAGAACAAGAGCAGTCACTGATTTGGAGGCCTCTATCTGAATTACTCTACCTGGAATTTGGCCCTTTGGGGTCAAATGGAGAAACCTTCTAGTTCCTATTTCAGTTAAAGGGAAAGTCATCACAGTTTTAGATAGGGGTGTGCTGGGGAGAATTCCAGTGAGACAAACCTCACCTGGACCTGACTTGGAGTATTGTGTGCAGTTCTGGTGTTCTCAACATCAAAAGGACATGGAACTGTTGGAACAAGTCCAGAGGAGGGCCACGAGGATGATCAGGGGACTGGGGCACCTCCCATATGAAGATAGGATGAGAAAGTTGGGGCTGTTGAGCCTGGAGAAGAGAAGGCTGCATGGAGACCTCAGAGCAGCCTTCCCCTATCTGAAGGGGGCCTGTAAGGATGCTGGAGAGGGACTCTTCATCAGGTACTGTAGTGATAGAACAAGGAGTAATGGGTTTAAACTTAAACAGGATAAGTTTAGATTGGATATGAGGAAGAAATTCTTTACTGTGTGGCTGGTGAGGCACTGGAATGGGTTGCTCAGGGAAGTTGTGAATGCTCCATTGCTGGCAGTGTTCAAGGCCGGGTTGGACAGAGCCTTGGGTGACATGGTTTAGCGTGAGATGTCCCTGGCCATGGCAGGGGGGTTGGAACTGGATTATCTTAAGGTCCTTTCCAATCCTAACTATTCTATGATTCTATGAAACCTCCATTTCTGTCCTTCAGAACACTCATAATGTGTGACTTGAGAAATTACTGACTAACATTTGCATAAATAGGATTTCCCCCTCAAAGTCACCACAATTCTAAAAGACAAAGGAAAAGCATCAATCTATTGGCTTGATAATTCTCCTGGAAACCTTCCTTTCCTTTTACATCACACTGTCATCTGGCCATATAGTTTGACAAGAAATATTAAATGAAGCAAACAATATGTGAGAGGGATTGCAACAATTTTATGTGGCTGCACATGGTAGGAAGAAGGCACAAACTGTCAGAGTTTGTGAGAATCTTCACCTTTCACTTCTAATACACTTTGAAATATTAACATCTGACATGTTTCTCCAATTCCCTTATATGTTTCATTAGGAAGAGCGGACACAGATGGAAGTTTAACCGCAGGATCCCTTCCTGGTAGTCCTGAACAGGTCTCATATGATGTGCTGTGAATCTGGGAGGGATTGGGGGATTTCTAATTTTGCCTGACAGCTCATCATCCTGCAGCGTTAATCCCACTCATTGTGCAGGAGAGTTGGAAAGATGAATTTAAATGCAAAATGACCTCTCCTTCACCCTTTAGGAACCTGAATCCAATGCTCATTTTAGATGTCTGTCTTGAGGAGGTGCTTCTTCGACTTTATTCCTAGGAAACAGCATGTGTGTAGGCACTAGAACAATAAACCATTGTATACCAGCTGCTCAAGGGTAACTGAACTTCCTTTGAGAATAGATGTGAGGAACTTTGAGGCAGTTTACCCCCAACCGATTCATGTTAATATGTTTAGAGGGAGATTTGTAAATATGAAAGATATTACATACGTTTTCCTATCCTAATGCTGAAAATAAAGTTAATAATTCAGAGCTAACCTGCTTGTGGGTGTATACCATAATTTTCCTTTGAAAGAGCTCACGTATGAATACACTTCCTGCTTACAACTTTGGAGGTCTTTCTTTCTTTAAACCTTTCCAGTATTATAATTTTTTGTAACCTATCCCAGAGCTCACTCAGTCTCTGATCTCAGTCGCTGAGTCACTCCATAGTTTCTCTCAGCTTACTACTGTACGCCTACCTGTATTGTGATACAAAATTCCCTCACCAAAAGATGCACTCATATAGAGACTCCTTCAGGGGATACTATGCATATATTTTGTATAGCTGCTGTCATTTCTGGTACCTGTTTGTGTGTTTGTTTATTAAGGAGAAAATACATCTTCACTTTCAGAAAACTTACTGAGTTCCTACTTATGAGCCAGGAGGAGGGAGCAGCAACAAAGGAGAAAGGAAATTACTGACCCCTTTTGTAGGTGAAACACATTACTTCATGATTTAACCACAGGCTTTTCAAAGGTATGATGTAGCAGCAAGAATTAAATTTGTATTGCCCAAGATAAGTTTATGTAAATGACTGAGTCATATTTTAAGAGGTTAAGAGCTTTGACTCCAACAGTTCTGTGTACCAGAAGTACTGCCTTCAGCTCTATTTTTAACTTGGTATTTTTATTCTCTCAAAGCAAAAGAGATTACACATCAATTGTACATCCTTTTTTCATTTCTGTGTATGCTGATGACAAGCATAAAAGTTTCTTTCTGCATCCAGTAACTCATAAAGTTGTTTCTTTGGCTGGTCAGACTTTGGCTTGAGATGCCCAAGGATCAAGCCAAACAACAACTTCCTGGGTTTACAGCCAGGATTCTTTTTCTTCTTGCCTCTAACAAGCTGGTATTTCAATTTTCACACATTGATTGAGTTCTCAGTCAATCGATGGTTTTGATATTCCACATGAGTGCATTATTAGCCCTTCTAGATGCCCATAATCGTCCTATCTCTCCTCTTAAAAGAAAAATGAGAGGCATTCTCTTTTTACATTCTAAGGAGCTATGTCAGATGGACAAGTGATCATCTGTATATTTCCAGAATCTAAAATATGGTCTGGTTCTAACTATAATCCTAAAACTCTTCCCTAATGAATTTATCCCTTAGAAAGCGGAATAAAAAGAGGTGGCAAAAAAAGAAATACAAGGAGGCAAAATGTGAGCTGTCAGACTTGCTCTTTGTTGAACGTCATCTATGTTGAAACCAAACTGAAAATTGGCAAAGCTTCCAGGAAAATTTAGCAAAGAAACAGCTTGCAGTAATGTAGCAACCAGGGTTGCTATGGCAATAGCAGTACACTGTGAAATTTGGTAGATATGATTTTCCATGATTCACCGTATATTTTTAGCTATTTTTCCTTTTGTTCTCTCATGCTAATTGCCTTTCTGAACTAAAAGGAAGGACTGAATGGTTAGGTCACACCCTCAGAAAAGATAGAGAGGTCTCAGTTGGTGCTTATGAGGAGCTTTTGTGTTCTAGCCTCAAAAGATCAACCATCCTAAGGAAATCTTAGGGTCCCAACTCCTACCCAATTCATCTTTTCTTAAGCTTCTAAGAAGACCACTGTTCCCTGCTTCCCAAAAACCTTCTATCCTCTGTCCCACTTCATTTCCTCCTCTTATGTTTCTCCCCACTTGTTCACAATCTGAACTGTTAGAATAATCTTTTCCTTTCTTTCATTTTCAGCTATTATTCAACACGATTATTATCCACAGCATCACTTCTTTTCTTTGTGACATGGTTTCTATTCAAAGAATCAAAAATCTAGCTCCCTTCTCCTGACCCCAATCCTGTGAAGTCTTCTCTTTGTCCTCTCTGTGGCTTGCTCATAACCTGAGCTGATCAAGACTTAAATATCCTTTCACTGCTAATCATATTGATTCAGTCACTTTCCTAGCCATTCAGATATGCAGTCATGATTTTACATGGCTCTGACATTCAAGCTATCATGCTTCATTTACCTTGATAATATCTCTAAGATCTGCCCTCCTATTCTTTAACCAAATGCCAAAACCTGTCATACAAGTCCTTCTCTTTTTCCACTACAAGCAGAATCTCTGCTCCCCAGGCCACACATGCTCAGAGACATTCAAAATGTTGATGACTTCATGATCTTACCTAGTTTGGTTTTTCAACTGCTAATCTCCTGTGATTCTTCCTCTGCTATGCAAGGTTCTACTTCTGTTCCTCAGCTGCATGAACTTTGAACTAAGTGCCCTTCTCCATAATGATGCATTTATCATATACCATCACTGGTCAATCCCTTCACTTTACCATTGCCTCAACTCTTAATATTTTATTCCACAAATTGTACTGCTATCTCAGTGCTTTGTTAAATTAATCATGATACATGAGAGATGGGTCATGGAAAATCATAGAATCATAGAATCATAGAATAGTTAGGGTTGGAAAGGACCTTAAGATCATCTAGTTCCAACCCCCCTGCCATGGGCAGGGACACCTCATGCTAAGCCATGCCATCTAAGGCTATGTCCAACCTGGCCTTGAACACCGCCAGCAATGGAGCATTCACAGCTTCTCTGAGCAACCCATTCCAGTGCCTCACCACCCTCACAGTAAAGAATTTCTTCCTCATATCCAATCTAAACTTACCCTGTTTAAGTTTGAACCCATTACCCCTTGTCCTATCACTACAGTCCCTAATGAAGAGTCCCTCCCCAGCATCCCTATAGGCCCCCTTCAGATACTGGAAGGCTGCTATGAGGTCTCCACACAGCCTTCTCTTCTCCAGGCTCAACAGCCACAACTTTCTCAGCCTATCTTCATACGGGAGGTGCTCCAGTCCTCTGATTATCCTCGTGGCCTCCTCTGGACTTGTTCCAACAGTTCCATGTCCTTTTGATGTTGAGGACAACAGAACTGCACACATTACTCCAAGTGAGTTCTCACGAGAGCAGAGTAGAGGGGCAGGATCACCTCCCTCGACCTGCTGGTCACGCTCCTTCTGATGCAGCCCAGGATACAATTGGCTTTCTGGGCTGCGAGCGCACACTGCAGGCAGCTCATGTGCATTTTCTCATCAACCAACACCCCCAAGTCCTTCTCCACAGGGCTGCTCTGAATCTCTTCTCTGCCCAACCTGTAGCTGTGCCTGGGATTGCTGCAACCCAGCTGTAGGACCTTGCACTTGGCACGGTTAAACTTCATCAGATTGGCATCAGCTCACCTCACAAGCGTGTCAAGGTCCCTCTGCATGACATTCCTTCCCTCCAACGTATCAACGGAACCACACAGCTTGGTGTCATCGGCAAGCTTGCTGAGGGCGCACTCAATCCCACTGTCCATGTCACCCACAAAGATGTTGAACAAGACCGGTCCCAACACCGATCCCTGAGGAAGACCACTTGTTCCTGGTCTCCAGATGGACATTGAGCCATTGAGCACAACTCTTTGCATGTGGCCATCCAGCCAGTTCTTTATCCACTGAGTGGTCCACCTATCAAATTGATGTCTCTCCAACTTAGAGACAAGGATGTCATGTGAGACAGTGTCAAACACTTTGCACAAGTCCAGGTAGATGACATCAACTGCTCTACCCCTGTCCATCAGTTCCGTAGCCCCATCATAGAAGGCCACCAGATTGGTGAGGCAGGATTTCCCCTTAGTGAAGCCATGCTGGCTGTCACCAAGCACCTTGTTGTTTTTCATGTGCCTCAGCATGCCTTCCAGGAGAATCTGCTCCAAGATTTTGCCAGGCACAGAGGTGAGGCTGACTGTTCTGTAGTTCCCTGGCTCATCCTTTTCCCCTTCTTGAAAATGGGGGTTATATTTCCCTTTTTCCAGTCGTTGGGAACTTCACCTGACTGCCATGATTTTTCAACTATGATGGACAGTGTCTTAGGAACTTCATTCACCAGCTCCTTCAGGACCCGTGGATGGATTTCATCAGGTCCCACGGACTTTGTGTACATTCAGGTTCTTAAGATGATCTCGAACCAGATCGTCTCCTACAGTGGGCCTAGGGTCTTCATTCTCACAGTAAATGTAAAGAGTATCTCCTTTAGCTCCATTTTTACAGTTCATTTTTGCCACCTTATATGAAAAAATAGCATCTAAGTACATTAGGCAACTAGAAAACTACACAATCACAGGCTCAGAAAGTGCTCATGCTATTATTACTTGACCCTCCTTACTCTTCACTTCTAACCATTTGTTTGTTGAATTCACTTCTGTATTGTCATTCTGTATGGTCAGTAGTACTCTAAGTGCTTAAAAGCTGAGACTCTCTGCCTGCTATATTGCTGTATATAAACAGCTCAAATGAAATGAGGCTCTGTGAAGCTTCCGTGAACTTTGGAAGGAAGGCATAAATGAAAAGAGTGGTAAAAATGCTGAGAAAGAGCAATACTTTAAGTCAGTTGTGGCTGGGGAGGCTTACAAGGATCTTGGGGTGACATAATAAAGGACCAGCACTTGGATGCCTCCCATTCTCAACTCCTACAGATTTTAGTCTTAGCTGCTAATGTCAGCACACATGCATACACACAAACACATAAAAAATAAGGAAGTATTCATAGAAATTGAAAGTTTAAAACATGCGGAAGAATAATTTTATTAAAGCATAATATACTTGTAAAGTCAAGCTTCCTGCTGCAAGATACAGAAAAAGGCTCTGTATTTGTTTATGTATATTCATGAGCATTGAAGGCCACAATGCTTCATCTGAAGACACAGCTGATCAGTAGCTGGGCCTGTAGTGCAGTGGTATATAATGCAGGTTTATGACTTTGTATGACATCATTGTCCTTTTCAGCATTTATGGGTCTGCTTTTTCTGTATTTAGAAAGTAAAGTATTTCAATGTAAATACTTTCTGGGGGTTTTATGCCATGTAGGACATACCAGATGCAATCAAAGTATAAAATACAGTAATAATAATTATTTTCTGACACAGATGATAGTAGACTAAGATGTCCTCATCTGTTCTGTGGTAGCACCTAGATACCTGAAATGACATTTTAACTCTCTGTGAACCTCCATGAGCCATAACTGTATAGGCATAAGGAAAAGTCAAAGGTTACACCTGGGTCAGAGCAACCCCAGGCACAGCTCCAGGTTGGGCAGAAAAGAGGTTCAGAGCAGCCCTGCACAGAAGGACTTGGGGGTGTTGGTCCATGAGAAAATGAACATGAGCCAGCTGCAGTATGCGCTCACAGCCCAGAAAGCCAACGGTATCCTGGGCTGCATCAGAAGGAGCGTGACCAGCAGGTCGAGGGAGGTGATCCTGCCCCTCTACTCTGCTCTCATGAGACCTCACTTGGCATGGTTTAGTGGAAGTTGCCCCTGGCCATGGCAGGGGGTTTGGAACTGGATGATATTAAGGTCGTTTCCAACCCTAACTATTCTATGATTCTATGATTGTGTGCAGTTCTGGTGTCCTCAACATCAAAAGGACATGGAACTCTTGGAACAAGTGCAGAGGAGAGCCACGAGGATGATCAGGGGACTCTAGCACCTCCCATGTGAAGATAGGCTGAGAAAGTTGGGCTGTTGAGCCTGGAGAAGGCTGTATGGAGACCTCAGAGCAGCATTCCCCTATCTGAAGGGGCCTATAGGGATGCTGGGGAGGGACTCTTTGTTAGGGACTGCAGTGAAAGGACAAGGGGTAATGGGTTCAAACTTAAACAGGGGAAGTTTAGATTGGATATGAGGAAGAAATTCTTTACTGTGCAGGTGGTGAGGCACTGGAATGGGTTGCCCAGGGAAGTTGTGAATGCTCCATTGCTGGTGGTGTTTAAGGCAGGGTTGGACAGAGCCTTGGGAGACATGGTTTAGCGTGAGGTGTCCCTGGCCATGGCAGGGGGGTTGGAACTGGATGATCTTAAGGTCCTTTCAAACCCTAACTATTCTATGATTCTATAAGCACCTCTATTCTGAACAACTCTCTATACACGAAGAGGAAAATGCCTCATCCTTCAGAATAACCCAATTTTAGAGACATGATTAATGCAAATCCCAAAAATGAGAGTTACAAGAATCAGCAGCACTGAGGCTTCAATGGCTCCTGTGCAACATTGGAAGTGCCTTGTGCTGCAGCAGTCTCAGCTCGTGAACGGTCTGCCCGAGTGTGGTAACTTGTTCAGTCCATAGCATTGCTGCCCTTCTGTGAGGCACAGGGCCTGCTGCTGAGAACAAAGCACTGCCCCTGCAAACAATTACATCCAGTAATGAAACATTCGCTGCTCTGTGTCTGTTACAGCTGCTCATGATTCTCAACATCTGTTCAGTTGTGGAGAGATTCAGAACAAACCCTGTAAAGTTCTGCTGATGTTAGTTTTTAGAGGGCTTTTCCACACACATGAAGTGCATTCCTCTTTCAGTCTGCCCGATGAATGCCTGACATCCCTCACAGCCAAGACATTCGAGACTTCTATTTCCCACCATGCTTTATGTTTTCTGGAACAATCCAATTCCCCTTTTCCTCTTTAAGGTGACTTGGATAGCTGCCTTCTGACTCTGAACTGTTTTTCTGGGTTTCTTTGTAAAGATGCCCAAACTGATCTGCAGCTGATATAATCAAGCCCCGTTTAGTAAGTGTTATCTTCATAACTGCCAATATTGTAATTTCAGAATGTCTGCTGTTCCTAGTTACTACACAGCACTTTCTGCTACATGAAGTTAGGGCTTTTTAGGCAGAAAATCCCTATTTCATCCTAAAGTTTTACAGAGAAAAAGTCCCAGAAAGAAAAGCAAATGTGAGATGTTGTCATGGGTTCAGCAGTAGCAGTCATTTTTCTCCTTCTTGGTAGCTGGTGCAGTGCTGTGTTTTTGATTTTTGGGCCTGGGAACAGCGCTGATAACACCAGTGTTTTCTGTTACTGCTTGGTAGTGTTTTGCTTGGCCAAGGACTTTCTGAGTCTCATGCTCTGCCAGGGAGGAGGGGAAGCCGGGAGGAAGCAGAAGCAGAACACCTGACCCAAACTGACCAAAGAGGTTATTCCATACCACAGCACGTCATGTCCAGGATGTGAAAACGGAGAGCAGAGACCTGGAAGGGGTGGTGGTGGACTGGGGGTGTATGGCATGAGCAGGTTTTTGGTACTGGGGGGTTTGCTGTTGAGGGGTGCACTGGCTGGGTCGGGCTTGGTGAGCAGTTGTATTCTCTTTCCTTGTATTTCTCTTGTACTTCTCTGTCATTATTATTACTGGTGGTAGCAGCAGTGATTTGTGTTATACCTTAGTTACTAAACTGTTCTTATCTCAACCTGTGCGAGTTGCATTCTTTTGATTCTCCTCCCCATACCCCCCAGGACTGGGGAAGAAAGAGAGGAGAGTGAGTGAGAAAACTGCATGGGGAGTGGTTAGAGGCTTAAACCACGACAGATGTTTAAAAAATAACAAGGAGTTTGAACTGTTCTGCCTATTCTGGTGGCTTGTCAAATACAATAATGCTGTATATCATATTTAGTATTGCAGCTTCCAAACTGTATTCCCTGGGCTATCCAGCAGATGATGCTAATGCATTACAAAGTATTGTCTGTTCAATTTTAGTCAGAGGGAAGGCCAGCTAAAAGATGCAGGTTTGTCATTTTCCAGACATTCTAAAAACTTCCAATTGCCCTTTTTAGTTCTTCTCTTTTCTAATGTGTGTGATTCTGAGCCTCAGAATGCGTTGCTTCTTTCTGAAACACTTTTGTTACCAAAGGTTGAGCCTTTCATATGTCTACCTAGCAATCTTTCATGAGCCTCTGACATTCCATTGAGTTTCACATGTAATTTTGACCATTTCCAGAAGTCCTTTGGCTGTATTCACCATCTAGTCACTCATACTTTGTGACACACAACATTAGGTTTTGTGCTGTGTCAAGCATTTATTCCTGCTTCCAGTCTGCAGTAAATAAGTAAAGCCAAATCCTTGCACTAAAAAGACAAAAGCTAGAAGGGAAAATACTATGTACCATTCACATATGCAAAGAAAAAGGCAGAACTAATTTTCCATGAAACTTCCAGCATCCTCAGCTTTCGAATCTCTTTCTCTAGTGTAATCATACCTTAATTATAGACTATGAAAGGAAGCTTTATAATCATTTCTAGTTTGGAACAGATTCTGATTTTCTTACTTAGGAAGGCTTGCTCCTAATTCCACAAGAAGCCTCCACAGAGGCCTTTGGAATTACTTGCACAATGAGCATTCTACTAATCACATATATCAGAGTCCAAGATTTTTCAGTGCCAGTTCCTGCATGCCATTTATAAACAGCGTTCATGTTTTACTGAGGAAAGGAAAATGAGATATAAAGAATAGGTTTTCCAAGTGGATGCAGAAAAGTCTTGACTTTTCTCTGCTTGTCTCAGTCTTGACCTCATTCTTCATGGTGTGATCATAGCCACCACTCTCCAGAAGCTCGGCAGCTGGTGACTGTGCCTCCTCTGCTAACTGATAAGCGCTTGCAGGCCTTCCAGCCCTTACATCCTGTTGCATATGTTACCTGCTTGCTGCACTGCTGCACTACTAGAAGAAGAAGAGTCAAGAGAAACAACTCCCAATTTCTGTGGAGAAAGGAAGAAGTATAAAAGAGGAAGTTGATCTGCCTTTCTTTGTCCTTTCTTTCTTTCTGTCTTTTTTTACCTCTGCTCCCTTGGGAAAAATATGAGCCCCTGAAGAGATGGAGAAAGAACCTTTTTGCTTCCTGCAGCAAGCAGGTCTGATGTCTGTCCTTTCCAGGTTGTGAGGCTGAGGCTAATTAGACCATTTGGCTTTTCTTATACTTTTTTTCTCCCAGGAGGGCTGAGTTATATGAGAAAGTTGAAGCTTCTAGTGTCACTCCGCAGCAGGCTCAAGAGCAGGCAAAACCCATTACTGATAATTGTATTGCAAGTGTTGGCAGCATAGAGCAGATCTAAGAATAGCCTGCCCTGCTAGCAGCTGGGACATGAACTAGACAGGACATGCAGATTCAAGGTATAGGCCCTAGGGCTTGTGTGCTTTAAGCTATCAGCTGAGGAAAAAGTTGCAGAACTTACAAGTAAATCAGCACTAAACGCTTCAGCAGAAGCATATTTAGCCATGTAAGTCATACATAGTTGTGTGGTTAGCTGTTGTGTAGTCCTTAAAGCAAAGACAAACAAGAAATCGGTGGATTTTGCAAATGGCTTGAACAGAGAACAGACAGGAGTCATCCGATGCTTTTCTGTTTCCCTGGCATCAGTCACCAACAAACACACCTTTATCACTGTGTGCGTGGAAAAAGCAGATGGAGAGGGAGGATAAGAGGTAAAGAGAAAGCACAGCACTTCAGCAAACAGTATATGTCCTTTTGCTTAAACAGAAACATCTTGCCTGGCCTGCCTCAAACCTGGTTTTGTGATGCGTGAATGCCTTTGGATGTGAACTTCAAGCAAATGTATCAGAAAACACTATTTTCATGTTAGAGATAAATCATACAATTATAGAATGATTTGGGTTGGAAAGGACCTTAAAGATCATCCATTTCCAGCCCCCTGTCATGTGCAGGGACACCTTCCACTAGATCAGGCTGCTCAGAGCTGCATCCAGCCTGGCCTTGAAGTACATAATAGTATGTATTGGTGTCCAGTAGCAGTCATTTTTTTTCTCCTTCTTAATAGCTGGTGCAGCGCTGTGTTTTCAACTTTTGGCCTGGTAACAGCATTGATAACACCGATGTTTTTAGTTACTTCTCAAATGTTTACTCTGACCAAGGACCTTCTGAGTCTCATGCTCTGCCAGGGAGGAGGGGAAGCCTGGAAGGAAGCAGAGACAGGACACCTGACCCAAACTGACCAAAGAGGTGTTCCATACCACAGCACATCATGCCCAGGAGGTAAAAACTGGGGGCAGGGACCCGGAAGAGTTATTTCACTGCTCTGTCAGGCTGGGTATTGGTCAGCGGGTGGTGAGTAATTGTATTCTCTTCCCTTGTTGTTTCCCTTATCATTATTATTATTGGTGACAGCAGCAGTGGTTTGTGTTATACCTCAGTTACTGAACTGCTCTTATCTCAACCCATGGGAGTTACATTCTTTCGATTCTTCTCCCCGTCCCTCTGGGAGCAGGGAGAGGAAGAGGGGGAAGCTAACGAACTGTGTGCCTGATTTACAGCTGGGCTTAAACCGCGACAGTTCGTAAGTGTTGAACACCTATCTTTAACAATGTAAGTATGGTCCTACCGCATGAAATACATGCTTTTCTCCACAGTTATATAGAGAGCTGCAGGGCTTAACAGAAGTACCTGGGTTCCTCTGCTCAGCAATTGCCTCTGTGAAGCAAGAGAGGGAAAAACGTTTTATAGAAGTCTTAAAGAAAGGGAAATTATTGAGAAAACACAGACCTTACAGGGAGGTTGCCTTTGGCCATGGGACTGGAGAGACAAATATTGCAGAACTGATGTGTTTTGGTTTATTTTGAACTACGATGCACCCTGGAGAGGGACAGACTTTTTATGTAATTCACAGGAATTTTAACCTAGCAGTGCAGCTGGATGATGAGAAAGAAGCTGCTGGTTGCAGCAGCTTAACTTGATAGAATTCATCAAGAATGACTTTCCTTCCTGTGAGGAGTAGGCACAGGAGACATTTGATTGCTACTGCGCAGGCTATTTTTAATTCATTGGAGACATTTGGATTGTGAGGCTGAGCTTTATGGGCCATTGTATGTAAGTAATTTGGAACAATGGTTTCAAGTATTATAGGAGAAACTAGGTTTAGGATATTTTGTTGATCAGAAAGAAACACTGAAATCAGCCTGTGTAAAACTTCGGTCGGTGTAGCATGCATAGCTCTGCAGGTGCCCTTCATTGCACACATCAAGATGGGTGTTTTTTTCATTTAGTAGAACAGATATTCCTTAAAATCATTTAGCTTCAGGGTATGCAAACATGAATTTCTGGGCTGAACGCTTGGGTCTGGAGAAATCTCATGCATAATAAAGACACATCCAAAGAAGGTAGATAATGAGGATGAAATTAATTTCCAAACAATTAACAGGAGTGCACATGTCCAAGAGACGTCATCTAGAATAGCCATAATGGGAAAGAAGTTTCTCTCCAGATATTAGTTGTTTCTTTGAGCGAAACTGTTTTTTTGCTGAGAAAAAGTGTTACAATACACATCCAGTTCATTCAATATTAAGCACTTAGCATTCTGAAGGAATACCATGTTCATCGTCATTTTAAGCAGTGCACAGTGAAAGTACACACACTATAATTTCTATCACTTCTTTGTATGCAACCTCTGTAAGTCTCAATTGCTTAGAAAATTGTATAGTTGACAATCTGAGGCTGCATGATTTACATGTGAGATTTCAGATGGAGTGAAGAATACTGGGTAAGGTGTTAAACATTTGAATGTAAAGATCTGGGACCTTGAGAAGACCAGTAAATGTTCTAAACAGCTTAAAGCAAGGAAATATTATGTGCAGTTAGAAACTACCATTTTACAAGAAATCTGATAAAGCTTCATTTACCTGTGGAGAAGTGAATCAAAAACATTGTGGTCTTTTGCAGGGGGCAGGAACAGAATTGCAAAGGAATCAGGGCATGATGATGGTTTCTGTCCAGTCAGGTAGGGTTTTTAGAAGAAAATGGAATACAGTTTGTAATTCACTATTTCTGTTTCAATGAGTAACAAGAAAAGGAAGTTATTCATAAATTGCAATGAATGGAATGTGTGTTACGTTCGTTCTATGATTTCAGTTACAGATCTGAATATCAGGAAAATATTTTGATTCAGAAAGTGAAGCTCATTGTTTGCACACAAAGGAGCTGGCACAGATGGAAAGGCAAAAGTACCTGTTTGTGCCTTTTGAGTTAAATACATATAACTTACCATGCATAGCAGTTGTGCAGGAAATCTTTTGAAGGAAAACTCTTTTTTAAGTGATAAAACTGACGTGGAGCCATCTTGCATAGCGCCAAAGTCTCAAGAATGACAGAGAAGGTGGTTTCCATATGCAGATGTCTTCAAAAAATATGCTGTTCTTTTTCGATGAGCTGAGGGTGATGCTGCCCTCTGATCTCCATCTCTTTTCAGAAACATACATGTAGTGAATGCCTGGGACATTGTTACGAAGATGTGCAGTCCAATCAAAGTTAGCTTTAACAAAGAAGGGAAAGAGGAGTCTGCAATTTCACAGCACTGTTTGAAACCAAAAATAACGAAGAAATCATCACTCAAGAAATGAGACCTTATGGCTGTGTTCTATTGAGTGGGCAGGATAGTGTAGAGGGCTGATTTATTGCAGACACTTCTGTTGTGTCATTATTCACACAAAATAAAGTGATTATCACACATGCAGACTGCTTGCTTATTTCAACAGACACAGTTAAGTGCTAAATTGGGAACTGTGGAAGTGGAACAGGCTATCTTGAAGAGCTGGAGTGTTTATGCATGTTGATCACCAGCCTGTGATTAGGTTTAGGTAAATGGGAGCTTTGCAGCCATGTAAAACAGCTGAAGGAACTACCTAAGCACACCCAGAAGGATTGCATAAGCCTTACGATGACCTAAAAGTATATTTGCAGGGGGCTGTTCATATGTTGAAGGACAGAATCATAGAATCATAGAATAGTTAGGGTTGAAAGGACATTAAGATCATCCAGTTCCACCCCCCCTGCAAGGGCAGGGACACCTCACACCAAACCATGTCACCCAAGGCTCTGTCCAACTTGGCCTTGAACACCACCAGGGATGGAGCATTCACAGCTCCCCTGGGCAACCCATTCCAGTGCCTCACCACCCTTACAGTAAAGAATTTCTTCCTCCAACCAGGATGCTGGCTGAGAGCTATTTCTTCTATTTCCGACATTGCCTCAGGCTGTCCTTGTCCATGCCTGATTTCTGACAGATGCCAGGACAACAGCTTGCAAAAATGCACAATGAAGAGGACTAGGGAACTCATCCAGGCGATGAATTGCATTCTTTTTCTTTTCTTGGACTATTTTCCAGACAAATACGTTTCCTAATGTGAGTTGCCACGTGACAGCCTAAATATTCATCCTGAAACATTCAAGAACACATGAGAGGGACAAGAAAACATTGCAAAAGATGAGAGCTTACTGCTCAGATCATCACTGCTTACTTTTGTTCAGTTATATTTGCAGAGGCTCAGAAAGCCTTTTTTATCAGTGAAAGTAGCTTGGCGGGGTGTTTATTTTAGAATTTCAACCAATAAGGAGAGATCTTGAATCCCAACGATGCCTAAAGGAGAGTTGGTAGGAATAAAAATTCATCCATTTACAGGATTTAAAAAACATGGAAAATGAAAGCTTAACCCCACAGAGGTGTGAGGAATATGGTGGAGTTCTGATAATATGCAAATTATCAAATTGAAATATTTAAGAACTTAGTTACTGAAAAGATCGATCTCTTCTCAGCTTCTTCCACTCATGTTCCAGTTAGTCTCTTGGAGTGAGAATGAAAAGTTTGATATACAGATCCTCAGGAAAACATCTCAGAGTTGAAAAGTAACTTTGGCTGTTGTGGGTAAATTAATAATTTCATTATTACCACATAATAATTCATAATTATTGTGTGTTATTATGCACACATGTGTGCATATTATTATGTGTTATGTGTGTAAATTGTGTGCAAATTATTATGTGTCGTTATGCACACATAATTCAGAATCTAATTTAATGCAAGAGACTTGCAGAAAAACTAAAGGGATATATATATGTACATTTAAATATAAGTACCTATATATAGAGGTACATATATATCTACATATAGGTACGCACTGAGGACAGAATAACTTCAATATGCACTGATGGTATGCCCACAATACAGAATTTTATCTTCATTTGGATATAGAAGATAGTTTTGTAAAAACACCCATGAGCCCAGCTGATATTGAGACAATGCTGTAAAATATAAACTTTTAAGATTTGGTTATAATACTCACTTGCATCCTATAAATATGGAAAAGGATTAAATTATCCAGAACATTTGTAAGCAAAAGAGACAAAGATTGAAAGAGAAAGGGGAAAGCAAATATGAAGAAAGGTGTTTTCTCCTTTGGAAGCTGGATAAGAATTAGTTGTTAAGCAAATTGTTTTAAAGCAATTGCTGTTTGGTGTTTTGTTTTCTGCTTGCTTGCTTATTTCTCCTAACTGAGCTAGATTTGAGTTTGGTGACAGTTTATCTGTTGTTCAGTATATACAAGGCCTGTATGTGTGTCTGTAGGTGTCCCAGTGGAATTCAGAGCTGTACACCTTTCAGACATGTGTTAACTTCTTCAAATAAAAGGAAAAATACTTGATTTCTTTCAGAAGAGGGTTTTTTTACATTCTTTTTGCATTTTCTCGAATTGAAAGGCTTGACAGAACTTTAAGTTTCATGGAATTATACCACACCCTCCTTCCTACGCAGGTTATGTGAGCGTCCAACATTCCAGTCAGGAGAATCGTTTTGACATTTTGGTGTTGTCAGTTAAATCAAATTCCTTTTTATCATCAAAAATTGTCTTATTTTTTACCTTTGTTTCTCAGGCTGCAGCATTAGGAGGTAAACAAATAAAATTTTTCTTCTCTTTTAATTCTTTGACACTTTATATATGCCATACACTGAGTTCAAACACTATTTTTTTTCTACCTCCTTCTTTTGTTGTCAATTTTGTGTTTTCCTGGCTGCTTCTCTGGTGAAAAAGATCAGCATTTGTGCCTATCAAATACAGCAAAATTGCAGCATGCTGCCCTGTTATCACTGTGCTGTTGGCTTCATCTGCCTTTTTTGTCACGGAGTCACCAGCAGCTATTGCTCACCTTCTTGCAAGAGCTCCTACCAGATATTGTCGGAGCAATCCCAGGCACAGCTCCAGGTTGGGCAGAGAAGAGATTCAGAGCAGCCCAAGGAGAAGGACTTGGGGGTGTTGGCCCATGAGAAAATGAACACGAGCTGGCTTCAGTGTGAGCTCGCAGCCCAGAAAGCCAACCATATCCTGGGCTTGCATCAAAAGGAGGGTGACCAGCAGGTGGAGGGAGGTGATCCTGCCCCTCTACTCTGCTCTCATGAGACCTCACTTGGAGTACTGTGTGCAGTTCTGGGGTCCTCAACATCAAAAGGACATGGAACTGTTGGAACAAGTCCAGAGGAGGGCCACGAGGATTATCAGGGACTGGAGCACCGCCTGTATGAAGATAAGCTGAGAAAGTTGGGCTGTTGAGCCTGGAGAAGAGAAGGCTGCGTGGAGACATCATAGCAGCCTTCCAGTGTCCGAAGGGGAGCTATAGGGATGCTGGGGAGGGACTCTTCATTAGGGACAATAATGATAGGACAAGGGTAACGGGTTCAATCTTGAACAGGGGAAGTTTAGATTGGATATAAGGAAGAAGTTCTTTACTGGTGAGGGACTGGAATGGGTTGCCCAAGAAGTTGTGAATGCTCCATTGCTGGCGGTGTTCAAGGCCAGATTGGACAGAGCCTTGGGTGACATGGTTTAGTGGGAGGTGTCCCTGTCCATGGCAGGGGGGTTGGAACTTGATGATCTTAATGTCCTTTCCAACCCCAACTGTTCTATGATTCTATGAATCTGTATCTCCAGCAATTTTCTGTTACATTTTTCTGGACAAGTTCCTCAGTAGGTAACTTGCTGAGAGTCTAACACCTTTTTGATAAGTTGGATGCTTTCCAGATGTTTTTTCACCTCATGTGATAAGTTGCCAGTCAGCTGCATGGATTTCTGCTTTTCTGTGGTTTCCTGATGCTGACCACTTGGCTGTGACCCCCACCAGTGATTCCAAATCTAATCATTCAAGGAATATTAATTTGCTCCTACTGTACCCAGGTTTACACTTCAGTCATGTGAACATAACTTCTGCTGCATTTTTGCTGACTTGCATCACATGCATCCAAAATCTCTTTCAACTAGCAAAAGAAGGAAAATGGCACATCCAACACTGGTCACAACTGTCGTTCCCTCCTCATTCATGTACATGGCATAGAGCAACTCCTCTGCAGACGTAATCATAGTTTCCCTCTGACCTACCTTTCTAGGTGGATCTACTCCAGATTTCAACAAACCCAGAATATCTTCCTTCTTGGCTTTCCTCCATTACAACACACTCCAGGTACCTGATATGATCAATGACCCCAAGGCTCCAGCTTTGAATGCAGATCTCTTAAGCAGACTATACAGAATCACAGAACCCCAGACCATGAAAAGAAACAAACCAAACAAAAGCTCACCAAATCCCTTCATTTTCAAGAACAGGATTTGCAGGTGGGCTCTCAAAAAATCCTTTTAGTTATTCACCCACAACAGTCATTGATGATGTCTTTTCCCTGCTGTTGACACTTCATTGTAAGTCAAGTGATGCCACCTGCTAACAGCTGATTATTCCATTTCCAAGTTAGTAACAAACACATAAACCAGCAGCAGCCTAATATAGAATTTTGAGGCATCTCACTGCTGTTACCGCATCAACAATGGACCATAGATTTGTTTCCTTTAGCCTTATACTGTCCCACTGTAAGTTGCTTTAACTATAAGTGAGTCTTTACATGTTCTTATTGTATTCTTTTTAAATCTGAGGCTTGTTTGAATCACTGCTTGCTTTGACATTTCTCATGTTGATAAATACAAATCAAGGATTAAAAATATGGCACATATTGATTACCAAGAGTACAATCAACAGCAATAAAACTGATAATAAGGAATATGCATACATCAAGACCAGAAGGTCTGCTCTCCAATAAGGCCACATCAGAGATGACTTAGCAGCAGAAAGCCTGCTGTCTGATAGCAGTAGGATGGGAACACGGTTTAAGTATGTCACATGGCCTTTTTCTTTTCTCTGATCAGGAAAGCAGCAGTAAAGATACCCAGAATGAGAAAACAAAGCCAAAATCAGTTTTATTTAAATATGAGCATCCACTTCCATGGAGTCTTGAACCATGGTTTGTAACACTGATTCTCACAATTCCAAGCCTGCCATTTATTAATGTGTTATGCCATGAGAATTTTCATTATCCTAACACTAAAAAAAGCATTCCAGTATACTCATGGGGCTTCAAGGGATGTGTCCTGGTGAGGAAGATTTTCACCTGCAGTGAAGGCAACAGCATGAGATGGCACCAGGAGGTCCAGTACTTTTCTTTCTTCCTTCTTCATTTTTGGGAAATATAGTCCTTTCCCCTCACAAAACCTCCTCTCCCCACCCCCATCCTCGGGATTCACAGATAAGGCAGCTCTGCCCTCTTTCAACACTCTTCCAGGGCAAAGTAGTAAATCCACTGGCTGCTACTAGGTAAAGCCCTCTGTCTCCTCTAAGCCGGGGCAAACGTGTATGCAGCACTATAGCCCCAGCAACTGGCAGCGGCACAGGCGCATCTGATAGAGGAAGAGCAGAGCACAGTTTATCCGGATTACACAGAACAATGTAAAACATATGGCTAATTTGTAATCCTGTAGTATTTTAGTACTCGATCCAAACACATAGGTTACCCCAGTGGCAACATAGATATTTAGAAGGGCAATTGTATCATACTGTTGTTAAATTACTCATTGCTGCTAGATGATTGAAAACAATGCATGTCTAGGCTATGCTTAGGGTGAGCATTCTCATCTCCTGGTAATCAGTGGTCCATTCATTCCTCCAGGAGCAGTACATTGGGTACTGAGTAATCTGTCATTTGAAATGTGCAAAGTAGCTGTTAAGGGAGTACAAAATATGTTTAGCCAGCAGCACCAGCTGGATGTGAGTCCATTCGGGATACACTGTTCAGATGACAGCTGTTGCTAGAACCACGAGTGTTAGTCTACAACTCTCTCATGTCTCATTCTGTTTATCATCTCTGCTATGCAGGAGGGGAGAAGGAAGAAGATATAACATAGGGACAGCGCAGCCATTGGTGGGTAGACAGCTAGGCAGGATTCGCATGGTGGCAGGTATTTAATATGATGTACACACCACGTTACATAAGCTATTGGGGAAAAGAGTGGAAGGAAGTTCTTCTTATGCCATAAATTCCATCCCTGCACTAAAAAGCAAATTGCTTTCTGGCCATTCCATCTGTTGAACCTCTTCCTCTGAGAAAAGCTATTCCTTCTTCCTTTTGTTCATTCTGTCCCTGTCTATTGTGGGGATTAGCCTAGTGACTGGTACAGGAGTGCATCTGAGCTCTGACACCTCATGAGGAAGGGATGGGACTGGAAATGGGTTATGTGAAAACAGGTTCAAACACTATCAGTATACAAGTACAGCACTTGCTGCAACAGTCCCCTGCAGGCCATGATGTATCCTACAAGATGATAAACGGAGGTGAAGTTTGGAAAACAGAACTTGCCAACACAGGGCAACAAAGGCTGGACTATCCTCTAGAAGCCCCATCTCTAGGTGCCCCATCTATACTCAGAGGGGAGCACAGTGGCATCTAGATTCCTCCCATAGCAGCTGAGCGTAGGAAAATGAAAGACCTTTGGTGTTGGAGAGCTGGAACTTTTTTTAACATTCAGATCTCTACATCTTCTTCTTGAAAGTCAACATAAGATTTTAAAGGGCTAACAAAAAACATGCTTTACAAGCCCCCAAATTTGCTCTTCAATATAGAACGGCAATGTCAAAAGCCTGCTATTTTGCCATCAGCAAAAATCAATGCCAACCTTCAAAGGAATAGCAGCCTTGCTGTTAGGTGATGATGAAGCCAAGCTTTCTAGAGAGAAATACGAGCTTTTGTTGGACCAAATAACACAGCTGGTCTATAGACAGGCTTTTGGACTCTCAGATTTCCAGAGCAGGAGCAGGTCAGACATGAACACGGTCTTGGGCAGACAAAAGCAAGTCTACCTAACATCCTTCCCGCTCCCCATCAAACTGCCCGAGGACCGCCGGGCCGGGAGCGCTGCCCCGCAAGTCGCTTCGCTCATGACCCCACTGCGGCCCAGCCTGTCCCACACAGCTACCGCCGTCCCCCCTTCACTGCCCGGTCCCCCGCTCATTGCCTGCCGCGGGCGCGGAGCAGCGCAGGGCTCCCCTCCCGCCTCCCTCCGCCGCCGCTGGTGCATATCCCACCACGCCGGTTCCCAGCGAGGCAGAGGGAGCCGGGCCAGGCTCTCTCACGCCGCCGGTCACACTCCAGCGCAGCCGTCTCCCATCACCGACCTGTGACAGGGGCTCTGAGCCCCCTCCTCCCCTTCCCCTCTCCCGCCCGCCTCCGGGCCCTCCTCCCGTCAGTGATTCGGCGCCGAAGCCCCGGGTGCCCGAACCCCCTCCCCAGCCCCGGCCCTCACCGCGGCTCCCGAGCTGTCAGTGCGCAGCCCCGCGCCGCCAACCGCCGCCAACCGCCGCCGCGGAGCAGCCACCGCGGGGCGGCCGCAGGTACCATGCGCGGGGAGCGGGTGATGCCGGGGCCGGGATGCACCTGCGGGGCCGGGGGTGAGGATCGGGGTTCCCCGGCCGGACAAGGGGCGGTGGGAGCGGGGCTGAGGGCGGGCCTATCCTCGGCGGTGCGGAGCGGAGCCCCGGTGGCCGCAGAAGGGTCGTCGAGGGCTCTCGCGGCGGCGGCCGCGGGTCGTGGCAAAGGCGGGCGCTCGGGACGCGCTGCCGTGTTCGAGCCCGTGGCCCTCGGGAGCGGCGGGCAGCGCGCGGGGTCGCCCGGAGGGGATGCGCTCTCCCTCCTGTCCGTTCCCAGGCGAGATCGGACAATAGAGGGATATGCCCCGTTTACCCCTCCTACCACCTCTTTGATTTCCAATAGAGTTTATGTGAGAAAGGGTATGAGATTTTGGCCCCACTTAGGATGTAGCCGAGGCTGGAGAACCTCCCGGGGCCGGCCGTGGGGAAGGGCATAGTGCAAAATTCCCACAGGGGCAGTTTCTCAGGTGGGAAACAACATTAATCTTCAGTTTCCTGCGGGAACTGAGTCCCAAGGGTTTTCCCAAGAGTAGTGTAGGCGACTGACTCTGTAATGTGCGATTTTCTGTCAGATAATGCAGCTTAATCCTTCTCAGTGTACTTGGCATTCCCACAGTCATCTCCTCAACCCACCCCCTATGTGCTCCCGGGGAAGCGGTTCAGCATCTCCAGATGATGTTTCTGTCAGACACTCTTGAGTTTCTGCACTGCTGGCTGACTAGAAGGCAGCATTGTGACCCTTTGGTTTATGCACACACTGAATGAGCCGTGCTTGAATTATTCTTTCTGATGCTATTGCAACCTTCTGCAGCTTCTCTTCTCCAGGGACATGATGTGTAGCAAGACTTTGAAATGCTTTGCCAATGAGGCTGCAGTCCTAGCTAGGCATATGGCAGCTGTTTGCTTTCTAATTGTTCTTAAGAGTTAATTTATAGCAGTAAAAGGCATGTTAAGAATGAGGATTCCCGGTAGGGCAGCATTATCCTCTACCTTCCTTCTGTTTCTCTCTAAAAAGCTATAATTCAGAGTACTGAATGGATAGTGGACTGGGCTCTACAAATGAGTTTTGTATTTTCCATCTGGAAAAAGCAATGCCTTCAAAGTACATTTGGTCTCTATGAACAAAATGCCTCCTAAGTACGTGTGTCAAACCTATGGCTTTGACATGGAATTAATTTAAATCTGGTTATTTGTCAATGTCATAGATGTTTTTTATTTTTTAGGTAAAGAAATAGATACAGACATGAAATACATTGGAACAAGAGATTTGGCGGCAACGCTTGGAATCCCATTTGTTATTTATGTTTTACAAGTGTGATCATCTGTCCATTGTGCTGCTCTCCAAAGAGTGCTCGTTGGTACATTCAGGACCACTGATACTTCCCATAGGAGGTCAGGTGGATGCCCAATGGCAGCAGCTATACTTACGAAAATACAGGATAACTGTACTGTGACCTGTAGTCAAGTAGGTGCATGGTAGCTCTTATAGTCTTCATTTTAATAATAGACAAATTTCCAAAGAGCAAAGCTCACTGGTTTTGGAACACTCACTCTTGTATCAAATATTAATCTGGATGAACACAGGCACATAGAGACATACTGTATACCTGAGGTGTAAAGAGCCAAGATAATTTGAACCTTCTGTGCTTAGCACCCAGTAATATGAAGACCAAAATATAATAAGGCAAGTGTTAGTGGAAAAAGAACATCAGTCAGCCTCCAAGTGATGGCTGTCATTCTGCTAGAACTTCCACATTCTTATGGTTAGTTACAGGCAGAAAGCATTGAAATGAACTAATCTGATAGATTTCCAAGATGGAGAGTACTTCTGAGAATATAACATTAACAGCTGAGAAATGTCTCCCTCCAAGAGATACTTACCTCTACATAGACTACAAGACATGAGAAAAGAGCAAAAAATAGGGCTTAAAATTGCTAGAGTCCTTAAAATGCTGAAGTCTAGGTCTTCATTACCAGCATCTAAGGTCAGACATTAGAATCTGGTGGGTTTGACTCCTGAACTCTTCCATTCACCCATCCTTTTAAATGATCAAAGTCTGAAGTGTATGTTCTATTCCAAGGCACACAGTTAAGGAAATTGATGTTCCACTTGCCTTAGAATTACAGCTTACTGACTAGTCTGTATGGGTGAGGATCTTTGTACAGCCTTCAAAGACACGTTAAGGCTTGGCAGTTTGATAGTTCATCATACAGTACTTGAAAGACTGGCTCTGATTTTCACCCAGTAGAGATTAAAAGCTTCTTTTACTTCTTGAATGACGCCCAGAAATTTAGGATACATCCCATGGCCCAGCAGATTCAAGCTGAAGTCAGGACTTTATTTTTCTCTCAGTTCTCCTTTACTTTTTCCTTTGCCCCCATCCCAGGAAAGGAAATTTGCCATATGTTCAATGAGATAAGCCAGAAACACACAACTGCTGTGTTGGTGGCTGTTTTGTCAGTCCTTTATCCCCACCTGAATGCTTTCTTGTCCTTGTAAAGCCTCTCTCTAGTTGCATATTTCCTCCGTACAGGTTAGAGAACAAAGGAGGAATTCTGCTGCATCTAATCAAAGGTCTGAGGTTTCCGGCAGAGGTAACGCTGCCAGAATCAGGAGATGATCACAGAGCAAGCAGTAAGTGGCTACTTCAGAGGCTAATAATTGATTACTAGGGTCCCACTGGGAAACAGTATGAATTCACAAAGTCCTGTTTCTCCCTCTTCAGCCTCCAGCTGCTTAATTCGTCCCATGCATGTTTTCTACTGTGCTACAGCCTCAGCCACAGTGCCAGGGAAACCATCCATACTGGGTTAAGGAATCTGGGAAGACTAGAGCAGTGGTTACTAGAATGAGAGCCAGAGGCAGATGAGACAGTGAAGCCACTGTTGTCAGGAGGAATACCACGTCATATTTATTCCTATGTACACAAAGGCTTTCTATCGCTTATGTGCCTGCTTGTGACCACTGCAGCTGGCATTTGAGCTCAGAGGAAAGGAACCTGGAGTCCTTTAGTCAAGGGCAAATGCAAAGAAGATATTTAGTCCACTTAACCAACTAACTGCTTGGGTGCATGCCTTCCAGTGTGTGCCACTGGTATAACTGCAGTGGATGTAATAAATTATGACATTCCTAATACAGCCTTAAGTCTATGAAGAGAGCTGGTCACATCTTTCCCATTCTTTATTTCGGTATTCCAGCAGGTTCTAACAGAATTGGCTTCTGTTCATTTTACCTATTAAAAGATATTTGAGTAAGAGATTTCATTTGGGTTTGTTTGGGTTTTTTAAGTAAAAGTTAAGATTCTTGACTGTGGTTGCACATTAGTTTAAATATTTGCTTTGGTGATGCACATGGCATAGCAGTGAAGGAGACTATAAACTGGGTAAACATGATTTTATGAACAGAAAGATCTTCTTTATATAATATCAGAAGGTTCAGAGCTCATAATCCATGTGCCAGCCCCTCAGAGAAGCCTCAAGCTGCTTAAATGTGATAGCTGTGTCAGTGTGACTTGGACCTGCTTTTCCTCAGTGTTCTCTTAGGTGACCTGGATGGTAAATATAAAGAGTGGGTGTATCACATTTGCCAGGGACATCAAACTGTGAGATTTGAAATATGCTGGAGGAAAGAATTCAAAATCATTCTAACAAATTGGAAGAGTTGCTGGGAAAAGAACTGGGTGAAATTCAGCAGGGATAAATGTGAGGTACAGCAATAAGGCAGGAATAATCAACTGCATAAGCACAAGAGAAGTAAATTACGAGCTTGCAACTCTGCAGAAAAGGATCTGAGTGTTATGATAGATCACAAGCTGAACATGAGTCAATGTCATGCTGTTGAAATGAAGGCAAACATCTTGCTAGGATATATAAAAGACATATAGCCTGGAAGACATGTAAAGCAACCCTCCTGCTCTGTTCAGCATTGCTGAAGCCTCAGCTTCGAAGTTGTGTGAAGTTTTGGTTATTACACTTTGAAATAGGTGTGATTCATCGGAGAGTCCAGAAAAGGGCATCACAGGTCAGAAAAACATGACCTGCAAGATGACTTGAAATAACTGAAAGCATTTAGCCCAAAGACCAGAAAGATTCAGGGGAATATTTCAGTTTTCAGACACAAAATAGAGGAGGGAATGATCTTTTCTCTGGGCTTATGGTAGATGGAGCAGAAAGCAAGAAGTAGCAGAAAGAAAGATTAGTTTAGACTGCAGGAATAATTTCCTAGGACATAGGATAATAAAAACTGTTGAATATTTGGTCTGGGGAGGTTGTAAAGAGTCCATCATTATAAGAATAAGTTAGACAATTATCTGTGAAGAATGAAATTAGGCTAGGTCTATCATGGTAATGCAGCTTGAACTATCTGACATCTGAACTTCTCTTCTAGACCATTCCTTTACCATTTTAAGAAGGCAACATCCTCATTTCATGTAAATGAAATACAAGCTGTCTGCTGGCTCTGTTTTGGTGTTTTTCTGTTATGCAAGGGCAGCACCAAGAGTATAGTGCAGCTCTTTCTAAAAAGAGCCTGAAAGAAAAACAAAAGCTGAGTAGAAGATGGTTAAGAAAGGTTTCTCTTTTTCAAGAAAACATAGAGAACAGGACATTCTGCTTGGCTGAGCCTATAAATACTGAAAACAATTATATGGAAGAAGAAAAATGAATGAGGATTAGCAGTTAGGAAAATTATCTGAGCTGAAAATAAAAAATCTTCTAGTATTTTACTCCTTGAATCACTGTAGTCCAAATATACTTTTTTTAGAGATAAAGTGAAATAAAATACTGAAATAAAAATAGGAGTAAAATAAAGCACAGTCTACAACTGATGTTTTTAGGCATTTCTCCAGGAAGAGAAAATCTATGTCCCGTAGTATTCATGGTATAGCATATATTGTTTAATATAAATGGAACAGACTGTCCCCTGCGCCTAGTGAAAAAGTGATGGATCTCTGTGAGGAGACAGGTAGAAAGAAATGAGAGCAGCAATCATTTCTTTTGGATGCTGCAGTGGAAAGCTGCACATGAGATCCTGAACAGAACATAGTTTGAGTCCAAGCAAAGTAATTTTTAATTCCCAAAGGAAGAAGGATTTTTCTCTCTCCCCAGGATTTAGATCCATCCACGAAGGCAAAAAGAAAAGCTCTTGGAGAAGTTAAAGGCATATTGGGAGGAATGGAAGTGGTTTTTATACCAACCAGTAACAGGGGATTTTTTCTGTGGAAACAGGTACTCTCTGGGATTGCAAAGCTGCAAAGCAACTGTTAGAAAGAATCTGTGTCAAATGAACAACACAAAGAGAAAATGAAGTCTTAAGCTGTGATTTTCAGAAGGCTGTTTTCATGGAGCTATTGCTCAGTGATCTGTTGTGTATTAGCATTATAATTTGTCTTTTAAACACACACTTGAATTATCCATAAATAGATGGAAATCCTCATATTTTTATTTACTCTGGGACATGTGAGTACAAACTGTGACTCTGTATAAGCTCTGATTGATTTTTTCCCTGCCCCCATCTTCCATTGCTGCTTGAACACTTTAGGAAAAGAAATAATTTACTTGGAAAGCTGGTGCCCCAGATATTTTAAAGTAAATTCACATCCTTTCCACCCAAGGGCTGACCAGTGCTTCACATTAGCTTGTATTTCTTTGCCTGAGTTTATTTTATTACTCCTTCTCCCGTCCTTCTCTTTGCTTTCTTTACTTCTCATATGAGTATATGAAACCCAGCCTCTACTTGGGAGACAGGGTATCCAAAAGGAGGCTCACTGTGACCCAGTGCTAAAAGAGGTTCAGATTTGGAACAAGGTGGTTCTGGAAGGAGATAATGTAAAAAAGATCTCCCTTTTGCTAGTAGGAGAAAACAACAAGATGGAGGGTTGTTCTCTAGGAAACGTGGTAGGAAATCTGAGACAGCCTAGGCAGAAAACTACTGAAGATGCTGGAGGGGATTCTGTAGGTATTAATCTCCTTTTGAAAGCTGTTGATAATTGTCTCGAAAAGGAAAGGTGTTAGACAGAAGTAGCCAGAAGGAAGGTAGGGAACTAAAAGAATTGGAGTAGAGGGAGCACTGGTTTGAAATATGAACTGAATGTGAATATTTGGGCTTAGGGTTCCTGGCTGAAATTTCTCGATGTGGCTGAGGAAATTGTGTAGGCTACTGCAAATGGCACTTCTGTCAGTATGAGCTGCATATTTAATGCAGTGTAATGATATACAAGCCTGCTTCAAAAAAGCATCTGCATGACAGTGTTCAGAGCAGCTGTATCCTTCATTTCTTCTTTTATCTTCATTTGTAGTATGTCCAGCTCGAGTCTAAAAGTCCCATAAATCCTGCTAGTGGGTTCCTGCTCTCGTTATTTCAGTATGTTGGAAATATTCTTTTCCTATAAGCAAAAATCAGAGGCAGCAGCTTCAAGCTGACAAAGGCAATTTTGCCTAGGAGGAAACTGGCTGGTCACGCAGATGAGCTTGGAATCTGTGAACACTTAACAGGCTCTGAGCAGTTTCTTACTGTGAATGAGGAGCTGATGAGTGAAGAGCAGTGTCCAGCAGCGCTTTTTGATGGTAATGCCAGAGCCTTTTACCAGCAGCTTCCCAGTGCAGATGGAGTTTTACAGACATAGTCACACAAGGATTTCTACTGCCATTATGAGGGGACTGGTGATTTTTTCAGTATTGGAAACAATATAGAGCCAGAAAGCGGATATGGGAAAACTTTGTAAAACTGTATGTGTACGGAGGTGAGCCAAGTGCTTCTTTCTGTCACCCCAGCCAGGGCAGAAGATTCTGCACTAGGGACAGCAGCACCTCTCTTTCAGGCTGTCACTGAAAAATCCAAGTTCAAAAGCACAACTGTGAAAGCTTGATTCATGAAGGGCTTAAGGGAGGCTAAAAAATTACATGAGCCCAGGTTCCAACTGCTGTAAGCATTCCTCAGAAAGGTCTCATTACAAGGGATTTGTCAGGAAAGACCACTGCACATTGGTGATTGTGAAGGGTCAGACTTAACAAACATGGGGGTTAGACGAGGTGGCCTCCAGAGGACTCTTTCAACCCTACCAATTCTGTGATCCTGTGACAATGAATAACTTTGCTAACTTACTTTCCTACCTTTAACAGTGTATCTGTAGACATAAAAGAAAGAATGCTGCTGGGATGAGAATTTGCTATATCTGATTCATGACAAGCAACCAGTATTGAAGAGCACTTTTTCTATTGCAGAATTTCATTGTTAATTGAGAACTTGCATATCAGGAAGTCTGGGTCTCAAGAGACTGGTGGCAAATATTGGGGTGGTCACATACAATGATTATTCTTTTTATGATTGTGCCCTGATCTGTCTACCAATTCATATTGTCATATTGGACAAGTAAAGACAGGACCAGAAAAAAGACTCATTAATTTATGTGGAGTTCAACACCTCTCCTTTCCCAGATAGAGTTTGGCAGAGTTTTCATTCTGGAATAATATTGGCCTCTGCTTTGGTGCTGAGTGCATGATACTTGTTTCTCCCCAGTTCTCCAGCTCCAGGCCTGTGTCCTGTCCCAGAAGGAGGAGGGGTAGAAAGGAAGATGTCAAAGCAGACATAGGAGCTACACAGATCTTAATGCCTTTAATCACCTTCTTCACTAAAGCAGAGCTCAGTGAATTTCCAAATTGAGATGTTGCAGCATGTTGGCAGTGAAGAGCAGCACTGCAGTGCAATTCACAGTGTTCTCTGAATATCTTCACAATAATAAAACAGCAGGGCATGAAAAGAAATTAATGTGATTTTTTGGCTGAGTGTGGTGGCAGATGTTAAAAGCTTTCCTGCCTTACCTGTCAAGACAAAAAACAAAACTCCCACGGAAAGCAGCATTCCTGTAGGGAAATGCCCCAGTACCGATAGAGGTTTTATTCCGATGGATTCACAAAGCCTACTGTCAGGAAATGCCAATCAATAGCAAGTGACATTATCCCGGTATGTTATAGAGCAGCCTTTCATGGACAAAAAGACCAAAGCAATTTTGTTTCCATTGATGAAACATAGTGTTATAAGTTGATCTGTGGAGCAAAGGGAATCGGATCTTGCCCTTTCTGCAGGTTTTCTGTTAACTGCAGGTAATCAAGAGGGGGACCAGAGACACCCAACTTGTGAACATCTTCGGGTGCATTGCTCAACCAACTCCTAGTGAGCTCAGACATGACTCACAAACGAAAATGTCTGTAGTCCCTACTGGCACTCAGCTATCCATTAATCCCCTTAGGGGATGACTACTGGAGTCCACAGGCTCATCCTAGCTTGTGATCTGATGATCAACAAGCAAGAACCAGCATATCCCTTCTATCTTTTACCCAATTTGGTAATGCAGCACGTCTTAAAGTAATGACTGGAAGGCAGCATTCCAGGCAGTGGGGGAACGGGTTAGAAGCAATGACTGCAGGCACAGACTTCCAGGGAAAGTGAGAATTATGTGACCACTCAAGAGAGAGAGGGGAAGAGTAGGTGTGGATATGCAGCTAGAGAGGAAAACAGACATGAAAGATATAAGCTTTGTTCCTTTTTCTTTATTAGGACCTTACATAACAGTTAAATAAAAATCATACTTTGGCTGATGCAAAGTGTGGGAGCACAGATTCAGAGAAAGGAAATTGAGGATTTAAAACCATTACAGAGAAGAAAATGGGCACACCTTCAGAGTACACCGCAGGATCCATTATCTCTTATAACATCTCCATAATCTTTTGTACAACAGTCTTCAACAGGATCAAAGTTGCAATTCCTGTAATGTATAGACAGTCAAAATGACTTTCCTATTTAGTGCACCATCATGGGTGTGAGGTTCTACAGGTTCCTATTAACTCCTCAACAAATAAACCTACTATTAAGCTACTGTTTTCGTTCTTAATGAGGGGATGGAAGGAGAACGTGAAAGGATCACTGTAGTATGTTTCTGTTGTGGTTTAAGCTGTAAATCACGCAGCCCGCTCACTCACTCCCCCCTCTTTCTTCCCCCCCACTCTGAGGTGGGGGGGGGGGGGGGAATGGGGAGAAGAATCGAAAGAATGTAACTCCCACGGGCTGAGATAAGAACAGTCCAGTAACTGAGGTATAACACAAATCACTGCTGCTACCACCAATAATAATAATGACCAGGGAAATACAAGGGAAGAGGATACAGCTGCTCACCAATCAATGACCAAGAAAAGAACTGAATTCTTCCAGGTTCCTGCCCCCAGTTTTTCCATCCTGGGCATGATGTGCTGTGGTATGGAATACCTCTTTGGTCAGTTTGGGTCAGGTGTCCTGTCTCTGCTTCCTCCCGGCTTCCCCTCCTCCCTGGCAGAGCATGAGACTCAGAAAGTCCTTGGTCAGACCAAAACATTCTAAGCCGTAACTACAAACATTGGCATTATCAACGCTGTTCCCAGGCCAAAAGTTGAAAACAAAGCATTGCACCAGCTACTATGAAGGAGAAAAATGACTGCTACTGCTGAACCCATGACAGTTTCCCAACCAATTGTGCTGTACCTGACAGGTCTGCTAAACAACTGGACATGTGAATGGAAGTGGCAGTATGGAACAGGGACGAAAGCCAGTACAGCCTGTGTTTAACCAGAACACTTATTCTCATCCTGGTGAAATTTCCTTCAATGTCTATAAGTATTCATTACAACTAGGGATTAAAAGAAGATTGACAAATAGGGCATTGACTCTGAGAACAGCACAGGAACCACCTTATCTAGTTGGCATGGTTGGAGGATGGAAATATTCATTCAGTTGCATTGAAGGAAACTGCTGCCGAGATACATAAATTATGGTTTAAAAAAACCCAACAACTAAGAACTACCTATACTGTAGATACCTACCTAGAGTAAATACTGTAGATAACTACCAATAGTCTCTGAAGTGTTGCTAGACTTTCATTTTTTAGCAGAAGGATTAGGGAATACCCTGAGATCTAAACTTCCCTTCACTGGAAGGAAGGGGGGTAGAAAGCATGAGCCACAGTAAGTAACAATGAAATAGAAAGAATAAAGGGGTTAGAAAGGAGCTGGTTCCAGAGTACTGATTCTAGTGTCATTCTGCCGACCTGGTGTTCCCACTTTGTCACTCACAGCTCAGTTTACACTATTGACTATAATGCAGACATGTATTTTGGGGGAAAAAAAAACCAACATGTCCCTAAGGATGTGAGCTACACCATCACTTCAGGAAAACCTAAGAATAGGGCTGTGCTCAGCAGGGCTCTCTAGACAGCCTTTTCATTCTCTACCAGCCCTTTAAATTCCCCATGCTTCACTTGTTCTTGGGAAAAATAATCTTTTTTCTGCCCAAAGTCTTACTGAAAGAGAAAAATTACTGGAGCAGTCTGTGATGCTGAACCCTTCTGCATCTTCCTTAGGCTCCCAGTTTTTGTGTCCAACCCTCTTTACATCTTCTGCAAACACTTCTAAACTTTCTCCCTCATTGACTCTTAAAAGAGTCTCTCATGGACTGTATAGCCATTACCATCCTCTTCACATTCTCATTTTCTGCTACTCCGGTACTTGTGGTACTGTGGTACTTTGTGTACTGTGAGAAAATTGGATCTCGGTCGTTTATTCCAGCTGGTCAGAAATGAACCATACCATAATGAAATGGTATCATTTTATCTGCCGATTCTCGTTTTAGCATCTTTAGTCCTGCAGGGTTTGTTGCAGGTTTTTTTTCCTCAGACTTTATAATAGGATAGTAAAAGTAAGAAATCTTATGCTACATTTGCTTTTTATTACCCATGACTCTATCTGGTGTCTACCAGGCTGTAAGCACCTTCTAAAAGCTCCTCTACAGAGTCCAGCAATGTGCAGTTCATCAGCCTACCAGCTTCTTTGCAGACTCTGCCATAGCTTAAATATCTTAAGGCAGGTGGAAATTTTAAAATTAATTCATCCCTGTAATTAATTCTTATTAATTTTAAAACAATAATTTCTCAGTTGCCTAATAGTCTCAGTTGCCTGAATCACGCTGCTTGTGTTCAGCATTCTTCCTCATAAGGTGTCTGTCGCTCCAGTAGGTCTGTTGCTGGGGCTGTCTGTCTGGCAGTGTCCTGCATTTCCTATGGTTTTAGCTGCACAGCCAAAACAAAAATACCCCAGGACTTCTGTGAATAAATCTTGCATGGCTTCCAGCCCAGAGCCTTGGAACAATGAAAGCGCCCTCTGCTCCATTCTCTGTGCCTTTCTCTTTAGAGCTAGCTTTTGCACTGGCCAGCCTGCCTTTTGAGCCTCTGTCTCTTTTTTAACTGGGATCCTTATGCGATATGTTGCCGAAGTGTCACTTACTTTCTTTTACCTATCAAAATACCTCCTGGTATTCCAGGCCAGACTCTCTCTGTTAATCCATTAAGCCAGTGTAATTTGCCTTCTGGTGCAGCAATACAGTTCCTCCAAAGGGATGGGATGCTTCAACAAAGCCTTGCTCCACAGGCTCAGCATCTCTTGTGCACAGCAGGAGAAAGAAATGCACATATAAACCAGGCTAAAAAAGGAAATTGGGTTGGAGGTGGGAAAAGAGATGGTTTAACTTTGACATTACTGCAACTGTAACTGGATCCATGCAAAAATCCATGTTTTTGAAATAGGTCTCAGTGTTTTATGTCTAAAGGTAACTGTGTTAAATAAACACTGCACAGCAACAGACTTCTGGCTTTCTGAAGCTGTGATGTACAGCCTTCTCTGGCCTCTGCTTTCACAAAACACACATATCACTGAACTCATTCTCAGCAATGGCTAGCACTTTTCATTACTTACTTCAGGTGTGATTTCACTGACAGCTTATTAACAGTGTTTAACTGCATGTGAAGAACACCTTTATAGTATTAAATGCATTTTATAAACCACAGTTCAAACTCAAAATTTCTAACTATGTTTCCTGTTCTTGATCAGCATTAAAGTATGCTTCTTTGCTTTCCAGTCTTGTTTTCTTGAGGAGTCTGTATGTAGTGGAGAGTTGGACATGTGTAATTTGTTCATTTAGAAAAGGATGCAAAAAACTTATATTACATATTAAAGCATTAGCCTGTTAGAATAACTCTTTTCATCCTTTATTCATCCCTCTTCTCTGCTGAAACACCGCTTTGACTAAATCAATGTATCTTTAAATAAACACAGTAGCCAAAGCAGAAGACACGGTGTGTCAGCCTGGTACTCCAACTGTGCATAACAGATTTCCTTGAATGCTGCTACAGGAAGAAAAATCTTAATGTCAGAACCATTGTGTTTCCATTTTGATCAGTGAATATACATCCTGTCATGTATCATCATTTTAGCTTAAACAGAGTTGTTAGAGATTCAGTTGAAATGCAGCAGGTTTAATTAATATTCTGAAGTGCAGGCTAACATTAGAGGTTTGTGCCAAAATTAAGTCCCTCCATTTCCTTTGTCTGATTATGGCTGGAGTTGAAGCACTTCAAAGGTATTTTATCTCTCCACAGATCTTTGAGTACACAGAAGTTGGTTTATTATGTTAAAGGACTGCTTTGGCTTAAGAAAGCATTTTAAATTAAGGTACTTTCTATATTAATACCGTACAGTTCTGTCATTCAAAGCATGGCTTAGTTTCCAAAAAGCACTCTGAACACTTCAGACAATGTTTTACCTCTCAGGATTGTTCCAGAGTTCAAGAAACCCGCATTCATCAAAAGCAGAGAGCAGCCAAATCCGCACAGGAATCCCTCATTTTGTCACAGAGTCTCTTTATACAGATTTTGCTTTTGAGGATCTGCTACAATTAATTTCTGCTTGATGTTGGAAAAAGTGGTGCATTTGCATCATTATCTGATGCTTTTAATCTGTATTGGATGAGTGTAACAGGCAGTATGTGGTATCTGGGGAAAAAAGTCTTGCTAACTATAGTCCAAGAAAGCTGTTCATTTCACAGGCTTTCACTGATTCAAATAATAGAAACATCTGCAGCTGTCCTTAAATGTTAGAGTTAGAGCTAGGAAGAACAGGGCTTTGCTCTGGCAGATTACAGGATTCTGAGAACTTTTACTAACAGTTCATCCAACTGCACTGATTCACTTTTGTTTCATACTTCATTCTTCTGGGTAAAGCTCCCACTGATACTAAAGGACTCTTGCCTATGGTAGGACTAGGGAATCTAGCTCATTAATATTTTTGAACAAAAAGAAAGCCCTTGGGAGTTTTGCAGGAAGATCTGGCCTACGAGTCCAGAAATGGGGTGACCTTTCTGTTATTGAAAGGTCTTTTGTAAACACATGGATTTCAGTAGAAGAGCGAAGGTCTTTCCGCTGGTGGATTGATTGTGTCCCAGGACAGAAAAATCACCTCCAGCAAGCACAAAGTTTCCTGGGTCATGCAAATGGTGAATTCTGCCTCTTTCTTTTCAAAATAGATGTACAACTCCTGTTCTGCTATGTGAGTCACTGCCATTTTAGCCCCTTCTTTTCAGGTCATAAATTTAATATCAGTGCATTTGAGAACTGTTTAGCTCCATCATGTGTTTTGTGCCCTCTATTCCAAAATTAGTTCCTTCACTTCTTCCCTATGGGCTGCTGTCCCTGTTGGTACTGCCTAGTATAAAGGTAGTAACATACCTTGTTTATTCCTTGGGTCTGCTTAACTTTATTGCATCTTTCTGTGGTGTTAGGTCAATAAGAAATGGTAAGGTAGGGGTCAGAGGGCCCTGATTCGTGCATGAATGTAATAAGAATAACACAGTTGCTGTGTTATTATGTATGGCAATGCATGGCCCATGCTGAAGACCCCCTTTTCACCTCTAACCTGTGTCTTTCACGTCACTCTGAAGTTTCAAAGCCTATGCCATAGCATGAATTGAATGCTGATACCACAGTGTCCATGGCCAGTCTCACATCCCTGGTGCTCTCTCTTCCCTGCTAGAAGAAAGCTATTTCAGTAAAAGACTTGAGCACCAGAAGCATTTGCAGTGGCAGCAACAGAGCACTTCAAAAGCTTTATCTTTCAGACTTAATGCACTAATACCCAAGTCCAGGGGTTGTCATGAGCTGCCTCTGCTTATGGCAGCCCTGTGCTAGCTCAGTCTTCCTAATGACTGTGAAATTATTCTTAGGCTGGTTTAGTGTGAGAAGCAGTTCTTAGATACTTTCTAAATTATTTTAAAAAGATAAAGAACTGAAATAGTCCTGAAAGTGGTGAGTGGGAGCTGTCAAGGAAACAACTTGCTAATGGAAGAACATCATACTGCCCCATTTAAATGACTTGCCAGTAAGTTACTGGGAAGAACTGATAAATAAGAGAAGGCAGCAGCAGAGAGCCTTGTAACTGAGTGACCCAACCTTTAATATATGACCTTATTACAGAGAAACTAGCTCTGGCACAGAAACAAGGATAGTGGCCATTTGAAGAAACATAAGGTCAGATTTGCTACAGAGTTTATTAAACTCTTATTTGGTTTTAAACTCTTCTTGTGGTTTTTTGGCCAGCAGTGATGTGCTTGCAGTATATTCACTGATCCCTGGATACCCTGAGAGCTGTGGAGCAGAGGCAGTGCTTTAGAACCAGGCTTGATACTGTGGCTAAAAATGCAAATGCCAAATCCTTTCTTGTCTTTTCTTGCTTCAAGAGTGTGCAATCATGTCACAGTCATCCTGGTTCTCCATGCAGCCACACCACCGTGATCACTGGAATAGCAGTGGATGAGTATGAATCAGAAACATCTAACAGCCCTGATAAGTTTGCCTTTAGGGCTTGGTTTTCTGTGCTGGAAGCTGAAATGAGCCTGCCGTGCTAAATGTAGCACTCTGCGCTCTGCAAAAACAATACTGCTGAACCAGAGGCTGAGCTCGCGGTGTGACAGTATGGGGTATAGCTCTTGGTGAGATGTTAGGGATTTTTGGTATTGTTTAATTGGCAGCAATAAATAGCCAAGTGCTCTACTGACATGGGAAGAGAGGGAGTCTTTGCCCTGAGGAGCACACAAGCTAAATGGCCAAGTGAGGAAAAATAAAGATAGTGTGGAAGCAGACACACGACAATTAGCTGTGGCTTAATAGTTCTATTGAAAATGCTCTCTTAGATGAATTTCTGGACGAAAGATAGTCTGTCAGACCTGTTGTTAGCTGGTTTGTCCCATGCAAGTGTCATGACTATGGTTGGTAGCAAGTGAATTTTCAGCTGTAAGAAGGCTCAGGAATCAGTTATAGAGTCAGGAATCATGACTTAGGAGGTCTCTATTCTGAACTGCTGAAAGCAGGGCCAACACTGAAGGCAGACCAGATTGCTCAAAGATTAATAAAGCCTGGTCTTGAAAACTTCCAAGCATGGAGATTTCACAACCTCTCTGGGCAGGGTGTTCCATTATTAATTGCCCTCAGCATGAAATTATTTTGCTATTTCTGATGTGAACCAGAACCCTTTGTATCCTACGACCATTCTCTGTTACTCTCTCACCATACACATCAGTGATAAACCTAGCTCTGTCATCTCAATAACCTCTTCTTAGGTACTGGAAGGCTACTACAAGATCTATACAAAGCTTTCCTTTCTCCAGGCTAAACAAGCCCAGTTCCTTCAGCCTTTCCTCATAGGGCAGGTGCTCCAGACCTCAATCATCTTGGATACTCTCTTCTGGAGTCTTCATTCTTCAAGTGCAAACTATAGAATAATCACTGCCTGTGGTTACTGGCTGCATTCTGTTGATACAACCCAGTGTGCTGTTAGCCTTCATTACTTGTAGGGCATGGCACTAAGTCAGATACAAATTATTGTTCTCCAGAACTTTCACATCCTTTTCAATAGTGTTGCTTCCCAGTTTTAATCACCAGCCAGTACCAACACACTTGGTTAATCCACCCAGGTACAGGGATTTGCATTCATCCATGCTGAATTTCCATTCAGCTAGTTCTTCCAGCCTATGTCCCTCTGAATGGCAGCTGTGCCTTCAAGTGTAATGACAAACCCTCTGGTTTAGGATTGTCTGCAACCTTGATGAGTGGGCACTCTGTCTCCTCCAGCTCATTGCCAAAAAATACTGAAGAGGACTAAACACTAATCCCTTGAGCCTGGCAACCCAGCCAGCTTTTCACCCATTTAGCAGTCCAGTTATCTAGATTGCAACATCACAACTTGGATACAGGAATGGCACAGGGATACATCCACTGGTCTATCCTCACAAGAAGGCAACCAGTTTTAGTAGACACGATCTATCCTCAGTTGATCGATGCACACTAAATATTGTATCCTTTGCCTAGAAATATGTTCCAAGAAATATGCTCCATGGGTTTCCCAAAGAACAAGGTGAGGGGCTAACTGGCCAACTGGCCTGTATTTCCGCAAGTCATCTCACTTGTCTTTTCTGAAGATAAGTGCAACATTTGCTTTTCTCCAGTCACCAGGGACCTCCTTTGATCTCCATGACCTTTCAAAGGTGGAGAGTGGCCTCAATATGACTTCAGTCAATTGTCTCAACACCCTTCAGTGCAGCCCAGGGGGTCCCATGGATGTTCAAGAGAAGAAGGTTAAGTCAGGAAAAGAAATCTGGGGCATGGAGGAAAATACTGAGATGTTCGTGAGTGAAGTAATCTAATGCAAAATTGGCACATGGATGAATAGTTCTTTTTGTCTTTGCTAGTGTGTCCCTTTCATGTAATGAAGTGAGAATCTAATTAATTCTTGAGTTCATATCTACTGGAGCTGCATTTCAGATTTCAGTTTTATTCCCAAGCATGAAAGAGCAGGGACTTTGGGTCAAGCTGGATTCTTGTTGGTTTGATGAGTGATTCTAGGTATCACACCTTGTCAAAAAAGGACACCACTAGCATCTCACAGTCTATGTGGATTCCATCTGCTTTACTTTATTCCTAGGCCATCCCAGTTGATTCAAGTATTTACCCCTTTATCCTTTTTAATTCAGGATTTGCCTTCACCCCTTCTCCCGATGAGTAGCATGTTTTGCTCCTGTTCTGCTCATCTGTGGATTCATTGTTTGCAGGCTGGCAAGCCCCTAGTTCTGAGGTGACAGATGGAGCAGACTGCAAACCAGGCAGTTGCCTCCCAGCCTGAAAGATATTTTAATAAGCACGGAGAGGTGACAGGGAGAGGAGCTTCTCACTGTAATGACTGGCAGGTTTGTTTTCAGCCTGAAAGCACAAATAGAGGATTTTGGCCCCAGTCCAGCAAAAAAAAAAAGTCACAGAAACTGGAAGCAGAAAATCCCATTAGCTTCTAATTTATCCCTCTATTTTAGGGTCAAAGTTTTTTCTTTCTGGTCTATTATCCAGATACAGATAGAATCCCTGTTTTGGGGATTTCAGCTCTTGAGGATTCTATACTTTGAGAGACTTGCCATTTATTTATCTTTATTTATCTTTTCTTTTCCTTCTTTTATTTTTTCCATTTCATTCATTTTCTCCATTGTCTTCTTTCCTTCCTTCCCTAAACATTCTCTTTTCTTCTGGTTTCTTTACACTCTTCACAGTGTAAATCTTCTCAGATTCCTGGTAAAGTCTGCCTGAATAATGGGGTCTACTAATTTGCTTGGCTCCCAGCTTCTACATCCTGTGAAAACAGCCAGTGCAGTGCTAGGCAATGGCATCTGCATGGGAATCTCTAGAGCATATGTCTTCTCCTCCTGCCCTTCAGCTGTATCTCAGTTGTATAATAGAGGGTCTGTGTAGGGCTTTTTTTCATCCTTGGTCTTATGAATAAAAGCACTACAAAAAGGAGCTCTGGCAAAGCCCCAGCTCACTCTGAGATCTCTCTGCATTGTGAGCAACATCGTGTTTTGCAGACAAGCTGTAGGATAGCCAGGCTTTCAAATGAGAAGATGGTTTTTCTTCCTACAAGTACAGGGAAAAAGGTCCACTTCTTGGTAAGAAAATATCAAAATGGTGCTTGGATCTGAACTGAGGTATGGTCCTGCACACTGATCAGAGAATGCACAGGAAACTTCCTCAGTATCTGGACATAGACCTTCATGTCTGCTTATCAAACTTTAGGTCTGTATTTCTACTGGAGAATGAGCTTTAAATTAATGAGATTCCTGTTAAAATATGCTTCTTTTTTCTTTCAGATACAATGATGGCACTGAAGGTTCGGATTCTCTTTGGCTTCCTTTGCTGCATGATTTTTCTGCTTACAGATGGCTTCCCAGCAGACACCAGTACTGAATTTCGCTCTGCTTTCTCTGCGGCCAGAACCAGCAGCATGGAAGGGAGCTCTGAGATGGTCATTACCTTCGACAAAGTGTATGTGAACATTGGCAATGACTTTGATCCCAAGTCCGGACTGTTCCGCTGTCGGATCCCTGGAGCCTACTACTTCTCCTTCACTGTTGGGAAATACCCAAAGAAGAATTTGTCGGTCATGCTGATGAGAAACAAGAATGAGGTGCAAGTGATTGTGTATGATGAACATCACCGCAAGGAAAGGAAGGTAGCAAGTCAGAGTGCTATGCTGCAGCTTGACTACGGTGACACTGTTTGGCTGCGTTTACATGGAGATCCCAAGTATGCTCTTTACAGCAATGTGGGCCCCTATACAACTTTCAATGGCTACCTAATCTACCCAGACACTTCTGCCTTCTTCCAGAATACTCTTAGCTCTCAAGAAGTGGGGCCACACCATCACACTATTCAGCAACTTCCCAGGGAGCAGAATGAAGCTTCACAGACACACATGTTATCTGATCAACCAAGCAGGGAGCAAGACCCTCGCTCTGCATTCTCTGTTGCCCGCTCACAGAGTCTCCTGGGGACAGATGACAAGCAAACCCAGCATGAGCCCATCACATTTGACACGGAGTTTGTGAACATTGGGAAAGATTTCAATTCCTCCACTGGCATCTTCTCATGCCGTATACCTGGTGCATACTATTTCTCTTTCACCATCGGCAAAATGCCTTTTAAGACTATGTCAGTGAAACTTATGAAGAACCACAATGAGGTGCAGGCCATGATCTATGATGACAACCACTCCAAGAGGCGTGAGATGCAGAGCCAGAGTATCATGCTGCCACTGCAATATGGGGACACTGTTTGGCTCTACAGCCACCAGCACGATGGCTATGGTGCCTACAGCAACCATGGCAAGTACATTACCTTCACGGGCTTCCTGATTTATTCAGAGGCTCAGCCAAAGCAGCTTCCAGGTGTCAGCTCAAACAATTAAGGGTCAAATAATTAATTACAGATGTGAAAGGAGCACAAGAAAAGCCAAGGTGCCATGAACTTGGGTATAGCTCCTCTTCAATTATCATCCTCTACTTTGAGCATGCTATCATGTGTCCAGTGTTTCCCTTATGCTGCACGCTTGTGCCCTCTCTGCAGGGTGACTGCTGTGTCTGCCATTCATCCAGAGAGCTCATTATAGTTTGTATGTGTGTGTCCCGTGTTAGTGTTTGATTCAAGCATAAAGCATGAGGTAGTTTTCTGGGGCAGGGGTGGGCCAGTGTAGTGAAATGCCAAGGATCAAAGAACCACTGCGGTAATGTTCCTGCAGATCCCCAGCATCCAGAAAGCAAAGGATGGGTGTCTTTCCTTGCATATCTGGGGAGGAAATAAATGTAATGAAAATGAATGTAATAAAAAATACAAAATATGTAAAATTTTCTCAGATTGGAATTTATTGTTACTTGTGTGCTTGTCACCAGCTGAGGCACCAGTTCAGGAGAGAAAGCAGCATGGTGATTGTACCAGCTGCAGTATGTGCTACTGAGCCAGTCTGCATACACTCTTCTTTATTATCCGTGTGTGTGAAGTGTTGGTAACTCTTATGATATTAACACAAATGTCACAAGACTTGGTGCTTTTCTTAATCTGACATCAATGAAGTCAAGAAGCTGTTTGAGAATCTCAGCTTCCCCTTAATGAAAATAATACACTCAGAAACAAACCAAAAAGTGGTTTGTAGCTCTTATAGTAAAGGATGAGGGCTCAAATCTATGAATGGAGCATCCTCTGAAAGCTCAGAAACAAGGTAAGTAAGAAGAATAAAAGAGGTATCTCTAGATCCCTTCATATTTGGGTCAGAAGCAGGCTTGTAATGATAAGTGTGAGTAGTATCATGCCAAGCAATGGCAGTGTTGACTGCAGGGGCATTATATTTCCCAGAAGTGAGCTCCTTGAGCACAAGAACACAAGGATATGGCTGATCTGCCATATGCTGTATGGTAACCTAGTGCAAACAGGATCAGAGTCACCATTAGGTGATACTTTGAGCATCTGTGTTCAGTGGTTTCTTACACACTGTGTTTGCTGAACCATAGTGCTGGTGTAGAGGGACTGTGGCTGTGGAGAGCCCTGTTGTGTTCCCACAGGGCAGTAAGGACTGACAGCAGGATCCAGGGGTGTAGCAGGAAAGCAGAAGGCTGGAGGCTTCATCACAGTGTGACTGATGCTCTTTGCATTGAGCCAAACCCTGGTTTGTCTCCCCAGATACGTAAACTGCAAAGTGCCAGGTTGGATGAGGCTTGGAGCAATCTGGTCTAATAGAAGGTGTCTCTGCCCGTAGCAGGGAGGTTGGAACTAGATAACCTTTAAGGTCTCTTCCAACCCAAACCATTCTATGATTCTATGAGTCTACGATCTTGAGCATGCACAAAACTTTGTGACATGACTCAAGTTTAATTTATGATCTGCTCAACACACAGCAATGCTCTTAGACTGATCCTAACAAAATCCTGAATTCAAAACAGTGTGCTTGCATCTGGGTCACCAAGCTAACCCCCTCAACTTTTATCCAGACATTCACATAGCTCAGGCTGTATATTCTCCAACCAGATAATACTCTCATGCACTGCTGCCATCCCTGCTCATCTTTTTGATGATAGTCTGTGCTGAAATTGAGCTTGTCTGCAGCCACTCCCTGCCTCCATCACTACATACATACCCTAGACATTAAAGACTGGGGCATATGCGGGAAAAGGGTGAAGGGTAGAGATTGGAGGTATGTAAAAACCAGCATAAGAATAGAAGAACATTAGAGGGCAGGGGAGCCCAAGACTGTTGGTTGATATACAAGGATCACCTGCTGCAAGATCAGGAGTGATACATCCCTACTAGAAGGAAGTGCTGCAGGAGGGCCAGGAGACCTCCTTGGGTGGATAAGGAGCTGCTGAGGAAAATCCGAAGGAAGAAACAGGCTTATAAAAGGTGGAAGCAAGGACAGGCGGCCTGGGAAGAATACAGGGATGTTGTCCGGGAAGCTAGGGACCAGGTTAGGAAAGCTAAGGCCCACTTAGAATTAAACTTGGCTAGGGACGTTAAAGATAACAGGAAGGGATTCTATAGGTACATTGCAAATAAAAGACAGGGTAGGGACAATGTGGGCCCCCTCCGGAAGCTATAGAGAGAGCTGCCTACCCTGGATTTGGAGAAGGCTGAGGTTCTTAATGACTTCTTTGCCTCAGTCTTCACCGGCAAATGCTCTGAACAGAGCACCCAAGTCTTGGAAGGCAGAAGCAGGGACTGTGAGAATGAAGACCCTGGGCCCACTGTAGGAGAGAATCTGGTTCAAGACCAACTTAGAAACCTGAACATACCCAAGTCCATGGGACCTAATGAAATCCTTCGCGATGAGAAAATGAACATGAGCCAACTGCAGTGTGCGCTCGCAGCCCAGAAAGCCAACTGTATCCTGGGCTGCATCCAAAGGAGCGTGACCAGCAGGTCAAGGGAGGTGGTCCTGCCCCTCTACTCTGCTCTCGTGAGACCTCACTTGGAGTGCTGTGTGCAGTTCTGGTGTCCTCAACATCAAAAGGACATGGAACTGTTGGAACAAGTGCAGAGGAGGCCACGAGGATAATCAGAGGACTGGAGCACCTCCCATATGAAGATAGGCTGAGAAAGTTGTGTCTGTTCAGCCTGGAGAAGAGAAGGCTGCGTGGAGACCTCATAGCAGCCTTCCAGTATCTGAAGGGGGCCTATAGGGATGCTGGGGAGGGACTCTTCATTAGGGACAATAACGATAGGACAAGGGGTAACGGGTTCAAACTTAAACAGGGGAAGTTTAGATTGGATATGAGGAAAAAATTCTTTACTGTGTGGGTGGTGAGGCACTGGAATGGGTTGCCCAGGGGAGTTATGAATGCTTCATCGCTGGTGATGTTGAAGGCCAGGTCGGACATAGCCTTGGGTGCATGGTTTAGTGTGAGGTGTCCCTGGCCATGGCAGGGGGGTTGGAACTGGATGATTTCAAGGTCCTTTCCAACCCAAACTATTCTGTGATTCTATGATTCTAAGTTATACTTCAAATAAAATGCTACATCCTTTGGGAAAAAAAAAAAAAAAACAACCACAAAACAACAAGCAACCTGCTTTATGGACTGTATAAATCTGTCTCCTCCTATCATAGCCCTAACCTGACCTCTAAAACCACTCTCTGTGTCACCTTGCTTCCAGGCTTCTTATTCCTGCCGCACCACTTCTCCTCTCCATCTGTTGGGCAACAACAGCTTGGAAAAAGATTAATGAGGGCAAAAGCCAGCAATTCCCACCTTGAATTTTGCATGTGCCTCCTTTGCTGACCATGGAAAATTAAGAGTATATTGATAGAAAGAGAATTATGGGTCCCATCATCTAAGCACATGCAATGAATGTGCAAAATTAATGTACCTACAATGGCAGCAGGAAACCTCATAGAAACAAACAAAAAAATCAAAACCCTGTTAGAAGATAATTACATTTATTTAATTCCACATTGCAGTGTGTAAGACAGAGAAAAGTTAATGATCTCTTTCTATAAAATAATTGTATTTCTCGTTTTGAGGATAGAGATCACGTATTTATTATGTTTGGCTTGTAAAATGCCATAGCTGTACAAAATAAACTTCATAGAAGAGGTAAAATCTGCTCCAGAAATAATTAGGTCACAATCCTTAGGAATTTAAATGAGCCTTAAGGAAGTATATTCCAGATATATTCCTGATAACTGACACAAAGCAGAGTACATGTGTAAATATGATATGCAAATGCTAGAATGATTCATGGAATACATCTATTTTCAGGTTTCTTTTTAAATAAGTGAATATATGAGATGGGAAATTATCATGGACACATAAAATGTGATGCCACATGAGCAGAAAGCTGAAATTAAATATGTGACCTATATCACGAAACACAACAAAATCTGCTTAGCTGGTTAAAAGAAAGGAGAAAAGAGACTGTATTCAGCTGAAACCACAGGAGGAATACAGAGAGGCTGAACTGACTGATCTGAAATGAAGTCAGCTAGGACAGCAGTGTGACTTCCTGGAAAAACACTGCCAGGGCATCTCTCCAGTAAGCATCAGAGATGAAGACAGATAACACATCTGAATAGCACTCCCCCCTTCAGCACAGCCCACTTAAACCCAAAACACGAGCAGAACAAAAACAGAAAGGAGAGTGAAATGCACTTTATAAGGAGAAAGTGAAATGCACTTCATGGTTTTGTCCTATTTAACTTCAAAATAAAAGCTTGTGCATAAATCCTTATAGAGTTGGCAGTGCAATGCGGAGAGTAGGACAAAAATGTGTGGTGTATTTGCACAAAGTCCTGAATAATGTGGAAATCAGCATAACCAAGGATGCAGCTGAAGTCAGGTGTGTCCTTTCCTATGGTAGCTTCCTTTATTAAGTGTCTCTCTTGGTCCTGGCCAGGTTAGACCGATAGAAATGTTTCAGAGATGCTAAATGTGAAGGCTTCTCCTTCAAGGGCCCGGAAGCCAGGAGCAGGGTGGTATTTGCAGGGCAGAGCCCCTTGCACAGGTCACGAAAGATTTCATCCACCAGCTGAGAGAAAAAACGAATCCAGAGATTTTTATCCAGACCCTGTGTGGAGCGAACCTGATAAGCACAGTAAACACTGGTGAAAAGCAGGCGGTCAAACCCCACTGGAGGCAAGGGGATATCAGTTAGTGAGTAGTAGCTCAGGTGCTGCTCAATCTGTGCTGGTGTTTTGGGAACCTCCTCCTCTAAAACGTGCATGAACCACCGTGCCGGGCGCAGGGAGGCCAGCTCTTCATCCTGCAGCCGGATTGTCCCATTGGCCTGAATATCCAGCCCTCCCCATAGCATCTGGAAGAGAAGAGCAGCATGTGAAGCCCAGCACAAACCCTCCGCCAGTTATAACCCAGCTGTAAAGCCATCTGCAATGCTGCCAAATCTCAGGCCACACTGACAGGCGGCTGCTCCCTGACTCGCTGCCGACGGCCCGCCTAGTCCCACTCCATGTCCTTCTCTGCCAGCCCCACACCCCTTTTCTGACCGCCCCACACTTCAGTATCCCTATGGGACCCATCCAGCTCTCTCCTCCCGCCCTGCCACATCTCCTGCTGTATTCCCACCCACAGCGGCTCCCCAGCGCAGCTGCCTTGGGAGGAGGGCTTGGCCACATGGTGGGAAAGTCACCCATCCTGTCGGGATGGTCCCTTGTCCCACCCCAGATGTCTAAGGTGCCATGGAGGGGAGAAGAGCCTCCTTCAGCTGCACCCCACAATGGGAGGGACCACAAATGCATTAGGGAATCGCTGAGGGGTTCTCCAGGCATTCCTGAAATCCAGGAGGAATGAGAACAAGCAGAACATGTGAGCTTTTACATGCAGGAAGGTGGGACCATGGACATTAACAGTGCCTTGGCCCAAGGGCCCCCAACACCCAGGAGACCTCTAACATGATGTCAGCATCCTCTGGGCTGCGATGGGGAGTGTTGGCTCCGGCACCGTCCCTGCTGTAAGGATGTTCATCTGGAAGACATCAGGCAGAGTTTGGTAGTGCACGACCAGGGCCCGTTCCTGTTTATGTTTGTCATTTTGTTCTCAATAACATCTTCAATGTTTCTGAGCTGTCACTCATAGCTTGCCAAACATGGCAGATGCTGATCACGGGATTTTGATAAGCAAAACAAGCTTCTCAAGAGAAAAAAAAAAAAAACACTTCTTTTAGGACAAGCAGAAGTGTTTAGGGAGGCAAGTGTAACTTTTGGATATGACAGTCCTTAATCCTGCCAACAGAGCTAAAGCAATGGCAGCAAAGGCATTTGCTTTGACAGGCAGGCAGGAAGCCTCTCACACCGAGTATGGGTGGATTTTCAACTGATGGAATTTGGTTACTTGGCAGCTTTTGCTGGAGAAAGCGATTACTTCCTAATGGAAGCAGGGTGCTGGGAGGCTCCTCGACCTGCTGGTGGAGACATACCCTGATGCTTATCATAGCTTTATACTTCCCTGAGCATCGGCTGCCAGCAGGGGCAAAGTGTGAGGGGCAAAGAAACCTGGCCGGATCCTGTTATGGCTCTTATGCCAAGCTAATTCCTTTCTGGGCCACCCCACATCATTTAAAAGGGGAAAAAATTATACAAGGTGAGAGGAATGAGAGTTTGTTAATAGGAAAGTCACATTAATCCTAAGAATTCTTAAATTTTCATTAAAAAAACACTTCTAGTGTTTAAAATTTTACATTTATTTTGCCTTTATTATTTCCTTCTTGGTGAAAAAGGGGACACAAGCAATCTCAGTCCAGGACTGTGACAGGGAGGCTGCAGCCCTTCCCTTCTCTGTGTTGCTCAGCATAGTCATGTAGCCAAGACCCTCTTCTACTTCTTACAGTCTCATCCTTAAAGTCAAGAAACATGAAATGGAAAAGGCTTATATAAAAGATAAGCTGTCAGACACCTTTTAAAAAAGTATTTTTATATGGATAAAAGCTTTTTTATATAAAAAAGAGGGAGAATTTATATTGAAGACACCAGAGTTAAGGTCAGCAGGTCCTTATGGAGAGTAGAAAAATCACTGAACACTGTATGTGTGGGATGACTACTAACAAACTGCTCTTCCAACTTTCCATCCTTGATTAAAGCTTACCAGGGAGATGCACAAGCTGCCTGAAGAAGTGCACTGCCACCCCCAGAGCTGCAGAGATTTGTTTCTCTGCACAGCTGCAGGCTCCCTGATCCAAGCCAGCAGTGGCTTTGGAATGTGAGCAGGGATGTAGTTGCTCTTTCCTACTCCTCCATGGACGAGCCAGGAAGACTTTTAGCTCAGGTAAGAATACTGCATCATCTGAATCTTTCTTTGCAGAGCTTCTCTCTGCTAACTGATCCTCTAGGTTCACAGATCTCTCTATTGAATGATTCCTCTACATACAATTGGATTCAAAGTCTGTGTATTCGGTGACTAGCTGCCAAAGTGCTGTTATCAGTAACTGCCTCATAAGTATGTGCACTGTTAGATTCCTGAGTAGAGCAAAACAAACATCATACAAATAATAACAAATAATGTATTGAAACAATAACATAAACATCCTCTAGAGATGGGAAAAAAAATGTCCCTTGCTCACTTGAACATCCAACAATTGTTTGTTTGTTCTTCCCAAAAAGCATCTAGAAAATCCACAACAATTCTTGCAGAAGCAGATTTTTTTTCAGTGCAGATCCAAGAAAACCCTCCCCCTGCCACTGACCATAGCATCAGGTCTTTACCCTGCAGGTAGGTACAAGTGCCTCCCCAGTGATCTGGGGCTGCAGATCATTCCCATGTCAGCACAGCCATCTGGAGCATTTGACCATATTTAGAATCATGGAATTACAGCATGGTTTGGGTTAGAAGGGACCTTAAAGCTCATCCAGTCCCAGCACCCTGTCACAGGCAGGTACACCTTCCACTAGAGCAGGTTGCTCCAAGCCCTGTCCAGTCCTGGCCTTGAGCACTGCCAGGGATGGGGCAGCTGCAGCTTCTCTGAGCACCCTGTGCCAGCGCCTCAGCACCCTCATAGGGAAGAATTTCTTCCTAATGTCTCATCTCAATCTCCCCTCTGCCAGTTCAAAGCCATTCCCCTTTGTTCTGTCCCTACCTGCCCTTGTCAAAAAGCCTGAAGAAGCAGGCAGTCTCACACCACTAGCATTGCAGGGACATTTCCCAAACCAAGAAGCCACATCCCGAGCAGGTGTATTTCCTACCTGTGAGCCTTTGGGATCCAGCAAGCACGTACAGGATCAGCCAGGCATTGACCTGCTCCGGGGCCATAGCAGACCTGCTCCCACCCATGCACAGACAGTGCCGTGCATGAAGGCTGTTTGCAGTGGTGTCCTCCCTTGCTGCTTCTGGTCCCAGCAGCCTCTGTTGGAACGGATCCCTACTTTCTGTGTTGCTGGTTACAGTCCTGGGAAGGGCTTGCAGTTCAACTTGCTGACCCCGAAAGATATTTTCCATCATATTTTGGAAACTTGGAAGACTTTGTTGTGAAGTTTTTGGCAGAAGTCGTTTAAGTTTCTTTTCCAAAGTACTGGCTTCCCACTGCAGTGTATTGCAGGAAGCTATCATTTGTGCTACACAAATGACTCTGAAGAAGGGAGGTCCCCTCCACATCCGCACTGCACCTCTGTCACTTCTCTGTGACACTTCTGCTCAGCTCTTTGGCTTCATTTTCAGTTTTCCTTTTTCCTGAGTTTGAGAATCCGCTATCAGTCCTGAACTGTCACAAACAGATAAGGCCAGCAGGCTTATCCATGATTCATGGAAGCAGATTCATGGAAGCGCAATAGCAGCCAAAACATACAAACAGGCAGAAGAAACTGTCATTTGCTCAGTTCTGTATCAAACTTCCCAGAGGAAGAACTTGGTATATTGACCTAGCAAACAGCAAGGATCAGAGCCAGGCAGGCTTAGCACCTCATCGTCCTCTCCTGTGACAAGACTTGGGGGTTATGATAAGCACAGTCTTCCTTAGATGTTGTGAATTACATAGCTGAAACTGCATCTGATTCTCTTCACAGCAGATCTATGCTCTCTGCACATCTTTGCACTTTTCTTAGGGCCCAATCCCCAGTCAAGCTGTTCTGTATTTCTGTTCTGCATGGCACAGTATGGTCCTGGCTTCTCCAACAGTTTCTGGGATGTCAGCGTTATACAAATAGATATGTATAAATAAGTAACAGTACCATCTCCCTGAGGTTAAAGGGGGAAAGAAGTCAACCCAGAAAAGAGAGGAGGTGAAGCTGATACTCACAGGTTTCTCAACAAGTTACAGGGTGTCAGTTTGTAGTGACTACCGTCACCACATATTTTACTGAGGGTAGGGATGTTCCAGTTGGTAAGCTGGCAGCATGCAAGGTAGCATGTCTTCTGAACTTCCCAGGGTCTGTAGCTCTACTGGGCAATATGTGTACCCACACCAGCTGTGAAGAAAAGCAGCACATAACAGAAGAGTCCCAGATTTGACTCATATACCCAGAGCCCTCAATACCCACAGCCATTCTTACCCTCAGTTTGGATGAAAGTAAGACCTGTGCTTCTGTCATAACCTTGGCTATCTTCAGATCAGGCTACACTTCTTTCAGTTTTCATTATTTTCTCCTGCTTATGCTTTAGTTGCTTCCCTTTCTTCTGGGATGAGATATCTTTTAATAAGCTGTGAATCACATGGTACTCAAGAGGCAGACAGTGATGACCCATCTGTGCAGTGAAATGGATGTGCCTTCTGTTTTGCGCAGCGTACACATGACTGTCTAGAAGTCACTGTACAAAAGGCCCCTGCACCTCATGGACCATGAAATAGCTTCCCTTTAGCATGCACAAGGAGGAGTCCAGGATTTGGGGTAACATCTGCAAAGGGCATATATGATTTTGTCAGCAGGATCATTTCCTAGGAACAGCTTGCAGCTGAAGTGCCTAGAGGAGGATACCCATGATGGTGGGAGAGATTAGAGAGGAGGTTCAGAGGCTGTGCTTAACAGTCTGATACAGAGGCAGGCAGGGGACAAGAATCAGTGGTAGATGCTGCCTTGAGCTAGGGGAATTTTGCAGAATTTCCTCACTATCCCACATAGAAAAGTAATTGCAGAGTGTCAACATATCCCTTAGCTGTTTGCAGGCAGCAGAAGTTACATGGTACACAGAAACAAGCGGGGTTTCTGACAGCTGCACATAGTCCCTGCATGTACTATTGCAGTGGCAATGAGCCTGCTCCTCCTGATGGATTTTATCCTTGCCAGGTACTCACAGCTGAGTGTGCACAATCCTGCCCCTCTGCACCTCACCTGGCCATACCATCTGTTGTAGGAGCAGTTTCAACACATCACATCTTGCTAGGTTTCTGCAGGGGCACCTTGACTGGTTTCATTCTTTCCACCATGACCTCCTGAAGTAAGGAGATGGGAAAGGGGAACAAGATATGAAGGATTGTAAACTGCAGGAGCTGTCTGAATGCTCGTTGAGACATGAGGTGTGGTTAATACACTATCTAAAAAGCCTCTTTGGGAGGAAGGTTTCTTTGAGATGGGACTGCAGGGAGATAGGCAGCATCTTCACAAAAGGGAAACTATAGAATGGGAGAAATCTCTTGCTTTGAACCTCTTGCCCAGAACTTAGGGAAGACCATGGCCCCCAGACTGGGTCTGTCTGGCAGGTGCTCAGGGGAGGAAGATGAGAAGATGGCTGAGGAAAGAAGGGAAGGAAGAAGGACATGCATGACTAGCAGAGGTGAGGTTTGAGTCACTGGCAGGGAAAAGGGAAGAAAACCTTGAGATAAGTAGGAGTGAAGCACTGACAGTAAACAGACATGACCTCCACTGTCATTTTCCAGGTATGGTGCTGCTGGTTCTTATGCAAATGCTTTCCCTGACTTTCAGCTCGTGAGTGGCATCCACGGCTTGAAGGAGTTAATGTGGAGGAGGGCTGTGTATCAGCAACAGGGAGGGCCCCATCCCACTGCATCTACTGCACAAAACAAGTTCCCCAGAGGCCTCAAGCAACTTGGAAAGATCATGGGATACAGTGGGATGGGTGGTATGCAGCATACTGTCACCCAGCCTGTCCCTCAGTTGTCCCATAAGCTCTGTTCTGCAGGAGTGCAAGGCCCAGCTGAAATCCCCATCTGGGTTCTGACTAGAGATCAATTATAAGGGCCCATACAGACAGTGTGGCTATGATGTAGGCGGATACCCTGACACCATCAATAGCCACATCCTCAGGGAGGAGAGGCTGCTCGCCTGGCTGGAGGGAGAAATGCCAGAGTTCTGGAAAACACCAGCAAAACCTACTCAGCTGGGGAAGCTCAACATGGTGACTGTGAGTCATCTCCTAAAGTCTGTTTGTCCCCACAGTACCAGAAAATCTCTCTTCTGAATAGTGTGTCTGTAAACCCGCTACATCTGACTTAGATCTTATCCAACATCCTCCTACAGCTGGGAAATCCAACCCAGGCAAACAAGCCCCATGGAGACTGGCTGTGCGGATAAAGGATTTGGAAGACAGTTCTGTGCTTGACCAAGCTGACTACAGCCTTGCCTAGCATGAAGCAAGTGTCCACCAGCCACGAAGAACCTACAGCAAGCAGGATTTATAAGCAAGAATGCCTTATAACACTGCAGCAGTGGAGGAGGTAGCGTGTCAACATTGGCAGCACTTTGCAAGGCTGTGCAACCTCTTGTGCCCTGGGATAATGCATCTGGGTGAGTAAATTGCACACTTCATAATCTCCCAGGCTTCTCTAATGAGAAGAGATTTGGGTCCATTAGCAACTATGCCACATGTTAAAGACCTGCTGGAGACACGCCTGTCCCCACAGGGCTAGCTAGTTCTCCAGTACACACATTCTTCAGCAAAGCTTACATGTTGTTTAACTTGACAGGGCATTGTCTCTAACATTTCTTGATGTCAATCAAATTCTCCTTCTGCACAAACATCATGTTTAAATGTCAGTTTTCCTTCTGTTCCTGCCACCGTCAGTCTTCTGACTTAACATACTGGGAAACACATATTTTTTACATGATACAGACCATGAGTTTTGGCATGGTGCCTCAAACAACCTGGAATGAGGGAGGGAGAACACAGGGGGAAATGTGCTTTAAAAAGAATTTTCACAGCAACAGAAGTGGTGCCAGGAACTTTTCTGTCTTGTGCAATAGGCATCAGAATGCAAAAAGAGCCACCGCAACAGAAAACAGAACCAGCTGTGGAACATGTCGCAGGAAGGACTAAAAGTACATTTCCTATTCAATCAGCTCAATTGGTGGCAGATCCAAAGTGAAGCTGAGAATCGTATAAAACCCCAAACTTCTGCTGATCTGTGTTCCTTTCTCTCTCCTGTAGAGCTTTAACCTTGAAGGTGAGTGGCAAATGCTATTAATTTTAACTAGAGACCACTGTTTTGAGTCACATCCCAAATGCTGCCAACCACAGCAGCCTGAAGCAAATTAAAGAAACAACAAAAAAGGAATCTAAGGAGCCCTTGCTTATAAGGCCAGGGTGGACAGAGACAAACATGAGACCTGATTCTTATCACACAGTTCAGCTCTTTGCTCTTGAAAACAGATCACATTCTAGTTACAATTACTTGTCCCTTCCTTTTCCTTAATTGAAGTGTCTACTGTCCTACCCCTTGCTCCATCCCACACTCTAACATCCCCAATAGCAGTTTATTAAATAGTGCCTTTAGAATTTAAAACCTTAAGTAGTGATTCAGGGAATCTCTACCAACAGCTTGAGAATGATTTTATGAAATCTCTTATACAATAATTTTGAGATCTTAATGAGGTCAGTCAGCTTCCTAATACAGAACTGAGTTATGCATTTTTTGGACTAAGGACAAGGGACATTATTAATTGATGACTGCTGCAATGTTATCCCATTCAAACAGGTGGTGGGTGGACTGAGACAGTGTTTTTCCAGCTTTTTTTGGAGAGAGCTGAGATTTTCCACAAGAGCAAAGACAGTGGTAATGCTATTATATCATACAGCTCAAAATAATTGGAGTAGGGACAAAAAAGGCATAGACTCTCATCTATGGCACAAGAGAAGTTTTCTTGACTGCAGGAAAAGGCAAAATCTCAAGATGCTGGAGAAGGACACTTGATTATGAAGAAAAACCCAGGATGAGAGTGGCATGTGAGAAGTTACCTGCAACTCTTCCTTCTGCCAGGAAAACTAGCACTAACCCTTATTCCCATGGAAACAATGCAGAGATTTCCACAACTGTGTTTTGCTCTGTATCCAGGTACATCTTGTGTTGTCCTAATAACTGTATTAGAACTATTTACAAAAGCTTTGCCTGTTTGATATATTATTAGCTTCTTCCCAACACCCATCTTGGAGCTGAGATACTGCTGTCCCATTGCTTAAGCTAAACAGCCGCTTCCAGTACAGCACTCAGGTTATGATTTATGCCTGCAGGGATAGTTAGCAGAAGCAGTGCACATAAAGCATTTTTAGACACAGGGAATTCCAGGACTCCACTCAATTTGTAAACCAAAGAGACAAATCCAATGTCTTACAACTCGAAGGAACAGATAAACATCTACCAGCTGGATTATCAGGACTGTAAATTAGCATCCCTCACCCTGTGCTTTTAATTGAAAACAACATTATTCATGTGACCACAACAACAAGACTCTCGTATCAGTTTTTATTATTATAAATACTATGTAAGAACAGAAAGGATGGTGCCGTGCATCCACTCCATTCTGCTGCTATTTTGCATCTTCTTTCTTGGCTCCTGCTTCTATTTTCAGGGTTTCTGGAGCTGGTCGATAGGCAGGAAATGCCTCCCAAGGACTATTCAGATCAAATTTGCGAAACTCCTGAGCTAGCTCCACAGGCTCTGCCACTACCCGTTTCACTTCATCGTCATACCGCACCTAGAATAGTGCAAAGGACACAGGCCAGTCATTTTCAGACAGTCCCCACAGCACCTCTGCTATTGCTGTACACAGAAATGACCCACGCCATCCTCCAGTATAGGGAATCCTACTTTTATGCCACGGATAGGCCACAGGCCCCTGCCACAGATCTCTGGGCTTTCCAGGAAAAGGCTCCTCTTTGCTATCACATAGCTCAGGTGTCCTGACTAATGATCCTGAGTGCCCAGCCTACAGTCCATATGAAGTCCGCACAGAATAACACATTCAGTTTGTCATATGACAAAGGAATTTCTCCTGAGTCACTGAAATAAGGTGGCCCATCCACCTTGTATAGCTGGGCACTACTCTCATGAATCTTTATAACAGAGCTGTTGGGTTTCAGTTGTACTTCTTATCGTAACACTCAGAACATGGGACAAAAAGACAGAGTGAAATGCAGGTGAGTACCAGACACTAATGACTGGCTTGCTTTATCAGTGAGGATACCTCTACTAGTTTTATAATCTGGGCCTACAAAAACTCAACAAAGTGGAGTTCAAAACTTCATTAAGATCAGTTCAGTCCTTTATTCCTCCAGGAATCTCCAGTTTTGCAGTGGAAAATTTAATCTTCCAGATGACATGCCAAAAGCAGAAAGACTTTCCCTTTCTGACAATAGTCTCTGGTACACATCGTATGAAATCTCCTCAATGTCTCTGGCTTTAGGCTGAGACAGATAATACAGATTACTACAGATCATACTTTATGATGACTTCAAATTTCCATGCAAGACATCTATATAACTTTTATGGAATACACACAAGTAAAATATCCCTAGTGCTTTTCAGAAAAGGATTTTATATTACTATGGTCAGTCATACAGAGCATAGTATTGGAGAGATTTGATAAATTTAGACATAAGCATTTCTCCTACCTCCACGTAACCAGAGAGTGGAAAGTCCTTCCGGAAAGGATGGCCCTCAAACCCATAGTCTGTGAGGATTCGCCTTAGATCAGGGTGGTTGGCAAAGAAAACACCAAACATGTCCCACACCTAAATGAAAGAGAGCCAAGTAAATTGAATTAGAGTAAAACCACATCCAAAACTTCATGTATTACATCTATAAAATTTGTTACATGCCTGGGTTCGTGTAGTGCCAGCAAAACTGATGCAGGAACACATTCCAAAGCAAATCAAACACCCTTTTACCTCCTACTCTGAAAACGCAGCCAGGGAAACACTTCCCTCTTTCTTCATCAGGGCCCTGGCAATCAGTTTAATCAGGAAAACACAGCCCCTCTCCACAAAGACTCTGCTCCCAAGCACAGTGGCACTCACCTCTCTTTCATACCAGTTTGCTGCCTTGTGCACAGACACTGCTGAGTCAATGGGTGTCAGCTCATCAGTGTATGTCTTCACACGGATCCGACTGTTGAATCGCAGAGACAGGAGGTTGTACACAATCTGAAGCAGAGTAAGAGAAGGTATTGGTCTTGTATGGCATTTATGGCCCTCTTTGCAGCACAGTATTTGCTAAGAAAAGGCACACAAAGACTATTTCAAATATTCCTTATCAGCAGAAACACATTCAGTACTGGGCACTAAAAGACAGTATTACAACTGAGGTTCCAATAGCTTACACTTTGGTTCCTAGAAGCGTGAGGAAAATCATGTGAGATTTAGTAAACATGACTGGTGAAGAACTGAAAAGGGACAATAAATCCTAAAAAAAGAGAATACTGAAGGCAGGAAGACATATGACAAAGAAAACAGCTGAAAATTACTCTCAGCATCCAGTGGGAGAAAGCTAAGAAGAAATACCCTTAATTTTCAGTAGATAAGTTGGATATGAAGGAAAATTTATACCTCTTCTGGTAATGAAGTACTAATAAAAAGGCTGCTTAGGAAGATTACTCGAACCTCCAGGGTAGGGAGGCAGGGGGGCAGGAATACTTACTATAAGCAAACTGAAAAAAAACCCAAACCTTTGTAAGAAGTTGTGTACCCTTGTTTGATACTGCCTCTGTGAAGAGGCCTCTGAGTTAAAGGAACTCTCTCTATAACTCTCAGGATTTTCGCCTAATCCTAAATTATGTTACCAAAAGTCAAAGCTGTTATTAGCAAAGCAAGAAGGAGCTACATCTGAAAACAAAAGCCAACAGATTAGCTAATATAGCTAAGCCAAACCTGCCATCCCTCACTTTCTGAGCAGCTGTAAATGATTTAATACCACAAGATAAACCAAAGGAGGGAAATAAATCAGTTACTTTTCCCTACTCTTGGTATTTTCTGGAAACTAAAAATCTACCAATTTACTTCTCTTGCCCAAAAGACAGTCTGCCCAGATCAGACACAGTAAGTTGGACCATCTCTTCATCCGCACGGCTACCTAAACCGTAGCCAGCCTCTACAGCATGAGACTCAGGTGCTTTCTGCTTTTTACAGATCTTCCTAAGTTAAACAACAGTAATGTGAACAAAGCTTTCTAATAGCGTGAAGACAATATGCTAAGTCAGAAGAATCTGCAGCTGCAATTCTTTTGTAGCTTAAAAGCTGTAAGTTGAGATATTCAAAAGCATCTGGGGGGAACCAAATCTCCAATATTCACTGAAAGTCAGTGAACTGGAAGTTCAGTGCCCAAAGTCTTCTGAGAGGCTCCTGAAAATCTGTCTCGTGACCTATATGGTACCAACTTTCAGGGAATGTTTTTTTTTAGAATAATTAAATAGTTTTTTGGTTTGTTTTAAACATTAAAACAATAACAGCAGCTGACAAGCCTAATTGGAAGAAGGAAGAGCACCACTTCATATCTGGCCAGAAAGAAATCTATAGGCAATTCGGTAAAACCAAAACAGAAGACAGAACAAATAAAACAAATCAAAAAACACACCAAAGAAAAGCAACAGAGACTTTCAGCAGAGCACAAAAGGAAAAACAGACCAAGAACCCAAGCAGTTATCAGTTCTGCTACTGCTTCCACAATCAACAGATCAAACAAACCCAAGCATTTCAGAGTGGATTTTTTTCCCCATTGTCAGAAAGCAAAATATGTGATCAGAGTTGCAAGAGCACCCACAGACATCAGCATCTGTGAAACTCTCCAAATCCTGTAGCTATGAGCAGTTCTTACCTCAAAGCGGTACTGCCGAGACGGGACATCAACTGCAGTCAAGTCAGCCAAGGATTTGAACTGGGCATTAGTGTGGTCTCGAAGGAAGGTCAGAACTGGAATGATCCCATCTGGATGGATCAAAAGCTCCAGCTCATTGAAACAGGTCACCTGATGAAGCAGTGGAAAGGACATAAGTACAAACACCAACAGGACTGAGCATTATGCTGAATCCAGCAGAACACCCAAACAAAGACAGTATTATGGTACAGCAGACACACAGTGACAGCAGATAAAGGGGCTTAATAATGGCAGCAACTTTATGCAATTCTGACAGTTTTTCTTCCCCAGTACACCTTGTGAAAACAGCTAACAAAAAAGTAGTATGTTCACCAAGATCTGTCCCCCCTACTTCAACTTCTTGAACAGCACCTACCTGTACTTGCTGGATATACTTTGGCATAATCTCAGCCACATACTCCCCAAAAGCACACAGCTGCTTCTGTTCTACTTCATTTTTGGGTCTGACAGTAGCTAAGGAGAAAAATAAAGTTCCCAAGATTATGGCAGGGAATACAGAAAGCTACAGAAAGAAGAGTAGCAACTCCTATCCCTGACTTACAAATCCCTTGTAGTAGTCTAGCTGTCTGTCAGTAGTTCTGGCAGAAACCAGGCAGCTTCAGGTTTAGGTATCCTGCAACGTTTATTTATGGTAAATCTGAAGCTAAAGACAACATAAGAATACAGCAGAATATATATATAGTAGAATATATAGGATGCTGCAATAGAAACAAGACTATAGCAACATATACGTGTTGTGGTACACAGAGCATGGAACTAGAGACTTTAAGGAAGGAAGTTTGTGTTAGTGCTAGACAATTTTGTCTTGTGCACTTTACAGCAGAAGGAACAGTGCACAAGACAATGGACTTATGGTAATTGTAAAGTAACTTTTCAGAGCGAGACCTACTAAAATCAAAACCTTTCAAGAGGATAATAGAAGATACCACAGTGCCTAAGCGGAAGATTGTCGTCTTTTAGTCCTTTAAAAGTGCAGTTTTTATCAAGTGTTCTAGGTTAACCACTTAAGGCTGGCAGAACTTGTAGGATTACAAAGAAGACAGAGACTCTCTTTTTACAGGGATTCACTTGGAAAAGACAAGGGGTGATGGGCACAAGTTATTCCTGGGGAGACTCTAACTGGACACGAGAGAAATCATAGAACAGTATGGGTTGGAAAGGACTTTCAAAAGGTCATCCAGTTCAACACCCCCTGCAATGAGCAGGGACACTTTCTACTAGATCACGTTGCCCAGAACCACATCCATCCTGGCCTTGAAAATCTCCAGGGATGATGCATCCACCACCTGTCCCGGCAACCTGTGCTGGTGTTTTGCCACCCTCACTGTAAACAATTTCTTCCTCATGTCCAGCCTGAATCTCATCTCTTTTAAAAGCTTTATCCCTCATCCTGTCGCAACAGACTCTGCTAAAAAGCTTTTCCCCAGGCGCTCATTTTTCCCAATGAGACCAACCAAAAGGGCTCCACCACACAAGAACGTCCTGAGGGCAGACAAGCGCCCCAAGGCCGAGCAGCCGGGAGATGACACGGCCATGACAGGGTCTCTTTCAACGCTCCCAACCCAACCAACGGCTCCAACCGCAAGGCCCTCGCCTCGCTCCCCCTCACTCACGGCGAGTCTCTGTGGCGGAGCTCCCCGTCAGCCGGGCCTGTACCGCCGCCGGGCCGGAGCCAACTGCGGAGAGAAACGGACACGTCTCACCCACCGACCCACCGACCGCCCGGCCCGATCCGCGGCCACGGGCTGCCCCGGCCCCGCAGCTTCCCCCCGGGAGCCCTCACCTCGCAGCGCGGCCCGCGCCAGGCCCCGCGCCGCCGCCGCCAGCATCCCGCCGGCACACAGACGGGCAAGGTCACGGTCCGGAAGCGGAAAGCACCGCGAGGCGGAAGCGCGCCAGGACCTTCTCGGGGACGCTTCCTGCTCGGTGGGCGGAAGCGGTGGGCGGCTGGCGGCGGCTGGCGCAGGGCGAGCGGTGCGGAGCGCGGAGCGCGGAGCGGGCTCCCTGTGGCGGCGGCATGAAGGGAGGCGCCGCAGGTGGGTGAGGGCGGGGAGCAGGTGGGCTCTGTGGAGGTGCGTCCGCCCGAGGTGCGAATGGCCCCGGGCTGAAGCAGGGCTGAGGGTTCGAGGCGGCTCGCTGGCGGTTTCCATAGCGTTAATGTGGCCAGAACGGGGGGCTTTGTTTTCCCGGGAATTGCCTTTTCAAGCAGACCCCCTCGTCCCAGCCTACGAAGCGCAAAGACGCTGTCAGCTGTGTACGTGGGTTTGCTGATGCCGAGCGCTGTTAGGAGCTAGGGAGAAAGGCGGTAGGTGTGCCTGGTGTTGGTTACACCGTCATTATCACGCTGCTGTGCTCTTGTCAGGCCACACCTGGAACACTGTGTTAGGTTTTGGTCCCCACTATGCGAAAAAGATGTGGACAGGCTGGAGAGGGTCACAGAATGGTCACAGAGATGATCCAAGGACTGGGAAGTCACATGAGGAAGGGCTGAGAGAGCTGGGCTTGTCAGCCTAGAGAAAAGAAGGCTTAGGAGAGACCTTATCACCATGTTCCAGTGTTTAAAGGGTGGCTGTAAAGAAGATGGAGACTCAGTTTTTGCAAGGAGTTAAATGGAAAAGACAAGGAGTGATGGGCACAAGTTATTCCTGAGGAGATTCCAGTTGGACGCTAGGAAAATTTTTCATAACAATAATAATCAGCCATTGCAATAATCTCCTCAGGGAAGTGGTGACTCCTAATGGAGTGTAAGATTTTGCTTTGTGGGATACTTTACTGTTCCTGCACCTCTATAGATGCCATGGATGCAAAGGGGAGCTTTGTGTTTACAAAGCAGGGTGTGAGGTTTACAGTAGTCTTCAGCTGCTGTTGGCATTTCCTTAGTGACTTGGCGCCAGTCCTCTGGAAATTATACAGGGCGGTGGAGGCATCTGGTTCTGCTATGTCAAGAGGAAAGAGTGGTTCATCCATCCATATCCTGATGCTCTGAGTGGTCACTTTGGCATGCTAGGCTGCAAAGCACCTTAACTTATTGGGATTGAGAATCTTAACCAAACTGGGAGCCTATCTGCGGCATAGGCTCGTACTTAGTATCTATGTGTTCTATGCTAATTGCAGTTCCTCAGTCTCTTACAGACTAATGTACAGGTACTTCTCAGACAGACCAGAACTATTGTAAATTCACACTAAAGGTATAATTAAGGCAGGCCATCATCAGGGATGGGATGGACTTCCAGGGATATAGACTCCTGTAAACAGAACTCAAGCAAAGAAGGAGGAGCCTTCCTGTATCAAGCAGAGCTATTGTAAGAAATTGCATGTTTGACAAATAAAGCCTGGAAGAGTAACTGTGAATCTCCTGGAGAAAAATCCCATCTTTGGGAAACATTGTACTGGAAATCGTGTTCAGTATTAATTGAAGAATCTGTGATATGAGTCACCATGGCTGACGGTTGAGGTGTGAAAATAAGATTAAAGTGGATGAAGGCAGGCATGTATTTGCTTGTAATGCTTTCAAGACCCATGTGAAAAAGCTCTTTACAGCAGTCCTTCTCTGGTTCAGAAGGTTTTTCAACCCACAGTCTTCTTGGAGCTCTGCAAACAATCTCTGGTGCCTACTAAGAGGTGTTATCTTTTAAACTGAGTTCTCCTTGCCCCTTGGGAAACAGTGGCTAAGGACATCTAACAGGTTATTTTATATGTTAAAGGTGTCTGGCACATTAACCAAATGAGTGTAGCCATCAGTTATCTCATTTGGTTAGCTTGAAGGACTGATGGTTATGTCTGGCAGACTTCTCATGCATCTTTTGGGTAAAACTAGGTTCACCTTACTTAGTACCACTGCATCATGTTGGTTCTGGATGGTAATTAACCCCTGATGATATGAACTGCTGTCTGTGCTCTCTTGTTAGTATGATACTGTAATCCTTTTTCCATCTAGCTGTGGTGCTGCCACATTTTTTTGGCTTCCTAAGTTGCCTAGGGTGGTTGCTGGTCTTTCCACTTGAGTAACTGTTGCTGCATTTCTTTGTGTTAGTGAAATGGGTTTTGAAAAACTGCACATCTCCCAGTTCTGCTGGGACATGATGCTGACTGTACTGGAAGTTTAGTATATATTATAATTTTAATCATGCCAACTTCTTATTTGTTGTTTGGGATTCTGAACTTCATGCATAAGTTTCTGCGTGCGCTATTTATATTCAGCATCAATGTGCTGGCCTCTTACCAATATGTTTGATTTTCCCCTGTATCCTGAAGTACTGCATAATCTTGTTAGTTGAGAAAGGCATGTAATTATTGTGATTTTACAGATTGCTGGAGGTCTGATCTGTGCAGCACCATGGATTCATCAGAAGAGACTGGAGGCTCCTCTGCAGAAGAAAACTATTTTGTGAACTACACCTTCACCGACCGCTCCCACTCAGGCCGTGTGGCCCAGGGTATTATGAAATTATGCTTGGAGGATGAGCTCTTTGCTGATGTTACAATATCAGTGGAAGGCAAAGAATTCCAGCTGCACCGCTTGGTCCTCTCAGCTCAGAGCTGCTTTTTTCGTTCTATGTTCACTTCCAACTTAAAGGAGGCCCACAACCGGGTGATTGAGCTGCAGGACGTTAGTGAGAGTGTCTTTCAGCTCCTTGTGGACTATATTTACCATGGGACTGTAAAGCTGAGGGCAGAGGAGTTGCAGGAAACCTATGAAGTGGCAGACATGTACCAGCTGACTGCCCTTTTTGAAGAGTGCTCCCGTTTTCTGGCCCGTACGGTGCAGGTTAGGAACTGTCTGCAGGTCATGTGGTTGGCAGATCAACACAGTGACATGGAGCTCTACACAGCTGCCAAACACTGTGCAAAGTCTCATTTGTCTCAACTGCAAGACACAGAGGAGTTCCTACACCTGCCTCTCCGCCTACTGACAGACATCCTCACAGGTAAAGAGTGCTTGGAACTAGCCAGGATGTGCTTTTAGAAAGAGAGTGTATCAGGGGTTGAACAAAATAGATGGAAAGATCCACGCTTTCATAGTCACTGTCTATTCAGAGGCTTGGCTAAGCTAAGCAAAGCAAAACATTCTGGATAACCTGATGAGAAAAAAAACCTATTCATTGTTACTGGACATGAAGCATCTAAGCTGTAGAAAAGGGGCACAGAGGGTGCTGGTAATTCCCAGCAGTTCCTGAGTCAATAGGTCAGATGAATTACAAGGCATTTTAAACATAACTTAGTGACTTTCAGCAATTTGTTATATTTTTGTTCGCATTAAAAGTAAACCAAAGAAGTCTTACCAGAAATGAACGTTTTATTAAAGTATCATTCTTTAGTTTGTAATCATTTAACATAATAGTGCAACAACTCAACATTTGTAAGAAGGCTCGAGGACAAACTATATTTTTAAGACTGTGTTAGTGTTGTTAACAATTGTATATAATTGTTAGGATTCTTCAGGCTAGGCAGTCAGCTGCCTGAAATAGAGGCATTGTAACATCTTAGCTAATACAGTAATTACCCTTCTTGTCAAGGTAATAGCCTTCCCTAGTAATGATGCAGTGACTCAGTGCTGTGAAGGATGTGTTAATACATCAAGAACTTAGTCCAACTGCCACCAATCCTTAAAGTTTCTCTGCTGCCACAGCAGGTACAGCAAGTGCTCAAAAAACTCTTTATGATGCTGCAGTCGCAACTTCGTTTTTGTGCATTTATGTATCATTGTTAGAGGAAGCAAGAATGTAGAAGAAGCTCAGACATTCAGATGTGCTGGACTTGGGAACAGAGAGGTCACCCCTTTCTTGCTTAAATAACTTTGTAAATGAGTAAACAGTTTGTGTATCATGTGGTTTATGTGTTGTTATGACAGTAAACCTGCCATGACTGGCTGCTTTGGAATACCGGCAAATCTGTCTGCAAGACTTAAAGTAGCCTTTCAAGTTGATGCTATGCATATGAGAGTCTTTACAGATCTAGCATTGTATTATCTCTGTTGCACTTAAAGAAATTTGCATTCAAAAGCCCATTGAGAACAGGTACTGATAGCTCAAAAAAAATATTATAGAGTAATTTTGATGACTACCTGATTTTTTTAAACAATGTCGTGAGTTCATTAAGAAAAAACTAAATTCCTAAAATCATGAAATAAAGCTACAGTGGTCGGTCACCTCTAACTTCCTAGGAATTCCATGTAGCAACCATAGTTTTAGGACTATGGCCTTTAGTTTTTGTGGTCCTAACTTAAAGTAATTGCTCAATAAAATTTTTTTCATGCATTATCTATTTCCATATATAGAATAACATTACTCACTATTTATGCCAAAACTTAGCTCAATAAAATGAGTTAAAATCTGAAATATACTCTTACTGCTGGTAGGGAAAACTTTTCTTTTGCAGTTCCTGAATCTTTGTTTAGTTAATGGTGAATTAAATAGAGGAAGCTATTAGTGGCAAGGATTAAAATTAATGAAGTAGTAATTTATTAAGCTTTTGTTGCACTCTAGGGCCTGTTTCAAAATCAGAGTTTTTCCATTTAACCGCTACGTGTAATGGATAGCTTATGCAAATCCCCTTTACTAATAGAGTTGAAATACCTGCTTTTGTTCCACACTTTGTTCTCTTCCCTGACACTATAAGGAAAAGTGCTGGAATTTGCCTGATGCCTTCAGCATCATTGAATTCAAGGTTTGTTGTGAGAGCAGACTGCAAAATCAGAAAACCTTTCATAGGTTTTCATTTTCAAAGGAAACCTTTCAGTGAATAAAGCGTAGTTGCTGGCTTTCAAGCTGGAAGTAACTAACTAAAATCTTCTAGGTAACATACTGATGACAATGATGCAGTAGTTTGTGGCATGACCAAAGCTTCCAGTTATGTCTGGAAACACTGAAATCTGATACAGTCTGTTGTGTGTTTCCTACAGTCAGGCTGCTAAGGAAAGCTACAGTAGCTCATTGGGGATTTCCAAACATGTTAAGAGGATAGCAGCAACAGCAGATGTTCGGTCTTGAGGGTCAGCTGTCTGACTGCTCAGGGAAGGGAAATTTCTGCAGGTGACTTGCTAGATTGGTTTCTAGGACCAGCCAGAAAGAAAGGCAGCTGCTGAGATTCTCAAGTAAGAGAATCTTTTTGCGTAAATGCTTAAATAAGAAAGTATTTTTCATTATCACAAAGCATTTAAGTTCTCTTTCCTGCCCTTCCTCTTGAACACAGGTTCTTTTGTTGAAATTCATCCAAAGTGCTTAGGATCTGGCAGCTCTGTCTTCTGATACTTATCCAAGCTAATTTGATGTAGACGGTCAGGCTAGCAGTGCGATCACGCTTGCCAAAATCTATAAGTCTCTATATCCTTTCTCCCTCTCTAGAAAGCAGGATTTGGGGTGGGAGCGGGGGAAGGGAGTCACAAGAAAAGGATGTTCCTGAGTACATACACCTTTGTCTAGATATCATAAATGCCTTTCTGTCCCCAAACCGCAGATGGCGTTCCATGTTCTCAGAATCCAACAGTTGCCATAGAAACCTGGATCAACTTCAACAAGGAGGAGCGAGCGAGCTTTTCGGAGACACTGCGATCGAGTCTGAAGGTATAAAAAGCTCTTCTGTTCCGGGGTTGGTGTAGCACTCGCTGGTTTCACACTTCCCAAGGCAGGGTGTTCTGCTCACAGGTGTGACTTGTGTGACTTAAAAGTCCCAAAACACAAATGCCATTGAAATCTGTGGTGCTGCTTGAGGAATACTTTCATTGTCATAGATAGTAACCCCACTGATGGCTTTTTTAATATAACCTGAGGCTGCTTTCAGTAGTGATTGGAGCAATGCCACAAATAACTTATTTCACCAGATGCTCAGTTACTAGAGAGACCATTCAGAAATCTTAATTGAGCATTCCCCTCATAATTCCACTCCCTCATTGATGTAACCAGCCCTTACCTAAACCACAGACACTTGAGTTCCAGTGAAGTCTGTTGTTTTTTTGCTATGTCAGATATGACTGGTATATTGAAAAGACTTTGAGGCTCTGAATCCCGAAGCTGTTGGGTGGCAGGACTTGGGAAGCAGGCCACACACCTCAGGCCCACGGGTGGGTCCTAAGCTGAAAAACTGGGTCTTGGGCATCACCGATGTTTGTGTAAGCTGGTCCGGTTTTGCTGACACACTCCTTCTTTCTCTCAGGTGATAGGAGAAAATGTTCACATCTACCTGATTGGAAAGGAGTCATCACGTACACATTCACTTGCTGTCTCTCTGCATTGTGCTGATGATGACTCCATAAGTGTGAGTGGCCAGAACAGCCTGTGTCACCAGATCACCGCAGCCTGCAAACATGGTAGTGACCTGTATGTCGTCGGTGGCTCCATTCCACGACGCATGTGGAAATGCAACAATGCAACCATAGACTGGGAATGGTGTGCTCCTCTGCCCCGTGACCGGCTCCAACACACCCTCGTCTCCGTGCCAAGCAAGGATGCAATATATTCACTGGGGGGGAAAACTCTGCAGGACACTCTTTCTAATGCTGTCATATATTACAGAGTACGAGACAATGTCTGGACAGAGACCAGCCAGTTGGAAGTGGCAGTTTCTGGAGCTGCAGGTGTAAACCTTAATGGTGTCATTTACCTGCTGGGTGGGGAAGAAAATGACTTGGACTTCTTCACCAAGCCCTCTCGGCTCATTCAGTGCTATGATACCAACACAGAAAAATGCCACGTGAAGCCATATGTACTGCCTTTTGCAGGCCGCATGCATGCTGCTGTACACAAGGATGTGGTGTTCATTGTAGCTGAGGGGGATTCACTGCTGTGCTATAATCCCCTTCTTGATAGCTTTACCCGGCTATGCCTGCCAGATGCCTGGAGCTCAGTACCGTCCCTCTGGAAAATCGCCAGCTGCAATGGCAGCATCTATGTCTTTCGTGATCGCTATAAAAAGGGTGACGCAAATACTTTTAAACTTAACCCAGCCACCTCTGTTGTAACAGTCACAAGTGGCATCAAAGTGCTGCTCACTAACCTGCAGTTTGTCTTGGCCTAAGCAGGAAAAACAGGCCCAGTGATAGAACAGGCAGCAAGGGTTTTCTGCTGGGCAGCTCAGAGGCACCTACCACCCTCAGCACCAGTCCCGATTACTATGAGCTCACAACATCCAGTAAAGATCCCATCCTCTGTACTATGCAGAGGAGGTACAGGCTTTCTGGCTGTGGGCCTCTTCTGTTACATAGCATTATTAAAGTTGAACGTCTGATTCTTAGATTTCAGATATACTAAATGCTATTACTTTGATCCTTTGATTATAAGCTGCTTGTGTTCGAGGCCCAAACGGCAGCAAACGGCCTTTTTAGCCAGGAACCAATCTGCCAGTAACAAATCCTATGGCATATGGACAATGTCTTCCTTGGCCCAGACTGCCGGTTTTAACTGCCTGGGAGACAGTGTGTTGCTGCCATGTCAGTCACAGTGTTAGATGTCCACTGTGTCCTCCAGGGATGTCCCCATTTAAGCATTCCCGTGTTCTTGTTTCAGAAGGAGGGACTGCAGAAATATTTACAGCAGATACCAGAGCTGACCCCAAGTAGGTTTCACTATTCAGCACTTCTCCTAGAGGAGTGGTAACAAACTGGTAACTTGCTTACTGCTCTGTATCACCTAGCATAAAGACAGGGATGGTTTTTATGAGCACTGGCATCCTTTACTGTACAGGGAATCCCCACTTCTAATGATAATGTAGTGTTGATTAAAGACAGAATTAAGACCACTTCCTCCTACCCCTCTGTTGGCACTGAAACCTTTTGGGTAAGAATCTGAATAAAGTCTCTGCTGAGACAAAGTTTCCTGTTCCTTTGCTGCAAATATTATAGAACTTTCTGTGGATTGCAGGTCAGCTCAGCACGGATGCTGCGTGTGGGAGAGAACTATGGGGCTCCAAGAGAGTTAAGGTATTTACCATAAGGAAAGAAGGCTTTCATGAAACTTTGCTGTAATATATGTGAAAACTTCTTTATTGGTGGTCAAGAAGTTCAATGCATAGATCATTAAAGTTTCTTTTAAAGTAGTCAAAACAGAGATTTTGGTAGATCTTACTGACACTATGAAGTTGTCCCAACGATGACATTCCTGTGAAATGCCTCCAGGACCTGGACTTGCTTGTGCCGAATGAGGATGTGGGGACGGATCTTGGCAATAGCCTCTACTGCTTCCTGAGGGCTCCAGTGATGCAGCTGAAAAGGCAGAAACCCTGCAAGTGAAAATACACTCCCCTCCCTGCGTGAGTTAATGGAGCCTTCCTGGAGGCTACAGGCAACACTAGAGTTGTTAGAAAAGTTGCTGCTTTGTCCCTTCTGTATACTTCATGTTCCTCACAGCGAGGACTGAACATCAATGCAAGTTCATGAAATAAGTCTCTCAGTTAAAGAGACCATACAGGAACTCAGAAAACTGAATTCACTTCTCTTAATCCTGATTTGTATTTATTGAAAAGCTTAGAAAGGTTCACCATTTCAGCTAACCATGGAAAGAATCTGAACAAAAATTGATGTTTATCTGCTCAGTGAACCTACCCTCACAGGTGAATTGCTATTGTCATCTCAATCTGTTCCTCCATAGAATTAGGAACAGAAGTATCATTCAAAACTTCCATTTGCCACATTCTACCAATCATCAGTTCCAAGTCTGGAAATCTCCTAAACTGGGCCTCCAGTCCAAACTCTATACAATCATGGTACCTAAACGGGAGGGAAGAAATGTAGTATGTGTAGGGCTGTAGATACATATGTGCCTGTGTGTCTGCGTACACATGTAATGGAGCATCTCTCTTATGAGGAAAGGCTGAGAGAGTTGGGGTTCTTCAGCCTGAAGAAGACTCGGGGGAGATCTTATTGCGGCCTTTCAGTTCTTAAAAGGGGCCTATAAGAAAGGTGGGGAGAGACTTTTTTAGCAGGTCCTGTTAGGATGAGGGGTGATGGTTTGAAACTAAAAGAGAGGAGATTCAGGCTGGATGTGAAGAAGAAATTCTACACAATGAGGGTGGTAAAATCCTGGCACAGGCTGCAAAGAGAGACGGTGGATGCGCCATCCCTGGAGACATCGAAGGCCAGATTGGATGTGGTTCTGGGCAACCTGATCTAGATAAAGATGTGCTTGCTCACTGCAGGGGGGCTGGAACTAGATGACCCTTGAAAGTCCTTTCCAACCCAAACTATTCTGTGATTTTATGGAACATTAACGCACCTGCTTATTAATGGTCAGGCTTCTTAAGCAAAAGCAAACTGTAATGGTTGGCTACATTTGCCAAGACTGTACAAAAATAAACCCCATTTAGCACTGAATACTTCTTACTTGAATTAAATATGCTGCCACCATGGTGGCACTACGGGAGCGTCCTGCCTTGCAGTGCACATAGACACTGTGACCACAGGCTCGGTGTTTCAGAATGAATTCAACACCCTTGTGGAGGTTTTCCAAGGTGGGGACTCCAGTTAGATCCACGGTGCTGAGACGTAGTTGCTCCACTCCCATTGCCTCCCATTCCTGAAATGGACATAGCAGATTTGATCAGTTAATTTTTGGGTTTTTTTGTGGTTGGTTGTTTTTAGTTCCAGAAAGAAAACCCAGAACCTGTTGAAACAGTTGGGAAATTCAGTAGGGTTGTAAGCTGACTTTGAATGTCAATACAAACCATTCCATAAAATAGAACCCATTCTATGGCTCTATGAATCCTTTAAATCAGATGTATAAAAACTTCGGTGCTGGCTGTCAGCAAGGAGAAGTTAAAGGGAACTGAAAAGGTGTGGTTCAGCTGAAGGAAAGGATGGGAGCTGAGATCTCGTCCCGAAGCAAAAGGTGTTCTTGTACGTGCACAGTGATGTACATAGATTCAGTGCTCCCCTTCCCTCACCGCCGCTGCAGCTCTAGCACTTCCCTTCCATCCTCACTTTTTACCGGCTTCTCACACAGTGTTAGAAGTTGGCTTAGGTACGAAGAAGCCGCGTCTTTGCTGTCAGAAACGGTCGCTGTCAGGATCCCGGCTAAAGCCGGGTTGGGATGACCGGCAAGAGACCCTGAGGGGCATCGGCAGCTCCCGGGCTCACCTGGGCGGAGCAGCAGAGGAAGCGGGTCTCGTACTCCTCATTGAGGGTGACTACGGCGCGCACGTTCTCCTCCGACACCAGCTACGGGAACAGGCACCGTCAAGCTCCGCCGGTCCCCCACGGCCCGGCCCGCCCCGTCGCTCCCGCCTTACCCTGCGGCTGCGCCCCCGTAGCGGCAGCGCCCCCAGCAGCACGGCGCCGTCGATGCGGTGGAACCAGGGCCGGGGGGACCCGGGCAGCTGCGCTCGCGCAGCCGTGTACAGCAGCGTCGGGTAGAAGAGCAGCCGCGCCGCGCCGGCGCCCAGCGCCTCCGCCAGCACCATCGCGGGCAGCGCCGCGCCGCGCCGGCTGAGGGGCGGGCGAGCGCACTGAGCGTGAGGAGGCGGGGGAGCCTGCAGTCGGAGTGAGGCGGTGTCGGGCGGGGCGCGGAGTGCACGGCCGGGAGGAGGGGGGGGGCGGGCGGGCGGGCGCACAGCCCCGGCCCCTCCACTTCCATCCAGCTGTGGTCTCTCCCGGAAGCGCCGCCATCTTGCGGAGCCGGCCTGAGGCGGCGCAGGGAGCGGAGCGGGGCGCGGGTGGATCCCCGGGGGCAGGTGAGGGCGGCGGCCGCCAGGAGGAGCTCGGGCCGGGCAGGGACAGCGCTGAGCTCAGCCGAGCCCGCGGAGACTGCGATTCCGGCGCGCAGGTAACGGCTCTTCTTCTCACCCCGTTCCCCGGGGTCCCGCCGTGAGGCCACTCGTGCCGGGCCGCAGCGGCAGCCTCTGCGGCGGGCGCCTCGCTCCCGCCCGCTCGCCTCTCCCCTACCCCTGGCGCGGAGGGGCAGAGGCCCGGCGGGGCGCCTCCGCCCTCTGTGCGCCACCCCGAGGGGGGCGGTGGCCGCCCCTTCGGGAGCCCCCTCCGGGGCCCGGAACCGGAGGCCGCCGGTTGTATCTGATCCCAGCGCTGACAGCGCCTCGGGCGCCGCCGGGCCGTGGGGCGGCGGCGGGGGGCGCTGCAAGTACGAGCGCAGTCCGAGGTGGTGTCGCCATTGGGGCGGGCGCTGCGGCGGGCCCTAGCAGGCCTTGGGGCAGGGGAGAGGCTTCCCCGGGCTACGGCCGCCGTTAGCCCGCCGAGCTGGGTGGCTCGGCGCCGGGGAGGGGCAGGAGGTTTAATCTGAAGTGCGGTTACATGTCGTTGGGGCACGTTAGAGGTCTGTCTTTTGGACTAGTGAAATGTTTGGAGGTATGCGAGAAGCACAAGCAGGGGAATTGAAGTTCAGCACAGTGTGAGGATTTGCAGTCTCAAGCGTGAGAAGGCGTGACGGACACCACGGGAATGAAGTAAGAAGAGACATACATAAACCAGGAGAGACTGAACGTAAAATAAATGATAAATACATGAAGAAGCAGTAAAGGTTGATAACAGCATGAGATTTTTATAGGGCTACTCATGAGAAGGTAGTTGAGAGGCAGCATTATAATAAAGCATTAAACCTTCATGCCTTTACATTTCGAAGGCATTGTGGCCCAGCCGTTTTCACCTTTAAGACAGAGGCATTCTCTTCTGCCAGAAGGTGTCAGGGAGCATTTTTCAAATGTTGCAGCTTTCCTTTATGTCCTGCTTGAGTATGGCCATCAGGTGTGTTTCACCAGGAGTTTACTTGATCCAGAAAAATTGGGGGGTGGGGTTATATCTTTGACGTACGTTTTGCTTCTGTTTTGCAAGAGCTTGGACTCTCTATCTCATGTTTATTTATTCTTGATTTCTCTTCTCTGTGTGTCCTTCCAGTCTTTGTACTGGTGATAGTTGTTATATTATGGCCTGGTGGCTTTTGCTTTCTTCTGTATTCCTTTCCTGCAGATTAGTTCACAAGATAGATCTTGCTGCGCTGACATGGCATTGCATATCTATAATAAACCTATCGGATTTTTTTCCCTTCCCCTCAGCTATGTTGTTGGCAGCTCTGCATAATATGAGATGCTCTGTACTTCCTAGAGTTGTGTTTGGACCTAAGCCTCTCAGAAGTAGCTTTGTGGAAATACTACTGCTGTGGTAGATGATTAAAAATTCTGCTTACATCTTTACACTGCGATAGGAATGTGAAGGTTGGTGCGACTTGAATCCTCCAACTTTAATGTTCAGTTGCATTCCTGCAGATGAAAAGTCCTCAGGGCAGGAGCACAGATCTCACTATTCTTATATCTGCTCAGGGACATAGGTACAGATGTGTATGCGAATAAAATTCCTAAATAGGAATTTAAAAATACAATGAGGCCAAGGATTATTTTTATTTTTGAAGATTATTACAGTTCTCTTTCAGCATGTACTCACTTTCAATATTATTGCTGATATTTATTCTTGGAAAGTATATGCTGTTTGTGGAGTGTTCTCACCCCTTCTGAATCATCACTGTGTTCTTCCTTTCCTTCTCAAAGTTTCTAATGTTACATTAGAGAAAAATAAATCCTAGATCCTTCCTCCTTAGTTGCGTGCTTTCCCTTATGTCTTTGCATAGATGCAGGCTTAGAATGTTGTGTTAATATGCATAGAAATATGCAATAATTTTATATTTCATCAGTAATCCATAATTTATGAGATTCCTTGCAGGTACCCTTTATATCATTTGAAGAATCACTGGATGAAACAAATTCATAGAATCATAGAATAGGTAGGATTGGAAAGGACCTTAAGATCATCAAGTTCCAACCTCCCTGCCATGGGCAGGGGCACCACACACTAAACCATGTCATCCAGGACTCCATCCAGCCTGGCCTTGAACACTGCCAGGGATGGAGTATTTACCACTTTTTTGGGCAACCTGTTCCAGTGCCTCAGCACCCTCACAGTAAAGAGCTTCTTCCTTATATCTAACCTGAACTTCCCATGTTTAGGGGGACCTGCTGTGAGGTCTCCACACAGCTTCTCTTTTCCAGGCTGAAACTTTCTCAGCCTGTCCTCATACAGGAGGTGCTTCAGTCCCCTGATCATCCTCGTGGCCTCTTCTGGGCTTACTCCAACAGCTCCATGTCCTTTTTATGTTGAAGGCACAAGAAATTATGGCACTTTGACATGAGAGAAATATTTATAATACTGTGTAACTTTCCTTTTGAAATATTATGTTGTATTTAATAAAAAAATAAATGTTTATGTGAGTTTTAAATATTTAGACTTGCATTGAGTTAATCCAGTGTCCAACTGAACTTAAGAAACTTTATTATGAGCAGGTTTCTTGGTAAGTATTTCTTGTATCTTCTGTAATGTGGTCATTGGTTACTATGCTTATTTATTTCATCTGTTTGTCTTCTGGGTCTCCTGCCGCAAGTTGCTTCAGAGGGCCTGCTCTATTTTTTTCTTTCCTGTGTCTTTAGGCAGGGTGGGAAGTGATACACATTCTCTCTGGTTTTGAGATTTCCTGATTAGTAGTTTCTAACTCTGGTACCTAGAAAGAGCCCAGTGCTCTGGCTGTTGAAATAGAGACTGTTGTTCATCAGGTATGTCCATGAGGCAGCCAGTTTTCTAAGTCATGGTCATAATGTGAGTTTTGCACAGCAGCAATAATCCAACAGATTCAGATTTCTATTTCTGCATTCTTATGTATCAGTCTTGGCATGAATGTCTTAAATGTTTTATTTCAATGTAGGCATGTTCAAGTATTGCTTCTTGTCCCTTAGTTTATCATTCCCCAAGACTGTGCAGAGTTATTCACTGCCTTGGTAACTGCCTTCAGGCAAGAAAGTATCATTTTTATCCATTGATCAGTTATTTGGCTGGGAAAAAAAACAGTATAAAAGCAGAGCAAAACACTTCATGATTTATTAGAATGGGAGTTGTAACTTTCCTCAGTTTATCTAGGTCCTCTAATGGGTATTTCTCCTAAAGTATCACAATGCTGTATCTTGAGTTGTGATCTTGTAACAAGATTTCTTGAGCAAGAGAGATGATACTGATTGGAGAAAAGTAACAGTAGTTTTATTGTCCTTCTATCTGTAATAAGAGGTTCTTGAGTTACATGAAAAAAAAATGAGGGATACCACCTTTTCTGCTGTTTCTGTCTACACCTACTTTAGATTGTCCTGTCCAGACACTGTGTTTGGGGTGTAACACTGAAAAAAGAGTGCTTTAGCATTACATTTTCAAGAGGAGATTTCCCACACGTCAGCTGAGCATCATACTGTTTGTACCTAATGTGACATTCAAGCACATAAAGCTAAAATATATGTTAGGTCAAAGCAGGAAATTTGGATACAGCAAGGGAGAAAATGTAAACTGCTTTAAAACTGCAGTGCAAATCAGTCTGCAAACGCTTTGATGTAGGGATGAATAGCTCACAAGTCTGTACCCGTGATAGAGCAGGCTTATGTGTTTGACAGCAATGTAGTACAGCACAGGCATCATCCCAGGTAGAGGAAGTCTTCCTGACATCTTGAGTAGCATAAAACTTCCAGCCATCTTAGCTCTGTGCATTTTAAAAGAGAATTGTTGCTAACTGAATTCAGTATGAGCAGTGAGCAATTAGGTAACTGAACAGAAGTCTTGAACTCTTAGTGAAGAATTTCAGTTTAGTTGGTACAGTTTGTGGCACAGGTGTACATGTGTGAAAGCTTTATGCCAGAAATAGAATCATCCTCCACAAGCTGTCTTCTCTGTCCCCTGTATGCATATTGTCCTTCTCCTTTCTTCTTGGTATCTCATGGTCTGTTTCTTTGTTTCTTTTTTAGAAAAGATATGCTGGTTAATTGGCTGCTCTGTTAAATGGTAGGGTACTGGTGGAAAACTGACTAACTGCATGTTTTGGTAATGAGTCTGTTGATTAGAGTGGATTTATAACTGATCTAATGATGTGGATTGCAGTGGTGAAGTTCGAGGAAGACCAGGATTATATAAACTGGTCTTAAAATCATATTTCTGGGGGATTTTCGTATGGGTTTAACTAAATTATTTGTAAATGCTGCTTAGAATAGCTGGCTTAGATACTGCTGAAATTCATGCCAAATGATAAGGCACTTTGGATTCTTTGTTCTTTTCAGCAGCACACCTCAAGGAGACCTGGAATGAGCGTGTGGATAAAAGGATGAGTGTTCACTGAGTATCCAGTGTCATGGCAGGATGATACCTGTCAGGCTTTCCTTTGCAGGCAATTTTGGGTTTTTATGGCTGCATGCTGTGTGTTCTCTCAGAACTGTCTGCTCTCCCAGTTCTCACAAGAGCTCAGGTGAAGTTCTGTGATGTCTTACATTCTTTTTACTTGAAATTAATGGGAGTTTTTCAGGACTTGGCTTTTTTCCCCCCTTCCATTAAAATTGTCCTTTCTTTCACTTCTGTCTGAAGGCTGTTTCATGCTGCACCTTTCACAAAAATAATGTAGTTCTCATCCACTAGATTTCAGTATTTCACATGTCAAAGTAAAACTATTGTTCTTCAAGCATCTTATTTAGCATTCAGGTTTTCACTGAATACATTAATATTCTCTGCTATTTTTGCCTCAAACGATGCAGTTCAAAAGATATTCCCACATATACACTTTATCCACAGATTCTTCAGAATCCTTTTGAAAAGGAGCATTCATGTTTGGTCTTTTCAAAGCAGAGGAGTTGGTTATTTATGAAGACTGTAGTTTGAATGAAGTACTTAGCAGACAATGTCCAAGTCTACATATGAAAATCATATCATCTTCTTTAATTTACTATATGTAGAGATTTGCAGGATGATCACCAAGCATCTTAATGTCTCTGCAAAACCTTAAAAGATAGAGCTTTGATGAATGATTCTTCAGAGGACAATGAAATACAGGTCTTTTGGGAAGAGAGAATGTATTTTGAATGTCACATCTTGCTCTTGTTTCCTATAGGTACAACACAGTGCAAAAGTAATTTTCTCATTTATAGTCCTAGGTTCCTAAGCAGAGCATCATCTCAAAATCTTTTTGCAAACTCACTTGTGCCTTCCTGTTATTTGCCTTCCTGGTTTTCATTTAAACTACTAAATAAAAAAAACACCACCATATATGTTGATGACGTCAGCTCAGAGAAGAATTGTATTTCTTCTGGGTTGTTTTTTTTTTTTTTTTTGTCTTGCTTGTCATTATGACTGTACAATGTCTAGTACAGTTCATGAGCAAAGCAGCAAAGATTCCTTGCACGGTTGTAAGTGATGTTAGAAGTGATATTACCATTGAAAATTATCAATATGCAAAATCTTTTTGGGGAAAAAGGGTTGTATAGTTACTTTTCTGAAGTAGGTTTGACTGCTCAGAAATCTGTGATTGTATGCTTGGTGACTTAAGAAAAATATGTGAGAATATTCTGGTATTTATGGAATAAAGCACCTATATTACATTCTGGAGAGGTACTTTTAACAAGGACATGTAAGGGACATGTAGGGCAAGGGGGAATGGCTTCAGGCAGAAAGATTATAGATTTAGATTAGATATTATAAAAATTCCTCACTATGAGGGTGGTGACACACTGGCCCAGGTTGCCCAGAGAAGCTGCGGCTGCTCCATCCCTGGCAGTGTTCAAGGCCAGGTTGGATGGAGGTTGGAGCAGCCTGGCCTAGTGGAAGGTGTCCCTGCAAGTGGCAGGGGGTTGGAACTGCATGAGCTTTTAAGGGCATTTCCAACCCAAATCATTCTATGATTCACTACCAGAATTTGATAACTGTCAGAGACTGGCTGTAAGTGGTGTTCTCTGTATTTCACAGTGTGGAAGCTTCTCTGATGTAGAATTTGCTTTATAACTTCTTTGGGGTTTAAAGTATTTTTCATTTAATTCAAGATGAAGTTTAAGATACATTTCATGACTACTTTCAGGGGAGCTGATTAGGATGCCATTATTGATTCTTTTTTGTGAGGAAGATAATTCAGGATATGCCTTGGCCTCCAGCTAATTCTGGGTATGCTCAGAATTTGCAGAGAGCCTAAACCATTATCTCAAGTCTTGAGAAATTAAGAAAGATTCATAGATTGTTGGTTAAAATGCCAGCATGTTTATATGTACTTGCAGGTCAAATTAACAGAAGTACCTGATTAGTGCACTTCTCAGAGTTCTGATTTGGTTACTACATTCATGATACAGCTGAAAGTTACAGCTTCCACTTATTTGTATGAGAGAACTTTTCTGGTAGCTTCTGTAAGATTGTTTCATATCCCCACATACATGTGAGATACACTAAGTATAAGATACAGGCTCTCATACCTGTGTAGTAGAAAAAATCAAGAGTGTGCCATTTCTTTTTTTTTTTTTTTTTTTTTTTTTTCTTGGAATACCTGGAGATTCGGGTTTTCTTTCAATTCTCTCTTTCTGTGCCAGAACATGAAAAGGGGAAGGGAAGGAGAGAATAGGATGCTGCATAGAAGTGTATTTCTTCTGTTTTTTAAGAACAAGAAGTAGAAAAAGGTTTAGTTTTGCCAGTGTTTAAACATGAAAGAACTACTGGGAAAGCAGACAGAATATAGCAGGTCACCATTGTAGTTTGTATCAGCTAGTTGGAAAGGTCATTCTTGCCTGGTTTGGAAAATACTTATAAAGGAAGGAGGGTTTATAAAGTCTGCTCTAATTCCGTTTGGATGCAGAGGCCAGGTCAAACCAAGAGCTTAGTATGTGGATGTGTGTGTCCAAAAGCAACAAGGAAGACCTGGCCAGTTCAGTTGTTCTTAAAATGCTGGTGGATGTGGGGATTCCCTGGAAGGGAGATTTTTATCTTGTGTCTGAGTTGCTGCCCAGATTCTGTTGGATGAAGTGTGTTGGGAGTTCATGCATTAAGGTGGGCTCAAGCAAAATGGACTTGGAACTCATTTTAAAACAGTTACTCCTATAAGTTTGTACACTGATTCTTCTCCTGCACAGTGTTACAGTGCATGAGAGAGGGTGCATGTATAAAGGAACTTGTCTTAGCAATGGTCTCCTCCAGAGACCATGTATGGGTAAAGCAGTTCAGCTAGTTCAGCTCCCTGCTCCTCCCTCTGAGAGCTGAGCAGAATCTCTTCTGCTGAAACGGTTGTTCCGCTTTCTATATTTGTACAGCACAGCATGCTGGCTAACCAGGCAGTGTGGCCAGCCTTGGGTGCATGCTGTATTGGCTGGGCACAGCTGAGAGCCAGGGCTTGCAGTTTCTGTTGTTACATCTGTCTGCGTCTCTGGGGAGGACTGACATTCCAAGCGAAAGGTGATCTATTTGTGGATGTTTTCTTTATTTTTGTGAAATGCAGTTCATCCAAGCTGGGAGTTTAGAGCCCGGGAGTGGAGGAGGGAAGGCAGTTGTCTTGCAGAGAAAGTTATGGAGTGGGTGGCATTGGCTTCAGATACAGTCTGAACCTGCAGAAGAGCTGCTGTCTGCCGGGATGAGGATTTTAATGCCCCCGCCTGCTTTGGGGAGTGATTAGCCAGTAGCTTTCCATAAAAGGTCTGTTGTTACTGTCTGCCATGAAGATTAATGAAAGCTAGATCTTGTCCTGGAAGAACTGAGTGCTGTCTTTTCTTGTTATGGGCAAGGGGAGTTAATGAGGAGCTAGACCCTGGCCTGCCTTGTTTGGAATAAGGAGCTAGTGTTGAGGGATCAGGTTGTAGGAAACGCCTTGTTATGGTTACAGGGTACTTTTTCTGTCTTTCAGATGATGCTGTCCACTTACAAATTCTGCTCCCTTTTGAATATCGAAGCAAACAGGCATCTCACTTTTTGTTTCTGAAATTTGAACAAGGAAAACATGGTTTCACTTGTGAATAGAAACAGAAACAGAAGGCAGCATCTTGCTAAAATAATTCTTGAGGGCCATGTTCCATAAACTCAGTGTTTCTGTTCTACCACTGCAGTGTCTTCAGTGTCTTTTCTCCCAAGAAAGTTGTGTATCTTGAATTTGGAAGAAGCAAGATTTGAAGGCAAAATGGGGCATTTCAGCTGTTGTCAGTGTCCATATTGCACTGTGTCTGCAGGCAGGGAACTGTGATGGATGTGTGACAGAGGGTTATCTCATTCTTGAACTGCTTGAACTCAAGCAACTTTGTTGTATGGCTGTTTTCTGATCATTCTTGGTTTAACGGGGACACACTGTGGTAGCTGTCCTTCTTCATTTGGAAAACCTATGGAATTCATTGCAAATATGCAGTTTCCTGAGGTCTTAAGATTGTTGTCTTCAGTGCCCTGATATGTTTTCCAATTCTCACATCCTCTTAAAGCCTCTACCTTCCTTTCTTCCCACTCTTCCACTTCCTGACTCTCCAGTTGACATCCTCTCACTTAATACTAGACAGAGCAAAGTGACAAAAACATAATCTAAACTGTTCCTGAGTTTAAAGTACCAGTTAAAAGCAAATCTTTGTACTGTTTGATGCCAGTGATTGGCATCATCAGTTCCTCTAAAGTGTTTTCTGGTAGCATACTTAACTGTTAAGTTTTAACTGTTCCTTGTAGCCTTGTGGCAGGAATATGATTAGGCAATTTCAAAGGCCTCTTGTATGTAAACTGGTGCATGTTTAGAAAATAGCTTGTCCATTCTGTGAAAGATACCATGATAAATGTGTAGAACACTAAAGAAATATGTTCACCAAGTGCATGGAGTAGATGACAGATAAAGCCAGGCTGTAGAACAGCACTGGGGGGTTTTAATCTTTCATTTTGTAAGGATTGATTGTGTTGCTATCCTGTTTGCAGAAAAGGTTTCATCCATGTTGGGGACAAGTGAGAAATTAACTTTTGTCTGACATTCTTCGAAGGTGCTGAAATCCCCCAGGTCATTTTTTCTTTTATTCTTACCTTACTGCTTTATTCTTTACATGAAGCATTCCTTTTCTTTAATGTCATAATCATGCAGTTGAAAATAAAGTTAGGTTAAGTGTGGAAAGATTATGGGTATTTGAAATTAAGTCCAGTGTCATTTGAAGTTAGTTAAACTTATAACTGTAAAGGTGACAGATGTATATGTTTCTTAAAAGTATAGTGTTTTCTAAACAGAAGTAGTGGAAGCCTTATTTATAATTTGAGGCCTTTAAAAAGGATTAATCAGGGAATTAATGATGTGAAATCCAGAACCTAAATCTCATCATGTTATTTCATGAGTAATTTGAATGAGCATATGCCAGTATATTTCTGAAAGATGCTTGTTCCGTCTTTCATGTGTTTCCCCTTTCTTTTGCGCTGCCAAGAGCATTTGTGTGGTTGTGCAGTGAATTGGATCAGGGAGCATGTCTGGGTTAAAACTATGATTTTCCTATTGTTGCTGGTAGGCTAGATCCCACCTAGATCATTTCCTCTCTCAGGCTTGTTATACAGAGGTGGGGATGGATAGCTGGTGATGAAAGAGTTGTGTTCTGTTCTTTAGGTAAGAGCATTGGCTTAAAACAGGATCTATACTAGAAATATCTTGATCTATTCCTCTGTATTTCTACCTCATTTCTATCTAATCTTTATGGAGACCTTATAGCCAGTCTTCTCTAGTAATACAGCCCCAAAAAAATAAGTAAGAATTGTTTGCATGTGTTACCTGTTGTGGCACGCATCATTTGCTTCTTAGGGAGGTACTGAATGTTGTCATAACATTTCTTTATGAATGTGGTATTTGATACATGCTGTGTTTGATGTTGCTATACAGAGAAGCCTACTGTTTGGGAAGAAATTGATGAACTTTTCTGATGTGAGGCAGAGAGAAAATAATATGCTACACAGTTAATGTGAGGTTTTGATTCAGGAAGTGTAAGGTATCTCCAGAATCTAGATAAGAGGTATAGAAACCCTGGGACTCCAGCAAGGATACACTAGAGGATTTTATGTCTATTTTGAGCCCTCATGTAGCCAAAACTGTATTTATAGCACTTGTTTTTGTCATAAAGTTTCTGAAGTCTTCTGCTAGCAGTGGAAACCAGCTGATGTTACACCGTGCCTTCCAGGAACAGTGAATGGAAAGAACTGATGGAGAAGTGTGTAAGTGAAGAACATCTGAAAATACGTGCATAAAACTACAAGCAAGTACTAAGCTTCTAGTTCTTGGCAAAGTGTACTGATGCTCCTAATCCTTCCCACCCTCTTCTCCCTCCACCCAGCTAAAGTCTAAGATCAGGTGACTGATCCAGCCTTGTACAGCAGCGAGGGTTTCTGAGGATTTGGGAAGAGAGGAGTAAGCAAAACTGAGCTGCCACAAGTTGGTGAGCGTTAATCACTACAGGCAAGCATGTCTTAGCGTCACAAAATGGGCCATGAGGGTAGTTTGTAGAGTAAAAGGCTGCTGGTAGCAATAGGAAAGACATTCTAATAGTTGTCTTTAGATGTTTCTAACTAGGAAATAGTTAAGCTTCTTCAGACAGAAAAGTTCATGGTAGGGGTGGCATTACATTTGTGAATGGTATTCAGGCAGAAACGGTGCTTCAGGGTGCTCATTGTGCTCAGGCATTGGTGTGTTTTCAGTAGGTATTAGGTTGTAAAGTAATGCCGATTATTTTTTCTGGGCTTTTCTATATTTTTTACAGTGGTTTGTATGCTTTAGATACCACATAACGATATTAGAGGGGCGTAAATACTGCAAAATAAACTAAAGTATATATTAAATGATGCTGCAAATGGTGACAAATGAGAAACCTTCAGAAAGCAGGAGTAGAAGCTTAGGAAGAACTGCTTTGCAGTGAAATGGTTAGATTTTCTTACATTTGGGTTTTTGAACAAAAGTCACAACATTCCTAAGTGAACATTCCCACAGCAATGCCAGTGTTTGAAGAAAAAAATAGCACAGAATATATTTTAAAGCTTCAGGTCTACGCACCCAGTATTAAATCTCTTGAAACGTTAATGACAATTATTTGCTGATGGAAGTGATTTGAATCAATATTCATTCCTTAAAACAGGGCATTGACTCCAGTTCTTTGCAGAAGTAAATTGAGTGTAATTTGAAACTTTGTATCCATTTACTTCTGGGAAGGATTTGTCTGTATGCCTATTACAAAAAAAAAAAAACCAAACCCTCAAAATAAAAGTAATTGAGCGTATTTTTACTCTGGTTTGCAGGCGTGGCAATGGCAGACTCTGCATGGTAGAGTTCATGGCAAGTATTTGCCTAATATAAGCCAAGCAAGAGACACATACAAGCTTAAGATAAATCAGTGTTTCTTAGTTATGCCTCTGAAATAAACTACAACTGTTTATACTTAAACATTTTGAAAATACAGGATTTCAAACCTACCCAGGATTTTGTGTCCAGTTTGATTCTGATCTTTCAAAATTGGAACACCTCAAAATGATGTTCCCTCTGACATTGGCAGTAGATGCTGGAAATTATCATATGTGCTGTATCCACTTCTAGTATTTTAGGTGTAATAGTGCAGAATAGCAATTGCACTTGAGGATCTTTGCGAGGTGACCTGTAATACATCTTTCTCTTTTGGATTTGATTTTCCTCTCTTTTGTACAGTGAAAAGAAAGAAGTACCTTGATAGTCATTAAAAGACTTACTGTAGCACTGTGCAAACTGTCTGCACAGGGATGATTTTCCCATTGAGATTTTTTTACTTTGCCTTTAGTGATAGGTAAGTGAAAGTGTTAGTGTTTGAATCTTGTGGCTGAGATGAATGAGGTTGTTAAAGTTCAGGTAATGTCACTTCTAGAACTAAGCTTAGTGGTTAAGCTGAGAGTATTGGTTTTGTTCTCTATACCTCAATCTCTTACCCAAAAAGAAGACAAAAACCTCTGTGCTACATTTGATAGGCCTTCCTGTGGCGTGTACAGTATCCATAAAGCAAAACATGAATGTGTCTTTCCTGAATATTTTGGATCCTCATTCAGAAAGTAAATGAAATGCTGTGTTGGTATCTACCTTCTATATTTGCAGCTCTTGAGGTATTTTGAGAATCTCTTGATGCCAAAATCTGTCATTAACAGTCAGATGTTTTGTGGAAACTTTTAATGAAGTTTTTTCATTAGACTTTCAACTAAGATTTGATTATATTCTGACAATGTGATTATATTCTGGCTCTTACCGAATACATTCGGTCACTAGTTCTCAAAACACCTTTTCACAAAGAAAACAAATAAATGATAATACTGTAAAACCAAAAACTCTTAGGACCATTGGGTGACTTGTCCAACGCTATTCAGTCCCATAGTTCATAAGAGAACTGATGTCTTCTAAGCTCCAGTCTCATGTTTTTGACAGTAGACCATAGGATTGTTCTGCATTCTCATAGTGTGTGTCCCTTGACATTTTCGTTGTGGGTTGTAAAACTAATGATGGATCTTGGGAATGTTTAAGCTGTAAATGCTGACTGGGCATGGAACAGACGTTGTAGATATAGTCTACATCCCAAATCTGAAGTATTTTATGATATTGTGATTACAGTAAGTTGTAGCTTGGCATTTACAATGTTTTCCTCTCTTGTTATTGTCTTAATCTGCAGTGGTCCCAAAATGTTCTCCTCTTCTATTCATTCTGTTGTTCTTACTATGTCTTAAGTTGGACAAACTTACATTCTGATAGTTGAACATACTGTTGTAATTCAACCAATCTACTTACTAACTGTACAGGTTGTCTGCTGATATGTATGCATATTAGTGCTTGTGCTGGCAGCACTGAGGAAAACACTGTTTGATAGCTCTGTGCAGGTGAAGTGAGCAGTTGCAGTGACTGGGAGCTGTTGCCTTGCATTGAGTAAGTAGCTTCTGGTGCTGAGAGAAGTTTGGATGATGTAAAGATTGCAGTAGAAGCAGTGTGTTTCCTAGGTAAGGAAGTATGGCTGCTTCCTTGGTGAGGTTTTGGCACTAAAGGAGTTTCTCTTTGTCTTGTCAGTCTCATAAGTAGCATTTACCAGACATCGACATAGTTTCTGTGGGTTGTGGCCTGAGCCCCTACAGTAATTGAAACTTCATCTGATTTGTACAGGCTTCTCTAGTTGAAATCTGACTTTCCTAGTGCGCTTGCTCCTTTACTCTCTGAAGCACTGCTACCTCCCTTACTGATTCTTCCACAGAAATAGTTACTCTTATATTTCCAACTTTTTTATTATTTGCCATAGTGGTACTTTAAATTAAACTACGTAAGTCTTCAGTGAGTCCAGACCGAATGTTGATTTATGTGATAAACTGTCGACGCCAGTATATATCTGAGATTGAGAGCTATGTGGTCTGTTTTATCTGTTAGCCTCCTTAATTGTCAGTGGTAATCTTGACATCCCACAAACATGAATTCCTGGAAAGTGTAATGAGAAATCAGAACTAACTGGTCTAGACAAGTGCTGACTGTGACAGTAATTTCATTGATCAGAATCCATTAAATGATCCAGTGTTCTCTTACAGATGGTCCTGGGTGCTGGTGAGGCTGGATTTATAGGGCTAATATCCATCATCAAGTACTTAGTGGCTAGAGACCCTTTCCTTCATTACCAGCTGCACTTCTATTTATATTATATTGCATACCAGAAGTGACAACTGTTTGCTCATCAGTGAGAGTGTATTTTATCCCTCTTAGATCTGGCAGGTCTAAGTGTTAAATCTGTGTTAAACCTTTGTTTTTCTACATAAAATTGGTGGGTGGTGTCATAGCTCCAGCTCTGTACAGAAGAAGTTGGAAGTGACATCTGAACTCAGATACAACATTTTAGTGACGGGCAACTTCAGGAAGGATCTTCTTTGCAGAAGCTCTGATAAGATGTCCCAGTTCGCACCTGTAAATTAGTTTGCTGTCCCCACTGAGAACCTACGCTCACGCACCTATAAAAACAGTTCAGTGTCAGCATCTAAAGTTGGAGTGGGGTGTATCTGCTGTTTGAAGAAATTCATATTGAAGGTCTGGAGCACCTCCCATATGAAGACAGGCTGAGAAAGTTGGGGCTGTTCAGCCTGGAGAAGAGAAGGCTGCAGTGGAGACCTCATAGCAGCCTTCCAGTATCTGAAGGGGGGCTGTAGGGATGCTGGAGAGGGGCTCTTCTTCAGTGACTGTAGCAGTAGGACAAGGGCTGACAAGTTTAAACTTAAACAGGGCGAGTTCAGGTTAGATATAAGGAAGAAGTTCTTTACTGTGAGGGTGGTGAGGCACTGACACCGATTGCCCAAGGAAGTGGTAAATGCTCCATCCCTGTGTTCAAGGCCAGGTTGGACAGAGCCTTGGGCGATATGGTCTAGTGTGCGGCATCCCTGCCTGTGGCAGGGGGTTGGAGCTAGATAATATTAAGGTCCTTTCCAGCCCAAACTGTTCTGTGATTATATGCTACACGCATTGCTAGGAGCATGCCACCTATATATACCTTGATCTGAGATATCCAAGTCCTGGTTTCTTCTCAGAAGAAATACAGATTTCAGGGTTTTGGCCTTTGGAACAGGTTTGCTTGATGTATCAATTTAGATGAAGTATTTGGTGTATTTATGTTCTGCATGCAATTAAATGAACCATGTTAAACCAGTTTTGAGAAACATTTATGACTTAAGAACATTCTCCCAAGCTTTCTATGGGTGGTTGTCAGATTTGCTGCTTGCATTTTAAAGTTTTTATTGTCCTGGATTTTGCCTTTGATTCAGTGAGGTGTATATTTTTTGCCAAAGGTATCCAAGAGTTATGTGTTCCTCTGGCTATGTGAGCTGTGCTTTTGGTTCCTTTGAAGTTTTTGAATGAATTCTCTACAGTGTTCCATAGTTACATGTGCAAAGGGCATATTGTTTTTAACATTAAGAAGTTGTTTGCCTGTATATTCCTAAGCATTTACAAGATCAGCTTTTTGTGAAAGCTGATTGTCAAGGAAATATAACTTGGCATTTATGACAACTTCCATAGGGCTAAAATACCTGGCAAAGATTGGATTTAAAAGGAAGGAACCAACAATGTTTGTGTTACGTGATGTTTTGAAGCAGGTCTGCTAGCAGGAATCTGAGACCATTTTTTGGCCATAAACAAATTTTCTTTAATTAAACTTCAAAAAGGGAAAGGAATGTTTGTGAGATGGAAGGAGGTGTCCTCAGGTTACATATTTGCTTCAATCCCTACTAGGAGCTTCATAATCCAGAGTGCTATTATGAAAAGTTAAAAATAAATTTGTGAAGTGTTCCCTGACCAATAGTCAGTTGGCACTAATATTCTAGAGAAGAGGAATCCATGTCTTTGAAAATTCATATTTCAGATACTGCAGTTGTTTTTCTCAGGATTCATGGACTGAATTTTTTTCTTGTTCTTATTAAGCATTATAAGAAAAAGGTTTCTGTTGTTGTGATGAGGATTCCATGTTCCTTTAGAAGGGTATACACTTTTCTGTATCATAGAACCATATCATAGAATAATTAGGGTTGGAAAGGATCTTAAGATCATCTGGTTGCAATCACCCTGCCATGGGCAGGTATGTCTTACCTTAGACTAGGTTGCCCAAGGCTCTGTCCAACCTGGCCTTTGAACACTGCCGGGGATGGGGCATTTACCAGCTTCTCTGAGCAACCTGTTCCAATGTCTCAGTACCCTCACAGTAAAGAGCTTCCTTATATCTAACCTGAATTTAACTAAACTAATCAGGAAAAAATTAGAACAATTGAAAATTACTACAAAATAGCAATGAAAAATTCTCAAGAGCTCTCCCTGTGGAAAAGAGGGTATTAGTACATGTGATAAATATCCAAGTATATTGCAGTAAATGTTAGATGAGGATATGGATCACTTATCCACGCTTCTGAAAGAAGGTAGGACAGAAGGGACCTGCAAAGCAGTGAAATTGTGGGAACTCAACCTTGTATAATGCTTCTTGCAGACAGATGCAGTTTTAGGTTTGGTACCTATAGGTAAGTGAACGAATGTGGATTTTCTGTAACTTACTGCTAGATGACCAGGAGTCTAGTTTTGCAAACTAATCTAGGAGAAAACAGAGAAGAAATTCTTTGAAAGATAACTAAAAATCCAAAGTTTGTATTTAAATACCTGCTAGCTTGTGTTGTGGGACAGTTTGAATCTGCAAAAAGAGAAGTCTGAATCACAGGAGTAGTGTCATCTACTGACAAGGTGTTTGTACAGAAAATCTGTGATGTTCCTGGTTGATGATTTGCTTAAGATGTAGAAATAACACCTTTTTCCTTGTGGTGTTAGCTTTGTGTTCCTTAATTCAGAGCTTTCTCATAAGTTTTCGTCTTACATAAGAGTACCTGTCTGCAGATTGTCATCTGTTAGTGCTGCTGCTGTCAGAAGAATGTAATACAGGAGTTCAGGGTTGTGGGGACTGCTGTTGGTAACTCTGCTTTTGTCATGAAAGCCAAAAAGCCAGACAGGTAGGATAAGTCCACTGAATGTTATTAGGAAGCTACAAGGCTTCTGTTTTCAGCCGTGTCATGTTTGCAGTTCTTTCCTTTGCGCCCTTTCATGTATTCTTTATATTTTTGAAATGTGCAGCTTCAATTTTGAGTCTAATGAGGGGTTTTACTACCCCTTGATGACTTCTTTTATTAGAAATATGCATGACTTTCACAGTCTTCAGCGTTTTACAAGATGGGGTTCATGTTGCAGTGATTGTTACTATCTAGTTTCAACTCCAGAGTACTCAATGTCTGTTTTTTCCTTCTCTATTTTAGACTGAAGACTAGAACAGCTAGAGGAAAGTGCATAGCTGCAGGTACGAACAGTCTGTATCCCTCAGTTATGTACTGGAGCTTCATTTTAAAGGTTTTGAGAAGGTGTTTTTACTTTCAGTGATGAAAGAAGTCATTTTCCACTGCAGTGAGCAGTGCTCCCTGAACCTGAAACTCTTCACACTTTCCTGCCTTTCTATTGCTGGAGGAGGTTGGGAGTGTTAACAACTTAAGACTGGAAATACCAAGACAATAGGCTGCTTTAGCTCCATCTCTAATATAATAGTTCTAGAAATATTACTAATTACGAAGTAGAAATGTGTGTTGTCTTAGCAATTTCTCAACCAGAGCAGATCTGAAGTACTCTGTAGTACCTGAAACACTAAAGGTGTGCATTAGTGTAACACCTCTTTTTGTCTGGGACAGATTTGATTATGAATGTAGTCTGGTGTGAGAATCCTTGGAGCCAAATGTGGGGGCATTGTGGTATAATTTTCTTAATGCCTGAAGTCCAGGAAGGGTGTGGTTTTTCGTAAGACAGATGAGACAAGTCCCCCTTACTCTCTTAATTGGTTTCCAACTAGCTGAGTAGTCCTGTTTTCTTTGCTTATGCTGCTTCTCGCAGTAGTTTGTATGGTAGAGAAAATCGGCTTGACAACCCAATAGAAAGCTCTTTTGTGATTAAGTTGTTATTTCTGTGGTTTAGCAAGTCAGAACGAGTTAGTGTGTGGTCACAGGAGTACTACAAGAATAGATCAGACTGTTCGTAGTTGTGCACCTGAAGAGTTTGTGTTCATTTCTGAGGACAAATGACCTGTAACTGCTGTGTTAAGTAACACTGCCATGCTCAAAATGGGGTGGTTGTTGCTGGTCTGATGAATCACCTCTGCTATGGCAGAAATACTTAAGGTGTGCTTTAATCTGTGCACAACCAGGGAGAGTAGAGTTTGATACTGTCTTGTGGAAGCATGTGTTTTCTTCTGTGGTGAAATGTTTTCTACGTTTTTCATAAATACATTGGAAAGGTTATAGTCATGTCTATGTCAAAAAGTAAGTCGAATTTGTCTTTAAAATGCAGGATATCCTGTCCCTTCATCTGTTACCCATCAGGTAGAAAGAGCTAAAGTTAGATTAAGAAATCCAGGAATGCCTTCTTTTTCAGTGGGATTTTAGGGAACTGATGATTGATGTCTTGTGTTTGGAAGTAGCGGTTGAGGGCATTGGTCTCGATGCATTGAGGGTGTAGCAAAATACTCAATTTCTGTCTTGAATGACTGGTGATAGATACTTTGCCCTTCCTGCTCCTTTGCTGCTCCATTAGGACCACACAGAAGATAGGAAAGAGAATACTGGTCATTATGTTTGTGTTTTTGTCTGCAGAGTTTGTATCTTTTGAGACAGACTAATCTGTGATTAGACCTAGTTTTCATACTGATGGGATCCTGCCAATTACAAAACACAGGTCCAAACCAATAGATTTGGATTACTTAACAAAATAATCAGATTATTACATAGCAAAATATTCAAGTTCTTGTGGTTGCTGAAAATAAGTCACAAAAACACTTCCATTAGGTGCAAGAGCTGTGGTTTCTCATCTTATGACCAACATGAAGTTAAATTCATCTGCCTTAATGTGAACATAGAAAGGTGTCCAAATGAAAGGATTGAGTGTTTTCTTGAACATCTGATAATAGTGTATAAAAATATATGTATCCCAGTATGAAATGCCTCTTACAATGATTAATTCCATAAATTAATTCCACAGAGATACTTCAGAATAAAACTGATGGCATTCCACACTTCAGGTCTGGTATAGAGAGTAAAATTGAGGAGTCAGCTTTGCTTCAAAATAAGGAATCAAGCAGCCTTTGAAAGAGCACTTGGTTTCATTCCCCACTTCTCTGATAGCTGCTGTCTTTAAGCAGACAAGTTTTTTGTTTACTCGGAGGCTCAGGGTTGCTTCTTGGATTTGGAAATCTGTATGCCACGCTTTGCCAAACCAGATTAAACTGTTACTCTTCTGTCAAGTATTTGAAGTGCTTTCTGAGAATTGCCAGGTTCAAGACTGAGTAACTCCTAACTCTGCGTATATGTAGCTCTTGTCATATCCACATTCACTGCGCTTATACTCTGCTGGAGGACAAAAATGCCTTTATAATGCTTAAAAGCCCTGTGAATAGACAGCACTCTACTTTTCACATTGTTCTTACTACCTTGCCCCTCCTTTAAGGTGATCCTGTTGTTTTCCTGAAGGTGAGGTCTAATGAAAATGCCATTGAGTCAGATCTGCAGGAATGTTGTGTGATGAAGAGCAGCAATTACATGGTTTTACCTGGAAGACCTCTGTGTTCAGATACGATTTCTGTAGATCTGAGCCCCTTCTGACATGGAAATGGGTGACATGGAAATGCAAATGGACATTAAAAAACTTGTAGACTCTTCTTAGAAGGAAATTACTTTAGTATCTAATGGTTATTTAGACTTCATTGAAGAGAAAATTTTTAGTAGGCATGGCTGTATTTTCTTAGCTAATGGAAGCTGAATCACATTTATCAGACTGGTTTTCTTTTGTCTGTAGGAGCTAGGAAAGGTTAGATATATTTCTGAGACATACTCTCTGGCATTTTGATTATGGTCCTGCATCTGTAGTTTAAAGCTAGCTTGTTTCCTCTGTTAGTCGTTTCTACCCCACAGCGTATGTGGTAGATGGAATTGTTTGCCTTACCAGGGATACCACAACCCATTCTATATCGTGGACAGTACTGGAGCTATACTTTTGCAGCCTTGTGCCAAGAGCTAGGGGAAATAATGCCTTCTCATGTTCTACGTTGATGCACTATGTGGAAATTATTACTGCAATGATTGCTATTTTTAACTGCAAAATGTGCTCCCCTGGAGCTGTCTTGGCTGCATTTGAACTCTCTTCAGGTAACATGCAACAACAAGTTTTCATTCGGATAAAATAAAAGGAATGAGAAATAGTGAATTTTTACTGTAGTATTATATAAACTGGTTCTCATTTGTGTCTGGTACTATTAGAGACAATTTGAGGTTAAAGGACTCCTTAAAATAGCTTGCATGGCTGTTCTGATGGCTGCAAGGAACAATAACACTTGAGACTTGGTGCTTTGTTTAGTCCAAAAGTTCCCCTGAATGTTAATAGGGGAAGGAAAAAAAAGACTATTATACTTTAGAAAGATTTATGAACGTGTCCGACTTCTATTCTAAGACATTGTAGTAAGGAGAGGCTTTAAAATCATTTCATAATATGAAGTTTGTTCCTTCAAGTTAAGATGGCATGTTACATTTCTTAAGTAAAAAAAGTAACTCTGTCCAGTTCTTAGGGTTTACTTTATATATGCATGAGGTGTTTTGCTTGCAGTAAATCTTAAAGGCATTTTTGATTCACTGTAGTTCTGCAGTAATGCAACAGTCTTCATATGTGGTATTGTTCTGGAATTGTATAGCTATTCTGTAGTCTCCCCTGGGTCCAATATGCAGCCACACAGCAATTATCTGTGTAAATGTAGTTGGTTTGCCCATGGTAGTGCTTTGTGGCATGTTTGGCTTGCAGACAAGCAGACTGTTCAGAGGCTTCCAGGACCCAGTGGATTTCCAGCTTCTTAAGAGAATAACTTCTGGCTCTGTTTCAGTGGCAGAAAACTAACCTAAAATGTGTAGTTTATTCTTTAAAAGCCTCTCAGGCAAATACTGCTGAGGTGACAAAATGCTTGTTTTGGGTGCATCTTTCAGACTAAGAAAAGATCTGTGTTTTCCTGTAGTGTAGGAAAAGATGGCAAAATACAGGCCTGTTAGAAACTGCGTTTCTAGGTCTTATGCTTGTATTTACAAAGTATTCTGTTCCATATAATTGCTTGCAGGGTTGTTTCTTACACAAGAAGCTCAAATAGCTGAAGGTAAGCTTTGGGGCAGTTGTAAACCCCATAATTTTGGTAAGCTGAGCAACAATATTTGGGGAGAGAAGGAGAGGAAAGGCTGTGTAAGCACATTGTACCTTTGGTTTCAGGGCATGATAACTTGCAAGCATTAGTATTCTTATTTTCTTCTACTGTAGATTTTAGTGTTGAAGTGCAAATGTGGTTTGTCATCCATAGTTCTGTGTCTCATGGTCTGAATTCAGGCTATAAACAAAAAAGGAAGTAGGGAGGGGGCAGAGGAAGCCTCAAACCTTGCTGCCGCCTTAACTGTTCTATCCTGTCTGCTTTTAGTAGTCCTCTGTATTTTCACAGGATAGAAGTGCATGTCCTTGCTTCTTGTGCTCTCATTTCCTGCCCTGTCTCCTGTTCTGTGTCACACTGCTGCCATTATTTCCTCTTACTATTGTTGTGACAAAGCCACTTTTCCTCCTCTCTCAAGAACTTTTTTCTATCTACAGTGCCAAAGTGGCTGCTGATTTTTCAGATCTCTTTTGGGTGCTTAAGATCTGCTCTTTCATAATATAAGTAGTGGTGTGTTCTAGCACTATGATAAACAAAACTCAAAATGCTTCTTAAACTATGCTGGAATGTTGACAAATGTTTACAGAAAATAGTAATCTTTAACTGATACTTTCGTTTGCAAACCTTCCCATAGAGCTTAAGCAATACCCCAAATACACATTTCATACCTATTTACAAACCTGCACAACCTACAGATAGGATAAAAGGATTAAATCTTCTATAGGTTTTGTTAGTTTTAAAGCTTCACAGATTGAGGGAAAGAAACCTATATGCTTTTGCTTTAAAAGCAATTGTCCTGGGATTCATACATCAATGCTTCTTCCTTATATCAATTATTAATTGTAAAATGTCTTGCAAAGAGGGAAAAACATGTGATGATTCCTCCTTGTCTGTGAGTAGCTGAAATGAATTATTGTAGGGAGCCTGCATTAAGGTTTGTTATTTGCGCTACAAGTACAGATGCTTTAATAGGTTGTTGTGCATTTATTGTTCCAGTTTCATGATCTGATCTTTTGGCAATTTGTTCATCTGCTTATTTGCTTCATGTCTAGTAACTTTCATAAAGTATCTTCTCAGCCAGTTTTTGGTTTTGTTTTTAATTCACTATTGCTACCAAGAAATAGCTAATGATGCTGATTTTCATCTCCCTATCCATTTCCTGGGTCAGAAAAAGCTGTGGAAATATGCAAGATAAAGAAACAAAATTTAGCTGGGAAAGACAAGAATTTGACATACATTTCAGATCACTATTCTGAAGGTCACAGTTAGGGAACTTTAAATACACAACTGGAGTCTAAAGCTAGCAAGAGAAACTGTCTTTCACGATAAGGGAAAGACAACAGTCCAGGTATATCTCCTGTTATGTTCCTGTGAAGATTAAGGAAGTGTTTCATGTATTATTAAGGAACAGGCATAAGGAAAAGATAATTAAACACTAAAGAAAAGATGGACTTTCTAAGAAAATATTATGATTTGAAGAGTTTACTTACATGAACATCTCTTATTTATTTCACTGTGCTGATGTAGTAGACTGTTATCCTAATGCTGTACAGGTCAAAGATGTTTCTACCAGAGCATTAGTTGATTCCTGGTCTTAATGTTTGTACTTGAAAACAGGGTGGACGGATAAATGGCTGCCTTTGGAAAAACCCAGGTAAATACTTTGTCTATCACTTTGTAAATGGCACTATTGCAAACTCTGATATTTGAAGTTCTTTGGAGTTTCTGCCTCTGTGTAAAAAAGAATTAAATAGATACAGGTTCTGGAAATAATAGTTGTGACATATCTGAGAATAATGCAAAAATATTGAAGTAAGCTCCAACCATAAGGCTTTGGAGGTTGTCAGCTTCCTTATTCCTTCTTGTCATAGGGCAATGAGAGATTTTATGGATGGAGAAGGGTATCTGAGGTTATCTTCAGGAAGTGGTTTCATTGCCAGTGTACTCCATTTCTTTCTCTTTGGTAATGCCTGTGCAAGACTTTGTGGTATCATCACTGAAGTAGGCAGCTGTAGTGGGTGAAGCACTGGGTGAGCAGCCTCCTGCTGCTGTGTTAGCTGACAGCTATGCACTGAGACAGTAAAACTCGGGATGCATCATGCAGCTGTTCTGCCTTAGAGAAGCAGATCATTGTCTGCAGATCTGTGGGTCATCATATTGCAGAATTCCAATGCCCACAGCCCCATTAGCATGTTCACAGCAAGCTCCTGTCCCCTCTCAGGCAAGCGTAAGAGGCAGTATGTCAGAGGGAGGTCAGATGGAAATTGAGGAAGTTTGGATGCCAGTGTCCTAAAGTTTGTGAACTTAATTCATCTGCTATAAGAGAGAGATAAGTCTGCTATAAGAACGATAAATCAGCTGCTTCTGAGTTCTTGTTAGACATCGTGTTACTAGCAGTTATTGGCAGAGCAGGATCTTGTTGCAATTATTTTGACTTCTCAGATTTGAAGAGATGTTATAATGTTATTTCCTGGTAGGTAGTAGGTAAGCTCTCATATTGCAGAGCTACTGTCTGTCATTTGGTGTAAGTTTTCCTCAAGAGTGAGCCAGATAGTATGTCAGAGATTGAATTTGTTCATCAGTTATATAGTGGCATATTAAAAGCAATTGCAAGGCATTTTAAAAAGAGGGGAAAGTGTGGTGTCTCTCTGTGCTGTAGCATTTTCTGTAACAAGTTCAGCGGTGTGGGTTTGGGATTTTTGTTGTGTAGTTTTGGGAGGGTGAAGAGTTTGCTGTTACGTACGAAAGCAATAGAATATAGTGCTGATAACAGCTGAGTGTTTCTAATTAGCATTTACCTGGTATGTGTACAGGTCAGTTCTTGAGTACTTTTAACAGGACATCTCTTCTTTTCGCTAATGTTTTTTGTTTTGTCCCAACACACATGCATGCTCTTTGGCTTGTTCCAGACCTATCTTTGCCAGTCATAAAGGCTAGTAATCTGTGGTGTTTGTTTTCACCACAAAACTGACTCAGTGGTCTCTCAGCCTCTCTGTTTTCAGCTGAGGAGAACCAAACTTGTGGTTTGTCTAGTAGCCTCTGATGGGTCTCTTCCAAGTACTTGTCCAGTCTGTTCTTGCTCTCATTTAAGTTTGTTGTATCTGTTCTGTCCTGCCAACAAGGAGTTCCAAAAATCAACTCTTAATATGAAATACCATCTATTTTCCTTCTCAGAGGAATGCTGTTGTATTGGGCATTAAGTTTCTGGGGTTTTAGCCGTTTTTTTGAAAAGTGAGATTCACAATGCTAGCTGCTTGAGAAGGTAATAGCCACACACAACCTTTTACAGTTGGTTTGTGCATTCGCTTCTTTGCTTGTCGTTCGAAATAGAAGCAGGAGGGACACCTAAACTGATAAATAAACATGTGGCAGTCAAAGCAGAAATGTTTGGCATCGTATTTACAGCATTATCCACATACCAACACGAGTATTCCTTACTTGTGTATTACATTAAGGTCAAAGATGTTTCTATCAGCATTAGCTGATTCCTGGACTTTACTTTTGCACTTCCAGCAAAGTGATTGCTTAAGGTCACTGGCCTGCCTAAAGACCTGGTGCTCTAGACTACTCTGGTGCTCTTTGAAGTACCTTTGCACTAATGCATGCAGCATGGGGAACAAACAAGAGGAACTGGATGCCTTTGTGCAGTTTGTGCTGTAATGTAGAAGTATTTTCATTAATAGAAATAATAGGTATCTGCTACAGAGAGCTCAGTTGGATTTTCATTGGCCTGTTTTTAAAGGAAACAACGCACAAGACTTATAGTGTCATTCTTTCCTGAAAACTTTGTAATCCACTGTTCATATTCAGTTCAATTCATCACAGCAGTAAATGTGTCAAGGCATTAAAATCCTAATCATTTAGCATTAAGTCAGGGCAAGGTCAAAACAGAACATTCGGGTCTTGCCCTTGTCCATCGGTATCCGGGTAGCTCTGAAATACTCTGCCTGTTGGCTATGGTACAGCTAAACAGGCAGAAGTCACTGAAGGATCTTGAGACTCATTGGATTTATTGTAAGGAGGTAAGACACATCCATGGGAACAGTTTTCTTTAGTATGTATTGGCATATTTGTGTTCAGTGTTACCTCTCTAGTGTTTAGGTTTATTGTATAGCAAACAATATTCTCATTTCTTCATGTCCCAGGAAAGCATCAGCACATCCTGGTTTGGGTGTGTGATGTTTGGAAATTGAGGAGCTAAGAGAAGTTGCTTGGTTTTTTGCATCAGTTTGCTACAGAGCTGAAACAAAGCCTTCTCTTCTGCCACAGCTTGCAGTCCCCTGATGCCTTTCTGAAACAGCATGTTCAAGCAGTAGGTCTTTTCTGACCAGCTTAGTTAAGAACCCCTTCATATGGTGTCTTCCATATATATTTTCACATGAAGTTTTGGCACTGGGTATCTTGATTTAGAAAGGTAGAAAGTTCTGACTAAAGAGAGCTGCCAGAGCGGACACAGTCTGGTTTGTGGTTTCCTTCTGGTAATGCCTAATACTATGTACATTAGACAAATGGGTCTAAAATCTTAATAATTATTGATTAGTATATATTTAAAGCTCAGGTTACTTCTTAATGTCCCTTTCTAATGTTAGCTAGAAGGTGGTAGTTCTTATGTGCAGTATTTTGATGTATGTAGCAATCTTTTTATAAGTTCAAAATTGTTATTTTTTGCAAATGTTGGTGCAAAGTTTTATCTCCTTTTCTAGAAAATTAACTTAAATCCCTTGTTTTATCAAACAGGGTTTATACAACTTATTTTTAATCATTAGTCTTTACTATTAAAAAAAAGGGTACATTTAGCTGCCATTTTATTTTTGCCTGTCTTAGAGTGCTTAGGCAGAGAAAACATCATCCTGTAAGCCAGAGGGAAAGGTGACTTGTTGCTTCATCTGCTGGCTGGGAGTCTTGGGATTCTCCAGGTCAGAATTCATTCCTTTTGAGATTTCAAAGGATTGATTGGAGTAGAAGTTCTACCCTGTAAGCCAGCAAAGTAGGTCAGTATATTGATACACCTCATTCTTGTTGCAGAAACATTTTGAAGAAGGGGAGGACAAAAGCTAAGTATAAGCTATTTTTAGAATAAAATTTACTTACCTGATTTGTGAAAATCCATGTAGGTCTGGCAAGTGTGGAGGGATTAAGTGCTCTCAAACAAATGCATAAGAGAGAACACTGGAACTTCTCTATTTCTGAGGTAAAAGCAAGTGACATCCCCTTCTATCCTTTTTCTCTACCTGGGTACTTCTACAGAATCTTCATATAAATAAAAATAGGTTTCAGTTAATTCAGATTTTAGGGAGCCCCAAAATTCATGTAAATAGAGGTAAATTCAGCATTCTGAATGTGTCAGATTTGTGTACCTATAGTGCATAACTGTCATGGAGATTGGCAGAGGAAGAAATTGCCATTTTGGCAATTAAGTGGAGGCTTTTTGTACCCAGTGAGGCATGGGGAGACAGTTTGGATTTCAACATAGGCAGAAAATGTTCTGACCACAGGCTTACATGATCAGCAGTGAAACAACAGAATATTGACAAATACTTGCTGGATTTTGATGAATGTAAATTAGGGGTTATCTGTTCAAAACCAAAACTGCAATTCAGCAACACTGTAGGGATCTGGATATGCACAGATAATCCAAGGGGAAGTTTATTCTAGGACCTGTCTCCTTCAGAGCTTCAGTGTCTGATTTCCCCATAGCCTGCATCCTTTCCCGTCGCTTGCTCTGACCATCCCAGTAGTCCCTCAGCTTCAGATTTGTGTATGTTGTTTGAGGTTCAGACTGTATCAAATAAAAGGTGGTATTATCTTTAGCTTTCAGAGTTATGTCCTCATTGAAATGACCAAGGCTTTCTTAGGAAAGAAAATACAACACAGGATTTTGGGGTTTGTGGTTTATTTTTTGGTTTAGGTTTTCTTTTTTAGATTTTATGCCCCAGGATGTGATATAATTCTGTAAACTTAAAAGCAAAACTTTTAGCGTTTATACTCTACAATCTGAGAAGCATATATAGCAATAGATTCTGCAGCTTAATTTAGGACTTCAGGAGCATAAAGAGAGATTTAATCTGTAGCATGTAGAAGTTTTTAATGTTCATGTTGTCAGATTAGCACCACGTTTAAATGTGTAGCTACAGTCCGTACATAGAGCTTGCAATTTCAGTCATTGTTTCTATTATCCTTTGAATAGAAACAGTCAAAGAATGGATCTGAAAGCCAGCAGGAATTTGACATCTGAGCAAAAATAAGTGTGTTTAGCTCTCTTTTTTTTTTTTTTTTCTTTTTTGTGAGGAATGGCTGGAATGACTTTTGTGGGGTTTATAAGTCCAAAGAAGCATTGCTTCCTTCTTTAACTCTCTGTGCAGTAGTAAAATACCATCTTTTTCCACTCTTTGCAGGAGTGAAAAATTCCTTTTCACAAGTGAATTCTGCAAGTCTTTTAATTTCACTAGTTTGATGTCTTCAACTAAATAATGTTAAAACAAACCTGGTTTTAAAGTAGTGTTTTGTCACTAAATTTGTTGTCATTAGTGGAGAAGTATGGAACCCTGAGGCACTGAATCTTGGCTAACATACCTTTGGATATTTATTCACTGTTACTCCAAACTGTACATAACAGCATGTGAAATTTTTGGCACTGCCATTAAATGAAGTGAGCACATCAAAGGGGAAATTAAGTATAAGAAGAATTAAAAAATACTATGTAGCAGGATGGTTGCACAAAACTGATATTTTTATTATCAAACCTGTAGACTGAATTCGACATGGAGTGTTATCACAATGCCTGAACTTGTTGGAGTTCTCTCTTAACAGAACAAGCAGATGCAACTTCCATTTTGAGGAACAGAGATATGAGGAAAGGGGTGTGCATAAGATCATAATAACTTAATGATTTTCTTCACTAATCAATCTAATTGATTCACTAATCAAACGAACTAATCAGTCGCAGTAACCTGTTTAAAACCCGTTTTCTAGAGTGTCTGTTGCCAGCATCATCTTACATCAGACCTACAGTGAGCATGGCTGCCGGGGTATTTTACTGGCTACAACTAAAGATGACCAGAAGGAATGAATTCTGGTCTTCACAGCTAGGATCAGAATTTAGGGTGTTGGTCTATAGATCTATGTGAACAGTGGCAAGAACACCACTACATCTTCTGCTGTCCTAATAATGTAAATATGAAGTGTTTCTCTCTGTGGGCTCATTTGAGACAAATCCACCAAGTGGGCTCTGGGCTTAGTTTAATGTTTGAATATGATGTATTTTACACAACATGGCATTTTTCAAGTGAGAAGGCTATAAGATATGTCTGAAGGTAAATATGAATAATTTCCTGAAAGCTAGTTATTTGACCTCTGTTTCTTAGTGTTTTTTTGGATGCTCTTAACACTGATGCTTAGCAGATAGCTTACACCTTTTTCCATTTGAAACATGGTAAGAGCATGCATAAATCAGTTACTGTCGAATGTCTGTTGTATGATGACTGGAGTGTTGAAATGGAAGAATAGAAGCTCTTCAGGAAGGACAGCCAGGAAAGATGAGGAGGGGATGCCACCCTCTATGTCAGTGATGAGCTGGAGTTCATGGAGCTCTGCCTGGAGATGGATGAGGAGCCAGCCAAGAGCGTGTGGGTCAGGACTGAAGGGAGAGGTGACATAGTGGGGGTCTGAAGGAGGCCACCCAGCCAGGAAGACTGAGTGGATGGGGGCCTCACGTTTGTAAGCCCTGGTAATCATGGGGAGGTATTAACCATCCTGATTGTATGTAGGAGGGACAGCACAGCAGGGCATAAGTAATCCAGGAGGTTTCTGGAATGTGTTGATAATAACTTAATTCTCCAAGCGATAGAGGAGCCACCAGGGAGAGGGGCTGTGCTACACTTTGTTCTCACCAGGAAGGAGGGGCTGGTGGGGAATATGAAGCTCAGAGCAGCCTTGTCTGCAGTCACCATGAAATGGTGGAGTTCAAGATCATTAGGGTGGTAAGGAGGGTATGAAGCAAGCTTGGTCCCCAAACTACAGGAGAGCAGACTTTGGCCATATCTGCTTGGTAGAGTATCATGGGATGAAGCCCTAGAGAGAAGACGGGCCCAGGAAAGCTGGTTGATATTCAACAGTTACCTCCACCAAGCTCAGGAGCAATGCATCCCAATAAAAGAGGAAGCTGGGAAAGAACACAAGGAGACCTGTGTGGATGAACAAGGAGCTCCTGAACAAATTCCAGCACAAAACAGAAGCCTAATTCCTTTTTGTGGAAGGGAGCAGAGGCAAGGACAGGTAACCTGGGAAGAATACGGAGAAATTGAGCAGCCAGGGATCAAGTTAGGAAAGCTAAAGCCCAAGCCCTGATAGAATTAGATCTGGCGAAGGTCATCACAGACGATAAGCTTCTATACGTACGCTGGTGATAAAAGGAAGACTAGGGAAAATGTGAGCCCTCTCTGCAAGCAAAGAGAGTACCAGGACATGGAGAAAGTTGAGGTATTCATTAATTTTTCTGCTTTGGTCTTCACCAGCAAGTGCTTCAGCCACACCACCCAAATCATAGATGGCAAAGGGTCTGGGACTATGATGAGTTGCCCGCTGTAGGAGAAGATCAACTTTGAGATCATCTAAGGAACCTGTTCAGAGACATCCGCAAGTCCTGAGGAAACTGGTGGATGATGTGGATAAGCCACTATCCATCATATTTGAGAAGTTGTGGCAGTCTGGTGATGTTCCTGCTGACTGGAAAAGGGGAAACATAGCCCCCATTTTTAAAAAGGGAAAAATGGAAGACCTGAGGAACTACAGACCAGTCAGCTTCACCTCGATGCCCAGCAAGATCATGGAGCAGATCCTCCTGGAAACTGTGCTCAAGCACATGGGAAGTAAGGAGGTGATTTGTGACAGCCAACATGGTTTCACTAAGGGCAAATGGGTGAAGGTGTCCCTGCCAATAGCAGGGTGGTTGGAACTAGATGGCCTTAATCTGCCTTCCAACGCAGACCATTCTATAATTCTGTGATGTGTGTTAAATTCATGTCTTCTCTTATTTTGCAGTAATATGCAAATCTTTTTATATTACCAGGCTTAACTCCTTTTAATAACCTTTTAATCAAACCCACTATATGCAGAAGATCAGAAATGTTTCTGTTTTGGGTTTGTTTTGTTTCTTTTCAGAGGCTGGAAACAGTTCTTTATGAAAGAAATAACTGACATGCTGTAACTGTGCAAGTGTAAAGCAAGCTTTATATACTGGCCAGCCTAAATAACTGCAGGTACATGTTGCAGTCATGGACAGACAAGAAAGAAGTGATCACAGCCTCCTCAGCACGCATTCCTTGATGCTTTTAAGAGTTTATTTTGTGGTTATATTAACTGCATATGTAAGGCTCATCTGGATTCATGTTGGACTTGAATTACTGATCCCTCCTGGAGTGTTCAGGCACACCCAGCTGCCTCTGCAGCACTTGATCCCTGCAGTCAAATATTTCTGCATCTCCTAATGATTCCTGTATTAGTCAGATTATCTCCCCAGTCATTTGGTATTGCAGAGTTAACAAGAGGTGTGTAATGTAAATACATCTCACAGTTCCTTGATCAATGTGTTACTCCTGTTATAAGATGTAGCAGCTGATGTTGAATCATAGAATAGCTAGGGTTGGAAATGGCCTTAAGATCATCCAGTTCCAGCCCTCCTGCCATGGGCAAGAATACCTCACTCTAGACCAGGTTACTCCAAGCCCTGTCCAACCTGGCCTTGAGCACTGCCCAGGATGGAACATTTGCTACTTCTCTGGGCAGCCTGTGCCAGTGCCTCACCACCCTCACAGTAAAGAACTTCTTCCTTATATCTAACCTGAACTTCTCCTGTTTAAGTGTGAACCCGTCACCCCTTGTCCTGTACCTGCAGTCCCTAATGAAGAGTCCCTCTCCATCATCCTTGCAGGCCCTCCTCAGGTACTAGAAGGCTGCTGTGAGGCCTCCATACAGCTTCTCCAGGCTGAACAGCCCCAACTTTCGCAGCTTGTCTTCGTATGGGAGGTGCTCCAGTCCCTGATAATCCTCATGGCCTCTTCTGTACTTGTTCCAACAGCCCCATGTCCTTCTTATGCTGAGGACACCAGAACGTGTTCTGATCAGTGTTTTCAAAGATTGTAAGTTTTCAACAAATGACTGAGTTTTGTCCCTTTTATCACCTACAGGCTCTGTATATCTCTGGATTTATAGATGCACGATAGGCAAATCATTGTTTCCAGAACAATGTACGTTTTGCTTTTATAAAGGAGTAGGTTTTGATGTTCTGTGGTAGTTTTGAATAATCGAATCTTCTTAGCTGTGATTGTTTTGGCAGGTTCAGAGATCCAGTTAGCATTCTCCCTAGAAGTTAGGAGAGTATCCAAAACAGTGCACAAGGTAAAAAGAGTAAAATTGGCCGTTGGAAATGTTGATGATGTTGGCTTCACACCTTAATTTTGGTGGTTATGGGAAGCATCCATCAAAACCTCAGGGCCTTGGACTGCCATTTTGGGAGGCAAGGAGTTAGCTGGGGATGGAAAGACTGTAGTTTGTATTCTTTCTGCTCTGTTACCCATTGCTATCTTCATGGATCTGACACTCTGTTTATCTGACAGTGCACTCAGTACTGCTTCGCCAGGGAAAATTGCACAAAACAAGCCCAGTGCATCAGCACTTTCATTGTGTGTTAAGCTGAGCCTCCCTTCACATGGTCACATCCCCTTTTTAATCTGGGATTCCATGTCCCTTTCCCAGTCCAGCCTTGTTTCTGTGGTGTCTATTGCTGGTCTCCCCGAGCTTCTGTTTCTGTGGTTTGAGTGTTTTTTGTGTGGCTGAGTGTTAAGACCTGCAGGACTTTTGGAAGTGGCGTTGTTTGGGGGTTAGGCGGTACACTGATTTAGTGTTAGTAGTTTGTCACAGACTGAGGTGATGGCTGCGTTCAAGTTGGATTTCCTCCCAGAGATGATGGTGGACCATTGCTCATTGAATGCCAGCCCTGTGTAAGTATTTCTGTCTTCATGTCTAAGTTTATGATTGAAGTGATAGTTGGAATTGCTCTCTCTGGAGCCTCTGTTGTCTGATGAGCTCTCGTGGGGAACAACATGGGGGAAAGAGACAGGAGAGCCTGCAGCTTGTTTTCTTGAAGAACTCCTACTGGGTGTTGACAGTTGATGTTGGATACTGCATAAGAGGAAAAATGATCTTTACAAGTTTGGGGATGAGGGCTAAGGAAGACTAAAGCTATTTGGCAGTACTGTTTATAGTATGCTACAGGTGCTGATGCTATAAAATTAGTTATTTAAATCATTAGTTAACAGAACAGCTTCTGTTCTTCCCTAGTAATGACTTCAGACTAGACCTTTTAATAAGGAATGAAAGATTCCATGAATACTGCAGAGGTCATGTTAAGAGTTGCCCAATTAAGAGCCTTTCTAAGCTCTTGCAGCTACCCGTGGCATAGAATACAGGGCTGAAGATTATTGTTGGAAGAGGGTAAATGTTTCCAGTTGTTTTTCTTCTTAAAAGGTATTGTTTGCCTTGTCTATTTGGAGATGTGTTCACCCTTTCTGAGTGGAAAGGTAGGGAGGAGTGAAAGGATTAATGATGATTCCCTTCCCTTCTAGTAAGAAGCTTTGTTGCTTTTGATCTCAGGGGAGACCTTGTAAGTCTTCGAGTACCTAAAGAGGGCCTACAAAAAATCTGGAGAGGGACTTTTTACAAGGGCCTGTAGGGGCAGGACAAGGGGGAAGGGCTTCAAGCTGAAAAAGGGTAGATTTAGGTTAGATATTGGGAAGAAATTCTTCCCTGTAAGGGTGGTGAGGCACTGGCACAGGGTGCCCAGAGAAGCTGTGGCTGCTCCATCCCACGCAGTGTTCAAGACCAGGTTGGACGGCGCTTGGAGCAACCTGGTCTGGTGGAATGTGTCCCTGCCCATGGCAGGGGTTGGAACTGGATGAGTTTAAGGTCCCTTCAACCCCAGACCATTCTGTGATTCTATGCCTGTTCTTACAGCTACAAAATTATTAGCTCTCCCTGGCATCAGTCCTTCCTTAGGCTCTGAACATCAGCATATTGAAGGGGGAAAGTTAACTAAATGTTACCTGGTTTGGAAATCTTGTTTTACTGAATTTTTAAAATTCTGTTCAAGGGGGGGAATATGATTGCAGATGGACAGTGAGCAGAACACTTGTTTAATTGTTAATAAGCCATTCAAAGCCTATCATTAAGTAAGTGGTGATGAAGAGAGCTGACTTCTGTAGAAGGCCACCTGTATTCTTCCACAAAGAGACTAGGGGCAGTGGGAGTCATTGTATGGTTACTGTTCCACTCTCCGCGTCCCTTCTAGACTATGCAGGGGACTGGTCAGCAATTCTAACCTACTAATCACTATAGCTACAATAGGATGTTGTTACAGTCAGTCTTGGTAAACCTTTAAAGAAACTTCTCATCTATTCAGTTGTACCTGTTTATCTGTGTTAAGATGGATCTTCTCCCTGGGAAATAGTTCCAGGTAGTCACATTTAAAAACAATGAAGAAAATATTATCCTCTTATTTTCAGTGGTTGCTGGTAACTTCAATGATCTGTGGGTAAACTGAGTCCAGGGTCCTTCCTGTTCTGGTTTCTTTTCCTGTAAAAATTTATATGGTTCAACTAGTGATATTTTTTAGTCATCTCAACAGATTTATATCCTGAATCCCAGATGTTGACTACAAATAGGAACAAGCTTTAAGAGAAGTTTTAAACAGCTGTGTAGAGAGTGCTTGGTTTCCAAGTACACACCTTGCCAATGAACGTGAATGATTGTCCTGTGTTTGGCTGGAATGGAATTAATTTTCTTCCTAGTAGCTGGTGCAGTGCTGTGTTTTGGCTTTAGTCTGAGAATAATGCTGATAGAACACCTTAAGAAGCCAGGAGGGAGCACAGCAAGAACAGCTGATCTAAACTAGGCAGAGGGGTATTCCATACTCTAGAACATCATGCTCAGAATATAAACTGCACAGAGTTAGCTAGAAGGGATCAATAGCTGCTCAGGGTAGGCTGGGTATCAGTCAGTGGGTGGTGAGCAATTGTATTGTGCATCAGTTGTGTTTTCTGACTTTTTATTTCTTGCTTGTTATTGTTCCCTGTTATTATTATCATCAGTATTGTTACTGGTGGTATTATTTCTGTTATAAATTATTAAACTGTTCTTATCTCAACCCATGGGTTGTACATTCTTCTGACTTTTCTCCCCAAGCAGCTGGATGGTACTTAGTTGCCAGCTGGGTTTAAACCATGACAGTGATGTTTCTGAATATTCTCTGGTATGCAGGACTGGGAATACGCAGGAGTCTATTTATATGTATATTCTAATCATGTACATGTACATTTATATATGTGTAGAAATCAATATTTTAATCTTGCTGTAAGCGTGCTTCTAGCTGCAACAACATCTAAAATCTGCAGAAAGATACAAACCAGAAATTCATTCTTGATTTCCATAGTGCAAAGAAAATGAATGGCACACTGGATCACCCAGACCAACCTGATCTAGATGCTATCAAGATGTTTGTGGGTCAGGTCCCACGGAGCTGGTGTGAGAAGGATCTAAGAGAACTTTTTGAACAGTATGGTGCTGTCTATGAAATCAATGTCTTGAGGGACAGGAGCCAAAACCCTCCTCAAAGCAAAGGTGAGAACTTCTGTACTTGAGACTAGGAGTGTTAGCTGCTTTCATGTACTTAGTTTTAGCTGTTTAAGTTCATTATTTAAACATCCCTGTGGGGAGCTTTATGTGACTAGGTGTCCATGCTAGCCCAGACTTTATAGTCTTAAGTCTGTGTGTCTGATTATATGTGGACTGTTGTGATGCTGCAATATAGTGAAAATGTTTCTGGAAGCATCACAGTTTCAGATAAAATATAAAATTGAGGTCTTAGTCATTTGTGCATCATCAAATACTTGTGTGCATTAAATCCTAACTAAATGCTGTACCTGAATTTGCAGTTCAGTTGTATGCAATATCTTATTTCCTATGAAACTAGGTAAATTTTTAGTACTAGCAAATAATTGTTGAGTTTGATAATGGAAGTAGCCAACAATCCTTTGGCAAATGTATCTAAATATTTGTTCTAATAGTGTATTGGTGATGTTGGGTCAGTTCTGAATTTATCCTATTTTATTGCACTTAGTAACTGTTTAAAGATTTCTATCAGTAGTACCTCCGGGTTTCAATGTCTAACCTCTTCTACTCATCCTAAGTTCTGCATTGGAAGGATTAAGGTTGGACTTGCATGTCAAGATTCATAGTTCTTTCTTGGCATAATCTTGTTTCCATTGCAGGGTGCTGTTTTGTTACATTTTATACCCGTAAAGCTGCACTAGAAGCACAGAATGCTCTTCACAACATGAAGATCCTCCCAGGGGTAAGAGAAGAGCCATGCTTTCTTCACAACTCTGTTTTTCTGAGCTCTGGCACCACTGATGTACAAACATACATTACCTTGCCTTCAAATAATGTTTTAAAAGAACTATTCAAAAGAGCAATGTCTTGAGATTTATATGATAACAGATCTTAAGGGAATTTTAGAGCGTATGGTAGTGAAGTGGGTGGGCGTGGCTCCTACAATACTGTCCAAGGAAGAATGATGGCATACCCTAAAGAAAGCTTTTCTTTCTTCTAGAAATCTATGTATTTTTACATATGCATTTCTGTAGAGGCAGTTTAGGCCTTCTTCCACAATTCATATGGGATATATTTTATAGAGTATAAAGTGAATGTATCTAGGATTAAATAGTCTTTTTACATTTCAGATGCACCATCCTATCCAGATGAAACCAGCTGACAGTGAAAAGAGTAATGGTAAGTTTTAGTAGACTCTCAGTTAGGTGGCATCATTTGCACTAATAGGGAAGCTTGAGGATTTTCCTGTTGTTAACAGCTTCTGATGAAATCATCTTGAATTGGAAACAAAAAAAAGAAGCTGTGTTTTTAGTATAATAGGTAGCATAAGTGATGCCTCTAAAATTCTATGACTCAGTATCTCCCACTGCTGCTGCTTGTGGTAGAACTGTGTTGTCAGTTAGGGAAACATCCAGTGAGTTCTTCTTTGTACTAAGGTGGTTTAAGTATGAGTTGGGAATGTAGACAGTAGGATTGAGTGTACATCTCCGCAAGCTTATGGGTGACACCAAGCTGAGTGCTGTGGCTGATACCCTAAAGGGAAGAGATGCCATCCAGAGGGATCTTGACAGGCTAGAGAGGTGGGCCCACGTGAACCTCATGAAGTTCCGTAAGGCCAAGTGCAAGGTCCTGCACTTGGGTCAGGGCATTCACAAACATGAATGCATTCTTGGTGATGAGTGGATTGACAGCAGCCCTGTGGACAAGGACTTGGGTGGTTGAACAACTGAATATAAGTGAGCAGTATGCACTTGCAGCCCAGCAAGTCAGTCATATCCTGGTCTGCATCAAAAGAAGGGCTGGCAGGTCAAGGGAGATGATTCTCCTGCTTTACTCCACTCTTATGAGACACTACCTGGAGTACTGTGTTCAGCTCTGGGGCCTCCAGCATAAGAAGATGTGGACCCACTCAAGCAGGTCAATAGGAGGTCTATGAAGATGATCAGAGGGCTGAAGCATTTTCCCCAGGAAGACAGGCTGAGAGAGTTGAGGTTGTTCAGCCTGGAGAAGGCTCAGGGGAGACCTTACAGGAGCCTTCCAATACCTAAAGGGGGCCTACAGGAAAGATGGTGAGGAATTCTTTATCAAAGAGTGTAGTGATAGGATGAAGGGTAGCACTATTTAACTGAAATAGCATAGATTTAGATTAGATATTAGGAAGAAGTTCTTTACTGTGAGAGTGGTGAGGCACTGGAATAGGTTGCCAGAGAAGTTGTTGCTGCCCCATTCTAGCAGTGTGGAAGGCCAGGTTGGATGGGGCTTGGAGCAACCTGCTGTAGTGGAAGGTGTCTCTGCCCGTGGCAGGTGGTTGGAACTTAATGATCTTCAAGTGCTTTCCACCCCAAACTATTCTATGATTCTATGAAATCTAGAAATCCTTTTTCAGGTGCTTGACCAATTTGAAGCAAAGCCTGTTGAATCTAGGGTGGGGGGTCAAAACTTATTGTAGTACACAAGGGAGATTGAAAATTCACCACTTTTTCAGTAGAGAAAATGTGAATATTTCTTCACATTGGCCATTTCAGATGGATTAAGACATTAGGCATCTACCATTGGGTAAATGATCATTTTTCCAAGCAGTTCCATTATGAGTTTATAGATGTATATGATCAAATGATTGTGTGTTTATGTAAATTGCTGCAAGATAAGCAAAGAAAGCGTTTAACATCTTGCAGTTTCAGCCTTTCAAGCCTTAGCTGAATTTATTTTCTTCATTTGCCATAGTTAATATAAGATTAGCATTGCATCATGGAGAATACAGTCCTGGCTCCAGAAAACTTGCATGTTAAGATAATTGAAAACAGAAGATGGGCTATATGGGTGACATCTAGTAGGAGTAATTCCATCTGCACATTCTTCTGTGTGCATGCAGAACATGTTTCTGCATAAATATGTCTCGAAAGGAGTAATTCTTTTCAACTGTTGTTGGGAGGAGAACAGAATAGGTTCTTTAAATTAAAACTGATCTTGCATCTCGCACACACCCTCCCCCCCAAATATCCTGGGAAAATAATAGAAAGAGGAAAGAAGTATTTAATGGAATTTTAGGGTGACAGTTCTGAAGCTATTATGTAATTACATGAGTTTTAGTAAGTGGTGTAGGTGAAAACGTAAATTGGAAAGCATCAGTTAAAGTATTTTAACTTGCTGTTAACAAAAGCGATTCTGGGTCTCTTGAACTAAAATGGATGGCAGAAAGTATTTGAAAGTACCTTTCTGCTCTAGGCTTAAAAGTGAACTGGGTATAGCATAAGGTTTAATAATCGGTTAAAATCATATTCATGGAATAGTTTGGAATTTTCCCCTTAAACACCATAGAAGACTCAGCAAATAAGTTGATTTCCCCTCACCATGGCGCTTAATGGAAGGCTTTCTTGAAGCTTCAAGTTGTGCTATGTTTTTCATGATACCATATTTTATATTGTGCTGAATCTTCTATTTTCAGACTGGTTTATATTTCCAAATAGTATTTTGTATAGTTTGCTTCATCCTTTAAAAGCAAGTATTTCAGAGGTGATTATCATCCTTAAATAAATAAAGCAAGACACACAGTTCTGCTCTGGATTTGAATTTACCCCACTCCCTTAAATGACCTTAAACTGACATTCATAACCACTAACTGGAAAGCTAAGATAAATGTCTTTCTGCACCATTTATTTTAAATTGGTCTGCACAGTGAAAGGTACTATTCAATCCTAATGTATCTGGTAACATCAGCATTTAGAGACAAGGTACGGTAGCACACGGTCTATTGTTCTGATTTGAGGTGTTATTTTCATGCTCTTGATACAGAACAGAATGGATGGATCTGAAATAGAACTAAAACTGTTCTGGTTCAGCAACAGATGTTGCTTCCACTGTTGAGACAGGAGCGTGAGAGAATAGGCAGATCTAAATTTAAGTGATTGGCATGATAAAGAGTCTAGAAAGACGATTTCTGCAGCTCTGCATTAGTTTAGACACAGTTACGTATGTTGGTAGTTTAAAGGCAGAAGAGATGGAAGTGAGAGGATGAAAACAGCCCAATAAAACACATACAAGTCTTCTCTCACTGACCAGGAACCTCACTTAGGGGATACAGGGAAGTGCTGAATCTGATACATTCTTTCATTATGTTCTTGCAGTTTGCCGGCTTGCAAGGGAAAAACAGCAAAATGTAAACATAAACCATCATAAAATGGCCATCTTTGAGGTTCACTGAGATATCTTATATGCATCCTCTTAAATTGAAGGGATACCATTATTGGAAATCTGGTTTTGACAAGGGGAAATAACTGCAGCTGGTGGAGAAGACTTGACGAAGTAAGATCTAGTAAGCACATACTTGCTGGTAATACTCTTTATCTTTTGCTTTCTTAGCAGTAGAAGATAGGAAGTTGTTTATTGGAATGATATCCAAGAAGTGCAATGAAAATGATATCCGAGTGATGTTCTCCCCCTTTGGGCAGATTGAAGAATGCAGGATATTACGTGGCCCAGATGGCCTGAGCCGAGGTAAGCAGGAAGCTTTTCAGACAGTTCAAGGCTTTCCACTGGATGCTGCCTTTTGCAGCTCAAGGTGGAATTTTTTCCTGCCCACCACCATTTTCAGGTCTTTATTCATCCCAGTAATGGTGGGTGTAAAAGAATGACGTGATTCCTTTCTGTTCTTTTCCCCAGGTTGTGCATTTGTGACTTTTACAACAAGAGCTATGGCACAAACAGCAATCAAAGCAATGCATCAAGCACAAACCATGGAGGTAAATAAGTTAGTGGGTGTCAAGAGATGATGTAATTTGTCAGGCAGTCACTTTGGTGTTTGGAGGACTAAAGGGCAGAGAGAAGGCTAAATGCAGCTTGTGTTTCTTCACAAATGCTACTCTTGGACCTTTGTGTGTGTTCTGCTTCTATATTTAGAGCTTGAGATAGAAACTTCATCTGCAGAGAAAATACACCAAAATAGAAAATAGGATTAAAAGCAAATGAGATTTTGAACCTTTAATGAAATGTGCTGTTTGAATATATATATGTGTGTGTGTGAATGCATGTAGAGGAAGGGAAGAGGAATGCTTCCAATGACTGGGTCTGAATGCAGTATTTTTGTGACTGCTGGGGATAGCAAGTATGTAATTGTTTAAACTGTTGTTTGCAGGGTTGCTCTTCTCCCATTGTGGTAAAATTTGCAGACACACAGAAGGACAAAGAGCAGAAACGAATTGCTCAGCAACTTCAGCAACAAATGCAACAGATCAGTGCTGCCTCAATATGGGGAAACCTGGCTGGTCTCAACACACTTGGACCCCAATACTTAGCAGTGAGTTACTGATTTGGGTTTTTCATCTCTTCAGGAATTGCAGTGTCTGCCTGTCTTGTAGTGTTTAATGGATTAATTATTTAGAAGGCTCCTGGTAGATATGAACAGGGTTCTTAATCCCCATTTAGTGGATGAGGAGGCTGAAATTAAGTTATGTGCTAACAACTAGTCAGGATACATTTAAGTGAGGATTTCAGCCCTGTTCACTGTAGCCGTAACTATTGAAATTTCTTTCTTTCCTATCTTCTGTAGAATGACCTTGCACTGGGAACATTTTCTTAATATGTTATGGCCTCAATGTAGTATAAATGCCCTTTTCATATTTATGTGATTTACATAGTTTTTGTATTTCTGTTCCAACTTTTTTCAGCCTTTGTTTCTCTCATCCACTTCCAGAGAAACTTAGAATAGTAGTTGGTGCTGTCCAGGTAGAAAAGGTGATCAGGTTGGAAGTACCAATGAGACAGTGCACAGTAAAATAAAGAGAAGCTACTGTCTTTAGTAAAATTGACGTAACAGAAAGTAGTCTGCTGTTTGTTACTGATTTGAGTTGATTTTACTGGGTCCCTGAAGTGTGAACTTTCCATAAACTGATGTGCTCTGGCTGGAGTGACTCTGGGAACTGTGTTCATACAATGTAAGGTCTAGGGAACAGAAAAGGAAAATTTCATGGCATTCTTGGTATGGTGTACTGTTGAAATGGGGGCATTCTGTCTTTTAGTACTGCTTTAGGTTTGGTAGTTTGGAATTTTTTTATAATACCACCTAGTTAATGGAGGAAGGAATCGGAAGTCCCTCTAGCTTCTGAGCTGAGGCTTGAAATTTCTCTCATGGCTTCTGTGCTTAAGGAAAGCAGAGTGGGTTCTCTCATGATGTCTCTTTGGTTTTGGTATGGCATTTGCCATTTGTTCTTTGCTGGCAGTGTCAGCTCTTAAGTATGACTTGAAGTATCATATACTTAAGGGTGGCAGTCCTGCATGAAGTGCTTTGAATAGGAGTTCTCTCAGTGCTGATTCCACTGTTTTTTGTCTTGGTGTATTAGCTATAAACTTGCCTCAACACTGATGATGTTGAGTGAGGAAAGCATTGTGCTGTTGCTTTGGCTGCAATATGCATGGTCAGTGTGGATTTTCACTATGGTGGTGCTCTGGCTGTAGTGTGTAAGGGGAATTCTCTTTACGCTTTGTTACAGTGTGGTGCATGGGCAGTGGGAATTCCCTTGTGACGGCGCTCTGGCTGTGGTGTGATGCAGTTTCTCCCAGAAAGCGGAGCCAGCCCTCACTCTCACTCTTGTTTTGTTTTTTGGTGTAATGTCTAGCTTTATTTGCAGCTCCTTCAGCAGACAGCAGCTGCATCATCTGGGAACCTGAACACACTGAGCAGCCTCCACCCAATGGGAGGTGAGTTTTTTCCACCAGAACACAAATTCAGTGCCCAAGAAAAGAGGAAGAAGGTAGAGAAAGTAGACAAAAGGCTGTAGACATGTTAACCTCATTTGAAATAAGTAGTCTTGAGTTTACCCACTCCTCTGGAATGACAGGAATCAGTTACAAGTGTGGATCTTTCTCCTTTATCTTAGCTAACCATTGTCCCCAAGGTAAGTTGTCATATGCTGGTAATCTCCCTATGCCTGGCTTTAAAATTGTCTTCCCTTATGGGTGCGAAAAGATGGCTCTCTTATTTTATCCAAACAAGTGCATATGTGAAGCATTGTGTTTTGAAGTAAGCAATAATGCGTGTGATAATGGATGCTTGGATTGCCCATTTTAAGTTCTTTGTTCTTAAATACTTCAAATTTGGAGATGCAGTCTGATCTAGTTCTTCATTTAGGCTCTTTAATTCATTTGTTTGAATCATGATGGATTATGCTATTGCTGTTAGGGAAATACCAGCTTAATATGTATGAGCTAAATTCCTTGCTGTGAACTGCTAGTCAAAACATTCATTAAGTATAGCTGTAAGTATGAGTTTAGCTATTAAGTACTGGGCTGCAAATTGATTGTCCCTTCTGTCTTCACAGTGTGGGTAATAAAAATCCATGTGTTAGTAACTCCATTCACCACATGCTCTAAATTCTTCTGATGGGAAAAAAAAAAACCTATAGTTTTGGTTTTAATACTCAAAACTTTAAGCTTTTAAAACTGCCTTCTGGTGTTGTACTGTAGTTCACAATATCACGTGTCCTGTATGTGCAGAGGTTGATCTAAAGGTGGTAAGGAAGCATCTTTGTACATCTGACTTGTTACTGATGAGTACCAACAGAGTCAGAAGCTTTTACAAAGTGTTATATTTTAGATGATTAAGAACTTTGATTTATACTTGAGCAATCATTGTAGTGGAAGGTGTCCCTGCCCATGGTGGGAGGGGTTGGAACCAGATGATCTCTAAGGTCTCTTTCAACCCAAGCCATTCTTTGATACTTGAGGCTGATTCTAACCTGAGCTTCGGATGCTTACTGTTTTCATATTTGACCTCTTCAGCTGATCTCCTTTCTTGAATTTCACAGAAAGAAAAATTAAGTAGGTAATTAGATCCCAAACTACATCAGACTTTGTAGACAAAATTTAATCTTGATGCTGTTTGAAAGCACATGGGAAAACAATGGGATGACGAGAGGGCAGGTGCAGAGTGAACATACCAAACTGCTTCTAAAAGGAAGTAAGCTGCTTCACTAGCTTTAAGATTTGCACTTTCAACCCTCTGCATGTAGCACAGTAAAAACAAAAAGTACAACTTCTTAATTTAATCCTTTTGTTTTACAGTGGCACCTTGAGAATCCTAACAAAGGCAGAATCCTCTTGTTTCAGGCACTAAATGTAGTTAAGGAAACAGACTCTGTCACAAAGAGAACCATCGAAAAAGACTGTAAAAAAATTAACTATGCTAAAACTGTGGAAGTTTTCTTTGGAAAATAAATAGTTTATACTTCATTGCCATTTGCAGTCTCATGTTGTCTGCACATATTTAAATTGTAAAACTGAGATTTTTATCTAAGATATGTGCTTTGTCACCAAGTACTTACAAAGCACCCAAAAGAAGAGGTGCCATGTCTTGCAAGGACATTTTAATGTTGTAAATGAATGGCGATGAAATTAATTTTGGTTTTAATTTTGTAGGGAATAATTACTAGGGATTGTCTGAAGTCAGATGAAAAGAGGGGGAATTGTTAGAGTAAGTAAAGGTAGAAACAACAAAGGAAAATAAGGGAAAAGGGTATGCTATGCTTTTGTCTTTATCTTGGGATAGTGACTACCTGATTTTGTACTGAAAATCATCTATCTTGGCAAAGAAAGACTTCTTTTTTAGTTATAACAAGGAATATCAATATGGAAAAGATCAGTAACTAGTATTAAGCCTCTTGTTTTTAAGCTTCTTTCCATCGCTCCCTTGCAGTGTGCTAAGACAGCTGGATCTGTTAAGCTTAGATGATGGTGACCATTATAGGAGATACTCTGTATTCTTCAATGTGTTACAGGACTGAATGCGATGCAGTTACAGAACCTGGCTGCATTAGCAGCTGCGGCCACTGCAGCTCAGAACACACCAAGTGGTACCGCTGCACTTACTTCCTCCAGCAGTCCCCTGAGCGTGCTCACCAGCTCAGGTAAGACACTGCTTATGCTGTATGTGGGTTGCCTTAGGAATTGTCTCAAGAGAGATGTCACCTGTTCTGTCCATCCCTTTTTGTCACTTTCATGTTGATTTCTTAATAGAAAAGCAGTTTTACTTAGTAGATTCACTTGCCCTTTTTTAGGATAGGTATCTTTGCCATCAGCAGAGGCTTTTTCTACTTGCTGTGTTCATTCCTCCAAATGGTCAGATTAGTTTAGAGTAAAAAGAGTTTTGGAGATCATGATGAAGCAGAAAGGTAGGTGACCTCTCTTTCAAGTTCTGTCATTACAGTCTCATTGCATATTCCATTTATCTGTGATTTTAGGCAGATATACCCTGTTCTTCTGGACATGGAGATGGAAGATGCCTTAAGCATGAAGTAATGCATTTTGTGCAATAGAACAGTACAGTTTATATTCCTCTGGCATTAATGAAGATAAGGATACTAGAACTACCTCACAGAAGTAGAATAAACAGACCCCTAGTACATTTATTGGAAAGCAGAGATCTAGAACTGAGTGTACGAGTTGCAAATAAAAATCATTATCTTCCTCTTCTGTTTTGTTTTGGGTTTTCTTGTGGTGGTTTTTGTTTAGTTTTGGGGGATCTTGAGGGATTTTTTTTGTTCTTTGGTTTGTTTTTTATTTTTAGTTGGTTGGTTTGGGGTTTTTTTTGTTGTTGTGGTTGGTTTGGGGTTTTTTGGTTGGTTTGGGGGGAGTTGGGGGTTTTGGTTTGTTGTTTGTTGTTGTTGTTTGTACATTATCCAGAGAGGCTAGGATGTCCAAGCAGTGTTCTTTTGCTGCCTTACTGTTAAATGTGATCATTAAATACAACAAACAAGAAAACAAAAAAGGTAAATTAAGTTGTGCTTGCATCAGACATGCTCAATTTTTACCACAAATGAGGATCAGTATCCTACTCAGTTATTTCTGTCATACTTTCAGTCATTTCTATATCCTGACATGGGAAGGGAGATCCTGTATTTTCAGGGTGTCAGTTTTCCAGCATCTATGCTGTGGTATGTGGGATTGGGGTGGTTTTTGTTTTCATAAAAAGCCAAGTTGCTTACCCAGTTTTGAAATCCAGGCTACGGAGTTGACATCCTCACCTCTGTTTGTGAGAGACCAAATGGGGGTTTTAAATTTCTAGAGGTAGCTTTTTGTATTGTGTAGAAGGACCAATGTGCTGGACTATGGGGTTATAAAGAGATTACAACAAAAAGCTGTTTAGAAAACCTTATGTCACATGATGGGGAGTTATACCATGTGTGCTTTGCACAGTTTTCTACTTAGAGAAATCCCCAAGAAAGAATTCACATCGAAGGGGGTTCTGCTACTGGACCGGGGGGTGGGTTACATGAAACTTTGTGGTCTGCAGTTCTTAAAGATGAAAATGTCAAAGTTTATCTTGACTCCCAGCTATGTTATCCCATCTATAATTAAAACAACAACGAAGAGTTGAGGATACAGAAAAGCTGCATTTATAAGCCACTAATTCTTGCTTCATCATAGATAAAGCATAGAGTTGAATATATCTGAGAGTTTTTCCTCTATTTCCTCATGTAGCAGCAGAGCTGAAATTGTCAGGTTAAATTGGCTATGACTGGCGTTTAGAACTGTTTCCCTGTTGGCACTTTACTGACTGGAGCAGGCTGCTTCTCTTGATTTGTTGAGGTGGGGAAAGGGACTGGCAGGTTGTGAAGTTCAAATGCCAGACGTGCTGGAAAAGGCAGAGGCAGCCTCTCCTCAGAAGTGTGCTGTGAAAGGACAAGGGCGGTGGATGCAATTTGCAACAGAGGAAATTCTGACTGGGTACAAAAGAAAAATGAAATGAATGGTGGGAGTGATAAAGCTCAGGAACCAGATGCCAGAGGGGATGTGGACTCTCCATCATTTCAGTGATTCAGAATACAATTAGAAAGAACCCTGAACAGCCTGACCTAACTCAGAGGTTAGACCAGCTCTGAGCAGCCCGTTAGACTATACGATCCATAAAAGTCCCTTTTAACAGAAGGTATGCTACTGTTGAGGGATTCTTTGGGATTGTTTTTACCTCCATGAATTATGGCTGTTTCATAGCACTCTGTATGTTCCTTTTCCCTTGTTGAGAGATGTATCTCAGTACTTTTCTGCTTTTGATCATACTGGTGGAAGGGGCTGGGGAATAGGGAGCAGTCCATTTTTAGGTACCTTCTATGCTGAATCCAAACAACTTTGGTTGCCAGTCATATCAATAGATGATTGTTGCCAACAATCAAGTAGTCATGATGGGTTATTTGAATTAATATCCTATACAGACGTATCGGTCAGTTCACACTTCAGGGGGGCAGGAAATCTCGGTGTGTACAGACAGTGTTCAATTTCATGATACTTCCTGTAATTATACAGCTTTTTAACTCTTGAATCTGACCTATTATGTCTTTAAAAAGCAAACTCAAAATTCCCTTCTTAATACTTGTATGTGCATTCACACTGTATATATACATATAGAGCGCTTGTTGGACTCCACACATTCAAGGCATCTCTCCTGAACTGTACCTAGACCCTGAAAAAACTCAGCATACAGCTGAGTACCGTGTGTTAGTAAATGCTCTGCTCTCGTGAGACCTCACTTGGAGTATTGTGTGCAGTTCTGGTGTCGTCAACATCAAAAGGACATGGAACTCTTGGAACAAGTCCAGAGGAGGGCCACAAGGATTATCAGGGGACTGGAGCACCTCCTATATGAAGATAGGTTGAGAAAGTTGGGGCTGTTGAGCCTGGAGAAGAGAAGAATGCGTGGAGACCTCATAGCAGCCTTCCAGTATCTGAAGGGGGCCTATAAGGATGCTGTGGAGGGACTCTTCATTAGGGACTGTAGTGATAGAACAAGGGGTAATGGGTTCAAACACTAAACAGGGGAAGTTTAGATTGGACATGAGGAAGAAATTCTTTACTGTGAGGGTGGTGAGGCACTGGAATGGGTTGCCCAGGGAAGTTGTGAATGCTCCATCACTGGTGGTGTTCAAGGCCAGGTTGTACAGAGCCTTGGGTGACATGGTTTAGTGTGAGTTGTCCCCGGCCATGGCAGGGGGGTTGGAACTGGATGACCTTAAGGTCCTTTCCAACCCTGACTATTCTATGATTCTATGATTCTGTGTTTGGGAAACTTAGAAGTCTACGCAGTGGAGAGTCTGTGGTCTATGGGTTGGTTACACAGCAAAATAGTTGAACTCAGAGGTGTTAGTCATTAAACTCAGAGGTGTTTACATTAAACATTAAACTCGGAGTTGTTTAGTCATTATCACTGTTGTGCTGTCTTCCTACTCATTTAATGTGATTTTGTTCAGATATTTCCAAGCTCTATTGTATATGTTGATGGAGCAAAACCGTCAGCCTTTCAATAAAGTAGCTACTCTTTGAAACTGAACAGACAGCTGCTTCACCCACCTGTAGGTAATCCATGCTACAGAGACTGTGGCCTTAGATAAATTCACTTAAACTGATAATTTGTGAAGGGAGATTCAAGAAAGTGTTGTTAAGAAGTATCTTGCGATTGGAGCATCCTGTCTGTCATCTTTTTGACTCTGATATCAGTAAGAATTGTCTGCTCCAGAGCAAAACAGAATGGCTGCAAAAGCTGATGTATGTTTCTATTTCTCCTCTGAAAGGCAGCCATCAAAGGTCCAGCAAAAGCCTAGGTGAATTTGCTGGCCTTAATGTGTGTCCAGCAAAGCTGTATTCAGAGAGTTTCTGAACACCTTTTCAGGAACTTTCAGCTAGTTCTTGTAGAGTTAACCTGTCTGACTGGCTAGAACTCAGTAGATGAATCAAAGAAAACATAACTTCAGTAGGAACCAAAAACTGCGCAGAAACAATGTTAAGAATATTGGGTATGGAGTAAAGAACATGTGTAAAGCTATGTTGGTTTTCCATCTCCATTTTTTGTGCTGTTTTCTGGTCTAAAATAATACACAAAAACCCAGAAGAACAGAAAGGGTGGATGGAACTGTGGAATTCCTTCTCTGTTAGGAATAAGAGAGCTTGAAAAGTAGAAGACTGGCTCAGGAGGAGGATACGATTGAAGCTTACAGATACATTAGTGTTGTGATGAAGACAAATAAGGAAAGACCAGTCATCAGCTATTTCAGGACAAGAATTATGGGTTATCAGGTGAAGTTGTCAGCTGACAGTTGACAAAAGAGCTGTTTCTTTGCATAGTGCATGATCAAATTGCTGAACTTGTGCCTTAGAACATAGTAGAGTCAAAGAAGTTGGGTTTGTGGACTGATGGAGGAAACTGGAAGCCACCCCCCTGCTCTCCCCAGTCCTCAAAAGTTATTTAACAATATTAAGGGAATTTTAGGGTACAGGGAAGCTTCTACTTCTGGGTTGAAATGCGGTTAATATGCAACAGCGTCTACCCTGAAATTGTTCCACAGGCAATCCTGCAACCTTAGCATACGAGAAGGTAAACTGGACAGAGAGTAGATCAGAGTGAAGACACAGCCACGAGGCTCTGTTTTACTCCATGCAGGTGTGGGAATGTGCAAATGCCATGTACTGATAAACCACTTAGCAGCTGACAAACAAGGTGCTAGAATTTCACACCAAAATATGTATGACTAGAGCCAGTCAAGTTCCATATGCATACGCTGAAGCTCCTTAAGTGTTTAGTTAAAGCTCCATAATCATATACTTAAGCTTTATAATCATACATACTTAAAATTGCGTAAGTATCTGAAGGGGGCCTATAGGGATGCTGGGGAGGGACTCTTCATTAGGGACTGTAGTGAAAGGACAAGGGGTAACAGGTTCAAACTTCAACAGGGGAAGTTTAGATTGGCTGTAAGGAAGAAGTTCTTTACTGTGTGTGTGGTGAGGCACTGGAATGGGTTGCCCAGGGAAGTTGTGAATGCTCCATCCCTGGCGGCGTTAGAGGCCAGGGTGGACATAGCCTTGGGTAGCATGGTTTAGTGGGAGGTGTCCCTGCCCATGGCAGGGGGTTGGAACTAGATGATCTTAAGGTCCTTTCCAACCCTGACTATTCTATGATTCTAAGTATTCAATTAAGAAATTGAAACTTAGATTTCTGTGAAAGAGCCTGAACAGATACAAGGGCCTTTTGTATCTGATGCTGTCTCAGGAAACCTGAGAAACAACAGTGGTTCACATTGAGAACTGATAGCTGGAGAGGCTTTGGCCTTGTTGGCAGGCTGAGAAAAAGCAAGACTAACAAGCCTCTAATTAAGAAAGACTATCCTCGAAGTGTGCTGCATCTGACAACACCTGGGCAATCATCAATATATGTGAGGGAAAAATGTGATCAGTTGTCCTTTTGGTGGAGTATCATCATTATAATCTTACTTTTATACTGAAATCCCATTCACAGGTAAAAGACCTCTGCCCAGGTTGGGAGACCCTCTCCATAGCATGCATTATTAGGCATTTGGTTATGTATTCCGTGAGCAAATTAGCTTAGTGATAAGAATTAAATCATATTTATATGTGAAATTAAGGAGGAGGGAAGGGAGCAAAGGTTCGACTCCGTTGTAACTGCTCACGTCCATTGATGGGCTGAACCTGTTAGGCATGCCTATTGGCTAAGAGCTATATGATTGATTTTTAGCTGGCTTTATATGTTATTTTCATGCTTGTTCTTGCACTTAGTATATTATACTGTCACCAGTAATATAATTCTCAGTTAAGATCAACTTTGTGTGAGTTACCAGAGGCTTAAATTGACTTATAATTGGCTTAAAAACTTAGTTTAAAAATGTTTTAACTTGATGGGTGGATCTGCTATAATGTACCCTGAATGGGATGGTTGAATCACCCTCTGAAGCAGTGTGCTACTGCAGAGGGCTTTGGCAGGCTAAGGGGGCTCAGGGGTCTCTGGGGTGGTAACAAACCTGTCAAACTTAGAGGTAAGGGTGTGAAATCTTCCCCCTTTTGGGGGGAATAAACCCCTTACTCAGGTTAAGACCCGCTTAACGTGACTGTTCAAAATGCACTGAAATTAATGAATGAAAATTGTAATTTTAATACAAAAACATTGTCCTTGGCTGAAAAATTCCTAGATTCACAAACTGCTGCTTTGGTAAGCAGACTATAGCCAGGATATACTACTATATATTTGTCCTGAGTTTCTGCTCTGCTGTTACTTATCTGCCATTACTCATCATCAGGAATGGGTGCTGACTCAGTACAGCAGTTCCTAGATACATATGATAAAATAAACCAAATGGTGTTAAATTCTCTTGGCATTTGCAGTACTAAAGCATATCTTGTTTTGCTTAAAGAGATTTCTGATTAAGTCAGCTAAGCAAAAATAACTGTGTGCACTCTTTTGTAGTGCTTTATATTAATTTCTCCAAACCCACCCCCTTTCTAACACAGGGAAGGCATCTGTTCTCTCTTACCTTGCTCTTTAGCTTTGGCTTCATTCTTTTTTTCTCACACCACTACTGGTTTATTGTGTGGTTGACCTTTTTAAAAGGTGTTCTCATCTGTCAAATGCAGCACATCAGTGCTGGAGAAATAAGTGATACTCTAAAATCAAGGCAGCTGTATCATATCTGCACACTGGCTTTTATTCTGTCAGCTGTGCTGGGATTTTTTTGCCAGCTTGAGGGTTGTCCTGTTACTTGTTCACTGTATTTTTCCAATACCTAATATGCTGCTGATAGTAAGGTGGGAAGTGTCTCCTTTTCTTCAGAGTAAGCATCTTAAAATATTATTTGGGACACAGTCTTTTTAATTTCTGACTTGATTGGAGAGTTTGTCCAGAACTTTAGGTAAAGGAGGTTTGTCATTTCCTCTGTCAGTTCAAAAACTAAACAGTGATAACAAGTGCAGCTTGCTGGGTTCGCATGCAGCTTTTGTTAGGTACAGCTACTTTTGTTAGGCACAGCTTTTCCTGGGGCTCATTAGGCAGGTTTGCTGTATTCTGTTTACTACCATATTCCACTCCAGCAGAGATTTTATGCCACATACATGAAATGGGGAATACATAGTGTGTGTGAATCTGCTTGAAAGATGCAAACCATTCCTTTAAGTGTTAATGGATGCATGCAGCATTACTGAGAATCACAAAACATGAAGGAAACTGAAAATACCTGAATTTCATTTCTGTGGCTACCCATTTGGTGAGAGAGATATCTGTTCATGAAACCAGGCTACAAGATGCCTTTACAGCACTGTTCTGCAGTGTCTTCTAAGCTATAGAAACCATAGATATTTTCCAGTGTATCTTGTGCAGTAAATTTAAACTGCATCAATAACTATATCCATAGCTTTTCCTGTTTACCTTCTTTAGATTTCTAAGTAATCCAGAAACCTCTTAGGAAAGCCACTGGTATATAATCGTAAAATAAGAAAACAATAGTATTTTTTTAACATGTCCATAACTTTTGTAGATGACTTTAATGTGAAATTCTGTTTCTTTTGATATACAGTGTGGCAGACTTTTTTCTTGTGGTTTTGATGTCTGTTTCTGGAGAACTAACTCTTCCTGTTGTAGAATTTGGCAGGCAGTGTAAGCTGTTAGTGTGCTAAGTACTGTACCTGTAGACCTCTCTTACTGAGTAAACGTGGTTGAAGATATTTGTGGCACAGCCAGCAGAGGATAGACTGTGTATTTTGGATGTACATTCCAAGACTTCTCATGGCTCTAGCCCCAGCTCCTGCAGCAAGATTTTTAATGGGAAATCATTTCATGTGTCAGAATAATCTGGGCATCTGCTGTTCCTGCTCTGGCAGTATGAGCAAACTGTATGTTCAGTTTGACTGGAGCTTTCTTTATTGTCCATAGCATACCTATTTCAGGCTTTTTCAGCTTGTGTGATGTTTTGAGGATAGACACTCATGTGCAGCAAGTCATTCTTGCCCACTTTAGTCATCAGGAAACAGGCACTGCTGCTGGTCACCTGACGTTGAGGTGAAAAGCTGTATGTTGTCTGACTCTTGGGTGTCTTACACTTTATTTTCTACTAGTTTTTTATTCTCTATAAAGAGTAGAAGTTATGATGAATTAGAGACTGCTTTGAAAATGCCAAGTGCAAGGTCCTACACCTAGGTGGGAGCAATCCCAGGCACAGCTCCAGGTTGGGCAGGGAAGAGATTCAGAGCAGCCCTGCGGAGAAAGACTTGGGGGTGTTGGTCGATGAGAAAATGAACGTGAGTCAGCTTCAGTGTGCGCTCGCAGCCCAGAAAGCCAGCTATATACTGGGCTGCATCCAAAGGAGCATGACCAGCAGGTCGAGGGAGGTGATCCTGCCCCTCTACTCTGCCTCTTGTGAGACCTCACTTGGAGTACATTGTGTGCAGTTCTGGTGTCATCAACATCAAAAGGACATGGAACTCTTGGAACAAGTGCAGAGGAGACCACGAGGATGATGAGGGGACTGGAGCACCTCCTGTATGAAGATAGGCTGAGAGAGTTGGGGCTGTTGAGCCTGGAGAAGAGAAGGCTGCGTGGAGACCTCAGAGCAGCCTTCCAGTATCTGAAGAGGGCCTATAGGGATGCTGTGGAGGGACTCTTCATGAGGGACTGTAGTGATAGGACAAGGGGTAAGGGATTCAAACTTAATCAGGGGAAGTTTAGATTGGATATGAGGAAGATATTCTTTACTGTGAGGGTGGTGAGGCACTGGAATGGGTTACCCAGGGAAGTTGTGAATGCTCCATTGCTGGTGGTGTTCAAGACCAGGTTGTACAGAGCCTTGGGTGACATGGTTTAGTGTGAGTTGTCCCCGGCCATGGCAGGGGGGTTGGAACTGGATGATCTTAAGGTCCTTTCCAACCCTAACTATTCTGTGATTCTATGAAAGAATTAGAAGATGTAAGCAGTATGATCAGTCAAGTTGTGTGGGTTTGGAGTTTTTTATTATTGGCATAACGTATACTGCATTGCCATGATCTCTTCAAGCGTTTTCCAGAGAAAAACCTTAATGAAGAAGTTGAATTGTCAGGCCAACAAAATATTGCTTGAAGTCTAATTATCTTATTTTAATAGCAGGTTCCTCACCTAGCTCCAGTAGCAGCTCCTCTGTTAATCCAATGGCTTCTCTTGGAGCATTGCAGACGCTGGCAGGGGCCACAGCAGGCCTCAACGTTAGCTCTTTAGCAGGTAAGCTGTGTGTTGTGGTGGGTTGGGGGAAGAGCCATCATTCTTCACGCTGTACTAGTTTTTTAGGGGGGTTTCCTGCTCACTGGTTTTTGTAATAGTACAAAGTATTTGAAAGGTAATTGATCTGGCTCAGTGGAAGTACTTGGTCATCTTCATTTTCTCTTGTACAGGAATGGCAGCCTTAAATGGAGGTCTCGGCAGCGGTGGTCTCTCAAATGGGACAGGTAGCACAATGGAAGCTCTCACACAGGCTTATTCTGGAATCCAGCAATATGCTGCTGCTGCATTGCCCACCCTCTATAACCAGAGTCTCTTAACACAGCAGAGTATTGGTGCAGCAGGAAGTCAGAAAGAAGGTAGGCAATGACGTGTAAAAACAACTCTAGAGGGGTTTTCGAAAGGGCAAGCGTAGCCCTTGCATCTACCCTATCTGCAGAGGCTTTATTTGACAGCATTTTTTAGAGTTCTAGAGTTACTGAAGGTAAAGAAGGAAAACCTATGAGGTGTTTGTTAAGGGCTGTCCAAAGTAATTTTCATACAGTAGAGTTCTCCCAGGATTTGTCTATTCTTAAATGCTTAGGAATTGTACTTCTCCACTTTCCTGGGGTATAGAAGAGTGTAATGCATCAGGATGCAGCCTGATAAATCCCACTGTCAATGAATCAGTTGTGGTTTTATTAACCTTGTTTTCCTGGACCTTCGCTTCTTCCGGCAGCTACTTAATGCCAGTCTCTTCAGATTCAGAATCAATCTAACATGTTGTAAAAGTAATTGAAGAATGTAGGAGTACATTTTCAGCAGAATGTAGGATGCCTAGAAAAGAACCTGTCAGATTACAAGTAATGCAATTACTTGTAGTTTGCATTGAGATTTCCTTCATTCCTTGAGCTGCAAGCTTTGTGTAGCCATTTTAGTCGGCATCTGGGGCTCAAACTTACTCTTCAGCTTTCATTACAGCAAAGATCTGTGAACCAGTTTTGACACAATGTGGAAATCTCACATAAAAACGGTGAGAAAGAGCTGGAATTATTTGAATGGTCAGTCCCAGCAGAGGGTCGTGCTGACTTATTCTGGAATCAAGTACTCCACAGAAGTGCAGACAACAGTTTCATTGTTTTACCTAGAAAATTTGGCTCGAATGACTCTTTCACCCTTTTTTTGTGAAGTGGGCCTATGTTATCCATGCTGTTCCTGAATTTCTGTTCCTGTTTGTTGTTTGAAGGTCCAGAGGGAGCCAACCTGTTCATCTATCATCTCCCCCAGGAGTTTGGGGATCAGGATCTGCTGCAGATGTTCATGCCATTTGGAAATGTCGTCTCTGCCAAGGTCTTCATTGACAAGCAGACCAATCTAAGCAAGTGTTTTGGTATGTTGGGTCTGATCATTACCTATAGGAAAGATGGCTTATTTCTAGTAATCTCTTTTCCAATATATTGTTTAGTCTAGCTTTTAAGCCAAGTAGTAACTTTCTCTATGTATTCTTAATAAATAAATCAATCCGAAGTCTTCCAGCAGTGAAACTCTGTTTTTCTCCCCAGTTACTGATTCCAGCCATTGACTGGAGTTATTTAAAATAGGTTCCTTCAAAACCCTGAAGTTTATTTTGAGGATGCTCTTTCCCTGGAATTATGTACAGCTTTTCATCTGAGAGAAATCTAAATGTAATGGTACAAGTGCCATGCTGCCTTGACAGCTACTTCACTCCAAACAAACCTACTGCCATATAATGCCAAGAGGGGGATTTCAGTCTCGTGTCTTTAATGAGCTTTCATATATAGATTAACATTCTCCAGGCTTGGTGTTCTCAGGTACGAGTTCTTATCTATCAAACTCATTTTTGTTGGTTGACCAGAAAATGTGAATTTAACATCCTGAGCTTTGTATATCTTTTGGCCAGAGTTCCATACATGAGAAAGCAATGCTTTGTCTGAGAGCCCTTTAGTAAGAGGTTCTTACGAAGAGTCTGCAAGAGTTGGGCGCTTCTGAATATGGCATTTCATGCAGACCTCTCTTACCTTGCAAATACCTGCATTCCAATTGTGAGTACCTGTTCTGAAGAGCTTCGGCATGGCTTAATTATGGGCTTTCCTTTCTTCAGGTTTTGTAAGTTACGACAATCCTGTGTCTGCACAGGCTGCCATTCAGTCAATGAACGGCTTTCAGATTGGCATGAAGCGTCTCAAAGTACAGCTCAAGCGCTCTAAGAATGACAGCAAGCCATACTGAGCGCCCCTCCCCTCCGGGACTGGAGTGAGAAGGATCTTCTGGTAAGTTGGAGAGGAGCGCACTTAGTGATTCGAAGCCCTAAGGCTGTGTTTTTACAGTCCTGGAAGCTGATCCATGCCTTCTATGTGGCACATCTTCCCCTGAAGACTCACTCGGCTGCAGCCTCTGCTGAGAATCCTGCTTCGGATGGAGGACAAGTTTGTGCTTTTGTTTCCAGTGTTTTACTTTGGAGTTTAGGTGCCATATCGCTGAGGTGTTTCTTTTTTATTTTATTTTTATTTTAATTTATCTTATTTTTATTTCTCTTTTATTTGAAGTTTGCTGTGTTTGTAACCAGTGTGTGTTGAGAAGGACCAATGCCAGCTCCTTGGGGGTAGGGAGGCAAGGTTAAAGGGAGCAGCAGAAACTGACACCACACTGCCTTGGGCTAGACAGGAGAAGGGGGAAGCAGAACTGACACCACACCACCATGGGCGAGAGGAGAAGGGAAAGCAGGAATAACACAGAACAGCTGATTAAAACAAAAGATGGGGAAAGAGAAGTGAGTCCATCCAACTTTGGGTGAGCAAAGAATTGACTCCATGTAGCCATTGTTATGCCCCATCCACTCTTTGAAATTTCCTTAACTGTATGCCATGGTTGGGGTTTAGTAAATCATCTCTAAAGCAAGAGACAGGCTAGAAGGGTGAACACATTAATAAGCCAAAGGAAAACTGCAGTGATTTTATTTTGCTGTATATAAAGTAGTGTTTATATAGCACTGTGAATGTACACAGCACTTTATAAAATTATTAGATAATATCCCTGCCCAGAAAATTTCACTGTCCATTTACTGTTGAATATTAATGAGATGCAGTAAATTATTCCATATTTAAGCAAACTTATCCTATGTACTCTATCTAGGTTTTGTAGAAAGGTATACAGAGACAGCTCAGTCTGGATGAATACATCTGGGGCTAGGTATCAAGAAACTTGTGATCCCTGGTAATCTACAGGGGTTTTTTGACAATTTTCTTAACAGTTCATCGCATTCCCCATTTCTGTGGAATTCCCCATATTCTGTGGAATAACGTCCTTTTTCCAGAGTATTACTTTGAATTCATTCTGATAAGCATAGTATAAGTGCTGTTTGTTTCTCTATAAGAATTACTTCAATTGAGATACAAAGCCCAGAGTTACCCTAACACAGCTCTTGAGGCTCCTGTTTCATACATGTTCTTATAGGATTTGATCTCTGTCTTAAGTCTGTTGCAGAGATAACTTCCTGTTGTGTTTTGTTTTCTAAACAAGTCTGTGCAGTGATTTAGTCTAGTGATTAGGTATTTATTTATACTGCAGTTTTCCTTTAAGGTGGTGTGTACCAATGCAAAACAGGCTAACACAGGAGCTGTGTAACCAGAGCGGAGCATTGAGCCATTCAGTCTTACTCTGCCTTTTGGTACTAGCTGTTATCTTCTATATTGAAGGAAAACTGAACACACCCCTTCAATGAACACACACTTTCTCTACACACTTGTGAAGTTGCTAATGCATTGCTAAGGGCCTTTGTTATGCACTGGTTTTAGGGGGCTCAAAGGACTTTTGACACTCTGGCCTGAGTTCTAAGAAATCAAGAGTGGAGTCCCATTTTATAACCTCCAAATCCACTTCTGTCACAAGAAGAAGTTTACAATTTTTGTGTGTCTTTAACAGAAGTTCCATTTACCTCATTTTCTCCTTTTTCCTGTTTTATTTGTGTTCCTGGTTCGTGATGGTGTTTCCCAGTTAACACTGTGGTCTGGGAGCCAGACTGTGTGTGGGTCAGACGTAGGGTTGAGACTTCCTGTTCTGCTCCAGCAGGAGGAGCACTAAACCTATCAAACCTGAGATCTTGTGGTCTGTTGGGAATGTCGATGGTCTATTCGGAGTGTTGGTGTTCCCAGGGACAGGGCCTCTTGGGATCTCAGACCTCAGAAGTACAAGGCCTGACCCATAGCATCCAAGAAGAGCCCCTTCCATTCTTAAATTGAAAATCAAACTGTTGATGCCAGTCTGTCTGTACTGATGGCAGACAGATAAATCCATCACTATTATCCAAATCATTTTCTGGTGGCAAAGGTTCAGAGGCCAGATTGCCAAATTTCCCTGTTATGCTGGCATGTGGTACCCTTCTATGTTAATTATTTGAATCTCTCTAGAAACGTGAACATACACTTAAGTGAACCATGTACACTTGAATTCTGCATGATGGGAAAGATGTGTCCTGGTTTTCTGAGAACAGAGTGTTGGAGTGTGAAGGCCTCCAGGGTGATAATGGGATTTTTTTTTTAATATAAATAATATACTTTTCAAAAAAAAAAAAAGAAAAAAAATAAAAAAAAAAAAGGAGAAAAGAAACCAACAACATATTTGGGAGCAACTGCTCCAAGTGCAACCTGCTGTAACCAAGAATGTTGTTTCTATTTTTATAGAAGTTTTATACTGCTCCAGGGTGGAGAATATTTATTACCTAAATTATTTCACTGGAAAAGAATAAAAAAAACCAAGGCCAGGGTTTTGTAGAATCCTGAATGTGATTGTTTTACACACATAATGATGTGCATGATTGAAACTACTGATTTTCAGTGGCCTGTCCTGCAGCCCAACAACTGCTAAAGGGGGAAGACGAACGCTGTGAAGCAGTGGAGGAGAGCACTGTGCTCTGGGGTCTCTACAGTCACTCTTACCTTCTTTGCACCCTACCCCACTGTACTATCCAAGACCTTCGTCCTGTCTTTCTTTTAACCTGATGCTCTGGCCTCTTTACAAGTCATTTCAGTTGCCCAAAAGTAGATATTTTTGCTCTGCATCCTATAGGGGGTCCTCGATACTGTAACTTATGGATCAAGCTTGGCATTGTCGCAAATAGGTGCAACTCCTATTGACTTTAGGAGATTGACTGTTTTACGCTGTGGCTTAGTTTGATCAGTGACTCCTCCCAGACATAATCACCTTAAGACACCTAACTTGGGCTAGCTCTTGTGCCTTACTGGCATAACTGTAAGTATTGCCAAAAAGCAAAAAGAAAACAAAAAACCAAACAAATCTATGCAGGTTAAATTTTAAAAGGTGTGATCCTCAGATGGTTTGAATCAGTGCAGTTCTGCTCTGTTCAGAAGAGCTGCATCAGTTTTCACCAGCTGAAGATGTTGCCCTTTTTGTGTATTTCTTTCAGATTTCCCTTTCTTGGTGTATCTATATATATGTTGCCAAAGTTAATATATGTATTGAGTTTGTGACTTGGGCAGATCTTGTTCTGATAACAGAACTGATCAGATAAAGTCAACATTTCTGTGTCTGGTGGCTGCCACTGACTCTGGAGATTTAGGCTCTCCTTTACTTTCCAGTCTTAAATCAGGTTTCTTCCTCACTCATTGACAAGGAAGTCTGGGATCTGGGGGACTTGGGGCTTTTAAATTCTACTGTATTTTTAATTCCTGTCATGCTCTCATTCAAATGCAGATCAAATCAGTGTCAAATGCTGTATATCCTGCATAGTAGGACAAGAGTTGCGTGAGTTCAAATGAACTGCAGAAGGATTGGCTTAAGTAGCCACATGGACAAAGTATTCTGTATGCTTATAAACCAAAGAATCTGGATTTTCTGCAACAAAAGCTAGTAGGTCTTCTGATGAAATGGAATTCCATATTCCGTGTGCCACCAGGAAATACTTAATATTTTTAGAAACAAGACAAAAATGGTCTACTTTATGCATTTTTCTCACATTTTTTTACTAGATATGCCATAATAAAATGTAAGTATTGTGAAACAATTGAAGTCTTAGTCTGATGTCACTTAGTATCAAGTACTATAGTAAACAGCCTTCAGTCCCCTCGATAATCAGCTGTCCAAAGTAGTAGTATCTCTTTGTAGCTTAGTTTTTTCTTCCAGTAATACGAAACTCGCATTATTAAAAATGCTTTTCACAATTAATGATTAAATTTTAATCCTAAACAGAATGAGGATTGGGATTTTTCAGAAGTACCTGAGAACAGTGGTGGTGAATAGCTCTTTATATTTTAACGGTGAAGCAGTTTACTGCCTGTGGGCACTACTCACTGGAGAGTAGGAGCCTCAGAAAATTTCTCCCTGGCAAACAGATCTATAAGGAAAAAGCCTTTAATCTGAATACTGAAAACCACTGTAGCAGCATAGATTCTGCCTGCATGCTAGAATTACTTGAAGTGTTTCTTCTGTTAATGGTTGAGAGTTAGGGAAGAACAGCCAAGCAGAACGAAATTGTTGCATTTCATTTGGAAATATCTAAATGCAATTTAGATAAAGCAAATTTCAAATAGAGGGTGCAACCATGAACACATAAAATGCTTTGAGAGCTTCTTGTTGCAAACGTTTAAGCACAAAGGATGTTTATGTATCCCTGAGCATATCTACCACAAAATATAAAACACAGAAGGCAGAACTATCACAAGTGTGAGAGTAAACCAAACTGCAGTAACTTTCCCCAAGTCATTAAGTTCTTATCGAGCATCTCATGGCTCTGCTCTTGCAGGCCAGTCCTTCCTCAAGGCTTTAATGAAACTTTGTCTTTCTCCTCAAAGTTGCTGAGTGAAATAATTGGAACATCTCTTATCAAAAAACCCCAAACAAATCACACAAAGAATTTCTGTGGGACATGCTTAGATGTCACTTAATTTCATGCCTCTTGTTTCTCATGCCTCGGTTTGTGGTGAATTTACCTTTCTGGTTTAGGATCCCAGAAGGTTCTTTACCTCTTGCGGCTCACAAGCTGAGGGGAGGAAACAAAGGTATTTATACCACTTAATAGAACAATTATTTTATTTATAAACTCGTCAAGAAAGCTTCAGAAAACACATTTTTTCCTATTCGTCAAACTGGCAACAGTGACTGTAGAGCTTCTCAGAGCCCAGAATCCACTCCTCATGAAGTCAGGGAGCTGGGAACAGAAAATCCCTGTGTAGGTCTAATGGCATGAAAAGTGCTCAGCTAGGACAAGTCTTAACTTGCAGTCAAGTCTTAAAGAATTCTTCTCTAATATGTGGAGGGTTTGTCTTGTATTTTTCCCCCTCCCCCTTGTTCCAAATCACCTGCCCCAGTTTCATGGGCTCCCAGCGAATGAGAAGGGACTGTAGCTGAAGGAAAGAACATGATTTCCTGGGCTACCCCTGCCTAAGAACTTCCCACGTTAGGGTGCAGGAAAAGTCTCAGCCGTCAAACCACCTGTGAATCCCTTATGTCCTCTGTCTCGTCTCTCATGGTCTCAGTCTCTGTAGGCAAATGTTAGCCCTGGAGCCGTATTTTTTGGAGTTGGTCTCCTGGGGAGGGAGCTTGCTCTGTTCTCCTCCTAAACAGAGCTAGTGCAGACACTGGGCGCAGGGCAAGGTGAATGCATGCTAACCAATGTGCCACTGGGCTGTGGAAAGCTCCCCAGAGCTGGGTGTTGAGAGGGAAATCCAGGCCTCTGCTTTGATTTGATTTCTGGCAGTTTGATGTTTACTTGGTGTCCTTCATGTACTTCGACTTTTACTTGTCCATCGTTGGCATGTGCTGCCCTTCCCTGTCAACTCCCTTCCCCAGGAGATCTCATTGTACAGTGCCCATTCTTGTTCTCTCTCTCCGTGTTTGGATGTACTGCTCTGTGTAACTCAGTGGGTCTTCCTCTTTCTGGTTTGTTTTTTTTTCTAGATTCCTGCCGTTTGTTCATCGTTGTGCCTAAAGCATGTCGATGTGGCGTTCAAGTACATCGTCCCAATCCTTGTCTCTTCAGCTTCTCTGATGCTTGAACTCTCACCTTTGACCTTGTGTTCACCTTTGACGCTGATGTGTATTTTTATTACGTTTGTTCCTTTCTTTTGATTTTCTTTTGTTTGGGTTTTATTTGATTTCCGTGCTGCCAAATCGGTTTTGCTAGAAAGACTGCTGCAGGGGAATATTTAAACTTGCATTTGAATATAAAAGAATTTCTATTTTTCTAGACCTTCGTAAGATAACCACTTGATTTTGTGAATCTGATTCTTTGTAATTGTCTTCAGAGCAGCCTTGCTAGCATACCTTGTGAGTATTTGTATTTCTGTGAACATACAGCCAATCACTTCCGAGGCTTAGGTGGGGTTTTTTTTTCCTGCGTGCTTTAGTTGGGAAACCACAAAACAACAGTTTCGAAGAGAAAGTCAATTCCGTGGTGTGACTCAATCTTTCAGGAGACTTCCTAGTCACATTTTGCTGATCTGGTTTCTGTGCTTGAGGAGACAGCATGTGTTTTTATGAGTTCAGACTTGTGACTTGAGTGGCATCAGCAGAAAGCATTGAGCTGCATTTTTCTTCTGATTGTAGCTACATTTTTTGCCCTGATTTATTGATTTTTTGTTGTTTTTATTTTTTCCCCTGCTTCTGTGTGTGATTATCAGTCTGCAGTGAAAAACTGATCAAAGTTGATGTTGTATTTTGTTCAGCTCCAGCATGCTTGGGTTTCTTTTTTGTAACTACAATCTCCTCAGCAAAATGTGATGTTTCTGTTTTAATCTTTCAAACTAAGATAGTGCCCAGAAATGTTTTGCATGTTTCCTGCTGTTTTCTTCACACCCTCGTATATATCACCTTCACCTCTCTGTTTTCTATAGTTTGTGCAAAAACTGAGCAATTTAATGGGTTTTAAAGCTATCCTTTAAATTGGTGTTTTTGGTAATGACAATTATCTGGTCAGAAGCCACCTGAGGGCATCTACCTGTGCACTTAGACTGTCTGCCTGACAGAGCACCTGGACCTTGCTCCATCTCCAGTGCTGTCGGAGGCACCCAGGGGGCTTGGCTATACTGTTCCCGTACTGGAAGTTTTGGTGGAAGGAGATAGCTGGGGAGCAGGAAGGTGGGGGAACTTCCCAGTGTTTCTGTTTCCAAAGTTATCTGAAGCTAGGGCTCCTTTGAAACATCTTTTGTATCATTCAGGGCGCGTTAGTGTCAAATCCAGCGCCAGTTTAATACCATCAGTCAGACCTTGATGGCAGGATCCTGGAAAGGAGGATCTGGGTTAGCTCTTGAAAGAAAGTGATGGAAATACCCCCAGAAAAAGCATTTGTAAACCTGGTCCCACAACTGCTGGCTCTTTTCCCAAGCGACAAGCACAATACAACAGCCTCTGCAGCTGTTACCTGAACAGGGTACCATCCCCAGCTCTCTTCTCAAGGGCCTTAGCTGGGGAATCTCTCCGGAGATTTTTTACTTTTTGTTTAGTTTTTAATTGGGCAATGAGCTAAGCAGTTCTGTTTCTGGCTTGCAGAATGAACTAGAACAGGTTACTGCTTTCTGGGTAGCAGGCTTTCCCCCTGCCCTACGTACCATCTGCACAGGTAGAAACTGGGATGTAGCTTCTAGACGAAGAGCGTGTACTGTGATGAAGTTTCAGTCAGAAGGAGAAGCAAGCTTGTGTAGGTATCTTTAACAGTAGAAAATAATGTGAAATGAAATCCCAGGAGAAAGGGTTTTGCTGAGAAAATAAATTGTGTTTGATTGGATGGAAATCTCACTTTTGTCCAGTGTTGGGGAGAATGCAACGATGCAAAAGGATTTCTTTTCTATCCTACTCCTGAATTGGCTGAGGATATCCTCAGTAGATACTGGCTAGACTTGTGGAGACAGTCCTTAATTTGCTTATAAGACAGACCATGTTTGGATATGGTACATACACCTGGGAGTAAAGCGTGAGGCTGGATGAGAAAAGGATAGAGCCTTGTTTATTTGGGAGGTAGGGTTGTGGGCTGGCTGCTGTTAGTCCCACAGTCTGAATGCACAGGGCTGTGTGTCAGTGGGGGGCACTGGTACCCTGCAGTGTATTGAGTAACTGCCAATACGTTTCTGTACATGAGCATTTGGTTCCGTGAGGAACTTTGGAGAAACCTGTGGAAAAACTATCTGAAGAAAACCAAAATGCCAAACGTTGGATGTTTCTTTCCTTTCTTCTTTCCTTTTCTTCCTTTGGTTGTTTTAATTGTTCTGTGGTGGTTTTAATGGATTTGAGACAGTGGAGCAGCAGCTGCCTTTCTGGTTTTTGGCTGCTTTTTGTGAATAATTTAAAAAGAAAATTTACATTTTGGAGACAAACCTGTGGGCTTTTTTATTGGTACAAACATTGTATTTAACACTAGGGGTTTTGTACAGTTTTTTGCCTTTTCTACTAGAAAACAATGTAAAGTGATTCACAATGTGACGAGAAAACAAATTGCCACTATGACCAAATGTAGAGTCTGTTCTGCAGTAATGGGATTTAATCAACTCGAAGTCGTGGTTCAGTCGTAGAAATGCTTTTCTTTACCTTGTTTTGAGCTGTTCCTTTTATTTTTTTTTTCTTGTTTTGATTTGCAAAACAGAAGATGTCCTTTTTTTGTGTGAAATTGTGTTGTACTCTGTAGAGAATTACAGATTTTACTTTAATGGTTTAAAATGCAGAGGAGCACGCAGTGCTTTTCTGATCCGATGGCAGAGTTTGTGTAGTGGATTTCAAGATGAGAAGATTTGTTACAAGTTTGGAACGAGCGAGTATGTGTTAAAGGAATTCTCTTCCTTTTGTGTGTGTGGTTTTTTTCTTTTTTTTTCCTTGTTTTTTTTTGTCCCAAAGGGCAACTTAAAGCTGTTTTAATTGCACAGACACACCGACAACAAGTCATTTTGTATATGCCAAGTGTGGTACCTTCCTTTGTTTATTTGCTATTAAACTGTTTGAGAAGAGTCCTTGTGTGTTGTATTTGTGTCTCAAACTTGAGGTTCTTTCTGGGTGGGAAGATGAGGAGAGAGATGAGGGAATCTTCCATTTACTTAGCTGTGAGCCACAGAAATCTTCATGGTTCAGTACCACTTGTTCTGGATGTACAGTATAGCCCTGGATGTAGATGAGCTACTTTGAGTAGAAATGGGAAGGTTTTGGGGTTGTATAGCCTCCATTTTGTAAGATTTGGCACTGTGTAGCCACTTGCCTGGCCGTGCACTGTGCTTCGTGGTGTTCCAGAGGCTAAATAACTTCAGTGTAACACCAGACTTCAGCTATAGAGACAGCATGTGTGTGGTGGTGGGTGGGATTAGACAGGCACCAGCTCATACTGCTCCTATGAGCCTCATACGCACCACTGCCTCCTTACCCCTCCGGAACACTTCCAAGCTTGCTGAACCTGTCCTGGTTCTGCCTCAGTGCTCCCAGTCCTGGAATACTATCCAGGGAAACCAGTGGGTTGGGATTATTTACTAGCTCAGGCTTTGTGATAAGGAGAAGTTTAGCTGCTTTGCTTTTATAACTATGATACGTTAATCATGTGAAATGAACAGTAAACAAGTATTTGGTGTAGGCCAAGTATAACCCATTTAGAAACTTGCCACGACTTTGGCATTAATATTGCCTCTCTCAGAAGGAAAGTACCACAATGGCCATGACTTTGCCACATTTCTGAAAGCTCCTCAAACTCAGTGATGTTCCTCCTTCCTTCTGTCTTGCATCTCAGAGACTGCAAGCGCTTTCAGGGCAGCTATGTTTCTCCTCTGTGTCCTTTTCCTCTGTTATCTGGCATACTCTGTTCCACCCCATTACTTCCTACATGATTGTAAATCTGAGAGCACTTGCAAGCATCAGGATTCAGCGCCGCATTCCTGTCCCTGCAGCGCACCAGTTGCCATGCGAGGCGCTGAGCCATCTGTTGCAGTGTGCTGGGATCCCTGCAGTTAATTTGCAGCTGTTGAGAAGGGAGGCTGGGGAGATTTCAGCTCAGATATGTCTGAGGTGAAGGATGGAGACAAATAATTGAGTCAGAAAAAGGGGCTGTTTAGGCAGGGTGGAAGATTCTTGCTTATGCAAGAAGTTGGCAAGACTTACACAAAGCTCTGTCAGTTGTATCTTACAGAACTGACACTAGATCCTTGTGGGTAGGTGTATCAAGAGCCAGTGTGTTTATCTCTGAAAAGAATCCGTGTTTCACATGACTTGTTACATTTATCAACATCAGTAGGAAAGACACAAACCTGTAGATTCAGTCCTGATGTTCAGTGTTTTAGGAGAAATAGTTTTTCCTCTCGCATCCACCTCCACCTTTCACTACTTGTTTTGACTCCAGTCTCCAATCTTCCTGACTTTACCAGCCATGCTCTGCTGTCTTCATATGGCCAGGAGTCACCAGGATACATTATGAAGACCAATGGGGAGGAGGACAAGCAGCTCAGTGTGGTCACTCTGAAGAAGTGACTGCATGATTAGCCACAGTGCGTGTATAGCTCCACTGCATGACAGGTGAGATTCCCTAATTTGGTGTTTCCATGCACCTTCCAGGCTTACTTATTTGCAGTTCCTCAGAAGAAACTGTGGACCATTTACCGCAGAAGCTGTACCTCAGGCTTGTACAAACTAGAGCTATGTTGAGCCACAGACTGATGATAACTCTGCCATTACTCTCAAAGCAGCACAGGTAGTGAGTGTCTTGGTGATTCTACCCATTTACCCCTCCTTATTCAGGCAGCTGCCCTGGGCTTGGGGTGGGATGTTCCATATCAAGAGTATATTTCTGGTTTCTGAAAATGACCAATATGAGCTTGATGGAGCTCAATCTTACGTTACTAGGATAAGTTATTATCTCAGTAGGTGAGTTGTGAGTTGATTCTTAAGATACTAAGCATGGTTTCATAGGAGAGCTCAAAAGCAAGAACAGTGTGATTAACAAAATGCAGGACAGGTCATTCCCCTCTTGTTACATGGAGTTTGTCAGACTGAAAAGCATTCTCTTCTCGCTTTGCCTTCTCTCTGTGCAATCAGACAGTGAATATTGAGGGGAGCAGTGCTTTGGTGAGGTGGTCCAAAAGCATCAGGATGAGTCTGACGTACAGGCAGATTACTTGTGGAAGGTCAATTTAGAAAGTAGTCTGTCCTGCGGAGAATGATGTCATTTCTGGTTTTCCCTTCCTTGAGTCCTGGCTTGATTCTTTTATGTAGCAGACGCCAGTGTTAGCCGTGCCTGGTCTCTTCTCCAGTCCTGAAATGTGATGGCCTTCACCATTTTCAGTGTTTTCCATGGGGATCAGTCTTTTGCATCTTGTGTCCATCCTACCACCCCCCTCCAGAGAGACACATAAAAATTACTGCAGGGAGGAGAGACTTAAAATTCTGAATTGGACCTTTATGGAAGCCCAAAAACCTAAAAAGTATCTTGATAATAACTTAAACAGTGCTGCCAAAGTGATTTTGCACAGTGACCAGCTGTGCCTCAGCACTCTTGTGGGGTTTTCCCACAGTTCCTACTTCCAGAGTCTGAGACTACATAGAGACTTGTGCTGGAACATCATCTGGCACATCACTGCTCTGAAGTAGCAATGCAAAACTTAATAATGCAAATAAACTTCCAAAAGAGAATCAGTCTTGGCTGGAGCAAGACTTCTCTACCATTTAAAGTGCTTTGCTTCTAGAACTTTTTCTGAGGATGTTCTGGATGCAGGTACGGATGGAATCTCTTAAGATCGTAATGATGATGTAAAGCCTTTGGGCAGACTGGTTTCTTACTCTTTTGTGTCCTGCTGTCCTCAGGGACATTACCTCAAGAAGGCTCCCTTGGGTTTGTGTTACCTTAGGCAGCCATGATGTGGTGGCCAATGGGATGATGCTGTTGGTATTTACCTTTGCTTGTGGAAGAACTGCCACTAAATTCACATGGAAGCAGGGAGGCAGCTGGAGACATCCCTGCATGTGGGTGTCATTAAAACCCTTATTTGCCATTTCTTCTCTTTGGCCCGTAAAATGATCCCAAAACACGTGTCTGGGACTTCTGTACCTGAAAAACACGAGACTTCCCTGAGGCATCCCCCCTGCCCTTCAAGTTTGGTATCTCTTCTTAGGAAGGAGAGAGTAAATCTATAGATAAGCAAGACCAGACCTGTAACAAATACAGCACATCAATGGCTGTATGAAACTGGACCCCTAGAGGAACCAGTCTGCCTTTTATTTTTGACTCTTTCAGAGGTGTGTGGGAGAGTTAAAACTATCTTCTAATTGGGCAAACAGTTCTCATGCAATCAGAAGGTGCAGAAATCTGGTGCTTTGGGTCATTAGAGTCATTTTGGTTATTAGACTCATGAGAGTCTAGGCGGCCACGAAGTTGCTCTGAGGGCTGGAGCACCTCTCCTATAGAGACAGGCTGAGAGCTGGGCTTGTTCAGCCTGGAGAAGGCTTTAGGGAGACCTTACAGAGGTTCCCAGTGCCTAAAGGGACTACAAGAAATCTGGAGAGGGGCTCTGGACAAGGGGCTTTAGGGACAGGACAAGGGGAATGGCTTTAACCTGCAAGAGGAGAGGTTAAATATTAGGAAAGAATTCCTCACCATGAGGGTGCTGAGGCGCTGGCACAGGGTGCCCAGAGAAACTGTGGCTGCCCCATCCCTGGCAGTGTTCAAGGCCAGGTTGGACAGGGTTTGGAGCAACCTTCTCTAGTGGAAGGTGTCCCTGCCCATGGCAGGGGGTTGGAACTGGATGAGCTTTAAGGTCCCTTCCAACACAAACCATCCTGTGATTATTGTCATTCATCATAAAAGATCAGCAAGTTCTGGATGCAGAATTTCAGCAATGCCTTGGGCATCTTCCACTAAAAACTCTTGGAGAACTGTCAGAGGTATCAAAAGGCAACGAGCAACAGTCAGTCATGAACAAAGCTTTTCAGGATGGTTAGTTTCTTCTTGTCCCTGAAATTCAGAGTTCAGTGCCATACCCAGTAAATCTGCGCCAGAGCTGACCTTTGTCCACGGAAAAGGCCAGCTGGGGTCCTCAAAGTAAAGCTGAATTTTGTGCCTGGTAAATTATCCGGCACATTGCTGCAAGTGTAATGCTGCACATGTGTATATGCTGGAGCCCCAATCCATTCCTTCTTAAAGGCACATATTGTTCCTAAAGCTACTTTCCCAGCTGAGGCTGCCACCTCCCAGCTTAGCCCAGCACCACCAGTGCTTGGCAAACAGGATGGCTGGAAGGAGAGGGAAGTGACAATCAAGACCTCCCAGTGAGTGCGCTGATTGTCTCCCCATGGGGTGTTTATAAGCTGTGTGCCAGCGGGCAGGCGTGGGCAGTTGGCTCACCATGACCTTGGGAGCCGGGAAGCCCGAGCAGCATTCCTGGGAGCCACGTGAGCCAGACTGGCAGGCGCAGCTGCAGCCAATGGGGAGCAGAGCAGCACTGGCTGCTCGGGTTGAGTTTCACTCCTGTTGCTTGGGATTTTTCTCTTTCCCTCCCTGTTGTGCTTTTCCTCTTTGTTTATGAGATCGGACAGGCGGACACACTCACTGATGGAGTCCTAGCGAGCAAGGCATTTGCCCACTGGATTTGGGATTCTACAGTGCTGAGCAACCATTTCTTGCTATTGCCTACCACAACTCCAGCCCCCTGCCATGGGTGGGCTTTTATGGCTCCAAACGTTCTGAGCACACAACCCGCCCTCCTCTATCAGGGCATTTTATGTTGTGTTCTCTTCTACGCACTTGCTTTTTGTTGTCCTTACAGGTTAGTGTATGAGGCTTTTTAATGCATGGGAGATGGGTCAGGACCAGACAAAGCAACAGATAGAGAAAGGACTCCATCTTTACCAGTCTAATCAGACCGAAAAAGCCCTGCGAGTCTGGATGAGGGTGTTGGAGAAGTCTGCGGATCCTGCTGGCAGGTTTCGGGTTTTGGGTTGCCTCATCACTGCTCACGCAGAGATGGGCAGATACAAAGATATGCTGAAGGTAAGGAAATGGAGATGAATGCATGCCATGGTGCGGTACCCACTATAGACATCAGAATGTGAAATCAGGGGGGTTATTTTGTATATAGTAGAACATACCAGCCTATTGAGTGTAAATTGTGGGCTGCTGTAATCACAGTGTTTACCAATAGCTCCAGCCCACAATGTACACAGAATACTACTTTTCATTGGGTCTGGTCCCTCAGGATTCCCAGGTTATTGTGGTTCTCCAGTTAATCATGGGGACCTTTCTTAATCTATTCCCCACATGCAGGCACACCATACTACCAAGCTTCAGGAAAAGACATGGCCTTTGCTGCACTTGAAGCTGTTTACACTGTGTATGTCTGTAAAAGAGATCTCCATGTGGATTCTGTAGAATAAGCAGCTGTCTACATTGTAAAGACATGTCTGTTATCTTGTTCAGATGATGTCTGATATCTAAGATAGATGTTACATTGGTTTTATTACAATTCTTTTTTTGCAAGGGGGCTGATTAAGAGGGGAAGGAGGATGCTTTTTTGGCAGGGGAATTGAGACATTCCAGGAGGGAATGTTGAGGTCAGAGAGGGGCTCCCAGTTGTCGGGACAGCATAGAAGAAAGGATATAAAGGGCTTGATGGAAGCGTGGTAAAAAGAAGCTGAAATCGCATTTCAAGAGCATGAGGATAAATGTGTTTGATTAAATGAACCAAAAAGCTAATGTGTGGATGCGAGAAGTAACAGGATGCACACAGAGAGCAGCAGGCAATGTTTGGGAGAGTGACTCAGGAATCTAGGAAACGAGGCAAGAGGATGTTGTAATAGTCTTAAGAAACCATCACAGCCTGAAATAGGGTCTTGCTAAAGGGTCTTGATATTCTCGTCCTGGAGTTTTGGTTTGCCTCTGACTAGATTAGTAATTATTCAGCATTTAGCACAAAATGTGAACAGGAACCCACATCTCACTTGAAAGGATTTTGGTAGCTCCGTTTCGAGAGGGGGAGAGCACATCTTACTAGTAAACCCACGCTCTGTCTTAAACCCACATACTTAGGGGGAAGAAGAAAAGAGGGTTATTAATACACCTGGAAAACATTTGAAGAGAAGCAATTCTGATAAGTGATGTGGAATTAGGTGGTGGCAGAAACAACAGACTGATTAGGGTGAAGTAAAAGGTTAAGATGTGGCTATGTGAAGGAAATAGTTGAAGATGTCTCAGGAAAGCAAGAAACAAGCAGAGGAGTGGGGTCAGTGCAGAATCATAGAATATGCCTGAACCTTAATTTGTTATCAGAGAACAGAAACTGGGATGAGAATAGGTGAATTTTAGTTCTTCCCAGTATAGGAAGAAAAAATGGCTTCAGTCAAACTGAAGATTTTATACCATGAGTGATCAAAATTAGAGGAAGGAAAACTTTAGCAAAAGAAAGAACATGGAGAAAAGGAGGCAGAATTAAAGGCATGAAATAAACTGTGATTTAAGAAGGGTTATGATGGAGGGAAAAATTACTTCACACCAAGGAAAGAGGCTGTGGCAATCAGGAAATAATGAACAATTTATACAAAGGTAAGGGAACGTGGGGAGCCATGAGCTAATGCACAGTACTGGGTCCATACAGCAGCTTTCCTGCAGTGTGAAGGAAACAGAACATACATTCCCAAATACATGCAATTGTGGTTGGGGTTTTTTGTTCATTTTGTGAAGAATGTAAAATGTTCTAGTAGCTTCAATTATTATGTGTTGGCTCTACAGAAGAAAAGGAAGTAATTGGTGCCCTTGGGATTTGTTATCCATAAATCTGATAATCTGTAATGAAAACACATACAGAGAAAATTGCTATATAGTTACCTTTGCTACTGGTATTAATTCAAGCCAGCAGTGTGCTTGGTTCACCACAGAACACTAAGGGGTTGTGCTCAGAAGAAGTGTGCAGTCAAGAAAAGAGACTTCAAGTCATTTAAGAGAACTGTATGCAACGAATCCTGAAGGTAACAGAACAAAAACTGTGAAGACTGAAATCTGTTAGTGAAAAACTGATAAAAGTAGCAGCTTGCTTACTCTTACTAAAGGGTACTTTAATATCTTGAGAATTCAGAGAAAGTGGAATAAATTAAAGTGAGTGAAAAAAAACCTGAGCAGCAGTGTGTCAGATGAGTCCTGCTTCTCTTTAGGGCCATCTAACAGCTTTCTTCCACTAACCACCAGCCGAGTTAATGCGTGGAGAGAGGGAGAGGTTTCCTCAGACTCCTCATAGGCCTTTTAAACCACTAGTTTAAACCACCTTTTAAACCACTTAGTATAGATGATGCTTCTCAGTCTGTGCTGCTGGACTTTGGCCTGCTCAGAGATGAGCCATTTCTCCAGTACAGGGTGCTATTCTGTGGGTGTTTGAGCTGCATTTAAATCCCTATATGCTTTTATAAACACTGTCCTACACTGTCTTTTCTACTTCAAGTTCGCAGTGGTACAGATTGACACAGCACGGGAGCTGGAAGACCCAGATTTCCTTACAGAGAGCTACCTGAACCTGGCTCGCAGCAACGAGAAACTCTGTGAATTCCAGAAAACAATCTCTTACTGTAAGACGTGCCTGAACATGCAGGGCACCACAGTGAGCCTGCAGCTGAATGGCCAGGTGAGCCTCAGCATGGGCAATGCCTTCTTGGGCCTCAGCATCTTCCAGAAGGCTCTGGAGTGCTTTGAGAAGGCTTTACGCTACGCACACAACAACGATGACAAGATGCTGGAATGTCGAGTCTGCTGCAGCCTCGGGAACTTCTATGCCCAGCTAAAGGTGAGGTCACCTGAGGGCCAGAAGGGAGACTGTGTCATGGATTCAGGAAAGAATTGGATTTGAGGTTATTGCTTTGCTATGGGAAGCAAAGTACTGAGAGAGCATTGTAAGCTAAAGTCTCTTCTTTGTAAAATCACCATCCTTCACAGTAAGGATGGCAGGGTTAGTGCAGTGTTTATACAGCACAGCAGAAGCAGCTGTGAATATTCTTGTGTTGAAAAGATCGAACTTAGCTACAAAGATCACATCAGAGGAGGTACTGTCTGTAACACAGGGCTGGCAGCCAGAACTCACGGATTCTCTACTTCTACCACTACTACAGGCAAATAGCTATTGATGTGAGGAAAACCAGGCAGGAGCTGAGGATGGTGGTGATTTGCCGGTTCTAATTTCTGCTGCAAACAGCAACAAATAAGTTTTCCTCACAAAGTCTTGATTTTTGTCACTAGTGGAAAACTCACCAACTGAAGCATTGAGAACTATCTGTAAACCTCTCTCATAATACCAAAATAAAGACAGTAACATTGTGCTGGATACTTTGAAGGTACGGAATAAGAAGGGAGAAAGGAAACTTTTAAAGTTGAGGTTTCTCTATGTGCATTTTGGAGAATTAAAAGATATGAGGACTTCTTCATCTCTGCATGTATCTTACTTGAGAATGGGTTTAGATAATAGTTTTAGATAATTATTGTAAAGTAAGTTTTCTCTTAAAAATGCTTTTAATCCAGAAAGATGCCTAAAAATTAAAGTATGTTACACTATTACTTCTTTTGGATTTGGTGAGGCCATGATTCTTTGTTCCTGTTTCCTGCAATATGATGGATAACCAGATTCTGACTTTCCAAGTGGAGAACATAAGGGCTCCATGTAGATGTTGAAAGCAGAGATGATGTCAGAGCAGAGAAGGTTTTCTGCCTTTGGTTATAGAGCAGGTTAAATGGTTCCTGCAGAGTAAGGCTCATGATATACCTTAGAAGATTCATTTGCTCTTTCATTGCCCCAGTGTCCTGAACCCAGAGGGTAATATTAACTCAGTATATGGCAATCCCACCTTCCAACAGTTTGATACCCTCTGAAAACATCTAGGGAAATGCAGCATGTGGAAGAGGAGCAGCAGGAGTTGAAAGGTAATCTTTATTTTTGCTGTAACCAGTGTCTGTCTGTCTGCCTGCCTGTCTTACAGGACTATGAGAAAGCCTTGTTCTTCCCATGTAAAGCAGCTGAGCTGGTGAATGATTATGGCAAGGGCTGGAGCTTGAAGTACCGTGCAATGAGCCAGTATCACATGGCAGTGGCCTATCGGAAGCTGGGGCGCTTGGCAGATGCTATGGACTGCTGTGAGGTACAGGGTGCAGGCAGATGCAGAGCTGTCAGGTTTTTGCAAGGGGATCTTGCCTACAGGACTGGGACGAAGAGAGATACATGGCATTCGCACTTGTCTCTACATGTTCCTGCTGCCTCCCAACCTTAGAGCTGTGGTTTCAATAGCCCACGGGGGCTAAGAAGTTTGGGTCTATGAATTCCCCTTGGTTGGGAACACTGCGAACAAGACTTTGTGGCTGTAGTGCACAGCCCCAGCCCTGCTGTTTTGAACCAGGAATAAGCAATTTTACTGACCAAAGACAATTTCTTTCAGGAGTCCATGAAGATTGCCCTGCAACATGGTGACCGGCCTCTGCAAGCACTGTGTCTGCTGTGCTTTGCAGATATCCATCGCAGTCGCAAAGACATACAGGTACAGCTCTTTCCCTCCAGGAAGGACAGAGGGGATAGCAAGAGGGTGTGCAAAGCAGGCCAGAGCAAAACATGTGGTTTCCTCCTTGCTTCTGCAGACAGCCTTTCCTCGGTATGATTCCTCCTTGAGCATCATGACAGAGATTGGAAACCGCCTGGGCCTGATCCAGGTGCTGCTTGGAGTGACCAAGTGCTGGATGATCCAGAAGGAGCTGGACAAGGTCAGTTACAGACTTTTCATTAAACAAGATTGGAGCATAATGTATTTTTCTGCACTGTGTGCCTACTGAGGTGCAGCAGAGACCTGTACTCCTTGGTTCTACCAACAGGGTCTATTGCTTGTACAGTTACACTTCTCCAAATGGTCTCTCTCAGCCAGGAATTTGTTACTAACAGTATGAACATCCATTCTGAGTCCGACTGCTAACACACAAGTGTCTCAGCAGTCAATCCTCATGACTTTAAGCACTACACTGAGAAACCAGCACTAATGGGAAGGAAATCTACTCTTACATTGTAGCCAATCAGCTTATGCTTGTGCTCTGAAATAGATTCCACTGCCTACTTAACAGCTATGAGTTAAGCTCATTGTTATAATAGTGATGATGTTGAAACAGCTCTACAGCTCCACCATGTGCTTTGCAGACAAACGTGGCATCAAGTTCCTAGAGAAACTTCGAAGGCATAGGAACTGTGACGTGAAACAGAAAAATGAGAGCAGAAAAATCATCTGGGAATAAACTACTGGTCAATATAATGCAAGAGGGTGACTTTACTATGAAAATGCTTAGACAGCATATGTAAGTTAAAATCCAGACTGCACTAGATACCGCAGATTGTATTGCAGAAACGCTTCTGAGCTGCAGAGCGAGATGCTCGAAGGCTAGCCTTGAACTAGTGCTGAAGAACCTGGAATGCCTGTGCAATGCCACATCAGGATGCTGCTTTGGGTGTAGATATGAGTGATAAGTATGAATCTTCGCCATATGAGACACAGAGAATTTTGACTTAAAGCATCCCAGATATTAGGAAATGAAGTATGTGTCTGTTAGAAAAGACAAGCTCAAAGCACTGTCCACATCTGTTTTGCCTACAGCAGGCAATCAGTTGGGTGAGGTACACCTTGCAGCCTCAGCAAGTGAACACTGTGTTTGCAATGGAAGAAGAAATGGTGGATTTAAAAATTTTGCTCAGTGTAATCCCTTCTCAGCCTCATCTCATGTTCAAAGGATGGGAGAGGACACAGCAGGTAGGCCTCCATGTAAGAAAATGTTGAGAGCACTCATCAGACCCCTACATCTGCTGATCACACACCCAGCCATTGCCACCCTCTGGTATCACAAGCAGTTCTCACTTGTGAGAGCCTGGTGAAGGCTTTGCACAAGTCTTCATCTCACCAAAACCAAGAAAATTGATAGATGAATCTTGTATTCTGCTCCAGGCATTAGTGGGAAATCTGCCCTCATAGGTCAAGGACACTATTCCCATTTTCCAAATGTGACCTCCTCAGATGTCATAGCTCTGAATACTCACCCAAGCCTGTTCCTCAACTTGCCAGTCCCAGTTTCCATTTCTCATGCTACTCATTCTGATATCAGTTACCTAATAAAGCAGTTTGCTAACTCGCCACTTACAGATTCCTTACACTTGTCCTAGCTTCCTCCGTCTTCCGAGTCTCCTCAGCCAGTTAATCCACTTCCTTTCGTTTGCATGTGGTTCCTGTTCATGGCAGGGGGGTTGGAACTAGATGATCTTAAGGTCCTTTCCAACCCTAACTATTCTATGATTCTATGGTCAGTACTACTGCAGATCCTCTCAGGCTGCTCGCCCAAACTCTTGTGCAGTCTCACATTCCTCTCCAAGACAACTGTCCCCTGAGCTTCTCAGCATCTCTCCCTCCACCCCACATGCTTCACTTTGCTTCTTAGTCCCAGTCATTAATTTCAGGGTTTTCTAGCACACAGACACTCTTCCTAGGCACAGCTTGCAGTTATGTTCTAACTGATAGCCTTCAGTTCCTGCTTCCTTCTTCTTCATGTTCTTTATCCTAGGCTGTTGCTGCCACCACAGGTCTATTGCCATCTCCTCTGTATTCAAAGTCCTTTCTTTTATCTCATCTGGTCCTCTTCTCCTAGAATAGTTAATGCCAAATTATAGGGTAGAAGTTTTATAAACTACTGCATCACAAGGGAGACCTCTTCTTTCCCTTAGACAAATCTGAAGCAGATCTCAACAGTTCTGGAAAAAGAGACTGACCAGAACAGTGAAGAACACTATGGTATCTAGGGGAAAGTAGGGACTCATTGTGGATAACAGCTGCTACGCTAAATACTTTCCTTCAGATTGAAAAAGGTGGATAGCAGTACACTCCTACATCACATCATGTGCAAGTAGGACAAAGTGGATATATAACAGCAGGGGGGAAATGGAAGAGCTTGGTGTGTTGGTGGTGCTGATCCCCTTCCTCCCCTCTTGTACAAGTGGAATTGGAGTTGCCCAACGACTATTGAACCTGCAGGGTTGGAGGGGGAAAAAAGAGTGGTTTGCTTGTGCTTCATCCCAATCCCTATGGGCATGTGTGACTGAGTTTAAGTCTGTATTCCTCCTGCTTGGAAATGTCAGCCTCTGCTGACATCATACCCTCCACTTTGCACGCTGTGGCTCTAGCAGAAATGCAGCTCTTGGATTATTTGTGGTCTTTCAGAAACCAGGCTTTTCTTATGGATGAACTCTTAGGAGAGGGGGGAAATCTGCCAGACAACTGTCTTGTATCTCCAGAGTTTAGTGGTATCGTGGTTTAAGCCGTAAATCATGCAGCCTGCTCACTCACTCCCCTCTCTTTCTTCCCCCCTGCTCCAAGGGGGGGGGGGGGGGGAAATGGGGAGAAGAATCGAAAGAATGTAACTCCCATGAGTTAAGAACAGTCCAGTAACAAAGGTATAACACAAACCACTGCTGCTGTCACCAGTAACAATAATAACAAGGGAAGTACAAGGGAAGAGGATACAGCTGCTCACCACCCAACTGACCGAGCCGTGAACTGAACTCTTCCTGGTTCCTGCCCCCATTTTTTCCATCCTGGGCATGACTGTGCTGTGGTATGGAATACCTCTTTGGTCAGTTTGGGTCAGGTGTCCTGTCTCTGCTTCCTCCCGGCTTCTCCTCCTCCCTGGCAGAGCATGAGACTCAGAAAGTCCTTGGTCAGATGAAAACCTTCTAAGCAGTAACTGAAAACATCAGTGTTATCAGCACTGTTCCCAGGACGAAAGTCAAAAACACAGCGATACACCAGCTACCAAGGAGAAAAATGACTGCTACTGCTGAACCCATGACAAGTGGTGCTTGTTTATATCCAAATTCTACTCTCTGTTTACCTGTCTCTTTTAATAATTCCCGTAGGACATTCACGCAAGTCTGGTCTTGATATATCAGACTGAGAACTGATGATGCATGCTCTCCATTTGCAGGCTCTGGAAAGCATTGAAAAAGCACAGGAGCTGGCAGAGGGACTAGGGAACAAGGTAGGATCCTACAGCTTCTCTTCAGCACTGTCTGTAGGTTTCAACACAAAGCCAAGTGCTGAAACACCCAGACTTGTTCTTGCTGTGTCTGTGCTAACAAGTCAATGCTTGGGACTTGATTTGTTGTGAAATGTTTAATTATGGGCAGTTGCATAGATGATCATCAGTGTGCAGGATCTGAAAAGTGAGGGAGGAGTCACAGTGCGATGAGCAAAGGAAGCAATGGGAAGCAGTAAAAATGGGATATTAAACAAGCAGAGAGCTACAGTATTGGGGGTCTCTTCTTGAAAAACATTACTGTCCTGAGCAGCAGCTGAACTGTGTGTTGGCTGGAGGCAAAGGGAAGTGCAGTGAATGTCATGGGTCGCTGAGGAAAACCATCAGTGAAAGAGTTGCAGATGTCCTCAAACCTGGTGTCCCCTTTGGTGATAAAGAGAAGCAGGGTTAACGGCAGGAAGTGCTGAGAGACCAAATGTCCTTGTGCGTGATCCTATCCCTCAGACAGGTTTCTGTGCTGATGTTTCTCTAGCTGGTTGATGGGGCTGAAGTGGTTCCCACTCCTGCTTCTGGTCTGTCTTCACCTTGTTCACTTCTCTCGTTTCCGCCCTTTGTGTGCAGCTTGGCCTGCTGAAGCTCCATTGCCTGTGTGAAAGGATCTATCGCACAAAGGGGCAGCAGCGAGAATTGCGTGACCACGTAGTGAAGTTCCATGAATGCGTGGAAGAGATGGAGCTGTACTGTGGCATGTGTGGAGAGTCCATTGGGGAGAAGAACAACCAGCTCCAGGCTCTGCCTTGCTCCCACTTCTTCCACTTAAAGTAATGAGCTGGAAGTACTATAACATTAGTTATAGGGAAGAGCTGTTCATGACCAGAGTAGGACAAGCCCTATGCATGCTGTTCCCTAGGTCTTTGTCCTGCTTTGCCCTACAGGATCCCATTGCAGTGCTGTGAATCTCATGGCTTTGAAGGGTGAGAATTCATAGAATCATAGGTTTGGGTTGGAAGGAACCCTAAAGATCATCTTGTTCCAACCCCCTGCCATGGGGGATGGATTTAGCCGTACAGTCCATCTCACTCCTGTCCTCTAAATGGCAGCTCACCAATGCCCTCACCTTGCAGGTGCCTAGCCCAATTCAGATTCTTACTGAATTACTCCACACCCAGGGTAGTCTGGATTGCTTCCCCTGAATTCCCCCTCCCCCCTTTTCTCTCTCATGTACAGGTACACTGAGGTGAAGGTGTTCTGTCTATTGTTGTGCTACTGCCATGAAAGTTTACCTCTACCATTACTTTAATTTTAGGGGAACATGAGTGTAACAACACCTGGTGCTGAAAATTAACAATGTAAAGACACCATTTAAGAATTTAAAGCCCCCCAATGACACCAGCGTTAGGATCAAACTACTGGGCGGTGAGAGATGCCCAGGGAGCCCTGTGCGTTTGTCTCCAGCACTACAACTTAAGTGTAAAGAGGGGCGTGCTGAGGGCCCTCCGCGGCATGGGTGGAAGAGGGATCATACCGGGAGGGCGCATTTTCCATGTTAGGTGGTTAATACAGGGAACTGGAGTAGGAGCGGCGCTGGGGCGCAAAGCCCCCCCCCCCCCCCCCCAACCAACCTCCTCCCTTTGCAGGTGCCTCCAGACCAACGGGACCCGGGGCTGCCCCAACTGCCGCCGCTTGTCGGTGAAGCCTGGCTACGTCTGACCTTGCCGCGGGGCTCGGCCCGCGCCTCTGGGACTGCGGCAGCCCCGCTGTGCTCGGGGCCCTTCCTGCTGCGCCAGCCGCACCTCAGCAGCCGCGGGGCTCGGGTGGGCGGCGGGGTCCCCTCGCCCTCTCCCCTTCGCTCGGCCGGACTCCGCCTCTCTGTACGGGCACTGACCGCAATAAAGCGCCTGGCGGGGCCGGTTCCGGGACCGCGCTGCCTCCCCCCACCCTGCGCCCCGCACCCGGGCCCCGCACCGCCTCACGGGGCAGCACCGCCCTCGGCCGGGCCCCGCCTTTGCCCCGCCTCAAGATGGCGGCGGGGCCATCACTCAGCAGATTTACCCGGGGCGGGTGACCCGCGCGGTGGTTCTTCCCTCACTATCCGTGCCCGCAGATTCGCCACAGCCGTCGGGCCGCTCTTCGGGCCGTGGCGGAGGGGCTGAGGCCGCGGCGCGGTGCTGAGGAGGAGAAAAAGGAAGGACGCGGGGCCGCCGAGCCGCTCGTCCCGCCGCCTCCCGCCTGTTCCCGCAGTGGGGAGCGCGGAATCTGCCGCCCGGAAGCCGCCGTGTTGTGCGGTCGCTCGCTGAAAGATGGCGTCGGTGTGGGATGAAGTCCGAGGTGAGGGGCCGGGAGCGCGGGCCGGGGCTGCTGCTGCTGCTGCTGCTGCCGGGCCTGGGGCTGCGGTGGCGGGGCGGGGAGCGGCGGGACCGGGCCACGGGCCGGGCTGAGCCAAGGGTGACGCTGCCGCTGTGCCCTGCAGGACGGCGTCGGCGAGGAGGTGCTCAAGATGTCCACGGAGGAGATCGTGCAGCGCACGCGCCTCCTCGACAGCGAGATCAAGGTAGCTGCCGGGGGCCGGCAGCCGCGGGGGAGCGGGGCCGGAGAGGGGACCTGAGCCGGGCTGGGCCTCGGGAGCCCTGCGCTGCTGCTGCTGCACTGAGGGGAGGGCGCCGGGAAGCTCAGCACAGCCGTGGGGGCAGAGACCGGAGCAATGGAAAATAAAATGCGGTTATCTAGATCTTGAGCGGGAGATTGAGGAACAGTGAGCCTCGGAGGTAGGGCAGAAACACTGAAAGAGCAGGGAGCTGGCGGGTCGGATGTTCGGTAGAGCTTTGGAGGCACTTGCTGAAGGGACACAAGACCTCCCTGTGGCCCAGGGGAGGGGGAGTCTGTTCCGCGGCCTAGGTTCAGGTGGGATCATCGGGTAACTCAGGTTAGAAGGGACTTGAGATTTCTGGTCAAACTTCCTGCCCAGAGCAGGGCCAGCTGTAACCCAGGCTGCTCAGGCCTTCATCTGCTTGGATCTTGAAAGCGTTTGCACAGAGATTGCACCACTGCTGGTGTGCACACTTGCACACTGTGAGTGTTCTGTTCCACAGCGTCACTGTCCTCCTAAGGGTGAAGATTTGCTTTACATACAGACCGAACCTCTCTTGTTTTGGTCTTTGTTGTCTCGTCTGCCCACATGCACTGCTGTGAAGTGTCAGGTTCTCTCTTCTTGTTCCCTTCTCCAGCAGTTCCCTTCTCCAGCAGTTCCCTTCTCCAGCAGTTCCCTTCTCCAGCAGTTCCCTTCTCCAGCAGTTCCCTTCTCCAGCAGTTCCCTTCTCCAGCAGTTCCCTTCTCCAGCAGTTCCCTTCTCCAGCAGTTCCCTTCTCCAGCAGTTCCCTTCTCCAGCAGTTCCCTTCTCCAGCAGTTCCCTTCTCCAGCAGTTCCCTTCTCCAGCAGTTCCCTTCTCCAGCAGTTCCCTTCTCCAGCAGTTCCCTTCTCCAGCAGTTCCCTTCTCCAGCAGTTCCCTTCTCCAGCAGTTCCCTTCTCCAGCAGTTCCCTTCTCCAGCAGTTCCCTTCTCCAGCTGAAGAAGCCTCAGCTGCTTCTCACAGGGCCTGTGTTCCAGTCACCTTGGCCATCTTGACGGCCCTGTGCTGCACTCAGTCCACTTTATCAGTGTCTTTGCTGTAGGGGCAGGGGACCAAAACTGAACAGTTGCTCCAGAGAGGACCTAACACATGTTGAATAAAGGGGGGTGATCACTTTTCTCCATCTACTGGTTATGCTCCTGTTAGTACAGCCCAGGGTGCTGTTTGCACCCTTGCTGTCAAGGGCATGATGCTGCCTCCTGTTCAGTTTATTGTCCATGGAGACCCCCAGGTCCCTTTCCTCAGAGCCAGTCAGCAGCCTGTGTCACTGCAAGGTGCTCTTCCTTCCCACGTGCACTCCTGTTCTCTAGGCCATTCATCAAGATGTTAAGTAGGCCAGACCTGGGTAGACCTGGCCCAAGATAGACCTGTTTCACACAAGAGCTCTTCCAGCTTTCGTATAAGCTTGTCTCTGCTGCCTGATTTTAGTAGTATTGAGATAAATTATTTCATGAATTCTAGAGAGCAACTTGATCCTAGTGCTTCAGAGGCCACTAGTGATTCTGACTTAGTAACATACGTGGTTTTTAAAGACAGCTGAAGTTAAATGAGTGTCTTATTTTTAAATTGCAGAAGATAGTAAGGAGTAACAGTTGTCTATAGTAAGAGCATCATAATTGAGAAATGTTTATTGGCACTCTCATGCAGTTTTCCTTGAATAGTTATAATTAATCCTAAATTATTCTAATAATTTAGACTATTATTCTAATAATTTCATTATTCTAAATATTTTGCATTTATATGTAACAGATACAGTATTGACTCCTGTAATAGTTCTGTCCTGTGAGTAAGTACGTGTTACAGCACAGTATTACGCTTAGGTATCAAGAGTTTTAAGAAGATAATTTCTTAGAGAGGAGTGGATTTCCCCATTAAGCTGAATCACATAAGCCACTTCAGATGTGACCAGCTCTTCTGAGATCATTTGGGGCTACAGTTGCTTCACTGAGGATCACAAAACTGGTGTGTTTTCAAACTGTAAGTAACCAGGAAAGGGAGGAAATGTATGAGGGTGTCAGCCAGACAGCACTGAAAAACACCTGTATTGCGTGCATTAGTCTTGGGTATAAATGTACTGACTTCTGGATGGTGAGTACAGAGCTTCTTTTCTGAGAGGTAGTAGAATCATACAATCATAGAATAGTTTGGGTTGGAAGTGACCTTTAAAGGTCATCTAGACCAACACCCTTGCAGTGAGCAGCAACATCTTCAACCAGATCAGGCTGCTCAGAACCCCGTCCCGTCAGACCTTGAATGTACAGTTGGCTTTCTGGGCTGCAGGCACACGCTGCCGGCTCATGTCCAGCTTTTCATTCACCAGTACCCCAAGTCCTCAGCTAGGGCTGCTCTCAATCTCTTCATCCCCCAACCTCTATTGATACTGGGGTTGTCCCGACCCATGTGCAGGACCTTGCCCTTGGCCTTGTTGAACCTCATAACATTCGCATGGGCCCACTTCTCAAGCTTGTCCAGGTCCCTCTGGATGGCATCCTGTCCCTCAGCTGTCAATCACACCACTCACCTTAGTGTTATCTACAGACTTGTTGGGGGTGCTCTCGATCCCAGTCCGTGTCATTCATGAAGATATTAAAACAATACTGGTTCCAATTCTTCTCTAAACCCAACAAAACATGATTTTAAAATAGGTGTGTGTATGTGTATGCATATAGATGTGCACGTGTATGTGTGTATTTAGTCACCTGGGTATCTGTATATATTAAAAATAGAAAACCAAAACACAGCTGCTTTATCTAGGTCGTGTCCTTATCTAGGTCATATTGCAACTCTGTAAGCTGCTGCATTGATCAGGGTAAGGTTATCCAGTGACACTGGGAAGAAACTATATCAGGATATTGATTAGTAAGAGATCAGAATGGATTGTGTAGCCTTGATTCCTAACCAGTGCTGGCTAATTTGCTGGGTTTCCTCTTTTTATATTAGGTTTCCCTTTATATTCACTGTTTCCTCAGATTTAGGTTTTCATAGCTTTTACTTTTGGAATAATGTATGAATTTTATCTTGCCTTGGTCTTCTGCTATGATCCCTACCTCTTTCATCTGTGACTGATTCCAGATCATGAAGAGTGAAGTACTGAGAGTGACTCATGAGCTTCAAGCCATGAAAGACAAGATTAAAGAGAACAGTGAGAAGATCAAAGTGAATAAAACCCTGCCATACCTTGTCTCCAACGTTATCGAGGTGAGAGCAGGGCACCCTTCTGCAGCAGTGTGACAAGTGTGTGCAGTATGGGCAGGAGGAGGGCATGGAACTCATCAGTAATTTCAGACATGGTATGTTTTTAAGCAGCTGTCATTTTGATTTGCAGCTGCTGGATGTTGACCCCAATGACCAGGAGGAGGATGGAGCAAATATTGACCTGGATTCCCAGCGAAAGGGCAAGTGTGCTGTGATCAAGACATCTACACGTCAGGTAAGGTCCATGTGCCCAGCTAGATGTGGGGAATGCTGAAAAGGACCACCTTCTGCTGGCTTTGCTTACTTTGGTCTTTTTCCTGCAGACATATTTCCTGCCTGTTATTGGGTTGGTTGATGCTGAGAAGTTGAAGCCTGGAGACCTAGTGGTGAGTGAGGCTGTTGTGACTGTTAGATATGGTGCTGACCAGAAAAACTGCCTATATAAAACTGTCTCTGCAGAAAAGAGACAAATCTGCCCAGATTTCTCTAAGACCATTTCTATACTAAAATCTTACAACTGAACCCATACTAACTTTTTAGTATCTGTAGTATAGAAAAGTAGTTTGAGGGGTGTGTTCTTTATACATACAATTAGGTGCTGAAAATTTGGATACCATCTACTAAGCTTTTTAAACACAGCCTTTGGTGTTGTAAGTAGATTGGACTCCTCTTTTTTGGCATGTGCTGAGTAGCTGTGGTGTTGTCCACAGTGCAATGAAGATTTTATGAGTAGCAGTGTCAACAGCTGATTATTCCTGCATCCTTGCGTTCCAGTGAATCATCTGTGATTGCATGTTTGTTAATTGCTATCTGAAGGAACTGTTAAAGACAAAGGATTTGTGTTTACAGGGGGTGAACAAAGACTCGTACTTGATCTTGGAGACTTTACCTACTGAATATGATTCACGAGTGAAAGCCATGGAAGTGGATGAGAGACCGACAGAGCAGTACAGTGACATCGGGGGGCTGGATAAGCAAATCCAAGAGGTAATACTTTATGTTTAGTTCCTGGTGTGACTGAGAACAACAGTCTTTGAACTACAGCTCAGAACTTCAGCTCAGAGCAGGCAGCCTGAATGTGTGAAGGAGAATGGCTTTATCTGTTAATATTTTCCTTTTGCTGTAGCTTGTGGAGGCCATTGTCCTGCCAATGAACCATAAGGAAAAGTTTGAGAACTTGGGTATACAGCCACCCAAAGGAGTCCTGATGTATGGGCCTCCAGGAACAGGGAAGACGCTGTTAGCTCGAGCATGTGCTGCCCAGACCAAGGTAAAAGAAACCTTTGAAAGCGTGTGCTGCTGTAGAGGAGTACCTGAAAAAGAAAAGAACATCTCCAAGGGGAGAGGGATTGTACATACAAATTGGTGTTACAAGGCTGGGATCTCCTTGTCTGTTTTCTTGCTTGGTTCTTTTAATTAAGGGTTTTCTGTAGTACTCAGAACTGATCCTGTTGAGACACAAGGCATAGGATTCTTTTTTACTTCCCAGGCCACGTTCCTGAAGCTTGCAGGTCCACAACTTGTGCAGATGTTCATTGGTGATGGAGCTAAGCTGGTACGTGATGCTTTCGCTCTAGCCAAGGAGAAAGCTCCTTCCATCATCTTCATTGACGAACTGGATGCCATTGGCACTAAAAGGTGAGGTGTAGGCCATGTTGTAAAGCTCGTGGGAGCTGCCCAGCAGCCCCCTTTACCTGTGTGTGTGAGGGAAGCCTAGCTTTTAAAGCATGGCCTATTCAGAAACAGTGTAAAGCCCATCACAGATAGATAGCAGTTGCCACAATCCTTGGGCTCATGAGTGAAGTTCCTGAGACTTGGGATCTATCTGATAGACTCCTGCTGTATAAACTGTTTTCTGATAACTGCATCAGGCACATAGAGATGATGTTCATCCACATTTATTACTTGGGCCTGGATAACATTAGCTCCATTTAGCTCTGAGAACATAATAAGACTTACTTAGCTGCTGCTGACAGTTATTTGAGTCGCAGTCCCAATCAGGGTAGAAATTCCTGTAGTTTCAAGTTGGAATTTGGAAGATCTTGGGTGGTGAGCATGAACTGCATTCATTCTGTCATCTTATGTGATTAAAAACATAGGGACAGGGTTCATGCTGCTAGTTCTACCCTTGTTTTCTCCTCAGGTTTGACAGTGAGAAGGCTGGTGATCGGGAGGTGCAGAGGACCATGCTAGAGCTGCTTAATCAACTTGATGGTTTCCAGCCCAACACACAAGTCAAGGTTGGGATCTAGCACAGAGTGCTACTGAGGCCCAGGGTGCTATAGCTGGGGATGGAAAGCAGTATCTAGGAGGAAGCTTGGTGGATCCTTGTGGAGGAGAGGCCTGTCCTCCAGTGCCTCAGACTGATGACCCTACTTCTACTTAGGTGATTGCTGCAACCAACCGGGTTGATATCTTGGACCCAGCTTTGCTCCGCTCTGGACGATTAGATCGCAAGATTGAGTTCCCGATGCCTAACGAGGAGGCCAGAGCCAGAATCATGCAGATCCATTCACGCAAAATGAATGTCAGGTAGGGCAGAGGCATGGCTTTCTGGGGCTGTGTTTGTCACTCATGAGGATACCTCAGTGGTAGGCACTTCTGTTGAGAGCTCACTGTTGGGTTTTAAGGCAGCTCCATACCTGTGTTTCTATTTGGTACCTATGCTCAGATTTACTGGTTTTTATCTCTGCCCATCTCAGCCCTGATGTGAACTATGAGGAACTGGCTCGCTGCACAGATGACTTCAATGGAGCCCAGTGTAAGGCTGTGTGTGTTGAAGCGGTAAGTATTCCTCCTCTACAGCAGCAAGTACTGACAAGAGGGAAAGGTGAGAGCTAGTGTGGAGTAACTATCTGATGTGTTGCTTACGTGCACTCTCTAATCATCTAGGGGATGATTGCCCTCCGCCGTGGAGCCACAGAGCTCACCCACGAGGACTACATGGAAGGTATCCTGGAAGTTCAAGCAAAGAAAAAAGCCAATCTGCAGTACTATGCCTGATCTCTGCCCAGTCAAGGTTGTGGCCTTGGCAGAGGACAGGACTAGACTGGACTGTACCACTTACTTTCTGTCTGGAAAAAATAAAGGATTTTTTCCCTCTAAAAACAAAGCAATGATGTGTTGGGGCTGTTGCCCTTGCGTGGTGGTCCTACATCTGCAAAAGGGAAGGTGAGACCCTCCTGTCATGGTGCCCATCATGCTGCCTTTTGGAGCCTCTTTGAGAACTGGATTAACTCCTTCTCTGCTGTTTCTGAATGAGGACCAACAGGTTATACTGCAGTAAGTGTGTGTTGAAGTGCATGAGCGGCAGCTCAGACAGCAGCCTTGGTTTTGCCTGTTGTCAGTGAACAGACTGTACAGCTTTGTTAGAGTCTTTGAAACTTCTGAACACCCATTTTGCAAGGGAGAAGTGAACATGATTCATGTTTTAACTTTGTCATTTCACCTCAACTCTGGAAGCTTTAACACCATCGCTGATGTGAGATCGCTGGTGAATCAGTTGGTAATTAGGAAGAACTGAAGGTTTAATCCACTGAACAAGTCTTTCAGTACTTTTAATACCAGTTGTGAATTACAACCTCCATTTAAAAATTACACTTTTCATAAATACACTGACTTTAGCATTAAGTATCTTACATGCCACTGTATTGTATTTTAAATACAATGTAAACATCTCCAAATGCTGGCCATCTCATCTTTACCTGTGCAGTTTTTGGACACTTGGGAGAGGGACGGGGATGTGAGGGAAGAAAGAATAGATGAATGAAAGACAAATGCACCCCAGAGTACTTTGGCTGATGTTCCTGAGTTAGCCCTAGTACTTGCACTGGTTCTTCACTGCTCGTTTTGGAGAGGGAGCTTGTTCCTGCAGAGCGTGCATATTCTAGATGTGCTGTGCTCAGGGGGCATCTGACATTAGAAAGGGGAAGTGGCGAAGTGAGCAGAAGCCACACGTTCCTGAGGAAAATATACTGTGATTCCTTTGGATGTTAATATGAGAAAGGGGTTGTACATCTGCTGCTTTAGCAGTACTGCTGTTTGAGCTCAGGGGGAATTACTCATCTCCTTTCACAGAACAGGAGTTGCACCCACAAATTAGTTGGGGCTGAAGTTTAATCCCAGCAGCTCAAAATACGACATACTTTCAGAAATACACCCTCGCCTCTAGTGGAATAGTTTAAGCTGCATGTTGCATACATCTCCCTGTTAAAACAAGGGTATGTTAGTTAGTCAAGTGAGTAACCTTACCTGTGTAAGAAGCTGAGGATAACTTTCCCCTCCTTTTCTAAAGCCAGTAGTTTCTTTTGCTGCTCAGTTACAGCCAGCTTCTTTTGGAAACAGCCTTAGTAGTGAGTAAATAGCTGATACCACAGCATGGAATAGAACAGATTTCTGATATAAATTAATTAATACTAAGAATGGGCTAATTCTTTGGCCTAAACCTCGGCTTAGATCAAGGTTCTTTTGGGAAATGATGGCCTGAGCCAACACTAGACACGCCTGTTGCAAAAGTGTTCAAGCCAACTTCACATAGCTCCGTGCCCTAATTTGGGTCTGAATTACAGACCTGCAGCAATAGAGTTGGTGCGTAAACATCCCTTACAACTGGACAATAACAGGACCATGGAGGTACAGTTCAAAAAACAGCACAAAAAAAGACACAGCCTTGGACTTAATCCCTTGTAAACAGAAGAAAAACAAAAGAACTGTCCCCCTGAAACCATCAATGAGCAAATCACCAATAATTCAAACCTGGAGTTACTAGCAATGTCTGTGTCCGTGCCTGGAGGCTGTAGCAGCATCCCACAGGCTGGTGTTTCCACAGCTATGGCACTGCTCTCCACACGCTGACATTCTACCTCTTCCTGGTGTTAACCCACAGCTCTGCCCAGGCTGTGCTTCCCAGAGTCTCTCCTCACGCCTGCCGAGGTCACACGGCCCCATTTTCTTGTCTGGGTTTTTGTACAGATGCCCGCGAAGTGTTGAGGGATGGGGCCAATGTGCAGAGGAACCCAGCCAGCAGGGTGAGGCCCAGGCCCCCCCAGGCACAGAACATGGACCAGCCATAGCCATGACTGATGTCCTCTGGCAGCCCATAGACGTAACGAGGATAACGAGATAACTCAAAATTGATCCCAGCTACGCATGTGCAGAGTGAGATGATACAGCATGTACCTGCAGGAGAAAAGCAAGAGGGTTCTACTCTGCCCTCAGACAGGTTAATAATACTGGCTTTTTCCCCTAGGTGTTTTCAAAGTCATGAGTTTTCAAAATCAAGAATTAGGGTTTTTTGGTAGTCCTACCAGTCACTCTTTTTACAAGGTGGCGTGGTGGTGGTGGAATGCAAAATATGTAGGCCTGTACTTCACAAATAACCAATATTGCCTTAGCTCCCTCTGTTGCTATTTCAAACTCAAGTCGTGTAGTTCATCATGCTTTGAGTCTCCTGAGACTTTATGTCCAATGACTAATGTTACCAGGTTTCAGACAGGACTCGGGCAGTCTCCTATGGAAGATGACTAGCTGAAGCCCAGGGCTGCAAAGTGCAGCTGTGCTTGGTTTCTACTTGGAACATCCAGGCTTGCTCTAAAGACAGTGCACAGGTTTTTGTCACCTGCTACACATTCCTTATGCACACTGAGCACAGAGGAGCAAAAAAAGCTAAAGAAACATAACACAAGGCTCTCCAGTATGTCTAATATACACCAGGCTCAAGGTTGAGGTGATCATTTTATTCCCTCCAGCTCTGGATCTCTGTCTGAATATTAATAACAGCTCTTACTGCTGACAGCAGTGCTCATGTGTATGGTGCCCATCATCGTAAGCGCAGAGCACTCAATGGGGACCCAGTCTACCTGTTCCACTTACACTACTTTCCTCTCTCACTGTTCTGCTATAAAGAAATGAAAATGTTCCCAAAGGAACCTACAGTTAAGTAGCAAAAGATGAGCAAGGACAGCACAAGCCTAGCTTCCAGCCTTTCTAGCATCATGCTGTGTCAGCAGGGTGGTTTTCTGTGCAGCTCCCCAGCACCCTTGGCAAGCACTGAGCTCATGTCCTTACCCCTGGGTCAGTGTTCTCCAGGCTTGGCTGGGTTTGGACTTCACTGCTACCCAAAGATGCAAGCACCTCTGAGCAGCAGAAAGGCACTCTACATTGATTGCTTTGTTTGTTAGGATTCCCAAAGGAAAACTGAGCTGAGCTGACAGGAGCCACAGGCTCCACGCTCAGATCAAGCAAGAGGACTATGCTCATTGTGTCCCTGTGGCCACTCATCAACTCTCCAGAGCAGAAGGCATGTGTGCATACAGTGGGGGTCTACACAGAGGCAGCAAATACCCTTGCAAGCACAGGTCCTGGCCAGTAGTAACTGCGCTGTGCTGATGGGGTGCTGCATTATAGAACTGCTTCTTGTGCTTGCTGTGGGCTCACTTGACTTTTAAGAGCACCTCCCCAGCCAACAATACTGACTGTGGGGACTTCAGGAGTAGAAGCGAAATGCTCTCACCTCCCATTAGGAAGAGCAGCCCAGCCACATACTGCATGAGCTCCTGCTGTTTGCAGCAGCCCAGCACACCAATGATCCATCCAAACAGGATGATGGACACTGCCATGCCAATGAAGCCCGCTGTCATCCTCCGCAGATCTGAGGAAAGAGAAAAGAGAAAAGCAAGAAAGAAGACATGAGGATAGTAGCAGCCAGACAGGACAGCCAAGGGAGAGATTTAGATTTGCTGTTTCTAACGTTTTTACTTCACTTATGGACTCCTCCTGTAGCTGCTTTGAGATAGATAGTGTGCCCATTACATTCAAACTCATGGAACCCACCTAACCTGTCTCCCTTCTGCTGGGCATTGTACAGCTAGAGGGCATTCCTGGCCTGGTCAAGAGGAATACTGGCTAAATACTCCCCAACGCGGGACAGATGGGGGGGCATCATGCATTAGGCAACAATTTGTAACTGTTTGTTTGTTAGTACTGCAGGGGCTTTGGTTTCTCATGTGGTGTGTTACTTTGGGATGGAGTTTGTTGAGTGAGTGTCTGCAGAGAATAGAGAAGAAGTGAGGGGGATGCTGAAGAGAACTAAAGGAAAGTGCATGGAAGGCAGATACTTTGAATGGAAAAGAGGACTAGTGGGAGGACAGAAGCAGACAGCAGATCAATACAGTATGATGGGAACAACTCCAGTAACAAGCTCTAAAATAAACCTTGGGCACCAGTGATATGAACAGCACTTTGTCATCCACAATGAAAGTGCTGTTCTTGTCTCCTAGTTCAGCCTCTAACTGGATTTCCTCAGCACTGAGGCTCACATGGCAGGGGCTAGGCAGAATTATGGGAGGCAGCAGACCAGAAAACAGAGAGAGAAGCAGGAGCAGAAAAAACAGATTAAACCATTCTCAGTGAAAGGCTACAGGTCAGTCATCTGTGTGGGAAGGACTTAGGGACGAGGCAGCCGGTGGGCCAGGAGCTGGTGGGAGGTTGCAAAGACAAACTGAAATGTTGGCTACAAGAGCTTGTTGCCAGGGAACTGCACCAGGTCACTGATGCACACACAGAAAAATGCAACAAGATACATACAGACTGTTTGGTAATTACCTGTGCTGTAAGCTGGCTAGGAATTGCCTGTTCCCAGATGATTACATTGTGCAACACACTAAATACATGCCTGTATTTCTGAATGCACCACTTAAGCCCCTCCAGATCTCATGTCCCAAATTACACTGCCAGCTGCTTACCCTTCCTCACTAATAAATAGATATTTATGCTTAGAGCCCAGGGGTGGCTGAGTGAGAGCCCTCAGCTAGCACTGCCTTACAGCATTAAGTAATCCAAACACTCCTGTAGGCTGCCTGGGTTACTTACGGAGTGCATGCCACTCATCCTGCCGGATGGTGTTAGTGATGTTGATGGGTAAATTTCGAGGCAGAGAGCTGGAGGTGTAGTGGTACTTCACAGCGGTGCAGCGCTGAATAACTCCTGTAAGAGAGACATCAGTGTGAAACAGTTGGAAACCCCTGTGCGTTGCACTTGCTGCCATGCTGGCTACCCAGCAGCGCTCACACAGCCTTAGTTCAGTAGCAGAGCAAATGTAAGCCAAAAAAGAGAGCTATTTACATCAAAAGCCTTGGGGACTAGGAGGGGATGAAGCCTTGCTGAAAAGAGGGAGCAAGGTGCTGATTCAAGCAGGCTCCAGGAAGGAACAGTTACAGGTAAACAGTAACAACAGTCACTAAAAACAGCGCCGGAAGCTTCCTAAAGTAAAGTAACTTGGTACAATCTCTTTGGGATGGCTGAGGAGACAAGAACGTGGCTGAGTACTTACAAACAGCACTGCTTTGTCTGCAAGAAGACAGAGTTTAATCAGTTTGAAAATTTTGAGTAGATGCTGGGAAGTGAACTCTATGGGAGAGAAGTTTGAATTGGCTCCAGTAGCCACTGGCTGTTTGCTTTACTTTTGATGAACAGTAGTACCCAAGTAGGCTTGTTTCCATTCCAAGTAAGCTTGTTTCCACTTCCATTTCCACCGCTTAAAGAGAAGTGTACCCAGATGGAAATGTGAACTTACATCCACGTAAGGATGAAAGGGATATTTAGTTTAAAAAATAACTGATAACAGAGCAGATACCGGGGGTGGAAGGAGAGGAAGGCGCCTTTCCCTCCCTGTTAAGAATAAAGCCAGGCCCAGGGGAAGAATAAACATGGGTGGTGGGATGGAAGAGACCAGCCAGAAAGGTAAAAGAGCCAGCTAAATCGTACAAAAAGTTCCCCTTCCATTGTTTATGGCTATAGTATCATTACCACTCTTCGAATGCTGGGGCAGAAGAACCATTCAGAAACAATCAGTTGGCCAGTGAGCTAATGAAGCTGTTAACAACTGACAGGGAGCTGCAGCCTCAGTGATCAGCTTTACAAAAGACATTAGAAAACCCAGGAGAGAAAACAAGCTTTGTGCTGCTCCTACAGCAGTGGGAATCGTTATTCTATTCTCTAACATTGTTCACTGGGATAGTACTGACCTGGTTCCTGCAAGGACCTGCAGACGAAGACCCTCTTTGCAGGCCTCACAAGATCAGTTGCTGCACACAAGAAACCCAACCAATTCCAGCCATCAGGCCAAGGATAATCTCAATTTCCCCACATTAACAAAACACTGACATATGTTAACCCAAATGAGGAAAACTCGAAGCTAGAGTTCCAAAAGCCTCTGAGCAGCAAAACATTTCAGCTGTGTCTCCCAGCACCCCCTTCCCAGACACCCCAGGGCACTGACACACAGAGTTGCTGCCCTTCACCCCCATGCCCTGGAGCAATGCTCCCTCTTTGTGGTTTCACAAGGAGTCTGTAGTCCTGCCTGGGCAAACGGACCAGGAAGACAACAGAGAAAGCCAGTTCACTTGCAAAGCTCTGTAAACATCTGCACAAAGAACTTAGGCCATGTACAGCACATCGCTGTACCTACCACATCACAGTATCACATCTACAGTACATCTGCCTGTAAGTGTTGACCAAATTCAATTTCAATGTTGACATGATTTACATGTGTTGTTGAGAAACATGTATATGGCACAAACTAGTGACATGAGGTTTTACATAACAATGCATTGGATTCATGAAAAGAAAGATCCACACACGTATTGCGATTATAAAACACTACTTATGAAGCCATATTTTATAAGAGCAAGGATTACTACTTTTACAGCTCACTAAAGTAAAAAACAAAAGCTAGAGATGTACATCCATTACGATCAAAGCAATGGACTCCACAGTTAAAACAGCACTGAGAAAATCTTTGCTCTGTTATTAACAGAGTTTACAGGTAGACTAAAAGGAAAACTTCTCTACCTTCTTATGCAAATCTGGTTATTTAGAAGTTCTCAAATATCAATTCATTCTGCCTCTGGTTTAAAAATTTCACTCCTAATCCATTCTTGCCTAGAATTCCAAGTGCTAATTACCTGAAACAGGCAAGGGAGTCAGGGGATGGGGGAAGAAGTGAAGGTGATGTCTCAGCTCAATCCACTTTCCTACCAGAAAATCATAACATGCACCCAGGCAACCATGGTCAGATGCAGTTCATTCCTCCAATATTCTCAGTGAACCTCTAATCCTGCACACAAATATAGTCAGGTTCTCCAGGGGCTGCACTTAGAGTGATACAACACCTTGTTCTCCAAGTACGCAAGAAAAAAGGAGAAAAAACCAAAACCAAAAGCCCAGTCTCAAAGTGATAGCAAAGTCAAAGATATTTCAAAGGTACCCCTAAAAGCCCTTTGTCCTAAGCCCTTGCATACCTTGCCCAGCCTATAAAATGGGGACAGTATCCTGCCCTCCACTTCAGAACCCCACTAGCAAAGTCATTTTGCTTTGTTTAGAACACACACACAGAAGCACTATAAGAAAGCCTGACAAAATGAAAAACATGGCCTTCAGGCCAGGGTTTGAATAGAATGGAGTCATGTGGTGAACAACAAGTAACTGAGTATTGTCTCTTTTGGCACATGAGTACGATAAGAATACAGGACAGAAGGGGGCAGGAGCTCATGTCATTAACTTCCATTAAGCACATGTACAAAGAAAAGGTTACCCAGGCAGCCTGATCCTGGCATTTCTTATGCCATTAGGAGAACACTATGCAGATGTACTGTGTGTGCAATCTTCTTGATTAAAAAATAAACATAAGCAGCAATGAACTGCACCCGGCAGTGTCACATTGACACTGTCACAGCAGAGCCACATCTCTGTGCCCTCCCACAGCCATCATTGTTTCTCACACTTTGTACTCAATGTAGGCTTTTTTCCCCCCTCAGATTGCAATGCAGAGATGTTCCCCTTCTGTACCCCCTTACAACTCTTGGGACACTACAGCTGAGTGCCCCTGGACAAGTGACACCTTCTGACTGAACACAAAGGCTGGGAAAGAGTAGAGGATGCTGGCTCGATGCAGGCAGAGCACAGGCCCGTTGTCCCTGAGCTGCCAGACACCTGGAGACCCAGATCCAGGCCTGCTGTGACATATACAGTTTGTAATCCTGGGTTCAGCACACCCTGACTTTCAGTTTAGCTTTTCTCTCTCTCTGACTTTGAAACATGCAGGTTCTCTTCTCTACACTGCCTATGTGCCAGTGTCATGAGGAGGAAATGGAGGGGTTCTCATTTTCACTTCTTCTGCCTGGCCCAGTTCTATCTTAGAGCAGTTTGGCTCTCACACAGCAGGGAGAGACCCTCTCCTCATCATAAGCAAGGCCATGGAGCGGCCATGGAGCAGCCATGGGCAGTTAACACTGAGATACCACGAGGTCTGGCCCTCCCCCTGCCTCACGCCCCAGGACCAAGTGGCCACTGAAGCTCCCTGGCCTACTCCTAACATTTCTGTCCAGGACTGTGGACAGCATTGCAGCTATGGGACTACTCTGTCCACATTGTCACCCAAAGGCTACTAGATCTTGTGAATCAACCTTCCTTTAAAACACCACGATAACTCTTACAGATCATATTTACTTACAGGTCATACTTACTAATGGCCATTACCTAACAGATTGAGTTTATTAAATATGCCACTACAGTACATGCTCTACAGACCTAACAGTCACTCCTCTAACTCTTCCAATTGACCACCAGTTGGATAAGATGGGAAGGACAGGCACCAGGACTAAGGAGTTTTCTCTCAAGGGCCTCACTACTGCCACAAACTGATGTGTTCCCCTGCTTAAGCATCCAGTGGTTCTCACTTTCTCAGCTACATGATGGTACTAAGCAGTCACTTCTGCCCAGTATATGTGAGACATACCGACCTCACCACAGTGTTTCTAGAGCAAGCTTGAAAAGCAGTGAAATGCCCAGCTTAATAACAGTGTTGAACCTTTCCTTTGTTAATTCCTTCCATTAACTGGTGTTAAAATGCATATAGTTCAAGCTATCCAAAGCACCAAACCCACCAAGCTATTCAAAGCAGCCTATCAGAATGGATCTTTCTCAATTAATCATTTTCTACTGTCACCATTTTGTAAGCAACACTTTCTTCATATTAATAGAGATCACTAAACAGCACATAACAAATTCCTGCAGGACCTCAATGCTTAAGAATCCTCCACGCAAAAGGTTTTTGTTGCCGCATCAGTTATCCAGTGTGTAACCCACATAGCACAGGCTCTATAAGATGATGCATAGTGCTCAAGTTCTTACACTCACAGTCCCTCCCTTCACAAACACAGATCCTCTTAAGTTTCCCCAGCAGTGTTTCAGTTCTTTGGCTGCTATCTTTTGCTGCTTGCTAATCTCCATTTCCCCCATTTGGTTTGTACATTTTCTCTTCTTTTGCCTTTTTGATTGTACTTTTAAAATGAAACCCTCTATTTTTTTCACAGCTCCAAAATAGTGATTTTGCATTTTAGGAAAAATCCCACACATCATTGCCTCTTACATTTCACCATTTCCCACCTCCCAGTTTTGCACCACATTTTTTGACTCCTGCTTTTTTCTTTTAAAGAGATGAAGTGAAAATATTTTACATTTAAAAAACACAGAAATGTATGCATGTATATGTGTCACCAGCTAAAAGGCTTAGGTATAAAAGTTTAGCAGAGCTGCTTTGTATTAACAGCAGCTTAGGACAGAAATCCATGGCCTTATCTAAATGGATAAGGGTATTTATTAGTCATGTATTCAGAATTCATGAGAGACACAGAAAGGAAAGAAGCCTTATTCCAGAGATACTAGAAAAAAGGAGAATATAAATATAAACCCAAACCAAAATTACCACAGGCCTGTCACCAAAAGATTTACTCCTCCGTCACTAAAATGCTATAAAAATCTGCAGTTTAAGGAACATTAGGAATATAAGAAGGCATCACACATCACCAAAATGCTGGCTGAAAACTCAGTGCAAATGGAGAAGAAAGTAGGCCTTTCAGAGGTGCACATAGTGATCTTTATCTCACGCAGGGAAAAAAACACCCATCTTTTTTCCTTTTGGAAGCCCCAGCCCTAGTATTGTGCCTGAGAGAACAACTCAGGCAGAGCCACACACCTGAGTGTCAGAGGGAAAAGGCTGCTTAATCACAGCTGTCAGAGAAAAGAGACACACAGCAGGAGCAAGGCAAGGCTGCGAGTAAAGCAGGTCAGGGGAAGGGATAAGAAGAGAGTCGTAGCTATTTAAAGATCTGACTCCACAAGAACTATTATTAATAATTTCCCTCTATAAATGACACATAAATCTTTACAGTAGCAACTGCAGACCCAATAGGCAAAGAAAACGAGGGAAGCAAAGCTTGTAGGGAAAGGCAAGGTCTTTTATTAGGACATCTGGAATGAAAAAGAAAGTAGGAGAACCTTTTGGATTTAGAGTCCATGGAGTTTTACACATCAGACCCTGAGGAATATCATTCACCACCCTGTAATGTCCTTGTGCATGCACAATGCAGGCTGTAGTGTCTCTGTCTCACCATTACCTTAAATGGGAAAATACCTTAAAAATATAAGTACTGAGGACCAAATTAGTATTCTTCCTATCCCTTCCCCCCATCTTTGCTAATCTAAATGGGAGCTGAAGGCATTTAGCTTGATGTGAAGCAAAAAAAAATAGATACATATTTTACATGACAGGCACAATTAATAGAAAGAAATTAATGAGCTGCCTTTTAGTGAAATGAGACCAACAAATGGAAATGAAAGCGCATAAAATGGATCCTAAGAGATTAAATAGAGAAAGAAGCTAATCACATTGCACTGGAGTTGCTACAACAGTCACTGCTGTGTACTGGAAAGAACGGACAAAGATGAGCTGAGCTTCACAGTGACAGTCTATCCATCCTCTGCTGTGCAGGACTGGCGTCACAGTTGGAAGCCACACCAAAGAACTGCTCCCACTTTCTTAAGATAGCATTTCCATTTTGTGCCTCAGTGGAAGCACTTCTCCCAACTCCTACTCTCCCTGTCCTAATATGTACCTGCTAGAACAATGAGTCCTGTTATTTATCATTAACCATACATGACATTTCTTGTCCTAAGCTAGTTTTAGATATCGTTTATTTTGCCTTAATGGTTCAGGCCACTACATCATTTATACCATCCAGTCCAGCAATTTTATTAATACTCCTGAACTGCTTGGCTTTGTACAATGTGCCACAACAGAAGATCCACAGCTTTCTCTCCTGTCACCCCATAAGCCCTGAATGACATCTGTCACAGCGCAGGCCTGGCAATCTACTGCAGCAAGGAGCACTCCCGCATGCTAGAACAGGAACAACAGGTCCCTTTCCCCTTGCTGCAGGCATCACAGAGCCATAAACAATACTTGTTTATATACAAAACTCTCAGTGCTCAGTAACACGAGGGTGTCAGGAATAGGAAAATGCCCACCGAGCCCTCACTCAAGCGCCAGGCCCTGCCCTGGGCCACAGAAGGGGCCCTCCGAGGACACGGTCCCACCCAGCACTGCAGCATTTAAAGCAGACAGGGACGCGTACAAGACCCGGGAGGGGGCCGGGGCCACGCTCGCCGCTTCCCGCACGACAGGTCCAGCCGGAGCCACCCGGGGCTGCACCCGCGCCGTCCCGGGCAACCGCGGCGGCGCGGCCAAACCCGCAGACCCGTGCCCCGGTGCTCAGCACCACGGACAGCGGCAGTGCCAGAGCCGCCCTCACCCCCGGTCCCTGTCACCTTTCCGGATGAGCTCCTCGCTGTCCGGCTCGTAGCCCGCGCGGTGACAGCGCCTCCAGAGCCCCGACACGGTGGAGTTGAAGCGGCGGCCGCAGTGCGAGTCCAGAGCGGCGGCGGCGGCGGCCGGGGCAGGGGCCGGGGGCCGGCCGGGCAGCAGGGCCCGCGGGGGCCGGGCGCGGAGCGGCAGGTGCGAGCTGGGCGCCGACATGGAGCCGGGCGGGTCGCTGCGCTTGTGGCCGAAGCCGCGGCAGCGCTCACGGTGCCGCCGCGCGTCTGTCTCGTACCAGGAGTCGGTGCCGATGGCCACGGCCAGGAGGGCGAGGGCAGCGGCGGCCAGCAGCAGCCCGGAGCCGCTCAGCGCCTGAGCCGCAGCCGCCATCTTACCGCGCCGGGGGCGGCAGGGGCGGGCGCTTCCCCTGCAGCCCGGCTGGGGGCCTCCGCCTGCGGCACCGCCCCCGGAAGGGAAACGGGGCCACCGGCAGCCGGTCCGAGCTCGGTAGCGCACCGGTACAGCCGCCAGAGCGCTCCAAGCGCAGGCTCAGAGGGGTCCCACGGCCGCTCCTCGCCGCGGCACGAGGCCCCTCATGGCCCGCGCGCGGGGCGGCGGCCGCACTAACGGTCAACAACGGCCCGGGCACGAGCAGCGAACGGCGCGTGTGGAGCCCGTGTGAACGGGGCCCGACCGAGCCCGCGGCCTCCTCTCGGCCCTCCAAGGCCAGAACTGCCGTGTCTTGCCAACGCTGACACCGCGGGATCGCGCCGTTCTTAAAGTGTAGATGAAATACAAACACTCTACGGGCAGCATGGGTTGGCATTTGGGTTATGGCTTCTCCTCAACCCTTCATCATTTTCATTATTTATGGAAAATAAGGCCTGAAGAGCTGAAAAATGTCAATCGAGTTTATGCAATGAGAAAGCAGGCTAAAGCCAAGCCGTTAGTTAAATGCAGCATTTCCAATGGCACAAAATCCTTTTTGTTCCTGGTTGTTCTGAGGGACTTGTTCCTCCAGCTGCAGCAGTATCAGTCTCTAAAGCCAGTTGTTAGGTTATTGCCTTTTCAGTCCTGGCCTCTATCTAATATGATCTAGTGATACAGTAAGTCTAAATTACAGCTTTAAAGTCCAGTTTTAAAATTATAGAACCACAGAATGGTTTGGGTTGGAAGGGACCTTAAAGCTCATCCAGTTCCAACCCCCTCCCCAACGCAGGGCCACCTTCCACTAGAGCAGGTTGCTCCAAGCACCCGTCCAACCTGGCCTTGAACAGTGCCAGGGATGGGGCAGCCACGGCTTCCCTGGGCACACTGTGCCAGCGCCTCAGCACCCTCACAGCAAGACCTCCTTCCTAATATCTAATCTAAATCTCCCCTCTCTCATCTTAAATCCACCCACCCCCCGCCCGCCCCTTGTCCTGTCACTACAGGCCCTTGCAAAGTTCCCCTCCTTTGTTTTGTTAAAAGTACTTTAAATTGTTTCCCCAGAAAAGAGCAACTGTTCAACTGTAGGAGATTCAGAATATCCCGCCTTGTCACTTGGTCTCTCAGCCTAAATGCTCTCCCTAGCACTTCTGCAGGGACCCTTCCCAGAACAGGGTCCTACCATCCTCCCCAGAGCACTAAGCCTGGTGGAAACATGCAGGAACCAGAGACAAAGCTTGTTTTAACCACATTTCAGCATGATCCTCTTTAGCAGTTTGCACTGGACAGATGAGATTAGCACCCATGCAGCTGCACATTAGCGCCTTCAAGGCAGACAAATTGTAAAGAGCTGCTGTCAAAAGGATTTTCTTACACATACCAGCTAAATTGTCTTCTGCATCAAGAATGGAAAAAAAAATAATCACATACAATCACTCTTCTAGATAATATGGACAAATCTTTCCATTATAACAGCTCATTCCTGGACAAATCCCAGTGTTCATGCTTCCTAAGTCTGCAACCTTATTGCAACACCCTACTCTCTGCATTAGCTCCTCGGGCTATAGTTTTAGAAGACAGAAGCTTCACCAAGATAATCACCCTGTAATGTTCTCATGTATGAGACTCCTTCCATTTGTTCTCCTCTCTGTGCTACTGCAATTGTGTCAGAGCTACTCTGTGGAGCCTGCAAACCAGGCAGCTGATTAATCCATGCTAATTTTGATTGTTGTTGAGAAAGGGGGAGGGAAGCTCATAGCACAGCCCTACAGGCAGAGGTACCAGAACAGCCAAAGAGTATGGCAGAGCCAGGGACAGAGATTCCAAAACGCAGGTTGCTGGCAATATCCCCAGATGGCGAAATCATGCCCTTGATCACCTACCTGTCTTCATCTTCCATATCTCAGGTTATGGTTTTCCTTCTTAAGGGCAACTTCTGGTAAGAACCAAGAACCATTTACTACCATTCAGTATTACAGGCTGAAAATCTTCGAAATGAAGAGTGGGATAAGACATGCTCTGAATCCATTTTTGAAGGGTAGAGAAAATCCTTTTAGTTCTTCCTGGACTACACAGAACATTTGATGAACATGCCTTTATCCCACATGGCAGGTAACCAGCTTAGTGTTAACTGCATATGGCACAGGAGTTGGAACTAGATGAGCTTAAGGTCCTTTCCAACCCTAGCTATTTTATGATGCTATGATACCAGATAGAGTAGACCAGATTAACTCTGGTCAATCACCATGCAACCTCTCCCTTCAAAGAGGAGCAACTCACTTGGTGATGCTTTTCAGGGAAGCCAGACTAGCAGTCGAGAAATGCAATAAGACCACACCACTTCTGGCTCTCAGTGCCACGGCAGCAGAATCAGGAAACTGGATTAGAACCTTTTCTTTCAGTTGTGAAAGTCTGAGGAGTAGAAAGGAGGGCAAGACAGAGCGCAGACTTCTCTAGACTAACCCAGAGATATTGCTCTGCAATTCAGATGGAATTCAAATTGAATTTGTAATTCAAAGAAAAATATCAGCTTAAACAAAAGAAAAAAATGAAACAGAAAAACCACAAACCCACATGGAAAACCATTTATTTCATCTCTATTGTCTCCATGCAGAGCAGACCAATACAGATGAAGGGGGAAAATGCATAAGAGCAGCTGAAAAAATAGAGCTAGAAAATACGATTCTCTCTGCATTTCCAAAAGTGACAAATGTGGTGGAGTGATGCTCCATTTCCTCCCAAGGCTCTCCCACCCTCAGTCCCAGAGCTGATGTAGTGGAAAACTAAGGAGCCCCTCCCTCCCACAAGCACTGTGCTACCCAGGAATCTTCCCAAGAACCACAGACTGTCCACTGCTGTTGTTGCAGCCAAGAAAGACAACTCAGAAATCCTTTCTTCAGTGTCATCCACTTCACATTCCTGAACACTGAGCACCGACTGTGGTTTTCAGTCCTGGCAAGGCTCAGTGCTGATGCAACACCACCAACTCATGGGCACTCACCTGGCAATGCCTCAACTTAAATGCCAGCCTCATCCTGGGGAACAGCAGGCATGTCTTTCCATGCAAACCTCCTTCCTCCAAACCCTACTACAGGGTCCATTTAGCTCAGCTGGAGGGGCACCCCAAAGCTAAAACTATAGGGTCAGCATATTCCCCCAGTCCCTGCAGGCTAACCAGATTAATCCTTCCAGGAAAGCAGGAAGTGAATGTTACCTTCAGACTGGAGGGAGCAGTTGGCAAAGGAAGGCAACTTTTAAAGAGGAGTAATAAAATTACACTAATCCTCCCTCATTGTTGCAGTGAGATAAGTTACTGGTGTAAGCCCGGGGTAAGGAAAGGTGAAAGCATTTTAGACAGCAGTTCCTGGGCAGAGAGCACTGCAAGCATGAGCTCTCCAGCGCTCTCTGAAAACTAGGACAGGAGCTGTCATAAAAAAAGAACTGTGTCAACAGTTCAGGAATCGCTTCGGGAAGTAAATGCCTCTGCTGTGGGCAGCATACCTGCCTTGCTGCTCTGACCCAAATCGCCCTCTCAAGGCACAATTCCCCTTGATAAGGCCCTGTGCAGACTGGAAGGCTGTGCTGATTTACAAAAGCTGTTTAAGGACAGAGCTGAGTTGGTGCAATTCACATTTTGGCACCTGTTCTGTGTGCAATGACTCTGCTAGCTCAATTAGACCTGTTTTTAAATAGACTTAAGCAAAGATAAGCTCTGCAGAAAGGATGATCTCTTAATTGTGCACATCTCTGTGGCAACAAAACAGCCGGTGGAATGATGGTCTGGTCAACCCCGTGAGCTGGAATGCAGGAAAGCACTAGAAATGTCATTTATTTTTATTGGTCTCAAATTGCCCAAAAATTTATCCCAAGTGAAGCACACTTACTGTAACCCTTTCTCTCCTACTTAGCAGAAAGCTTTTTCTAGACCCACTACTTTTTGCACAAAGCTTGTCCAGACCCATTTTTAAAATCTTTTCACCAGCAGTTTCACCCTTCCCAATTCACCTCCCTCCAGCATTCTTCACTGCTGTGCCCCTTCCTTTAAGGACTGTTAGTATTATTTCTTATCCATTCATCCCCAACATACTAACTCCACTGTGAGGTAAGAAGCCCAGAAATAGGCTACCATCTATATTTTTGGTGATAGCATGCTCTTAAATAGGCTACACTGAACAGAGGAAAAGCTATTGGCTGCTGACCTGGTTGTAGCGTTCAGCTATTGCCCCAGATGCCCAGACCTCTGCCACGTAGGATGCCAGGCAGGGCTAACATGCCACACTGCAAGAGAGCTCTGAAACATGGTGTGGGGCAGATAGTGAGTGACAGCAGGCTCAGCCATGTTCAGCTAATGGTTACGAGAAGAGGGAGCTCAGTCACAACAGCTTCCCTCCAGCTGTAGGGGAGCTGGTAGCATGGCAACGGAAGAAACATTTACTGACCATTTTTCAGATAAACAGGCTGTGCTGGTATTGGAGTGGTTAGGGCTGAGGCAAGTAATCACCAAGCTGAGCCATTTAATTGTAGTGACCTATCCTAAAGTGCCTCAAGCTTTTGGCTTGATTTTAACATAAACAAATATAAAATAGACCAAAGATGTGGACTGCTGAGGCTAAAACTACCTTTAGGAACAAGTGATATCAATGAAAAGCTGAAGATAAGTGGCAAGGGTTCTTTCCCCTCTATCTTGTAGCACCGTGAACTCCTCATGGGTAGGGAGTTCTGGCTAAAGCTGTTGACTTATTGTTGCTTTGCCATCTCTGTTCTGCCTCCAGCCCTTAAAAGTGGTAGGAAAAGTCCTTCCTCTTCATCAGCTACAGGAATGACCTCCGTTGTTTTCACACAAGAGCTTGGGAGGTGCGGTTCCATCAGATTGAACCAAATGAAACATTGTCCACTTGCTGTGGAGCAGTTTTCAGTTCGTTTCTGCTCACTGTATCTTTTGCTCCATAAAAATAATAAAAAGGAGAAAATAAAAGGAAGCCCTGATGTGTGGATTTTAGCAGAACAGGGATAGGAGAGCCAGGGAATGAAGTCCTGCACACCCAGAACTCTTTCTCACCTGCTTCTCATACTAGCAGCCAGATCTGCGCACACACACACAGAGGAAGTAATGTTAGTGTTCCTTATTGCTTTGTAACAGCTCAGAGCCACTGTGGTGGCTCTGGGAGGCATCATGAGGTCTTCACAGAGGTCAGTCAGTTGTGAGCGAGAGTAGCACCATGACTGTAATGCCTGTACACAGGAGCAGGATTTGCTGCAGGGAGTTCCTGGTAAAGAAACAGCAAAATTAGGAGGAGCCACTGACAGTCCCAGGAGGCAGCAATGTAAAAGCTCACGAACGTTCTTTGTCCTTCCAAATCTACAACAAGGAGAACACAACAACTGTATGAAGCCACTGATGCAGCTGAGAAGACTCTTTCCCAGCACCTCCAGCAAAGTTGTCATCTGTTAACTGACATGTTTTTGTTCTGCTCAGCTGCAAGGCCCAGATTCAAGTTTCAAAAATCAATCTAAGCTGTTCATGCAGCTACCCAGGTGCATATTCCTGTCCTTTCTCTCACAAGAGAACCAGCACTTCTGCAGCATGTTCACGGGTACTTTAGGGACCTCATCCAGCTGACAACTACAGTTAGGAAGAATGAAAACAAAAGCTGATGAATTTTGCCCTTCTTTTAGCACCATCTCAGGTGTTATGCTGGACTGAAGTGACTGTGTACCCACCACCTCTGTATACTCTGCCAAGAGCACTGCCAGCGCAAGGGGTTACCACCCCAAAAGCAAGCTCCCAACTTGTCATGAACATTCCTCCACTACCACTCCTCTGTGCCAGCATATCTTAGAGTGCCTTTACTACAGTACAGCTGGATTTGGACCTACTAAAGCCTTAATCAGACTGCAAGAAACCACAATAATATAGATAAGGGGAGGTCAAATATACCAGAATATATACCAGGTTAGAAGAGAGATGACTGAGGTGGGATACAGTAACAGAGTATGAAATACTGAACGATAAAGAGAAGAAAACTATGATTTTCTACTCACACAGCAACATCTAATCAAAATGAATAAGCAAGAGGCTAAAAAACAATTAAGAAGCATCCTGTAACACAGTGCAGTCCAACTATGCAAACTTGCTGCCAAAGAGAGATCAGAGAAGCACAAAGTAATGGATAGGATCAAAAAGGGATGAAAGAAGCGTGTGAAGGGTAGGTTCACATGTGGTATCAGATACACACAGCTCTAGCAGGCCCTAGTTCAGACAGCCCCTAAGTCAGTACATGCCAGAAGCTGACAAGACAGACTGGGGAATGGGTCACCTTGCTGAACATGTTTGTGAGTAACCTGCTACATACTGTGCCAGAGCAGTCTTTGGGACTGACTCAGTTGAAGGTTCTCATGTTTAATAGGGTCTTTGTAGCCCCATATAAAGGCAATACCACCCAGCACTGCAGTCTATCTAAATTCCAGCCTTGCCCATGAGATTTGGAAAAGTGGCACTCATGTGCTCCCAGAGCTGGCATGGGGAAGGATTGCATCCCTATTCCCTGTCAGCAAGAACTGCTGCAGCAGAACTGGAGGGAGCACTTACCAAGGATTCTTTTCCTCCAAGAGATCAGGCACAACATTTACCAAGGCAATATACAGAAATCCTCCAGAAGTGAAAGGGAGGATCCAAGCTACTGTTTCCCCTGTACAAATACAGAAAGCTTTGGTTATTACTGACACAAAGCCATGGGAGAAAACACAGAAGAGAAGGAAAAAAGACACATGGGGACTAAAGCCCACCCTCTCCCATTCCTACAGAGGTCCCATCAAGGAGCCTTACCTGCTCCTTTTGGCGACTGAGCACATATTGCAAAGCAGGCTCCAAGAATCCCTCCCAAAGCTGTGGAAAGCTGCATCTTGGCTGCACTCCAGCGGTCAAAGCCAGCCCGAAGCAGGATTGCAAAGTCTCCAACCTAAGAAAACCAAGAGCTGACAGTTAATGAATATAAATAGGAATGGCTGCCCTATCCCTGTCAGTGTTCAAGGCCAGGTTGGACAGGGCTTGGAGCAACCTGGTCTAGTGGAAGGTGTCTCTGCCCACGGTAGGGGGTTGGAACTAGAGGATCTCTAAGGTCCCTTCTAACCAAAACCATCCCTTGATTCTCAGTCACAAAGGTCATCCACAACAAGACCAGTGTTTCAAGACTGTTTCTAGTTTTCCATGTTGCCAGTCTTCCAGAGGAAGCAGCTTTTAAAGGGACAAGAAAATGTTAACCAGACCCAGCCCTCCTCTTAATACATGAAACACCTCTTTAACCCCTCATGACAGCAGAATACAAAGCCCTCTCACCTCATGTGGGATTTCATGCAGGAGAATGGCCACTGTGGTTAGGAATCCAACCTGCAGCAGAGGAGAGAAGGTGATAAGGAAACAGTCCCCCAGCTCTGAGAGATGAGGCATTCATCAGCATGTCAAGGCCCCTTTCTCCAAGTTAAGACTTGCTACAGTGCAAATGACGAACACGATCCAAGTTACAAGAAGCTCTCCATCAGAAGGACTGCTTTCTACTTTAGTCTCCATTTCCAAGAAAATTTCCTTCCATTTCTCCAGAAAACAGAAGAAAACTCCACACATCTTTGGTTTTTTTGCATGTTGTATCACACCTGAGAACAGGCCTCTCCGATTTAGTACACAGCTGGTGACAGAAACCTTACCTTTCTGCTAACCAGGAAGCTGGCTGCTACCGCCAGGCCATGCGTAAAGTTATCAATGGTGTTGGCCAGCAGATTGAGGTATCCACTAATCTGCAAAGAGAAGGAAGAGCTCCTGATAAAGGAAGAGACATAACAAGATAAAAGAAATCACATGGCTTAGACACAAGTTATATGGAGGCACGTTCTCCTGGGAAAGGTCAGGACATGGCTCTTCTGGTGAACACCTTAAACTATGTCAATGCTCAAGTACAAATTCAATATTATGTTCCGTATGAGGGTAAGCCAAGTTTTAGGGTAGGCAAGTATTGTCTGAGATGAGGATAATCAACTTATGCACATGACAGAGCCCTAGAAACAGAGAAAGGAATGTGAGGAAAGCCAAAATACATGAATATATCTGATTCCAAGCTGAAAACCTTTTAGGTAACACTGACTAATTTACACAGGCGACTGGCTTCAGGTATGACCTGACCTTGTTTTCTAGTCACGTACTTTAATATCCAACTGTTAAATACCTCCTCCTAAAAAACTGACAAGAACAATTCAACAGAACAAATGCTGCTGGAATTGCTTTTTATAACTAAACAAATCTTCAAACATCGTTCTAAAAAAGCTTGTGCTTGTGGGTTTGCTTTACCCTCAACAAAGAATAAAAAGAGAAGACAGTGATGACAGTCACCAAAAAACACCTACTAGAGGGCTGGACAGCATGTCTCTGCATTTGCATATAAACACACTCTTAAAATTACAAGCACAAAGCAGTTGCTGTTCTCACAAGTCCATCCCCATGTTAAGATTTCCCTATCATGCTACGGTCATCTCCAGAGAAATTCTGAGTGTTTGACCTGAAGTGATTTTTGGAGTGATTTGACCTGAAGTTCTGCTCACAGGTTTCAGGGCCTTTTTTCCCCATCAGGTTTAACAAAAACTACTCTGTGTGGGTCCTGAGACACTGCAGTTTGAATTATTATCAAGTCAGGTGTTGGCCCATACCTCACGCTCTCTCTGCACTGCAAGAACTAAGCTGGCATATATTAAGTCCAGATATATGGCATCATCCAGTGAGTGGAGAGACTGTCAAGAAACTGTGTTATTGACCTCTTATTTCACCATAGCATGAGATGCCAAAGTCCAGCTGGAAAAAAACACAAGTGCTGATGGGTTTCATGAGCCCCTTCTGGTCTTCTGCTCTTCTCTGTGTCTATCAAACTCTGCTTGGGGCATCTTTTCTTCCTGCCATATGGGGCTTTCTGTCAAGTCTTTCTCTCCAAAGCACCACTTTTCTGCAGGGCACTTCTACTGCACGATCTCAGGACATCTTTAGAAGCTGTAAACTTTACAAAACTGCACTGACAACTAAATTGATGATGAAATATAAAAATAAAGAATTAAGCAAAGCCTAACTGCAGATCACGTTAAGTAAATAATTTTTTAATCTAAGTAACATCTCCACAATAGATGCTGAAGTTCCCTGCGTGCTTTGGTAAGAAAGGGAACACAAAGGGATGCGTGCAGGCAGACTCATAAACACGGCAGTTTTACTTCTCCCGCCTCATTTTCAGTCAAATATGACTGTAATATTCCTGCTTTTCATGTTGCGAATTTATGTGATTGCTTTTTTCCCCACAAGCTAGTAATAATTATTCACAGAAGTTTTACACAAAACTGTTTTCCTATACCACTGTAGAGGGAAAAAATAGACCTCATGATTAAAACATTATGGCTTTTTTTCTGTCAGTGGCTTGGGCAAAAGCTGTCACTGAAAGAAGCAAAGCCTTGGAGAGCTCAGAAATAAATTGGGTTGATGTGACAGTTATGTGTCTCTGACATTTACATTCTGTGAATCCCTAATAGGATGTTCTCATTGCTCATAAAGAGCACAGCCAGATGAAGTGTTTATGTTCATGCTTCAGAATTAATGTCACTGTGCAATAAAACATACTTCTACAAACCAGCAAGGACCTCATGTGCCATAGGAAAAAAAGAAAGAATAAGCAATGCAGAAGTACTCTACAATATTTTTACTTGCTAAGGAATGAAGGCTGCAATGCAGGGCAGAACTGATCTATGTTTGGGTGCAAAGGAAGCCTCCCACCTGCAGTTTTCAAGTTAGGACAAATTATTACAGCAGCAGCCATAGAGCAGAAGATCTAATATAAATGGACAAAGGATGACCAACAGCTTACTGGTCATTAAGCCCTGAAAGGTGACTATTTTTGTTTCAACAGTATATTTCTCTTTTTGTTTTCTGAACACAAAAAAAGGGGATTATAGAGCAAACAGCAGAACCCAAGAAGCCTGGCTTGCCACAGCTTCTGTCTTTTCTTTGTAGGCACCTACTTTGCTCACTTTCAGCAATGCTGTTCCCTGTATGTCCCTTCCCCAACCTGCACTGCATGACAGTCTCTTCCCCAAACCACAGAGGCAGTGAGACCTACCTGCTGCTCTGCCAACCAGCACGACCTACCAAGCAGCATCTAAGTTCTGCCACAGTCTGTCAATAGGACATTAGTTTGCATTCCTCCTCTACCACCGTGCTGATTTTTATGGAGCTTGCGGGAATTTGATTACCCACAAGACTTCTCTCCTCTCTTGAACTTGAGCAAAATTAATTATGGGTTCAAAAGTTATTGAAAATGAAGGGCAGAACAGATGGACAGACAGATGGAATGACTGCTTATGTTGTTGCCTAAGGAAACAGGCTAACAACGGAGAAAGATCTCGGTGGTTTTGGTAATTTCCACCCTGCCAGAAAGACTATTAAAATATCGAGATGATATGCTCTGAAAGTAGAAAGTTAAAGCTACATGTTAACTCTTTAGTTTCTGTTTCAGGCACACTGACAAGAGCCAATAGACTGAGAAGGGTTCTCCATGGTTGTCTAGACCTTCTACATAACACAACTGAAAGAATCTCATTCAATTTATGCATGAAGCCTATTGTTTCTTAAGCTATAGTGTAATTTGTAGAAAGCAGCTTAAATCACAGCTTAATGCCCACAATTGACAAAGAATCTACTATGTCTCTAAAGTTAGTTGGCCCACTGGGAAGTTACCCTCAGTTATAGAGTTGTCTTTGATTTCTAGTCTGCTACTGTTTGGTATAGCTTTAACTACTGAAATTTAGCTATGCCTCTTACATGGGTGTTAGTATCCTTTAAGTCAGCCCTGATCTGTTACATTTACAGAGCTAATGACTAAAGAAAGCCACTTCTTATCACATACAGCAAACCTAAAAGTATTATTTAAGCTCCTTCCTGACCCCTTTAGTAGTATTTTGGATATTGTGAATAACACTACTGGAAAAAGACAGAGAGCTGTTTCATTACTGCTCTACAGAAAGAGGAACACTTGCCTCTTCTCTTAGATATTATTTCCTACCCACCCATCCTCCTGGTTATAGCATCATAATGGAAGAATGTGTTCAAGCAATTTCCTACTGTGATTCTCATACCTTTTTCCAAGGCATTGACTTCCTAGAAACTGTCTATATCTTATGAACCTGATCTGTATTCTTTCTAATCTATTCATTAATATCTGCATGGATCAAAACACACTAAAAATCCAGCTCTTTTGATAAGTTACTCTGTTTAGCCAATATCACTGACCTCATGCAGCCACAATGTGCCATTGATGTAGTAAGCTTTTTATAAGCAATCACTTAGAACAATCATAAACCACCAGTGAACAAATTTAAGGGGGGGCTGCATTAATCCAGTCCTTGATAACAACAGAATAACTGATTTTTAATAGAGCTAATATTAGCAAAGTTGATTTCATGCAGTACTAGTTTTACAAGAATGTGGGAGAAAGTTATGTTTTCTGTTCATTTCTCGGTATCATTACCTTCATCAGACAATCTCACAACTGAATGAAAGGCAGGGAAAAAACATTTGGTTGACAAGAATTTATCTTCCATAAAATCTTATCTATTTACATTAATTCATTATTATTTTAATTAGGACCAATCCCTGAGCAATTGTATCCCCCATCAGTGTTTCATTTCTACTTGCAAACAGTGGTAAACTAATCATCCTCCAAGTCTCTGGTTCCTTATATAGACCTTTCTAAAATCATGCCACAGTGTTTCATAACTCAGTAATACTGGTATCTTCTTCTCTATCACCTCTAGAATACAGCACCCTGCAGTTTGTGCAGTGACTGTACAGGTTATATGAATGTGACAGACTCAAAAATTCCCAGTGACCTCTTCCACATCGTGTAGTAAGAGCTATGAAGTTACAGCAAAACAGATTTAAAACAGAAAGACTGAAGAGCCTCTGACGGACCACATATCCGCGTTTGGGCTAGTTCATGCAACCACGCTTTCTGTTCATAGTTACTCTCCTCCCATCCTGCACATTTTTATGGCCTTTCCAACTCAAATTATAGGTCCTCCTTCACCAAAGCGGTCATTTATTCTCTTGCTCGTAATGTTCACCCAGACAGGGGTTTTCACAGGGCAAAGAGAGTACCATAAAACTGAAGGCAAAGCCAAGCTAAAGTTTAGCCCAATGGCACAGTACTCCTTTTCCCTCCTCCACCTGCTAACCTGGTTCAAGAAGTTAAGTTAGGAGAGAAATAAACCTAGGCAGAGGAAAGGAAGCACTAACTCTTTGCTAGATGAAGTCCAGTGCAAAGGAATTGATGGGAAATAAATGCTTGGAAGCAGAAGTGGACAAGAAGCCTTTTCTGGCTGCAAATAAACTGATCTGAGAAGCAGAACTTGGAAGTTTTACAGTGGACAGCTTCACCTGTCAAAATGCTTCCAAAAGGTGCCTTAAAAGGAAACATACAGCTCACAATTGGTACAATAGAGGCAACAGAGAACAGAGAAATCACAGCACAAAAAATTAAGCAAATAAAGATATGATGACTGCAAGATATAGAGTAACAAAAAGTGAAAGTACTGTACTTTGGACTCAGGATTCAGCCAAAACACACATCAGCAGACGTATGCCTTCACAAGAGTGATTTGCCTCCATTTCCTCCCTGCTATGACCCACACAGACACTTTGACAGCAAATTCAGCACAACTCACTCAAGCACTGAATTCCCCACTCAAGCACAGTTTTTCCCACAGACAACTCTTGAATTTTAGAACGGGTGCCTCAGTGACATGAGATGTGAAGGTGAGTTTGTGGGTCTCTTACCTTGATTCTGTTGTCTGTTGGACAGGACCGGCGAGAAGAGCCATTACACTGAGCTGAATCTGTTCCTGCTCTTTGGGACTGGCCTGCCACCTTTGGCAGTGTGTAGCCACTTCCATTGGGAATCTTTCCAGCTGGTGCTTTGGAATCACAGACCTAAATCAGGGCAAAACAACTTGTCACCCCCTTTTTGTCAGTGATGAATAAGCACAAATCAGGGTCAGAAATCCAATCTTCACCCTTAATCCTTTTGTCTTAAGGATGTAAATCAGCAGCTTTGGCACCATGGTTTAATAACAACTGCCAGAAATGAGACAGATTTCAGAGCGCATTGTGACATCTGCACTGTGAGACAAGAACAAGACTTCCCCATCACCCAGAAAAGGAAAGTAGAAAGACAGGAGGAATTGGAATCACATCCCCTTGGCATAAGCCAGGTTCCTCCGGAAAGACAAGGGACTGAGCCTGCCTCTTCTGCCATAAGCTGCTGCCCAGAGAAATACACCTCTGCCTGGGCAGGGGATGGAGCAAAAAGAGTTTTGCTCTCCCCAGTACATCAGAATAACTAAGTCGAGAGAATTATTCTATAGCTGGGATTTGTCAGCTTCTAAACAACAAAATGTTCCGCTCAGACATCAGTCTCTCTGTAAATGAAAAGATTAAGTTCCTTTCAGATATTAAAGTCTCATGTCAAGTCAAAGTAACATCTAATTGCTCTTATGCAGTGCCTGACCTGCAGTTTCACCTCTCGAAAGTCATGGCACAGGAAGGACTGAACAGTCTGCAGGAGTTGCTGTTAGGTATTGTGCAGATGTCCGAGGACTGACTGTTCTCTCCTTCTGTTACCTCTGCCTATATTGCCCCTTTGCAGCTGGGTGACTTTCCTCTGAACCATTACTTGCTATTACCTGGCCAGCCATAAACATGTTCTACCACACAAATTTACCCAAACAAATGCCTGGTCCAGGCCATACCCATGCTCATGGCAGTGAGGAACGCTTCCAGAGAAGGCTGGTCTTTGTCCTGACTGACGACCCAGAAGGTGAATGAGTCAGGATGGCTCAGTGGAACATGCATCAGCAAGCTGTCATCCCTCAAAGCTTGCTTGAGCAACAGCCTCATCTGCAGAGCGCTCCAGCTCCCAGTCCCCATAATAGGAGAGCTCTCTTTTACACATACCACATCAAGAACAAAACCAGCCCTGAGGTGAGAAATCTCAGCTAAAACCACAAAACCAAAGCCCAGAGATATATCCCAGCCTTCTAAAGCCCAGTGTCAAAGAAGTGGCAAAAAGCTCCCAAAGGGCATTGACAAGATACTCACAGCTCTAGGACCATTTGCTGTGCCTGTCAGATAGGGCAGATGAGGTGTTTAGTACAGTGCTCCAAACATAGCAGGCTTCCCTCCCCTCGGGCTGCAAACTTACCACACCAGGGCACTCCTTCTCTTCTTCCTCTAGGAAGATCTTCTCTAGCACCAGGAAGGTCAGGAAACCAATGATCACCCAGAGACCCAGTAGCTTCTGCTGCTGAAAGCTCTGCCCTTCTGAGGGACAAGAGAGAAATCTTCATGACACTATCAAGTGCACAGCATCTCCCACAGTGTGAGCCCATCCTGCCCCAGACAGTTTAACCAGCAGTTCCAAGACATAAACGACAATGGAAAGACCTCCTGTGAGGAATAACATATCCAACATATCTCAGAGCAAATTAGTTTAACTTGCTGATTCTTGACCTAATAGATATCCTCATCTTGGAAACAGAGCAAGAGCCCCCTTTTGCTTCAATAGTGCAATCCAGAGTATTTCTTGCCAACACTGCGAATTTCACTGAGCTCCAGAGGCAAGTGAAGGTTACATCAACAAAAATCCTGCAGCTGCACCTACTGAACAGCAAGCCCTGACATGAAGGCTGCCATTACTGGAGCTACAGACCCACCTTCCCCTTTCTGCCACACCTGAGCAAGTTATGAAGCCCAAAGCTATAAACTTTCGTTTCAATTACAGCCAAGCTTGTGAGATAATCACCCATTCAGCCTGGCTGCAGACATGGAGACTGCATTGCAGTGGAAGAACAGAATGACTCTGTAATGGGGTTTACATGGGTCAAGGAAACCTTTATGCTTCGGGACAGCCCGGCAGAAGTGAATAAGCTAGAGCAGAAAAACAGAGTAATTTGGGAACCACTGTAGAAAGGGGGGGAAAAAGCACAGCAAGTTCTGTTGGCAGTGCTAGAGCTGAGGAAGAAAAGGACCAAAGGCCCAGCAGATTTGAAATCCCAGGACACAGGTGCAAGGAAGTCTGGGAAACCCAGCACATCCTTTTCCTCTCTCTCACATTCTCAGTGGGGAAATGCTTCCTTGGTGTCTCAACAGCTGGGATGCAGCAGCACTTGCCTTCTATGCCATCCATTTGCTGAAGCGGACAGATACAATCATTACAGGTTTCAACAACCCTGCTGATGGGTGAAGGAGATACACAGATACCACAAGCTATGTCCCAATCCAAACAGTGTTTAGCTCATTGGCAGACAGAGGTTTCTATCACCTGCGTTTCCTTTTTTCTGCATTTCCATTTTCCTTTCTACCATGGCTTTGTAGACAATTTTCCATTAATTCTCCTTGAGCAAAGACTGAGAGAGCAAAACATTTGGGCTTCCATAGGTGGAAGGGAAGTATCCAGTGAAGGAGCCCCAGTTAGTCCCAAGAAACAGGCTCCAGAAGCAACACTGTTATAGGGGCAGATTTATAGACAAGATGAACCTGATGGGGCAGAACCCCTGCCTGAGATGATGCACGTGTTCATGTACCAGACCACTCATGCATTTATAACTTCCCATCAGGTTAAGAAGGCATCCCCTTTCCTTACAGAAAGGACAAAGGAAAACCAACAGAGATTTACAGGTGTCTAAAACAAGATAGGAAAAGGTGATAGCCAAGAAATCCATTGCAAGTTACTAAACCTAAAGAAACTATGGCCAATTCAGGAAGCCTCCAATCTCAGAATCTTCAGAGGACTGTAGAGTACGAAGATGAAGTATCACATGTGTTTTCAAGATGGAATGTAGCTGTAGGCATAGCACAGACTGCTTCTAGGCACATAAAGCTTTCCTACCTGTTGTTGCACTGCATGTGTAGGCCCAGGCTTCAGGAAGCAGGTGCAGAAACACATTCCCCAATAGCCCACCAATTGCAAAACTCAGCAACTGCTTCAAACGGTGTGATCCAGCTGAAAAAAAACCCAAACCAAACACTTATCGCAACTCAGCAGGAGCCAAAACATCTCCAGCTGAGATTTTGCACAGAGGGACCCATATTAGAAGCATCTGCAAAGCAAGCTTTCAAAGGAGAGAGCACAGAACAAACAGCTGGAGTCCCTGCACCACTTGGCTGGAACAGCAGTGAGTGGGAGGTTCTGGACCAAGCAGGGTGCAAAACAAACAATACCCTTTGTACAAGCTCCGTCCTGGACTTGCATTTGTCCAAGGACTCCCTATCAAATTTGCAGGTATGGACTAAAGCATCAGAAATAGACCGCCTGTTTTAGAGGACAGTATTTCTGTGACAAGGTCCTGTTCATCACAGCGTCATTTAGTAACAACCCAGGACTTCTGCCTTCAGAAAGGCTCAGGCGTGGAGCAGGCTTACCTTCTGACCGCAGAGCAGCTCCTGTCTCAAATGGGATCACCAACAAGGGGAAAACCCCACTCAGCCCCACCATGAACGAACCGATGAGGGAACAGATCCAGGCGTCCAGCCGCTCGATGCTGAAAAGGTTTCCCAAGGATGGTGTCTCCTTCTCGCACAGAGGACCAGAACTTGCAGCAACATGACCCGCTGGGAGCTTCTGAGCTTCACAGGCCACAATCAGGAATAAGGAGAGTGTCCCATCAAGCAGAAGCTTTTGCTTTGTCATTGCTAAGAGGCCTCAGCCGGGCTGGCCAATCTCTAAAAAGAGCAGAGGAGAGCAGTCCTGACAGAGTGCTGGAGATTCCCTCCCACCATCCCAGAGGAAAGGCCTCGGTCACACCATCCCCTCCCTCAGCATCCTCGCACAGGTAACAAACATCTGAAACTCTTCCTATTTCAACACAGCACTAAAGAACAGAGAGGCTGCTTAGGTGTCTGAAACTGCACATGAAACATTTCTTAAGTCTGGCTTTCAGCATCTCCCCTTAGTGGGCTGGAATAAGGACTTCCTTTTGCGTCCTGAGGCTTCAGTGAAAGGTATTGTCCAGATATGCTACCCAGGTAAATCTTCTCTTTGCCAGGGAACAGCATCCATGTAACAAATGAGGATGCAAAACTAACAGGAGGTCTGTAAAAGCATGAGTGGTGTAAGATGGTGAACAGGGGTAGGTTATTCACCATCTCTTCAGATGTTCAGTACGACCAGCTACCACGTGAAGCCAGTGAGGGTCAGCTTCGAAACAAAACAAATGTGACTCTTCATCAGCACGTAGCTTGCATGGTAGCTTCTCCAATATGGAAAATCTTACATGGATTACACAGCAAACAGGACAGGTACTAAAAAGACAGTCTCTTGATTGCACATGGCTAGACAGCTCACATTAGACTCAGGAAATACCCTTATCTGAAAGGAGCTGGATGAGTAGCTGGAAAATATCATATATACTTGTCCTATCTGTACTCTTTTGTAGAAGGGTATGGGTTAGACGGTCTCTTAGTCAAAACCAGCACAGCTGTTACCAAAAACTCTTCGATCACAAGAAAACTGGAGAGATATGGGCACGTTAGAAGAGGAAAATAAGGATAATTACACTCTCATGGGCAATCAGGAAGGAAAAGTAAATGATGCAAAGGCTGAAATGCAAACACTCCTTCAGTCTCCAGAAGAAAGAATGAAATGTGACAAGCAAGATTAATTTGGAAATGGAAGAAAAGAGCAGGTTAGAAAACAATGGTTTAAAAATGTTCACAGAGCAGCTTTAGACTGAGAGGGAATAATGGCATTCACCTGAAGGCATGTAAGAAACCAGTCAAAGTAATCTCTGAAGTGAGATTATCTCTGAAGTGACCATCTTTGAATAGGGAAGGCTACAGGAGGCTGCAGAAGCATCATGCCTCACCTACCTTTATAAAAAGAAAGAAAAAGGTGGCAGAAGACTTAAGAAGTTACAGACCAGTAACTTCAATCCTCTGACAGACTCTTGATCAAGTTAAATGATCAGTTTGTAGTTACCTATAAGATAAGAAAGTAATAAAGATAGCAAAGCATTAAGTCTCAGCCAGACAGAAAGGGGCCTGAAATTATCAGGACAAAATTCAGGGTGTTGGAGCCAAACTAAGGGCTCCCTGCAGCCGAAAAGGGCAGCGTTGCTCCTTGCCCCCCACTCCCTCATGAGGCATCAAAGCATCCCCTCCCCATGCCCATGCCTGGCTCCATGGACACAACAAACTAGCAAGGAAAACGACGTATTTTTTTAAAGGCTTGAACTTTTCCCAGTTTCAGTCCCTGCACTAAATCACTGCAGGAGGAAGGCCCAGCTGCAGCGAGCAATCAAACATTAAAGGACAGGGCCCTGTGGCTCCTGTGGAGGAGAACAATGAGCTCCAAGCACAGTGAGCACAGACATCAGGAGCAGGGAGGATGCAAGAAGGAACCACGTTTGGTGGCAAGATAATGTCTGATCAAGCTGCAAACTCTACTGACCCATACAAACCCCATCACTTTTTTAAACTGTTATTATTTCACAAGGAAAAAATACTCTCAACATAGCAAGTTCAGGGGTTTGTGGCATCTTATTGCAGTGTTTTGATCTGGCTGCAGGAAACCAACTACCTATAGCACATCATGAAACAATCTCAGCAAAGATTATACAATACAGTATACTAAGGGACAGAAAAAACAGTAACTCCGATGTGCCACCAAAAAATGCAACACATGCATTATATTGATTCAGAAATTAATTCCAAGCCAGCAAAGTAGGCAAATAACATCCTGGAACATTTTATTGTCCCTATACTGTAGATGTGACACACAAGCAGTGATTCCATTCCACTCCACACAGGTGAGACTTTAGCCAACAGACTGTACCCCAGCCTCACTTACTCCTCTTTATAAAACAGATGAAAAAGATCAGAGACACTGCAGTGGAAAGAAAAATCTGAGTGTAGAAAACATGACCTGGGAAAAACAACTGAAGGACCTGGGTATGTTTAGTCTTAAAAAGATAACACCGAAGGGAACAGAATGGTCTGCGTACAATACCAGTGTCCAGAAAGGGGGAAAGTGCTCAACTCTTCTTCCACACTGTAGCATTGACTCAAATGGTAAACGAGATTCAGCCTGGATATGAAGAAACAAATTTACACAGTGCCAGAGTGGTGATAACCGGTTTCAGTGTATCTGTGATGCAGAACTTCCAGCATCCGGCTGGATTTTGTTCCTTCTTTTAAGGAAAAGAGTAAATACCTGATACAGATGCTATTTCATTGCACAAAGATTAAATCCTTTCTTGAAGTCCTTCCAGCCCTACACCTATAATTTGATGTAAACTGGTGGGATCCTTGTTTCATGGGCAGGACCCTAGGAAAGGGGGCAGGTTTTCAGCTGTCAAGCACTATTGGTACAACCACTCCAGGCTCCGAGCACTGATAACAACTACAAGAGAGCCCAATGGGTCAGAGATGCTGCCCTCTGCCCAGCTTCACCCTATGAATGTACCTGGGAAGCTTCCAGAACCTCTCACTCCCCTTATAGGGGTGCAGGCTGCCCCCAAAGCTATGCAGACACACACAACTGTGGTAAAACTATGCCACAGAATCCTCCAGATTTCTCCAGAGGGGGAGACTGGAAGCTCTTAAAATGTTAGGTGTTCCCTAACATGGTACCTAATGGGTAGTTTTTTCCCAAGTAGCAATACAGGCTGAAGCTGTCAGCCACATTGGCATCTGTACAGGGAGGTGATGGGACTCTTCAAGCACATTATACCAGCCACAGCCTTCTCTCTCCTTACTAGCTGCTGCATAACAACCTGCAATTAGAGACTTTCCTGCTTTAGAAAAAGACAGGCACTCCTTCCAACTCCAGAGGCCTGATGGACGCCCTCTTCCTTTATGGCAATTTTAGACCTGGAAAATGACTGAGAATGGCTTCTTTGTAAGGAACAGGGACAAAAGAATATTTAAAAGTCAGGATTTACACAACCAGCACATGCCTGTGAAGAGGCAACAAATACACACAGCAAAATGACTGCTCTCTGCAGCTTGGCAATGATGGGAAGTGGCACAAACTGGCCTCTTCTGCAACCCTGTCATCACAGCTTTTGAGACTCAGTCTGGAGAAGTAATCACTGCAATTGATTCAACAAGTCTGTTCCTGTCCTCTCCTTCTCCGCACTCTGCCTGCACCTGCCCCAAGGGATCAACTGAAAGGGTCTTTAAGACCAAAATCCTGGAGAGACACAGTAGTACACAGGACAAGGGCCATGCCCAGGGCTCTAAACCCAGGCTGCATACCTGGCTTCATGTCCTTCTCCCAGCAGTGAAACAGACCAGATTCCTCCAAAAAGGGGCAATAAATGAGCATAAAGGGGTAGAAAACCAATTCTCCCAATCACATTTGTGTTGGTCAACTTCCTCTGGCCCACAGGTCTGTCTTCTCCTATTACTCACACAGGGAAAACCAGTACATTTCTTGACACCTGTGCTGTCTGACTGTCATTACCTTGCGGCTCAAGAACATCCCTGTATCTCATGCAATAAATTCCTGATGCTTATAAAACATCTACAAGGAACTTGGGGCATCAGCCAGGACACACCTGATCTGATCTTTACACCCAGCTAGTTATTTAGAGCATTACCCCAGCTTTTGCCTTTTTCCTAACTTATCATAATCACTTGCTCAACAAAATCAACTTCTGCTCTCTATAGCCGCCCTGCTTCTCTGTCGCATTAGTACACACTCCTCATGAGACATTAAGTTTATCTACCATTTGAAGTCTCTAAATTCAAACCAGCTGCTTCTAAGACAAATATTTAAAAGGAAGAAAAGGAGCAGTAGGGATGTAGTCTTAGGACAAAGAAAGCTCAAAGGAGACAATGATACCCTGCCACTAAAGCTGCAGAGGGTGGAAGAAGCCTTTACCTACGCCTGATTTTAGACAACAGCTTCTGGGTTTAGGAACTCAGCTAGAGAAGGTCTGGAGAAATTTCTAGAGAAAGTACCTGCAGGTTCTCAGAGAAGTCCATGGTCGCTGAGGCACAGCCACAGCCAGGTTTATAGAGATACATCTTTCTCACGAAGAGTACAGGGTCTATTTAAGGACATGCATGGGAGAGAAACAGCCAGTGCACCATTTACTCATTGGTTTTGACACCACCATTTGGGACCACAGCTCTCAGGCGGGTCAAGTCACAACCCCGTCACCATTAGGCGAGATTTAGATTAGATATTAGGAATAAATCCTTCCCTGTGAGGGTGCTGAGGCGCTGGCACAGGGTGCCCAGAGAAGCTATGGCTGCCCCATCCCTGGCAGGTGTTCAAGGCCAGGTTGGACATGGGCTTGGAACAACCTGCTCTAGCGGAAGGTGTCCCTGACTGTGGCAGGGGTTGGAACTGAATGAGCTTTAAGGTCCCTTCCAACCCAAACCATGCTGTGATTCCATGATTCAGGAGTCAGATCTGCTCAGCTCCTTCTGCAACAGCCTCAGCACTGGAATAACCATGAGGTCTTCCCAGCTCAGGAAAAGCAAACAAATGAGATTTGCCATTACCCCCCTATGTAGGGGCAGGCTGCACTCCAAGGCAGACGAGCTCCTGTCCTCCTCCCTGGTGGCTCTGTAGCAGGCAGTGCCTGAGAAAGCACAGACAAAAATCAAAATGCCAAAGGAAAAACCTAATGGAAAAGAGAAAATACAACACTGACACGACGACGATTCCTGCAGCCATCTCCTCCCCTCTGAGACACTGCCTTTTCAGACCACACAGCTTCGTCTCAGCACAGTTGCTCATTGCCACATAATGACATTTTAGATGTTGTTGGGGGGGGGAAACATGAAACAGAAAAGGCTTTTTTACAAGTGTTTTCCCTGGAAGCCTGATTTTACAGTTGTAAAAGAGCACTGCATGGAATGGAAAGAAGTTATTTTCCAGGGAGGAAGCATAATTTTCAGCCAACAAATTCTCCACGAGCCACCTCCCTCCATTAGCCCTGTGGAGAGCTTTGTATTCCTCCTGGAAACCCTGACCTCGGCTGAGGCACACGAGGTCTCCAGCTCCTCCCCGAGCATTCCTCCCTTAATCACTGCCCACCTTTAGGACCGCACTGCTCCGCTGGGACCCTTCCCCGTTCCCTCATCTCTCTCATCAAAACCACTTTAGAGAGACACTCGACTCCTGCAAATCACCCACATCGCAGCGTGCACTGCCAAAGGCTGGAGACGCACAGGATTAAGAACGATGGGGTGCTGCAGACCAGAACAGAACACAGACCCCGCGCAAACCCAAGAGCTGGCAAGGCAGGCAGTTAAAACACAGCTCAGACACTGTTCAAACGTAGTTTGGGGGACAGCGACTCCTTTCCCATCCTTCCCAGCACGAAAGAGCCTGCGATCGGGCAATGGCGTTCACCCCAGGGCTGGGTGGGATTTCTCCTCCCAACCCATTATCCACGGCAGCCTAGGGCAGAGGCCGGGCAGAACCCCCAGCACATCCCCACCGGTGCCGCAGCCCTGGCCCACCCGGGACCGGCTCCGGTCCGCAGGGGATTAGCGGCGGCCCCGCTCCTGTCACTGCTTCCGACACCACGGCAGTGCTGAGGCAGTGACTGACCCGGCTCACGCACCCCGCCGGGTCGGTGTTTCAGCCTCCCCCCAGGGCCCATGTGCGGTCCCAGCGCCGAGACCTCCCTGCGGCTTCCAAAGCCCGCACTTCCAAAACTTTCTCCGCTGGGCGCTGAGCTCCCGGCCCCGCCGCGCCCGCAGCGGAACCCACACGGCAAAGGCGGCTGGACCGGGAGGGGGGGGGGATGCCGGTTCCGGGAGCCCAAGGGGAGCCGGGAGGGAGCGCCGCGGAGCCCGGCAGCAGCAGCCAGGCCAGGCGCTGCCCCCACCGTGCTTCCCAAACTTCCCCCGCGCTCGGCCGGGCCGAGCCCCACCGTTACGGGACTCTGCTCCCTGCGAGCAGCGTTGCCGACCGCCGGCCCCGCTCCCCCCGTCCCACCGCTGCGCGGGGCCGAGCAGCGCGGCCAAACGCGGCCCCCACAGTTCCCCCTTATCCCCGCTGCAACAGCAGAGGTGGGGGGCAGGCCGGTTGCCTCCCGCTCCGCCAGCCCCCCGTTACCGTGCGCCGCCGCTGTGCCCCGGGTCCGCCGCTGCCATCCAGCCGCGGCTCGGCGCGGCCCCTCGGCTCCGCCCCCCCCCGGCCGGCCACGTCGGTCCCGGCCTCCCCGGCACCAGCGTCGCCGCCCCGGCGGGGACCCGCCGCCGAACGCGCTTCCGGCCACCGCCGCCGGGGGGCGGACACCGGCCGCGCTTCCTGCCGGACCCCCTCCGCTGCCCGCGGCGCCCCCAAGCGGCACGGGGAGGGAGGAGCGGACCGAGCCCCGCGGGGTCCCGGGGATCCCGGCCCGCAGGAATCGCCGCCCTCAAGCTCTGCAGAGGCTTTAGCGGATCCCCAGCAATAGCTTGCGGGCAGCGGGGCAGAGGCGCACGCTGTGGGAGCCCGGCTGTCCAGAACGTGTCTATTGTCACTTTGCCTTTTTACTTTGAGTTTAACTAATTGGATCTGAATTGTCCGGCAGCCTGCGCTAAGGTTTGGCCTTCACGTGGTTTTAAATAACAGAGCGACTCTTAAACGTACTCGACTGCTCCTTACAGGTTCAGTACAGTCTTCATGATGACACGTGTGTAACCCCAGAGCTCCACAAGCACCAATATACTATTAGTGGTGAGAAACATCCACGGTTCTGACAGAGGTCTGCAGATTTACTTTTATCCAGGCTGAGCAACGTTAGAGCTATGTGGTTTCCAGTACAGGCACTTCCCAAAACATACCGAAGGACCTCCTAGTTCCATCTCTTACCATTTTCCCTGCTACACAGAACTTCTTTCTCACTCCAGTTTTCGGAATGAATCCTATTCCCCAAGGAGGCACTGCTGATGCTGACGCTTTTTCCTACAGTTTTGCCCTGGCCGCATTACATCATAACAATGTCATGCCCTGGAGCATGGGAATTAAGTCGTCTGCAGTTGCCTGCACTGGTTTAGCTGCTCTTTCTGCACTTGAGTAACAGGAACACAACCCTATCTGTGGCCACACTGCCAATGCAGCTAAAGAAAGGTTCTGCCTTTCTCACTTGCAAGCAGAACATTTATATAGAAGCCGAATTCTGAAAGGGAACTTTCAAAGAGAAAGTATTTTGCATTTTTGTTCTCAGATTGTAAGGCTCTTGTGTTCCGCAGCTGGTTGGTCATACCCTGATTACCACAGCTACAACAGGCTCCTCCTCGGGTAGACCAAGCCACACCGAGCATTTCAGGCTGGTGCAATCCATGGTGGTAACACAGCCTCGGAGAAATCAGTGGGAGTTTGCTTTTGACTTCAGTGCTGCAGGGTTTCAAGTTTTGTGGCATCCCACCATGAGCAAGCACGAGAAGATTGCAGGATGTAATGGGCACTCAGCAGCTCGTGTCCCCAGCTGGCAGCTGCTAATGCACCAGTGGAGTGTTCCCATAGCTGGTGGCTGCACAGTGAATTTGCAGTGCTAGATCAGTATGGAGAGATCAAGAGTCCAGCAGGATGGATCCATAAGCTAGTAGTTAGATGACTGGAGCCTTCTCCCACAGAGATGCTTCAGGCTGATTTCCCTGACAATGACATGGAGGGTCCTGTATTCTTTACTGAATTATTTCCTCAGCTGAGGAGGAAAAAACCCAAACAGATCAGATTTAAAGGCAGACAGACAAAACCAGACACCATATATCCAGTTCTCTTTGACTTGCAACTGATGTTCTCGCCTCTCTAACATCGTTACTTGGGTGTCCCTGGTTTACAATTTCTGTGGTGTCCTGTGAGTTTCTTGCCAGGGTAATGGCAATGATGGAACTGAAGCAGCTTCCCAGAAGAAAATTGAAACCCATTAACACCTTCTAGTTCAGCGGCACCCATGAAGACAGAGGTGGTTTCAGTCACAAAAGCCAAGAGATACCAGTGGAGTTTGGCACATTTTGGGGGTAAACAATTTGTTTACCGATAAACATTCACTCAAAATTATCAGCTAATGAATGACAAATGCTGCAAACAGATTGATTTTGATCTTTAAATTGTTATCAGTATTTTTTAAAAGTCCTACTCTGACAAAGTAGGAGCTATTGGCTTGTCTCCCGTCCGAAAAATCTGTTTGTTTAGAGCAATCTGTTTCAAGCTGGAAGCGAAAGGATGGAATGCATGCGAAAGGACAAATGGAAAATGAGTTGCTCCCAGTCGCCTGCGGGGCTCTGGAGGTCTCCGGAGTTTGCGGCTCCCGGAAGCTCGCAGCAGCAGAAGCTGCATTTCTGCAGCGGCACCGCCCGGGGGTGCCCCCCGCCTGCAAAACGCGATCCCCGGGCCCGGAGCGGCATCCCCGTCGCTGCCGGGGCTGAGCTAAAGCGGGTGGTCAGTGGGGAAACGGAACTTCGCCAGCGGCAGGAGATGCATTAACCCGATAGGTTAGATCTGATCTCTCATAGCTAAACCCACGGGTAACACTGCGTGAGAGCTTGGTCTTGCCATCGCAGCTCCTGCTCAGCCTGGTGCCAGGGCTCTGTGCGCAGCCAGGGATGGGAAATGAGGATGGTACGGCCGCGTTGGTGGTCACCTCTCCCCATTGAGGCGAGGCAGGACGGGAACACCCCAAACTCAGGGATGGTGCAAAACCGTCTCCTTGTCACTGTGGAGCTGTGCGAGGCTTTCCCTTAGCCAGGCACAGCCTCAATGGGATTTAAGCCCTGTGTGTCCATGAAAGCCTGTCAAACACCTGCTTTGGTGGAAGGAAGGGACCATTCGGAGCAGTCTGGCTTCTGAGCAGGGGGAGCTGGACTCTTTCCTAAGAAGACATTTTGGCAGCTGTATTTCCATCATAAAAGTTGTTAATAAAGGGATCAGAGTGGCTTAGTATGGAATGGGATGGAATGGAAGTAAAATCATGCTTCCTCACACCTAATAGTGCTCTCTTCACTCCATCTCCAGGACATTCTTAAACATACTTGTTGTTGTACAGTCAGAAACTTGGTTCTGAAAAAGGGTGGGACATGAAGTGTGCCCTTAGAGTGTATTAACTACAAAGAGAAGGTACCAGAGGAAATTCTCTGGAGAGGGCACATAAAAACAACCCTGGAGGGCCCACATGTGTAAGACTAGATGTTAAGTGCTGGCAGGCAGAGAAATAGGGGCAGGCAGAATGTGGATAGGATGGGAAGGTTTAAAAAAGTTCTTCCCCGTAAAGGTGGTCATGCACTGGAAGAGATGTCCAAGGTTACTGTGGAGATTCTCAGAAGTTCAACTGGCATTGACCTCAAACAACCTGACCTAATTGTGAAAATGAGCAGGAGAATGGACTAAGCGACCTCCAGAAGTCCTTTCCAGCCAAATGTTTTCTATGATCCTAGGATTCAGAAACAAACAGTACCAAGGGGCATCAAGTGAATCAGAGGGAGAGCCCTCCAAGAGTTTGAAAGGAGCTACCCCAGCAGTAGGCATTTTTGCCTGCTGTGTGGTGGGAGCCAAATGCAGTAATGCTACTGCCTGGAAGTCCTGCTCTGACTCACCCCAGGACACATTTCTGCAAGGCAAGGCAGAAAAAGAGAAGTGACTGCTGAGCTCTGAATGGGGGGAGGGGAGCTGGCCCCATGGATGCTCAGAACAGGGAATTTTACTCTTACTCATCATATTATTTTTATATTTGGGTTTTCAGATGTAAACCTCAGTGTTTCTGTCAGCATATTAACTCTGTGTGCACCACAAGTTTGTCTGCTAAGCTCCAGTGACTCCTTTATCCCTGCCTCCATGCACAACTTCCAGCTGCGAGCTTGGTCTGGCCCACTGCACTTCACCAGTGTTTGTAAGGAATAAATGGATTGTTTGTTGAGTGCTATTTAATCTGGGCAGATTTCAGTGTCATGTTGGAGAAAGAAGACGGGCCTGGTTTAGGAAAGATACAGCCAGAGAGCAGGTACAGGCAGGTGAGTGAAATGTGGCAGATGAGCCATACAGGATATACAGAAGTTAGAACTGAGATTCGTCCTGAAGAGCTGCTCTGCCTAGTCTTAACAGATGTAAGCAGGAAAAGGAAGGGAAATCTATATGACCATGAAAAACAAGTAGCGCTAAAGGTCTAGGAGAATCTAAAACTCTAGCATGGGTTTGTTCTTTGCTGGGGATTCAGACTTGAATGAGGTCACAATGATTGTCAACAATGAGGCCACAGTATTATCCGGCAAGCTGGGTATAAGTATTGGTTACGTGTTTGATACATGGTCTTATCTTGTATCTAAATGCAGTTAATGCTGCGTTCTTACCATGAAAGAGGGTTTTCTCATGTTCTTCAGTGCTCAGTAATGAAACCCCTGGTTTCTATAACCTAACACATCTTCCTCATGTCTCCAGGCTAGAGCCTGTGATATAACAGATTATGATTCGTGTTGAAGAAGTGATAGTTTGTTATAGCCCAAACAATGGTTTCTGCCCTTCAGCTGTCAGAAGACAGGCTGCAGTTCAGTACGGGTATTTTGATATCAGTGTTGCAGACATACAAATACTTTATAACCAACTTTCACACTTTCATTCTCTGCCCAGAGTGAGATCTACATCAGTCCCTACTGAGGTCATGTTCTGAACACTGGTGCTGAGATTCACACTCTCGGCTACTGCAAGTACTGAGACCTGTGCTGCCACTCACCCTTGAGTGCTGCAAGCTCCAGACTGTGCAGTGCTACAGACCCTGGAAGTAGAGTAGCCATCGCTTGGCAGAGATGTAATATTAGTGTTTGCCCGCTAAGGCACGGTGTGCAGAAAGGGTTAAATAGAAGGGGTTTATGGAGTGCAAAACGATATCCAGAACAGTAATACTGTCATTCAGAACAATGTCCACCTCAAGCCAGCAAAGGCAGAATTTAAGTTCTCCAGCTTCTTAGAAGCAGGAGGATCCATTATTCATATTCACCACTCAAATTCTCATGTCCAGGTATTACAGCCTTCTCCAATTTTCTTCTAATGAACAGACCACAGCAGTGTAGAGGTCAGTGATTTACAGTCTCCTTCTAGATTCAGTGAATCTGTGCAGTCTCCATTTGGGTAAAATACAAAGCTATTCAGTAGATTGGTACAAACAGTTCTGTAAGAACACTCAGGAGAACATCTTCTGTTATGTTTCCATCTGACATTATGGAATATGGTCTCAAAGACGGAAGAAATCTATGAGATCAGGGTTTTTCCACTTCTGTTTGTCTAAGGTGACAGAAGTTGTATACAGCTGGCACTAAAAAAAGTGCCATTGATAGCAAAGTTCATCTGAGGTACTGCAAAGTAGGTGGGGGAAGCCCTTTTTTTTCTTTTCTAGTTGACAAAGCAGCCCAGGACTAGAGCAACAGTGGGAGTGCCACAGGCAACACTGAAACTGAGTGGCAGACATCATTATGGAGGAGGAATCAGAACAAGAATAGCAAAGAGAATTGCCACTGAAGCTCAACTAACATTCACTGTTACCAGTAATCCCAGTTGTTGGTTAAACAGAACAATTCACACGCATCATCCAAGATGAGCAATCCAGCACATAACAAAGGTTTCCTGGTGCTATGTCAATGATGAAATGATTTACTTCTGGCAGGCAGAAGTAAATTTAGCAGAGACATCAAGAGGAATGATTAGAAGGAAAGATGCAGCTTGGGGCAAGAAAGGCTGTGTAGAGACCAGCTCCAACTAAGGAGGAGAAAATTGGGATGCAGGCATAGAATCTCAAAGATGAGGTCTAGAAAAGTGATCTTAGTTGAATCTGGACAGTATCAGATACACAATAGCGATGGAGAAGAGATAGGTGGGAGAAGCTGTGAGACAGAGTACAGCAGTGAGTACTGCCAAATCCTTTTATCCCCCCCCCCCCATCTCTACACTAAGTGTTTTGCATTTTATCTTTCATTTTGTGTTTTCAGAAGCCACTGTCAGAAATGGGGTATGCTCTGAATAGCGCACGGCACATTTTTTCCAGCATGGGCATTTACTTACATTGAACAAATAATATCTGCTGGTTGGCAAAGCCAGTGGCCTCACATAGATCACAAATCCTGAGTTTGAAAGCTTATCTACCTCCCTCATTCCCTGCTATTGCCACAGACCTCTTCTCAGCAGTCTGGGGCTTTGCTCCCCTAATGCTGGGCTTCTCCTCCACATCTGCCCACCCCTGATAACACAGCTGAGGAGCCCAGGGGAAGTTATACAAGATGCTTTTGTCAACACTCTTTCCCCCACAGACCATCTCCCATCCCCTTTGTTACTGTAAATCGACATCAGAGCTGCTGAATCATGATACAGGAGTCACAAAATGTTATTTATGCTGTAGAAACAAGGCCCCCTCCCTCTCATTGTTTCCTGCCTGTGTCAAAATGGAGTCACTGATTTTTGTCCTAGCTCCTCTTGCACTGGCAATTCAGGTGAAGCAGGCTGAGTTCTCATCATTCAAGCTACAAGCACAACCAAGATTCTATTCTGACCTGCTAAAAGGCAGTCTTACTGAGCAGACATAGTGTCTGCACAGTTCAAAAAGCCATTTTGAACCAATGTCTAAGAGATTTGCCTATAAGGTCAGAGCCCCAAGGGAAATTTTCAAGTGATAGAGTGCACATTTAAAAAGTTGGCCTCCCACACACAGGACTTACTTGCACTGCAAAAATATTTTGTTAGGGTGCTTAGTTACAATGGGCTTTATTCCTAAACCTGTAGATGGAGCTGAACAATGGTTTGTAACTGGATTCCTAACAAACCAGAGCATTAAGGAAAGAAAATGGTACAGTACCTGAAAGGGATGCATGGAATAGAATTACTTGGAAAGCATTAGGCAACATAGAAAAAGACAAGGAGGACACAGAAAAGAGAACAAAGAGACAGGAGAAGCCATGGTTGTAGTCAGGGAGATGCTGATGCCCAGAGACAAGAAGTTACAGGGAAATCAAATATTAAAGATTTACAGGGAACAAGGGTGAGTGATGTCAAAGAGGAAGTCTGAGACGCCCAGCAAAACACAAGGAAATGGAGAGATTATTATCAAGCCATCCAAACCACTTCATAGTGATCAAAATTGTCTTCATCTTAAGCATTTACAATTTTTATGTGCAGATAAATGCTTTTCAAAGGCATATTTTCATAGCCTACTATGAGATTTAACTTTCCTACTCGAAACTAGTACATTGACTTCATCAAGATTTGCTGAAGTATGCAGGGGAAACTTTCAGCCTTTGACTGTTGAGACAAATGTACCAGGAAATGATCCTTGGAGATCTCTTGCAGAAATTCAATTCAAAACTCTGCCATCAGTTAGAGAAATCTAGGAAAAATCACAAATGAATCATAGAATGGTTTGGGTTGGAAAGGACCTTAAGATCATTTAGTTCCAACATCCCTACCATGGGCAGGGATACCTCACACTAGACCATGTTATCCAAGGCTATGTCCAACCTGGCCTTGAACACTGCCAGAGATAGAGCATTTACCACTTCTTTGGGCAACCTGTCCCAGTGCCTCATCACCCGCACAGTAAAGAACTTCTTCTTTACATCTAACCTGAACTTCCCCTGTTTAAGTTTGACCCCATCACCCCTTGTCCTATTGCTACAACAGAACTAAAAAAAAAGACTAATTTCATTCACAAAAGGCAAGTTGTAATTTCTTTCACTTGAATGCTGTTCCTCTGCTGTTCTCTTCCAAATTCTTACTGTACAATCAGCTAACGAACAGACAAATCTATCCTCAAAAAGCAAATATGGAAAAGCAATAAAGAGTTTTGCTCTCTATTTCCTGGCAGTCTTCCCCGGTAACTATGACTCACCTTAAGATTATCAAAATACAGAATAACTTCAAAATAACAAACTAGCCAGGAGTTATGAAACAGTGATTGAAATCATTGATTTTAAACACATTACAGAATTGTTATTGTTGCTATTAGTACTGTAGCAGTAAGTGAGAACAACATTTGGATGAAATGAAACATGTGGAAGAACCTAATTTGAATTCAAAGGCAACCAGAGAATGACAGAACCTATAGAAGTTATTGGAGAGAAAAGAAGATGAATTAAAAACCCAGCTGGTGACTTGCATTAAATGTGTGATTTAGGTCATGTGAAAAATTTCTTTTATAATAACAAATGACATCATCTCCCTTGCTCAGTTCAACTGTCGTTTGGCTCATGGCACACTAAAACACAGGACAAGATTAAAACTACTAACATAGTCATGACTAAGTGCTAAGTTAAAAACAGACCTTGAAACTCTGCTTACACTTTCCTATCATGTGCTTTATGTTTCTCATGGTTTCAAACATATTCATCCCAATTCTATTGAAGAAAACATCCTGTTGTACCACTATTATATTAAGGTTTATATGCTATAATGTCATAGGCTATTCTCTCAACAGATCACAAAAGGTTTTACTCTTCTTTAGACACAGCATTTTACTTCAAACAGAGCAGTGAACATGTACCCCTTCCACGACCAACAGGGAAAATAAAGGCATAAAGAGTGCAAGTGGCCAGGTAATGACTCAAGGAGCAAAAATCGAACCCAGTATCCTAGATTACAAGCCAGACCCCAAACTGTGTACCATACACTTCTATATTGAAGGCCAGGCTGGAGAGAGTCTTGGGCAGCACGTCAAGTGTGAGGCGTTGCTGCCCATAGCAGGGAGGGTTGGAATTGGATGATCTCAAGGTCCTTTCCAACCCAAACCATTCTATGGTTCTACAATTCTATGCTGGAATTTGCAATTCCATTTTCTTTATGAAATCCACCTTTCCACTAAAGTGATTTGGAGGTTGCAGGTAACTGAAGTGACATTTTTGCAAGTACTTGAGGATTGAAAGAGAACACCAGATGTAGTAGGATGAGAGCTCAAGACGGAGGTGATCAGAAAAAGGAGCTCAGCAATGTGGCTTTAATACAAAGACAGGTAAAGGCAAAGGAAAATTTTGGGAGCTTAGAGTGTGATATTATTGGAAGCTGCAGATTAGTCACTTTTCATGTTGGGGAGGAGTTATTTATAGCTCTTTGTTTTCCACATGGTTTGCTGTGGGACTTTGACAGAAAACACATGATTTTCTATGTTTGGCAATATGGGGAAAAGGATAGACTGGGCTTAAGAGCCAGGCAAGACTTCAGAGCTTTTATTTTGCCAATGCAATTAGTTTTTCAGCTGCGGCTCTCTGAAAAACTTCCATTGAGTATCTTTAGTAATTTGTGATAGGATAAAATAAAAGGTTTTCATTTTGGATAGAATATTCTTTGGCACCAAATGGCCATGAAATGAATTCAGTTACACATGGGACATTTACTTTGGATTTAGTTCCTCAGGATTAATTTGACATTTGTCAGATTATCACCAGGAAATCAGGATGACCCAAGTGCAGACTCTTCACCAAGTCTCTAAAATTCAAACTTGTGTTTATCAACTGTTTAATGCTCTCCATTCCTGAGGGCACCAAGAGGATAAGCAGATGGTCTTCGAAGCATACGAATATTTGAGGCTTGATGGAAGATATTCATTTTGGCCAAGAGGCATGTACAGTCTTGCCTGCTGTTTATTTTCATCACTCAACAAACTGGCTGCAAAATAGCTGTTCCTGGTTATCATGTGCCTATCCTAGGATGGGCTTTGTTATGCAATTGAACCTGCTGTAGAACAATAAAGGAAACAGTCATTATTTGGATAATATAGAGCAAAATGGTAGTTTCACAGGTCTTTCAGCTACAGAGGATAGGCCTATTTCTGTTGCAGGATGGACATGAGCTCAAATTAGGATAGGTGAGACAGAGACTGATTATCTGAAAAGGCTTTTTCCCGGAGAGGTTATTTAATCACAAAATCTTCAAGTCCCCCACATCTGTCATGAAGGAGCTGCTTTTTCAAAGCCTGCTAACAGGGGGCTGGCCCTGCTAACAGGCGAGGAGATGGTCTCAATGCACTAATGGTTCTTTCCATCCAAATTTCCTGTGTGTGTCACAGCTGCTGGTCTGTGCAGCTGTCTCTGGTTTGCGTGTTTTTTTGCTTACCCCATCTCATGTTTATAAATGGCTTATCATTTTATGCTGCAGATGATGGAGATGGAGAGTAAGAAATACTACTCTGATTTCTGATCACAAAACCCTCAACAAATAAATATCTGTCCTGTTTGTTTGTAATAGTAAATACCAACACATTCTTACTCAGACAGACTTTTACCCTTGGGCTTTAGATTTTCTTTTGTTTTCTTTTTGCTCTCCAGACACATATGGTCAGGGATTTATCCCCTGCCAAAGGCTTTAGAAGGGCTCACTCCTTGTGAACTCCAGTAAGCGCCACTCTTCCCTCTGTAGAGATGATTTACAGGAAATGCATGAAAGAGTACAATCAGTTTCCATATTTATTCAAGAGATTCAACAAATTTCAAAGCAGATGTAGAGCAATGAGGCCTTTTAGTGATAGAACCTTATGGAAGCTGCCACCAACCTCTGGGTACAATGAATATATCCCCCTGGGGCATGGTGGGGCACACTGGTTTTAGTCATGGCAGCCTGAAGCAGGTGCTATCACCCTCTGATTCCTTCAGCTTTCTCTCATTTCATTCAGCAGTTCTGAGTCAAATTCACTTCTTATCACCTAGAGGTTGAGATAACAGCTTGAGACAAAAAGAAATGACTGATGAAAGGCCTATCCCAACCACTCCAAAGCTCACAAACACTGTGGCAGGTAGTAGATTTGCACTGGTTTGTAAGAGCATTGCTCCACAGTTTTCAGTCCTCATGCTGCCCACCCATCTTGTGTTCATGTCATCCTCCTTTTCCCGTTTCATTCTTTGGGCAGATAGACCTCAGTTGCTGAGTGTTGCTTCAGTGTAAAATAACACATGGTGGTTGTGGTGTGGGAAGGAAGCTGGCTGTGAGAGATAAAGGTTGAGGTTTAGAGCAGACCGACTGTTACACTCCTGGGGCTTTGCTGCTCTTTGTATAACCTCGGTGTGGCTGGGTGATACAAATCAGCACTACCTTTTCTGATAAAAGCCATCCACCAGAGGCAAGCAGCAGCCATACCTCCACAGCTTTTTTGTAGTTCCAAAGTGGATGGGTTAAAGGTTAGTTTTGCCATCTTACCATTGAAAAAGAAAAGAGATCAACCAAGTCTGGATGGGGATCAGAGACTTATGAAAGAAACTGAAGGGAAAAAAAAAATCACAGGACCTGCAAGAAACAAAAGCCTTGGGGGAAATTCCAAGATTGCCAAAGAAAAGAACAGTCACTGCGAATGTTTGTGCAAACCCACCATCTTCTCCTTCCGTCCCGCAATGACTAGTGCAACTCACTTTGAAAGAGAAAGAAAGAATCAAGAGAACAAGCAGAACTTCACCCAGCTGCCCCAGTCTGCAAATCCCCACTGCTTTACTTCGCCCAACCCAGCAGGCAGGCAGAAATGCAAAATCATGCCATTTGTGACCTACAGAAACAAAGCCTAATGTTTGCATGGGTGGGGAGACGTAGAGTCAAACTTATCACTAACTGGAAAAAATGCAGAGTAGAAATGTGCTGCTTGCTTTATTCAGTTAGTTAGTTATCCCTTCCCCTTCATGCAAGCCTTCATTATTTTTTCTTCCCAAGAAATGCAAATCCTGAATGAAGCCCAGCTTCATTGCATATAATTGTAGAGACTGAGACAGATCGTTTCAAAGGCTAGAGACTAAGCCTAATGGTTCTGGAAGATGCTGCACCAAAATCGATCTTTAACTCTTTAGTGGAAACCAATAACTGAAATTAAGACAGGAAGCATTAAAAAAACAGAAAAGATCTGAGTTGATCTCCTCAAAGCAGCCCTTAACCCATCTTAAAGAAAAATTCCTGATCTTCTGCAGTGTTAAGCAGTAAGGAAAGTTCTTACATTCTAGAGGACTACAGAGTAAGAAAGTGTGGATTTACCAGGCAGGTCTATGGCAGCTGCAGTCTCTCACTTTCCTGTGTCCAGAGCAGAACAAACGTTGTCCAAGCATTCTGCCATCTGATTCAGACTCAAGCTTCCTGCTCAAAGGGGAAAAGTACTGTGAGCACAAGCACAATGTTAAACAAGGCTAAAACTGCAAAACATTTCACAAAGAAGGGAAACAAAAATCTGCTCTTCCTCAGAGGTCCACTCTATACTGAGCTCTATACCGAACTCTGGCTCTGTAACTCACATAATCCTGACATAAAGAAGTTATTCCCTCTAAGAAAATGTGCGGAACCAGAATGGAATTGGCATGCAGAAACCCTCTGGCATTCAAAAATAGAGAATTTGTATAGTTTAGATACTGATCTTTTTCAAGCAAATCTGAAGTGTTTGCTTTAAGCAAAAGTAAAGCTAAATGACAGGTTTTTCCTTAAGCCCTGATTGCATCAAGAAAAGCTGAACGTATTTTACTGCACTGGTTTAACTTCAAAAGTATTACTGATCCTATAAAATACTTTATACACAACTCTGAAGAAGACAGAGTTGCTATTTATTGGCAAAATAGCTAGTAATCTAAGTGTTCCAGGAATTGCAGTTGAAATCAAGAGAGCTCAGGGCCTATGAAAGGCAAATCGTGTGTAAGAGAAGACTATTCTGTTTCCCTGTCACACTTTAAAAACTGCAAACAGAGTCAGAGTTTGAATTCAACAAAATCATACCTCAATTAATGCAATAAAAATACGTTTTGACCTAATGTAGAATAAAGAAACTTATGGACTGAAATATATGTTAGTCTGAAAGTGAGGAAACCGTGTTTTGGTCTTTCAGCCTTCTTTTCATTGTTCTCTTTCTGCATTGTTCCAATTCTTTTCCAGTTTTTTCAGCTAACAAAAAATAATCAAATAAACCCGACCCATATTTCACAAAATCAGTTCTGAAGAATTCTAGCTTAGCAAAATTGGGTAATGAGAGGTTAAAAGAAGCTGCTGACAGCTGAAGATACAGCATAGATACAGAGCAACCAGATTTCCTTGCCAATGAATTTAGGAGAATAAAGGGACAGAGTGAAATGCACAGAATAATTTTCAAATTTAAGAAAAAATCAGAAGAGATGGTTTTGAAGTGAGAACAGTACATTATAGAATGGCTGCTGGGGAAATGATCCCAGTAAATGAAGAAATAAATCATCTTGCTCCCAGTGGAGGCCTATAAAGCTACACATTTATGGGCTTTACCTGTGGCTTTCTATGCTCTGGGTAACAAGAGCTGAAAGGAAAACTAGAGGAGCCAGGTCAGAGCCTGCTCAAGCAGAGTCACAGGCAGGAGGTATATCTGCAGCTTGCCATTTGGAAAAAGTTCTCTCTAAAAAAACAGTGAGAAATAATTGAAGAGAAATCAAACGTCATTAACGTAATAGGACAGGTTTCATTCTTCAGAACACTGATCATGTCCACATTTTAAAGTCTGCTTTCCATTCTGTAATCTGCACCCACATGATGGTGCTTGATAGAAGTTATACCTTTGTTCACAGAGGGAGGGTTTTTCTAGTTTAAAAAGCAATTTTGTACCTACTTGACTTGAAAAAGGCTAATTCAAAATCCAACCAATCAGTGCTTTCTCCACCAAGAGGCACGGAAAAAGTCTTTCTGACTACAGAATTTCTCAGCTTCCTAAGCACCTAAAAGTCACCAGTCCTGAACCCTTTCTGTGTTCATTTGCATAAAATGTACCCCTCTCCTTCTATTTCTTGCCTCACACATTAGATTATTTTCATACTGCATATCAGACTACTAATCAGGTACAAATTTCAGACTGCATGATCTAGTCTAATAAGCACACAAAGTTTACGAGGACTGAAAACTCCTGTCTTCTGCACTCATCTTCCTTGGCTCTGTGATTTAGTGCAATGAAAATCAATGATAATGCATGATTTTTCAACTCAGAACTTGAATTTATATCTGCAGAAGTTAATAATACTCTCTTTGGATAGGTCATAAGGAAAAAAATCAATCTCAATAAATGTTAAGCTAGAAACAGGCTGAGACAAATCATCGGATCTCTGGAAAATGTCTGGAAGCAAATTCTGATTTGTAGTCAAAGCTGAATAAACCAAATGAGGAAGAACTGGTGGAATAGTTTGTTTCTGAATGTTTGGTTTCTAGGGTGGCTTTCTGCAGTAACAGGCACGAAAAGGATCTCTGCCTTGCTCAGAATGAGCTATTTTTCACATTTACATGGCCAGGAGATGGAGTCCCAGAAGTCCAAACTGAAGTGCATGCGCATTATTCCAAAAGGGACAGAATTCAATGCAGGCTTCAAATTTAAGTGAGCTAGTGATTCTTTTTATTACTTTTTTTGCTGATGCAGTGTGCTAAGACATATCTTGAAGTTTAAGGATAAGTTGATTTGTCAAAAAAAACTAATAAATCATTAAGTCCTCCGTGGAAAATCTGTGACAAGTGTATGAACTGGAACATCTTACTAAAACCAAACAGAATCAGCCATATATTTTGCTTAGTCTGCCACCAAGAGAAAAGCATAACTGTATCATAGTTTTCAGGGGAAAAGGCATGAACAGCACAGCAGTATTCTGTCCAGTAAAATCAATTATTTTAGTCACATACTTATAACTTTGAAAATAGGCAATAGACAGAATAACCAGTGGAAGAGAGAGACGTTAGATCAAAATGAAGAGGATATGGATGTGTTAATATTGGAACTGATTCTGTTACTAATCTCTGTGCACACGTGAAATGAAAACGTATTTCATGGCAGGAAAAAAACCCCACAGTTACAAGCTTTAGAAAAATTCCAGTGTGTGCTGTTAGGAGAGCTAACATAATGAGGGGAGTTACAAGGCAAACTGAAGTTGTCTGCTGAATGACTGAGCAAAACAGAACCAATCTGCATATAATGTGCTCCTTCAAAAGGAAGTATAGTGAAGTTTTCATCTCAGATTAAGACTTTTCAAAGTAAACTGTGCTTAAAGCATCCCATACTCCATTCTAAAGCAATGTGGAGAACAGAAATCTAGATAGAAGGCTGCCTATAGTACCAACAGCAGGTAAAATGTTCACTTTATTTTTGGTAGTACTGCATTTCCATTCGCCATTGAGTAAGATCAGTTGAACTGTGACAGAGAAAGAAAACACGTAGGAGCTACTGCTGAGAGACAAAGAGATAAAGCATTTATCCAATCTGCTGAATAAGGTGTTTGTCTGTAATCCTCATCCAGGCAAGATCACTTAAAGATTCTATGTGCAGTTTTGCTGCTCTACTTCCTAGGGATATTTGCTTAATGTTCTGATGGCATTGTCTTCAAACCTACATTTACTCTCTGTGTAGGACTTTCAGCACTCTTGCAATATAGCTCTTAATATTCTCCATCTTCCTGTAACGTTGAAGACCAGATTTCAGGAACCTGACTGCTTTTCTCAGTTTGGTTGGAACTGTGGGAATAATTGACAACTCCTGGCTGAATCTAAAAACAGAAAAAAAGAAAAAGAGAATTCATTTCACTCTAAACAATCTTTACCATTTTCTTCCAAAAATTGAAATCCTCCTGGATTTAAACATGAGTTGCAAGAAACATTTGTTTCGAACCAAAATGACAGTTTTCCATGTCAAATCTCATTAAATTTTGAAAAAAGAAAAAAATTCCGGCTTTCAAAAGCTTCAAGTCTCGACAAAACAGTTCAGAGAACTGAAGAAGGATTTACGAGCAGTTTGTGTTCCAGGACCAGATCCTCAAATCTGCATTTAATGGACAAATGAAACAGCAGAAAAATAATGCTTAGCTCCAGTCTCAATAGCTTATGTCATCTTCCTGCCTCCTTATTTTTGCATTTCTTTTGCATCAGCTTCTCTTATACAAAAACCCTGCTTTATTTTAATTTAAAAGCCCTCACTAGAATTTTACTTGCCCATCATCCAGCACATAATCCTGCTTTTTTTTTTTTCTCCCCTATGATTTTGCAGAACAGTTTTTCAAGATGATTTTAGTACCCAAACACAACAAAACCCCACAAAATTCAAACCCTTTTGCATGTTGTATCTCTCTGGTCTCTTTTGCTTGTTGTGGAACATCCTGTTCTTCGCTTTAAGCTTTTCCTATTTCTATTCCACACACTCCCCAAGGTATGGTGTTTCCTACTTAAAGCAGTTCCTCCTTCTCCTCCTTTTATATGCAGAAGGCACCTCTGTCCTCTGAAATGCTATGGCACAGTCCTTTCTCTGTAACCATGAGAGAGAGAAGTATTTTTTCTTGTTTAGTAAGAAAAACATCCGAATCACCAGATGCCCATATAAATCTCCACCCTAAAAACACCCAGTTCTTCCATGTTGCCAAGGAAATGAGTACATGGTTAATCACGATGAACAAAACACAGTCCTCTGCACCTTCTCTATTTCTTTCAGCCTGTCAGCCCTCTAGACAAGAAGCTTCTTACCTCATTTCTGTTCAAATTTGGGGGATAAAACAAAATAATGAAGAAAAAGTCTCCATATTATGGGTAAGAGCATCCTACTTTAGCGGATTTAAGCAACAGAGAAACATAGGACATGTTGGTGACTGAATTAGGCTATAGGCCAGAGAAACTGAAGCAAGGAACTGCACAGGCACCCAGAGGTCAGCAGATTTCTCATCTCTTTCTCTCTGTACCCTGCAGTGTTCTGTTAGCATTTTGCAATAGGCTCAGCAGCTAAGTTTTTGGGGTGGGTGTAAGAGCACACCACTTCTGCGGTGGCCGTTGTGCTTCCTGTTTTCTCAAGGCTGATGGAGACGAGCTGGCGGGGCTGCTGATTTTGAAACAGGGGCAGCTGCATGATTGCCTTGTGAGAGCTCAGAATGAATCACCAGCTCATCCTTATAGAAAAATCCTGAAGCTTTCCAGAGCTGGAACTCTAACTCTGGTGGCGTTGGGCTACCTGCTTGTGCATTGAGAACAGGGTGGGGAATACCCAGAACATCAAACAGTCAAAAATCAAAGAGTCAGACCACAAGAGATCATGAGATTAGTTCATAAATCATACAACTTTTGGAAAAGATTTTTTTCTGTTCATTCGATTTCCATTCTTTGAAATACACCCCATAATTGTATGGGTTTTTATATATGTATATTTTGTCATATGAAATATATGAAGTACCATGAGGCTTTAAATAAAACGACAAATCAGTAACAGTGGATGAACAGGAAGGCTACCGAAACACAGAACTATCTTTACACACATTTTGACCAATAAACATCAGACTATTGGAGGGTTCAAGGATACACTAAATTCAATTTGTTGGTAAAAGAAGGGAGCTTTTTGGTGCAAGACAGGAAAGGAAGAGAAACTTCACCAACAACATAAAAATCTTCTGATGTAGGATAAAAGATGAAGAATTGGGGGTTGGAACTAGATGATCTTTAAGGTCCGTTAGAATCCAAAGCATTCTGATATACTATGAATAAATCTATCCTCTTACAACTTTATTCAGTTATGTATCAATGTAAGACATTCCAGACCTGTTTACAAGTAATTACAACATGACCAGGACACTCTCAAAACTGAAATGAATATTTGAAGCACCAGCTTGCAAGAACAAATTAAGCCAACCAACCAAACCAAGCCAAAGCACCCAAACCCCCACAAACAAACAAAATGCAGTTAAATTCATCCTGAACTGTGAGCTCCAGACTCACACTGGCCCCTAGATTGTCTAGAAATTTGAGGCTAACACCTGTTAGCCTATGCTAATAAATATGCTTGAGAAACCTTGCATAGCCAAGGCAATGCATATTTTACCATGCACTAAGCTCCCTGAATTAAATATTAGGCTTTCCTCTATGCTTTGTGTTGTCCACCACAGCACTAGCCATTTTTGGCAAACTAACATGACTCCTTTTTAAGCTGTTTCAGTTCAGATCCAAGGTCCCCAGCCTGCTCCAGATAGTTTCATGATTAAAGCCTTAATTCATTACTGTTGTCTTCAGTGCCATGCCCAAAAGCAGCCCAGGTCTATATTTTGGAAACAGGAGCTGTGCAAAAGGAAAGGAGATAGTGAGACAACAAGAGCCTAGAAAACCTCTCGTAAGGTTGAAAGAAGCAGTGGTTAAAGGAAGGACTGGTGGGACCCTCCTGCGGAGATAGGTGTGGTCAACTCCTAACATTGGAGCCAGCTCAGAGAGGAAGAGAGACTACTATTTAAAACAAATAGCTCTGTTACTCCTTGATCCTTATTGTATGTCTCACGCCTCAAAGTGATTGTATGTTCAACCCAGATGACTGTCAAATGCTTACATTGTGCTGGATGCATTTAACACACATACTAGAGAATGGATTGGTATTTCCCTACCTGTATGCGAATATCTCTGCTTTTAACCATCTGTTTGAACCACATGCTACAGTGTCTAAAATACCCCCAAATATTTGCACATCATTTTCCACTTCCTGGACGTTTGCACCCTCCTACTCTTGCCTGGTCCCCCATAATCTTAGACTGTATTTTACTTAAATATTCAATATGGATGAATGTCCCTGTATTTTCTGAATTCTTGTTATAGGCCTGCCCTGAGTTTTCACAGAGAAGTGAATACGAAAGAGCTTGAGTTCCTCTCACCACACTGCATTTGTTTCACTTTCTCCACTTTTCACTCACTGATTTAATCTGCAGCTCTCTGAGCTCAGTGTAGGGTTCCTGAATTCTGAGTTCAGTAGGCTGAAGACATTGGAGTTGCTGGAGGATGCAAAGAATGAGGACATGCCATCAGATATCTTCCTGATCTGGCTCAGTGGCTCTATATTTAAGAGTGCATTTCTTTACCCATATTCTTTACTGAAATTCTCATCAAGCCATGCTTAGCAGTATCTACCCAGTGGTTTGCACACAGAACACTACAATAGGAAAGGGCACATCCCAGTATCCCTACCATACTGCTGAGCAAAACTCTAAGAATCAGTTTGTGGTGTATTTTAAAGTAACTTACTGATTATAACTCCCTGGCTTTAGAAGCAGAATGACTGAAGTCTCCCCAGTCACATGCATCTTTGAGGGTCTGGCATGCAGCTCAGTTTGCAGCAGTATGGAGCTAGCAGGGTTCTTGTGGAGCAATTCTTTATAACCTCAACTGAGGTGTTCTCAAACTGAAGCAGTGCAGACAGATGCAGGCAGGTCTTGGAACTTGAGAGGAAATGCAGTGCCAAAAGATGCTGAATGTGATAAATTGATGTAGATGGTGGTAAAAAAGGACAAAATCTAGGGATGTGTAGTCCTGTGGATTTATTAGTGTTCATCATTTTGGATGACATGTTGAATGATACTAACTTTCCCAAAATGTACAGCAGTATTTTCTGGAACTGAACTAACCAAGAGGATTGAATCTCATCATTTTGCACTTACTGGTGTACAACAGTAGCTCCAAAGCTAATGCATGAGGAAGGAGGCCTTCACAGACCTGTGTGATAAACCTGCCCAGTCCTTTGGAACCACATACCATGAGTGACAGAGCCCATACTGACCAGAAAGGCAAGCTGCTATCTAGAAACTGGCTACCCCAGACTGCCCCAGGTCCGTGGCTAACCATCAAGCCAACTGTCAGACTGGTAGGTGGGGGTGAGAGGGTTGCAGTGTTGTTATGAAAGTTGTTTATCCACTGATTATCAACAGCAAGAACATACATGAAGTAACAGCAGGCGTTTGCAGGCAGGGCCTCTGAATTGCATTATGGCAACAGATGATGCACTGTGCCCATGGTTTGTGTTCCAGCAGAAGCCCATGGATAAGTTAGCAAAATGCAATCTTATTCCTTTCTTCCTCAAGGCTTGATAAACACAGATTGATCAAAACAAATGTGGACAGCACTAGCAAAGTGTGGCATGTAAAAGTTCTAGCTTATGCTTATACAGGGTTGGGCAATCTGGAACCTTACTCTTTTCCATAGAGATAATAATCAGCAGAGTCCACTCCAGACACTGCTAGTCTGCAGTCTTGTCCTTTTATAGAACATTGGCGTTTTCGCTTCAGATGGTCAGTGGTGTGGGTATGAATACAAGCTTGAGCTTGAAGCTATCAGATAATTCTGAAGTCTTTTAAAGAGGAAAAGTTGTGGTGACAGAATTTCCCAGAATTCAGCAAATTCATATCACTGCATAGAAGAATATACGTGTGAGATGTTGCAGGGCTGGGTTGGATGACAGTTCAAGAAGTAGTTAGGAATTCAGGGCTCAATTCTCATTTTTCAGGTAACAGCTTTTTTCTGCTCAGGACCAAGACCATGTTATATCAAACCTACAAGTTTTTTTACTTTGGATAAAGTAGTGTGGAATATGGATGAAGAATGAGAGCTTCTGTTCTTATGTAAGAGGCCTATAAAGACTGCTGCTGGTTTTAAGAAGATAAGTCCTTTTCTTCATCTTGTTTTCACTCTTGCTCTTCAGCTTCCTTTCCTAATCAAACTGGGAGAAAAGTAATACACTCTCAATGCTCTAATAAGAAACTAGTAAAAAAAGCTACAAAACCTTCCTAGCCTGGGTGAAACCTCTGACACCCTTGTATATAGAATCTTCTATATATGGGTATAAGCGTGTATAGGAGACATACAACACAAGACACTGTGGAATATGAAAGGAGCAGCAAAGCTCAGCAACAAACCATTCCAAGGCGTGTTTTCTGATTATTTTATGAATGATTTTATATATTCTGAAGAAATTGGACCCAGGGAAAGAATGACTAAATAAATGTCTTGTGGAAATTCCTTACATTTCCAGTCCAGTCAAATACAATAAACACGCTCCTTTGAAACATATACATGAAATCTAGAGATAAGTCATCTGTGGATTTATCACTGTCTAGAGAGGGAGTGGCTCTGTTGTAAGAAAGGAAGCAAATTCCTCACCTGTTGAAGGCTGGTGAACATAGATCATACTTCTGGTGCACATCTATGTGTGTGAGGCCTTTAATTTTTTGACCAAAAACTGAACAGGATGTGTGCCCTTTATACAGCTGGAAGAAAAATAAAGTAGTCCCTTGTCCTAATAGCCATATGTTCCACAACAAATACATCATCTCCTTGGTAAAAGGCGTAAAACAACTGTGAAGGAAGAAAGCAGATTGAGGATCCATGCATACAAAGATAGACGGACTAAGAACTGCAGAATTACATAATGACTTTAAAGCCACTTCAGATGTTTTGATCATATCAATTTCAAGTGGATTCCCTAATGACAAATTAGCAATTTCTGAGGACAGGAAGATGACCACTGGAGCACTCATTACAGATTCTAGAAGAAGTCTTCTGCAAAGTTAACATCTAATCTGACATTCAGGTCACAGAGTAATGTAATGCAAACGCAAGTACATCCAAGACAGGCTGAGAAAACAGATTTAGCCTCAGTGACATGTGCTAAAATGCTAAATTAAGAGAAAGGTCCTGCTGGCTGGCAGGATCTGGGAGAAAATTGTTCTAGGACTGAGACAATTTCTCTGGGGGAGATTTCTTGCAGTGTGCTATAAACTGTCACAAAACATGTCTGTCCTGAATAGCACATTATTGTGCAGAGGTCTTCAAACTGATGCCTGGGGGAGGTATGGGACATACAGTGGCATGGCCAGACCCATGGCTGAACTGAAGTTTTCTCTTAGTGCCTTACTATGTAGGTATATCAGTTTGTCTGAGGGATCTTGCAGATGCTGCTATATTCTGGGGTGTGGATAATCCTACCGTGGCATTATCCTGAGACTAGAAGGCCCTCATTGTCTGAGATGTGTGTTTAGCATCATAACACATAGGAATAAAACTGAGGGAAAAATCCCTGATAGAGTGTAAGATCACTGACATTTAAATTAGCAGCTACTTTAGTTACTCTTGTATTAGGCGTTATTGTCACTAGAGCACCCTTTAAGGAAGATCTATAGGGAGAGCCTATAGGGATGCTGAGGATGGACTCTTCATTAGGGACTGTAGTGATAGCACAAGGGGTAATGGGTTAAAACTTAAACAGAGGAAGTTTAGATTGGATATAAGGAAGAAATTCTCTACTGTAAGGGTGGTGAGGCGCTGGAATGGGTTGCCCAGGGAAGCTGCGAATGCTCCATCCCTGACGGTGTTCAAGGCCAGGTTGGACAGAGCCTTGGGTGACATGGTTGAGTGTGAGGTGTCCCTGCCTATGGCAGGGGAGTTTGAACTAGATGACCTTACAGTCCTTTCCAACCCTAACTATTCTTTGATTCTATGATTCTATGATCTGCCAAGATTGATTATTTTTTACAACTTACCTTTTCTGAAGCAACAGCAACAAGAGCTGTTGATGAAAAGGTTACAAATAAACAGACTATCACAGATGAAGTTTGACTCATCAGATCTTGGGGCTTCCAAGTGGAGATGATTCTCTATAAGAAAACAAACATGAATCAGACTTTAAAAGAATATAATGCCTTTTAAACTTACAGGGACTACAGCCTAGCACATCTAGTTTCAAAAGTCTTGATTGTTTCAAGAATGTAAAGAATAAATCCATCTGGGATGGATGAAGACTTTCAATGAAAAAAACAAAAGAATACCACTGAAAATAGTTTATATTGAATTTTTGTTGAAACAACATGACAATGACTTCTTGATTTGGGTTTTTTTTTGTATTTCAGTCAAGTTCTTTCATCAGCGATGTTCCCGACACCAAGTCAGATGTAGTCCTTTGGGGTTAAGGTGAAAACTTGTCCTTGTTTCTTTGAAAGCATATGTAGACCATTTGGTAATGAAGTGACTATGGAGGTGTCGAGGATCTGTTCATTACTCTTGTCTCAGGAATCAGGGGTTTACAAGTAACTGTAATAGCTACATCCAGTTTTCATCTTCCTAAGAACTGACTGGATCTGGAGAATAAACAGACTTTTAGGCGACTTTCTTTCCATGGTAGCAGGAAGGCAGCTGAGAGTGATCCCAGGCTTGTGCCAAAGAGCTAAGTGTCTTTGTTGGATGGGAAGAGAGCTACCCAGTGTCTCTCTCCAAGCCCAGACATACTGGGCATAAAGAAAAGCCTGGTCTCTTCTGACCTCATGCAAGATGGACATGGAAAGAAATGGGGAATGTTGTCTGCAGGAGATTCTGAGGAAGAATATATATGGAATAAGGACATCCTTTCATCGTTAAGAGGTAACTTGTGAAAGGAAGCAATTTTAGTGTTGTCTCTCTTGATGTTAATGTTCCAGCAAGAAAAAAGAAACACAGAGCACTGCAAATCCCACTACCAATTCAATGCTGTTTGCTAAATATGAAGGGCTCTGTCACCAGAGCTGAAAACACCTTGGTATATACTGATATCTCAGGCACTACAAGCAAACGTGCTAATAGTTTGGTGCTAAAAGGTCAATAATAAAGGGAAAGAAATCATTATTATAAAGTCTGAGTCCTTAAACAACCCTTTGCAACTTTGCTCAGCATTCCAGCTGCCAGGAAGTCATGGGATCCACGTATTGTGTTACTGCCTTTTGCCTCTCACTTACAGAGGAGAGTTGGCTAAGTATTGTGACCCATACTGCAACAATATAGGTTGATTGCAGATTAAACATGTCTTCAGTGTATCCTCAAGGATCATGCCCAGGTCTTCTAGGTTATGCCAATGGCAGCCCTCTTCCGTAGGACTAGCACAGCTACTGAAACAGGTTGTGACATCTTTGTATGGTTTTCATTTTCATTATTTGTGTTCAGATTCAGAGCAATGAAAATGCAGGGACTCTGCCAGGTCCTTCCTTCACAGCATTAACTATGCAGTGCACTACAAAATGCAGTTAACCTGCAGACCTCCTAAGGTTTTTCCCCCTGCAATGTTTTCTTCTTCCTGAACTCTTCTGTCTAGCTCTGCAAGAAGTTTATCCTGTCTCAGCTGAAACACACAAAATCAAATCTGTGATCCCAAAATAAAGGAGACTCTAATCCAACTAATTTTAATCATCACCCTTCCTTACATTATTCCTCTGCTGTCTGGGTTTATCTTTCCAGTTACTCTCCTTTAGATGCAGTGTATCTTCTGTCACCTGGCTTAGCACTTGTAATACGACGCAAGACGTAACCTCACAGGAGGCTTGAGTTTTGGTTGGAGAACCTCTCATCAGTCAGACTTCCTTCCCAAAATGAAAGGAGTCAGTCTGTGCCCCACTGCCCAACTGAGCTCTTTAAGAGCACCTTCTCATAGTCCCAACACAGAGTACGGTATGCAGTCAATAATGTCTTCAATTATTTCCTGCTACTGATGGTTTGAGGCTGAGAAGCAGTCTTTTACTTTCCATAGGACAAGAAGAATAATCAATGAAATCCACAGCCTGAAGTGGATGGGAACATAAGAAAACAGTATCATGAGAACAGCTCAGCATATCGTGCAAAGGTGGAGCAAAGTGGCAAGAGCTGTTCTAGTAAACTTCTATTTACTGGCATGCTATTGAGCAATAGTTACGGTAATGTGTCTACTCATACTTACATACACAGATTCTCCCATGCATGCACACAATCAAAAAGAAGTCAGAATAGGGATGTGTTTTGCAGGTGGTGTTCAAAGGCATAAATATTGTAGGGCTCTCAGTTTGTAAAGTTATTGCTGATCTTCACAGTGCTCTCAAGAGCAACTTAAGAGCCAAATCTACTTAAACCCAGTAATTGCAGAGAAGTGAAGTTGCCTTTGGTTGTGCTGTTTTTCTCTTTCCCGTTGTAGCTTCCTCTTTCTCTTCACCAGCTCAGCATTGCTGGCAGCTTTTTATAAACCATGATTCCTACTGCTGTCAGCTTGTTTGGAAACTACATGGTGAGCTCAGTCCAGCAGCTACTGCTGTGGGTTTGTGTTTAATTGCAGACCGGATTTGCTTTAAATTCTGCACCTACCACCATTATTTTCATTCCAAAACACTCAAAGACCTCTACATATTCAAAAATAATCAGTACAGAGCACAGTTTTGCACTAAATATGTGCAGTTATGTAGCATAAACTGAAAGTGTAAGTGCATTCCCATAAAAAGCAGTAAAGAACTGCACAATGCATATGGGAGTGATAGCTTCTGGAAGGTCAAACTGTGGCAGGGCAGTCAGTAGTGCTGGGTTATTCTAGGTTGAGAGTAAACTGCACTGAGTGTGCAAAAGGGATGTTGTGACCAGAGCAATAGCTGTGAAGCAAAAAGCAATACTGATAAGATCTTCGTTTGTAGAGGAATCTTCCACAATACCTTAGACATCTTTAATGCCAGAGGCAGGGTGGGTGGGTGAGTCGAGTGCTGTTCAGAAAGATTATGATTACATGAATAATTAGGAATAAAACAGTGACAAAGCTTCAACTAGCCATAGCATCCAGGAGAGATTACTAGGAAAGTAGGGAGAAGAAAGAATAGAGAGGAGCAGGAGTGGAACTGAGGAGACACTGTGAGTTGAGATAGTGATATAAACAGCACCAGCGCTCCATATGTCTTTGTCCTCTGCTTGCTGCTCCAAAGGCAAACTTTGCCATTGGTTTGGTGGAGAAACTAGCTTGGAACGGATACGTTATATTTCCTCTCACCACAGGCAAAATCCTACAGGGCTGGAGGATGATGGCAAGATCTTGGCTTGCAGCAATTGGTGCTTAGAAGAAAAGTCATACAAAGAAAATAAAATCAGAGATTCCTCTAGGTCACAGAGCTCAAAAACTTGTTTACTTGCAGATCTCTAAAATGCTTCCAAGTAGGTGCAAACATACATGCAATTTACATGATCAGTTTAAGCCCACTGATAACAGGGTTACTTTCTGTTGTTATTCTCAGATCCCCCAGAAGTACTTCTTGGACTTACAGTGGTCTGTAGACCATGAGATGAAATGTCACTAAATTATGACAGGGGAAGTTTAGATTGGATATAAGGAAGAAATTCTTTACTGTAAGGATGCTGAAGCACTGGAATGGGTTGCCCAGGGAAGTTGTGAATGCTCCATCCCTGGTGTTGTTCAAAGCCAGGTTGGACAGAGACTTGGGTGGCATGGTTTAGTGTGAGGTGTCCCTGCCAATGGCAGGGGGGTTGGAACTAGATGACCTTAATGTCTTTTCCAACCCTAACTATTCTATGATTCTATGACTGGAAAACATAGGTCTGAACGTAGTACTTTTGCTACTTAGTTTTATTTCTGTATTACGGAATTAAATGAAAACATCATTAATAGCAGGCTGCAACTGCAAACCGTGTAAAATTCATGTCACTTTTTAAAATATACAAGCAAGTACTTGAATTAAAGTTTAAATAAACAGCTAAGGATTTGTACATAGGTGAGGTCTGTGACTGATGAGACAAAAAACCTGAGTAAGCCCAGGGACATAGCAGTGGAAATAAGGTGGCTGGAGAAGAGTTGAAGCTCCATTTATCACTAGAGCACATTTTATCAGCAGCTTTGCCTATATTCCTCCATGCTCTACTTGACTGCATGTAGTATTCCTAATAGAACTGTAACCCTCTCTGCCCATTATCAGTCATAACAAGACCCCCCTCAACAGACAAAGCCATTGGGAAAGTCTGTCCCTTTCTCAGCTGGCAGGAATCCTGCAATTTGGGTGAAGAGACAGTCGAGTTATAAATACTCAGCCGTGGCCCCGTTTTGGTGTCTACTCCTCTGTCTCCTGCCATCTCCTACTGAGAAAAGAACCATTTCCCTTTTCTGAATGACCACTAAAATCATTTAGGGAATTTCCAGCACACGGTGTACAGATTCTGATTCACTTTAACCCCAGAAAATGTTTAACTCCTTCTGGGAATTATTGTGAATTGATCCAAGTCCTACAAACTAAGATATCTCGAGTTCCTTTTTCCCTTTTTCCCTTTCAGCCATATATGAGCACTTAGCATCCAAAGTATTCTGCTCCTCTGCACCTCTCTGTCACTGCAGTGAAATCTTAGTCAGGAGACCTTAGGCTCTCACAGTGTCAATTGGGTCAGATATGTGTGGAGGTTTCTTCTCCTGAAATGGGAAGACAATTTTCTTTTTCTTATTTTCTAAGACACATATATACCTCCTAGCTTATTCTTCTGTAACATTCATGTTTCACTGCTACTACTAATACAATATGGTAGAAAAAAACCCTCTCTGTTTTCCTTCCGTTCTACCTCCTTTTAGCAAAGCTATTCTTCTTGTTCTTGCTGTCAGTTGGGTGTTTTCTCTGACGTTATGCCAATCCACACAAGCAGGCTTTGTCAAGGATGTGCAGTTTCCTCTTGCAGGACACCTGTAAGATAGATTTTTAACACGTTCCTTCCGTGGCCTAAGCTATCACTCAGCAATGGCCTGAACTATGGCAGTCTCCATCTCTCTGGCCTGCCTGGCTTCAGACACTCTTTTCCCTTTCTCTCCCTTCTCCATTGTAAAGGGAGACTAAAATAGTGTTCAAATGCTCTCTTTTGTATTTCTCCACTATATTCCTCTCAATTATCACATCAAAACAAAAAGTTAAAGTCCTTTTAAGACCCTTCACACAACTGGTACTCCCTAGTCTTTGTTTCATGTATAACATAACACAGTCATTGTTTGGCATAACAAGAAGAGTTAAATACAGTTCATTGTAGTCAAATACTGGATTGTAGGTACAGAAAATTGCTTGGATTCAAAAAAAAGATTGCAAAATTAGAAAACCAATAACCGCAATTGTGAGAACAGGAGGGAGGAAACAAAGTATCCACCCATATATATAGCAGAAGAACTTTACAAAAATATAGTACTAAAACACAGAGCAAAACACCTGCAACCAAACAAAAAATCACCAACTCCTTCGATGGGCTGGCAGTCTTTATGTGGCTGATGTAGCATTACTAAAAGCAGTGAGCAAACTGTGCTTCTAAACAATTGAGCAGCTTAACATGGAGCTACTTATCTCAAGACTGCCAATTTTTTCCACCAGAAGATAAGGGAAAGATGTTAGTTTTTTACCAAACCCTGCAGATTTCAAGGCAAGAAAGCAAAAATGAAGCCTAAAGAATCTAACTGGATGTGACATATAGTAAAGATGGTCTAAGGTTAAAAAAGGATGAAACATAATTAATTCAAACACAATTTTTCTTAGCAGTAATTACTTCTGTAAGAAAAAAACTTGTATAGATAATATACTACAGTGTGTCATACACACTTGTCCTAGTCACACACATAAAGCTGTGACATGAGGCTTGCTTGCATGCTTCACCTCTTATACAGCCAAATGTCTACTGTGAGGATGTATAAAGAACACTGGCTTCTAGTGCTTCGGTTCCTCTGTTTATACATCATTCCAGACACAAAGTCCTTGTGAAAGTGGTGGCAGAGAACAGGAAGTGCAGCTGTAAACCCACCAGCGCCCTAAAGATGTGTTTACTTATGAATAGTGGTTTCCTCTTAAGAATTCTGAGACATTGCTAAGAGATCTAATTCTACCAAGATGCAAGTCTGGAAAGTATTATTTACATTAGGAGAGCAAGACTTCTTCTTAGCTGCACTCTCAGAAAGAACCTGCTGCCTTAATATCTGAATCAAACTCCATAGAGCAGACAGCTTGGTGGAGGTCACTGCAGAGCTAGGGGAAGAATCTTCTCTAAGGGTGGGTGCAGATTAGCAATTTAGTCCAGATTATAAATGCACTTCTCAAATTAATCTCCTGATCCTCCCCACTTACTGTGCTTTAATTTGAGCCACGTAGCAGTATTAGAGCACATAAACTGGATTCTTTTCATATGAAACTGAAGACGTGGCTCAGGACTCTAGCTGCAAATGAAAATTCAGCCCATGGAATCAGACTAGAGCCAGTCTGAAGTGGCACCCCCTAAAAGAAATACAGAGTGGTTGTTGAGCCTTCAGCAACAACTTTTTTCTCTACAGATAATGCTTTTCTTGAGTTGTATCTCAGATGCACCTAATTCTTATAATTTTATTTTGACTATTAAAGTATCTGATTTGCGGGGGGAAGGCACCCACAATTGGACTGTAGGTTGAAGGCAGAAGTCTATGAAGGGATGGTAGACTATACTGCTTGCATCTTACTGGTGCTACTGGTAGGTTGGATGTAGACTTCAAGAGTAGATGGTATTAGAGCACTCTTCCATGTCATTTGCTTGAAATGGTACAAGAGTTTGGATGACTGTAAATGAGTGTAAACTGAAAATCTGTTGCCTGCAGAATGCACAAGAACATTAAAAACTGGCATCAAATCTTACAGCTATTTGAAAATGCCTTACAGCCAAACTAAGTTTTTCCAAGTAGACTATAAAATGTAGCTGAGATGTAAACAGATCTTGAAGCCAAATAAATTGCCAAAGAGAGATTTTATTCTTTGCTGAATTCTGATTTATGGACAGCTTCAAAGCTACTAATAAAATGAGAAGTAAGTGCTTTTCATTTCTAAAAGTGATTGTATACCATAATGGTTCTTAAAAAAAAATCCATGAGGCTTTCTGGATTACTACCTGACTCAAATTATTCCTCTTCATCCCAATGAAAATAGGTATCTTCATTCTGATATGGATTTAGTCTAGTGTAAGCTTGAAAATCTTTAGCAATATAGCAAAGTCAGTTAAGACTGTGATATTTTAATGACATTTCCCACTGGCAAAAGTCCTTATAGAGATGCTGCTACATAATACTCAGGAAATATTGAAAGCTGGACTGTCAAAAGTACTTTTTTGCCGCTAGGAACTTCATCAACTCTAGATGGGGATGCCCACCTAGTGAGGAAAAGTCTTTGCTCAACTGTAGCTATGGTAATAAACCTGTGGGTATCACAAGGGTGCATCAGTGACTGGTAATGTATAACAGTGGAAAGGGGAGCACATATTTCAGTGAAGTCTACGTTCAGTCTGTTAAGGATCCTAAGGTGGTGCTCCACGTGAGAAATAGTGGTAACAAATTCTTCTCAGCCAGTAACTTCCAGCAGCCATTTTTGGGCTCCTACCCTCTCATCATGGAAAAATGTAACAAAGGTATCTCAACTCATGTCTTCAACTCAGTAGCATATGTAACAGAGTTAAATGTAGAGGATTGCACTCCAGACCTCCAGACCCCACAAGTTCCACAGCTGGAGAGACCCATAGGCTCTCTTAAGAGAAGAGGGCATGTCATCTGAATGAATATTCAGTGTTGAAGGAAAGTATACAAGACCCACAAACCTTATTAGCTCAGCATGAAACAAGTTCAATGGAAAACATAGCTCTGAGAAGAATATAGAACATACAAGGGAATCCTTAGAGGTCTTGTCTTACTGCTACAAGAAAACTCAGTAGCAGAACAGTAAAGACCTGCTTCTGATTTAAAGACTTCAGGATAAGTGATGTTGTATGTGGTTTTAGCAGGGTGAAAAATTACCTTCTGAACACCAAACAAGGTTTGAGGTAACGGGACCTCTCTGTGATGTGGCTGCGAGTTGAAACTCTTTTGCTTTGGTAGCTTGTGGTTAGAAATAGCTTGGAGAATAAATGGGTAAAGGTAGGGGAAGAACTGTTTCAAGAAACTGCACGCAGTGAGGTGATGCTTAGAGGGAAAATCTCTCAGATTAATATGAATTTTAAATGTTTTCAGAAATAATCATTCAGAAATTTAATCTTTCAACTCAGCAGGTTTTTCTCCAGTTATCCACATTCCCAAAATGGAGAAGTATCCCTACCCTACTTCAAAAGCCTTTCTGAAGGTCAGATTATACTCCTTGAGTAGCAGTTCACATCAAATGCCTCTGGAAGTCGGTTCTCTATTACACAATCATTTGATAATATCACCTGTTTTCTGCATGTAAGTCATCTAATAAGATACTGCAAGATTCTGGACCAGAAGTATCATCTCTAGTAAGCCTTCCTTTAGGAGTAAGAAGATTCTGTGAATACAAACAAAGGGTAGACCACCCTATTTACAACAGGTGAGAAAGTAATTTATGTTGAATTTTAGCAAGATTGTTGCTAGTAATGCTCCTATACAAACACTGATAATGTGAACAAGCATTTTATTTCACTTTTAGCATTTCTATTTGTAGAAATAACTCTCCTTCTTAAGAAGCTTATTAAATTTCTGGACTTTCTGTTGGTGTTCAAGCTTTATGGTACATTCTCTGGTTCTAATTCATCCTACAGAGAACCAATTTTATTCTTCACCTTGACAACCACGGTGCAGTCATGATTACTCCCATGTTAAACATGGTTGATAATGGTGGCAATCTAGTATTCCCTGAGTGCAGTAAGGTTGGTGTGATATATCTATCCTTATTAGGTAATTTCCTGTGCTAAGAGACAGTGCAGAAATATCCTCCAGCATATGAAATATAGCTGCATTCCACTTTAATAGAAGCCTCTCTGTGTAAAACACAATGCTTTTAAAACTCCCAGTAGCTGCCCAAGCTATCTTTCAGTACAATGAATCAGATAGCATATCCTCTTTGTTCTGAATAGCCTTTTTAATAGAGACACAGTTTCCACAATTACTTTTATCACCTATCTAATACCCACTTTAACAGTTGTATATGCTATTGTTCACTCCCTTGTCCTCTGATTGTGCTGAATTTTATCATCAGGACTGTACTTTGCTTCTCTCCTTTCCCCCAAGGTGGTTCTGATCACTACCAGGCTGGTATCCAAGAGAAGACTTGAGAACCATCTCAACCACCAGAAGTGGACTGTTTAGCAGCTTGCTTATTTCTAGGTTAAAGTCAAGATTTCATAGTATGAATAAAATAAGAATGAAATGCTTATGTATCAACTGATGCTGGTGAGTTAATCTCCCACTATATTCTTAATCTCATCCCACTGCCAATATGGCTTGCTTGTTGAGTTCCTTTAAGGTGAGGAATGAGAGGAACTTGTGAGCAGCCTCTGGTTTTGCCAGTGTACAAGGAAGTCTGTAGTAGCTGAAATTCCCCCTCACCCAGGTGAGTGGTGAACAGGCTACTTTCAAAAGCAGAACCTGTGGCACATGGGCACAAATTGAAGGGGAACAACCCAGACAAAGCAACTTCGCTTTTTCCAAGGCATTAGTAACTAACTGTGAAGCAAGAAGGCATTTTGCAGAAAGAGAATGTTCTCCCTTTGTAGCAACGCCCCATCCTCTACATCCTGCCCTACGGACCAGTTACCCCTGCCAGAACCTCAGTATAAAAGGCATTTGTTCAGTGCATCCAAATGCAAGGAAAACAGTGAGATAAAGTTTGGGGAGAACACCATCTGAGAAGAGCTAACACAAAATCTCTACAAGAAATTTCAGCACCTGACTGTTTAGATACAACTCTACAAATCTTGTTCTCTACTGCTAAAGGCAGTCAGAATCTGCAAGATGTCAAGTCATTGCGTGGGACATGTAATACATTCTCTGTTTCCCCACTCATTTTCTCCTTGCATGAGATAGAAGAGAAAAGAAATCACAAAAAAAAATGAAAGCCCGAAGTTTCTTTCACTAAATAATTTTGCTCTATTGCAAAGTTTATGAAGAAAGTCTCACAGGCTTAATTTCAGGATTTTTTTGGAAACCTAAGACTGTATATTTGAGACTATATACAGGTTTTTAACTTTCTGCTAAGTGTTGCCACCCAATTCCAACACAGGACTATTATCAAAGCAAGTCTATGCCACTGCCCTGTTCTCACAGAAGCTGTCAGGACTGTGTCTTTACGGTACTTCTATTAAAGCAGAGAGCAGCCGCATCATTCTGGTTCATCTACAGTGGGAAGCACAGTCTTCCCCAGAGCGCTGCACCCATGTGCTTGTTTATTGGTAGCAGGCCCAGGCTCTGGGTTGCTGATTATACAGTAAGCACCTGCCCGTGGCTCAGGGCAGACTTCCTGTTACAGCGCCGCAACTCTGCAATGAGATTTATGCAAACTGGCTAAAAGCTGTGATGTCACAGCCCCTGATAGACCCACGGGCTATCTCCCTTCTACAGACATTTAATAAAATCAGGAACTTCACATACAGCTCAGGAAGTTCACCTCAGAAACTATTAGGGTAAAGAATAAGAACTTGTTAGGGCGCTTCTCCTATCCCGAGATCCATCACAGCAAAGGGACTTCACAGAGTCCAAGGATCTCACTTCATTTTTTCTTTTTTTCCTTTTTCTTTTTTGTTTCATGTGATTTCTTCAAGTCAGTTTTTCTGGATGTTTGAAAACTGAATTAAGAAAAATTCACTCCGAAGTTGGCTGAATGTTGCAAGCTTGCAAAATGGAAGGATTTCCCCTCATTCCCCCTGTGAGTATATGTGGTTTATTCCTAATATTGATCATTGGGATCAGTAGTGAAAGGCAAAGTAAACCAGGTTTATTATTTGAGAATATCTCTCTGGTTTGGTCTGTATTTGTAATGCCAGGAAGCTGAGCTTAGGTCAATATAGAAACCTAGTGACAACACTGCAATGAATGGGAAATTAACATTTCCTCCCAAAACTTGTATCTGATTTCTGATCTCCATTTGTTTTCACAGATTAAATGTGTGGTATTGTTGTACAGTATGCGCATAGCAAGTCAGTACATTTTTTCCTTTAGTGCCGGCCTTGTGATATAAGGCCAAGTCTTTCTTCAGGTTGTAATTCTTAATAATCTGGAGTCTCTGACATAGTTTATGTGTTTAACTATCTACCAATCTGAGAGAAGAGTTGCTGGATGCTGATTTTATGTAGTACAGATTTTAGGACTCTGTGCTCTTTGCAGTGCTGGCATCTAAGTCTTTAACTTTAGTTTCTTTTGAACTCAATTCTCTTGAAATCACTTGCTATGAAAAACCAATTGGTGAATGAGAGTTAAAAATCCACAGGGCTTAAGTGGGTCTTTCAATGTGCTCTCTAAGATACAAACTTTTCTGGGTGCTTATGAGGCTATCCTCATATTCCTATCCTTTCTTTAACTCCGAATCATAGCTACACCGCTGTAATTTACTGTATGGTGAGTTTGGAAATAAATAGTTTATGAAGCACATAATATCACTAACCTGTTCTTCAGAGAGAAACCTGAATGGGAAACTGGTTAAAAGAGGCCCTAACTAGAATTTATTAAGTTTGTAGAAGCTGAAGAGATGTCAGATAAGGTGTTTTACTTGGCTTTTTATGTGGTAGATGACCTACAGTAATTGCTGTCTGTGTTCAGGAAACAGAAAGAGATAATGCAGATCCAAGAGTCCTTTTAACAAGACTAGTATCAAGTCTTCTTTTTGTCTTGCTAAGGACAAAAAGACATGTCCTCGCTAAGGCTAAGGACCTGTTCCCTTATCTTCACCCAGAGAGATAGCCCCTTGAGTTCTTTTCATGTTCGGTATCCATGCTCGCTGAAAATATGTCTTCTTTTTGGGAGACCCTTTATTCTAGCAGCCCATCATCAGTGCCCCTGAAACTTCACATGTCTCCAAAGGATGAGAAGACCCTAAAAATCTTTAATCTTTTTATTTTCTTTAATACACTGAATTGCCCAATGACTCCCCTGTAAATGCGTCAGGACAGAAAGCTGAAAAGAAACTGAGAGAATGAAAAAAGTACACAGCCATTTCTCAGTATGTTACGTGTTGGACTTAAAATAAATTTTAAAAGAAACCCAAACCTTGTCCGCAACTACCCCAGAAACCAGCATCTCCAATTAAAAAAAGTAAAGAATTGTTAATTTTCTGTCTACTCATGTATTCATAGCCAAGTTTTCTGGGCTCTTTTTTTTCAGTATTGAATTCCAGTGCACACACGGAATAAATGGAGTGAAAATCTAACACAGCCTGGCCCATAATTTGTGTTGCAGTTAATATTCTGGCTGGATTCTGTTCAGATGAATGATACAATAGGCAGTGAAAATACAATTGCGTCCTACAGGAGCGCTTGACAGGGCAATTTGGGTTTTATATTTGTGATTAAATTGTCCCATGATTAATCATTTGTGTTTTGTATTTTCAAAACTGTGTTAAGTGCACTTTGAGCCCTGCAAGTTACAGCCCCCCACAACTTTGTTATAAATGTCTGTGCCTCCTGAGACTTTTTCAGAGGAGAGCCATAAGCCCGTTTCTAGACATGGGGCTCTGTGAAGCAACACTTCCCTCCTCTGCCCCTCCTCTTTCAGTTGAGGGTGGTTCAGTAACTGCCTTTCTCTTGACTATGTGAGGAAATTCTTATATTCCATTTGGAAAGCACTGCTGGTTTAAATGGTTTAGGAGTATTGCATCTTTCTCTGAAGATTAGGACTTCTGCATGAAAAAGGTCTGCAAACTAGACCCATGTTTTTCAGTGCATGACAGAATCTAGTTGTGCTACAGAGCCAAAAACTATTAAGTCAAACACCTTTGCCTAAAGAGGGCCTCAGTTATATGTGAATCCCTAGGTAGCCACCTGTAGAAATCATAGCTTCAAATAGAAGTATATTCATATGAGAACGAAAATGCCTCACGGAAGGCTCTGTTCCACATAACTGCATTGCCAGCATGGTCCAGTGAGGCTGCCCCAGTGGGTGATTATGCTGATAACTTTACTCATCTTTTCTAAAATAGTTATACTGTAATTTTTTTTCCAAGGAAATATGGTTAATCTGGGCCTTCAAACTTGTCTCAGCAGCACATCACTGGAAACTGTGTGTAGTAATTCTGAATCACATGCCAGTGAATAGCTTTGCTAGGATAACAAAAGTACATCAGCTTTTAGTGAATTTACAATCACCTGGAATCATCTGACAAAGTCTTGGTGAATAACAAGAATTTTCAGATTGCTATTCAGTTAAGTCCCCTGCATCTCTCTTCACCTATGTCAGCCAGACCTTCTCCAAGTGGTTTTGTGGCTTTTCCCTTGATTTTCAATGCAAAGAAGGAAGATGATGGGAAATCTCCATTTATCAAAGTCTGTGACAGATAAAGTATTGTTTGTTTACCTCTTGCTTGAGGCTGGAATATGGCTTTAGATAATGTGCTGTACCTCATGGCATGCACAAAAGGAGATATCAACTTCAGACCACAGCTATGAATAACAAAGCTTTCTGTCACTGTCTTACATGAAAACAATTGACAGAACAAATGGCCATTGACATCAGTTAAATATTAAGTTGTAACATAAGCCATTCTTTGCTTTTTATCAGGGGAAACAAAACAGTTCAGTGTCATGGAAGTGCTATTAGTAAGATGATGAAATGGGTGTGTGGGTGGGGAGGTTCCAGGGGAGGATGGGGCAAGTGGGTAAAGATTGGTACAAGAGGCAACAGCAGCACATGGTGAAACCTATTCTCGCAAACTAGAGAAAAAGCTTTTAATAAAAAAACAGAGAGAGATTAAAACAGGTTCTTGGCAATAGTTTCTCTGAAGAAGAGAGGAAAATATCCCATCTTCCCATAGGATAGAGAAAATCAGAGACAGTACATTCTGTACCATCTCCTTTGGCCACCATCTGATTAAGTTTATGATACTTAAACTTTCAAATATTTAATATACATCTTCCCACATTTGTTACTGTACCTTTGAAGCTCAGACAGCAAGATGGTAAGTGGTGCCAATCCAAGTCTATTGTGGGGATGGATTAGTCCAGATTGCATGAGTTAGCAAGGATATACACATACATATTTTATCACATTGGTCACTGAGCAGAAAATAAATTCAAGGAAGAAAATTCCCACAATGTATAGCAATGAGATTTGAAGTCCCAGACTTTTAAAACTGAGTATTAGAAAAACACAGTAATCTATGTAAAAGCAGACTGGTTTTTAGATGTTGAGTGTCTGCAACTCACTCCGCAGTCAGCCAGGTCTATAAATATTAAGGGAACCACTTATTTTTTATTTAACACGCCTTCCTCTAGCTCTGCTCATTGAATACACCTCTGAACTTGTAAAAGTACCTTTTGAAAGGTAGAAATACTCCTTTCTCAGCTCTCAAATTGTGAGAAACCATTGCCTTTTACAGTATATTGGACTTAAATGGGGGAGTTTGGAGTATCTTAGACAATAGACAACAAAGGAAGAACACAACTAGGAAAAGTCAAATGTTCTTTCCCATGCCTAAAATATGTATTGTTTATGTACTTTTGGAGTAATGCTTGGCCTTCCTGCCAAGCTATACTTCTGTACAGAGTTTTTGTCATAGCAGTGGAAATTTTATGCATAGCAAATTAAGCTTAGACTGACAGAACACTAATTTCTCTGGAAATTTTTTTACTTTTGGCAGAATATTTATCAGAGACACAAGTTTTGATGCATTTAGATATAAAATTTTTATAATTTTAGATTCTAGTGATTTAGCTAAAAATAAGTGATTTATATATAATTTTCTTAACCTCCATTTCTTCCAAATAGTATGATGCGCATTTTCCATTTGGACATTGAGGTCTCTCCTTTCTCAGAATATGAATGCTTTCCTTTGAGCTATCAAAACTTAACAATTCTGATATGAAGGTTAAAAACTGCAGACATTCTTCAGGTTGACATGATTTATCAGAAAGCACATATTTATGGAAAGAAAATAGAAGAGTGGGGTAGATGAATTTGAAAAGATAGATAATAAAGAGTAGAAATTCCCTTCAGAACTATCCTGAAGAAAGCAAACCACAGTTGAAATACTTTTCTCCTCAGAGATCAGAGTACACCACTGGTCTAAGGAATGGGGATGGGTGAATGCATATAACCAATCTTGGTTAGAAAGAACACAAAGAAAATATGTAGAGAAACACCAGAAGCATCAGAGAGAATCTATGCTGTACTGTCTCCTTTGACCTTTGGGGAATAAGTTATACTTCCCATTAAATCTTTGTGTAGATGAAGGGCAAGTCTATTGGAATCTTATGGATTTGAAAAGGATGACTGCACCAATGTCCTCTGGAGACCAGAAGTAAGATGAGTCCCTTCACTGGTATCCCTACAATTAAATGATGATTTACTCCTTTTACTTAGTCTTGCCCTTATATTGTCTTTATTGTTGACTATTGTCTTCTCCAGCGTTTTCCAAAACAATTACCACCACCACTGATCATGTTGGGAGCAGACAGCCAGGCAATGGATTTGCTCCTGAGAGTTTGAATATTCCATGGATCTGATGCCTATGAACATCCTAATCCCCTCAGAATAAGTCTCTCTTTTTCTTGATGCAATTTCATCAATGCCATCATAGAAATCACAGCCCTAGAAAAGGAGAATCTTTAAATCCCCAAGTTCCACCAGCATGAACTGAAGGAGTTAACTAGAATTTAACAGCAGAGTTAATGAGCAGTGGTAACTCTGATGTAGTATTCACCAGAAGAAAAATCTTTTCCTCCTGCCCGCTGCTTATCTACCACCTCCATCTGGATTTTAATGGCAGCTGCTGCCTTAGGTGTCACGTTCTCCAGTAGTCTAGAGGAGGAAGAAAAAGAGAAGCTCACTTGCATTTCTGGCATGCTGTCACCATAGCAAGATGCCAGTGTTCCAATAACAAGACAGATTTATGAAGGGGACACACAGATAGGCATATGAATATATAAACAGGTGAACAGCAAAAATATGTCCATTATTGAAGTTATTGCATTGTTTTAAATATTTGTCCTTTTCTTTGGAAGTCAGTTACGCTGAAGTCAGCAATGGAATAAAAATATTTCTACTAGTACCTACAAGAAATAATTTGCTTTCAGAACACAAAGCAGAAGGCTTTTGAGTTCTACATTACTGTTGACACCATAAGAATTTGTTCAGATCGAACTGGACAAAAGCTTAGCAAAATCCTGTGGAGGACATCTCCATGCTCTAAATCTTCATTCTCAAAAAAGAAAAACCAAACATCAAATGAAGCAGCAGAATTGTGCACAACTAATAATAAACAGACCACCATTATTGAAACAACATAAGATGTTAAAGTATTAATACTGGAGTACTAGGAGTGGGAAGGAAGAGAAGTGGGAAAGTTACCCTATGTCACCTGTTTTAAGAAGACAGGAAGGACTTTAATTCTACAGCTAAGCATCCAATAGGTCATGACTCAATATCTGACCCACTTTTTAAGTCTTGTCTGTGCATACCTAACAGCCCTGTGCAGCTGATTTGAACCAGCAAACATTTACAGTTCATCTTAGAAAAAAACTAAGAAAGAAAATGTTTTCATGCCCCCCATCATTACCCTCCTACAAACTGCCACCATTTAATGAGACCTCCTAAAAACACTCAAAATATCATCCTTAGGCAAGACAAGTTTCTGCTTTCTCTTTTGTGCACAGGAGGAGTAACAAATATCTGTCACTACCAAACAGAAGGTTTCCCTGCTGTGCTGGTGTGATGATATCTTGGCTTGTGGATGATGTCGAAGACAGCTCTTTAAGCAGTACCTAGAGAAGGTTGGAGGGTGGGATATCAAGAACTTGTGCAATATCATGGGACAAATTGTGCCACACAGACTGGATCTAAGGGGATAGATTATTCATTTATTTTTTGCAAACTACTTTTTGGCGTCAAGCATTCTATTCCTGCTGATTCAAATAGAACTTGAAGCCTCCCTCTTCTTTCCCTAGGCAATATTAAATGTGTTGGCATCTCCCCTTCACTAACTATGAATAATTTTGAAGGGATTTGTATCATCTTACAACTCTAAAAATTCCTCTTCTCTTCGCAGCCCTCCGAAGATATGGTACCCTATGAGTCAGACCTCTACAGACAGCCCCATGACTATTACCAATATCTCAACAGTGATGGAGAGAGTCATGGTGGTAAGTCAAAAAATATCTCCTTGGAGCATAAAGTCTCATGGGATACCACAGGAAAGACATTTTAGGACATTCAGGAAAAGAGCAAACATGTTGCTGTGATCTATAATGTATAGTCTCATAATGTCAACTCAGAAACCAGCAGTATTTTATTCTGCTTAATGGCACTGTTCCAATCCAGATCTGCAACATGGTTTCTCTGAAAGAGAATTTTAGAAAGCACTGAATAATGCAAGGAGCTTCTAGGACATTGCCAGGAAGGTGGGATCTCATGATCTCTATCCTGCACTATCTTCACTGTGTCTTTGCTTTCCCCTGCAGATCAAAAGTACTCTGCTTGTTTCAGAGCTCTTTCATGACCTGGATTTGTAATACTGTATTTCTCTTCTTCTGTTCCCATCTCCAATTGCTGTTTGACATAGGCCCTAGAATACTCTATATGTGCCTTCATTTTAATTATATTTTTTGGTATTTGGCCTTTTTCAACTCCATGTATTTCTTTTGACCTCTTTTGCATGCTGCCACACCTAACTTTAACTTTCACTCTTCCTCCAGTACACCCAAGTACTTCCTCTCTCTAAATCTATGTAAAACTTCCTTGTAGAAGTAAACCTAGCTTAATATAAAAATACTGTATGATTATTTATTGCTTCAGCTTATGTATGTGATTTCAAAGCTTTTGTGTCTTTATATTTTCATGTTGCCTGTGCACTGGACTCTAAATCATTGCAGAGAGGAGAATCTTATTTGGTCAATTTTGTCTCTTGTGCAAAACAATGGTCCAACAACACCGCCCTGGAAATATCAGAGTCAATATTGACTCAGGAAGGAAAAGCACCGTTCTACTGTATCATTTGTGGCAGTCCCTTCAGATCCTGGAGTTTCCCTAAAAGACTGCCACAGATAGAGCAACTAAACCCATTACTGCTTAATCTAAGACATCCAACAACTTCACAGCATAGCACTGCTTTCTCTGTGGAAGCAAAAGCTACTTTGAGGGAGAGCAAGCTACAGAATAGGATTGGTCTGAGCATTTAACTGAAAACGATTCCTACCTAAATTTGTTCTCTACATTGCATTCAAGAAAAACCTGTAATATTCTTAATGCCTGGAGACAACGAATTCATTCAGTTGTTATAAGTTATCTCATGGTATCTGTCAAGTCACATTAATCAAACCCAGCAAATTCCACATGGAAATTCAGGGTTTTTACATGATAACATGTACCTGTTTACACACTCATAAAATGAAGATAATGTTTATTATCTCAAAAGGCAATTGTGACAATTAAACAATGAATGTAAAAGATGTCGGAAAAAGCACTGGGAAATGACTATTCTGTCATTAAATCTAGGTTATGTCAAGCAACAACATCCCTTTATCTTTCATAATCTTGTTATCACACCTGGCTTAGTACCCATTTCTTCTGTTGGAAGGCTGTTACTAAGCTAAATTGCTCATATCATTACGTTAATCATTATGTTAACGATCATTGTGTTAATGTTAAAATTATTATGTTAATGATCTGATCATTTTTATTCATCATAATGAACCCAACAAAAACTTGCAATCACCTCTTCAGGTTATGTCCTAAGTAGTATCTAAACACCCACTTTGAATAGAAATTTGACTGCCTAAACTTATGTTGCACTTGTCCTAAACACCCAAAACCTTGTTGGTTAATGGTTTAGCTCCTACAGTAAGTGGTTATGAAAGAGGCAACTTAATCCCAGCCTGCACATTTCAATCAAATCTTTATTTCTGAAAGCACATGTAATGTATTTGGTTGTGTCTAAATGTCTAATACACCCTCTGCATTTCTGAATTGCTCACAGTCCAAAAGACCAATGAACAACCAAAGAATACAAATGAGAGTGAAAAACACAAATTAGCACGCTTTGCTTCTTCCCTGTTAACACTGACAAACTCAACTTTGGCTTTCATTTTGTTAACGTGACAGAAGTAGTGGGTCTTGAGAAGAGCCATGCAGAAGAGCAGGAAAGGGACATCATGAACTACTTATAGAAGTATGTACTAAATGTTCAGAACAATGTGGGTAAAAGCACAATGACTGAAAAATGGTGGGGAAAAAGAATAAATAAGGTGCAGCAGTGGGACCAACGAAGTGAAAGAGCTGAGAATATGATCAGATAGGATAAAAGAATAAATAAGTAGGACAGAATTGTGAGAGAGAAGTTCAGTTTGGGGTGCAGTGTGATCACTGGCAATAAATCAAACGTAATTTTGCAGGTCTACTCAATACCACTATGGACTTCAAAGAAAAGCTACCAGGTAAAGTAAATACATAATACAAACAGAATAATACTTCTGAATTTGCTGACAAGGGACTGCTAACGGAATAGAAGGTCTTGCTCAAGTGTCAGACTACCTCTCTCACTGCTAGCAAGTTAATTTTGAGACAGGAAGATGGCAATATCTGAAGAGATGTACTACATGCATTACTGCCGCTTTTCTAGAACACAATGCTGAAGGCAACCCTAACTCCATGTTTACCTGAGTAGACAGTGAAGTACACACAATAGAGTGTCACTAATTTAATGTGTAGATCATTGCAAATAAGTGAACAGTGAATTTAACAAGCAAAACCACACCATAAACATATCCACATGTTCATCACAACATACATTATTTGCATTTATTTTGTATGCTGTAGTTTAACCATTTTCTAGAAACTGTAATAAACATAGAAACACAGCCAAGCAGGACAGAAACTACTTCAAGTGATCAGGTATTAGTCCATCACCCACCCTAAGCCTGTATGCTAGTAAGTCTGCAAATGTAATACAGCCGGTTTTGTAACATTAACGCAATCTTAGTAATTACAAAATTCCACTGCAGCTTTGTCTCTAAGTTATTACTAAACACTATGGGTTTAGTAAAAATCACTTTTTGTATGAAGCTGAATGCTGATGCTAGTTCACTTTGTTGCTGGCCTCATGGAACTTCCTAGATTTCATGATCTGGGATTTTATTTTCATCCCACCACAGTAATATGATCATTTAAGAATCCCAGCTTTGACTTTTTTAGGATTTTAGGCCACATAGAAGTGGAGGAAAGTCCAAACATGTGAATCTTAGTCTTAAATGCTATATGGAAAATAGAGAGAACTCCAAACTTCACTAAAAAATCCCCTCACTTTGAAGCCATTCTCATGCTTTGCTGACTCACAGATTTTGAATACTTTGGCATTATTAAAATCATGATGTTTGTGAAGTGAGAAGTAATGAAATCCTACTGTCATTACAGACAACACTGCTGCACTGCCTAGGAGCACAGCACTTCACTTAACAGAAAACAATCTGTAGAGAATCTAGACATTAATTTTCCAGAGTCCTACAGCTTTTCTCAGATGCCCGAAACACAGTGAGAACATCTAAGCTGTGCAATGGGGCACTGTGTAAGAAACCCTCTCCCAGTTCTAATGTGTTGGAAAATCTGTACAACAAGAGCAGAGCCACTCAGAGATTTAGTGTAGACCTCACAAGTACAGCCATGTCAACAAGTTGTCTCCTTGGCCTGGGCAGAGTGCTGTGCTGACAGAGCTGTCACGTTTCCGGTTCAGGAGCTGGCTCATGAATTTCTGCACAGTTTTGTGCTGTGTGGTGCAGATCTAGCCTATTACTCCACTTTCATTATAAATTCCTCCCTTAAGCCTGTTTCATAGTCTTGTTGCTGGTTCGAACGCTCTTCATCTATTAAAACAGGAACAAAGCTATTCACATTGGCCAAAAGATGACTGAGAAATTTCAGTCATGTTTTCTCACTTGTAGAGTGAAAATCTACCTCTGTGGTAAATATTAACACAATGCCTTTAGGTCCACTGCTGCTTCCCAACAGGCTAACATCCTTCATGCTATGGGAGGGAGTTCAGAGTTCATGATTGTCCTTCCTCTAACCTTTCACTACATACAAGACCAAAACAAACACGATCTCCATGTCTCTATAAGAGAGAATTTATTTCACATCCTCTTTCACTTCACATGAAATTTCTCATAATGACTCCATTGTGTAGCTATAGCTTAGCTTTTAATGACATTTGCCATTACCCAAAGAATAGACACTTTCCATTTCTAGAATTTTTCTCTCCTTTCTTTTTTCTTCCTTTTACCATAACATTTTTGAGAGAACAGAATGGCTACTGTGCTACTGACATAACAAAGAACATATAAGTAGCTGCTGCTAACTCTAATAACCGCAGGCACAGATATTTAGAGGGGTTTTATGTTTTCATGAGCAATGATTTAGCCAGGCTGGTTAACTACAGATGGGTTTGTGGAGATAGAATTTTCTCTTTTAATGTAACTAAACCAATATTGGTTTTCCTAAGCATCCCTGTAAAATTACAGGTAATTTAGAAAGAAATAAAGGCTTTAACTCCTGTCACAGCTTGAATATTTGGGCATAAGTTTGTGTTGAAGTAATTGCCGATATAGATTCATTTTGTAATGCATTAGTATTATGTGATTGCTGTTAAGTCCGTAAATGCTGTGCCATTAGTACTATGCTATTGTAGTATTTTAACAGCTGCACCTCATTCCATAAAAAGGGAATTTGGTAATGACTAGGCTAAAGAGCACATAGTGATTAACATGAATATGCATAAATAATGTTTCATAAGCTTTATTTGCCAAGAAAGAGTTTAAAAGAACAGTTCTGCAGGCAGCAGGAACCTTGCCATAGGCTTCAAAAACTGAAGTATAAAAACATGAGTACTAATGAAAACATACTTCAGAAGAATAAGAAGTAGACACAGAGCACACACAAATACACATGGCTATGCATGTGGGAAAGGTAGTGGGCTCTTTCTTGACCACATAGGTACTGCTAGTAAGATGTTCCACAGCTGAAGACCTGCCATTGACAGCCTCAGGGACTTTTGCCTGGGCTTTGTCATCCTCACAGTTGTGCATTGATCTCTTTGATTGTAGTAGATTATGAAAGACTAAGGGTCTTTGAAAATATCCATTGCCATCTGACAGGACTTTCTGCAGAAGGAACAGAGCCAGAACGAAAGTATAGACTACTCCTGCAATGCATTCTCAACAACTTATTATACAGGGCTGCCCATAGTATATGGGGCTTCAGTGGTTGGCTCTACTTGAAGAAATCTGCAGTAATTTAGCCCAGAAAAAATCAGGTTAGTGTGGCTCAGTCTTCCAGTTAAACAAAACAGTTTCAGACTGAAAGTGCGCAAGTCCTCCTACAGGACACAGCTTTAGATGACCTTGGATTCAAACATACACAAACTGCCACTTCCTGGGTTGGAGCAGATGTGAATGTAAAAGTATATGGGTACTTTGCACCCATAAACCCTACTGTTTTACCAAAGAAAACAACATTTTTCTCTATCACTACAACATGAAGAAATGCATTGTAATTATAATTTTGGGCTATAAAATCCATGCATAGCCACAGAAAGCACTATAGAACAGAGCAAAGAAATAACGAATTAATGCAGCAGCTCCCTATGTGCTTTTATAAGTACCCTTCCAGCCCTTTCACATGCAGTGACATGACTTATCCATGAATCAGAAAAGCAGGAAGGAGAAAAAGTAAGCACTGTGGCAAATGGTCTGATAGAGCCTCCAAATAAGCTTCTACAGGCCTGAGCCACAAAGGCAGCTAAAAGAGCTTACAACGTCTCAGGTACCAATCACGTACCAACTATGTTTGGTGTAAGCATATCACTGAGTTCTCTCTAAAGGAAGCCACATTCAAAGTCACTCTCCCAGATTTCAAATCCTCAATGGGATTAAACCTACTTGTTTGAAACATAAGTTGGGAAGGATGAGGAGACCAAATCTGAGAGAAAGAATGAAGCTGGTATCTAAGAAAAAATGTTCACAGCACATTAGTATCCAGATTATGCCATACACAATAACATTATATTGCAGAATTGGACAATTGGTTCCTCTATAAATTCAGTACAACTACACTTGGTGCAATGTGTTCAGGTCTGTCCATCACATTATCAGAAGGATGGAAACAGCTGGGAGCTTGAAGAAGAGAACAAGTATGATTGGGGGGGGGGGTGAATAGACTGATTTATATTGGAAGACCGAGAGCTAAGTACATGCAGCAGGATGAAGTGATAATTAGGAGTAGTAGATTGTAAGAGGAAACAACAAGCTGAAAGTATGCAAAGGGTATGACAGAAATGATTTCTAGTAATACAAGGAAAGACAACTTGGAATAGTAAGATGTAAATTAGAACTGTTACACTGAATATCACAAAGAAATTTTGGCCATGCATAACATGATGCATTAGAAGTTAAACTGTGGAAGATGAATTTCTATCTTGGTCAGAGCAGAAGGTATGAGGTTGACTTTGATTTTACAAAGCAGAGTGCACACAAATATATATGCAATGATGCATGCAGCTGCTGTAAGAGAGAAAACAGAATTTGCAACGCTTCACATTTCCTCCAGCAGATTTTAAATTTTGAGCAGCAAATATGAAATTCAAAAACTGTTGGAGGTTTATTATTGAACTTAAAAACCAGAAATCTACACCTGAAAATGATAGGGAATTTAATTTCAAAAATAAATAAATCGGGAAACAGGAAAGCCATTATCTGAGTACTTTTTTATGTTTTTGAAAAAAATTATCACAGACATTTCCTACATACTGAAGAGAAAAAAAAGGTAGAGAAAGAGTCTGTGTCAGAATTTAGCCTCACTGTAAATAGTGCACACCAGACTGCTGCAACAGTTTATCCTTTTATTCTCTCGTATTGGTACTTAAAAATGTGTGCCATTCCAACACATGCTTACAGGAACTATCTCACAAAGTGCCGTGTCTCTACTGCAGCATTCCTACATTTTTGCTAGCTGAGCAAAATAAGGGCTGAAGATAATTGCAGAGAAATCTGTACATTTGCTGCATCTCCTCATTTCCATGCCATGAGGAAGAGTGTAATGAGACTATGGCAGTATGCAAACCAGTGGAATTTGTGGCCTCAGGAAGGAAAATGTAGGTCTGCTATGGCCTCTTCTTGGGAAAGGTGCCAGCATTAATATCTTTCACATCTTATCCTAAATAATCATTGAAATCCACCTCTCTATCTAAAAGTATTCTCCTTGTTAAAATGGCCAGCCACATGCATTTATGAGATTAGGAAAATAAACTTTACAGGGATCTGTATAGATTGTCACTAGAGACATACAGGTCAACAAGGATAGTGTGGAGAGGGTAGAAAGGACATTAAGAGGAGAAGGAACTGATACCAGACACATAAATGCCATGTTTCTTAATCTTGTAATGTAGACCATCTATTGTTACTTCTTTAGATCATTACTGGGAATACCATCCACACCACATGCACAGTGATTTTGAGACCTTTGGAGACAATCACTTCACGGAACTGCAGAGTGTACAGCCTCCCCAGCTGCAGCAGCTGTACAGGCACATGGAAATCGAACAAATGCATGTCTTGGATTCTACAATCCCACCTACACACATCGGACTTAACCACCAGGTATGGTTATCAGCCCTTCCTCAGAATTTAGGATGATCGTTAAAGGCAAAGAAAATAACCCATCAGGGAATGCATAGTCTTATGTGAAATAGATTTTGTCCTCAACATAAAAAGGACATGGAACTGTTGGAACAAGTGCAGAGGAAGTCACAACGATGATGAGGGGACTGGAGCACCTCCTGTATGAAGATAGGCTGAGAAAGTTGGGGCTGTTGAGCCTGGAGAAGAGAAGGCTGCATGGAGACCTCACAGCAGCCTTCCAGTATCTGAAGGGGGCCTATACGGATGCTGGGGAGGGACTCGTCATTAGGAACTGTAGTGATAGGACAAGGGGTAATGGGTTCAAACTTAAACAGGGCAAGTTTAGATTGGATATGAGGAAGAAATTCCTTACTGTAAGGGTGGTGAGCCACTGGAATGGGTTGCGCAAGTAAGCTGTGAATGCTCCATCCCTGATGTTGTTCAAAGCCAGGCTGGACATAGCCTTGGGTGGCATGGTTTAGTGTGAGTTGTCCCTGCCCATGGCAGAGGGGCTGGAACTAGATGATCTTAAGGTCCTTTCCAACCCTAACTATTCTTTGATTCTAAAATTGATGAAATCAATTGCATAAGTTCTTACTGCACAAGCACTTGATATAAAACTCTTCATTCTCAGGACAAATGTGGTTTAAGCATTCCTTTTATCTGGATAACAAGGAGTCAAGTTCCTCAAACTGTGCCTAAAGAGATCATTGCATTCTCTGGAGGTTTTTGAAATGTCGAAATTTTATTTCATTTAGAATTAAAATCAACTGTTCTGAAATTCTGAAGAGGACCTGGACCTGAGAAGCTGTGCACTATCATAGCAAGGGTATCCCTGGCTACTAGGAAGGATTCTGAGCCTCAAAGTAATAGGAAAGTTTTAAATATTTCCAAGCCACCCTGGCAATTCTACATGACCTGTACAAGAAATGCTAACACAGATAGGCCACTGGTAATTTTACCACAGTGAAAAAGGCTAAGGACAATCTGCTTCTGGTTTTGCCTGAAAATAAATAAGTCACAAGCCAAACCACACTGTCTTGCTGAGATTTTACATGAAACCAGTCCTCTCCTTGTAAAGAAAAAATACTCCATTGTGCAGTAAATATAGTCACCAGATTGCCAATGAATCCTCATATGAAGCTGAAATTATGAGTGTTCCCATCATACTGCAAAGATGCTAAGCAAGTGGGTATGGAGATCATTTTTTAACTTGATCCTGCAAGAGTATTCCCAAAGTCATGACCAGGAGCAATAAGGAAGCTGGGTGATCTTGTGCTAAGGAGTATCCCAAGGCAGGCAGCTACATACAGCGTGGTGAATACAAGACAGAACAGGACTGAGGCCAGAGAGAAAAGTGTTTGCTGGTTACAGTGCTGGATATAATGGTGCCATTGCTGAAGTTTTGTGAGGGCAACTGCATGCATGGACTTGTCATTTTGAGCTTTTTATGTTCAAAGCAAACTGAAATTGTATACAAATACTCTATTAATCAAAGACAAGGAAAAAAATTAAGTTAACACTGTCAACAGGAAACTGACTGACTGCAAACCATCAAACTTGCCACCTATTACTCAGAAAAAATCAGGAATAGAACAGAAGATGTAGATACAAACAAAGAATTAGGAACAGAAAGTTACTAATATAAAAAATACTTCATGGAACAGCAGTCTGTGGGAAGCTTCAAGTTGTTTCAGTTGCTCGCTGCAACTGCTAACACATAGTGACCGACCGTTACCTCCAACCAAAGGCAAAGAATAAAAACTAGCCCCTTTAGGGATGTCTTTGGAAGCACCACCAGAAAGCTAGAGCGTGCTTCTGCTTATCCCACTTCATTCTACTCAGTTATCACCCTTCATTTCAGGACAAGAGGCAGATAATTTATATTGTTGCCTCTTTCCACAAAGAGCATTATGCGTTCTCTGCCCCAACCAGTACCAAACTGCAGAAGATAATAGTAGGTAAAAATCACCACGACCCTCCTTCTCTTTATCAGCTGCCTTTTTACTTTAACTTACAGTGGCTCACGCAAGTGGTACTTGGCATGCTCTGAGGTTCAGGCTCAGCCTCAGCCACAGTCCTAGGCAACAGACACTATTAGTCAAGGCATTTTCAAAGAAACAGAAGCAGGAAGCAAGCTTTAATCCTCCACTGAATTTGCCAGTTAGTAACTGCAGCCATCTTGTGCAATATCAGAGTTAGAGTGAATAAAGGAAGAACTTGAAAAGATATTTCTCTGATTATCTGTTGATAACACATTATTTTATGAAGTCAAATTTGAGGCTCAAGCTGTTCTTGGACAAGATTTCTTTAAAAAGGTGTGTCAGCCTGTCAACAGGTGGTCTCACACATAATACATTGAGAAAAGAATAATCAGACTGAAGGAAGAATGAAAGAAAAGGTGGAAAATTGTAAAGAGCTTTAGAAAGAGGAAAATCACAAATGGATGCCACAGACCCTGAGATAACACCAGGACGCAGAAAATAGTTAGCAGCTTCTTTAAGCTTTCTCACTCCAGAACTGCATTAGTAACCTGGCTCTTTCAAACTCACTATCAGGTCCTCCATAGCATAACTGGGTGACACTGTATGTATTGACTTGTGCTGAGTTTTAGGCACCAAGTAGGTGTAAGGAAAAATACAGGCAGAGAAAGTGGGCACAGTGCAGGGGAAGCTTACACAACTCCTCAGCTTGGCCTCTGCAACTCCCTTTGCTGGTGAGACGCCATTCCCCCTCCCTCCTCCGCAGCACTCTGCCACTGCCCCCTTCCAGCCCCAGACAAGTGGTTTCCTTGCTCCCAAGACCACCCCATGATGTCCACAACCATTTTCTCTGCCAGAGCACCAAACTCACTGTAAGACATTGTCCCACCTTCTCATTCCCCTTCCCCCATGGCACTGTCTCTCTCCCTTCCTTCCTACCCCCGGGGCTGCAGCTTTCTTAACTGTAAAAAGCTAAAGGTGACTCTGCGGTGAGGGCTGAAGTTTCATTCTTGGGGATCTGACAGGAAGCTTACACACACTCTTACCCAATCCTGGCCTTCCTGCCAGATCGCCTCCAGCCAATGTGCCAACTCATTAACCGCCAGCCTCTGCACCCCAAAACCAGCCCGTGGCCCACACTCCTTATTGGGACATTTCAAGCTGGTGCAAAACTCATCCGAAGAGCACCATTCTGAAGGCCAGACGTGGGGTGGGTGGTGTGACTCATGAACACCCACTCCCCGCTTCAGTGCATAAGGTCCCCTGGGAATGGAATCAGGTTCAAGACATCCTTTCTTGGTTGAGGGAAGAAAGAGAGGTTCAAAAGGAGCTCACCTTCCAGAGCTATTGATCTAGCCCATTTAATGAAAACCATCTTCTATATGCCGCTGGATTTCAGGAGTGTTGTTTGGTTTTTCTTTAATGTAGGAATTGAGTTCTTCCTCCCTGTCCCTCAGACTGATATGTTTCTCATCATTAAATAAGAAGCTGCGGTAATTCATGGCAATGGAGCTGGTCAAGGGTCTGGAGAACAAGTTTTATGAGGAGTGGCTGAGGGAACTGGGGTTGTTTAGTCTGGAGAAGAGAAGGCTCAGAGGGGACCTTATCGCTTTCTACAACTGTCTGACAGGAGGCTGTAGTGAGGTGGGGGTCAGTCTCTTCTCCCAGGACAAGAGAAAATGGCCTCAAGCTGGACCAGGGGAGGTTTGGACCAGATATTAAGAACAAATTCTTCCCCAAAATGTGCTCAGGCGTTGGAACAAGCTGCCCAAGGCAGTGGTGAAATCGTCATCCCTGGAGTGTTGAGTCCCTCAGTGACATGGGTTAGTGGTGGCCTTGGCTGTGCTGGGGAATGGTTGGACTTGATGATCTTAAAGGTCTTTTCCACCCTGGTTGATTCTATGATTCAAACTGGTCACAATCCCTAACCAACCAGACTACAACTGAGAATTTACAGAGCAGAGGTATATTCCACACTGTCCTGACAAGATCTCTATAAAAGGGCAAGACAATTTAGCACAAAAACTTGTTTTCTAGCTTTGCAGATAAGAAATCCCCATTAACAGGGTATTTTCAGATAGCTGTTTCGGAAAAGAGAATGTGAGCCAATGTGATGTATCCCTTACCCTAGTGCTAAGGCTATTCGCCTCCTCACAAGGGAAATTCAGGACAGGAAGCTGACAGACCCATGTAACCCCATCTCCAGAGCTGGATGTAGTCCTGCGGGGATTCAGTGCTGCTGGAAGGTACTGTGCCTGAGAAATGGAGAGGACAACAGAGCCAAAACCAGTCAAAGCATCCATACTAGGGCAGAACTGTTCAGCTCTTTCAAATTTAAAAGAGCAGTTCTGGAAGGTCCATGTAAGGAACAAAGTTGTTCTCAGAAGTAGTTTTACACTGAGGATAGGCAACAGGGATTAGAAACTCATTAGGAAGAATGCCAGCTTTGGGGAGGTTTGGAGAAAGAGGGGCAATATCACTTGCATAGGATATAACATAGGGGAAAGTTCTGACTTTCAAAACTTTATTCCTTCTTCCCTCATGTAAAGATGCATCTTTGTACATGTGTAAGTGTTGACTGTTAGGTGGAAGAGTTTCTTATTGTGCAGTATTTACTATAAATGTCAACAACCACATCACTCAATATTGCCCTAAACAATCTCACATATCTCTTACTTTCTCCTCCCTTTTCTCTGTAACTTTTTCCATGCCCCACTCTGTCACTACCTCCTGCCTCTACTACTCTTTTCTCCCAAAGATGTCCTATTTGCCTCGGATGTGCCTACAGTACTCCTCTCCACAGCAACCCAGTTCTGATGAGGAGGACATAGAGAGGCAGAGCCCTCCACTGGAAGTATCAGACGGGGAGACTGATGGTGTGGACCCTGGGCCTGGAATTATGCATGGAGAAACAGGTCAGTGAAGACAGAGGGACTTCATGAAGCTATGTTCTGAGCAGCTGTTGTGTTACCCTGATGATAGCAAATAAAGCTGTAGAACTGCTATAATAGTATTTTATCCCACTGTCAAAGCTTCATGTTCCCCTGTTCCTTGCATTCTCCAGTCCTAAAAGTCTTTTATGACCATAACTGTGTCTGTATCTCAAATCCCATATATTCACGTACTCCCACTTCCTTCTTCTGCCTTGCATATTCAAGCTTCCGGAATGGATAATGGCATTTGCCATTTACACTGCAATCTCTATTAACAGATGGGAAATTCAAGGCAAGAAGGTCAAGGAACTGATCTTCAAAAACATTTAGCTCTGTTTGCTCAGTTCCTGAAAGTCAGCTCCTGCATAACCTCCCCAAGTTAGCTTCAGATGGTTTCAAATTAGGAATGCTTTTCAGTTGGCTTCAAATTAGCAAATTAATTTCAGAACAAAAGCTTGGCCTTTTGAATTCCTTATTCTTTCTTTTGCCCTGTACATCAAGCTACATTACGTCCTCACAACTATAACACTTGCCTATTGTTATAAACTTTGCAAGCTGAAGCAGTTACGTGACTAGCTAGCTAAAACAGTTATATGAATTACATACTTTCTGCTATTTCAGCAGGAACTACATGCTAATCCTAGTGCTCCACTGCCTTTCTTCTTTGACTCTCACACAGGCAGCAAGAAGAAGATACGTCTGTATCAATTCCTTCTGGACCTTCTTCGCAGTGGAGACATGAAGGACAGCATCTGGTGGGTGGACAAGGAAAAAGGTACTTTCCAGTTCTCCTCCAAACACAAAGAAGCATTGGCACATCGCTGGGGCATCCAGAAAGGCAACCGCAAGAAAATGACCTACCAGAAGATGGCACGAGCTTTGAGAAACTACGGCAAGACAGGGGAGGTGAAGAAGGTCAAGAAGAAGCTGACCTACCAGTTTAGTGGAGAGGTGATGGGAAGGGGGGTCACTGATAGGAAGCATTATCCTCACTGAGGCCACGGGACCCTAAGCAAGAAACATATTAAGACCTCCTGGCTGGATACCAGCAGAGGGATGGACGCATCTTTATATTTGCTTCCTGTTCCCCCTTCTCTGCCTTTAAATGGCCTATTACCGTCAGATGTTTCTGGTACGAATTTCCTTCTTCGGCATCTGAGAATCCTAAACGTGACAGAATTCTTTGCTTCCATCCTACAAGTTGGACAGAGTTGGGAAATTTAAACCATGTACAAATATATTATTGTCAGGAATTTTTTTTGTTGTTTGATTGTATTGTAACTAAAGAATACAGCTGATGAAGTTTTGCCTTCAAAGGTGGTGCTGTGTCATTCACAGTGACGCTGCATTAGCTTACAGCTTTCAAACTAGCATTAATACAGGCTCTGCCGCAGCTCTCACAGCTAGAGAGAAGTTTGCAGATCTTGGAATGATACTTGTTCTTTTAAATAGTAATAACATGTACATATTTAATAAAATTTGATATAATGAAGTTGTGGTGTTTGCATAATAAATGATTGCTTCACAAACAGATGTCACGTGCGTTCAGTTATACAAATACAATTTATGTGTGGTGCCTGAATGAAAAACACACTGGCTTATAGAGCTTTATCTATCTGTCACTACTTCTTAATTTACTTAGAAACATCTTCAATGCTGTCAAACTAACTACGATAATAGGTGAGACACATTATTATGAAAGAGACTGCAATGATGAAGTCCATTCTAAAACACATCTATCATCACTATTTTTTCCTGTGCAAATGAGCCTTGCCAGTTGAATAATATCTCTTCACTTACACCAAGAATGGCATCTATAGCTCTATCCGGTTCAGAACATAACAATTAACCATATTCTTCTGTGGTTTCACTCATTTTCCTGCTCCTGTTCTTTCCTTTTGCTTGCTTACCTCCACAGTGGTATCTTGAGTTTGCTTATGAACCTTTCTGGGAAATGTCATATTTAATCATGTCTTTTCAGAATTCTAGCACAAAAGGTTGTCAAGCTTTTAACTGTGGATTTTAATCCCTACTGTGAAACAATTAATAGTAACTAATAACAATTCCATTGCACAGATTACACTCAATATGCAAAATAAAAGAACATTCAACCCCTGAGATATCACAGTAAAGTTTCCCAGTATACCTAGACACAGAAAAGTCAACCAACACTGAGAAAATTAGCATTTTAATTTTTAACATTATTTAATACGTCTCAATGGTGTTCAAGCACTCAGAAATCAGGAAATATCATCATGATTCTTTCAAAATAGAGGAGGTGCAATGAGATTGGGCTAGAATGAAGACAACAGTTTTATTTAACAATATTGAAATTAGAAACAGCATGTCAAATACAACGATTTGGAAGTCATAGCTCAGTAACATAACTAACTTGAAGCTTTCCAGAACTTGCTCCTCACTGAAACCAGAAATAGTTGAAAGTGATAAGCTTCTGACAGACCTGAGTTCTCGAAATGACATCTAAATGCAGTCAGTTTTGTCTACATAACAATCACTGTGGAAGTGAAAAGGCTGGTGACATCACTGGGCTACAGTGTCTGTTGGAGCCAAACATTAAAAAACACAATGTAGTGGGAGGTGTCCCTGCCCATGGCAGGGGGGTTGGAACTAGATGATCTTAAGCTCCTTTCCAACACGAACTGTTCTATGATTCTATGTACTTCTCAGTTCATGAACACCTTAAATATATCAATCAATGCCAGAAATCAACTGAAGGTTAAAAGTGGGTGATAGTTTCAGAACTTTCTCTGTCCGATGCAAGAATAAGAAATAAAAATTATCTTTCAGTCTCATAAAATATCCTGCAACCCAACTTTTCTTTAGTGTTCTTTGAGGACCATGTATACTTTCCAAGTCAAATGCTTTATTCAATTAAGGATAGGATATGCCAAAGCTATAAAACAATTTAAGAAGACAGTTTGTTTCTAAAATGGTAATGTAAGAGCTTACTTCCTATAGGACACAATGTCATACTCACTAAAGTAAACTCACATAAGCGACATCTGCATCCATGCTGCAATTGTAGGATGGAAAGTGAAGATACTGAAGTTAGCTCTCCGAAGCCTAGAACAACACTCAACACTGACATCATTAGGGTTTCCTCAACGCTGAGCTAGAAACTCGGGACTCTTCTGCTTGGTACTGATGATGACTCTCCACCACTGACTTGCTACTAGAAAGAGACATTTGCCTTCACCAAATCACAGAATCATAGAATAACTTGTGTTGGAAGGGACTTTCAAAGGTCATCTAGTCCAACCCCCCCACAACGAGCAGGGACACCTTCTACTAGATCAGGTTGTCTAGAAACTCATCCAGCTTGGCCTTGAATGTCTGCAGGGATGGGGCATCCACCACCTCTCTGGGTAAGACTTGAAGAGTTGATAGTCAAGAAAACTAGAGGATTAATTCCTCTCTTCATAAAAATATCTTTATCATAAACACAGCCTGAAAAGCAGAACTGATCATTCTCACTATAATTTGGAGGAGAAGGATCATTTCCTCTTACAGGAAAACTATGATGACTGAAAAGATCTAACTGGTGAGCTACTTGTGGAGATGTTTAGGATAACACAAAGCCATTTCAAGATAGTCAAAAAGCCTTCTTACATCTCAGAGACCTAGTTTTCCATTTGCTTATACAGAAAACAATTAAATGCTAGAGAAGGAATACTAAATTAAAATAAACAAACAGAAACAATAACAACCTTTACATGATTTGAGCAGTGTGTGTTACTATAAAATATTATAAAGCAGCTACTTGCACTTGAATCGAACAATTTGAGTTTTATACTGGTTTTGGCCACAAGTCACATGGAAATGGAAACAGAAGAATCTGAGGAAAACTATTTCTGGAGACGGTATTATTTATAATTAAAAGGTTTCTAAAAATAATATTGAATATACTTTAATGAGCAGGATTTAAATTTCCTTTACCTCCAAAGTTGAATTATTTTTCTCTTCCTCTTGTTAATGCTTTGAAATATTGTGTCTAAAAATATTCACTCCCCATCTGTTTCTGGTTAAGTTTTTCATCTGTGGCATAAAGAGTGAATAATCATGTGTTGCAGCTGTGAAGGAGGCCAAACGAAGATGCTTCTCTGCCACAGTACCCTTTGTATCCCTTTCAATCAAACTGGTCAGGATAGCAGGCTGTCTAATCAAGCTGAATTACTGCCATTGAGTTTCACACGCAAGCAGAAGCTTTTTGGCTGTTTTAGAGAAAAATGCCAAAATTCATGTGACAAAATCACTGTTTCAGGAAAATTATGGAGAAGGAAGCATTCCATTTCATCTGAAAATGGTCAAGTACCAGACAGGGAGACATACTGGGGAAAGGTAAGTCAGGGCATTAGCTGGAGAGATGACCCATTAGTAGCACAAGTTTATTGGAACATTTTGTGTCCAATTGCTGTTGGAGATCACTAATCCTCTTTCAAAGCAAACATTCTTGCTACAGCCAGATATTCAACTTACATATGACTTTTGCAGCCTGCTTTGAAAAACAAACCCAAGCACCTTTATTAGCTGCTGACTAGTTCCTGAACAATTTTTGTGGGAAGGTATTATTCAGAAAACTATGTGGAGCTGAATCTAAAATACTGGACTTCCTACAGCATTTTAGATCCCTAGCCATAGGTCACAGGTATAGAAGGTTAAAAAATTGCCCTGGCTGTACAAAGGGAGAATCTGCTGATAATAATTTACAGATCTCACACATCTTTTTTAATTCTGCCCCATCAAAGACAGTTTTAGACATTCCTAGATCTGAGCTGCTACTCACCTGCATCAGACTGATCTGCAGTTAAAGGTGCTATCATTTGGTTTTGCCTGTCTGCCTTTATAAAATCCCCCAAACTTCCTGGAAAATACATATATGTATTCTAATAGATTTATTGGTGGGTTTTTTTGTTTCTGTCTTCATTAAAATTTATGTCCATAGCCTCATCTTGCAATCCACACACTGCCAGTCCTATAGTCTGTGTCTTCATTTTCAATTACAGCAGGGCTTATCCTCTGTGCTTTGCCAGGATTTTTGCCCCAGTAGACCTGCCTCAGTTTACCTTTTCTGTTTGTATCCCTTCATCTCTTTTCCTTTCTTATTTTTTTTTCAAATTTTTTGTCCTTAATTCAAATCTCTGCACAACAAAAGTCACTTCATAATCATCAAGCTTAATTCAAGATATAGTGCCAGCGTCAGAACTCATACATCATGTGACAGCTCAGTTTTAATGTCACTCTAATCTTGTTTATACTCTATCTTCACACTGTGAATTCATAGCAGAGCCTTTACCACTGATGACAATACAATAAGTGCTTTTTCTTTGAGAAAGCCCAGAACAATATCTTCTCCATGGGAATCCCACTCTCATGTATTTAAAATGTGTGCATTTCTGTTAGAAAAGACTACGATATGACACATGCTACAGCACACTCTGGGTACCAATTCCAAGAGTTTGCATTTATTTCTAACTTACTTTGTGTGCTAACTTGCTGTCTCTCCACCTTTCTTTATTCTAAGCAATACTCAAACCAGATTTACTTCATTTCACATAACCATATACCTAAAACAATAAAAATGCAAAGCCCTTAATAAACAAAGCTACTGCAATGAACACACTAATCTCATCCTACTGTCAAGTAGACAAACAGCTTTGCTCTTTGAAGCAGCTGTAACATAGCTAAAACTTCACCAAGTTTCACCTATCAAATTTAGATGTTGCAGTTCAGTTGGCACAGTTGAGCTCGTGGTCTAAGGAGGTCTGTACATACCCCAAGGCACCAGAGCCCTATCCCAAGAGCTGGAGAATGTGAACTTTTTCCAAAGAACATGAAAACAGCAGTAGGCTGCAGGTATTTCTCATTTTCTCGCTGTAACTCATTTGTGTCTGCTTCAGTCCCATTTACTTCTCTCACATGGCCACACAGGATCACAGAGTAATTTTGGTTGGAAGAGACCTTGAGAGGTCATCTTATCCAAGCCCCTGCTCATAGCAGGCCAATTAGATCAGGTTTCTCAGGACAAGGTTTCCTTCCATTCTCTGTTTCTTCCCATTCTCTCCCCTCATACAGCCACATCCCTCTTCTTAATGCCTTCAGTTCCCCACAGTGTTACTTTATACTACTGGGGAGCCAAAGCAGTACGTGAGAATAAGCAGAGTAGTCTACAGGCAAGAGGGGAATGAGGATGTGGTAGAGCAGATAAGGTTTAGCAGGAGGTGGTGGAGGAGAAGGAAGGGTGGGAGGAGATGCTGGGGAGACCAAGGTTATGCAAAGGATTGGGGAAGCGGCTTTGTGGTAGGAAGGAATGTAGTTTCTGTGCTTTAAGAGCTCCTCCTGAGCTTTTGCTTTAACTCCCCAGCAGCAGAGCAGCACTGCTCTTCATATGAAAAGCCTTTTGACCACTAACACCTTCGTGCAGAATGCTCTCTTGCCTCTGTCTTATGCAAAGTGAAGAATGTTTGGGTGCTGGGCTGGGCATTTGAGTATGCAAATCAGTTTGGGTTTCTTTTAGATATAACTCATTTTCTAAGGTTTGAGTGTTTGCTTTTAGAAACCTAATTCTAGAATTCTTCTTTAGACATTCCCTCTTCCGTGTTTTCCAACACACCAACACTGTTGCTTTCTCAGTCAGCCCCAGTTATCCACTTCAAGCTCTTTGTTCAGCTGCTCTCCATCTCCAGACTCAGCCACCAGTCACCTCCATATTTAGTAGATCCAGTTACTGTATTTTCAATGTCAGCTTTCAACTTTTGCCTGGCTAGTCTATTTCTTCCTCTCAGACCAATTTTTCTCACATGTGCCTTAGGTGAGCTTCTCTTTATGCCTAAGGTTCTCAGTTCCAATATATTTGTCCAGCCATTTATAGTTTTGCCATCCCACATCCTCTTACAGTTTCAGCCTTATCACCTACTGACTCCCTTTCAACCAGAGCTCCCCATTCTTGTCCTTTGAGGATCTATTTCTATCCCCTCTCACAAACTCTACTCTCAGTTTTCTTCTCTCCACCATACCCTTGAATCGCATATTTTTATTTCCTTGTCCCATGCTACTAGGTGTGTTCCCTTCTCTCTCTGAAGGTCCAATTCTTTGCCCCCCACAGCTCTCCCCTCCATTTTGTATGGACCTGAAGGAGATGCTGTGAGCACAGAACATATATGCTCTTTACTCTAAGTCCAAGAGTATGGATTCAGCCCAAACCCCAGAGTAGCCTAGAGATAAATGCAGAGAAAATTCTGCTGACCCCTACACCAGACTCAATTGACACAGTGAAAACTTCCTGAGAGGATAAAATCTAGAAAGTTCTCACTGAGCATATATAGACTGCATTTTTTCCTATAGTCTAGAGTGTGGAACAACTCAGGCTGAGTATCATGAAGCCAGTTAACAGTAAAGCAAGTTGACTGTCAAATGTCCAGAAAGATCCCAAATATTGGGTGTAAAGTGTAAGGCTACAAAATGTCTGTGCAGAGAGAAGCTCAAATAAGCAGGATCAAGGTTACCCAAATCTCATAAGCCCTTGAAAACTCAAGTTCTGCCAATGAGGCCAAGTGCCTTTGCACCATACACCAGAGCTTTGTGTTCCAAAAGCACAAATGAAACAGTCTGTGGGGTTTCATGGTGTGCAGCAGTTCAGTGAATGACTCCTGCAGGGCCCATGCTCTGCACTGAGTCAGTTCAGCTACCCCACCTTCACGCCAGCAAACTTGCAGCCCCTGGAACTGAGAGTGAATTATACTGCCTTGTCCTCAGAAACTGCCGAATTGTAGAGGTGATACTTTCACAAAACAAAACTAAGAGGCAGAGACCCAAATAAACAAAGACAGAGACAAGAAATCAAATGGCACAACAGAAACTAAAAGCAAAAAAAGCACAGATTAGAAAAGTAATATATAGATTTTCCACCCAGATAGCTGCATTTGGGCAAAGTTGTACCCACCTAAAAATATAGCCTTTTAATAGAAGTCAGAGAGTCATATCAGAAAGAGGTGCTGCTAAGTTCATCTATAAATAATAAATCCTCAGGGTTTTCTGCATAAATCATGCTTCAGCTATCAAAATCAGGAAGATAGATGACACGCCTGTCACTGCAGGGCACCTATTACTGTCATTTTTGGACCTGACTTTGAACTTCATGATGAAAGCCGCTGTTTGAGGCACAGAACAATTTAAGATTTGCAAGATAATTCCTCTGACAGGGAAGGACATCCTTTCCCCTCTCATTCACTTCTTTAGCAAAGCTGCAAAGAGATTTATTACATGTTGTTTCACTGTGCTTGTGTATCAGTTCCATTTGAATACAGGATGAAAGTTCAGACGCTTTCTATACAGTTGTGTAGTGTTGTGCTGTATTGGTAAGTAGGTGTCACAATCCACTACACATCTATTTTGGGCCAGTGTAGCCCTCACTATCATATATTTTTCATTTGCATAGCAGTTTTGTTATTAAAAGTGCCTAACAAAATAAATAAATTAAATGTAGAAAATGCTAGAACAAACTTTACTATTACAGCAATGCTGCCACCTGGTAACCAGAGGCGTAATAACAGAGAAAACACTCATTTTGTTCTGCCTCCAGCATGCAGATAGATTTAAAATGGTATTTTAAATCACATTTGAAATCACAAAAGCTGCAAAGTTATAACCGGTATAGGGTCATTTCCCTGCATCAGATTAAATTCTTACGGCTGTGTTTCATTTGTGGGGAAGCAATAACTCATACCCTCCCCTGATTACACTTGATTCTGAATCCTGGAAAGTATCTATGGAGAATAACCAGCTAAGGGACTGACTCACTGCAGTACTTGAATTAAATATACCTGATTTTGAGCACATAAGTAGTTGTGTTAAGTCCATGTCTAAAGTTATCCATGTTCTCCAGTAGGCTGCTGAATTAAAACTGTACCACTAAATCATAGAATCATAGAATCGTTAGGGTTGGAAAGGGCCTTAAGATCATCCAGTTCCAACCCCCCTGCCATGGGCAGAAGAAAAAATCAAATTGACATTGAGAAAGGTATGGAATTAAGAAAATGAAATCCTAAGAAAAGAGGTCCAAAGAAAACAAGATGGCAGGTATTTTCATGAAAAGGAAAACGCTACAACCACATTAAATAAGGATTATTCAGGGAAGCAGAGAAAAAAACCCACATATAAAGGTTGAGAAACAAAATGCATTTGGAAAAGGTTCCCAGGCACTTAGGATAACGCATTAGTTTAAAATAGTTTCTAAGTATCTGTGAGAAATACACAGGAGAGAATGCAAAACAGAATACTCTTATTTACATGATCCTAGCAGGCATTGCTGAGATGAACTCCTGCATGTTGTACTCCCTACCATTAATAAAGAAATATAGAGCATATTGTCTAGCTTTCCTTTCTAATAGACTGTGCAAATGCTTCCTCATCTTCTTTTATATTTTTAGTGACCTATTATTCTATCATAGTAGATTTTGTGGATTAGCATAAACTTCTCTCAAATTCCCTAGGAAATGATGGCTCATAGACAGTTACTGAGAAACTAACCTCAAACAACACCCTTAAAATTCAGTCTAATGAATGACGGTATCTTTTGAATGGCAACACGGTTTAGGTCATCCCATACATTTCCAGATAAATCATGCAGTGGCAGAATGAACTCCCCATTTGCCCTGGAAGGAAGCAGGACCCTTCCATCACCGTCCAAGTGACCTCTTACAGACACATCATTGTCAGACATATGCCTGACAATTTTACAGACAAATACCTGACAATCAGAAAGATGCAAATAAAGGAAAATGCTTCCATATGTAATGTTGGATTTAAAAGTGGTTTAATGTAGATTTACACAGCTGTGGTTTTAGTCCTAAAAAAAATGGAGGTGCTGTGACAAAAGCATAGAAACAAACAACATTCAGACACTGAACAGGAATTTCTGTACTCTGAGAACAAGAAGATATTAAAATTTGAAATTGGAAACTTCAGAATCAATAAGAGAAGTCCTGTTCTTACAGCATGTATGTCAACTGTGGAATCACCATTATTGGAAGGTATTGAGTCCAAGGAATTACTGTCATTTTAGAAAGAAATGAGTATGTAAGTGAATCAATAATACTTAGAGTTCCAAGGACATTGAAGAAATTTTTAGGATGTACTTAAGCCATTATCTATTAGCATCCAATGCAAGTTCTGTGTTAGACATGTGTTATCATATATTGAATTATCCCAAGGTTCTCAATACTTGCTTTGAAGCCCCTTCCACTTGGCACTCTCAGAGGACAAATACAAGCTTGGAGTACAGGATAAATACTACATGCATAAAAACCTCCCAGCACAGCATACAGGCTTTCAGTAAACATAATTATTTGCTAAAAAATGAGTGAGGGAGGATGAAGCAGCAAAACTCAGTTCTCAGAGCAAAATGATTCCTGAGGAAGACCAGTATATTCTGATGGCATCTAAAATAGGTTCATTTGTTAAAATACTGCAGAAGTGACTTCTAGTCATAGAATCATTGAATGGTTTGAGCTGGAAAGGACGTTAAGATCACCCAGTTCCAACCCTCTGCCATGGGCAGGGATGCCTCACACTAGACCATGTCGCCCATTGTTTCAACGACATACTAGAGAGGCAACTAAGCTGAGAAGTGTGGCTCAGATCACAGTCCACCTCTAGATAACCTGCACACATGGTCTTTTTTCCTCTGTGGTAGCTCTGCCTCCTGTGGCCTCTACTGTCAAGAGTTGCAGGGAGACAACTCTCTTCCCAGAAGGCACATGGATGTAGTTCTAACAGTGTTTGGGATCTGCTCTGAAGAGGGAATTAATGGCAGCTCTCTAATAGGGAGAAACACTGAAGAGGGAAATAAGGATCTTCACTAGATGAGTGACAGACTTTTTCGTACTGTGGGACTCAAGCCAAAGCAAGTAGCTGAGATTTCCTGACTTCTAGTGAAATGCCTCTGATACAGGAAAGTAGGTCAAAACCATATCAGGCTAACCTGTGCTCAAATAGAAACAGAGGCGACAGAAAATGTACATAGGTCACATCCTGTCCATCTTTCTCACTCATCTGAAAAATAATGAGGCAGTATTATGGGCCTAAATCAGGAGAGGTAACAGCAGTCATTCTTGCATGCTCACATTTGTCCTATCAGTCTACCCAAAGAGCCAGATGTGAAAGACAGACACAAAGTACAGTGACTGATGGGCTGCGTGCACATTTATCTATTTCGAGTTCCCTGCCAAAAGCAGAAATCCTTTAGACTGAGGTTTTTACAGGCTAATCAAACTGGAAAACCTGAAAACTGCATTGCTTTTAGAAGGGTTTTTCAATACTAGTGGTAGCTAATATGTGCTAAGTGGTCGGCATACAGCGTTGCTCTGATAAAGCTCAAAACTCAAAATGAGACAGACAAAAGTGGCATGAAATGGATATACCACCAGGTCAATAAAGGGAGGATTGTCCACACTTACTATTTTGACATATGCTAAATGTATGAAGAAATAAGAAGCAATGACTGGAGCATGAAATGGAAATACCAAAGTAATTTTCTACTGAGATTTCCCCTGGATCTTTTCTATATAATTAAGTAGAATTAAAACTTTTGGAGGTATCAAATAGAACCTTAGAACCATTTTTTAAATGGTAACTAAAAGAAAAAATAGAAAGACTTGCTAATTTCAATAACTACATGCTGAGGATCAAGTGGGTGGATGGGGAGGGAGGACTGGAACTATTTAAATAATGTCATGCTTCCTAGTTGTGACTGCAAATGTCAGTAATATGTAAGTGTCTCTGAAAAAGAAAGCTCTCTCCTGAAGGTTCACATTCAGTTCTACGAACACAGTCTTCAGTAGAATAGAGCAAAAAGAAAAAAGTGCTCTGAGGGGCTGTTCAAAGTCTGACCCGATCATGATAACAAAGACTGAAACAGGCAGCAAGAATGCAAGCAGATTCATCATCAGAGTAAGTAGAGAACCAACATGCAGGAGATATAACTATCAGATCTACTCAGTGAATGTGCTGCAAACATGGCAGTGTAGGAATTCTTAATACCAACCATTATGTGAAGCTAGAAAATGTACAGTACACACGCACAACGTCACACTGTGCTCTGGTTTATACCAGCAGCCCAGTGGTAGCCAGACTTGGGTGGTTTGAGCTCTCTGGCTCCTGGAACTTGGCTATATTTATCCCAGCTGATGTAGCCTGTCAAGTGTGTTGATAAGGTGCTGTAGTTGACAACAGTGGGAGATCAAAGGGGAGGAGCAAGATGGGGGCTTCCACCAAGTGTTCCTTTAGGGGGTCTCAAAAGCCCTGCTCTCTCATTCCTGCTTAACTCGGACCCTACTTTCTAGGTACAACTGGGAGCTTCTTCAGAAACAAAGTGAAGATGCCAGAGCCTGCAAAGAAAACAGGTAAGGATCAGAACTGACAGACAAAACCCAACAACAGCTCGACAGGGAAAAATGTGAGTAGCTTTTTTACACCAGAGAAATGAGATGGCTCAGTGAAAAAAGAAAGAGAGGAAAAAGAGATGTTATTTTATGAAGTTCTAAATGCAAGGGATGCTGAGTGATCCTGCAGAGAAATCAGTAATTAGCTTGGTAACCCTTAGACACAGAATTTTCTCAGAAGACTGTGGATGAGGAAAGAATAGAGATGAAATGCATTTAATTCTCAGATTCTCTGCATTTCTCATTTCCTTTTCCAGTCACCTTTAGGACTCTGAAAACAGCTTGTACTGTCTCTGCTGGTCAGTTAGGCAGCATAAGCCTCTCCCGCTTCTGTTTGGTTTGTTTGGGATATTTTCCCTGATAATTTTGAGGAAATGTTATTAGCAAATTGTTTTAGCATTTGTTATTAGTGAAATCCCTGTGAAAATGAAATCAAATGGCATCTGTTCAGAGCTTATCCTTTCTAGTTCTTCCAGCCAGTGACAGTAGAGCTTTAGGGAAAAAAGGAGATATTGTACTGTAAAGAATATATGTGTACATCTTTTCACTCACCCTCCTCCATCTTTTCCCCTTGAGCCACAAGATAACTAACAATTTTCAGACAGCCAAGGTCGCAGAGCCCAGTGCAAGTCCTGCCCCACTAGGAAAACATCAGGTAAAGGTTTCACATTTAGTTCTAATTTAACACTGAGAAATAAGCGATCGCTTGCAGCCTGCTCACACAGGAAAGAAGGGGAGGATTAGTTTGGGGTATAAGATGCAATGAATCTGTCTTAGGAGAAGGAAAAGAGCCTGGGAAGTAGAGGTAGGGAGAGCTGAGGTCAGGATACCTGTGTGCAGATAGAGGAAGCTGTCTCAGGAACACTTTGTGCCCACATCTAAGCTGGGAAAAAACTTGTCAAGAGCTGAAGTTACAATTGTTTGCAGAGTGTGCACATATCCATTACACAGGGCTGCAGAAAATTGTACTACGTCTGGGATTCTTCACTTTTAGAGCTCTCAGTCCACTGATGCCCGTGCGCACCCAGAATCACTGCTACCTGATTGCACAGTACAAGGTGCATGCTTTTTTAACAACATGCAGTTTCCAGAGTTAAACATAGCTGCTGATACTTATTATTTGTGAACAGTCTCCTGTTGGACTGGTTAATGGGAAAGTCTCCCATGGTCACAACAACAAAAGAAGAACTTGTTAAGAAGAACTTGCTTTTTGGCCAAAATAGTTGGAATCGGCCACTGCCAGAGGCAATGCACAAATCCACCTCATATTTCCCATTGAGAACTGCAAAGTACTAAAGCATGATTAACTCCAACAAGATTCTTACTGCTTCTTCTAGATGATAACTCTAACACAACAGTGTTGTCACCAAGCCTTCAATTTTATCACAACATCTTAAAGCTGCAATTCCTGAAATCAGATGGAAATAGGGTTGTATATAAAGAAGAATACCAGACCTTGGAACAGTAGAGGAAACCTTGAAAATATAAGCTGTAGAAGTTCAACAATCATCCCAAAAATAAGACAGCCATAATCATATTTTATTTTTAAAGTCACATGATTTTTGAGATTTGTTGAAATGTCTAATGCTCGTGATCAACAATGCTGGCACAAAAGAAATATGACAAGTAGGCAAAATTTGACAGTATGATCACTGAGGCATTGGGACTTGATTTGTAATGGTTTAGCTGCTTTTACACTGATATTTTTAGCCTCTGTGGATGAAAGGCAAGTTCTCTGTTTGTGAGGATGCCCGCCTATGCTAGCTAATGGTGAAGAGAAATCCTATTCCAGCTTATTTCCCCAGAGAAATCTAATAGGTGTCTAATATCACTTGTCCTACACAATCCCTACAAACAAAGCAGCCCAAACACTGTGATTATCACAGCAGGGGGAGGAAAAGCTCTTATTACCCACTCTGATGGAGAAAGAATCAGTCACATGTCCCATAACTTCTAGAGGGGATCTTCTCATTCTCCCAAGAGGTATTAATCCCTTTGGTTTTCTATTTCATGTTGTTTATACAGTTCAAGCCATTTCAAGATGGGAAAATGTTGAGTACAATCACAGGAGGACTGAATAATCATCTGGTGATTCATACTTGGACAAATTACAATCCCTGTCGTCACATACGATACAGTTAGAATATTGAAGAACCTTAAGAGATCTTTTGTCTCTGTTACAGAAATGTAGGCATCTGGTGTATAGATAAAGGAGAATGTTTCATGCCAGAGAATGATGAGAGATATTCTGCCTATATCTGCTGTTTTAACAAACTTTTAACATGTTAAAAGCAAAACAAATCACAAAACCTAAACCAGTGAAGTAGATTTTCCAACAGACATTCTTTTACTTTAAACTGTCCAACTAAAACACATCAGGATGAGGCACTGTCCTATTTAATTACAGAATACCAAAGGAACCAAAGTCGTAGCTTTCACCCCTCCAAGAGCAATTTGATTTAGACCTGTAGCAATTTAGTGTCAGAGCAAGCCATTTAGCATTGAAAAGCACCACTTGTTGCAGAAACTTTATGTTCTTCTCCCTTTGATTTAAACATTTCGTAGTTTATCTCTGCTCAAAGCTTTTTGGAATGGCTTTTTTTTGTTGTTGTGAAAATTCAGAAAGGTTAAAAAAAAAAAACCAACCATTTCCCTAACAATATTTTGTGACATTAAGAGGAAACAGCTGACCTTTTAAACACCAAATTTAGTAGATAAATGGGACTTAATGGGAAACGAGTGCATTGCTATATCTGGAAAAGGAGAAGTCTGGTATTACTCACCTTCTCTGAAAATCAGACAATTTTTATTCACATATTTTACAGACTGAGAGGTCTAGATTTTGCAGTTCAGATTAGGAAATTTATCACTGGTCTATAAATAACCTGGCTTGTAAATACACAGAGGCTTTTGGCATTAATAATAATCAATGCTGCATAATGCAGAGTAAATTGTACAATTTCAGTTTCAATATAAACTCATCATTTTATATTTGCAAGCACCTGGCACAGTAAAGCACTGCTCCATGATAATGAATTTCCATGCATTATAGTAATGCCAATATAAATAGTAATAATTCATAAAGATATCTTTTCCTGTTTTGTAAGTTAAGACTCAGAGCAAACTGAACACTATTATTCCCATTTTACAGAAAGTATGATGGATGCAGAGAGGTGACCCTGCTTAGTGAAACTATTCCTTGCCTGTTGCTCATGTTACAGGACTTCACAATCTCAGCTGCTGAAGTAGACAAGGAATGATAAGATTGAGCAGTTCAATAGCTTTTGGATCATGGAATGATTAAGCTTGTAATTGCAAGAAGCCACTTAGGTCCTGACCAAGGAATGCACAGCATCTTTATATAGTTCCTCAGCAAGGAATTTACAAGCTGTGTTACTGAAGTCTGCTTATCCACAGTCTGGCTTTTAACTCAATGGAAGAGCAAATGGTATAGATGGAAAATTAGATGCCAAGTGTACACATTAAAGCAAAGATAAATTTTCAACATATAGCCTTAACAAATTAAGGAGTTCCAACAGATAATATTACTTTTGTAATATTAAATACATGGACCAGGTATTTATTTTAATACCAAATACACAGGATGAGCAGTAAGATAACTCAGCTTTGTAGGAGAAAACCTGAGTGTGTTTTCTGATTACACCCATTGCAGATTTCTGCTGCAGTTTGTAGATGTGCATTCAACCAGATACATTAGATTCTGCTCAAACATTTATACCTTCACCAGTTTTCATTTCAGAAAGGCAGAAATACCATCTGAAAGCCTTTATCTAACACACACTCTCCCTAGCTACTTATCTCCCTCTCCTCATTGTACACATCATAAATAATGAATGCTGAAGTCAGAGCCACCGTTCTGGAAAGCAGGATAAAGTAGAGAAAAAAACCCAAACCAAAGAAAGCCAACCAGCCAAACAAAAAACCAACAGGAAGATTTCTCTACTCTATCATTTCATTGAGTTAAAATCATTCTTGGGGAATCTACACTTCATCCTCACTTTCATTTCACAAAGTTCATACATACATACATAGGAAAAGGTTTTCACCTAATGCTTGTGATTCTTAACAAGCCACATTATTTAACAAATGCGGCTATTAACTGAATCATCCCAGTTATTTCAGCATTATTTTAATATACTGCCCATCTCCATGTTTTTTGCCAATAATCAAATAGGAATGTCTCTGCTGGTTTCTAATTTTTTTTTTATTAGGGACAAACAGTACTTAGTAGCTATTACTAATGATTTGATGCTATACAAAGGCAACAGAAAACAGTCTCTGCCTCAAAATACTTACAAAATGAACACCCAGCAAATAGGTAGCTCAACAACAGAGCAAAGGAAATAACGATTAGTACAATAGTGACCTGAGTAGTAGCTTAGCTGTTTTATAGAGTTTTGTATAGGAGATATGAACAAGTTTTGAAGCCGAATAGTAAACTAGGTTGCTGGTGGATGTTAGAAAGAGATTGCTCAAAGCAGGTCAGAAACTAACGGAGAAAACATGAAGGTGCTAGCACAATGATTTAATAAATGGCAGCAGTAGGAAGCCAGAACACTAGTTTTGTTATTTTATTTAGGAGAAAAGTGAAGGAAAATATTATTTTTAGAACTTACATGATTTCATTCTAGTTTAATTTGGCCAAAAGCAAATGTGTTTTATATTTCTTCATCCCCCTGATTGAAAGACCTTATAAATCAATTACTATCAGAATGCAATCTGATCATGGATCTCCAAACAGAGCTTTCTGTTACTAATTGATGAAGCTGTAGCGCATGTAACATACATAATGGTATGGCGGATATGTACACTGTCAGGTGTTACAAGACTTTTAAAGGATGGGTGCTGCAAGCAAGTTGTGGTAGCAGCAGCATTAGCCACCACAAAGTTTTCTGCAAGACTGCAGACCACATGCAGCCTGCTTCCTGTTCTGCCTGGGGGTAGAAACTTGATGGTTTACATTGCTCAGAAGTTATATGAAGTTCTTTGCATTGCATAAGCTAGAAGTCATTAGTAATGTCAGGGATATCAGAAGTGAAGTGTTGAAAAGTGGCTCCAGTCTCATTTTCTTTCATTAGCTCCAGATCACTCTTCTCTCCCCATGTTAAACTCTCCACAGCAATTCCAATTCCATCCCCACAAAACACACACACACAGAGAATACTTATCACTCTCCCTCCCTTCAATAATTCCCGTCATCAGCAGCACTGGTAACTCATGTGCATTCTCCAGAATTGCTATAGAATGTAAGTACTAATGTCACCTTCCTCTCCCTTTGTGCTGGGTGCCTTAGAATTTACTGGAAAGCAGAGAGTTATCAAAGTGGGTGGCAGAGGACATGGCCTACTCAGTCATCAGGTGTCTCAGCCCAATGGCATGTTCAACAGGAGTCTGGATGAATTTGCGATAGTGCCTGACAGGCACAAGAGCTACAAGACATTCCACAACATCACATGAAAGGTGTCACAGTCACTGGGTTTTCCACAGCCTGATGGTGGTGGTCGTATCAAAGAGTGTTTTGAGTATGACGTGTATATATGGAAGCCAGAGGGGAGTATCTGGGTAGAAGCCAAATGTTGAAGTGAGAAATTGCCAAATGGGTAATGTGTTTTTGATAAAAGCAGGCAAAAGTGAGGTTTTCATATAGACAAGAAATTTTGAATAGTAGTGTTTAGGAACATTCCTAATGAGGAAATAGCTGTATTAGCTGGAGTAACTGCACAAGAAACAAAACCAACAAAATCTGCTGGTGAACTCAGATTTATGTGTTACTTAAAGTAGTAGCCACAATGAAGGAGAGTGGGAATACCTGATCTCTCATTTTTCCTTCTTTTATTAAGCAGCTCATTTTTCCTGCAGAAGGAAGATTGATGGCATTCTCTTCACGCTTGTTCAGCAAACTCTCTTCTGCAACCATGAAATTTCCTGTAAAATCTCCAGCTGTGCATTGCTACTTTTCCTTTACAAATACAGAGAGTGAAAGATGAAAGGGAATACAGATGGACACAGGCACGCACTGCTTTGGACACTGTCACTCAATGACTCTGAATCTCAAATGCAGGAAAATGACTCTTACAGATTCTTTCACCTGTGAAAAAGTGGGTTCTTAACAACTGTTCCAGCAGACCTTTGTTCCCATGGAGGGGATCTTGGGGCTTTCCCATTTTATGCATTAGTGGAAGTATTCAAAATAATTTTAAGTTGGAACTGAAATTAGTCTTTTGGCAGGAAAGGAAGAGAGGAAAGATAAAAAAGACAAGGAGACCTACTTGTAAACTTCTACATATGTATTTAGATTTCCCCAAAGTCAGAAATAGTATGTGGTGGTGGAGATTTCTCACTGTGCACGTAGTTCTGGCCAACAATCTGTTTCTGTTGAGTCATCTTAAGTAAATGTAAGAAACCTAATCACTTTGCAGTGTGTGCAGCAGATCAGAGAGTTACTTCCAAGTATGTATGTCTTGAAACCCTGCCATTTGTAGGCTGGAACCTTTACAGGCCACATTGCCATTAAGTAATTAATATATTTATAGATTCTTTTGTGCTAAAATGGAAGAGCAATGATGATAGCACTCAGAGACAAAAAACATGCCTCTTTGCTGCTTTATCTCTAGCATCATAGGGAAAGGAGCCAGGCAGTAGGTATTTCAAGAGTGGGCACGAGAACAGACCTGGCTCCCCACTGTGCAGTATCCTGGCCACCTTTTGAATTCTGTACATCAAACCTAATGTCTGCAATAACTCTTCTGCAATTATACAAAATACGCTGCATCAGAATATACCCTGCTATGTTATTTACTCAGATGCAATACAACATCAAAAGATGTGCAACTGGTTAACAGGCATTGGAGCATTACACTGCAGTAGGGAGCAGTATAGTATACACTGCAAATATAAAATGAAAATGCAAATCCACTGAGGTCAATTAATTTATGCAGTCTAAAGACATGCTACAGGAATAGAGAGTTTGCGCAACGATCAGATGGTATTATTAGCAATATAATATCTATACTAACTAAAGCACCTTCTTGAACATGAACATAAACTATTTCTTTAAGATATTTTCATGCCATGTTCCTTTCATTTTTATAAAGCAGAACCAAAAGTTTAAAGCTAATTATAACCATTGTTGTGGTGTTTGGAAGAATTCTTGTTGCTGCCCGAGTAGGAGAGCCATAGATAATTTGCCACAGAGGTAACAGGTATCATTAAATCTGAGGGAATTACTAATAGTTTATAAAAGCCTGGTTAAGGAGGTGTAAGCCAATAAAAAAGATGACAAAACGGTGCATGAGAAACATCCAGTGTATGAATCAGAATATTAATTACTGGCATTTCTATACATGAACGTAGTTTATGGCAATTAGTGAAACGAGAACAGATATCAGAAAGACCAGAACATGAGCATAAAACGAAAAACTTGATTAAAGTTGAAGAAATATAAATAAATAAATAAATCATGGTAAAGAAATTTGTAAAATCAGTTACCTTATTAAAATCTAATCTTGAGAAAGATTAAGCTATTCATGGACAACATCACAATATATTGCTTGCTTTCCAAAGTCCTATCTGTTGAGCTACTTTGATTACATATGACCTAAAACATCATGTGGTTTATACTTGCTCACCTTACATGTTAATAATTTCATTCATTCTCATTATAAGCCTTATAAGTGCTTCTTGACACATAGAGAAAATATTTTGATTGACCTTGCAAGTAGTTAGAAAACTAGTTGTTGTAGAGTTCAGTGTCAGCAAGCAGTTTAACTTCTAAAGCTGAATTAAACATTTGAATGCAAACCACAATTCATATTATTTAGCCAGTATAAAATTACAAAGGCCATCATAGGAATGTGCGCTAAAATACTGAACAGTCAAAACAGAAGGATTAAAGACGAACCATTCATTCATTGTGCTATATTAGGTCACACGTTACTGCACAAAGTGCGATATTGTTGGAGGAACAGATTCTGGTCCTGTTTAACAACTGTATTAAGCAACTGTTAGGACTGAATTAATATTTCTAAATAAAACTGCATGGCAAATCATTGTAGACAGTTTGATACATAAGAATACACACCATGCCACGTTATTTTAGATCAAAATATTAATTCATGAAAAATCAGAGTTCATTTTAGGGGGAAAGAATGAAGAAGATGGACAGGGAGATAAGTTCACTATCCACTTCATTTTCTTTCATGACAATATGGAGAAGATGTGACATCTCAGAGACAGAACTCAATAAACTCAAAGACAATTCACAACTTCTCTGTAGAAAGTGTTGTAATGTATATCTTCCATGGGCAGATGGGAGAGTAAGGAGACAGCTGTTGCAGCCACAGCAGCTGACTACACCAGATAGGTCACAACTGCAAACCAGACTCCTGTGAGCCCTCTCTCTTTTTTTAGTGTCTGCATTTACCAAGAAGCCGAAGACAACAGAGGTGACAGCCGGAAGCACAGCTGTGTTTGAAGCAGAGACAGAAAAAGCTGCCGTCAAGGTGAAGTGGCAGCGAGCTGGCAAAGAAATTACTGAAAGTGAGAAATACGTTATCAAAGCAGATGGAAACAAGCATTCACTGACGATCAATAATGTAGGAAAAGAAGATGATGTGACATATGCTGTAATAGCTGGAAGTTCCAAGGTTAAATTTGAACTCAAGGTCAAGGAACCAGGTACGGTGTTTCCTAAGCTATTCTAATTTCGTCAGTATTTTCAGTTCCACATGCAACCTTTATGAATGAGGCCTATGGGAATTAGCCTGTCCTAACACTGTAAATTTCTCTACAAGCAATATGCATGTTTTGCCCAATTATTTGATGCTACTCATTGACATTAAGCTCAGGAATACATTTCCTGTGGCTAAACCACCCATTTCCAGATATCAGAATTCCACACAGTGGAGATCACAGAGGAAATCTCAATGTATGTCTTTAGAATTCTGTCAAGCTTTTCAGCTTCACTACTAAAAACTAAAGCAAAGCTACTCTAACCTAACATGCCCTAAACTAAGGTGCCTACACCTTAGGCCTGGTATTTTTTTTTTTAATTGATTTATTTAAATACAAAAATTGTAACAACTGAAAAAATACTACAAATTACTCTGCAATGGTTTAGCAGCTCATACATTCCACAAAACTCTCTCAAAATCATCCGCTAATAAAACCACATATTTCAAGAAGGACTTGAATGGAAAGAGTAAGTTTTGTATCATTTGTGTACCACCTATAATTACTACTTATGCATTAAAGGAGCAGTTTGATGGGAAATTTCAAAGCTTTCCCAGGCTTTTCCTGGGAAATACTATAAATTCCCTGAAATTTCTTCATGAAAAATGTCTGAAGATGCTGAGGATAGAAAAATCACTCATTTTTTGAAATATTTTGACTTTCTCAATCCCTTTTTTGCCCCTCCAAAGTGTTCCCCCTTTACCACTTCTGGTATTGTAAGTTTCCATTTTTATTCTGGTGACAAGACTTACTGAAAAGATGTTGGCGAATATTTAACAGGAGACAAAACATCTTGTTCCAGATGAAAAGACACTGCATGACAGGCTAAATCCTAACATGGATTAGGACAATTTAACAGCTGTCAGAACTTATAAAAGTATCATTTTACTGACTGTCTCATCCTAGAAATAAATGGGTACATATTATACTAGTTGTGTGTTCCTCGTTGCCCTGCAGGTAAGTTCCAGGTAGATCCTGGTAATGGCAAACAGCCTACAAATAACAGAATTACTGAATTTGGAAGTGTAATCCTCACATATAAACAATACACCTCTGACAAGCACACACTCATGATGGAGATATTAAGATACCAAAGGAGAGATAAGTTTCCTATATACATTATATGTTGATACCTGAAAATAAGCCTTTTCTAAACAGCTACACATCCCAGTTATGGGAGTATCTACATTACTTTTGTTAAAATAATGTTTAGTTCTCTGCAGAAAAAATCAAGTTGAAATTCATTTGTGCAGGATCCAGTGGGATACCTTCTAACAATAAAAGTGGGATAATTTGATACTTAAGTGTTGAAATAATACCAATTTAAAATCACACTCCTTTCTTTCAAGACACAAATACACTTTAGGTGAAAGGCACACATTTTCTGAGAGCGTGGTTGACTCGTGTTCATGTGTTCACAGATACTGTCTTGTTTTTCAGACCTTACTAAGATTATATTGCTAAAGAGTAACTGGATCTCCAATTATCATTTTCACAAACAATAATAACTGGAAAAATGGAAATTGCCCCTAACCTGTCCAGACACAGCTACCTCCTTTATGACAGAGGAGCCACTCAAATCAGGCATCACATGGCACAACAGGGCCTGAAATCCCTGGTGAAAAACACATTGCAAATACCTGGGAAAGCGCATGTGGGACTTGAGAGGTAGGTGAGGCCCTTTGGAAGTGGCTCCACCACCTATGGAAAAAAATAATCTTGCTGCAATTGATCTGTTTCAAGAAATTCTACCTCCCTCCATCTGCCCCAGTTGCTCACTCCTACTCCCTTTTCATACATTTCTATCTTCTCCATTATGCCAAATGCATTTCCCTGAATTTGTCTGGGAGGTCATGATTTAATTGAGAGGCCACAATCTTCCATGAACCAGGGGAGGAAATGATAGATGCATTTGTAAAGTACTTTCTCCATACTAATTACTAGGAGTGTCTGGAGCTTTTCTCCAAGCTGCACACAGCAGCAGCATCTGGAACATTACATACTGACAGCAGTTAAACAAAATCTCATGAAGAAGTGCATCGTTTAAGAAAATAGTATCATTTTGCATTACCTTTTCTATTTAGACCACTGAAGTTAGCATCAAATAATAGTGTTATTGATCAGCTGAATTTCTACACATCAAGACCATAGAATGTAAAAATCCAGGCATCGGTTCTTTCCAAGCTCAGCAAAAGATCCTCATCCAGCTTCAGTAGGCCTCTTCTGCTTCCAGCACATCCTCTCACTTCTAGGAAGCTAAGCTAATTTCTCTTCATTCCCTAACACATATTAAAAGCTGCTCTTGTGCAAGATTTGTTCAGAAAGGAAGTAGAATTACAATTTTCTTTAATCTTGGCTTACATTCATTTCCAGAGAAGAGTGAGACAGTTGCTCCTGTTGAAGCTGCTCCAGCCCCAGCTGCCTCAGAGCCACCTGCACCACCAGTAGAAAGCAGCCAGAACACAGAAGGTAATAGAGAACTAACACTGCTATCAAGTCCGGTTCGTTAACAGAAAGGAAGAGCAGAAATGGGGAATCCTTAGGGTCAGTGAGGAAGAGAGTAGCTGAAAGCAGACCACTAGTGATGAATGACAGACAGTAAAGAATAAGGAATCTCAGAGACAGAGAAAACATATTGAGGTATTTTGAAGTTAGGAAATTCACTACAGAGGCTGAAATAGAAGCTGATGCAGAAAGGTTCAACTAGTAATTCTGTTTATTTCAGTTGCACCTACTGGGACTCAACCAGAAGAGCCTCTGGACCCTATTGGGCTCTTTGTGACACGACCCCAGGATGGAGAAGTTACTGTCGGTGAGTAAAAAATGTGAGTCAAGTGATGTGCGTAAATTGTACCTGTTGCTTGACTATTTAGCTTTCCATGTACAGGATGGCAGCAGTGATATAACAGATAAATTAAACACTATTCATAATCTTATTTTAACCCACTTCCCTTACAAGGTGGAAACATCACATTCACTGCCAAAGTGGCAGGTGAGAGCCTGCTGAAGAAACCATCAGTGAAATGGTTCAAAGGAAAGTGGGTGGACCTGGGAAGCAAAGTGGGGAAACATCTCCAGCTACATGACAGCTATGATCGAAATAACAAGGTACAACTGGCAGAGTAAGGTTCTCAGTCTTCTAGATCCTAATCTGGGGAAAATACAAGCAAATGTAGGAATGGTTTGATACTAAGGTACCCCAAACTGTACAAAATGTTATGCATAGCAGTCTATGTTTTGACTATGAAGACAAGACGCAAGCACCGCATACAGACTCTTGCATACCTTATCTATTGTGAAATGAGAAAATGGCTGGAGGACATAGGGAGCAAGTTTTGCACTCCCTACTGCAGGATTCCCTTCATCTTCCTCTCAAGTAGTAGATACTTGTTATATTTAAGAGAAAACAATAAATCAGACAGATATTTAAGTATGGTTTATCTTGGTTTTAATAGATCAAGCACTTAGCTACTAGTGTCGGAATTTATTGTTTTCTTGCATTCTAGACTACTTTAAATAGCTGAGTAAGTTCCAATTTTGCCACAAATGTGTTCAAAGATACACAAACAGGAATACAAAAGTCTGTACCATGACTTCTCATCCTGTGTGGTATATGAAACACTACTACCCTCTCCTGGATGGAATGGAAGAGACTCACTCACATTAGCCACTCCTTTTGCTGAGTTTTCAAGCGTAGGGTATACACTCCGGGTGGAGTCTGTATTTGTTTAATGAAAGCTCTACTGTTGTTTACAATATGACTGCACACACCAGTACACAAGCATAGTTTGCTAATACAGCATTATATCCTCTGAAAGACCTGTACTGATAATACTCTTTAACTGTCCCTACTAAACTGAGGGGGTATTTGTAATTTATATGGTAGTAATGAGTTACACACTCAAGAAGTTCTTATTTCCAAAAGGGCACAGAGGCATATTTCACCTGTTATCTGTTTCTCTCCCTGACTTAATATGCTGTATCCTCTCTCTATTTCACCATTTCATTTGTGAACTCATGAATTGTATCATTGGTGCCTGTTCCAGGTGTACACCTTTGAATTGGAAATCATAGAAGCAAACATGACTTTTGCAGGAGGGTACAGATGTGAGGTGTCTACCAAGGACAAGTTTGATAGTTCTAATTTCAACCTGACAGTCAATGGTAAGATGAATTCCTACCACCTTGTTCCTTCCTTTCATTTTTTTTTTCGTGTATGCCCACCAACAATTCTTTCTGGTACATCATAGCTACTAAACAACATAGACCTGAAGAGCTACAAGTACACTTACAGAAGCCTACAGCCGAGGATTGGGATGGGTTGGCAGCGATACAGAGCATTAGAAGTAACACTGATGTCACTCAAGCCACAACCATGACGCTTTTAAAGGAAGCAAACAGAAAGATGCAAATCAGCCCAACTTTTCTGTGGCTTTATTCCAGTCTCAGATCCATTCTCTTGTGATATTTAATTCCATTAGAATAATAGAGAAGACCATTCTTATTTTGGAAAAACTTCAGTACTAAAAATGGATACTTGGGAAAAAAAAAAAAGAGGGAAAATGAAAGATTTCGACATGTGACACTAATTCCTTTCTTCCCAATAAATTCAAGTCCTGCAGAAGCACCCTGAGATGTAAAATTGTTTTAAGATTAGACGACTTATTTTACATAATACATGGTGCCACCTTCACAACTGCTCGACTGAAAAGCTTATCAGCAGTTGAAAAGGAAGGACATTTTAACACTGATTTCCCCCTGGTGTGGAAGAGTTTATGTAAAACAGTATAAACACGGACCACCTGAAATAGCTGAATGTTTGGATCATTCCCCGTTTCAGGGGTTCTGTTGCAGGGACTGCAACACCTAGTAACAAATGAGCCAAATATGCAAAGACAAAAGTGTATTGAAGTTACTCAATCAATCAACAACATTCAGTTTTTCATCAGTTGGCTGTAGGAATCGTGGCTTAGGAGCTGTGACTAAGAACAGTTTTTCTCCCAGTAGTAGCAGCACACCTGTTTGTACCAAGAGAAGCTTAGAACAGGGTACTAAAGTTCTCTCTGTGCAACACCCTTGCTGGAGTTTCTGTACATCTCTACGTATTTCCAGGGATCTATTTTTGCTTTCAGAGTATGGATTATAATTTATTAGTAGTAACAATATTCAGCTGATACGCAGTAGCTTTCTCATTAGGGTTTTAATACCCTGTGAAGCCAGTATTGGAACTAAAATTTAACAGCAGGAGACTTGACAAAGAAGAGATAAGACAGTTCATCATGCTGCAGGTTATTATAAAGCATACAACAAGAGCTAAGCTGCATACAGAACACTGGATGTTGAAAGCTAATTACTGTTTGAAGATGATGCTTCAATCTTTCAATATGCAGTTGATCACAATTTACAACTTAAGACCTTTAGAAAAAAAAATAGATCTGCAAAGGAAAAGCTTTAGAAACAGCACTGTATTTCTGCATTATTTTGACTTTCCCATTCTTGTTCATCACTTTTCATCACATCAGAAGCACCGATGCCTGGAGACTTGGATATTCGCACTGCCTTCCGACGCACGTGAGTATGTACAGTGGAAACTCATGTAGATCGGATTATACTTTGATGTAGCATTCCTTATTTTCCTAGGCAAAACTAACTAAAAGCATAAAGATGTCTACTATGAAAATATTTCTACTAGTAAAATACTATAAAACTCCTAGAAATCATCTAATAGAGTTTAGACTTTGTATTAGCATAACAATCATGCTTGTCTTCAATTATTTGGTTGATAATGTGTAGAATCCTATCAAGATCTTTAGCACTTTATTTTTCAGACCTGTAAAGAGCACTCCAGAAATAGACCAATAGAGAAGAAAAGATTATGTATGGTGCCTGATCTTGATGTGGTCCAACTTGAGGAACTACATATATCTTAGTACAGACATATGCTAAACAGAAGTGGGGTTTTATGGGAGGTCTGCGAGCAGCATATCACTGATAATATAAGCATTTTGATTGTACATTTTCATGTTCTATAATTATACTAATTTGAGTCAACGATACTATGTCTGTGTAAAAACTCAGATATATGTAGATCTTAGATATTAAAGACTGCAAGGTATTGCACTGGTGCTGAAAAGACTATTCTCCCACATCTATCATACTGTCTAGATTGATATATGACTTACTGGAATAATTTCTATTAGTAAAAAAAAAGGCACAACTGTTTGGGTTTTTATTTAGACAATAACCGTGTGGTTTTTTTCATTGTTGGGTATTTCTTCTCCCTTTTTGTGATTCAGTTTCTCATTTAGTTTTTATGCATCTATCGCCTTTGCAAAATTACTAGATCAAGAATATTCCAAAAGATAACTTTCTCTAAAGTAGGACACAAATCATCTGTGGCAACTTCTTAAGTTTTTCCCTAGAAGTTCTATTTTTTAAAGAATTTTAAATTTAGTTTTGTTTTGATTTTTAACATTATATCACAAAGAACTAAAAGACTCTCAGAATTTATCTACAGTCAAATCCATCTATAGGAGGCTGACCAGCCTTGCTGTTATGCCTATTAAATAGAGGACACTCAGTGCATAGCTGCATGGTGTTATTTCACTACAGTGAAATCAGGCTTCGAGAGTTTCTTTTCTTGTTAGCACAGAATTTCGAATCAGTTCAGAGTGAGTGCAGTGTGAGCAGCTTCCGGCTGTTCAGCTTTTTAGTTTCTGCTCTAAGAATGGAGCCAGTTTTTCAACTGACCTGTTTAAATCTGAAGCTTTCTCTTTGATACCCTCACTCAGGAGCCTAGCAGGAGGGGGGAGACGGATGACTTCAGCCTTCCTCAGGTAGCCACTGTCTGTGTCAGCAGACAAATTCCAGTCTGACAATGAACTGTCTCTCTCTGCTTAGGAAAAGAAATAAAATAAGGGGAAAAAAAAAGAAAACAAAACAGTAGCTTAAATTCCAAATAAATAATTGTTTATAGTGTGTAGTATTTCTAAGTCAAATCCATACAAATAAGTAGTAACCTAAGATGAGTATAAATAATGAAAAGAGTAGTTTGATAGTCCCAAGAGAGGCAGATTCATCTCCAGAAAATGCATGTGTTTGAAAAGTGGCATCTTCTCACCACTGTTACAAGGAAAAGTAACTTCAAATTACATGCATGTCTGCCCCTGATGTTTTACATGTTTTCCTCTCTACTGACCACATCCTGACTGAGATTGCCACTGCTCACAGAAACGTACCAACACACGTAGATGTAAATCTGTTGTTTCCTGGCACACTTTTCACCCAAGTATCATTAAATTTCCCAGCCTATCCTTTTTGATTCCAGCTTCTTCTACCATAACAAAAATAAGAACTTTGAGATTAGACTTAACTCTATGCATGTTAAAGGAATTATTATGACCTTATTCTTCAGAAAACCTAAATATTGATTGTTAGGCTTTCCTGAAAATCTAATGTAACTACCACCTGGGAAGCAATAGGTGACTAGTTATTTTCCCAGCTGTAGATTCTGATTGCCTGAGTACTTGATCATAAGAATCCCCTTCAAAATTTGATATTATGCTAGTGATTCTCATGTATATTTTATGCCTGCAAACACTGAAAATCTTCTAAAAGTAGGGAACAAAGTGGCCAAAATACACTTTTCCATTTGAGCGTCATACCCAGAAAATGATCCTTTGCATCACTGCAGTACCTTAAGTGTAATAACAGAAGTAAAAATCATATTGTCTTAATAAAAAGATCTCTTCTCACAGCATATTCAAAATTATGCTGGTTCAAGGTTGTTACTTTTCTCATTAACTTGTGCATTGTCAAACAGCACAAGAAGTTTGGCATTTGTTTCTCTTCCATTTAATAGCAATACTGTTAAAATGCTCATAACTTATCTGTTGAGGCTGTTATATTTTGAACTATTTGTTCCTCCAATATTGAATGTTCCTGACATTCTGGTTTTCACTTCTACAGACAGATTTTCTCTGAAGCAACTAGCATTATGTACTGACATAGACAGCAACATGGGCTACCACCACCACCAGCACAACTAAAAAGAATAATTTCTGTGTATAAAATGATAATTAAATGTAAGTTGTTGCTGCTGGACAAGTCTGAATGCTGTAAGACAGCATCACAGCATTCTCATACTCAAGACAACAGAAATGTCAAGGAGGAGCTGAATACTGATGATGGGAGACAGAGACAAAGAAAACGCATTTTGACTTTCTGAACCTGTCTGAATGCAGAAAAGACCTTTTTTTTCCCCCTAAATTGAAGAATCAATAGTCATGAAATACAGTGTAACTCCCAGCACTTTTATATCAAATCCCTGAAGTGATTTTTTAGCAATTAAACCCAAAGAAGTGATTTTAGTGACCTTACTCTAAGTTTTCAGAGTAGATCTATACTTCCAATGCTCAGAAGCACAGCTAAAAGACATTTGATTAGGAACACCAAAAAAACATTGTACATTCCATCTGAGTTCACCATATGTAACAGACAAAATTACACATCAAATAACTCCTGCGTGTTGCTTCTTGTTCCCACAAACCAACTCGTCACAACATTGCTTGTTATAATGCTTGTTGGGCAATTGCATACTGAACCTCATCTCAGAATCAAAGTCAGATCACAGAATTCATCCTTTAACTCTCCCAAGCACCAGTGATGTGATACTTTTTTTGTGTAATAAATTATGGAATCACAAATATCCTTAGGAAACAATTACAGCTGGGATAATACTAGAAAAATCCCCACATTGTTTTAGATTGGAAGAAGTCCCAGAGAAAGGTTGATTAAATACTGCCCACACTGTAAATAATATCCACATTTCTGATATGACAGCTTTCCGAAAGCTCTACTGGTTCTAAAGAAAAGCTTCTGAAACATCTTTATGGTAATGAATACATTCCCGATCAATATGACCACCAAGCTAGTACTACGTACAACTTTATCCATGATCAGCACAGAAAAAATACAAGTTCATTAAATATATTTCTTAAACCTATATGAAGACCAAAACGAAAAAAGAGCCTAACTGTCACCTCCCATGTCAGTTCATGTTCTAAGCCATTCTAAATCCATCTACTAGTCCCCTACAAAAATATATCATCTACATTATGCTACAGTCTCACAAGGTATTCCCATCTCCTTTTGAAACTAATTGTGGCTTTCTGTTACTATGCAGTACTGAGGGTCATGAAGATGGAGAGTTTAATTTTAGCGCCCTACTGAAAAAGAGGTGAGTAAAAATCCATGAACTTTAAGAATTAAAACAACCAGCTTCTGTTGAACATCTCTGAAAACACAAAATCTAGATAGTGAAAGTTTCATAACTTCAGAATTCCTGTAGTTTTCCTAAAGCAGCTCTAACTGGAAAAAGAATGACAGGAAACTATGGCAACTTCCCCAAATACTCAGCATTTGATGCATTTCTGCTTGGTTTATAAGACTGATATTTCCCAAGATGGAAAAGGGGCCTAAGGCAATTACATGCTTCCACCAGTGCTTTTCATTACAAAAAACCCCAAAACGCAACAACAATTTACAATACCTGTCTATAAGAATTTATTATAGACAGGTATTTATTATATATAGACAGCTATATATATTATAATAGGAATATATATATTATAATAAGAATTTTCTGTCCTAAGTTTCCACAATACTTTGCATTAGAGAGCTGGGAGGACAAGCCACTTTATTAGATATCTGTTAGTATTACACTATACAACTGTATTTTCTATAGCATTTTATTACATATATGTAAAGATATACTATGTTGCATAAACTTTATATAATTTTTTTTATTTTTCCAATTCTATTTTTTATTTTTTTGCTTTTAATTTGGCATTTTTTGGTGGAATATCCTCTCCCATTCTCATCCTTCATTGCAATAGCTGTTTTCATAACCTGCCTACTTCTGTTTTTCTCTTTTTTCCACCATCTTAATCTGGATGTTTTGGATTCTGCTGTTGCCAACAGAGAGTAAGATTTCTATTTTATTTTATTACAAATGCATGGGTCTGGCTGAATATAAGAACAATTTGTTTGAAATAATGCATGCATCTTTATCTTTCTTAGGTGTAGAGCGACAAAATTTAGATAGCATGTAAGAAAATGATCAGCAATTCCTGAGACAGAAATGCTTTTAAACAATTAATAGAAGTTAAGGGTGGACTACTGAATATAAATCCATGTGCTTTTCTGAATGTCCTTTCACTTTCACTATCATTTTCTTTTATGAGCAGTTTTAAACTGTCCTTGAATTTCCAGATTTTCTCAATAACCTGCTGCCTTAAATTCCTATAGTCATAGAATCAGAAAAATCATTTGCATAATATACCTGCTGGTGCCTATCAGAGGTGCTGAAGTTTTGTTCCATCCTTCCTTAAACATGCTAATGAAGGTATTACTGAAGTCACTTACTTCATAAATGTACAGGCGTCTCCATTACAAACCATTTCATTCCATTCCAAGTGAAGTTTCCATTGCTCATTATCATCCCATTACTCCAAACATGGTTCTGTTCACTGCCCCTGGCCACTCACTGTCTCTCCAGCTCCTGAAGTTTCTATAAACACTTGCCACTAGACTCCTGTTTTGCAAATGTAACTTATACCATTTAAATTTTCACAATCAACTACATGGGTGAATGTTGTTGGCTATCTGTGTCCAATCTTTGCTCATCTATTAGTATCACTGCTTATAAAAAGGGTTTTATCCCCACAAAGAGTGCAGGATCATGTGTACATCTGGAGTAGCTTGGTTACAGAAGGCGACAACTCAATAGCCTGATGTTTCAGTCAAGTTAACTCACACAAATTTCAGAGGGGCTACAGGGTCACATAGATGTACAAAGCCCTGTGTTATGCAACATGTAACATATCCAGCTAGAAGGGAATTCTGGCTTTGCAGTAACACTACAACCAGAACTCTCAAACCAGACCAGACAGAAAGTCCACTTTTCAAAATTTCTATAGCTGACACTGATATCCAAGTTTCTTGTTTCACCATTAGCCCCAGAGAAGTCTGAAACAAAACCTGCATTTGAATGTTATTGTAAGTCTAAAGAAGGGAAAACCTGCTGTGAGAACGTCTCCTAGTGCCTTTCCCTTCTGCTTTCATAATTTGTTTTGAGCAGTGGTTGGACTCTTCAAGGAGTAAAAATTCCCAGTATTTCCAGACATGTTCAGTTTGTGGATTTAACTATTCATTATTTGTTAGACTAGAGATACAATTCATTAGAAGAAGTTTATAAATGTCAGTGCATTCTATCACTGGTTTTGACCTTTCTCAACTTGCAAATCTGTTTAGTGAATTTAAGCATGCTGATGATTCACTGCTCCTGAAGTGTTTTTCACTGACACTTTAGAAGTAATTTGTGGATCCTTCAGGCTTTGCACACCACAGCTTGAAGACCACTCCTTTGTTAATGAGAACTGATATGCAAAAAAAAACCTCATCATGGATTGGAATTAAAAATAGAATAGTTTGCTAAAACAGAATAGAAAAGGGGACCTCAAGCTGAGGAAATCTCAAGAGCTATGCAGATTCAAATAGAATTGAAGAGTATTCTTTTGGCACTTCTGCTTTGTCACACAGTGTACAAGTGCCACTCAATCCAGAGGTAATGAACATTCCCACTAGAATAAAAAGAGCTTCATTTAATATTGTATCTTCTATCATTGTAATTTAATTAACTAGTGTTGACATACAGATGTCATGGGCCAAGGAGAGGTCATTGGGAAGAGGAAGGGAACAGCTGTCACAGAACTATTAAATGGGATAGTGAGCAGAGACCTTGAAGGAGGTGACAGCTGACAGGGTCCAATCAGTTGACAGTAATGGGATAGGAAGGAACCATCTCTGGGATGTACAAAACTATTTTTAACCCCTCCACATATGTTTAAAACATATCAGCTGCATATTCCATTTACAGCAGGTTCACTGAGCTGCATCTTAATGCCCCCAAGTGCATAGTTAACCTATGAGGTGATCATTCTGAATAAGGATCCCGACATCAGGGAGAGTAACGTAAGGGTGGGAGAAACTTCAGGAGTTTAGGTCTATTACTTTTCATACACTGCTTAGTTCCTGTTGGAAGAGTACAGCCTCAATGTGCAAACTCTGTGTCTTTATGGGACCAAAGAGAAAGCTTGAGCAAATACAGAATGGTGAAAAGGAGTATTGGGGTGAAGAATCCTTTGTTCAGAAGCAGAGAAAGACAATTTTTCCTTGGTTTTTTCACAACTCAAACACTATACAAATTACAACCTTTAACTTTTAGTACAACTTTACATGTAGCTTACAAGTCTTTCCCTCTAATTAAAAAATATTAGTATTTCCAAGGAAGGCACTATACTCATGCTTATGACCAAATTTCTTGTATTTTAGCTTGCATACACCCAAACAGTATTGCCAGATATAAAGGTGGGATGACAGTGAGTAATGGAAAAGCTAAAGCCAAAGTTAAGGAAGTCTTCTCAATAGTGGGATACACTGGACAGTGGTATTGCAACCAAACTGGGAGATTTTGCTCGTGATGTATTTAAATACAACTCACACAAAGTATTTTTGAAAACTCCATGAATTTTTGAAAACTCCATGAACTACCTGCAAATTTTCAGGTAAAGGGGTGAATAAAGATGAGCATAGAAGTAGGCAGATAGAGACACCACCAGAATTTATATACTGCCTGTAAAGCTTATCTCATTTCCTATGAATTTACATTTCCTTTTGAGATAGTTTGTGCCACAGAGCATTAATTGTACTAGTACAAAGAACTCAGCACATTAGAAATATTATATACTCCTAGATTTATATATTTGGACATCTATTTCAATTTACATGTATTTAGAAATATTTCAAAGTTGCTCAATTGATATAATTAGAAGAACTAGCCCCAAAACTGTTCATGTTAAAAACACACCTTGGTCTATTTGGCAAATCAGTTCAATTGTCCTGCCTTCTGCTAGCCAAAACTACAAATCATCCATAGCAGCCCCAGACTAGATGATAAATATATAGATAAGAGGAACCCTGATTAGATCTGTGGGTGATGTTGACACACTGTTATGACAAAACAAATACCCAATAGGCTGTACTTATCACAAGAAGTCTAAAACTCAGACATACCTATCAATCCAATGATCCAATGAGTGCTACTGAAGGCTTAGTGAGTGATAAACCCCTCCAAAGATGTAAGATATCACATAACATCTTTCAGCTCAAACTCCCTAAGTTGAAATCCTCGTCTCTTGCTTCCCTTCCTCTTCAAGAGCTACAGATACTCTGGAAATCCCAAGTCTGGACTGCAGTACTTTAATAAACACTGTGCTCACATTTTGAGCAAGCCTTTTTGGCTTGACAATAAAAGGAGCACCAGAAATGTTTGGTTTTATCTTCTGCCTAGACTGACTACAGTCATGATTTTTCAGACCAATGGGACTGTTATCCTCTTAGAAAAGTTTTGGGGAAAAAAAAAAGGAAATATACCAAATAATCCTCCATTTTTCTATGCATTACCTACTTTTCTTCTTATTGGGTTTAAGACTGAACATGGCTTCATTATAAGGGTGTGTTCCACTTCACTGAAATCTGCTTGATTCTGGTGATACCAGAAACAGCAGCCCCAGAAGTTCCTTTTCCTAAAGAAATTTTAAAATTACATCTTTCATCCTTTCTCTGTTTACCAAAATGCCAACTATGACAGGCAACAACTCCATGATGACCTATGTGTTCCCTGTAAGGTGATCAGCCATAATTCTGGGATAACGTCTGGAATAACCAGACAAGCTTACACTTACAAATTGCAAAGTGGAACTATACAAAGTGTAGGAGTGAGATTGGTTTCAATAGAGGACAGCCTTGTTCTTAAGCCTATTTCAGAGTTTTTGCATGGGCTCCTTCATCTCCCTGCTACTAAAGCACAGGCATGTTCTGCTAAAGGTGAACATAACATTCATGGCTCTTTTGCGTTAATGCATGATGTCTTCTTTCTTGTCCATCGGGATGCTGTATGTGTTTCCAAACGATTCTCTGTGTCATTCTGGAGTACAGCAGCTTCTTGCGCACAGTAAATCGGTAAGGTTACAACAATTTCTTTTTCTATATATGATCTTTTACATTAAAAATATGACAACAGAAAAAAAAGCCCTTCCCAAAGCCAGGCAACCAAATTTTCACTTTGTTTTGCTCTACCAAACATTAATTCTTCCATAATTGTAAGTTCTTTGGTTAAACTATAAGTAGTCCATTGTAAATATTGTCTTGTTAGCCATTAAACACCGATGTATGTGCCTTCATGTTTCATAGTTTCCTATAGATAGCAACTGTATTTACAACAGATGATAAATATTTTAATAACCTCCAATTCATTTTAGTGAAGAGAAAAAAAGGCCCTGGGTAGAAAAGGATTTGTCTCTTATTAATATAAACCAACTGCCTTGTTTCCAAGTCATTCTCAGGATGTTAGTTCAGTTCCTTGCTTTGCCACATGTTTTGTATATGACCACACCAGGAAAACAAATCTCCATGTGTTTCTATTACCCATCATTAAAGGGAAGTTAATATTTATTTGCCTTTGCTAATAGAAAGCAAACCACTCATGCCAGTAACTGGATTTTAATCCCTATATAAAAATAGCAGTAAAACTAGTTTTATTTCATCATTTTAGGTAACAATATAGGAAAAGTTAGACTACTACATTTTTCATGAAGAAATGGCTCGCCGAGCCTGTGGGTGTTTTTTAATCCTCTCAATAGTGTCAATCAGATCCTCTAATCCCTTTCTGCAGAGGTGAAGGAAAATCTGAATCCCAATCTGATGTTGATGTCTGGGAAATCCTGAGGAAAGCTCCTCCTTCTGAATATGAGAAAATTGCTTTTCAGTATGGGATCACAGATTTGCGTGGGATGCTGAAACGCCTCAAACGCATAAAGAAGGAAGAGAAAAAAAGTACAGGTTGGCAAGCTCTATTTATACCGAACAAATGTGTTCTTACCCTCTTCGAGTATTAACATCAGCTAACAGCAGCCATGAGAAAAACATGAGGAATAGGAGTTTCCTGTTCCAATTGTTACGCAGTTTTACATGTGAAATGCTGATTCCCAAAGGTTAAAGTGATGTCCAAAGCTCTGAGCTACTTTCCTCTGAAACTTTGGATGTTCTGAACCTGATCATTTTAACTAGTTTCTCCTGCCCTACCTCTTATTTTTCCCTGAACAGAAAGCAACAACACCCCCACCCCTAAAACTGGTCAGTATGTCAGGTATCAGTAGTCCACTTAAAGAACTTAATTTCCATTCAGATGACATATTTGGAATTCTTCAGCTTTTTCTAGACTTGTGAAGTATTAATTGCCTAATTCTAACTAATTTGTTTTAAAAGTCTGAAACAGAGAATCCAAACTGCCATTCACCAGTGAGAAGATCAGTATCATTTTCCTACATGGGTAGACAAAGCTGTAACTCCGTGTAGGATGTGTTGAAGTACATATCCACATCTGATTTAGAATATTCTACCATGCTTATTTTAGTTTATATCACGTACTTTTCATCCTATATTAAGGAAAACAGAAAACAGAACAAGATGAACAGCAGACAGGAATGGTAAAAATGCAAACAGGGATGCAGAAAGCAGGGAAGGTTTAAGATGATGCTAAACCGTAGGAAAGGAAATGAAGAATTACTTCCCTGATAGAGAATGCAAAAATAAATGTTAAGTATAAAAATGAGTAAGATACTGTTTCTTTTTTTAATCATTCTTTGTCATAGCATTCCTCAAGAAACTGGATCCAGCTTACCAGGTGGATAAAGGGCAAAAGATCAAATTGATGGTCGAAGTCGCCAATCCAGATGCTGATGTGAAATGGCTGAAGAACGGACAGGAGATCCAAGTGAGCGGCAGGTAAACAAGAAACATGGGAAATCCCCAAGAGAAGGAGCTACAGCTTGGACAAAGTGGAAAAACTAGCTTTTCTTGGAAAGAAAGGAATGTAAGGGGGAGAAATGGGCACTGAGAAAGAATCTACATAAAGCTTTGTCTTAGGGACTGTTTGCTTATCTCATCACTTTTTCTTTTTTTCCCCTCTGCTCTGTATATCTACACATGAAACTGGATGCTTCCATCTACCTATGTAGCAAGTAAGTCCTCAGATTACATTCTGATCTTCATGTGCATATCCAGGGTTCAAAATTGCTTTCTCGTGATACTGGGTATACTTCAGTGCAGCTTGTTTGTCAACCCAGTTTCCAGTGCTTTCGTGCTGAAGCCATGACAAAGTGTTTTTAATGGTAGTCAGGTTTGTTGTTTTGCTAGATGCTAGAAAAGCACATGACACAGGAGTCTGTACTTCTCACACTTGTATAAAGATTTCTCCATAATTTCCTATGCTGTAGTTTTTCAAGCACTACTGCCGTCCACTGCACCAGGACAGGGATATAGCGCTTGAGTCTTAAACCTTGCCACAGATGCCAGAAAAAGAAGGAATGTTTTCCTCTGTCAGGCAGGGGAAGACAGTGTCTGGGTTGAAAGGAGTTTGACTCTGATAATTACGTTCAGATTCTCTTTTCAGATACATTTTTGAGTCTGTTGGGAATAAGAGAATACTGACCATAAACCACTGCTCTCTGGCTGATGATGCAGCATATGAATGTGTGGTAGGGGATGAGAAGAGCTTCACAGAATTGTTTGTAAAAGGTGAGCAATGAACTTTGAATTACTGCCACTTTCTCTACTCTCAGATTAGATAATCTCATAGGAAAGGAAATTCTCAAACATAAATTCTGACATCTCTTGAAGTATATCTTTTTCTTACAGTTAAATGAAGGAAAATTAGTCCTATAGCTGCAACTAAGAAAGCAGAGGAAAACAGCACAGTGATGACTGGGAAGTGATTTACTTCTTCCCAACAATAGGGCTAGAAAGTTACTTTAAAAATTTGATTCCACTCAATATTAACTCCACGGGCAGCTGAAGTAGTGCAAGAAACTAATGTCTCTGGTTTAGAATTTTAGACTGTACACAAAACTTGATTAATTCTGTGTTTGTATTCTGCCTCATGAAGCAAAACCCAGAAGGTCATTTGATAATATTGATAATGTGATCCAGCACAGTAAATTTGAAGTTTCAGCACAGACAGCATCATCATGGGGCTCTTCCGGTACAGTGCACAGTGCTGAAATCTACCTCTGGTTTTCAGTCTGTTAGAATACTGTTTTAATAAAAGTATCTTCATTTTCAGAACCTCCAATCCTGATCACTCACCCACTAGAAGACCAGATGGTGATGGTTGGAGAGAGGGTGGAGTTTGAATGTGAAGTGTCTGAGGAAGGAGCTACGGTGAAATGGTAAGAGAATAGAAAAGGGGAAAAAAGCCCCAAACAACATGAAACCATGTCACTCCATGGGACATCCTGGGTCCAGTGTTTGTGTACTAGAGTTGTGAATGCAAAGGAAGAAGGCATCCTATATAACTGCTTTCATAAAATGACTGATCCTCCTCCTATATGTCAAACATTGAGGAGGAACTGAGAGGCCAGAAAAAAAAAGGTATAGATATTTTATAGGGTCTCTAGAATTTCTTGTGCAGTGTTTACAGGGTGCTGCTGACTGTACCGAGCTGTTAGCTTTAAACTGTTCTAAACACTTGACAGTAATCTCTAACTATTGGCCAGACTAATCAGATCTGTATTATGATGAGTCTGCAGTATGTTATGGAATCTTCCAATCTTCTCAACCACAGCGAGGTGTGGTGTTTGGTTCTCTTAAAAATCATTTTTTCTTAGGTAAAAAGTTAGTGCCTCTTGAGACACAGAGAGAAGATCATTGACTTATTTATCATAACTGTCGCAGTGATCCTGTAAAAGCAATCATTATGCATATGCAGTGAGTAGGATTAAGATGACAAATATTTAGACCATAGAGTCCATTTTATTGGACATTCCAGCCAAGCGGAAGCTGGGTTCATGTTGCTTGGGCAAGCACAGCAGGCAGTGCTCACATACCAGGTCTTACTCACACTGTTCTCACTTCATTCTCTATCAGATGAAACTTTCTTGTGCTTGTTAACAGCTTCTGCCACATGGTTATCAACTGTTCCCACAATGCCCATTACATTCCTGGAAAGTGCCAAACTCTCATCTGCTCTCCCAAAGGAAGGAACTGAGAATTTAAATAAAGTTCAAGAGCTAGTACAGCATATGCATTACACCGTTAAAGCCACATGCACAGGCACACACATGCTATTGTTCAGGAACTGCTTAGAGATGCCTGGCCACAAGAGATGGGGACAATCAGATCTATTCCTCTCAGAGCACAGTGCAGCTGTTACATTTTGATCCTTTGCCTTTGAACAACTCCCATACATCTTACAGGGCTGCTATCTGTGGGCTGGGCATTTGGTGTGACAAGGCCAAACCAGCAGCTGTCTCAGCCTGAAATGCAGCAAGTGGCCAGAGAAACTCTTCAAACTATAGCAACAGAAAACTGAGCACTTAGACATTTATGCTGTATTTTACTGGGTTTATTATGTGAGACAGTCAATGCTCTTGCAACAAAGGGAATACTTTGGACAATGGAGGACAGTGTCCAGGGAAAACATGAAACACAGTGTGGAGAAAGAGTTTCAGTTTTATGGCTCATTAGGGAAATGCTCAATAGTTTAAGCCAAGTAACAGGCACTAACTCAGGGCACCTGTTTATAGCACCCTTTAAACCTGGGATATCAAATCACAAGCACATGGACAAAAGCAATTATGTGACTTGCACAAGACAAATAACGCTCACAACCTCTTAGGCATGACCATCAGACTAGGACTTGGAGAGCTCATCATGTGGGTCTCTTCACAGTAATCAAGAAAGAATGTTCTCTTGATCACCTGGAAAGGCCACACATTATTATTATGCATTACTGTGGAATAGCTATTTTTAAAATTCAGGTGCTTTTGGAAATAATCCTTGAAGAAGTTTTGAGGTGATTTTTCCCATCTCTGAATGCTGGACGCATCATCTGATCAGTTCCAAAGGAAAACAAACTCTAATAATGTAACAGCAACAATAAATCTCTGCATCCCCATTATCACATAGTACCTACATCAGCCTTATCTCAGAAGACATTAACCAATTTGTCCTTGGAATCTAAACAGGAAATAGGAAAGCATTTCCAGACAGTCACTGAGTGGCAAAGTTGAGAACAGATATTTGATCTTGCAGATGTTCTGGACTTGTATAGGCTAAACTATGGCTAACTTACCTATTAGTGCACTAGTGCTTCGAGTCTGAGGCTAGCCCAGATGACCTACTGTGGTGTTTAAACCAACACTTTATGGTTCTATAAAATCATCCACTTACACTTTGATATCAACTGACTCTTCTACTTCATTGCTCCAGTTACCAAAGGAAGGCCTCTAACGTTACCCTTATATGAGGGGTTTCACTTTCATTGAAGTAGTATTTTAAGTGAAGTGATATCTGCAAGTTAGATTGGTTTTTTTGAGGTTTATGGTTTTATCACTCCACTATTTGTCAGTACAACCTTCTGCAAACACTCTACTCATAAACAGCATCAGCAAAGTGCTAGTCAGTAAAATAAACACAGGTTAAATGTACTATTCCCCTCCCAGCGACTTCAGACTCTAGTCATTGTAAATAGCCTATTTTCATTATATAGACAAGATTTTAAGAAATCTCTTTCTTAACAATGGCTGAACATGCAGACATTTTTCATGAGCCATATGTCAAAATTCCTCACTAAAAAAGAAATGAAGAAGTTCAGCTTTGGAACACTAACCACAGTGCAAGTGCCTGGTTTTGTCAGAGCAGCATGTCAAACTTCTAGATCACAGTCTGTTCTCAGAAGTTCAGCAAAGGTTTACTCATTACTTCATAGCACTTGTTCCAGAACTAATCTGCATGAATGAGACTATTAGCCTTGGGAGAACATCTTGCATGTGGTCTCAGACTCTTGCCACTTATCAATCACAGGAAACGTTATCCTGACATAACACTAAGCACTCTGTTTCATGTGGCTGGTAAAGGCATCTTCCATTTCCTCCCTTACTTATGTTGTGCTGTGATCTGGAAGGGAGAAAACAGTGATTTTCCAAAATCAAAGATAAGATCCAAAAATCTGTGCTGTAAAGCACAGTTAGGAAGCAGTAAACTATAGGTATCTTGAAATTTAGTTGCAGCAGATACATCAAAGTCTCAAGTCAGAGGATTCCTCTCTCTGCTTAAAGTTAGATTTTCTGATTTACTTCAGCAAACTAACAGAGGCAAAAGTTTTCTTGCATATATCTACCTAGAAATTAGAGCTATATTATTTTAAGGAGTCCTTAAGTAGCATTTCAATTTGCTATCCTGTAGGCATATTTCTTAAGCTGAATAGTCACTGGTAATGAATAACGGAAATTACACAAGATAGAAAAGTCCTGTTCTATTAAAAGCATAACATCATTTCTACTTTTTTTACCATGTGGGTAAGTAGCAAAGAGAAAAACATTTTCATTTACAAACTGCAGCAGTATTCAAGTAATATCATATAAAGATACTCAAATAATAATTAAAACTATAAAATACTACAAAAGGAATATGCTGAGGAAACTACAAGTTATTTTCTTGCAGCCTGTTCATGTAGTTTAGGATTAACAACAGGAAATCTTGAGTATTTTTGTGTGACCTTGACTGAGCAGCATGAATCCTCTCTGCTCATTTCCCTTTGTGACAACTGGAAATGACAATAATTTAATTTCCTCCCAGGCTGGATGGTGAAGCTTAATTTAGTAATGTCTTAAATAAACTGGGACATCCTTCAGTGTAAAGGGCTACAAAATCCAAAATATATCTTCGTTTCAATCCATGCTAAAATATTCTTAATTTACTGATGCCCACAAACCATGGATTTATAACTATCATAATTCATATCAGGAAAATTAAGACTTCTAAGTCATTTCCCAGCAAGTCCCATTTACATTATGGCAATTTATAAAATAGCAAATTCCCTGCAGCTGAAGCGTCTTCATCCCTGTATCTTCTACAGCATTTAATATACTTTCATAATTATATATAATAAATAAATCTATACATAAATACTAAGAATTACATAAATCCTGTGAGTAAACTTTCTCGAACCATAAGTCAAATACCTAGTGCATATTAATGGTCAAGCTAGAAGTATTTCTGGTTCCAATAACATTTTGCTAACTTGAAATGCTAGGAAGATTAAATTTATCTTGTGTCTTCCAATCTCTAGTAATATTGAGCTGACTCTTACTCTCTTCCAACCATTGAAAAATGGCTCAATACTATTTGTGGCATTGCAGGGAAAAGGATGGAGTTGAGCTGACACGAGAAGAAACATTCAAATATCGATTCAAGAAAGATGGCAAAAAGCAGTATCTAATTATTAATGAGTCAACCAAAGAGGACAGTGGACACTACACAGTGAAGACCAATGGTGGGGTATCAGTTGCTGAACTAATTGTACAAGGTAGGCACCAAATTAAACCAGGCTAAGGTAACCTTCCCCAGGATAGTGCATAGAGGTAGCATAATCCCTACGCCAAGGAAAAAGAACACTTAATAAGGGCCATACGGTTTGATAATAAAGGGCATCAAGGATGTAACAGCTACTCTGATAATCACAGGTGCTTAGCTATCAGCCCTGTTTAAGTGCTGTGATCTGTGGCTTTCCCTTCATATATCACTCTTCCACACACAGTTTGCTCACCCTTAGCGTTTTCTACTAAGTAAATCCATACCAAGCATTTACTTACAGCACTATTGCGATTTGTTAATGTGCATATCTATTATTCTCCCAACATCAGAGAAAAAGCTGGAAGTTTATCAGAGCATTGCAGACCTGACAGTGAAGGCACGTGACCAGGCAGTCTTCAAGTGTGAAGTTTCTGATGAAAATGTGAAAGGAATCTGGTTGAAAAACGGAAAGGAAGTGGTTCCAAATGAAAGGATAAAGATCTCCCACATTGGCAGGTTAGTCTTATTTCAGAAAGCAGTTATATGCTTGGGTATTGCATTACATTCTACAGAAACCACTATCTCAGAGGACAGGAATATAGAACAAGACCCTGTCTTGGGTCCAGGTAAAAGGAAAAATTTTAAAACCTTCACATATGCAATCAACATATATTCAGACTTGCTTTTGTATGCATGCCGTTTTCCGTGTTAGTATATTTTACATGTATGGCATCAGTGGTATAGCACCAGAATTCAGTCTCTTTATTTATTAGGATTTCATGTTTTCTTAGTATTCAAGCAACCTAGAAAACACATTGTCAATAACTTGAAAATTAGCAGTAGTATTCAGACAGATAAAGATAGCACATATGTATAAACCTCCTCAGAAAAAGTAGTGTTCATATTAACACAGAGATGCGCAATCTTGTGCTCAAGTTTCTTAGCAGTCTGACTACTACTGGAAATGGAAACCAAGACTGAAAAGACACATAAGCATTGCATGCTAGGTAGTCTTCCTTGGTACTCCCTTCTATATTTTGTTTTAAGTTTACAGTATACAGGGGTGGAGCATTGATTTTTTAGCTTGCTTTTCAAGAATGTATTGTAGTCACAATCTGCTCAAATGAAACCATTCAGCAGTATTACAGCTGCCCTTGTAAAGGACTGGACTAAAGCAGGGAAACAGCTTCTTTTATTCAGATTAGACTACATACCTTGACAAAAAAAAAATCCATTCACAGACAACATGCTGCATGGATTTGCTTGAATACTGAAAATAGAGCAGTCCTGGTGATTGCTGACTTGATGTTAGGACAAGGGGACAAGAAGTAGTAACGTCTGTTAGTATCCCACAGACTGCACCTTGTCTCTTGAGATAACCTTATTTACAATGGAGAGGTAAAGGAATGCAATGTATTTGTTCATGTTTCCAGAATCCATAAGCTAACTATTGAGGATGTAACACCAGATGATGAGGCTGATTATTCCTTCATCCCTCAGGGATTTGCTTACAACCTTTCTGCCAAGCTTCAGTTTTTGGGTAAGTTAACTTAGGCTATGTAATTGAAATTCTAGAGGGATAAAAAATGGCATTAATCATGGTTATAGCAGGAAAGAGTATGCAGACTCTCCTTCCTGATACCTCAATATAGGCACATTTCATTTCCCTGTTAATTTATATTATCATCATCACATTGTTTTACTGAGCCTGTTTTCCAGTTTATTGCATTAATCTGTATATGTATATGTCTTATGACGTTTTAATGATGAATAGTTTTAGAATTACATTGTGAGAGCAGATTCTGTGTAGATTCTGTTTTCTGATCTATTTCTCCTCTCCCTCTCCTCTTTCTTTCCCAGAGGTCAAGATTGATTTTGTACCAAGAGAAGGTAAGAACAGAAGTTGTTATTTATATGCAAGTAAATAAGTTTTCAGTAGCAAAGGAATGAGCATTTTTTTCATTTTTAATTTAATGTATGAATATTCATTATTTTGTTTCTCCATACAGAGCAATTAAACTAAAATTTAAAACTTATTTTCTCTGCTTTTGCTATAGAACCTCCAAAAATCCACCTTGACTGCCTGGGCCAATCCCCTGACACTATTGTTGTGGTGGCTGGGAACAAATTGCGATTGGATGTTCCCATATCAGGAGATCCAATACCCACTGTCATCTGGCAGAAAGTAAACAAGGTAATGTGGAACCTGGCACAATGGCTGAGGCAAGGAGGTCACAACGGGAAATCCATTCTCTGTCTCAAATGTTACTCTGATTTGCAATTCTTAGTTACATCCTTTTAAATATCTGCAATGCAGCTGTTGGGGATTCTGCTGGTTTTGTGAGAGCCACCCTGAAGTGTTCTTTTTCTAAACTGTTGCCCCGTTGTCTTCCAAAAGAAGGGCTTAGTATGTGTGAGTTGACATACGTACATGCAAACAGGTTATGTGTTTAGTCTCTTCCTCCCTCAAAGAAAAATAAATAAATGCTGAGCCATTCCCACCACCTTCACCTGATAGGATGGACATGTTCCGGACTTGGCAGCTTTTTTTTTTAATCTTTCTCAGGAGTTCTACAGTCTGTGAAGAAAACATCTTCCTAGCAGACCACTGGGATAAAACTGTACTTGGTATGATGAAAATTAAGGACACTTGCTATTTGCCTTATCAAACCAATTACAAAACATCAAAGACAGAACTTAGATGCTAGACGCAAAATGTTAAGTCGACTCCTTTTCTGGCCATCTCAGAACATCCCCACCCCTCACCATCTGTGGGCTCTTAAGCTGTAACTAGCACAAAACACAGAAATACTTTGCATAATATTCTACAGCGTCATTACACTTCCCATATGTGTAGATACAGACAAAATAATATTGCCAATTATATTAATTTCCCTAATAAGACCTAGGTCTCTTTTCTGCAATGCAGTATCAGTAGGGAAACAAAGCAGCCATTTGTCTCTATTTTGGGAACCAAGAAAATTTGGCTTTCTCATACACAAGTTTCTTTGATAAAATGATGACTGGGTATCAGACAACACCTGTACAGTGGTGTTTTTAAGGCATGGGGTCTCACCATCTACATCTGACTTACTATTCCATTCTTATAGAAAGAAGTAATCCTTTTTTTTTTTGTAGTTACAAGACTAGTGACCAGACCAGTACCACAGGACACAGACATTTACAATTAGTTATGGTTCTATAGCAGGAATGTCGTGCATCTTTGTTAGGCTGTAAATTTGGTTTTGTTTACTTATTCTTCCCTTAATTCACTGCAGTCTGATACATCTACTTCCGTTTCTACTTTTGACTTTTGTATCAGTTGATTTCCTTCCAGTTCTGCTTGTTTCTTCACTTTGCTCTTCACTTTTCTCACACTTCTATGTGCAACCCCTGTAACAAACATATGGATTCTCCTCTGTCTTGAAGAAACAGATTTACTGCTGTGCTCAGAAAGCCTTAGCTGACTTTCTCTAGTTTCTTTGCTTATCTAGAAAACCGACCTTCTTCGAAGCAATGAGGATTCTATGAGTCCCACAGAAAATGGAAGTGACTTAAATACTGATGGTAAGGTAAGTTCTTCATTATCCATGCAGAGACACAAATATGCTTAGTGTTTTCCAGATAAAAGGTAATATTCAGAAGGAAATAAAATTAAATTCAGTAGATATTAAACTGGGGAAGCAAAGAGAACATCAGACCCAATATCCTGCCTCACAATGTTAAGTACCAAACATTTTGAGTGGGGACAAGAGATCTGGGAAGCAATTTTAGACTAAGATGCTGATTGAGGAAATCTCTTTCTAATCACCATCACATGGTAGCTGGATGTCCTGGGTTCAGCAGTAGCAGCCATTTTTCTCCTTCTTAGCAGCTGGTGCAGCACTGTGGTTTTGACTTTCAGCCTGGGAACAGTGCTGATAACACCGATGTTTTCAGTTGCTGCTCAGTAATGTTTACTCTGACCAAGGACTTTCTGAGTCTCATGCTCTGCCAGGGAGGAGGGGAAGCCGGGAGGAAGCAGAGACAGAATACCTGACCCAAACTAACCAAAGAGGTATTAAATACCACAGTATGTCATGCCCACTATATAAACGGGGGGCAGTCACCCAGAAGGGCAAGATCGCTGACTGGGTTGGGCTGGGTATTGGTCGGTGGGTGGTGAGCTGTTGTATTCTCTTCCCTTGTTATTTTCCTTATCATCATTATTATTATTGGTGGTAGCAGCAGTGGTTTGTGTTATACCTTAGTTACTGGACTGTTCTTATCTCAACCTGTGGGAGTTACATTCTTCTGATTCTCCATCCCATCCCTCCGGGAGTTGAGGGGAGGAAGGGGAGGGAAGTGAGCAAGCAGCTGAGTGGCACTGAGTTACCAGCTGCTCTTAAAACACGACACTGGATTACACGGAATCAAAGCAGTATTTTGCAAACTCTTTTTAATATATTTATAAATGTTTTTTCCTTTTCCTTTTTACCCACTAACCTGTAAACTTCAATAATAACTAGAGAAAAAAAGAAAGACAGAAATCTTACAAGACACAGGGAAAGATGACAGTGGGTAAAGAAGGTGGACTATGTATGTACAGAAGTGAAAGAGGATCCATAGAATTTTCCGAGTTTCCTTTTTGTCATGAATAACTTATTTTGATATTGTAAAAAAGAAAAATCTACATTTTCTATGTAACAATAAATCTTTCTCAGGTTTTGGTTTCTGGAGGCTCTATTCAGGCACATATGCTTTCTAATGGCTCCTGTTTCAAGTCTAAAGATACATGGACACATGAAGAAAAGAGCATGTTATAAATGTACAGCAAAGTTCTGATCATTATGTTTAGACCTCAGCTCAGAGTAAAAAGTTACCCCATATGACACTCTTGAGTGACAGAAATCACACTAATGACATTAAGAGTTACAAGAAACATAGGAAAGTTTTTAGAGGGCAGTTGTTCAAATCCATGTTATTTGATGCCAAATGGAGGTACGGTTGATCGGGAATATCTGCTCAACAATTTGAAACCCTTCGCAAATTTGCACAGTACCTAACTGTTATCCATGAAACTCTTTACACTGATAATAGCAGTTAACCCAAGCAGGAATTTGCGGAAGTACTCAGAGTAACTTCTTTGAAACATAAAGGGGTACGTGTAACTAGCAATTAATCTTAACAATGTGCAGACTTTCAGAACCAATTATTTTCCCAATGTTATTTAAGTGAGATACTTAGTCTAAATTTTCTTTCTTCTACATACAAATAGAACTTTAAAAGCTTTATTGCTTTTCAGTAATTTTTATTCTATTCAATGATTTGAAGATTTTCCCCAGCTTACCTACAGGCTCATCAGGTTGCCCTGATACAACTTACAATGACTTTATCTGTTACTTTCACTGCCCACAGCTTCTGTTTGAATCTGAAGGCAGAGTTCGTGTGGAGATGCATGAAGACCACTGTGTGTTCATCATTGAAGGGGCAGAAAAGGAAGATGAGGGAGTATACAGAGTTATAGTTAAGAATCCAGTTGGAGAAGATAAGGCTGATATCACAGTCAAAGTTATTGGTAAGTGAAAGAAGGAAGAAGCCATGAAAGCATCTTAAGCTCACTGAAACTCACCCTTCTCTAAATCGGAGTCAAGTTATGACTTTAGGTTTAGAAAAATTGAAAAGGATTGTAAAGGAAAATATGCTATCAATCACAAAAGGTAGCAGATGTAATTTGCACAGGTAGTTGCCTTCTGTGTGAAACGGTGAGACAACAGTTCCCAGTAGAAAACCATGTATTTTCTTTTTATATATTTCCGGTTTCAGGTGATCCTGTCATTTTACAAATGGCATTCTGTTCTGTATATATTTCATGCTTGTCTAAGAAAATCTTCTAATCATTTTGTTGTGGTTTATGTTTTTAAGCAAAGATTACTTCATTCTATAAGCAGTAAATGGAATAAAGAGACATAACGTACCTGATATAAAATAAACAGATTGCCCCTGTGAGTCACAGAAGAGCTGAAGGCAATACAATTTTCAGTCAGTGATTTTTAGAACATTTTTCACAATATTTAACTTTTTATACTCTTCCACACATATGACAGAATGTCAGGTTATGAGCAAACTTAGAAATGATAAAAGAAAGTTGTTTTCACTTACAGCTTTAAAATTTAGAATTCACTGCTTAGGTGAATACTGTCTCTTTTCATCTTTTATAAATCCTAAATTATAGGATCACAGAATGGTTTGGGTTGGAAAGGACCTTAAAGATCATCCAGTTCCAACCCCCTGTCATGGGCCGGGACACCTTCCACTAGAGCAGGTTCCTCAAAGCCCCTTCCAGCCTGACCTTGAACACTTCCAGGGATGGGGCATTTACTTCTTCTTTGGGCAACCTGTTCCAGTGCCTCAGCACTCTCATAGTAAAGAACTTCTTCCTTATATCTAACCTGAACTTCCCCTGTTTAAGTTTAAACCAATTTCCCCCTGTCCTATTGCTATAGTCCCTGATGAAGAGTACCTCTCCAGTATCCTTGTAGGCCCCCTTCAGCTATTGGAAAGACATTTACTATTAGTATCTCCAAAATACCAAAATACAAAAAGACATGCAGACATTGCATTCTATATAAGGTTTATTCTAGAGATAATAGGAACCCCTAGAGGAAGCCTTTTTTTACAGAACTACCTTGTTACCTTATTTTTTTGCAAAACTATGGCTGGGAAGAACAACGGAGCTGAATAATCCATGGTGTTTATAGAAAAACCAACCTGACAGAAAAGAATCAAAGAGCAGCATGCACTTTGGATTAAGAAACTACATTCTCAATTATATCGACTGTTGCTGTCTGATAAAAAAAAAATGTATTGATACTATAAAGAAGAAAAGGTTGGAGAGAAATATTTCATTGACTTGTATATGTAAAAATTGAAACAGTAACAACTCTTATTCATTCTCACACTTTCTTCAGATGTTCCTGACCCTCCAGAAGCTCCCAAGATCAGCAACATTGGGGAAGATTACTGTACTGTGCAATGGCAACCCCCTAAATATGATGGTGGGCAACCAGTACTTGGTAAGAAGTGCTAAAATACAAAGTCCCCAGCAGCCTAGATTTTTTGCTACTGCTTGAAAATGGCACAGAAGGAGTCTCTATGTTTATTCACTCTAGGAAGGCTGTCCCTGAGAAACTAAGTACTTTGACATACCAAATCTTCCAATTGGTCTGGATTCTAGCTCTTCAATTTAAGGCAGAGTGCCCCCTACCCTGCTGTTTGAAAGAGAGAAATAAGCAACTTATTCAGCAAATGAGTTACCAAAGCACAAGGAGGTGACACCAAAAATAAAGCTAAATATTCCCGTTCAGAACTGCAATTTTAGGTCAGTATCCAGGCCTTTGGACCTACCGAGATTAGCATTCAGCTCCAGTTGCCTGCAGCCTCAAACACTCTTACAATATATGTTTCTTTAAGAAAACAACTTCATAATTCCTCTTCATATACAACCACATACCACAGGTTACAAAACACTTTTCAATCATCTTAATGACCTTAACATCTGGGCAAAAAATAGAAAAATGTCAGCATGTAATCCAGGAAATGCACAGAAGCCACCAAGAACATCACCAACCCCATTTGAAGTTCTCAGCAAAGCATGGTGGGGTTTAGATAAAAATCCCTGTGATCCTCAGAAGGAAAAGAAATGCAGAGTTGACCAATTTTAGGGAAAAATTCCTCTGGACTCCAAATGTAGCAACTTGTTTAATAAGGATCACTGGAGTTTGAGTTTCTTTAAAAAATAAAAATGCATCAAAACCCCTATGGACTGCCATGGGGAAAATAAGGCTAGAAACATTCTAAAAGAACTCCCTGCACAGTGTCTGGCAGAGAGGAGTTTGGGTTTGTTTTTGGATAATTGGCCTTCATTCACTTCCACAAGAACAGTCTAATTCAATTCAACATAAGTTACCTGTGCAGCAATAAACAAGATGATATTGAGCCAGTCCTTCATGGTTTCATCTCAGCTTACAGGAAGAAGTTAATTTAAACTATTTAGTGCAAAGTTATATACCAATAGCTGTCCCATTACCACAGCCAAAGACACACACCCTCCCCATCCACTGTTGTAGAGTTTTCAGGACAAATACTTTTGAAAGTTCTTCATTTTGTTTTCACTGTCAAAGGAATTATTTTGTCAATGTTCCATTATTAACCCTTTTGCCCTACATGAAGAGGTTTCAGGACTGTGCTACCAAGAGAGCTAGAATGAAACACCTGGGAGAGGGGGGGGAAGCAGATGAGATGCAGCAATATCCATTCAAACAAAGCTTTAAACCAAGTTAAAGAGGCAGGGAAAAAGACATATGCATTCTTATCTATCTCCATATTGTTACAGATGGCATTGTAGGCAGTCTGCTGCAGTCTTAGCTTTATCCAACAAATACAGAAAAGAAATTCACACCCCATTTTCACTGTTATGTCAACCTTTCATGATGTCTTGAGTAATTTTTGTATTACTAAAGCATTATCTTTATCAAACATTCTGTGCATTTGGAGAAATAATCTGCTTTACCAAATGTCACCAGCAGTACCAGTATTACCTTTTTACCTTTTTTTTTGTCTGAGATTGCAATTCTGGTATGCCACAGTGAAGAAGGGTCTCAGTTCTGGCAGGAAACACTGCACATCTAAAGCGGCAGAAAAACAGCAACTGAGTTGCTGAAAGTTCTCTCTGTCTCACAGACACTGATGAAGAGAGGAAAAAAGCAGGGATGTGTCAAACCATAGGTTCCTTGCTTCAGCATTCAACCCCATTTAAAAGCTACTGAAAACAAGCATGCAGGAGTAAATTTATACATAAGAAGTGATGGTAAAACCTGTCAGCTCACAGGTACTTCCACCACTCATTTCCCAAAATACTCTGTAGACATCCCTACTCTTCTTGTAAGTCAGTGTAGACAGGGAAGGCTGTTGACGCACGATGACTGTGCTTACATCACATCAGCAAACATGCTTGCCATTCTCCATGGCCCCTTAGAAGCTTAAAGCGTGAATCATACTTCACAGGTATACCAAAGGGATATGTTTAGGTTTGATAGCCACAAACTTTGTGAGCAGCAGGGATTGAATCACTAACCTACACAGCTCAATTCTTAAGTGTTTACAAAGTGTTTGCTATAGATTTATACTATTGCAGCCGACCACTGTTGCAGACATTTCCTGTGTAGACTACATGGAGAAACAGACATACAGTACATACAGATACATGGTATGTGTAAATCACTACTCAGTGTGTTTTCTGATTTTTCACTCCACAGTTAAAAGATTAATAGATTTTAAACCTAAATTTATTTAAAAGAAGTCTATGCGCAACACAGTCTATATGTGACATCCAGACATGCTATGTGCAACACAGAGATGCTGAGAAATTTAATATAGTCAGATGGAAAGAAAGAGTTGATAATTCCTCTGTAGCAGGTCACTGGAAAATAATCTATACAAATATTTCCAATATGATACAGAACTACAGATATCTATATATAGGGACATATACTAAAGTATATATATGACATATACTAGGAATCATAGATTCACCTCCCAGTTTTGGGAAGTCAGAAGTTTGTCTTCTAAACTGATTACCCAGCCTGGCATATCATTCTGAAAAACAGCATAGTAGTGCGGGGAAGTCTGTGGATGTTGAGGGGGAAGGGTGATACACTAAAGACCTGAATTCTGGGCACACCAGACTACATCTAAGCTATGCTACAGATTTGTTCTGCAGTGCACCCAGCTCTCTTGGTTCTCTGTAATCATACATGTTCACTTTCCTTCCCAAGGGAATCAGAGCAAGAAAAACTGCATGGCCAGGACTCACTTTGCTACAGGGCTGAAGCAGAGCTGGGATCTGCTCTGTCTGGGAAGCACTCTTCTATTTCATAGAATCATAGAATGGTTTGGATTGAAAAAGACCTTAAAGCTCATTCAGTTTCAACCTCCTGCCATGGGCAGGGACACCTCCCACTAGACCAGATTGCTCCAGGACCCGTTCAACATGGTCTTGAACCACTTAGCCACAGACATAAAGATCTAACAAACAAAGAAACAAAAAGGGAAGTGTCACATTTTTCTTCCAATTGATCTTTTCTTTGGGATTTACGCTGTTAGCCAAGATTAGTGAATTGCAGCAGAACGTACGAAATTAATTTTTTAACTCTATATTTCATAGAGTTAAAGGCACTTTCATTTAAAGGCAATTTCTCCTCCACTGAAAGGGCTTTCCATTGAGCTTCTGTGTCTCACACATTTCTCTGCCATTAGGAGTGAATACCACTTCTCACCACAAACGATGTACCAATTAAACCAGCTCTGGTAGTATCTCCATTTTGCATATATCTAAATATCTTAATAGTAGTGTATAGAATACAAAATGTGCTTAAAGCCTAATGCCAGACTGATTCTAAATTGCTTCTACTATGAATAATATAATTGTTCAGGTAAGAATGTCAGAAAAAAGGGAAATAATATAAAAGGAAACTGCAGGGAAAGACCAAGATTTCACACAATTCAGTTATACATGATAATTCTGATCACATTTGGCTCTTTTATGCCATTGGAAAAATATAAATCAAATTTAGAAAGGTGATTTTCTTGAGTTTCTTTCTTCCTGCATGTGAGAGCAATTACTTTACATTATAAGGGCTGTTATTTCCAGGATATATTTTAGAAAGAAAGAAGAAGAAGAGCTACCGATGGATGAGGCTGAACTTTGACCTTTTAAAAGACCTAACCTATGAAGCCAAGCGAATGATTGAAGGAGTCATTTATGAGATGCGGGTTTATGCTGTGAATTCTATCGGCATGTCCCGGCCAAGTCCTGCCTCCCAGCCCTTCATGCCAATTGGTGAGTTTTTCCCCACTCTCTACTATTTCCACACCAAAACCAAGACAGGACAATTTTCTCCTCTTCAACTGCCTGACAATTTTCTTCTCTTCAACTGCCTTTACACCTATAAAGAATGTGTTAGGAAAGAGGGTATCACCCATCCCTATATTCTGCATTTAATCAACCTTTTCCTTTGTAATCTTCCTCTTCTCTGTTTCTCATTCCTTTTCCTGAGAAGCACAGAGGTTCCAGTTTCATGAAACTGCTGATGAATTAATTTGTAGTTGTTATAATTAGAGGTGTGAGTGTCAAGCTGGATCTGGAGAAGAGAACTAATTGACAGAAATTTCTCTGTCCCTCTCAGCTTCTCCCATTCCCTTATGGGTGCAAATATCACAGTATCCCACCCAGTACTCCCTTAATCCTGGCCCTCTTCACAGCTAAAAGCATAGCTGATTAAGAAAATATTTGAGGAATGATTTTCTATAAATAATCCTTCCCAACACTGCAGTGCAGCGTCTCCTGCAGTCCCTGAAGCAAGAAGCAAACTAAGGGAGTCCTCAGGAAGCTTGCCTGCTAAAAGCTTGAGAGAGAAGACCCACAAAAATACAAATAGGTTTAGGTTAAAATGACCAGAGTTGCGAAATCTGCGAATATCAGCGAAGAGGAACATCCTGCTGAAGGAGATAATGTAAAAGCAGACGATACACTGAAGGGGACAGAAGGAAAGGATGAACTACAAGAAGGGTCTCTTGATTCTGGATTTCAAACACACAACGGTTGGTCTGGAAAGGGAGAGGGCAACCGAAACTCATCAGGAGGAGCCACTGAAACAAAAGGTCCAAAGTTTTCATGGGATAAGCAGAGTTTTATTGATTAAGGATAAAGTTCACACTTACTGCTTCAGAGAAGAGGTTTGGGGTTTTTATGGTGCCCTGTGTGGTTGTGTATATTCTCAACTACCTTTGCCTACTCTGTGCTGTTCACAGTCCTTGCTGCTATTCGAATACAAAAAGTTTTGACACAGCTACAGAAAGGAAACTGGGTGATACTTTTTAGTTTTACAATAACTTTGGGAACTAAGATCAATTTCAATCTGTTGCACAATATATAAACCTGTCCTTAACTTACTTTATATAGAGAATATTTCTAATATTTATATCTGGTGTGTATATTTAAAAGATATTCACTTTATAATCCATATAGACGGTCTGTCAAACATACATTTCCTGAACATGATTGCTTTTATGCCATGTATACCACATTTTATGTTCCAGCACTCTAAATGTTATTGTATAGAAGTTATCTTTCTTTGCTTTTTGGAGTCAATGGTTTCACAGGAACATTTGTGTATTTGGGATTCTCCAGTAAGGACTTTTCTCCATTGTTTTTGAATCAGTAAATGACAGCCATGCTTAAGGTGACTGAGTTTAGCTGGTAGTCTAAATTCTGAATTGCGGGTTTAAAAAGAGCCACAATGCTCCTGTTCTGTAAAGATAAGATATAGCTATAGGTAACTGACCTGGAAAGTTTTCAGCCCTGGAGTATTTTTCTCCAGCTTGTCTCTGTTACAAATGCACAGATCAGAAGTAGTGTTCCTGTACGCATGTAGGCATAACTTTGGGTTATTTTCTCCACTGTTAGAGGAAAATGAAATAAGTCAATTTTAATCACTAATGAATTTGGTCTTCTGACTATGTGCTTCTGTGAATTTTGCCTGATTAGAACAGGGTGTAGGTGCAGAACACAGATTGTAAGCAATTTTTGTTTCAAAACTTTTCAGCAGAATTCTGCTGACAATCTGATTCCCTTCTACAGCTCTGCTTTTTTCACTGCTTTTACTCATAAGGGAGCATACGTGAATAGGAACCACTATCTTAACCCCTTATTCCCGTCCCTATTATAGTAGTCTTATGCTGCACTTCTCTTACATGATCATTTGTTACATGTTTAAACTGCTGTATTTATTTTATTTACACAGATAGCACTGTGTAATTCAGCTGCTGATCTCTTCTGTAGCCTTCGAATTCTCACTTGTTACGGTGCTATTTCTCAGAATTTATTTCTACATATTTCCTTGTAGCTCCTCCAAGTGAACCAACCCACTTTACAGTAGAAGATGTTTCTGACAGCACTGTTACCTTGAAGTGGAGACCCCCTGAGCGAATTGGAGCAGGGGGGTTAGATGGTTATATTGTGGAATACCGCAAAGACGGATGTAAGTAAGCATGGGTTCTAGGCAGCAGCATCTGATAGTTATTACAACTGCAATAACTTCACTGCAATATCCCGATAAGTTAACCATATCCAGTATAACTAAATTTGAACTCTACTCTATGACTAACACCATCACCAGAGTCACCACGACTGTAAAGCGATGAAAGTCACCTCAACCGTAACATCATCGTCACAATTATCATAAAATTGAACACAGAAAAGTACCACAAAGCAAAACTTAAACAAGCAACACACAAACAGTGCTGTTCTAGTCACTACTGTATTTTGTAGCATCCAGAAACTGCATATTCCTTAAAACAAATTTAATAACAAGACTGTAACAACATAAGTCAAACTTTCAAGTTAACTGCTCCCTCATTTCATTTAATACTTGTTATCTGATAATAAAGAGCATAATTGCACCTGCCCTGGTTTTAGCTGGGATAGAGTTAATTTTCTACCTAGTAGCTGGCGTAGTGGCATTTTGGCTTTAGTCTGAGAATAATCCTGATAACACATCAATGTTTCAGATGTTACTAAGTAGAGCTTACCCTGATGAAGGACTTATCAGTCTTGCATGCTCTGTCACAAGAAGCTGGAATGGAGCACAGCCAGGATGGCTGACCCAAACTAGCCAAAGGGATATTCCATACTATACAATGTCTAGCTCAATGTTCTAGTTCAATGAATGAACTGGGGGGAAGCTGGCCAGAAGGATCCATTTGCTGCTGGGCAGCACCATACCTACAACACCAAATTCACTGTGATGCTACAACATAACATTTATGTCATAGAAATCAAATGACAAATTTATCACTTCAATCATAAAATTTACTCTGACACAAAGCTCAACTGCCATATAATCTAAAGTAGAGGTTTACAGGGTATAATTTATCCAGAAATAATTTATAGTCTTTAATGAAGCAGCACCATGAAATTACTGGAATCCCTGCAACATCTTCACAGAATAATGATGTTACAGTCATACTTCTGTGTCACTAGAATAACTAAGGAAGCCCTAAGTATCCTGTTCTACAGTACCAGTTGAGAAGTTAATAATAAATTCCAACAGTTATGTGCTCTATGATTGTTTTCAGTACATGTGGCTCTCACCAATCCCTTTGGACACCCACAGGAGATACATTTATTCCAAGAAAAAAGTTAAATTAAGACTTCAGTTTCTTGCTAAAAATACTTCCAAAATTCTTTCCCCCCTAATGAAAATAAATTTAGAGAAGCCGCATAGCTCTAAGCTCTATATAACAGAATGCAAAAGGAGCTAGCCAAAGATTATTCCTTTATCTTTAGCTATTTTGAATATCAAAGTGCATACATTCCTTAACTTCATGGGTAAAGGTATCTTGTAGATCCAGAGTTCTCCTTCCATCTTAGTTTATTCCATCTTAAGTGTGGCATTGCATGTTAAATCCATTTTACCCCAACAAAAATTTACTTCCAATTGTAGATAAGGCATTAGAGTATATAAATCCTGTACTTGCAGCTACAGAATGGATGCCAGCTCTTCCTGGCCTAACTGAGCGCACATCTGCACTGATTAAAGACCTGGTCACAGGGGACAAACTTCATTTCCGTATAAAGGCTGTAAATGTGGCTGGTGAGAGTGGAGCAGCAATAATCAAAGATCCTGTTACTGTTCAAGAGATCCTGCGTGAGTATCTGGACTGAATAAATCTTATTCATCTATTTCCTTGGGTCAAAAATCTGCTTTCTGAGAATAATACTCAAATAGCTCTCACTTAGACTTCTGATTCTGAGAACTTACTATACTGCCCAGGTCTTACATTTCTAAAGCATAGCTCTTAAAAGAAAATCTCACTTCTTTCAAAATCTGGACATTTCATCACTTGTAATGCCAATGTCAGCATTTAAGAGATATTTGCTTAACATATAGCTCTCTGCTGGAAAAGTGGTTTTATTACTGCAAAATGACAGCACTGGCTCTAGCAAGAGATCTATTGAAATAGAAGCAGTTATCTGCGATTGTCCTGGGTTATTAATTAACACCCTGTGTATCACCCAACAGCAGCAGATTGGAATTCATTTGACTGGAGTCCAAAAAATATCAAGAGCTGCTAATAGTGGAATCCTCAAACCTTGACTCACACCAAGTGTCTGCCAGTTTCACTTAGAGTAGAATGACTCTGTAAGTGAAACGAAGTTGTAATGTATCTCAAATCCAAATGGACATGAAGGCAGATACTCCAACTGTATGTCGAGAAATTCTTTCTGTAAATGATTAGGAAAAGAATAAGAAACTCATGGAGAACAGAGAAAGCTTTCCAGTGAGGTAAAGCAGGGTCTAGATAAAAACGCATGCACCGTGGTCCTCTTTTGTTAGTGAAAAGCAGGCTGCTACAATGAGACTCCACTCCTTCCACATCAACAAAGAACTAAATGACTGTAGAAAGCTGAAGGGAATCCACAGATTGCTCTACTTTCGAAGTCCATAAATATCTCCAAATGCAATTTTACAAAGAGCTGCAGTATCAATACAGCCATAGATTAACCATAGTCTATAATCACTTTTTTCTTCCATACACCCTTTCTGCCACCTTTTCTACTGAACTGATAAAGTTCTCCAAAGAGACAAAGTCCAGATAAAAAGATCACAGGTAATGGAAGTCACCTGTGTTTTAAGTAATATTTAAAATTATCAAAAGCTTTGTGTTTAATGTACTAATGCTTAACTGCAGAGCGCCCCAAAATCTGGTTGCCACGTCATCTCAGGCAGACTCTGGTGAAGAAAGTGGGTGAGACAATCAATATTGTGATCCCTTTTCAGGTATGTATTGATTTCTATTTATTTTTCAGTTCTTACCTGAAGTAGTTTCATAAAATCACAGAATGGTTTAGGTTGGTAAGGACCTCAAATATCATCTAGTTCCAACCCCCCTGCCACAGTTTCCCTTATGCAAGTTCCCATTTCTTCACTGCTTAAGCAGTAGTATAAGTATGGCTGATTTAAAAAATCCTCTCAAATATTAAAGAAATCAAACAAAAAAAAAAATCACTCTTCTTTAGTCACAATTCTTTTCATAATCCCTCCTTTCGGGGAAGAAGAGAAAGGAAGTGCTGTAAGTGCAAGCCTGCTCCTGCTTATTGACTATAGGATGCATCTTAAAGACAAAGTACACGAAAGCATAGGAATTCAACCAGCTACTCTTCTGGAGACAACATACCTGTGTGCCTGTTCACTTCTGAAAGGCTTAAAGGCTTACTAATAAAAATTAAACTTTCTACCTAAACAGAGTATCAGAATTGGCCCTATGTAGATTCTATGTGTAGAGAAAGAATATTTTGAATATTAAAGTACATGAGCTCAAGGTGCACAAAGCACACCATGCCAAGGGTTATCAAGAGTGTATTGTAAGTATACATGCCATGACGGCATGCACAAAGTGGCTGAAAAACATGCACAGACTGACCTAACCAGTTATCCTGTCTTTGTATTTTGTACTGTATATATATACAGCTGTATAAGCAACTATAAGGACTATTTGTAAAAGACCACATCTATTTTTTCAGATGCAAGACTAATATCAACCCAGTGCAAGAATTAGCATGGGAGAGGAAAAGGTGTTCTCAGCCACAGGCAAAGAAATTGCAAATTGCAGATGCTGGCTCTGACAGAGATACACTCCGTAACAATCAACATACCATTTAATCTAGCCCTCATTTTTATTGAAGAAACTACAAGTATTAAAGAAACTAAAATTTCTCCACTGTTCAGGGTTGACATTTTAGAAAATGTAATGACTTATACATGAAGAGCTTTGAAATTCTCGTATAACAGATGATGGAGATATGCAAAATATTTCAGCTAGGGAGATGTATATGCACACATTACCTGTAGTCTTTTGTTTAGGCAATACCATCAGGAAATAAAAAACAACCTATATAAGAGCAAAATCAATATAAAATACATCTTCTTCCCCATGGTGCCTGGGTTACACGAAAAGTCACTTTTCCACAAAGATATATCTAATCAGTAAACAACTGCAAACCAATACATGGAGCAACTGCCTTGAATTGCGTGATTGCACTACCTTGACATAACCACATGCTTACTGTTTTCTTTAATGTTTCTTATCTCCAAAATTACTACAATGGCCCCATCACTGAGGTCTAGCCACATGCTAAATTCAAGATCTGATATTCCCAAGTTGTGAAAGTTTGAAAAAATTAAATAAACAGATACGCTTGTGGCTTTAATGTCTGAGTTGAAGAAAATTTGCACAAATTGACATGCTGTCCCATAAGCAGAGGAACTGACACAGTTTTGTGCTTTACAGATTTGTGTCTTATTTTCCCTTGAGCTGGTTTTGGCTAGGCTAGAGTTAGTTTTCTTCGTAGAATCATAGAGTGGTTGGAGTTGGAAAGGCCCTTAAGATCACCCAGTTCCAACCCCCCTGCCATGGGCAGGGACACCTTCCACTAGAGCAGGTTGCTCTGAGCCCCATCCAACCTGGCCTTGAACACTGCCAGGGATGGAGAATTTACCACTGCTTTGAGCAGCCTGTTCCAGTGCCTCACCACCCTCACAGTAAAGAACTTCTTCCTTATATCTAACCTGAACTTCCCCTGCTTAAGTTTGAACCCATCACCACTTGTCCTATGACAACAGTCCCTGATGAAGAGTCCATCTCCAGCATAGTTGCTGATACCAGGCTACGTTTTGAATTCATGCTGGAAACAGTGTTGATAATTCAGGAACCATTTAGTTTTTAGTGAGCAGTGCTTACATAGCATCAAGGCCCTTTCTGCTTCTCACCCCACCAGCAATGGGGTGCTTAGTTGCCAGCTGGGGTTAAAACAACACCCCATATCATCCTCCCAGCTTAACCACCTACCTCTTTTGATTCGAGATGCCTCATTGCAATATTCCCAAAGATTTGCCTTACTCCCCTAGGTGACATGCCCTCAGTTCTCGGGCTGGAGAAAGTACATACAGCAACTAATACAGAGCTTCTCTTGTCCTGCCTGATCATTCGGCTGTTGCCAAGCAAAACGGATAAAGACTGAGTCTTCCCTGACTTTCCCTGAGTGGAAACTTTCCCTCTAACTGAGGTTTTGATATTTCAGCTTGTTACGGGTTTCTCAAAACTATACTAAACTAATCTGACATCAGAGTAGCTGACTGACAGACAAATCATGTGATGGTGTAAACTTCTGTCTCCTAAAAGGGAATTTGTCACAGTGTTGAATTCCAGCTACAGCTACAATTCTTAATACCACAAAAGCTACTTAAAATATGCAAAACTGATGATCTTCCCCCCAAAAAATCAAAGAGAACATTTTACTTTACATTTTGAAACAGTTTAAATCACTGACCATTTCTTGAAGAAAAAGACTAAGTAGATATGAATATAATCTTCAAATTATAAAAAGAATATAGGACAAAATTACATAAACATGGCAATTACTGTGAACCTAAGCTAGGGAAGACGAGCAGGCAGCACATTATCTAACTAAAGCATAAGTCAGTGTCTCCCCCTATTCAGTGTCTGTGCAACCCTGACAGTGACATCTGAGGTCACTACTGTGCCATTTAGTGCTAAATTCTATTTCATGTCTTGTCAAGGCACCCTGGGGTAAATGCTATTTGCAAATCTTTAGATTAAAGCATACAGAAAAGAACAAGTACATTTTCACTAACACCTTTTCTGTTGAGTGCATTAAGCAGGTGGGAAATTCTGCTGAAATGAAGGGAATCAGCACACCCTTGTTTCAAAATTAACTATGTGGAGACATGATTGATGGGATAGTCAGTGCTATTAGGGGATAAAATTCACAGTATTGCTAAGCAGTCATCTTGCCGATCATGTTTGTGTGAATATAAATACGTGAAAGCGTTTCAATTCATTCTTCCCCTCCCATAAACTCCCTGAACTTTCACTGATGTGCTATTTACCCACTGTCAATCACTGTTCTCTCTCGGATTACCTATTACACATTGCAGAAATCCAATCCTCTGAGATATGTATTAGGAACATGCTTTCTATCTGTTTATGCTTTTCACAGTCTATAAATATGAGTATATGAAAACCAACACTTTGAACACTTGCAACCTTTCACTAGCACTCATTGCACCTCAAAAAAGGAGGTGCTGTGACTGACCATATCTGATCAACCACACCAGAACACCAGAAGTACCAAAGCTTGATTTATAATCAAGATATGTCTTACAGTAAAGATAACGCTATGGTTTCTCTCGCTCATTTTTGCCAAGATATTTAGGGCCAGATCCTTGACTCACCTCATTACTCAATCCATCAAGAATTATTAAATCTTGTAATCAGTCTGAAAACCTATTTGGAAAGTAAGATAGAGTCAATTCTTGTCAAGTTCACCAATAAATAGACATGGATATGGGAAAAACCCAAACCACCCCAGGACACCAAAACACATTATTTTACTTGTTTGAGAATTTCTACTATACTTTCTAGCTGAAGAAGGGAAGACATGTCTTCCTCTAGCAGGTATTTGTACAGGTTGTATGACATGGGATCAGGTTGAAGATACACTGGAAGTGGACAAAATAATTTGGTATATAATATTTCAGGGCTACAGGCCTGAGGTGACCGTATTTCTTGGCATAAAGCAGTAAGAAAATTAGTTACCAGATGGGGAAAATGGAAGATCCAAACCCATTGCTCATTCAGGGTTTATTAACAGCCCTGATGTAAAATCAATTACAATACAACTGATTACTTCACCACCAGAGAAAAGAACATCTATTAAAGAAAAGCTTTCTTAGGTGTTTTAGAAGTCCTTTAAGTGTTCTTTTGGACAGATCTTTGCCTGACTCTTATTAGAAAAGGTTTTTTTTCTAATACCAAAGAAAAATAAAATTATGCTCCACAGACTTATTGAGCAAATACCAGACAAACCTGAAACAAAAGTGCAGCAAAGCACAATGATTTCCTTTTTTTCTGCCTACCTTTAGGCACCTAAACCATGAGTTCGAGTATGCTCATTTCCCCCTGTAGGAAATAGTCTTACAAGGCATGTTACAGACATCCAGTGAACTAAGGAGCCTTCTAGAGGTTTTCTCTGATGCTTACTGGATGTGGAGGGCAGTATATGTCCTTAGACTTGAGTTCTAGAGCAGCTTGGCTGCTGGCTTGGATGGTCTCATTTTCTTTTCCCACCCATTTGAGCTACTCCTGGCATTCACCTAACCCTCTGCTGCACTGTTTCACCATGTTAATCTGGCAGGAACTTAAAAAAACCCTCCAAGTTATTTTCTGCTAGATTGACTATTAATACAGTTAAGAAATATGATATGGCCCTTTTCTGCTCTCTTGGGATTCTTGGTTTGGACCTGGTCTGTGGAAGCAGTACTCAAACAGCATTTGGAGAACAATTATCTAACAGTTTTCCTGGAAATGTCTGAGTGACAGGGATGTAAACCGCAGATGTAATCGTTTTCCATGGCTGTAGCAATATTGACCACCTAGGTTGACAGTCACCAAACCATGACACATGCAGAAAGGCAGAAGGAATTATACAGTAAGTTTCACATCCAAAGACTTCAAGATTATAACAATTTCTTTAAAGATCTTAAAAATCCCTGGGGATAGAGAATCAAACATTTTAAGAAAGGGAATCTCCTTAAGAAAGGGAGAAGGGAAAGTTAATAAACTCCTCAGATACTAAAGGATTCTGTTACTTAGTAGTAATCAAAGCAAGCCAGATCCATTGCTGGCTTCACACATGCCCGGTAAAGAGACCAGACCAGCATGAGAATATTGTTCTGGATTTGTACTCAATACAACTTCAGTCTCTTCTCTAAGTGGCATCCTTAAGGCATGGTGCCACTAAACCACACCTAAACCACACACATGGAAGCAAATATTCATCTGCAGGAAAACTGGCATTGGAAAGTATTTAGAGAGTTTACTATCTCAACTCTAGATATTAAATTAGGCTTTCTAGACCTAGAGAACACTAAAGAACAGAAAAAAAAAAGGAAAATGGAAAACTATGATAGTCTAAAAATTAATAATTTTTTTTTTTCTTTTCAGGGTAAACCAAGACCCAAAATCATTTGGTTGAAAGACGGTCAACCTCTAGACTCCAAAGATGTGGGAATTCGGAACAGCAACACGGATACAATCCTTTTTATCAGAAAGGCAGAGCTTCATCACTCAGGAGCATATGAAATCACTCTTCAGATAGAAACCATGACTGATACAGTTGCAATAACAATACAAATCATAGGTAAGAACCTGACAACATCAAAATATCATATAAAACAAAACAGTGGCCAATTGGAGACAATCCAAAGATCCAGCTGCCTCAGAATCCCTTCACCAGCAATGGTTGATAGCAGAGGACTGGAACAAAGCTCAGAGAAGGGCTGGCATGTCACTACATTTTCCCAGTATATTTTCCCAACTTGGAATTATCTCTGTTCTAAAGAATTTTGGAGGAGAGGAATTACCTGTGTGTCTCATAGCTCTTCAGACATTTGTTTTTCTCTCACATGATTTTATCCAGTCAGTTTTTAATCCAGATCTAGTTTCAGAATGCAAATATCCTTTTGTAAGGAATATCAGTTTAAAAGCATGTACAACCTGTTTGGTTTGTTTTGAGTTTCTCTCCTGATAATCTGATGTTCATGCAGTTTTGTATCAGAACAAAACATGAATAATCATTTATTCACCTATTCCATTTTATTCATGATTTTCTAGCCTTCAGTCTCACTCTCCCCAGTTAACTTGCTCAATTTTTGTGCGACTTTAGTTTTACAAAGACTGCCATTCCATACCTTTGATCATCTTTATCATCCTTCTTTATACCACTTTGAGAGTGACAGAAAGAATTTGAGAGTTCTGGTGCTCTTGGGAATAACCCTATTCATAGGATGGTTTGTGTTGGAAGGGACCTTAAAGCTCATCCAGTTCCATCCATCCCCTGCCATGGCCAGGGACACCTTCTACTACAGCAGGTTGCTCCAAGCCCCATCCAACCTGGCCTTGAATACTGCCAGGGATGGGGCAGCCACAGCTTATCTGGGCACCCTGTGCCAGTATCTCACCACCCTCACAGGGAAGAACTTCTTCCTAATATCTAATCTAAATTTACACTCTCCTAGTTTAAAGACAATTCCCCCTGTCCTGTCCCTACCTGCCGTTGTAGAAAGTGTCTCCCCAGCTTTCCTGTAGCCTCCCTTGCAGGTACTGGAAGGCTGCTCTAAGGAGCCTTCAAGTGTCATATTGTCCTCAGGGAAGGAAATACAAATCCTGAAATGCATAAACTCGTATTTGGTTTCTTCAGCAGGTAAGGACTGTGATGATTAGATCATTGCACTAATATACTTCTACTGTTCTGAGAATTAGAAACTACAAGACACAGTCCTGTGAATTTGGAACATCCAGGTTTAATGCCTTACTCTGTTAAGACAGTCTTGTTAGCTTGAGGCTTAGTGGAGGCTTATTCTCAATTATACTATTTCTAGTCTTTCCTAGTGTCATTTTAAAGGAATTCAAAGCCAGATTTTCAGTAACTTCCCTTGGGATTTTGTAAGATATATTACGAGATCTTCTCTACTCAGATTTCATTAATGTTGAGCCAGTACTCTTCTATTTCTCCTTATCACAGCTCTATTTAACATTCTTCATAACTGTTTTTATTTCTCTTTCCCCACACTTTAACACTGACATCCCAAATTTCCTCCAGTGTATCAATACATTCTTAGAACATGTATCGCAGCACAAAGAGAGTATTTAAGCATAACCCTTAATGCTTTGGAATTAAAAACATAAGACTGACTGTGTCCTGCTCCAAGTTTTATCAAGTAATGTTGGCAGAAGGGGTATGAAGTGGTGCCAACAGCAAACAAGAAAGCAGTAACAAACTGGAGCAAATATGTCTTAATGTCACCAGCTGCTGCTGCTCAAGAGGATGCTGCAGTTCTTCTACAGCAAAACAAGTAAATAGCAGCTAAAGCAAAGTAATCCCAAAGGACTCGGGTAAAGGGGAGTAGTGCACCCTACACACCAAAGCACCTTTCTGAAACTGGCTGTTGACTCTAGATTCTAGCACACCACTCTGACAGCACTGCATCAAAGATCTTTCACCCACTTTTGGTACTGTAGAGAGGCATAAAAACACATACATATGCCATTGTCAAAGAGTTATTTCTTATATAAAATGAATAGCTAGAAAAAGCAACTAATCTTATCACAGAGATTAATACAAGTCAGAGTTGGAGGGTAGGTACTAAACTTCTTACTACTTAGGCAGCTTGCTCAACTAAAAGGGAACAAATCAGGTTTGTTTAAAATGCCTGTCCAAAAAGAGAAGGGGCTTGTCACATACACAAATACTACTGCAAACAAGGCATCCATTTAGCAAATCTGTCTATCTCTACCTTTTGTAAGACTGTCCTTTACAAAGCCTTACAAGTCAGGGATATTCCCAAATCCCAGCCTTCCTTAGCTGAGAGGTATATATACACATTTATTTTATAATATAAATACTTTTTAATTTATATTATTCTCAGTGTACCTAAATGACTGAGAAATTACACTGAGGTAACACAGCAAGTAGTAAAACTGTAGTTAAAGATTTAATCACATCCATCTAAACAACACAAACTTCTTATGCCATTCTAAGGAAGAATTTGTCTGGTTCCTGTTACTAGTTCTACTGCATTGCTTATTTCTCAGTACGTTTCAGAAGAGTGCTCAAAAGAGTATTAAGAGGGTATTTGAAAATGTCCCAACTTTCCTGTTTACAGTTTCAACTTCACATAAATGAAGTGTATTGCTATGGAACAATTATAGATCGCTATCAAGCTCTATTTTTTCCCTGTATGGGAAGAAAAGACAAAGTTCTTAGATCTTGAACCAAAAGCTAAGTTTGTTTCTTTCTTTTCATGTCCTCCCTGCAGACAAGCCTGGTCCTCCACATGATGTAAAGCTTGTAGATGTCTGGGGATTTAATGCAGCCCTGGAGTGGTCACCTCCACAAGATGATGGCAATGCACAGATCTTGGGCTACACAGTTCAGAAAGCTGACAAAAAGACAATGGTAAGAAATAGCACTGAGCCAGTGACTTTGCATGGAGTTTAAACTGCTGCCTGCTCTGGGAATGCAGAGACTTGAGGAAAAGAGCTGAATTCATGACCCATTTGTGTGTCCAAGGTGTCCTATGGCATATCAGAGGCAGATAAACATTGAAGAATAAAATCTAGGAAAAGGAAAAGGCTAAGTATAGGAATGTACAAAATGCCCAGTAAAGAATATAAAAAGAGAGACTTAGCCTTCCTGTTTCTGGTGGCGACTGGACAGATAGCTCTACTCAGGTGGAATTATAAATTTTTTATTTGGAATTCTATTTTTCATACACAGAGGGAAAAGCTGAAGGGGAGGGAGGAAGAGTTAGACTTGAATTCAGATGTTCAGATATGAGGGTATATACTGGGAGAGGTATGTAAGCCAGTCAAACTGGGAAATCTCTCTCATGGAAGTCCCCATCAAGTAGTCACATTCTGAGGACACATCTTGTATCAGGTTTCCCAGATATGAATAGGGCTAAAATGTAAATAGTTGTGGGGTTTTTTCTCTCAAAATGCAAGTATCCATTGATAGATGTGTACATCTATCATACCTAGTAAGAAAACAGATCAGCCTATCTTCATGGGTAGCAACATAACATGAATTTCACAGGCCAGTGTTAAATACCTGTCTTTTCCTTGTAGCAAGAAGGATCTGTCCATACCAAAACTAGCACCATGTCTGACCTATCATATCATCTTTCTAAACAGTGTAGTCTTGTTACAGGAATGGTATACGGTGTTTGATCACTATCGTCGCACAAACTGTGTAGTGTCGGACCTGATTATGGGAAATGAGTATTTTTTTCGAATCTTCAGTGAAAATCTGTGTGGATTGAGTGACACTGCTGCAACCACCAAAAAGCCTGCCTATATCCAAAAAACAGGTAACACATTCTTTAAAACAGGGATCACAAAAGCTGCTAAGTACAAGAAGTAATGCACTGGTAAATGGAAAATACAGTATTACTAGACAGACCACTGGAGATATTGTCATTACTTAGTAACTTGCACTTACAAAGTATTTAGCATCAAGAGCTTTCATCTAGCCAGATCTCCTGTACTAACATGAATATCTGTTCAAAAATAATCTAGAAAGACTGTGTGATTAAATGTTATTTTCTTAAAATAATACAACTTGGGGGGGGTATATTTACACTCTGGGGTTAAAAGTTTAAGACTTCCCCGGCAGCTATATGGCTTTCATATTTGTAACGGAAGCTGAAACCCCATGACTGCCACGAGTTTTTACTTTAACAAAGCTTTAAACATTAGATGTGGTTTAAAGTGAAGTGAATTTAAAGATATGTAGTATCATAAAAGCCATAGCTTTGATGCTTCTTTAAATCATACAGGCAAACTGAGAGACTGTACACAAGTCAACAGAACTGATAACACAGTTCTTACTAGTTTGTTTCTTTGAATTGCAGGCACCACTTATAAGCCACCTACTTACAAAGAACATGACTTCTCCGAACCTCCTAAATTCACTCACCCTTTAGTAAACCGTTCAGTGATTGCAGGATACAACACCACACTCAGCTGCGCTGTAAGAGGAATCCCCAAGGTACAGATTACATCAACTGTCACTGATAACTGTTGCAACAAGTCAAGATGCTGCCTTAGAATTCATGCCAGCTCAGTGTGACTGAAGTACAACATGCTTGTGTTAAGAAAAAGGCTTTTTATCTCCCCCCTCATTCATAACTAATGCTTAGCCAGAATGCCTAGTGCAAGCATTTGGATGGCTGTGCACAGAACCAGTGGGCAATACAGTAAAGGAGACAAATGAAAGGACAGTCGATGCTTATGGTAACACCACAACTCTGAAAATGCACCACAAAATCTACTCATTAAACAACAACAAAAAAGTATTTGACAATGTATATTCTCTTCAGTCTTTCAAGAAAACAGCAGCAAATGTAACCTCCTCTTCCACTGACACAAATACTGTGCAGGAACACCAGTTTTTCTGTTATGTCAATACATCCACAGAACTTTTTGAGAGTCTGAGCTACTTTACAAGATTACCTAGAATATTTTCTCAGTCTAAATGTATTTGTTGAGGTCTCTTTGAAGAGAGAAAAAAGATGTACATTTTTGTTAGTTGAAAACAAGCAGAAAAAACTGTATCAGCTAGGAGCTAAACTTAGTTTTCTCAAAAAAGGGAAATAGGCTTTTTGTCTGCAGTGAAGGAATTTACCATATTATGACATAATCTTGCCATAAAATTAAATCAGTACAATCACAAAAAATGCAGTATTCCTTTTCCCTTCCCCTTCTGGCTGCTTATTTCCAGCTCCTCTCCTTTTGTCATGCCTGCACAAGGATCTGATAGCTACACAGCAAATCATGTAAGGTAAATATTCAACGTTTAAATTACACCACCCCCCCAAACCACCCCTCCAAAAAAGATAGATTTAATGCAACCATTTACTGCAGTTCACTGGATTCTGAAAGAGCTCCGGGCAAAACTCAAATATAAAAAGGCAGCATACCCAAGTAAATAGCTGCAAAAGAACAAGAACATTATAAAAGAAATACCAGCAACTCCAGGCATAATCCATCCTCCAGTAGCTACCCCAGCTAAGATTAATCATGAAACGACAGTGTTAGTAATGATATTCCTATTGGTTTACTGACCTTTCTGTGCATCTGTATCCACTTTATTCCGTTTCCATGGTTTTAAGATTCTAAGAAAACTGCATATTTCACAGCTGTTAAATACAGCAGTCGCAGGCTTTTGAATCTGAGCACACTGGTTCTGCCTTACACACTACTCTGAAGGACACAAATGCATCCTTCAGTACGTTTAATGCTCTTAAATCAGCTTTTCCAGGTACATTTCTGAACTTGCATTGCCCAGATTAACCTTAACAGAAAGTTTCTGTACCTAAGGCACAACACTAGAACAGGTGCTCTCCACAACACTAGAACAGGTCTTCTCCACAGAGTGGTTTCTATTGTTAGAGCTTTCCAATTCTGAAAACTGCAGATTATCAAGCATATCTCAGATATGATCTGCATGGCATGAAAAAGTTAAGTTACTACTTCAATCAGAGCCAATATTCACGCCCTGGTAGCAGTGTTGAAACAAAAGACATATACACAGAAACATCAAGAGGCTATAGAAAAAGCAACAAATATGTTGAGGCAGGAAAATCTCCAGCTGATATCTTTAAAGAAAATTAAGGATGACAACTGGGATGCACTGAATGCACACCACAGGTCAGACACAAGTGATTCAGCAGGTTTGAAAGCACTCTACAGAACAGGGCAGTAGTTTTATTATGGTGAAGAAACAGAAGATATTAGGTCTGAAAGTAAAACAGATGAATGGAGAGATTGGTCTTCTACTATTTAAAGAGTATTTCTTTACTTTAGGTATTAATGACCTTGAAATAAACAAAATCAGTTGGCTTTATATCAGATTTTTCCTTTTCAAAATTTCATTTTTAAATTTTAAAGGTACATTTTTAGGCTTCTGAAACAAAACACAACAGCTTGAATTGGTACAGAGCATCCATGTTATTGCTCAGCCAACAGGACTTTTAGTTTGAAATTCCTTAAGGTGCTAAAGATATGCTAAATGGTCTGAAAAAACCTTTCCCAGCCCAAAACTTGACATCTCAAGTTGGCTACCAAACACCCATGGACCTTTATGACACTTTGACTCTAATAATATGCGCAGTCCAATTTCCCTCCTGTAAGATACCTGAAGCATTCAAATTTATTTTAATAAATAAAAACCTGAAGGAATTTATTTGTAGGCAGTTTCTAGGGCTTTGCATAAACTACAATAAAATAGGGAACAGACCTACATTCTCCACATGCTATTTCAGAGTTAAAGAAAACACCAAGTGTTCAAATTATTAGTTTCATGAGTTTGTTCTGACTGAGAGGTTCCCTTGAGAAACTGTTAACAGTGGTGTATAACATATAACCCTCATAATGCACAAATGTTTGATGGCAAAGGTCTTCTATTTTCTACCTTCTATTTTAAAATTCTTCTTTTGTGTTCTTCAGCCAAAGATATTCTGGTACAAAAACAAAATGGATCTCTCTGGGGATGCCAAATACCGCATGTTCAGTAAACAGGGTGTGCTGACCCTGGAGATCCGGAAACCCACTCCCTTTGATGGTGGCTGTTATACCTGTAAAGCTGTTAATGAGTGTGGTGAAGCTGAAATAGAGTGCAGACTGGATGTCAGAGGTAATCAGATGAATCTTATGGATAACACTAATACTGCAATGAAGAAAGAATAATGGATAACTAAAATAATTAATAATAATAATAATAATAATGATAGAAAAATCACAGTTCCCCTTTCTCTAACTCTGACTTCTTTGGTGGTATGTAAAAAGCTTGTTAAGTACATATATCAGCAAAATTGTGGTTTTCTAAAATGTCAGGTTAGAATTAGGTTACTTGCTAGGTAATACAGGCCTGAAGGTGGATAATTATTACTCTTCTAACAGTATTTCTCAAGAAGATTCTTAGCACTGGAATACAGGTCTATCTACAAATGCTGCATTGCAGATAATTTTGTTGCCCTTTATGTCATACTCTGTAACAGAAAGTTTTAAATTAAGTCATTAGCTATTAGTAAAACGTAGTTCATGCTACATCACAAACATTTTTCAAACAATGATGATTTTGTTTGGCAAAAGGGTAGGAAAAATGTCACACATTTATAAACAGAGTGAGAAATACTAAATATTTCTGTTAAAGCTGCTACTAATTTATCTATTTGTCCATACAAACCTATATAACCCCACTTTAAATGCTCATCAAAACCAGAAAAAGCTGTGTAAGTGATCCTGCTTAACAGCCATTGATGGAGATGTGCCTTCATCACAGCAAGCCTGAAGGCATTACAACACAGTACAGAGTTCAGTAGTCTGCTCTGCGCAAGTCAGGCAGATGTACACAGTACACCCTGCAGTGCTGGGCACTGATATCCTCACTGGGGCTATTGCAGCAAGAAATTCAGTTGCAGTATTACAATAACAATCTCAGACTAAGCATTCTGAAATGTCCAGTTAATCTGTGAAGCAGCAGTAACACACACTACATCCAGTCCAGCGGCTAGCTTGACTATTTCTTTTCAGTGCCAGACTGTACAGTGTAGACAACTCAAAGTTTAATGAAGCTTCCTTTAGGAACATTAAATCTCCTTGGAAGTATCAGATAAAAACAACTACTATAAAGCTCTCATATTTCACCTTCAGCACCAAGTCTCAATTTAAAATTAGCATTCTTTAATATCCGATATCTTTGTTTTTCTTTTTTTCCATTCTCTAGCACCTCAGTAAAACTCTGAATGTCAATTCATCTGCAAGTCAAGGTATGCAACAAAATAATTCAGCTCGATAAAGGAGCAACAGCTGCTTGGTTAGATATAAGATTAAACAGTCATTAGATATTTGTGAGACTTCATGGAATTTTTATAACGTTGCCAGGGGGTGTGTGCTTGTTTTGATTTCTGGTTTTTCAATAATCATACTAAGATCACATTCCTGTGAGGTAATTTACTTGGCTTATTTTCCAGTCAGGATTTTCTGGGTCTCAACATTTAATACACTGTGCCAGTGCAAAAATCTGCAAGAATAACAGAACACTTTGTTGACTTCTTTTCCTTAACTCACTACAATCGCTCCTTCTAGGAGACTGTTGTCTATTAATATAGAGCTAACTAGTAGCAATGATCCATGTGCATTACTTTAACCAAGCAAGCAGACTTCAAATCACAATGCATTTAGAATGTACATTTTAGACTTGGGAAAAAAAAAATGAAATAGCTGTATTCAACAATCAGGTAATGTATTTGACAATAAATCCTTGTCCCCATTCTCTGTCTCAGCATTGGAGTGGAACTTGAAGAGAACTGAAGAAATTAATGAAGGATAATGTCAGTTACATTTAGGAGTCCTGCTCATCTTAAAAGTCATTTAATAGATGTGTACTAGTCAGTGTCTTGTAGTGTCCTGCTTAATCAGCATGTTTTCAGACAGTATTTCCTCTTTCTACACATCTGTTTTAGCTACATTGCCCCCATCTCCTTGTGAAGAAATTCAGGGAAATCAAGATGAAACTTCCCCCCACCCTTACAGACATGTAAGAAAAACACCCAAATATTACAACTACAGGCAAACCCAGTCCATTCCTAAAGTCTGAAATGAATGCAAGTTCCCTGCTTCTACAGTTTACTCCATTTTCAGAATAATGAAACAGTAACAAATTATTTGTAATATTTAATCACCTTTCATTATACTGATATTTGCACAACCTGAAAGTAATTTTCAGTTCTACTGCTTTGTCAGTGCCTCACATATTCACTTCTGTGCCCCTCAGCAGATCTTTGCAGAACCACATCTGAAGCACAACATACGAGAATCTCTGGCTAAAGCCACTGCTTTGCTTTACATAAAAAGTAGTTTCTTTAATAATTACTCATTACTGGTTTTCTAGCCTTTTAAAAGACACCAGCATAGAATTCCAGTTATTAGATGTTTCTGCAATTGTAAACATCATACTGACCTAGAGGTAATTTTGTACATAAGATAAAGCAGTAAAAGATGCAGCGAAGATTATTTGCATATAAAAGATTTTAAAACACAAAAGTTTGTGATGAATGCAGTGAACACTGTCATCAAATACTACTGAAGGCTTTTGAAAGTCCATGAATAGTATGTGTGTATTTTGGCAGAAAATTGTGTCTAATCAAGTCACACAACAGCATTTCTGGCTTATCACCTACTAGTTGGAATAATATTTGGGGTGGGGTTCCTGCACCTGCAGTAGTATTCAGTAATTTCTGGATGGAAAGTACTTTTCCATGATCACAGTATGAGAGAAGGTGGGAAGATGAAATTAATCCAGGAAGTATTGCTTTTGGAAGAATCAACACAAAGGAATTGAAGTAATACTATTCCCCTGCCTCCAACATGCCAGTTGAGATGGGGAAGCGTGTCTGACACAGCATGTTGCTTGTACTAAACAAGCAAACACATCTTCATAATAAAAACACTGATGATGATCATACATGTTTTTTTGATTATTTTATTATGGTATCAGAACAAAGAAGGGCACTCAGCTAAAACCAAAGTAAACTTTTCCAAGGTTAATATTTGTTAATTGCAGATTGTTGTTATTCAACAAATAGATTTTGAAAACGGAAAATACACAGACAGGTTTACATTGGTTTGTACTTTAATTTTCTGAGCAACAATATAATTTAAAAATTAAGCCATATGTCACATTCTGTATCATAAAGAACCTAAGACCAGAAGGCAGTGGACCACGAGGATCATCCCCAGCATCTGTGCGACAACGTCTACTGAAAAGCAGAGACTGAACTGCAAGAGCTTAGATTAAAAATGACCGCTTATTCTAAGGAAAGTAGGTACTACACCAAATGCATTCTATTGTCAGAAACATGTTTCACAAAGAAAGTAGACTTTCATGCCATTAATAGGGTACAATACTGAAAGAGTACAAAAATAAATCAAGAGCCACTAAGAAAATGGCATTTGATACTCAATTATTAGGTATTTAACATGAGCACAATGTTTTGGGGAAAAGCATGTTTCCCCTCTCTGCTGTGAAAAGCAGTATACTGCAAACTGATGCCCTCACTAAATGTTGGTCAACCATTCATGAAGTTTCATTGTTCAAATGGTCTTCAAATACAAAGTTCTACCATATATATATAAAATACATTTCCAGTGCTCACAATTTTCCATAATACTGTTTTAAAGTCCTCAAACTAATGACAATCAAAGAAATGCCTCCTCAAAAAAACTGACTGAGATACTTCTGAAAATACTCTCTGGCGGTGCTCAAGGCCGGGTTGGACAGAGCCTTGGGTGGCATGGTTTAGTGGGAGGTGTCCCTGCCCATGGCAGGGGGGTTGGAACTGGATGATCTTGAGGTCCTTTCCAACCCTAACTATTCTATGATTCTATGAATAATTCATAAATTGAGTATTAATTCTCTGTTGTTAATAAATAAATTACTTCCATTCTAATTCAGTTAAAACTACACTAACTAAGCAAACCTGGCTGGCCAAGAACAACAAAATATCTCCCAACTTTTCCTCCATTAGACCCAAAAGGCAACTTAATAAAAGACTTTTCCTATGTGGCACCTCCTCAGATGCAAAAATCAGATGGGCTTGTCTCAAAGTCATAAAAGATATTTTTATCTTGTACTTATTAAGCACTGTTATAAGAAGCGTACAAGGTAAGATCAATAGCAAAAAAAAAAAAAATCATAGGCCAAAAAGTTAAAGAATTCTTATATACTAGTATTCTTTTAACATATTTAGTGTCTTACACAGCTGATAGCAGCTACTTTCAAAACCAACAGTTCCACTGAAGTCAGTAGCTCCCGAGATAAAAAACTGTTATTGCTCAAGTAAAAGATGCTTCCATGTGAAGAGTATATGTAGCTTGCACAAATATAACCTCTTCAGGCATATTGTTACTATCCAGTTAGATGTGAAATCGACTTTCACTTTTGATGCTACCACAATTTCAAACGCATCCATTTTTATTAACAAAATAATATTGTTACCACAATTTAAAACCTATCAATTCATCCTGCATGCTGCCACTTCAGTGCCAGTGCAGTTCCTTCAGATGAATGCTGTTAACTATATACCAGGAATAGGAATACTTAGGTGCTTTGAATTAACATACATAAGACTTAGCTGAAGCACAGGGATGTTACAAAGCATTACTAAAGATGCTCATGCAGCACAGAATTGTCAAGCTAGCCCAGTGCTTCACAAACTAAGATACCACTTACAAGAAATATCTATTAACCTCAAGATATTAAGACAACAAATAACACTTCTAGTACTTAAGTACTTAGTACTAAATACTCTAAGGGTGGTGAGGCACTGGAATGGGTTGCCCAGGGAAGTTGTGAACGCTCCATCACTGGCGGTGTTTGAGGCCGGGTTGAACAGAGCTTTGGGTGGCATGGTTTAGTGGGAGGTGTCCCTGCCCACGGCAAGGGGCTTGGAACTAGATGACCTTAAAGTCCTTTCCAACCCTAACTATTCTATGATTCTATTTCTACTAGCTCAGTCCGTTCAATGTGGCGTTGTCTGCTAGGCAAATAAGCCCTCAGCTGACACTTTAGCCCAAGACAACACATAATTTGCACCAGAGCATCAATTCTTCTGTGTTTCCTCCTGTATTTCAGCACTGCTGTGTAAACATCCAAAGCAAACAATGTTTCCTTGCTCCCAACAATGGGAAGCTTCACTGGCTACTCTTTATAAAATCTCAAGATGGAATTAGACTGTAAAATGGAAACAAAGCTTCCCAGAACTCCTCATTGTCTTTAGTTACTTGACACTGCCTCAGTGCTCAAGTCTCAACTGTTATTCCGTGAGCAAAAAATGAGAGCCAAATGAGTGCATGGTTGACCTGTCCCCCACAAAATAACAATAAAATTTAAAAAACAGCGTATGGAACCCATGAAAAAAACTAAATCAAAAGCTAAAGCATAATATACATTAAGAAAATCATGTTTTTTTTAATTGCAATTCTAAAATTGAGTTAACCTGTCAAGACAATAGGCTCCTTCAAGCCCATATCAACTGTTTTCTTACTTTCCAACCTAGTTGCAAAAACACTACCCAAAACTTACTTAAAAGGCACAAAATTGAGCTTCCTCCAGGGTAGTCAGCCTGAACTTCAGAATAGTTCTGAGGGGGGTGTGATTGCCTTAAATACCCACACCTGACGTTGCGGTAGTGGCTGTAGCAGGTATGTGAGGAGGATTTAGGATGATTAGGATACCTCAGCACCACCAGCCGGCTGGCACAGCACCCTCACCTCCAGGGCCGCTCTGGTTCCGCTCCTGCCAGGGCAGAGGGAGTTACACGAAGATGTACAGCGGAGGGGGGGCCGGAGCCCGGCACCGGGATCGGACCCGGCCTCGGGCCGGGACCCTGAGGTAAAGGAGCGCGACGGCGCCCCCACCCCAGGCGCGACGTTCCCCGCCCAAGCGGGACGCGGCTGCCGCGGCCGTTGGTGCGCTCTCGCGCTCTCTCAGCGCCGGGAGCTCCCGCAGGGGCTCCACCGACCGCTCCTGGCGCAGGGATCGCTGCCGGCGCGGAAGGAGAGCGCTTCAAACAACGGCGGGAGCGCAGGGAAGGAGGTAACGAGTGCCGAGGCTCATCCGGTTCCTCCTCCAGGTTGAACTCGGCGGGCTTGAGGCCACCGGTGGGTGTGAATTTACTGATGGCTCCCCATGGAGATAGCCAGTTCTTCCCATTGCAAAATGAGACGTGGATCCGTTGGTGCCAAAGAGGAATAACACATATGTCCACACTGAAGTCGCAACAGTGGCTGCGTCTGGTGGAGCTTCTTCTATCATAAATACGTGACTATTAGTTTAAAACTAACTGGCACATCCATGGAGGCAGATGCAGAGCAAACATGTTTATTGCTTCTTTCCTGAACGTTAGATTTCTGACTGCTAATAAAAGTGACCCCAGTGTTTCATCCGAAGCCACTGTAAATCCAGGTATATGCTCTAGCTCTAGAGCTACTCCTGCAGAAGGGATGCCAACTACTAAATACATTTTTATGATGCCATGGAGTCGTTTGGGTTGAAAAGACCCTAAAGCTCGTCCAGTTCCAAACGCTGCCATGGGCAGGGACACCTTCCATTAAAGCACATTGCTCCAAGCCCCTGTGTCCAACCTGGCCTTGAGCACTGCCAGGGATGGGGCAGCCACAGCTTCTCTGGGCACCCTGTGCCAGCGCCTCAGCACCCTCACAGGGAAGATTTTCTTCCTCATGTCTTGCCTAAATCTGTATTATTGTACAAAGGTTTTCAATGCAGGACTAGACAGATATTTAAGACAGCTTCAGCAAACCTCACCTGCAGGTTTTATTTGTTCTAAGAAAGGATCATAGTGTTAGCTATTCCAAGGAAGACCTACAATTGAGTACAATGAATAAAAATACAAGAAAATATTAGTTGGTACCATTTTCTTCTTCATGTAGTCATTCAAATGAGAGCAGCAGGGGAAAAGATGTTGCTGGAAATCAGAAAAGTCCTTTGCTCCTTTTATCATAGAATAGCTTTGAAATAAAACCTTGAATGTGTTTAGAAGCTTGTCAGTAACACATTGTCTTAGAGCAGGTTTAGAACTACAAGCCATTCCTGTCTCCTTACGAATGAATTTTGTCTGAACAGTCTGATGAGATCAAAAATAGCCCCACTGATACCTTTCAAGTGCTTCCCAACCACAGAACTCTATTTTAGGGAAACAAAAGCTGTCATTGAGATATCCTTTACTTGCCTTTGGGCAGAGTCCCCACAGCAGTCTGTGTAAGCAACACATCTTAAAACAGGTTGAACTGGTGAAAGTTTAAAAGCAACAGATAAGAACAGCTTCATTTATTAGGTCCTGATATGGGAAAAGATCATCTATGTCTGCTTTCTGTGCCAGATAAAAATTGGCAATAAGCAGCCCTGAAACCACAGTCATAGATATGAACACATTTCTGCCATCATTCTGTATTAGGATAGCTTTACAAATGACACATAACCCAAAGCAGTGGCTAATCCAATAAATATAAAATATCAGCAGATGTGAAAATGTATGGAATTTTATATAAGGTGGAAAAAAAAATAGTGTGTCCCTTTTTCCTTCTTCACCACGGATAATCATCTGAACTTGATTTTATATTCATTATGGTTTATTTAACAAACATATAGACTATCATACCTAGTTTTCATTGTTTTGCTTGGAACTGTAAGTTGTGGGACCCAAATATAGGAACCCAGAGCGCAGATGAATGTAATTTAACCTTCAGCAACTTTACATTTTCTTGCTATCTGTCATAAAGCTAATGATTGCCCCAGTAATCCAGATTTATTCCAGGGAAGTGTGATCATGAAAAGACTAAATACTTATATAACTCTCAAATATAGTTTTGTTGTTTACTGCTGGTTTTCCTATACCAAACACAGTGAAAAAAATATAGCAAAAAAAGGCCCAAAAGATTTTCTTCTGCTCTGTATGCCAGTGCATGTATATGCTGCCTTAAAAAAACACCCAAGTATAGTAGATTTTGATCATAGGAAAGTCCTCAAAAATTTCTGCCTAGAAACAGGATTTGTTCTTCCTCATCGTTATAAGAGGGGGGATAACAGTAATACACATTTACAAAGCATGATATTTCCTCTTACTCATTTTTGTTTCCTACAGCACTGAAAAAAATGAACAATTTAGACAAGATTTTAGGGTACAAGTCTATTTTAGACAAAGTTGTTTATTTCTAGTATCAGATTAAATGCTTAGGCAGTTTCTAACCAGGAGATTAGGAAAAAGCTGCTGCTGGGAGCTACTGCATGACAGCAGAACTAAGATAGTTTCCTCCATAGCACTCTTCAGCACTTCACCAAAAATAGTGATATTTAAATGCAAAGCGAGTAAGAGTGGAACGAGGCTGAGGGATGGAAAAAGAGACCAGGAACAAGTGGTGTCCCTCAGGGATCGGTGTTGGGACCGGTCTTGCTCAACGTCTTTGTGGGTGACATGGACAGTGGGATTGAGTGCGCCCTGAGCAAGTTTGCCGATGACACCAAGCTGTGTGGTTCGGTTGATACACTGGAGGGAAGGAATGCCATCCAGATGGACCTTGACACGCTTGTGAGGTGGGCTGATGCCAACCTGATGAAGTTTAACCATGCCAAGTGCAAGGTCCTACACCTGGGTTGGAGCAATCCCAGGCACAGCTCCAGGTTGGGCAGGGAAGAGATTCAGAGCAGCCCTATGGAGAAGGACTTGGGGGTGTTGGTCAATGAGAAAATGAACATGAGGCGGCTGCAGTGTGCGCTCGCAGCCCAGAAAGCCAAACGTGTCCTGGGCTGCATCAAAAGGAGCGTGACCAGCAGGTCGAGGGAGGTGATCCTGCCCCTCTACTCTGCTCTCGTGAGACCTCACTTGGAGTATTGTGTGCAGTTCTGGTGTCCTCAACATCAAAAGGACATGGAACTGTTGGAACAAGTCCAGAGGAGGCCATGAGGATGATCAGGGGACTGGAGCACCTCCTGTATGAAGATAGGATGAGAAAGTTGGGGCTGTTGAGCCTGGAGAAGAGAAGGCTGCGTGGAGACCTCATAGCAGCCTTCCAGTATCTGAAGGGGGCCTATAAGGAAGCTGGGGATGGACTCTTCATGAAGGACTGTAGTGATAGGACAAGGGGTAATGGGTTCAATCTTAAAGAGGGGAAGTTTAGATTGTATATGAGGAAGAAAGTCTTTACTGTGTGGGTGGTGAGGCACTGGAATGGGTTGCCCAGAAGAGTTGTGAATGCTCCATTGCTGGTGGTGTTCAAGGCCAGGTTGGACAGAGTCTTGGGTGACACTGGTTTAGTGTGAGGTGTCCCTGCCCATGGCAGGGGGTTGGAACTGGATGATCTTAAGGTCCTTTCCAACTCTAACTATTCTATGCTTCTGTGATTTTATGATTCTAAGATAACCAAAAGCTTGGCAAGAACAGGAAAGAGGAAGATGACTATGCCTGGAAGCTGGCTGAACAGACTAAGGAAGAACATAGGTATGAACTGTTTGGGCGAAGAGGCTGGGAAATCATGATGGTCAGATTGGTGAGAATATGTGAAAATAAATGAAAAAACACAAAGGGAAACAGCTGGAAACAAACTGAGGTGCAGAACTGAGCCTGGATGCCTGAAGACAGTATAGGCCAAGAAATACTGAGGAAACAGCAATGAATCCAAGCAGAGAGACAGGTAAAAAGGGAAGAAGAGAGCACTTTGATACCCAGAGCAGTGTGGATAAACTGGCACTCACAGGAGTTAGTAAGAGAAACTGAAAAGGTAAAAAAGGTGGAAGGATGCAAATACAGAACTAGAGTTTTCACATACTTGAAGGAAGCAACTGTTTATAGAGTTCTACTGGTGTTTTTCCTGCTGCCGTTTGTTCCTTTTTATGTACAGCTATTCTGGGAGAAGGGGATTTCTGTTTCTATGTAGGTTCCTAAATCACGTTTATCACTATTGTAGCTGTTGAAAATAAAAGCAGGACTGTTTGCCCCTGGCTGTTGTACTTATGATTCTTTGTTGGACCGATCCTTTAAAACAAAATTAATGCTAGGCACTTCAAAATGTTGTACACCCAGCAACAGAAAATGAACTCATCTCTTAAAATTATACTCAGCACATGAAAACAGAAAACAACTTCTGATTTTACTAATCTTGGTGTAAATGTAAAGCTGATCTTTATCATTTCCAGGTACAGAATATGTCTGCCAGAGGTACTCTCTACATCTGGTTTGTACTCAACTGCACTCAAACTTCATTTATCAGCAACATCAAACTTTAAACCTTCAGATACAGAAAATATGGGTCACACTTCTACTGCTGTTTAGAGCATCATCACATTTCTGCTAGTTTTTGTGAAATACCTACTCTGGGAACGGTTCTAGGAACTCAAATCTGTTGCTCACACTGAACATCCTACAAGAGCATTAAAGGGTAGAAGGAAGCCGTTGCTGTTAGCAGAAGCAAAATGATAACCCTCAGCTGTTTGGAAATGTCTTGCCCTTGTGAGAAGCAGATGCCTCCGGCAGGATTGTAACTTCTGGAAGAGCAAGAGGCTCTTTGGCATTGCCTTTTGTGTGGCAAGGTCCTTTGCACAAAGCTGCTGCTTCTAGGTCCTAATCCCCACTTGTTTAGGAGCTGGGAGCTGTCTTTTGCCAAAATCTGGCTTGTCTAAGACTTGGAGTTCCTAAATCCCACTGTAGCTGAGCAGAAACCATTTTTCTCACAGCAGGAAGATCTCACTTCAGAGGGAAAATCTTCTGCCTTTGACCCATTTGTCAGTCAGGGGAACTGGGATGTAAGTATTTCTCTTTGTGAGAAGCTTAGAATCTATTTTCTGTCTAGTTCTGAATTCAGTGGTTACAGAAGCCTCTGCCTGACACAGGGCCAAGCATCTGCTTCCTTATTAAGAACCTCCTCTGGCATAAGCAGTGTGATTCTAGAAATCTCTGCAATATCTTTGCAAAATCGAGGTTCCTAAGAAGGCTTAGAATCAGAGCCAGGTTTTTCCATTCACTTTGATTACTAAGAAAGAATTTTAGTGGGAATCAGAATTCTTCATGATATACATTTACTAGAAATTTAACTTTTGAATACCCGGATGAACTTTTTCTCTTACGAGCTCTGCTATCCTGAAAGCGTCAAAGTAGAAGGGGAGGGATTATCTGCAGCCAGGAAGCAGGGTGTAAGAAATTTTTACAATGATTTCCTTAAAGTAATGAACTTCTTCCTCCAACAGATAAAGTTTTTTCCATACATCTTCAATAAATATCACTTAATAGGTACCATTGTTACGGCACTGATGTTAAAACCTGTGATCTTTCAGATGTGCACCCACTCGTATTAGAAACTGACTCTGCATTCACAAACAAATCAAAGGCATCTTTCTCGAACATCACAATGAAGACCTGAGATCCAAAAAACAGGTAAATTAGTAACCGCCTTGAAAACTGCCACAAAGAGTAGTCACAAACCCCAGTGTTGGCAGAGGTCCCTTAGCAATGTTTTCGAAAACCAACTTCCACAAACAAGTTGTAGCAGAAAAAAAAACTTGTTGATGAGCAAATACTTTAAGTTTTAAGGCAAGTTCATAAATCTTTGTCACATCAGCGACAAATACCACAAGGGTTAAAGTAGAAGGGTTGTCGTCTTGAAATACTTTAAGCCTGAGACACAGGCTCCTCCTAGTGGTAAAAACGAATTACTCCTTTTGTTCTAAGCCGCCTAGCACTAGTTGTTACTACCAATTATTCTCAGCCTTCTGTCTTGTTCTGGAAGCTTTAGAACCCTCAAAGTTCTTACTACTGCTAAGGAATTCTAACCTAGAGGTCAAAATAAGTGGCACATCGCAAAACACATGCAAATGACTATTTCTGTTTTTCCCCCAAGTTTTACGTACTTCTCAAGATGACTACATTCTAAAAGACTTACGCTTTTATGCCACTTTTAAATCTGAGCTTCATTTGGTATGCCCAGAACAGCACTGTGCATTTAGTAGTGGAAACACTACACAGCTTGCCTTGTCTCAGGTGAATACATACATTCCCACAGTTAGCAGGACACCTGCCACAGTCACCATCAGCAAGTACAAGAAAGATTTTGTACACTTCAAAAACATATTCAATTCTGAAGCCAAGGCAGAGACCAGAAGCTCAGTGTCAGTGCACTTGAGGTCGTTACTGATTCTTCTTTGCTACTTAACAAGAGCTGCAACTGTTCAGCCACATCTGTTCTTAAAAAGAATTCCATCAAAAGGGGCAGAGGGCCCTTTTTGCTATCAGGTGCTTTAAAAGTCTTATTCTGAAGTTTCTCAGCAGAATAGTGTACAGAAGTTTATGCAATTTGTGACTTTAAGTCACAGAAAAATACACTTGAAAAAATATAGTTTCTACAGGGGGAGAAAGGGAACTGTGTATAGTAAGTGATGCTGTGCATTTAATGATTTTAAACTCCAGTCTCCCCCTTATAAGTTAATGCTTTTAATATGTTTGAATAGGCCTGCTACCATAATCACAACTTAAAAACTGTAACTGTCTACCTAAGTGGGACCCAGTATTGCAGTAAATGGAACATCTATTGTAGGCCAAAGTGATTTAAGGCTGTAACTGTACTTGTAATACAGTAGCATCAACAATACTGCAATTGCTAAAAATTCTGATATTTCTGTAAGAAAACTTGCAGTCTCAGAAGAAAAAAGAAAGAACATAACTAACAAAACAGGCTAATTTCAGGGTTTGGCAATTTCAGTTTTGCCTTTATATTAGGAAAGGATGAAAAATCCTTTACATGTAGCTTCTATATATGCACGTGTGCAAAAAAGTCAGTATTTCATCTGTGCCTGTTTTCCCTAGCCATGTTTTTCAGGGACTTTTTTAAAAAACAAATCACATGCATGTTATGATAGAAGAAAAAACAACCCAACAAAACAACTTTCAACTGCTCATGTGGGAAGAAAGGTAGGTTTTCTATTTACAGTTTTCTCCTTTTCGTTATTTCACACGTGTATGATGTATTTGATATATGATGACATTCATTTCAGAGTAAGTTGCATCAAGCAGCCTTCCAGTATCTGAAGGGGGCTATAGGGATGCTGGGGAGGGACTCTTCATTAGGGACTATAGTGATAGGACAAGGGGTAATGGCTTCAAACTTAAACAGGGAAAGTTTAGATTGGATATAAGAAAGGAATTCTTTACTGTAAGGGTGGTGAGGCACTGGAATGGATTGCCCAAGAAGTTGTGAATGCTCCATCGCTGGCGGTGTTCAAGGCCAGGTTGGACAGAGCCTTGGGTGGCATGGTTTAGTGGGAGGTGTCCCTGCCCATGGCAGGGGGGTTGGAACTGGATGATCTTAAGGTCCTTTCCAACCCTAACTATTCTGTGATTCTGTGATAACAGAAGAGCCCAGAAGGAAGAAAACCAGTTGCTGGTTGATGACATTTTATTTTCACATTCAGAGAGCTGTACAATTTCTATAAATAGATGTGGTACTATAATATTTACATCATTTCCTCACCCATTACTAGTATATTCCATTCAAAACAGTAGATACCCTGACTAAGGGTTATTTCTGGGTGCATTTACTCATAATTTTATGTCAAAACATACATCAGTTTGCATACGAGCATTTTTTCCAGGTATTTTACATGTAATGATTTCTCTCTAGACAGTCTCTGCTTTGAGCATCCTGAGAGCTTTCCAGACAAGTGCAGTACAGTTCAAGAACAAAAACAGGATGCAAAAAACATTCACATTCGGCCTACTTAAAATAAGGAATGTGATGGATAGCTTTAACTGCAGGAGTTTCATTATACAGTAACACAGGATTTGCGAGAAGTACAGGTAGAGACTGGAAAAAAAAGCAATAGCTTAAAAAATCTGGAGACAGAATAATGCTTTGGGTTCTGAACATGTTCACCAGATAGCTATAGAAATATCTGGTGTTATGAACCCAGAGAGACATGGATCTGCCAGGTGCTTTTGCCAGTAATATTCCCAAGTTTTACACTTCCTTAAACATTTCCTAACCCCGGTGATTAACTGCTTTGGCTAGTGCTTATATGCATTTGCCAGCTCTGCTGCTGGGATAAACCTACAAATATTACCTAAACTCCCGTTTGAAAATCCACAGAATCCATGAGGTGTCAGGGATTTTCACAATATACTGCCTGCAGAGTTTCTCTCTCCACTTCTTTTCCCACTGGAATAGCAGTCATATCCACAAATGGATCAATTTAATAGCCATACTTCAACTGTCATGCGGTGGTTTAAGACTATTGTAACAGTTCATCTCTCCCAAAAGGGTCTGAAAGAACTATGTGACAAGAACTCCATGTTGGTGGGTAAAAATGAACAACACAGAAAGAAAACAATAAAACCAGTATTTAAACAACATGCAGAAGCAGACTGCTTCCACTGTGCACATACCAGAGAAGCTGAAAGCAGAAGCCTGCAGTTGTAAAGTGATTAATCTGTAACAAGTGCCACTAGAAACAAAAAACATCCAAACTCAAGCTGTTAGTGGTCTTAAGAAAAAGGGAATTCCAAAGGAATGGCCAGAATAGGTCACTCACAGCTGGATCCTGATGGTCCAAACTGTCTGATTAACAGCCGATAGAAAAACTCCATAAAGAACGAATTCAGAAGGAGACAGATCAGTGAAGTCTTAGGTTTTTCTATGGGGAAAGACTTGCAGGGTCATACATAAATAATCAAGTTCTCATAGAAGACAACAAAGTGAGCTCCAGAAACTGCAGTAAAATGGGAATACTGCATTATCAATGTGCCAAAGGGTAGGTATTTTCCAATATCAAGATCAACTGGAAACTGGTCGAGGTGGTTTGCTTTTGTTTTCTGCCTCTCTTCCACGAACTGCAGCCACATAAGAGAAGAGACATAGCACGGAGTAGCAGATCTCATGAGCCTAGAAGAATTTAGAAAAGGAGACAATGAAATTCAGATGACCTAGTGTTTTACAAATCCACTGTACATTTTGTATTTAGCTGCATGTCTTCCCCTCTGGCTACAGGCAAAAAAATCAGGGAAAAGTGTTCCATACTAACTTCTGATTGAGATGGATAGAGAAAAAAAGCCTTGTAACAACTATAAAACCCCCTTCGGGAGAAAAACATTAGTTGCTTGATAGTATGATTATAATAATTTTTAAGAACAGTATGCTAAGCCTCAAAGTTGGCTAGCTGGCTTTAGAAATAACCATCCTACATATTTGCCTTTGGTCTGTTGTATGAAGCTACATACTTCACTTTTTTTTTGGGGGGGGGGGGTGTTGAATTAAAAAGGTCTACAACTAAACATCCAGTACTTTACCTTAACTCATGAGATGGTGGGATTCTTCCTTATTCACAACTAGCTTTTTATTCTCAAAAGTACAAGGACTGGTAGTCCTTGTCATTGTTAAGCAATGCCAGTGAATCCATGTATAACACAAGCTTTTTCTCTCTTTTTTTTCTTTTTAATGATAAAAAGGCAAAAAAACCACAACCCAACATTTCATGTTTCATATGAAGAACAGCAAAGCAATTTTGTCACTACCTTAAAGCAGAGGGCTGCACATAGCATCAGCATGATTTGCCATTATTGCTTTTAAATTATTAAGTGTGCTATTACTTAACAGGAAATCTCTTTTAGCACATGTCTGGCAGCACAATTCAGTGAAGGCAAGACTTGGACTTAGTTTATATCCCAGTTCTAATACTGGCTGTTTTGGTTGATCTTAAAAGTTCTTGCCTTGCAAACTGACATCTAATATCTTTATAAAGGTAAGAGGAATAACCACGCGTTTTGTTGTATCATAGTACAAGCCAAAGCACTTGTGCAAAATATCAATTCATTTGCACATAATCAAAAAAAAATATATCAATTCACAGCACATAAGCTGTTTTTCTTACTAAAAGATACAGCTATCTGCTTCTTAAATTACATCCATTCTAAGCATTTTGTTCCTAAAACATTGCTAATTTCTTCAATTTTTCTCTCTATCTGCTCTTGAAGGACTGAGTACCATGCAACCCCCAAATGCATGTGATGCACTTCAGACATTGAGTAACTGAAGAAATTTCAGTTCTGATGATAACCAGTTGTTTCTATTTCTTCCTCATAAGTGCGTATAAGCCTGATCACTGAACTATTCTGTGTAAAAGGGCGGAGTATCAGTGTCAACTGCTGGTGTTCAAAAAATGCTATAAAAACTGAGCACTAAACACAGCAACGGCTGGCCAACATGGGAGGAATCAACACTCCTACAGGTCTCTTGCATTTCAATGCTCTCTTTCAGGAGTAAATGGGAACTTGTCCTGAACTCAATTAGCAATCATTTTATGCCTGGGATCCAATCTCCCTTCTGTAGATTAAGGATTGTGTTTTGCATTGTCTTAACAGCTCTTATTGTGCTGAAGTTCATGCTAAGACCTCGCATCTTTATCTATCCTAACAGAAGCAACCGTGCTTTTTTGTACTACCTGTGAGTACTTCTAGTTTCATAGGAACAACAATTTTTGGCGTCTTCCCTTCAGGAAAACAATCATAAAAGAGCAGCTAGTGTTTCACTGCAGTATTAGCATTGCAAATCCTGCAATCTCAATGTCATTCTTTCAACACATGAAAATGTAAAGATACATCCTCTAAAGAAAAGCATCAGAGTTGACTCACCATTGGCGTCTTGTACTTGTGGCTCACCACTTCTTTAGTTTCAGGAACTAAAACCGGACGGGCAAGAGACAAAACAAAAAGTTCAAAAAACGAGAGGAAAAGGGGAAAGCAATAGCACAATGTTCCCACAGGAAAGGGAAGGGATGCACACAGGCAGCAGGTGCAGGTACAGGGCACCTCACTATCCCTTACTTCTACATACTCTTCCTTCGCTTCATTTATATTAAATATGTCCTTGAAGATAGTGGTAATGTCATAATAAATTACTCAAGTTGGCAAAAATGTTTCACCGTTTGGAAAGACATAGCGGATATTTGATGGTTCTTAGAGACTCCAGCTTTTCTTATACTACTTATTCCTGCTAGAGAGCAAAATTAATGACAAAGTATGCTTATGACAAAATCATAGAATCATAGAATAGTTTGGGTTGGAAAGGACCTTAAGATCATCCAGTTCCAACCTCCCTGCCATGGGCAGGGACGCAATGCCTAATGTCTACTATGATAAAACAATAACCAACAATTCCAGAAGAATTTGTCAGTATGTGATTCCCAAAGATTTTATCCTTCAGATATCTGAATCCTCCTCTGCTAAATAACAGATCTCAACAGAACACTACAGAGGACCCTCTGTAGTAAGTTACTGAAATCCAGGACAAAAAAAAAGAGATGAAGGAGAAATTTTCTGAACTGGAAGACTGTTTCCCAGTTCTGTATCAAGTTTCTCAAGACATTCTTTCTCCTGTCTCGGATGTGTGTGATGGTTGTTACTTGATATACTCACTGAAAATGTTCATTGCTTTTGAACAAGTTGGCTTAAAATAAAATACTCATTTCAGTTACACATATTCTTAAAATACCTGTTGATTCCTGTAAGACTTTGTATGTAAAGATGATCAGGGCACTGATGAATAAAAGCCAGACTTATTATCCAGCAGATTTCATCTTGCTCCCATGAACTGCCCACGACTAACAGGAAGGAAACAGGCAAAACAGAGCTAAAGAAATTTTGCCTTTCGTTCTCACTGTGGAACGCATAAAAAAGCAAATTGCAACCATCCCATTGGCGTGCATTGCATCTGAACTCTGCTTTTGACCCACGCTTGGTCTATAAGGGTTGTTGCGAACAGATACCATGGGACATCACCAGGAGAGAACAAAGACCACACTAGGAACATACAAATGGCAAATTTACAACGTTAAGATCAGTGGAATAGCAAGACCAACTGTGAGTACTTCCCTTTCCAGTAAAGCTGAAATTTGCCATGAAATTTCTATGTCACATCAAAAAGATTAAGAAGAAGCAATACAGAAATTATGCAAAACCAAATCATACCAGGTTTGTAGAGGAAGGGTAAATGTTTTATTACGTATAATACTAGCAACAAGAAAAGAAACAGGCAGATGAGTTCAGTATGAGTAACTAGGAAAGTCTACACCAAAACCTATTCATGCAGATGTTACCTCTTCTATGATATGACACAGCTAAATGCTGGAGAGGAAGATGGATCACACTCTAAGGGGCAAAACATAGGCAGTGCAGACTGGGTTGGACAAAGTTATCTAAACACAAATTAGTGTTTAGATGACTTTGAATTAGTGTTAGAATTAGTGCCTACTAATTCTCCTATGTCCTGATACATCATTCTCGAAAGAAAAGCTACTGAAAAGTACAGAATATGGCTGCAAAAAGCAATGGTTTCATTTATTTATTCAATTTTCTCTTCTCTTGGATTGGCAGTTACATTAAGGACTGAGAAACAGGGGAAGCACACACCCAGGCTGCACTGCCCCAGTGAAACCAGTCACCAGATCCGGGAGGATAAGAAGGTGCACATCAAGCTACCTTACCCCTTGGCACCAGATGGCTCCAAATTAACTCCATGTCACCAGGTGATAAAGGTGGGAGTGAGGCTGGTGCACAGCCGACTAGGGTAGGACTTTAAAAGCTGTGCAAGTCTCACTGCCCAATAGATAACATACAACTGTTCATATACTCTTCAAAAAGCAGGAAGGGAAAGTTGTAAGGACCTTGTGCCACGAGGGAAGGCAAGAAGGGAAGCTGTAAAGTCCTGTATCATAATTGAGAATAAGAATAGAGGGAATGGAGAGCACCTAGGCAAGGCCCCCCCATTTCACAGTCAGTATATTGCTTTGTCTTTAAGTACAGTCCTTCCAGTGGGGAAAATTCTTCTGAGAGGACTGAGGAAGAGTAAAAAGAAGGGTTTGGATTTATGCTCAGAGAAGTGAAAGCACTACTGCTGCAGAATACAAAAAGAAGAAACAAAATAAAAAGAAAGAAAAAAAGACCCCGGCCTCGAATTAAGAGATTAGAGGCACTCTTCTTCTAACATTAAGTCATTCCTGATGCTGTTGATGCTAAGTGGATGAAGGGAGTAAATTATTAAGCACCATCCTGCAGCCTTTGGTCCTGTGAATGAAAATATGGCACTAGCATAGAATGAGTTTAGGGGACAACACTTTACCTGCTGGAGAATGAAGGTTTTCATAGCAGCGGCGAAGGGACCACAAGAAAGTAAAGCACAAGTACGCAGCAGTAACTCAAATTCCAGAGGGAAGAGCCTTACATTTCCTCACTTACTTCAATCTCCACTTCCATTTGTGGGCAACAATTCCTGAACTTCTGCTTTGCATCCTGCTCTGAAATCACAACTTTCATGATGCCATCTAAACCCAGTGTTAACACAAACAGACCGTGCACTCCCTGCTGCGCTATCACTGAACTTGGAGCACTTGTGCTCGGCAAAACCAAGGAAACCAAACTTGCACTGAAGTATTTCCCACCAGGCTGCAGTATGCATGCTCACTGCTCTCTACCTTTCTAAGACTGTATAATCCTGCAGTACAGAATCTGACTGCAAGATTCACAATGCTTAACACAGCTAAATATCTTCACTTAAGAAGTCCACACAAGTTTTTGCTGAACGCTGTTCTTTACTATTAACATGTTAAGCTCTCTTGAATAGGACAGGTTGGACTATCTTCTCATCTTTGTAACAGTAAAAAGGTAGCTCTGAGGTAGTCTCTCAACTGTGCACAAGAAGTTTCACCCCCCTGCAACACCTTTCTTCCTTTCTTCTAGCTGGATGGGCAAACTGTAAATCATACTTGGTACATTTAAGTTGGTTCTTGTCTGTGACCTCTGTTTTGGGAGAAGGGTATTTTTCATTTGATTGGTTTAATTTCTCGGGCTTTGCTTGTAGTGTCTAACTCCCAGTTTATTTTTAGCTACTCCTAAAATTACCCTTTCATAAGTTCCATTATCACAATTTTAGCTTTTGCAATAGGCCTTTGATTACAAAATTTTCTGTTAAAAAGGTTCTTTTTCTTACAGTTATTATAGTCATTATTCAGGGGCTAAATGCTATTAGAGCCACCAACAGAAGTTGATTGGAAATAACTAAGTCTAACACTATCTGTCTTCTTGTACAATATAAACAAACTATTGAAAGAAATACTTTGTGTTAAACCTTTCCAAAATGATCCAAAAATTACTTGCTCTGATCCAAGTAATTTCTTCTAAGTTTAGGGTTTCAGAAGCTGAAGCCAGACTTTAAACTGATTGTACAGCTTCTGAACTCTCCTCTTTGTAAAATTCACCAATAATCTTTTACACCCTAAAGCAATTTCTGTAAGTAGTAAAACGAATCTGGCCTGACAGGGTGAAAACATGGTATCAAAGGAATACGCAGCCATAAAGCCATAAAGACAACTTCTGAACATCTAAACTATTAGAAACCTTTCAGGGTTTGAATACACTGATCTGATCACCTGACCCACAAACAACATTATCCGAAAATGGGGGAAAATTGTTAAAAATTCAAATCCCAAACTTTTGGGAGATTAATTTATGGCAAATGACAAGCAAACTGCAACAGTCAGAAAGGCTTTACCATCTGAATAGCCTATAACTTTGTATCACCAAAAGGAGGTAACACATTATTATGGTCAGTCATTAATGTCACAATCTCATATTAAATGCCTTTCATATTCTAAGAGAGAATCCCTCAGCCAGAACATTCTATTCACAGCACCAAGGAATGAGTCTTGCTATAGGGAGCTGCTGGGCTGGATTTTGAATAGAGGCCAAAGTATGGATGCTCATCTGCTATGGAAAGAACATTGTAAATTTTATCTTCTTTTGAAATGTTTCATACATAACACTTAAGACCTAGACAAATGTCTCACAGATGGGTGGAAGAATAAACCAATATGGGTTTGGGACTATTTCAAGAGAAGTATGTGGATCACTCCTCTGGAGAGCTGCATCTGAAGTCACTCATTCTGTTCAGAGACTGGTTAAGTATAACGTGACTGCCACTAACACTGAACAGTGACCCCAGAATCTTCCTCAAACTAGACCGTAGGCAGCTTCTATGTTATAGCAATACCTGACAAAACAGCACGAGTTCTCTGTTCTCATTAACATTTACGTTCCTACTCTTTATCAGTGATGTTCTGAAACAAAAGCCACAGGATAAATCAAGTGCAACTTGACAAAATATCTTCTGCTCCATACAACAAAATGAAATTCCACACAGGGCAAAGAGGAAGCTTTGCAATTAACAGTAATTCTTTGTAATGATAACATAGCATGTTGAGAAAGATCAACTATAAATCCTGCTTAAAAATGTGGTTTCGCAGATGAAAAAGGAACATACCACAGAAAATTCCTATACACATCCAAGTTTAACTGTTTTCTTTGTTTCAGAAGGCTCAGAACATCATCTCTATTAACAAAAACCACCTAGGCCACAAATCTTAATATGATGAAAATTAACGTGTGAAGTTTAACATTTAGTCACCCATCTCTCAGTTAGGCAACTTCTCGTGTGCAATCTACATTTCCCTCCCATCTTTGAAACTGCAGTGCAACTAAGGACTGGAAATTTGAGTTACTGCCACGTGAGTACAGACCTAATATCAAAATAATGTAATTACCAAATTCCTCCAGGACAAAGACTCCTCGCACAGTATTGCACTTTTTAATGTGATTCAGCTCTATGAAAACCTACAAAAACAGGAAGAAAAGTAACATAAAATTAGCCGGGTTGGTTTTGTTGGGTTTTTTCTTTAAACTAAAAACCAAAATGAAACAAAAAACATATCACAGCAGATACAACCTGAAGTGTTATAGCATACACTACCAGTTCATTTACAGTTTAATATATAAATAAAGGGTGAAATAAATATTCAAAAGACAAACTTGCCACAATGCTAGAAATCAACAAATAACTTAAAAGTGCTAAGAAGCGAAGACAGCAGAAGATGAAGTACCTTCCGCTCCTTGCAGGAGGAGAAAGCATGGAAGAGAAACGAAGGAGTTAGTAACTCTGACATATCCAACATTGCTACCCCTTCAGGCACTCAAATGAGTTATTGCAAAAAGAATACCAACACACCTGAAATACAACAGAAGAGTGGGACGAGAAAAAAGCTGGCTCCCAAATTTGGCACGATTTGTAGCCTCTGATCCATCCCAGTTAGATTCTGCCCCTCCATGCATCCTCCTCCAGCACAGAGGGCAGGTAAGGGGCACTCTACTTCCCACCCTGACACTGATCCTCCTAACCCATCCAGTATTCAATTTAATCCGTCGAGGAACCACTAATCTTCCTTCTCCCTCACAGACTCGCCATTTGAGACTTTACTACACTTCATGATACATAATCTGCATACTTACTCTTGTAACTGCCTCCTCTAACAGTTTTCTACTTTAAGCAGGATGGATGAGTTTGGACCCTTCTCTATCATTTGCTCACTTCACACAGGACTGCTGCTGAGCAGTCACTCAGGAAACAAACCTGCTTTAAACTTACACTTCACATACATAAACCCCAAAAGAAAAACAGCTGAACTGCATGACTAGGTTTCTCAGTCCAGAATATAGATGCCAAGATTGCATAACCAAACAAGTTCTCTGAGCATATTGAGTTTATTCAATATCCAATCTATTTCAAGATACAGAACAGTTCCTTCTTACATGCACATCTCCAAAAAGGTCAGATCAGTACACAGATGGAAGAAGCCGCAGAAAGGAGTCAATGCCACATTCCGCTTTCCCATATACTTGCTTTTTCAATGCAGGAGAAACATTGAGAGTAACATTGCTCTAGAGTTCTGTGTAAGTCTTTGTCCAATACCCTAGAAAGACCCTCACAAGTCTATATAACAATAGTCTGGATTGACACTTTCGGTGCCTTGTACATTTCAGGCACCGTGAACTCAGGACCTGTGTTAAAAATGTTTCTAGAGCAACTCTGTCGTCTTGGAAAGAAGGGAAAGGAAAACTCTGCAACCCTCTGCATCCAGTATTAGCAGCACCCACATAACCATGGATGACGTACTACCCAAGAAAGACAAAGGAAGTCAACACCAGAAATTGTTGGGTTTTAAAGAATCAGGCTTATCTGTATGGGTAGAGATCAGTAACCGCACCACATATCTGAGCAGTCTGGCTGATTTTCAAATCAAAGGGAGTTTATTGTTACTTTCATTAGTAGAGAACTGACAAACAGATCCAGGCTATTTTTTGCTCAATATAAAAATCTAAGCTTCCAGTTACTTTGAAAATATGAAGCTTACTTTCTGCTTACATTCAAGGGAATGTACCCTCATCTTTTTTGTTTCCCTGGTTTTGCCCTGGTTCTGTATCAGTTTTGTTGGTCAAAAAAACCCTTATCTTTTGAGGAACAGTTACAAAGCAAACATGTCAAAACCAGAACTTTCTTTGCTGCACTTCGCTTCCTTTTTCTGTAATGTTTTCTGTGAGAAATTTTTGCTAGTGGTCTAAAGCACAAAATTCAGAAATTCAATGGAAAGGCTCAAGTGAAACATTGGTTGGTTTATGTGGTAACAGTAAAGCTGCCTAAAAGACTTGACTGCCCCCAGTGCTCAGGGTCTGAGCGCTGCATTACCACAAGAGGTATGAGCAAGATGAGTAGTGAGTTTGTTACAATTAAGTTATCCATTTTCAGAAGACATCTGAGTTGATGGGCAATTCCTTGCTGTATCGTTTAAGGGGCAGGGATGCTCTCTTCTCACTCAGTCAGAAAACAAGTGTAAAGGAAATAACAGTTACTTACCCTAGGGAAACTGTGGTTCTTCAAGACAGAGCATTCAGTGTGGATCCTACTGTAGATGGGCATGTGCCTGATGCATTTTATTAAACTTCCATCTATTTTTGACACAGATGAATTCATAATGAGGACAGAATTACCGAGTCCCAGTATTAAAACAGAATTTGGAGATGTGAACTCAGAATAATCTGCCAATGCCACAGGGACACTCGATTCCTCCCTATTCCAAAGGGCTTCTTCTAATCTGATAGGCACAGATAAACTTGAACATTTTTTTTCTTACACTTACGCGCTCTGCTGGCATGGGGAGACCATTTGTAAGTACTAAAGACAGCCATGTCAATCATAGGTTGGCCCACAATGCATCTAAGACATTTCCTGAGGGATTCACAAGGTAGTAAGGAAGGATAACACACTGCAAATCAAGAGCCTTCAAAACAGTTTCATGAAAGCAAGCACCATTCTAACACCGAAACATGTTCTATCTTCTCAGGTAGGATAGAACAGACTCCATTTATTTACTTCTTTTTAAATAAAAAATTGGAAATCCCTGTTCTAAATGTTCTAAATGAGTTATTTCTATGACATCCAACCAGGTAGAACAATAGAAAACCCTTCCGTTAGTAAGCTGCATTGCTGAAAAAGAGTACTTGGAAAGAGGGCCTTACTCCATATACAGGGCCTGTATATGGACTAAGGGGAGGCAGATGAAGAGAAGGCTGTGCCTGATGAGGTCCTGCAGGCATTTGTTGATCAGCCAACAAACTCCACAGACACAGAACACCCCCTTTTTAACACAGAAATGGCTGCAGGATCCTGGGTTTAATCATGCTCATATACATATTCCGAAACCAACTGCCTGAGGGAGCAATTCATAACATTTATATGGGAAGTGGAAAGGACAATTCATCTAGAATAGCAGAGCTTTTATTAAGCAAGCAGACTGGCTGATGAGTGCTAGAATAGGAATGCAAACATTCTTAGCTCCCCAGAGTAAGGGAATAGAAGGGGACTTTTTTTATGGTACAACTAGCAGGAGCCCTTTACATAACTGCTACAGTTGTCCATTCTATACAGACCTTCACATGGCAGACTTTTGATATCTGTCTAGACACTTTGTTTTGAGAAGAGCAACAAGGATATGTCTTAGGCCCACTAACTGGTACTGAATGCCCTCGCCAGCTGGCAATGGAAATCTAACAGACCAAGAATTAAACATATTGAATACATTTTCCAGAACTGTATTTGTTTCAATATCCATCTTCAGCAATGAAACTCATCTGGCTTCAGCCTCACTGGGAAGGGGATGAAGAGGAGGAATAATCTTTCAGTGGGGGAGACAGCTGGCACACTTCATGGGTCTGATCTGCGCAGGCTGTCCTCCTTTTCATCACAGACAGCAAATCAGAGCACTCTTCTCTGCAAGGAAGGATATGATGAGGCTAGAACTCTACGAGTGTGTGCAGTAGCATGGGACTCAGTATCCGTGGTACAAAATTCAACTGGTGATGGTCCTAACAATCAGTATCAGGTTTCCCTAAAGTTTATTTCAGAATGTTATTCCAGTCTTTCAGGAAAAAAAATACTTTAAGAAGAAAGCTATGTTCTAGGATTTGGAGTTTTTCCTTTGGACGGATGCATGTGTGCTCACTATGTGCTTAACACTGAGTGGTTTTGCCTCGTGAGGAAGCCTGTTGCACTTAAGAAACCGTGATGATATAGCTACCTTCTTAAATGTCTTTTCTAACTGCAAAAGTACTATGTGCCTGCCTGTTCGTTTATGAAAAAGACTTATCTCCATACACTGTTCAAGAGATGAACAGTTTGAGCTGAACATCATTTCTGACTTCTGAAAGAAGATAAAAAAGGAGAAACAAACAGAACAACCCCTGTGGTGTGTCCTTACCTCAGGACAAAGCAATTTCTAGTACATCCATCTCTAATGATATCAAACTGTTGCTTCAAGACCAGGGTTTAATTTTGAGAGGCTTGAGACTGACATTTCCAATGACTCTGAAAATTCATCACGTACTATCAATGAGTTCCTCTTGCAGTTCTTCATATTTCAGCAGATCCAATAAAAAGTTAAAATCTACAACTAAGTCAGGGAGTAGGTCTGAAATACTACAGCGGGTCAGCTGTGCTCCAGGCCCTACCTTGGTAATAGATTGGAAGGAAACTGGAGGTTCACAACACTGCACTCCTTATACTGGCACATACAGAGACACATGGTGCTGCTGTGACCTTGGGAGAAGTATTAAAGATTCTGAGCATGTGTGTTTGAGATGCACATGCACTTCCAGTGGGATCTACACTGATGTATCCTCAAAGAAGAACAAAGCTTGTGTGGGGAGAAAAGTCTAGTCAGGAGGAAAGGAAAAAGCACTCCACAGAGGACTGACAGCTTTTTTTCTCTCACACACACACATTCTCTCTCTCCCCCCTAAAAATTGATTCTACTGTCTAGCATAACATGCATTTAATATCATAAGCAAAACAAAAAAACACAAAGCAAAATAAAAAGCAAGGATCAAAGGAAGCAACAGAAACAACATCCAGAGAAAGGAAGAAATGACAATTCAAGTTGTGTTTCCTCTATGCCCACTTATTTTCGTGAATTACAGCAAGAGCCACTTTTCCATTTTATTTTCATACTAAATTCTACAGATGATTTCCCAAATTTCAACATTGTACCTGCAATATTCAATCACTTTAAGGTTCACTGCTTATGGCATCAGGGTATGTTTACAGTGTGATGCATTATGGCAGTTTAGATTACTTATGATCACCTTTATTGTCCCCTTGATACACTGGCTACCATTTGTTCTGTGCTTAGACAATTCAAACCGCCAGAAACAGCAACTTGAAATCCTGTATCCATGTTTTCCTTCAGTTGATTATAACTTTCCTGAGGATATTTAATTTCAGTATATTTTTACACAGATTATATATATATATTTATATATGCATATGTGTTTGTGTGTAAACATACATATGCTCTTTTACCCCCATCAGGCTATCCCTTGTCCTTGCTGATGCTCCTGGGAAGAGGAAACTCAAACACAGGCGTGCTGCAGAAAGCTTCATGCTCACAGTCTTCTCACAGATTTCCCTCATACCTGACTGTGCATAAATTTCAGGTTAATTCCTTCCAGTGTGACCTGAAGAAGACCTCCTTCACCCGTTTTCATATCCTGCACAGGGAACTCACCACCCAACTCAGGGCCTGGGATGGTAATAAAAATAATCAAAGAAAAAAAACCCAAACAAACAAAAATATCCAGAGAAAGAGAGAGAAAGAATAAAAAGCAGTCAGCCAAGTCATGCATGTGGAAAAGAAATATAAATCAATAAAGACATGATTTCCATTTGATGTGCATAGCAAGAGGACACTGCTAAGAATAGCAGGGAGCACTGAAGTAGAGTCCTCTCACTACTGACAGCACACTGAGAACCACTAGATTTTTAAGTATCATAACAAAGTTCATCCTGGTTACATGAAAGGACATGGATGTCAACTCAGTCGGAATTTATTTAGATCATATTGGGGTTTTGTTTGTTCATTTTAAAGTCTTTATTTCATTTCTGCATGGTAAGACACCACAATCACACAATACCACAGACAGCACAGTCTTAGGCACATGTGAGCTTGGTGATTTTGTATAGCACTGTTTTTTTCTTTTGGTAATGAAAAAGTCCACATGGTTACAACAATAACAATTTAATAGAGGACATTAATAGATGTCTATATATATCTATAGATGTCACCTACTTCCTTTAGCATCACTCAGTTCAGTTAGAAAATGCCTTCTTATAATTACTTTTAGAAAATTATCTTTTGTGCAGAACCACTGGGGAATGGCTTTCAAACACATTTTCAATACTACATTACTGTCCAATTCTTAATATAGCTTTCAAAGACACTTCTTCCTCCTCTACCCTCAGTGAAAGTCCAGTCTTTCCTCCTCATCCTCAAATTAAACTGAATAAATAGTAGCAGGAAGAAAATGATAGCTCTTCCAAGCTCCAACAGCTAGCTCAGAGTTGAACACTTAGGATGCTACATACACACAGACGTACAAAACTACCCTGAGATTTCCAAGTAAAAGGAGATGATGTTCAAAGAGGCTTTTAATAAAAGAAACATTTTTGGATTGCAGATTAAACAATAACTGTTTCCAACAAGCCAAATCTTGTACCTGGTTTAATGCTTTGTTGTCTCGCTGCTGCTCGCTCCATACTATCTTTCACACAGTAGTATAATTCCCGGCACTAATGTATAAAAGAAGAATAATACAACGTTATTTTTCAAATTACTAAGGAAAAAAACCAGCAAGATTCAAAGGTTCTACAAAAAGAAAAGCCCCTTGTGGTGCATAATTACCAAAAGCCTATAAAAGTTCAACCACAGCTAATTACTAGATTGTGTTTGTATTTATTGCTCAAGCTGACAGACAAAGTCTTTCATATAACTTCATAGCACAAGCTAGTGAAGTGTTCGTGGCTTGGTACACACCCATGAGTAATCTAACCAAGTTTACTCAGATCCTATTGTAGAAAAAGCCTCAAAACAGTATCACAAATACTCCCTTTCAGCTTCCAGCAATCAAGGTTACTGGTCATGCTCATATGATCTATCTTTTTGTTATTCACATCACTTTCCTTATGAAAGTGATCTATTCATCTTCCCCCAACAGGCCTCTCTAGTATCAAATAATAGTTAAGCCATAATCTCTGAGTAAACTTTAAGAACATTTTCTATCTGCAACCCAAGATACATCCTATCAATTTTCCAAGTAACTTCCGTAGCACACTGCTTTTTTCCTCCTTCCCTTTGTATTCAGACCTGTGTTACAATGACCTGGTCTGTGTAAAAGAATTTTCTGAAGCAGAATTCTAATCCCTTTATATACCTCAATATATAATAACCTTTCAATATAACACTCGCATTTACAAATCTCCACCTTTTGTTTGCTGATCACTGTGGAGCAGTTACTGAGTTCCAAGAGTTACTGGAGTTTTCCTAGCAATTTTTAACTACTTCTTTACATTTGCAATTAATGATAAGGAGAAGAAAAGGGCTTTCATATTAGCGGAGAATGTAGGCATTTACTCAGTAGTTAATGCTGCTTTCCTTCTTCCAGCCAAAAAACCCAAGTAAAAGCTACACATGTAATGTCTTAAATTACATCCTGCTGTACTATTGTCCTCAGGTAAAGGACAAGACCAATGCCAGCTTCAGATACCAGTGCTGTTTAACAGCCACTGCAGTCCAGTAACCAGTGCTGGAGAGAGAAAGCTAGTTTCTGATTAAACATGGAATATAACACACCCAGAATCCGTTTGTTCGATGCTGTTTTCCCTCAGTATTGTATGTATTAACCAAGATGCCTACCTTCTTTGTGTAGAACTTGTTAAGCTGTGTCTCCTGACCATTCCTCCTCCAGAGGCAGAGCACTTTTGTTTTGGGACAGTAAGTCATGTTGATGAGCTTTTCATACCACCAACGTTCGTACACAGTTCCAATGTTGCTTCTCAGCACAATGCAATCATCACATACCTGGGAGCACAAAATACCACATAAGATTTCTAGTATTATTTACTAAATGCTACTACTTGCATTGATATTATTCTTGTCTCTACCTCCATGAAAAATATGTCTCCAGTTGTGTCTGTCCCAGCATGTACTACAAAAGTCTGCTTCTTGATGTGGCGGCTCCCACTGGGTCTCACAGGGAGTTCCCGTCCATTCTAGGAAAATAATATGCAATCATTAATGAACTTTGAAACCATTTTCTCCTGCTCTACTGCAAAACAGTCCATCAGGTGACACTAAAGGCATTATCCACAAATTAAAGAAAAAAACAAGTATTCTTAACACAGCTGACTTGAGGCAATTTTGGACAAAGCCTTAAGCAAAATGCACTGGTAAGTTTAGTTTCCACAAGTGTGACTCCCAGTCATCACAGCTTACAACATTCACATTGGTACCATACTCAGCATGGGGTAGTGAGGTTTGAGAGTCTGGGTTCCAGCAGCATTGCAGCAAACTGGTCTGCTTTTTCACAAATAATTGTAAGATAATTTTGTGTCCTTTCTGTGCATAAAACTAAGTTCCAAATGTAAAAATGCTTTGGAAAATTAGCTTTCAAAGGGCCTAACTTGCATCCACCCTAGTGACGGCTGTATCAAAAGCTGGCTAGTTTTATTAACGTCAGTGTTAGCCTGAATTCTTAATGAGCATTACAGGATACAAGGTTTATTCTGCATGGCAGCAGATAGTAGAAACAGTTTTGTGTAGAAACTGACAGCTACAAGTCTTATAACGACCTGGAAACCAATGGAAGACTAAACAGTTGTTACAGTCATAGTAAGAATAATGGTTCTCACCCTCAAAAGTGGTATTAAGAAAACATAGAGCTGTGGTACAGTCATGTTTATACATACTTGTATTGCAGTTCCAACTGATAACTGCATAATATTACAATATTATAAAGAGGGGATACAATCACAGTCTTTTTTCATGTGAAGGCAGCATTTAGTAATTCAATTTAATTATTTGTAATATGCTTAAATGAGTGTTGCAGAGTATTTTTAGATTAATTTTGAGATAATCTTTTTCCTCCACTGTAGTTCCCACAGATACTTCACTGTTTTACTTACCAGATTGGCCAGTTTGTCTAGAATATCATTTATTTGCTGGCTGTGCACCAACCCAATATGTGACTTCCCCATCAGACGACGCACCTTTTTCCTAATATCATTCTTGTTCACCTAGAGGGCAAATATCAAGACAGTTACAGACTCTTCTCTACTCACAGGTGCCACTTCCTATCTACCAAAATCAACATATCTTGGTTTCCATTGCTAAGACAGCAAAACAACTGCTCTGCACCTCAGTCACACTAGGGTCTCTTTAGTCCAGCTGTACAAGCAGAAGTTGTGCACACACTAATTTTCCCAGCTACTGGGCAACTGATACTGTGCACAACAGATTTCCTGCTTTTGTCTTGCACAAAAGCAGCAATTCTAGTACCCGCACTTCCAAAGACTGACATCGAAAGCCTCAGCTCTTCATGTTGCCACTTACACGATGAGTCCTACCTGCCAGGCTAGCTTCTCCACCTCTTCTGCACAGAGTTGATTTAGTGAACTATGCAGCCCTCAGCACAAAAATATTGACACAGAGGCATGATATCTTTGACAATTCTCAGCCTTTCATGAACTGTTTCCCAGTCACTAGGCCAGGGCTCTAAGGAGCAATTGCAAATAGTCCCCAAACTGCAGCAGGATCCTCCTAAGATGAGCTGCAGGGAAGCTCAGAGCAAAACATTTCTGCCTCAAGGTGCACTTTCAACTGTGAATGTCAGCCATGGACACTAAAGGCTTCAAGACAGTATATTCATGCTTAAGTGCTGACTTCAAACTGGATAGGACATTCTTTTTAATCCTAGTCTGATTATATCTTAATGCTATGGAGCATGCAAAACAAACTCAAACTCCTTTCTTCCTTTGACTAGAGTTCTTTGAAGCCAAAAGAAAACATCATATTTTTCAGGAATTTTTAGGTAAAAACTACTAGGCTTTGCTATCCCAAACCAAGAAAATGAATTATATACCAAGGTGTTGGGTTTGGAGGATTATGCTTCCCTTTACAGCTCAGAAGAATTCACCTCTCTAGTAAGAGAAGGCCTTCCAACTTTGCAGTTTCTACTAGAAGCTGCCCTAGGATAAGATACCTTTGCACAGCCTTTAGCCTCTCAAAGCTTTCAAGCTAACTGCTTAAAAAAATCCTACATACAAATAACATGCACCAAATTCTACATCTACCACCTTCTATCCCAAAACTGATAGTGTGGGGTGGGGAGGGTAACAAAAAACCCCTCCAACCAACAACAAAACCACCCCACAACTCTTGCCCAGTTTTTCATCCCTTCCTCACTCTTGAGCACCTCTGAAGATGCACTGAAAGCTGTTGTACTGGACAGCACAGTGCATCAAATCTGTTACAGGTTAAATCAATGCACCTAAGCTGGTTCTAAACACAAAAATTTTAGTAGATGGATTTTCCTGTGAGTTTGAGGGAGGGTTTGGACAATCTAACAAATTATTTAGACTAAAAGAAAGATACTGTAAGTAGCCACCTGCAGCATTAAGGTGCATGCAGACAGCCCACTGAATCAGAAAGAGGGTTGCTTACTAGAAACAGCAAATTTCATATGAAGTTATTGATACACATATTTACAATCTGCCCATGTTTGGAATTTGCAGTTGTGAGGAAATCAGATTAGAAGATGCTCTCTATTTAATTTCTAACCCATACTCTTAAAAAGAATGACCTCTAAAGTTACTGGTAGAAACAATACATTTCTATTTTAAATGGCAGGGTATATGCATACCCATGGCATAGAACATAGGCATAGAACTGCATAAACTCAGACAAGATGTCTCAAAGAATCTCCAGGTACTGAAGCCATTCTTGCACTAAGATTAGGAGATGCTTGTAACATTCTTTTTTACTTCCCTGTTCTGAGCTCCATGGACAAAGATGTACAGTTTCAAGATAAGATCAACAAAATATTCTGCTTAAATCTGAGCAGTGATCTATTAAAGAGAAAGCAGTCACCTTTATCATAAGCATATAAGCAATCATATTATGCAGCAGTGTGGCCAACAAGCGGTCCTCATCATCCTCCAAACGCTTTCGATCGTGTTCTCCCAAGGAAAGATACCTGCAAGAACAGCTAGATCTGAAACAGACTCAAAGGCACTAGCAGTGTGCTTTAGTGAATTAGATATTTACAAGTGTATGACGATATAAATGATTAGATATTTACAAATAGACCACTATTTGTAAGGTGTATGGCAAATAAAATCCTCCAAAAACACAAAGCCAAATGGGCATTTTCCAGTAAACCACTGAGATCATTAATTAAACATTCCCATTAATTATTAACTGGTTGAAGTACATAACATCTGCTGAGTTGGAAAGCTCTCAGTAATCTGCTGGGCTTATCCATTTCCTGGATCAGTCACAGCTCCATGACAATTACACCTGCCAGAAGAGGAACATGAAACTCAGTACAAGAGCTACCCGCCTTCAGAGCTTAAATACAGATGCAAGGCAGGAGTGAGCTGATGAAGGAAGCACACAGGCACTCTCTTTTTCCAGAAAGGTATCAGTAGATGGTGGAAAAAAACAGTTTTCAAACTAGCACAAGTTCCTATTTTGGCTTCCAGATGCCATGCTACATGATAGCATAGAATCATAGAATAGTTAGAGCTTCAAGGGTGCAGGTGGTACAGCTGCAGGTGGCAGATGGAGCAGGGAACGACCAGATATTACCAGAGCTAAGGGGGTGGAAAAAGAGCAAACAAACTGGTAGTGAAGTTCAGCATCTTAAAAGTAGCCCAGCTTTAAGCAACCAAACGGATATTTCTAGAGAGTGGTTCCCCATCTGGCTTTTTGTTTCTTTTAACTACAAACTGTGTAGTAAAAACACCTATAAGTGGCTTTGTGTTTTGAGAAAACTCAAGAGGCAATTCCCGAATACAGTTCATTCTCTCAGTTTATGTTAACACACTGATCATCTTCCTTTATTCCAGAATATAGTCATCTTGCCCCACAAATCTCTTGCTTTACTACTGATCTAGCCTATTCCATCCATTCATACTGTGATTGTGCTTACACTTACCCATTTCTCATGAAGTATCACCTCTTCACAAGAGTTAAAAAAAATACATGTTGCCACTGAAGACACGATTTCAGTATCAGGAAATACTGGCCAGCAGACAAAACACTCACTTGGGAACAGTGAGGTACAGTGACAAAGTTTACAAAGTGACAATACTATGTTCAGCACAATTTCAATGATTATATTGTTAATTTTTATACTATTTCAGCCGCAGTGCGATGAGGAGGAAAGAAGGCTACTAAAGAACTTTACCTGTCAATCATCTCCTGAGGTCCCTGGTCCATCCCCATTCCTTCTCTCTCTAACATCACAGCATCCAAAAAGGCATCTTCCCAGAACTGCATCTGGTCCCACAGAGTTGAACGTTCTTTGCCTGTACAATGGATACCAAAAAAATGAGCATTTATTCCACTTACTCCAGCTAAGGACTTGAATTCTTGTTCCATACCACTCCTTGAAAATACCACAAGTCAACACACAAGTAATCCTTATTAAAAAAAAAGGTTACTTTTAAACCACAACCAATATCACAACTGATATTGTGGTTTAGAAAAGTGTCAAAGAGGAGACATCTCTCATGCTAATTCATAGCATAATCTTTTCAAACCCTTACACAAAAGTTCCTCTCATGTCTATTCTTTCAGGAATACATCTTCTTTCATATACTGTTAGCACTGCCCAAAGGAGACAAGAGTATCTCACACACACACAGATCACAGCAAACACAGAGAGAAATGGAAAGATAAGATTATTACTCATAGAGAAGGTTTCCATTGCAGCATCCTCTAACTGGTCCCAGACAGATCCTTTATCCCTACCTGCAGCATTCGAAGCAGGTAGGAACGATAAATGGAAGGGATGAAAAACACAGGAAGAGAGAGCTCTTGATTAACAGCAAGTCCAGATGAAATACATTTCAAAAAAGTCAATATACTCCTAATCCAAGGATACACTCAAAGGCCATTAGTATTCTAATGTATTCTGTTCAATTACTTAAGCTGAAAGATCTTTTTCTCAAGATCAGTGATACATTTTAACCTCTCGTGCCTAGCTAAATAACTTCTTCAACCCTTTTTCCAACAGCTTAAAGAATTTATATGCAAAACCAGCAAGAGACTTGGACAAATTACGTTCTATGCAAAGTACACCACTCACACCCATCTCCTCATACCCTTATTCAATTTCTGCAGCAAACCTTTGGCTTTACTCTGAATGGCCTCATGCACCCTCCTATTCTAACAGCACAGACAACACTAAGTGGTCAAAACCAGTCCCTGGGAATGTAAAATTCCAGTCTGCCTCAGACATGGCATCACCTGAACCTCAGTCTAAAACATGCTGCCCAAGCAAAAAGAAAACAGTTTACCCAAAAGTCCTTCATAGAGATAGACACGTTGGTTTCCATCCTCTGGAGCTCTCCCTGGAGTGCTGCCTTTGCTGTCCTTCACACTCTGCTTCACGTTGTGAGACTTTGCCTGAAAATAACACAAGAGGTGTCAGACAATTTTACTCATTGCTCTGCAGGACTCTTTTCTGCAGGCCACTGTTGTGCTCAGTGGATGCAGTTTACAAGCTTCACTTCATGGATGCTTCTCCCACAAGCATTCACAAAACAAATCACTCTGTTCAAAGAGGACAGTAACACACTTGAAAGTATCTAAAAGTATGATTACACTTCAAACAGCTTCTCAACCTATAATAAGTCATCCCTTTCCTGTATCAAACAGCTGCTCCTAAGAAACAGGGAATCTGTCCTTCCTACTTAGGTATGGTCGAATATTATGTTGCTTTGATGATGATGTTGCTTTGCCTCTGAAAGGCAATTAAACATCCATGTGGTTGAGAGAAATACTGAATGAGGGGGAATTAGGTATTGCTAAAGCCTGTAACATGCAAGATGTAAATCTACTATTCTTGGAGCCATGTATTGCATGGAAAAAGAAGAAAGGTACATGGATCCATATAAAATTACATCTTTAATATTTTAATATTGTAAATGACTGCTTATTAACCTGTAGAAGAGAATCAGAGATCCTCTTGTATACATGCACACACATTGAAGTGATTACTGTAAATAAGAGATTTAATAAAAATAATAATAGTTATCATTAAAAGCAAACAACCAAACAAAAACAATCAACAAAAATAAAAAAGGGAAGTCTGAATGCCCTTACGAAGATGGAGCTGGTAGCAGAGTTTGTCTCAATTTCACTGTCTGACACAGTGCCTCTGGATCCAGCCAAATTGCCACCATTTTCTACACTGGGGCCATCACCAGCATTGCTGCTCAAGTCACTGTCTGCTCCTAATGTCTCTCCGGAACTGTTACTAACCTGTGGAGAAAGATAAAGCAGTTACCTTCAATAGACAAAGACATTGAAGAGAGAGAAGATGTAAACTGTTTTTTCCTCAGGTACAAAATAAGCAGCAGTACAATAGAAGGCCACATTTGCCTTTTCTCCCTCAGTAACATCATCTTTTATCAAATCCTACTCTGCAGAGAAAGATGAAGAGAGACTCAGCCCTTTTAGGAAGGGGCTGTTTAGATTGGAAGAACTGCTTAGAACGGTTTAGACTGGAAGGGATCTGTTAAGATCACCTACAGACAAGCCCTCCTGCTCAAGCAGGGTCAACAAGAGTATGTTGCTGAGGACCATGTGTAGTCAGGTTAGTACAATCTCCACAGATGGAGAATCCACAGTATCTCCGGGCAAACAGCTACAATGTTTTGACAACCCTCAAACTAAAAAAGTGTTTTCTTGTGTTCAGATGGAATTTCCTGTGCTTTCATTTTTATGTTGGAACTTTTTGCGCTCAGAGGAGGGCACACTTGAGTATTAACCCGCTCTTCTAGACCCCTCTTCTACCTGGTGCAGTATCCAATAGAATACGGTGTTCACTGGAGAAAGACAAAGTATTATTCCTGTTAACAGGCTGATAAAAGATCCTGGAAAGCCAGATATTCACAGGTATGCAGCAGGTTTGAGAGATGGAAAACAACAAAAAAGGAAAGTTCCTTGGGTTTTGTCCCTGAAATAATCTGTGTCAGAAAACATGTGGTAGGGAGAAGGCTCATTCTCTTTTTACTGAATGCATTGCTGCTACCTTTCCCTCTAGGGCCTATACTTGATCAGAAAGCAAGCAGACATCATTTCATATGATTCAAGTACTTTCAGGTAATACATCAGAAAGTTTGTTCTTTTCTTGCTCTCAGGTTACATTTTTAAACATTATTCTTTATAGACGGTTTATACACAACTAAGGCATATTTATAGAATTAGTGCAATCCACCAGTTCCATAAATACACTAATATGTAGGAATATGTAACAGCAACAAGCACCAAATATGAAGGATGCAATCTGCTACCAAAGCAGTATGTTCTGACACCCATGCTTGCCACACGCCCAGAGATATGGAGGAAGAACTCACAGATATAGGTTATGCATGCGTGACAGTATGCAGCCATACCACACAAGAATATAGGCATGAAGTGTCCTCCCCCACTTTAGCAAGCAATGACTTAAGATTTCACTTTGGCCACATCCTACCACTGTGCTGACTTCAGAATCCTGGCTTGTACTTCGGACCATAACTGCTGGTCCTCCGCCGGGAAGAGTGTCGAAATCACTCTTCTGCAAGCAAAACACACACAGGACAGGAAGAAAAGTCACATTAGTTTTTATCATAGGGAGAGAATATCCCATTCCTCTGGGTCTTGAATCACCCACCTTACGCTCCCTTGCTTTAATTAACCAGCCAAACTGAAACTACTGCCTGCACGTCAGAAAGATCACGGGTCAGAGAATCATAGAATCAGCCAGGTTGGAAAAGACCTTTAAGATCATCAAGTCCAACCATTACCCCAGCACTGCCAAGCCCACCTCTAAACCATGTCACTGAGGGCCTCATCTACATGTTTTTATGTAGCTTCATCTACATCTTCCGTTGTTGAACATTTCCAGGGATGGTGATTGCACCACTGCCCCGGGCAGCCTGTTCCAATGCCTGAGCATCCTCTCTGTGAAGAAATGGTTCCTAATATCCAATCTAATACCCAGACCAGGAAATGAGGAAGGAATTCTACAGAATAAGCCTTTCAAGAATGCTCAAACCTGAGAGGTCAAATCCTTTCTCTTAAAAAATAAATATAGCAAGCATAGGAGCCACTGACCTGAGAACCTGAGGCCAAACTGAGGCCACTGTCTGCACTGATTTGCGATTTCTTCTCATCCGTTTCTCCCAAATCAAAGTGTTTCACACCTTCTGGCCCTGAACAAAGGAAAAAGTAAATCATTACTGTACCAAGAAAGAGCACTATGGCAGAAAGCAGATGACAAACTGAAAGCAGGAACAGTACCAAGAAAACCAATTTGGTTTCTCATTCCTTGGATTCAATTACTGGTTTTATTCCTTGGTACTGTGAACAACAAGGCCAGCAGGACACATCTGCCATTCTTCAAAAGTTAGTTTGAATTAAAATACTCCAAAGGCATAGTCCAGGAATGACTATCACTAAACAGTACCTTGTTAGTCATTCAAGAGAGAAAACAGGACACACAAAGGTCAAGTAGCTTCCAGTTACAAAAAAAAAACAACATGCAGAGCAGTTGCCATTCAACTCTAGGAAGCCACTTCCTTTATTCTTGGTAAAATAAAGGATACCTAGAATCAAAACACCCAATTTGCTCCAAGTCTTGGACTGAGTTTGCTAGGTTGCCTGCAGCAACTATTTCCAATCAGGCAACACAAGGCAATGACTTAAGAAGTCACAATTGGAGTTACACCAGTAAGAATGTCAAGGCAGAAGCTTGGATGATGCTGTACTTCACAACACTCCCCAATTACATTAACAAATGGCTCTCCAGAGTTGACAGTCACATAGGTCAGTAGTGAGAGAGGGAATCAGCAAGCTTTAAGTCATGCATTCATAACCCACCGATCAGAAACAAAGAAAGGGAAAAAGGACAGAGAACTTTATGTTCAATTTCCCATGCAGTTCTAGAATTACATCATCTATTGTCCTCTGATGGGATGGCAGAAGGAAAAGAGAATGATGGATAGGTAGAGCCTGAAAAGAAACTTGGATAAGCACTGAACAAGCTAAATAACGAGGCAAAGAAAGAACGTGTTATAGACTGCATACAGAATGTCACTACTCTCAGAGAGGGGAAGAGGCTGAATGCAACACTTCTGCCATATCCATATCTGCCAACTATTCAGTAACAGGAAGACATGATCAGCAGCTGCAATATTTGTATTATACCCATGAGTATATCCAGTATTTCTAAGCAAACTAAGCCACTGATCACAACAACCTGGAAATTATGAACATGTTTGTATTATATGTAATATTAGAGAGGGTAAGACAGCGAAAAGGAAAGAAAAAGGGAAGGGAGGAGAGAGAGAGAGAAGGATAATATACAAAGATTTGTGGGAGTGAATTTGAGATGGTATGTAAACTCATGAATAGCAAAGCCATAAGCGGGCTGTGCAGACCATACTAACTTACTACTCAACCACCAGTTCTCCATTTGAAGTGTTTTACAGAAAGTGTTCTTCATTTGTTATAGTATTCTGCCTCTAAATCCATATCTTACTGTAAATCAAATCATCAAAGGTTCTAACAAAGAGAAAGTATAAACCAAATTTACAAGAAAAAAAAGGAAAACAACTAAAAGTATCCTTTCTAAGAATCTGGAATCTAATTTTCCAATATATTACAATATCCCAATATATTCCAATAATATACATTGCTCACCTCTAGAGGTTTATTTGCACTCACTCAAAAGGCCACCATATCTAGTTCTGAATAATGATGCAGACAGAAGTTTTACATCTCATTGCTACTGCAAAAATACCAAACTTCAGCTGAATTTAAGAATTTAAGAGCTCCCTGCCCAAACACATAATTCAGATATATTTCTGGCAATTTGACTTTTAAAGCAAGTGCAACTGACTGAAGCAGTTCAGGGATTTGACAGTGGGGCAACACTGGTAACTGAGTTCAAGGAGCACAATAACCAAAATCACATTGTTGTCACTCTCAACTTATAGGCACTTACAAACCTCCCGTTCCCTTCTTTATGGAGTTGTATGTCCAATACACATAAAACACCTAAATCTCAATTTCTTCCTCCCAAAGTAGGCACTTATCTGAAAGGCCAAGTTTGTGAGAGTAGGTGCGTGCACGTGCTACGTGTCCCCCGCACACACTCCTACCTTAGCAGAAAGCAAATCACAGGTGGTAAGCTGTACTGCACAGCTGCCCCATTTTCGTCATTCCCTCTGAACTAACTCCAGGTGCTCATTTGTACTTAACTGAAGTATGTAACTGAGGAGCATAAAACTAAGGTAGCAAATCCAGGCCAAGTCAGAATGTCAGGAGTTTTCACCCATTCATCTCAGCTATTAATCCTCCCAAACCTTCAGTCTGTAAAAGGGGCATCAGCTCTGCAAAGTAGAAACTACACTTCTGTTAGGAAACACCTACCACATCATGGTTGTTATAAACTAGCTACTGTCCTTCTGTCATACGTGCTTATTTACAACAGCAATAACCAAAAGAGAAAAACCTTGTACTGTACCTGCAAGTAATACAACGTCAAAAATTTATTCAACAACATATTTCAGTAGATGTTAAGATTTGTATAGAATTAGGCTACTATTTCGACTCTGCATGCAGCCTCACACTGTTTCACTCCTTTAATATGGCATATAAAAACCAAAATCAGGTTGATTCCTTATTATGAGTTTATTATACTAAATACAATTCTTCACATACACCTTCTCTCTCCCCCTCAAAAGTATTTCTTTTTGCAGACTGACTGTGGTCCTACGCTGTTCATAATTGACGCCAGGAAACAAAATTTTGTTATCCCATGGCTTGAAAGAACAGAGAATTCTTCATTCCAGTAACATTAAATCAATCTATTCATGTCAAAGACCTGTTAAGCAAAAAGGGTCTTTAACTTTTAAGAAAGGAGAAGGAGTATTTTAAAATCCTTCACATATACCTGCTATGATGAGAATGCAGAATATCTGCTTCCCCTTCTTTGAAGAAGGCAACATTCAGGGGGGGAAAAAAAGAAAGAAAAAGGAAAAAAGAAAAAAAAGAAGAAGATACATTTGAACACAATTTCCCCAGGGCAAACAGATTGGTTTGGTCTCCTCTATAACGCAGGCTTTCTTGGTAGCCCTTTGTTGTGGTGGGTATAAAAACTGCGTGCCAGAGATGCAAGCTCACCCTGCACCTGGGGAGTTGGCAGTTATGGGGAGGCTGGAGGAGTCAGTTTCTATGGTTTTTAAATTCCTTACTCGTTTTTTCCAAAGCTTTTTGCTTTTTCACTTCCTGGTGCTTGTTCCACAATTCTACTCAAGATGCATTGAAAGCAGGAGAGAAAGAGAAAGAGTCAGCAGCTGGTCAGACAGGTGAAAATGGGGACAAAAAAAATGGAAATAAAAAGCCCACCCCTTCATCTCAAAGGAAAAAAAAAAGGAAATTCCCAACAACTGCTGAGTGAAGGGTTAATTAACACCATTTTACAGGAAATCAATGCTAGGTATCGAGCACTGATCAAGCATCATCTCTCATTTACGGAGTTCAAATGTAAGAGATAACTTCATACCAACTATGGAAAACCAGCTATTATGAACACATATAATGCAATTAATCACTTTTCCTGAGAAAGGCCTTTGAGACTGTCAGTCATTCCTCCCAAATGCAGGCATCACAGAAGCTCTGATTAACAGAAACATTTCCATGCCCTCAGTTTGTATCATTGAAAGGAAAAGGCACAAAACCAGCAGCAGCAATTCCAAGAAAATTAAAGTGTAAAATAACACATTTAACCAAAGTTATAGCTTAAAAAATACCACAAAGTTTACAAGTACAAGAAGTTACTTTGTCCTGACAGCATTCACAATAACTGCTTGGCTCTGTCTACCAACTAGTCCTACATGGAAAAAGCTGAACTTCTCTGCATCCACTTGCTCCTATCAGGGTATAAAGAATGGAAATAGGGAAGAAAAAGAAGAAGAAAATGAGCAAAGTATCAGTCATGCTTAATGCCAAATTCCAAAATTCAAGTTAGGTCACAGCACTGCAATTGAATCAAGGAATTCCGTAAGAGGATATAATACAGAGAAAAGAGAAAATGCCTAAAGTCTACATGAACCGTTTCCATTTGAAGCTTAGCCCTGAGACAAATCATAATGAAGTCTTGCCATTTTCCTATCACATTCCTCAACCCTCTGAACTGAAGTCATCTTTTCTGCTCAGAAACATCAGATCATTCCAGGTGCTGGCCTGTTGGCCAAAGGAAACGTTACGAACTGACATGCTGAACTGTCTGAGTGCTGTGGACTGTCCTCTCCCACTAGCATTTTTAATGGTGCAGAGGGAAATACTCTTAGAATCTAAAAGTGGCAAAGGGAGGGAAAAGGAAGTATATTGTTCTACTACTATTCAAGGAAAGTGGCTGAGCAAATAAAAGGTCACTTGAAGCATGTCAGAAACCCATCCGACCCTGCAAGTGGCAGAAATTAGGGCAAGACAGGCTCTAAAAAAGTTCTATTTAGCAAAATCTCTACTGAGGTAATAAATACATAAAATAAAAGGAATGACTTAAAATTGTGGAGGAAAGCTCCATAGCTTTACATGTATTAGGAGCAAGGCAAAGGTAGCAAAGGAGATAGCTACAAAAACAGTTGCCAGCCAACTGATTTCTATATCTGCTTCATGATTGATGGATGTTCCTTCAACTTTCATAAGTACACAGACGGACAGGATAAAATTGCTTTTGGATCCAAACAGCATCCTATAGGCTTATCTAGCTGAACACACAGTGCCACAGATAACAATCTCTTTAAGATGTACTGAATTTGGTTTTGGTTTCTGAAAGGGCTTTGAAAACACCTGGTCTCTGAAGTGCTCAGTCTATCAGGCTTTACTTAAAAAGCCACAATAACTGCCATTAAATTACTTTAAGCTGACTTGCCTGATAATTCAGGGTAGAATATATCCTAGCACATTAAAAACTGCCTGCCTAGTCAAGTAAGAGAAGAAAAACCTCAAATAAACTCAAGGGGCATAAAATACTCTGCCTGACTTTGTTACATGAGCCTGAACTAAACAGGACAGCAGGTCCAAGGCGGATCTGATACAGATAAAGTAGGTAGCACAATCTTTTCTGCTTCAAAAGAAGTGTCAAAATGGAGTGATTTGCCAGCATTAAATAATTCTTTAAAGAGCAGTACCGGAGGCTTCAGGAAGTACTGACTGTTTCTGCAGGTACGTAACAAACCAAACTGATCACTATTAACTGTCAACTTTAAGGCCACCAGCATCCTAACAAAAAAGGCCAATACTACAAGGCATGACCACGAATCTTGGAAGACAAGAACTCCAGAAGTAAACAAATAAGTGGTGATCTTTCAGGAAATAAAGTATCAGAAGCATCATCTTCACAATGAATTTCCTAGCTAAGCAATTAGGTATTAAAGCACAGCCAAGATCAATCCTCAACAGATACAAATCCATCACCCTTCACCTCAGAAACAAGAGTTTTGAATACCAACAGCCTTCCTTGTTACAAGGGAGCATCCTACATACTTCAGAGGTACAGAAGAAACCATAAACCTTCTGAGAAGTGAACAAGAAAAAGGAACAAGCAGGAACATATCCACCCTGAACACTGGAAAACTGTGACCCTCCTGGCTGTTGTTCCTGCAGTACAAGGAAACTGCACACATTCAGCTACCATTCTCAAGACCTCAGAGATGCAGATGCACCAACACGCACTTTTGTGTATGGTTATTGCAGACAGTGCTGTACACGATCTTACTCCACATGCTCACAACTTAATTTCCATTCTACTATTTCCTCCTGTAACTAGGTCAAAAGGGTAGCAGCTCAATTTTATTCTGTCCATACCAGCAGAGTCATTGAGAGTTTTATTCACAAATCTGCAACCTGAGGCTGCCAGCACCTTCCCAACTTCATACAATCAAGGAACTGCTGAGGTTCAAAGGAATTTCTGAAGATCCCCTAGTCAAACCTCCCTGCTTAAAGCAGGGTCAGCTACAGCAGGCTGCCACAGGACCTCATCCAATCAGGTGTCCACTATCTCTACATATGGAGAATCCAAAACTTTTCCAGGCAACCTGTTCCAGTGCTGCATCATCTTCAGTAAAAACACTGTCCCGTGTTTAAATGGAATTAGTTACAAATACTTTATTTCAGCAATGTGTAAATGTTCATCAAATGCTTCTTCCCTAAAGAAGTTTGTTTGAACGAGAGTCTGCATTTCACTACAGGAGGAATTTCACCCTACCCCTTACTAACTCTGGCCCTGTATATCCAAAGTACCATCTTATTCTGAAGCTTCCACAACAGACCACGAAGGAAGTATAACAGCCAAGCAGCTTCCTACAACATGAGAGAAATTCCCTTTACTTCTTGATCAGGGTCAGATGAACATGGGACACTACATGGTTTTTAAAGACTGACTTACACAGTAGTTCATGGGTTTTGGTGACAGACAAAACCAGTTAGGACAAAAGCTTCAGGGAAAAAAAATCACTGAAGCCTTTCAAACTTTGATCAGTTTGGTAAAAAATATCAGTTTGGTAAAAAAACATACCTTTCTTATAACTTAATTCTAGAGAAGACAAGTGGAAATCATTAGGGCACCAAAACCACCAATAAGAACTTACTTGTTGCCTGCCCTTGAAAACTGCAAATTGTTTAAGGATAATATTCTGGCAACTGTAGTTAATGTTGCCATGTTACAAAGTAATAATAAGTAGCACTTATTTAAAAAGAACTCCTTATGATGCTTCACAACAGGGACTATCTGATCTCTGTGGTTTCCATTTCTACGAGGCTTTAATTTTATCTGACGGAAAGGAGCAATCTCAGCAATCCAACCAAAAGACCTCTCTTTATTCTGTAACAGAACCCTGGCCAAGCATCTGTTCTATTCTCAGCTGCATCAGAAGCATACCTTCCTTTTTCCCTTTTTTACAGAAAAGAAATAAAGTACCCAGAGCAAACAAAACCACTACACTGAAGCTCTGGAAATCTGAACCTCTTTTAGCTCCCTGATTGATTTTCAAATAGAGTGCAAGACTGGCTCCTGAGCAACTGCCTCCACAGATTACCTCTTGAAACATGAAAGAAAATCAAGTCAGAGGGGTTCAGTATCAGTTCAGAAGGACTCAGCACCACTCAGCCTGCAGCTGTTACATGGGTATAAAGACAAATATCTGAATTCCTGCCACGTATTCCCTTGTCTTATGCCACATACTGCAGGTACAGCCTGACAGTAGCACACTGCTTTTAGAAGATTAATCCATCATACAATGATTTCATTAAAAAGTTACTTTAAAATATAAGAAGTTTATTCTTACAGGCTATAAAAAGCAATGCCTAAAACTCAACATGACTTATTTTTGGAGCTGAGAAAGAATTTCTCTCATAAAACCTACCCCTAACCTTTTCCCAGACATAAGGAAAAGATATGCCAGCTAAGATATCAGACTGGGAAAACTTCCAGTGACCAGCCTAGCAGATGCTGTTTAGAGGGACACGCATTCTATTTGCTGTTGCATAGAAGGAAGATCCATCAGTCCTGCTCACTGACACTGCAACACTGCAACTAAAACCTTATTGGCAGTTTTTAATATTACTAATCAGCAGGATGATCAGTATAGAACACTTATTAGAATTAGTACACTTCTATCAGGATGCAATCTAGATAACCCACATGTAGTCAGCAATCAGAGAACTTTTGTTTCATGTAGTCCTTCTTACTGCTGCCCTTTCCAAAGACCTGATGTTCCCATTTCCCTTTTGCCACTTCCTGCTGCTTGAGAATATCAATCACAGAGCAAAATATAAAGTTGTCTATAATGTAACGAAATTCAGAAACAATTCAGATTAGACAGCTTCTGAGAGAAAACTGCCCTGGATAGTTTATCAAAGAGTAGAGTGAAAACACATGGCTGTTCCTTGTGATCCAAGGTGTAAATGAAGCATGTTACAGCAGCAATGTAGTGTGTTAAAATGGAGAGAATGCAAATAGAACCTAATGCCAAAAGAGAAGTCCTCCTGCACTTCATATGCATCACAATACACACCAATGGAAGCAATAAAATTCTCTTCCTTTAGACTCCTTGTGTCAAACTCCCTTGGCCCTTTGCCTGGAGGGCTTGGTGCCTTTGGCATCAGCTGAGGTACCGGCAGCTGCATCACAGGTTTCGGCTCTGCTCTCGGAGATGATGCAGGATCCTTGCCAACTGGAGTGACAGATCCATCCGTGGGGCTTCGTTTCCTCTTTTCTGGTTCTTGAAAGAAAAAAACCCAAAGTGTTGGGGGGGGGGGAAAAAAATGAAAGAAAAAAACATAAGTAAGAGGAAATGAGAGCAGGAAAAGGAAGATGAGACAGATGGTCTCACCTACATCATTCAGCCTGGCATTGAAACAGCTCAGTCCCACATTTGTTCCCATAGGTCACCATGGCTTACAGATAGCCTGACACACTGGTGAAAACAACAGAGGAGAAAGCCAGAGTACTGGTTTGGGGATACTGAAACTATCTCCTTCCTGTGTATTTGCAACCTAAGAATCTTCTTTGACACAGTAACTGTACTATCTCCTCTGCTGAGTTGTGCAAAACGAAACTCTGCCTAAACCACCAAGAATATCACTTCCGGAATGTAAGCAAGCTCCTCTCACCGTGCAAAGATGACAAATACAATCCTCTTTGATAGATAACGCTAAATGAAATCTCAGTTAGGAAAAAGACCAAACTGTTAACTAGAGCTCCCTCATCATTCTCCAATACTTTCCTAATCCAAGCCACCCAGAACACCAACTATAAAGTGTTTAGTAGATGATACTTCTCTGCTACAATGAGATAAATAGCTTTTCCTCATTTGAGATTAAAGCTGAGTCAGATGTTAAGGAGAGAGTAGCTTCTTGTCACCTTTTCTCTGTTTCTTTATGCACGCGTTTTCTTATTTTGCATTAAGAATCAGATTTAAGAAAAAGCTGAGAAATAAAGAGGTATTTTCAGACTTTCTCCTCCAAAAGTATTTAGTGATATAAGAATTCTTGTTTAGCGTGAGGTGGTTGGTGAGACAGAAGTCTCATATAGTTTCACATTAGAAATATCTCCCTCCCTATTCAGGTTGCCTGCAATAACTTCCCAAAACTGTAGCTGGGACAGTGTTAGCTGAAGGTTCCCACTCTCAGAATTTCTACTTCATCAGTAAAGGACCTGGGTTTTGGACCTTGCTGCATAATTTCAATCAAATATCAGTATGGCCATTATTTTGTTTTGGTCTGGTTACATGCGTGCAAGAAAATGTTTGCAAGCTTTGTAAGGTTTCAGTAACAATGATAAAGTTTTCACCTATTCTAAACCCTTTGAAACATCAGAAGCCTCAAAACAGCTTCCTTTACAATAAGGATTTTGTTTGGTTTATAAACACTGTACTCTCATAAACACCTCTTACCTTTGTTGTAATAGTGGGTATGTGCTATCTCTAGCAGGCCAAAAACACTGGCCATGCCTCCCAAGCCAGCATTTGCATATGACTGCTCCAGGCTCAGCACAGTGCACTTAAGCAAGTCCAGCATGCCCTTGTAAACCTTACGGCTGATCTCCTGCAATGAAAACCCATCGGTGTCACTACTTCACAATTGAGGAAGTAACTCAAGAACATAAATCCCAAAACTGCTGAAACATCAGCGTTTAGGAAGCAGTTTAACAAAGACTTTCTACAAACTAAGCCTCAGCAGGCACTAGGTATGAGGACCCTGCTAAGTTCACCACTGACCACATCCTGTATGACATCCTGTCGAGCATCTTCTTCTGACTGGATTGTGCGATTCAGCTTGCTCAGTACAAAAACACGAAGCTGCTCACTCTCCAGCAGACGTCGGACTCTTTTCATGTTCAGCCAGCCAACGCCCTGCCCATCAAGAACATTGTGTACTACCTCCTTCAGGAACTGCTGGTTCTCACTGGTGGATTTAAGAGGAAGCAGGAAAAGTCAGTCCTCTGCTTACCTTGGCTTGCATGGGAAGAGAGATGCAGCCATGACACACACACAGATGCACTTCCTACCAATGCTAAGTTTACAAGAAAAGCAGCTCAAATCTAGCTATGCCTGCTGCGAACATAACTGCACACAGCCCAAGCTCTCCTCCAAGAGAGGAGAAAGCACAGGCACAGTTGAGGTAATTTTTACTTGCACCACCATTGGCTAGACTGCCTTGTTCTCAGAACAGACTCAATTATAAAGAATAAATACTGAGTTAAAATGGAGAATTTTTTGGATCTCAGACAGAAAGAGGATACATTTCATAGCAGAGAAAATTACGTGCATGCATTATTAACTGTAAGACCATCCATACTAAATCTTCTTGGACAAGAATGCAAGCTTAAGGCCACAGAAAAGTACTATCTAGTTTTCAACAGCTAAACTTCTGACAAAACATTAGCCAAGTATGACATGACTCTAATAACCTTTATACTCAAAAAAGTAATGAAAAGTATTACCTGGAATTACTAGTTCGTCCCTGAGGCGATGGAGATTCTCTCTTCACTGTTGGGCTGTGCTTAATCACTGAAGACTTTTGATCCACAAGGGCACGTCTGTTTCCTAAACGGGAGAGGAAACAGGATGAGAGGAAGGGGTGGGAGGAAAACAATCTGATCCCAGGATAGTAACAAGCAATGCTAATGCTGGCTAACACACCTATTTGGATTACAGGTAACAGACTTCAAACAAAATGGAAACTCCAAAAAAGCAGCAGCATAGGTCATATTCTAGCATCACACATCGGCAGAAAACAGTAATGGGAGTAATGCAGAGAGAAAAAAGAGAAGATGGTAATAGGAGCAGGAGGTGAAAGGCAGGAAAAGTTTGGCTGTTCTGCATGCAGTTCCACAACAAGAACCATCTTCAAATTAGTCACTATATGTAAAAGCGTAATGCATTGGGGGTGACTAGTATAGATCATGTGGTACTGGTTACCCAGTGAGAAAGGTAGCCCAAAGTCAGGCATAGGGAATGCTGGAAATCATTATATCATGCACAGCTCATGCTGTAGGGAACCCACCTTCATTGCTTACTGGGCCAGCTTCAGTAATAATCTCCATTATAGTATTTAACCCAAATACTGGGACACAAAATATACAATTAGTAGTGTACTACAATATCTACACTCCCCAACATCAGCATCAAAAGAATCCAACTACCAGCTTCTTCCCAGCCCTCCCTCAAAACAAAACCCAAATGATGTCAGAGCAGGAAGGACGCCTGAAAGCCCAAGACAACAAGGGCCAGCCTAATTAATGTTAGAGATAGAGCCTGACTTGAAATTTAGCATCGTCGAACCAATGTACTGCATCTTCAAGGACATTACTGCACATGTTGTATTTCAAGGGCACTATCAAAAACATCTGCATCACTGAGGAAAAAATATCAATGGAGGTGCATGAAATCAAAATTAAAAAGGAAGATGGAAAGTGATCAAACAGCAGCAATGAGATGGAGTCCCAGCATCATTTCCCATTACAGTTAGAGACACAAGGCACCACACGCGTTTGGTAAGAACAAGTTAATGCAGCAGTTTTATACCTGTACAACAGAGACAAAAACATTTAAAAACCAGTGAAGGGCTCAGTGGGAGCCCCAGTGAGCCAGCATGCACACGTAAATGAACACAAACACACACGCACACACGCACACTGGCACATGCATAAAACAGATCGAGCTACTCTACAGAAATCCCATCTTCATATCTGCACAGTAACATTAAAGGCCCTGCAGGGTTACAACAGTCAGGAAAAGAACACAAAAGTGCAGAAGACGAGGCACAAAGCATGAACGTGGAATGGCAAACCCCATCACTGTTTTCTTTCAATGCATGGAATTAGTCATTAACTTTACCTATGGAAATAACCCTGATGAGGTATGTTTCTTATCCAGTACAACTGGACATGAAAACCAACTGGTAAAAGGTTGTGCAAAACAGCTGTGCAGAGACTCTGCGAGTGTTTTCACCCCACCAGTCCTGCTACTCCTCATTTTACACACAGGGAATGGTTACTCATCTCAAAAACAAAGTCCAAAGCAGAAACACAAACCCCAGCTTTGGGCCTTTGTTTCTACAAGGTCAAAGGTCAGCAAAACATCATACCAACCTTCATTCACATCCCTTCCCACTTCCAGATTAAAGTAATCTTTACCGATTAAAATGATGAGGAGGAAAAAAAATAAATGAAAAATAAAATCAACATATTAAAAGAAAAGCAGTCAGTTCTAATCAGATAGAGTAACTCAAAAGGTAAAGTAAAACCATTCCCCATTTTAGCAGCTGCAAAGGTCTCAACACTAATATGGCTGCATGTGCTCAGTCACCCCTCTGTTATTACATGTGATACAAGGATAACCAGGCTGTCCTACTCCACATAGTAAGAGAGTCATTTCTCTAGTGCCCATTTAGACATCTTATCTAAGAATACTGCAGACAAACAGGAGATGTTCCAATGAAAAGACTGTGCAAATAAGTTAGGAATTGATCTTCTCTCTGAAGCTGAAGTATGGCTATAATCTGATTTTCTGCTTAGTGAACTGAAAAGGCTATAAACACTTTTGAAACCCACATAAACTGCAGACTTCATGGGAGCTTAGCACTATCCCTACTTACAAATGCAGTAGCAATGCTCTAACAAGTTACCTAAGGCTAATCATTAAGATGTGGCAGTGCAAAAGTAGCACCTATGCCTTGGTTCCTATTTTTTACACTGAGTACTTAAAATTAAACCAAAGTATAAACCAATACTCATAGTGCATCTGTTAACACAGGCTATAGCTGTGTCAGCCAGTCTCCCAGCCCAATTGTTGGGAAGAAGTCCAAATGAGAACTATCAAGACTATTTACTGCCTTGAGACTTAAGACAGGTACTACCTAAACTACCAGATGTGTCACCCCTGGGATTGCTGTTAGGGTAAGACCTCATACTGCAAAGTCACAAGAACTGTAAAGTCTGTAGGAGACAAAGGGAAATATGGTTACCTTTCAGGCTGGGGAAGGGAGTATTCTTGTCTCTCCCGACTTTGGTTGGTAGGGCTAAGTTGGACAAACTGAAACTTGTGCTGTGGTTTCTGTACAGGCTGCCTGTAAGAAAGGAAGAAAACAGTTAAATGCCTAATGCTCACTGCACACTCCCAAGCTTCCTAAACTTCCTGCAATTCACCTTCTTATTCCAAATCCTTACAGATTAAGTTCTTTATTCCCTCAGAGTCTCACAAGCTTAACATCACCACATTTATGTCACAATCACATCTGAAATTAGGTAATTCTAAATTCTTAGCTTTCATGTTATAATCATTGCTGGTTTATCTTTGAGTCTTAAATGTAACAGCAATATCCACCTGTCTTCCTGCACTTAAACAGGTAACCTCACATCACCTGTGTCTTCTAGTTTGATCTTCCTTTTTGGATCAAATGCATAGCAGGGGCCATGTGAGAAAAAAGCATGATGGAAGATCTCCAAAACATGCAATTCTGAAGTGAGGATTGTGCACTGTGCGCTGTGAAACACTATATCTGCCATAAAGGCATGCTTTAAAACAGAAGTTTTCCATTTATTAGGAGGAAACAAAAGTTCTTCCTAGTACAGACAGATCTTAAGAATACAATAATGCATTATCAGCTGGTTGCAGACAGCCTGAAAGCATCTCATGTAGATCAATGAGCTGAATAACACTTCAAGATGTTCATTTAAAATGTCAGCACACTATTTAAATTTGCTTTGGTTCTTTTTTTTTTGCAGCCTTATTTTAATAACAATCATTCCACAAGAAACATCCAATATATTTTCCCCACTGCTGCAAACTTCTTGCACTGCTCCCCACTATACTGCGAGACTCAACTGGCCATATCTTCTTTCACTCATTAAAAACCTCTCGATTAGTTTTCCACTCCTGTGGATTTTATTATTAAAATATAATTGAAAGTAGATGAGTACAGTCAAGAAATTGAATTTAGCACCTATACACACACCAGGGTAGCACGGAAAGCATACTATTTTTGTACCAACTTCATAAAATTGCACACATATTGGTTTAAATGAAACTGGAAGAATTTCTGATCTGTGCCCTGAAATGCCATATAACAGAAGGGCCACATAACGTTCTTTTTGGTAGGATACATAAAACAATAGTTGTCAGCAGTGTAAGTTAAGTAAGTCCTGTGCCTCCTAATATGACAGACCTAGTACAAGTTTGACAACTGTCCTGGGTTCAGCTGTAGCAGTTATTTTTCTCCTTCTTAGTAGCTGGTGCAGTGCTGTGTTTTCAACTTCAGTCTGAGAACAACACTGATGTTTTTAGCTGTTGCTAAGTACTGCTTACGCCAATCAAGGACTTTTCAGTCTCATGCTCTGCCAGTGAGGAGGGGCACAGGAAGCCGGGAGGAAGCAGAAACAGGACACCTCTCCCAAACCTAGCCAAAGGGGAATTCCCTACCATAGCATGTCATGCCCAGTAGATAAACTGGGGGCAGTTACTCAGAAGGCTCAGATCGCTGCTTGGGTCGGGCTGGGTATTGGTCAGGAGCAATTGCAATGTGCATCACTTGTGTTTATTGTCTTCTTTTCCTTTTCCCCTTTTAGTTTTATATTCTCTTCCCTTGTTATTTCCATTACCATTATTATTATTGGTGGTAGCAGCAGCGGTTTGAGTTATACCTTAGTTACTGAACTGTTCTGATCTCACCCCGTGGGAGTTACTTCTTTTGATTCTCCTCTCCTTCCCCCTGGATGGGAGCAGGGGAGAAAGAGGAGAGGAGCAAGCGAGCAGGTGTGTGGTTCTGAATTGCTGACTGGGCTTAAACCACAACCACCACCAAATCTTTCTTTTGAGTAGCCATCCCCCTATCCTATCTCTCGGTAAACTCTAATATAATAAATAAAACAGCTTAATGAAAGCATGAGTACATACTTGCAAAAGACATGATACCCCCAAAACCTTCACTGCTGTTGTTAGAGACAGTTGAGTTTGGGGAGCTGGCTCTGGAATCTGAGTCTGCATCAGAATCATTGGCCAGTTTTAAACTGTTTGGACGGAGTAACTTCTGAGACCTGTAAAGAAATTAAGCACAACCATTACCAGCTTTCTCCCCTCCCCCCCTAAATCAACACATTGTATGATTGTGGGAGATGGATGTTGGTCTTACTCCACATCAGTTTTCAGCATTCTGTTAGCTCCTACTGCTTACATAAAAGCAAGGAACTGAGAGAAATGAGCGTGTGCCTTTACTCAAACCAGATGGGGTGAGAGAATCATAGAATAGTTAGGGTTGGAAAGGACCTTAAGATCATCTAGTTCCAATCCCCCTGCCATGGGCAGGGATGCCTCACACTAGACCATGTCACCCAAGGCTATGATCAGCCTGGCCTTGCACACTGCCAGGGATGGAGCATTTACCACTTCTTTGAGGTTTCAATATTAAATGGAAGCCACCAACAACACATTTCAGATGCAAAAGGCATTTGAATGAATGAACGCTAAACTGCATGAAGCAGATGGAAACATCAACAGTGCTGTACAGAAGGGCAGAAGACAAGGACGACTCACCTGCTTCCATTGAGATTCTGGTTAAATCTTGGAGTGTAGCTCTCTTCCTGCTCATCATCTTCATCCTCCGTAGGAAAACCATACTGTGGTTCAAAGTATGGATTGTCATACTCTCGCTTCCTCACCACCCCTTCTGAGGAGCTCATGCTGCCAGCTGCACTGTCGCTCTCCCGCCGATCCAAGCTTATCTTGGGAAAGCTTGGTTGTAGTGACAAAGGGAGATGATTTGTAAATCCAGCAACCAACTTCTCTTCCATTTCTGCTGCATCTGCTGACTCCTGTGGACCAGGCAAATCATTGATGTGCTCGCTAACTTGCGTTCCATACAACTGAAGGGCAGGACAAGAACAATTATTTCAAACTGGGAAGTCTGCAGAGTCTCTTCTATTTGTTACTGGGCACACACCCCATCTCCACTCTCTGTAGCTTTAATCTAGGATTTCATATACACCTCATTATTTGTGCATAATTCTATGGGCTTACTCCCCTCTAAACAGATCTTACTGCTAAGTCTTAGCTCAGGATAACAGCCCTCCATTACCTGGCTTCCTGGTTATGCAAACAACTCCCATTCTTCCTAAATGACCACAGATTTATGTCTTTCCCCACCCCACTCCCTGTTCCTCTAACACATCAAGTCTTTCCAGACTGCACAAACAATTCCTGCAGTCACAACCAGGACCACTGGTCTGTTGACGCTGCGGGTTTTAATGCATGGGAACTTTTATGTATGGGAATGCTCTATCCCAGCGTAAGAGGGTACCAGTAAACTCCAGCTTGCTCAGAAAATCCAGAAAGAGCATGCAATTTAATCTGTGCATGGTTTCACAGTCTAGGTTTTGAACCTTCTCAGAAAGAACCATGGGCATCCTCCTATTCTTTATATCCTAATATGCTGATCTTGGGGCTGAACTCATCTCAGTACACACATGATTCACTCCATGGATGACAGTGCTGGGGCTGCTACTGGCTGTAGTACTGGAACTTGAACGTGGCTGGTTATTCTCTTGGGAGTTCTCACTGTCCATGGCCTGTTCATCCAGATCTCCTGAATATTCTTGAAAATCATCAAATTCCACTTCACTGGCATCACCAAGGGCTGCATGAGTCAGGGGGTCAACATCTGCAAACACAGCATTTTACATTAAAGAACATTGCCTTCCTCAGCCTTTTGCCTATCTAAAGCTCCTCAGCAGATGACAACTGCCCAGTAGAACAGACTTGCATCAAAACTTAGGTTGTAAAGGATTTTTAGAGGTCATCTGTTCCACCTCTCAGCTAAAAGCAGAAGTAACTTCAACATCAAAGCAGGTTACGCTAGGCCTTATCCTACTGAGTTCTGAAAGCCTTCAAGGCTTGACATCCTGCTGTGATCCTGAGAACCTGTTTAACTACACTAACCACAAAGATCTTGTCCTTTTGTTCATGCAGAGTATCTTCTGTTGCAAATTATAATTATTAGCTCTTGTCCTTAGGACATAGGAAATGCACTGGCACTCCTAGAGTTAATTTACTTAAGTGAGAGTTTCCCACTCTCACAAGAGAAACTATTGCTGCAGTCTCCATATAAGCCACAGAGAATGCATTTTCCTGTCCCCACTAGGACACAGTGACTCATTAAAGCCACCACTGAGAACCAATATGTGGGAGCAGAAGAAAGCTCGTACTCTGCTACCCATACTCCACATTATTTACTGGTAGCAGCAGGTTATTTACAGATCTAGCGAGCCAGTTTTGTTCAGCAGCACCTATTTCTGTCCTTCCTCCTCCCACTGTCCTTTGGAGGAGGACATTTCATGTTCATGAGTAGGAGGAATGTCTTTTTTCAGCCTACCCCTGGATATTCAAGGAGTATAGAAGACACTTTCACCTCAGAGCAAGACTACAGTGGAACAGTACTTTGATCTGATTCTGGGAATTAGGGGAGGTATTTTTTCCAGAACGCAGATGAACAGGGACAAGGAGACTTACTTGGACCTTGTGAAAGTGAAGTTCAAAGTTACTCACTTGGGGTATCACCATTAATGTCACATTTCATCATCTCACTGACAAAGTCACCAAGGGAGGAGTAGGAGGAACTTGAGTCGTCATAGTCGACACTGTCACTGCCACTGCCACAACAGGTAAGAGAGAGATATGAGTGGCAGCATAACAGCAACAGCCAGGCCTGATGTTTCAAAGGTGTGAATCAGCAGTGCTTGCATGGGCCTCTGACAAATCTCATGGTATTACAGTCTCTACAAACAAATCTCTGGCCAGAGTCAGAAGCCAGCTTCATGAAAGGTCAGAGCAAATGAAGTAGCTTTGAGGTACATGAAGAGATATTATGGGAAGACATTTAAAGGCTCTCAGCAAAGTCAATGAGGTCAAGCAAAAGTGAGCAGGGAGTAGTGTATTAATTCTTTGTGTGTGTGTCTACCTCAAGGGAACTGAAAATGACAAAGCATTCCTTTTTTATACTAATGAAAAATCCCACTCTGTCAGGACCACTGGTGCTGTGGAAGAATGTAAAAGATGTGCAAGTCCAAGCCTGAAAGGGCTCACAGGCTAGAAGAGAATTAAGAAAAATAAAACCAGATGCAAAACTCTGGGAAATATGGCCAAAATTACTATAACAAAAAAGCTTACTCTTATTTTACCAAGCAAATGAGGAGGTCTCAGTCAGTGGGTAGTACTAACAAGCTTTGCATAACTGTGTGCACTGAGTAGAGATCTGAAGCAGTGCTAGGATGGGTGGGAGTACTTGTAGTACTGCCGTAGAACTAACCAGATATAGAACAGCATGGAAGAAAAAAGCATTAGGGTGGGAGGAAATACCAAATGTCAAATAGCATACAGATAGCAAAAGAAAAAAGAAAAATAACAAATGGAGAATCACATGACATGAAGGCTTGAGAAGATACTAACAAAGGGGTTAAGAGGTTGCTGTCATGACAGAGCAGTGGGATGGTTTACTTCAGTGTCAGTGTTGTGCCCAGAAAGAAGAAATAACAGAGCAACCTGGCAGGCTAAGGAAAAGGCTGCAATCAAGAAGTAGGCGGCGAGGCCCAGCAATATGAAGTAACTACCATGTGACTTGTGTCATGCTCCTCACTAACCTGTCATCAGTGGGATCCGAATCTGTTTCTTTCTCTGCTGGGACATTCAATGCCTCAGCCAGCTGTGAATTACTGTCATAGACACGATAGTGGATGGGTTGCAGCTGGTGAGCATACCACTTTGGTTTGTCACCAATCAGTGCTGGGTCAAACATGTCTGCACAAGAAACAAGGATAGAGTTAACTGAACCCATTTATTGGTGTCAAAGGCTTCATTCACAGAGGCTCTCCCCTACTAAGTCTTGCACAAAGGGACAGTCTCTACTCTAAGAAGCCTACAAGACTTCTCTGTAACCAAACAAGACAAGAGGTAAAATTAATGGGAGGAGTGAGTGGCTAACAGCTGGGCCAACTTGGTAAAAACATGAAGACATACATAAAAATGCTCCTTGAACTGGATTTCCCTCCACAGCAGGAATAACACTGTTTAAAACCAAGTTCTTCCCTAGAATCAATCTGCTTTTTAAGCTCCTGCATTACATTCAAGCGCAAGAAAGGCAAGAGCAAAACTTACTGTTATGAATTCTCTGGAAAGCATAGTTCGTAGGGTTGAGTGACCATTCTCCAAAGTATTCTACTGCCTGTGTCCTGGACAGCTTATCTGCAAAAGGTGTTTGCTTTGGCCTAGAGGCAAGGAAAGAATTCGCTTGGAAGGCCACCACTGGTCGTGGGAAGAGCCGAAGAGTACGAGTATGCATCTGGAAACCTTGCAAAACATTTGGTGAGTTGAAGAATCTCACCATGGCAACTCTAAAAAGAAAACAGAGAACAGTGTATCAGATAAAAACACAGAACCCAACAGGAAAGAAGACAGTCTTCTTAGAAAATGGTTGTCTTGAAATAAAAAAAAGGAAGGAAAAAAAAGCCACCAAGAAATCAGTTTGATTTAATTCATCACCTCAACAGTAAGACCCAATGAGGGGTATCATTCTCCAATCCACTAGTTGAGGTGACAGCTAAGTCTTGAGCTTTTTTTGTAGTTCAATGCTTCTGATTTAAGCTGAGGATTGAATAGCAGACTAACAAGTCCAGGTAAAGTGGATGATCTGTAGGAACATGCAAGAAAAAAAACACTCCCTCTGAAGAGAAACAGTTATGCTCATGCAGTTAATAGATCTGAGATAAACACTGCTCTTTTTTGCCCATGATATGAAGTAGAACCAGGAAGATACTGCTTCCACCACAGAACCCACAGAAATGTCTGTGCTGCCTTCAAGTGCAAACTTTATGAACACTCAACACTACCCTTCTGTTCAGGCTCACCTGGTAGCCACATCCACAGAGTCCACATCATTTCCATAGATCAGAGGGTTGAATTCTGTGGAAGGAGTAGACTGCAAATCATTCTGTGGTCTTCCCAGCAGTAATGGCACCTCCTGTCCCTCTTGGAACTTCTCTAGATTAAGAATGGGCTGAGTATTCAGACTCATGCTGGCCAGTGCCTAACAAAGGACAACATTATGCACATATTGAACAAGAAAAGTTATTCAAGGAACAAAAGAGAGATCAGAGCTACCCTGCCCTACAGGCAACTGCAACAACTGTGCATGCTCCATTAGCTTTTCTTAAACCACCTCCTATGACAAGTCAACAAACATCTTCAGGCCCTCCTTTGTGTGGACTGTCAAAACAATCCCCTCAATGCTGAAACAGTGCTGGAGTCAGCCAAGTAGTAGCACAGAAATTCACTTTGCTACATCACTCACAATGTGGAAACAGATAGTTCAAATTAGACTACCAGTAGGATGGTACTGTGTACCACATTGTAGAGTTATTCCCATGTGCAATTTGAATACATCTTGGGACCCAGAGTCCTTGAAACTTGACCATTCAACGAGTAAGTTTGATATCCCAGGACAATGCAGAGACACCTTTACACAGGTATCTGCCTGTATCCCTGCAAACCTCCACTTCCCACCTGAATGAGTTCTTCATCTCTCCATAAAGCTACCATCCTCTTCAACCCTCATAACAACTTCAAGGCTTTTCACCAGAGCAGCACAAGTGGTAAATCAGTCCTGGACACCCAGACCTATCCTAAATCTTCCTAATTTCTCTTATTTGTCCACTGACTCTTCATCTTTTTATTTAAAAAATAAATATATGAAACAAAACCAAACCAAAAATTCCAAAGGAAAAGGGTAAAATGGAACATTGAGGGGAAAAGAATAAAATAAAGAACCTTGTTGTCAGGAGTGAGCAGCTGTTTCTGAGTGATTGCAGTCATGCTAACCAGACACTGGAGGCAAGATGGAAGATCATATGATAACAGCAGCAGCCCATCAGAGCCAAGACGAACACATGGCCACAGAGAAACAGATGGGAGGAAAAAAAACCTCTATTACTACCAAGTATCACAAATGAGAGGAAATAAAAGGGACCACAAAATAGGTACATCTGGGGAGAAAGGTCTAACTGCCCCACCCCCAAACACTCACATCTGGCCACTTGGGTAGTACGAAGGCTGCTGTCCTTACTGATGCAGCTATGAACTTTCTACTGCAGTTTAAAAGCAGCTATCCTGAATTTTATTCGTTGACACTAAGAGCCAAAGGCACACCAAAGTGTTAACCTTAGTGATGTGTGTCACAGTTTAGTCTTCTGTACTTTGTACAGCAACCAGTAGCATTCCTTCTTTGCCAGCGATCAATACTTAATGATAATCTCTATAGGAATACATAGAGATATAACCTGAATTTGGGTGAATTTTAAATGTCTTCAATGAATTTGCAATTTGTTTTGATATCCAGCCCTGCCCTAGTGAGACAGTTTTACTGAACAGTGCCTGAAGCTGCAAGGGGGTGAGGCAGAAGTCATGGGAAGGTGGATCTAACAAAACTCCAAGCAACACATGGCTTCCATCTGTGCTGACAGCAGGTACTGGTGTTATCACAGAGGTTACACACTTTGCTCTCCTGGTGTACAAGGAGAGGGAAAGAGCAGAAGTCATCACAACAGTAACACGCTTTACCTTTAGATACTGCATGCAGCGTGCATAAGGGAAACAGAAATAAAGAGATAAAACCTGCTTGACACGATCAGCCAGGATGACCCAAGCTGATTAATGGCTTAGCAGGACCTGAGAGGAGAGACTGAGACCTCACACACAGATCTGTGAATGGAGGGGAAACAAAGATGATCATAGCTTGATGGATCAAGCCAGACTTTAAAGCCCACATGGCAAATGTAAAGGAGGAATCTGGAACTCTCTGCACCAACTGGAAATAAGTTAGCCCCAAATAACAGTAAAAACCAGAAAATAATCTGTTGTGTCCAGGAGAATTTAAAACTATCCCTTACCTGGCTAAGAAATTAACTGCAGTTAAAAGCCTCAGTGAGCACTCACTTTTCCAAATTAACACTCTCCATTAACATAGAAAAGCAGCAACTGAATACCTAACACAACATCTGTATCAAGTGATACTGCTTTTCAAGCTCAAAATGCTGCTGTATTCTAACGTGGGGATGTTCTAACTGGCAACGACACAAAAGAGGCATTTTAAACAGGTTGACAGAAAATTCCTTGTCCTGTATAGCTGTAGAGCTGTGCAAGACTACATCAGCTAAGTCCTACTGAATCTGAGTCCTCTCTCCGAAGTGTTTTACCTGTTTCAGGTGCTTTTTCAGCTCTGAAGCTTCTGGTTCTGGCAGTGCTGGCAAAGATTCTGCATTTGTGGGAACGATCACCTGGAATTAAGCACAGCAACAGACTCAGAATTCCCCAGCTGTAGTCATTTCATTTCCAAACCAGAATCTCCTGAATCTCCACCACTCCAGAGACTGAGGAATTAAAGCCATAAAGTAAAATAATTAATAATAATAATAAAAAAAGCCATACAACACATAGGCACCTGCATCAATACTTTGATTTTCACTGCTTTTTTGGTTGTTACTGCTTAAAATATGACAAAAAATGGAGGAATTACTTTATCATTTACCACAAAAAAGAGAAGTTTGAACCCACACTCATCCTTTGGATTTTCCATCAAGTAGAAGACGGTATACACATTTCCCTTGAATGTGGGCCTTGCTTGTGCCCCAGTAGAAAGCAGGATACATAGTTCTATTTGAATCATGACAACCAATGCTGCTGGAAGGCTTTTATCAGATTGGGTTTCTTAGGTAGGGCTATAAGAGACAGGGTCACAATTACTCAAGACAACAGCTTTCTAATTTGTTTGGGGATTTATCTTCTAATGATGATAGCTGGATGGATTAAAAAATAAAGAATGCCTAGAAGCAGAAGAAATGGGGACCTTGAGCCACAGCATGGAACATAATTCTGAGGGTTAAGACAGGAATGGCATAGGCAGGCTGAGGCCAGGCATTCTTAAATTCTCAACAGGTACATCGATGAACATACACAGTTTCCTGGGAAGCAAAGCCACAAATCTTTATGAGCACCACTTACCCTGTTGGTATCCAGGTCAATAAGCCATACATCATCAGGCATTTTAAAATCCAGTTTGTAAAGGAAGAAACTTGCTGGAACACCAATGATATAAGGCGTAGGGGCTAGAAGCAACTGAAAGAGAGACTTTATTAAGGACAAGGTCTGCATATAATAACAGAGAGAAGCAACAAGTCACAGATGAGTACACCCTCAGCTCAGAGTGAGTCTGTGCCATTGTAAATAGGCACAGACTATAGGCAAAGGCTTTACCCTTACACTTAGAATGGTAATTTGGTTTCAAACCAATAACATCTCTAGGAAGCAGAAGAAACAGACACACTTTTTCAAGTGGACATGGAAAACCTCAGGGAAAATTCAGGTTGTTTCAGATAAGGGTATCAGCAGAGGAAAAAGGTTTAAATCAATAAGGCATGTAGCACCTTGAGAACAGTGGCTTGGGAGGCTAATTTGTTCTTTAAATCTAGGGCACTTGGTCACCCCCAAGGGATGATACAAGAACAAACCTGCAGCATTAGCTGCACAACAGCACTGCAGTAGTAAGATGGCCTGAACTGTATCTTTCCAAGCAAAATAATGAGCTCCTACAGAGAGCTGACTACTGGCAAAACACAGCTCCCAGTGTAAGTAACTCAACACTTCATATTTCTGAGGAGAATAAATTGCAGGCAATAGTTTCTAAGCTCTGAATTCAGAGTTCTTAAGCTTACTTAAATATCACTCCAGACCCCCCCCCCCCAATAGCCCTTAATACTCTGTTGGGAGGAGGGGGGCAGGGCATCATTATAATATTGTGGATCTATGGCCTTTCAGTCCATTGCTTGTGAACTACTGCTTTGAATCATGCAATTTACTAAGCATGCTTTGAAGATATCCTGGGTAAGTGGCGTTACCTATGATTTCAGTAGTGGTACTCAAAGAACATTCTTTGCAACGCTGCAATCGAAGAGAAGACAGTGGGGAAGGAAAGAAGGACTGCTCCTGTCACAGAAACATATTTTGCAAAGGACCAATAAGGGAAAAATAGGTACCTGTTCTGCAGAGGCCATGCAGGTGGGAAGCAGAGGGATCACTGGGAACATGTACTCTAATGGGTAGATCATAGCCACAAAGGCCATCACAGACATTGAGAGTGCATTATAATCTCGGGACTGCAGTACAACCTGGAACCAAAGAAACTCATATCAGCACTGCAGCAACCATTCACCTGTAATACTTCTCCCAGGGGTATGCAAAGATCACAGCCTCCAGGAATCTGATTTGAGGGCTGTGAACTGGATGACCCTTCATTCATCTGAAAACAAGTTTCAGGTGCCTTTTTGAGTGACAGCAAAACTTTTCAGAACAGGAACCCTCAAAAGAAGCTATTCCTTTCCCCCACAGAAAAACTGAATCCAGGAGACAGCTGCTCTACACATCCAGCCTACCCTGGTTTTGAAAAGGACAGAACTTTCTACATACCTATCAAATATCATCTCTTCCCTTCTTACCTTGTGCTCCAGAAGGATGCAGGTCAGCACCTGCAGGCAGGCATCCACTCCCAACAACTCCAAGGGCAAATGTAATGGAAAATCCACCAAGGTGAAGCGGGATGGATCAGGAAGAGCAAAGGTCAAAGCTGGCTGCAACTCATGTGGCAAGACTTCCACATCCACCCGCTTCTGACCAGCGACAGGCATTGGCGAGCGTAGCAGCCGGTATATCCAGGCCTCAATCTCCCGCAGGTCGTGGAGCAACGCACTGGACTTCTCTTCCACCAGGAGGGAGCCTGTGAAAATCCTCCACATTGTGTCTCTGTATAGGGAGAACAAGAAGTTAATACTCAAGGAGCTTCACTTGACAGCCATTCCAGGGAAAAGGCATATCCACTGAGATTAAAAGATGCAGCCAACAAACATGTAGTGACATAGGAGGTAGGGATTTCAGTTTACTGAATCAACCACATTGGGAAGTATCAATATTTCTATGGCAGGAATCAATATGGGTATGTCACTTCCACCTGAGAGTTCATTCATTCATTTAAAGGGTTCAGCTAGGACCAGATCTCTGAAGATCTCTCATCACCATGGTGCTTGAAATTCAGCATGCACATAGGATACCTTCTAGTATCTGAAGGGCTCCTACAAGGACGCCAGAGAGGGACTCTTCATCAGGGACTGTAGTGATAGGATACGTAGTGATAGCTTCCAACTTAAACAGGGCAGATTTAGGTTAGATATAGAAATTCTTCACTATGAAAGTGGTGAAACACTGGCAAAGGTTGCCCAAGGAAGTTGTGGCTGCCCCATCCCTGGCAGTGTTCAAGGTCAGGTTGGATGGGGCTTGGAGCAACCTATCTAGGGGAAGGTGTCCCTGTCCATGGCAGGAGGTTGGAACTGGATGATCTTAAAGATCTTTTCCAACCCAAGCCATTCTATGAATCATTCTATAATACTCTCATATCTCATCCAGAATTGTGGCAGACCTATTGATTGTAGGATTCTGCTTCCAACAGTCCTACAAACCTCAGCAAGAACAAGAACTAAACCCGAGATAACAAAGATATGCCACGTCAAGATCTCCCAGATGTTTTGTTATAATAAAATACCACACACTAATTCAAACCTGCTGCTTAGTTTTCCCAGACATATATGATCAGCATTCCTTCTCTTGCTCCCCTCTTCTTTCACTTGTTTCTTCTTTGAGAATTATGCCCAAAAAAGAGCAGATTTTTCAAATACCACATGCCATTCAAACACTGGAGTACTTTAACACCCCTTCCAAAAATTACATGAGCTCACAGAACCCAGGAAAATCATTAACTTATCTTATTTCTGCCTCAGTAATGATCAGACTAAACCAAGTGACAAGATAGGCTCCCTTTTCCATTGGGAAGAAAAAAATGATAGAAATGATAGAATCATTTTCTCCCCAAGCATCAGTGGATTCATATGATAACTCTGCTAAAGCAGGAGTCAGTCATAAGCTCAGTAACATGAGAAGTAGGCTACTACTCTGTGAACAGACAGATTTCCCTTTTCCTGCATAATGTAAAGATCTTATCAAGATAACGATATATGTCCTTTTTCTTGCCTTTGACAAATTTAATTTGGAGTGTACCAAGCTACTTAGCTCATGCTCTGAGCTATCTCACAGCCCCAACCCTCTTACTACAGAGATAACCCCCTCCTTCTCCAAAGATATATTTTGCATTTTCTCTTTTCACATAGCATATTGGAAAGGAAAATACCACCCTTAGATGTATGTGTCAGGAACAATGGCACATATATACATCCATGACTGATATAAAGACATTGTTCCTTCTGTATCCAACAGTGCAACAGCTTTTGTTACACATCCAACGTTAAAAAAGCAGATATGTAAGGTTACTTCCTTACATTAAATATACACCAAGTCCCTGTTAATTTGTTGTTACCAACCCCCATTTCCGTATGCTTCCTAAACAACTCCTTTGTTTTCTACCTCTCCACCCTCACCCCTTCAAATATTGCACTTTGATCTCTTTCAGCCATTCCTGCTTCTCTAGTCTTTTTTCTCCCAAGCTGAAGTTCAGAGTTTCATCAGCTCACCAAGCACATTTTCATCATTTCCATCTTGACTCAAGTGGAAATGCTGTTATTTCTTGGCTGTTTCTAATCTGCCAGAGAATCACTCCTGACATACACTGCCACAGAGGTTACAAACATGCCAAACAACAGAATCAGTGCTCAGCTTCAGGAAAGACCAATCAGTTGTTAGCAGGATAGTACCTCTTAAGGTGCATCAAAAGTGAAAATCATACCAGCTTACAGAATCAGACAGAGAAGTTTTAACGAAATCATCATAAAAATTTCCTTTCCTACTGTGATCCTGGGCTAAACAGCAAAAAGGTCAACCATTGGCGTTTGGCTGCTTCTGCAGTCACACATTTGCCATACGACAATTGCAGCCCTGGACGTAAACACTTGGAGGAAAATGTTCTTTCTTCCCCCTCAACATACCTCTGCACCCCACGAGGAATACCCAGCTTCTTGCCCAACAATCTCTCACTACAGCAGTCCACAAGTCTCTTGAGGGTGTACAGACACTCACGAAAGGTGGAAAAGAAGGGGTAATGACTAAGGATGCACAGAGAAGTCAGAGTGCTGTTCCGAGAGCGATGGCTGCCTTTGGCCAGGCGCTTACTGCGTGGTGATCGATTCACATCTGGGGTAGACTCTGTACTGGGAGCCTGTAGTGAAGAACCACTCTCCGAACTCTCAGTGACCACTTCCTCCTGCGGGGCAGATGCATCCCCAGCTTTGGGGACTTTCTGTCCCTCCCGAGCTCGGTGTCCCCCTGTGCCTTCTCCCTTCTCCTTGGGTACTCTCTTCTGGAAGGAGCGGTAGAAGTTGACACAGATTCCATAGCGAATGACACCCGTGTCCTTGTCTGTGAGTGTGAAGACAAAGGAAGTGTCATCACGGAAGCTCATGCGTTTTTGCCGCACACTCAGGCATCCTTCTGGCTGGCAGAAGAAGACAACATCAGGTGGTAGAGGGAAGTCCACATGGTCTTCTAGAGGGTAACGCCGCAGCAGTTCAGGAGTCTGAGCAACACTATCACTACTTGGCTGCCTACAGAAAAAGCAAACACAAGTAACATATAGAGTTGACTAATGCCAACGAAAACCTTTGGTTTCTCTGCTAACATGTTAGAAGCCTTCATCTTTGTTTCTTCAATCCTCTACTAGCCAGGGGAAGGGCAGCTCCTCAAGTCACTAGCCACAGTGCTCAATCAGTAACCACAATGCTCAGTCACTAACACAAGGCCACAGCTATAGAAAGGTTAAAAATTCTGTACCATCATTATCCAGGCTCAATAAGGAGCCTGTTCAAATCTGACTGAGAAAAGAACTTTCAGGAGTGTGTTGTTCCCAGCTGAACATCGTATTGCCATGTTTCCCTGATTTTGATTGCCAAAATTAATAGAATCACATGGGTCTCTGGACAACATTTGGGTAGCAAATACACTCTCTCCCAGCAAATAGAGAGTCAGATGAAACCCCCTGGATTTCAGTCATTTATGACTAAGATGAAAGTCAATTCTTAAGTGGGAAAACCACAATTTACTAGGAAAAAACTCAGACAAATGGTGAAATAATATTGACCTCATCCTGTAAAATCTTCATTAAAAAGTTCTGGCAACCATATATACATACGTTTCTGTGTTTGATTTTTGAATTGGATTTGAAGTGTAAGTTACTGTAACAGCTGGGGTTTATATATACCTATGTATATATAATATATATATACACTGTATTGAATATATACTATACGCAGACCTATTTAATGCTGTTGCTCTCCAACCTTGGTACCACAAATCACAAATGTAACACAAAAACACAAAGCAATACTGTTTTATTCATTATTTTCCACCAGAATAACAGATTCTTTCAAGGTATTAACTATTTTCCTACCACTACTTTTCCACTAAAGCTACTAAATAACTGCCAGAGAACTAGCATGAGATCCACAGAATGAAGAAAGAAACATATGGCCCCACTTCCCTTTGGTTTGACCACTTTGCTATAAAATCTGATCTCTCACAATTTTTAAAAGTAATCAGCATTTAGTATCATGTTCTCTAAATGGGATGTAGGAGACTTTGCTCCACCATCACTCTCGTATGAGATCTCAAACAAGACATTTCCTTACCTCGATGTTTTAGATTTGCCCATTTCAAGGTAAAAATGATGCTTGCTTTTCCCTCATCTATTTGTCAGATGACAAAACCCAAACAAGTAGTAATAGAATGTTTGTCATTTACCCAAGAAAATCACTGGTGTCAATAGCTCTACTGACTAATGCTCCCAAACTAATGCTTGATTGAAGTAAAACAATTTATAGTGCCTGTACAGGTAAGTACTGAAATACCACAGAAAATGAAAAAAGAAACCCTGAAAAGCTTTTCTATATGAAGGGGGATGCATCATCTAATGCATCAACTAATGCACCAACTGCTGAAGAAATGTCAAGTAACACTGCTACTGTTTAGAGAGGCTATTTGGTTAAAGAAAAAATGTCATCAGCAAAGTAGAAGTGAATATATCACCAGTTCAAGCCTTGGCAGTAATATTAGTCTGTAAAAACAGTGTCTTCTCAGACATTTAGAAAGTTTGCATCTAATATAAGGAAATACGTCCAAAAGGCATTGCTATTTGTGCACAGTGGGTAAGTTGTAATGTTAAAGGCCACATGGAGCTCGTTAGGACTTTGCAGAAGCTACTTCAGTCAGGTCCATCTCTTTATCATTGTCATTTGCAGAAGTGCCTTATGAGACAACAGACCTCTAAGCATTAGCTATTCTTGCCCAGCAAAAAAGCAAGAGAACTGTAGGAATCCAGAAGTGATGTTAGCAAATTTCTAAGTGAGAACATCAGACACTATAAGTGTTACTGGAAGATGCAATTAACATTTCTTCCTCCTCCTTTTCCTAGTTAGTGATGAACAACACAGATGAACAACTTGGTTATTTTTCTTCAGACTGTAAAAAGTAATTAAACTACTAAATTATTCTATCCATAAAATACAATAATAAAAATAACTATTACTTAGGATTATGTAATTTCTTCCACTGAGCCTATTTAGACTTTGCAGTCAAAGTATTCTGAGAAGAAAGGGCAGATAAAGCAATAGTCCGATGCATATAAACCACTGATATTTAGAAACAGAAGTAAAACAGACTTTAGAATACACCCATTAAACAGACTGGCAGAAAGTTACTGAATAAACTTTGATCAAAGAAAAATAACATTTATTGAGCACCTGTGTATTTGCCAAGCAGCACACACATCAACGCCATGTTTCATACCTGTTTGAAATGAATAAGTGTAACATTTTATCTATTGTTAACATGGCCTTAAAAACCAAAGCATTCAAGTCATTCCCATAAGGATGAATCAGTATTAGAGGGAGAAAAAGCCAAGTAATGCAAGTTCCAAGTCTGCTTTCTTTTAATTGAGTTTACAGAGTACACTTCAAAAGCTAGACGAGTAACCACAAACTAGTATTTTATTTACATATGGCTTTCGGTATTTTCAGTTTGTGAATCCCCTTATCCTGATGCCAGAAGAAGCAAAGAAGTTCAGACACATGGGTTACCAGAGAGTCATATATAAACCGGCTTTTCTTAAGTCACCCTTTGCAGAAGTCTAAATACTGCAAGTTAAAAAACTTTGGCTGCACTAGTGTCTTTCAGAAAGTGACCTGGCCCAAGTAGATGCTCCCATTCTGGCAGTATCCTGCACACATTCCAGACAGCACTTCATTGGCACCAAGCAAGTCTTCACCAGTGAATTCTAAGCTCTTTATCCCCACTCTACTGCCCAGGCAAAAACAGTGCTAAGACTCTTTTCATTACCTTGCTCCAATGATCACAAGATAGTCCAGTAACCGAGGGCAGATTTTCTTCTTCTGCACCATTGTCCTTGCTGTCCCTCCCTATGTCATCTCAGTGAATGTCTGTTCATCAATCCAGTGGTCAGTTATCCAGTTAGCTGGGATTGAGTGCCTTGGGGAACCAAATATGCTTCAAAGTGCCTAGTAAGTCCAACCTATAAGCAAGAAAAGCAAAGTGTCAAAGGTGCAATCAGGAATACCAAATAATACAAACAATTTCATGACCTTAACTACACTCCCTAAAAGCCTCAGTGTTCTGTGGCCACCCACAGATCTTTCTTTTCACAGAATGGTTTGGGTTGGAATGGACTTTAAGATCGCCTAGTTCCAATCCCCCTGCCTATTCCAACCTCCCACTAGATAAAGCTGCTCAAGGCCAGGTCCAGCATGGCCTTGAACACCCCCAGGGATGGCACATCCACAACTTCCTTCATGAGTATAAAACCACAAGCCCAGAAAAGCAGAGAGAGCTGAGAAAACAAACAAGACTACAGGAGGATCTCAAGAAAGCTCACAGACAAGCATATCACTGGCAAAGAACTATTCATGAAATGGTCTGAGACAGAAGTATTGTTTAGGCAAACCCATAAGATTGCTACAGTGCTTGGGAAAGCAGCTTTAACTGGTAACTCTGTACAGCTGAACATGACTGAAGGAAAAAACACAACCTGAACAGATAAACAGAATAACTAATGATAGGTAACAACAAGAGAAGTCCAATTTGATATAATGCACCTCACCATCCCAAACCTGTATGTGGCCTATAGCAAGAATGAGCTCCACAAGCCCCAACAACTGATCTCTAACATGGTATCTGAAAAGATATAGAACTGCAAAACTGCAGTTTCCAACAGTAAAAGTTATAAATGATAACTCAATTTGATAACTCAATTTATCTTCTATATCTTCACCATTTACTCCATACCCACACTGCCTACAGCTACCTTCCCTGCCTATTTCATAACAGAAAAAAAAGCCCTCTTGGCACAACTGGTATTTTACTGCAGGATTATTTGTTAGTAACTGTGTTTAACAGACATCCAGGACTCAGTAAGCACTTGTCCTGGGTTCAGCAGTAGCAGTAATTTTTCTCCTTCTTAGCAGCTGGTGCAGCGCTGTGGTTTTGACTTTCAGCCTGGGAACAGCGCTGATAACACCGATGTTTTCAGTTGCTGCTCAGTAACGTTTACTCTGACCAAGGACTTTCTGAGTCTCATGCTCTGCCAGGGAGGAGGGGAAGCCGGGAGGAAGCAGAGACAGGACACCTTACCCAAACTGACCAAAGAGGTATTCCATACCACAGCACATCATGCCCACTATATAAACTGGGGGCAGGAACCCAGAAGGGCGAGATCACTGCTCAGGTTGGGCTGGGTATCGGTGGGCGGGTGGTGAGCGGTTGTATTCTCTTCCCCTGTTATTTCCCTTACCATTATTATCATGGGTGGTAGCAGCAGCGGTTTGTGTTACACCTTAGTTACTGGGCTGTTCTTACTGCAACCCGTTAGTAACCCAGAAGTTACATTCTTTCCATTCTCCTCTCCATCCCTCCAGGAGCAGGCGGAGAAGAAAGGGGGGGAGTAAGAGAGAGGCTGCGTGGCTGACTGAGCTTAAACCACAACATCACTGTAAAATTGTTCTTCCCAATCCTACCATTCATACTTCATTGAATTCATGAAAGAGAGAGGAAACGAATCTTAAGAAGCAATCAAGTTCCATATCACAACATTTGAAAGCAATCTGAAAACAGAAATTTTTCTGAAACATAAAGTTCTCAGCAACCCTAAAATCAGAGATACTCATACTGTACTACAAGTTTACTGAGTATCTCAATGAAATAAAAGTAATAAAGTTATTTTATACTAAAAAAATAGCTGCTTGCCTGTTGGGACACATTTAGAGCAGAGTTTCTATTTCAGTTCATGTTTGCATCCTAAGGCTATCACAGAATTCAGAGAATTTTTACTGTATTAAGATATTTCAGCTCTGCAGCATAACGTTTAGATTTAATTTCTATAAACATAGAACAGATTTCCTAACAACCCATAAATTGCAGCAAAAATAGGTAATTTTCTTATGTTTCTCTCACTACTTCACATCCAAAAGCTAGTAAAAGGCATTGTAACAGTCACCTCACAGTCACATACAAACTCTAGCAACACATTTGCTTTTATCCTCAGCACTTCACATTTCAGGTCCAGAGCTGGGGATTTTGTTCATTAGCCCTCCAAATGCCCGTAAAGACACATACACACCAAAAAAGAATGTACATGATTTATCAGAAAAGGAAAATCATATCAGTCAGTAAGTACTATTTATGGAATAATAAACTGAATGAAACCTTAACCCTCGCACACACAAAACCCCACATTCTGTAAGACTTTGTTGCATGGTTTTAGTAGATCCTCACTCACAGTTGCTGTAGGTTCCTAAACGACAGCACTATGAATTACCTTCAGCAGCAATACCTCTGTAAATTATCTTCTCTGGACAACAGAGAAAATACAGACAAAGGAAGCAAAGCTCCTGATTCCTCATTTTAATCATATTATTGCAAATACTGTAGAATCAGTCCTGCAACAGCTCTTGATCCAGCATGTTCTGCAGATTTCTTGTACAGATAAACTTGAGAGGAACAAGATGAAGTTGGCATGATCAAGTGGCTCTTTTTGCCTTCAATCTGAAGAACTACTGTACCTGTTTTCTTTTCAAATAGCTTTACCCAGAACTCCTTATGGAACTCACTATTCAGTTACAGATATGGGCATAGACGTTATCACAAGGTAACCTAGGAGTATGAATTTGAGGCGCTTCTGCTACTCAGTAGTGACCAAACATGTTCTTCCTCTATAATAGAGGCTATCCTACCTCTCAATGAAGATGGAGACAGTAAACTACATTTACAATAGGTAAGAATATATGCAATGACTACAGAGTAAATGAGAGGCTACAAGACCACAACCTCAACTCACCTTTCAGTAACTTGTCAGTACCCTGTGATTTTTCTCCTATTCTGTACCCTGGAGGATAACTCTTCTGACTGCAATTCATTACACAGCTTTCCCACAGTTCTGCAAAGGAGCTAATGAGGTATGTGATACAAAGACCTTCATCAAAACTCAAAAGAGAATCTGAGCAGACCAGACTGAAGCTGCAAAATAAAATCAGAGCACTTGCCGAGATTTCTGATTTGTACTGCAATACAGGAAGACCACAGATACAGATACTCTGCAGGGGTTTCTGCAGTCTCCTTTACTTGGCTACTTATTCTTAACAAGGCCACAGTTACAGTCATAAGACAAAGGTTTTGTTTTGGAAGATGAAGTTTTGTTGGATTGGAGCAAGAGGTAGAAGAATTAGAACCACATTTAGGGGTTTTCCCTTTCCCTATTCAATCTCTTACTTCTTTAGATAACTAATAATGGATGATGGCAGAAATTTAAGAGCAATAATTTCAGATCAATATTTGCTGGAACTCACCTTCTTACTCCTGGTTGGAATCAGGCACCACAGTTGATGATCTGTATAAACCAACACAAACAGGCATTACAGTCCTGCTCCTCTCTTCCTCTCTGCCAAAAGTTTGCTTTCAGGCCAGTGTCATTCCCTCCTCTGTGTTGGTAGATGTGCTTGTGCAGTTACATGGTGAACCAGATTGTGGAACTGATATGGACTAAAACTAGCACCCTTCCTTCTCCTCCCTTTGTTTTTACTAGGTTATTTCCATGACTTTGTTCACCAAGTGACCACACAAATGCTTGTGCAGGCACAAAGGTAGGAGCAAGCAGCTAAGGGAATCTGAAAAATGTGATTTAACATACTATGATCACAGGACTACAGATGACAGCTTCTCTACAGGAAATAAAGTGGTAAAGTAGTTTCTTTCTCAGAGAATTACTACCATCCTTTCTCTAGCTCCTAGATTTTACAGACTAAGTACATTAGAACAGAGAGAAATCAAACAATTGAGAGGTGCTTCCATTTCTCCTCTTTCATGTTTGCATTTGGATCTGACCTGAGAGCTTATCTTGGCTCTGAGATGGTAAAGGTTTTGATATTGATGGCCTCTTCTCTCTCTCAAGCTGTTTCTGTAAAGGTCATCTGCAGTGTGCTTTCTCTTTGTGAACATCTTGGACCCAGTCCATGGAAGGCTGAATCTACAAGCAGCAATTGAGAAGAAACTTCCTACAGCTTCAGCTCAGGAAAAGGAGAAAAATGAAGAACTGAAGGCTGCCACAGGAACATACTGCACAAACAGATCACATACCAGAGAACACTATGATTTAAATAAGCACTCATATGGATGGTAAACAGGTTGGTGAGAACTAACACTACCTACGTACTGTAGCAGCCATCAGCAATACTCACAAACTGGTAGAAATTGGCACAGTAGCCTAGACACAAAGACAAGAAGCCAGCACTAACCCACAAGTAACTCAAGACAAAAAAGTGTCCAACAAAACACTTCTATTACTGGCACTACTCTACATTTCAACATTCCCCAAACATCCATGGTTTAGGTTGCTGCACAAGTGCTCAGAGGCCAATCTGCATTGTATTCTGCAATTTGAAGTCCTTCCAGAAATAAAGGTCTATACAAACACACACACAAGACATGAAAAGCATCACATCACAGAATGGATACGGTAGCATGAAAGAACTGCAGCAGATGTTTTATCAGTTAAGAGCCACCTGTGTTACATGAATACCCAGCATTAGTCCCAAGACACTGAACTGTGCAGCACCCTGTCTCATCTACCCCTTGGAGTCTTCAGTCTTTTTAAGACACCAGTCTAGAGAAACAACATCACTTTGCCAAAGAATAACACAACAAACTGTTAACCCAACTTAGCTCACTTAGTCATTTTCTTTACACAGAAGCTTCCAGCTTTGATAGTCCAGCCCTACACTCAACTGCATGACAGTCAGCAGGTATTTGAATCATTGCTTGAAAAAATGATAGGAAGACAGCAGATTGTTCTCCAAAAGGCAAATGTTAAGCCCTGCCTTCCTGGCAATTCCTCCATAGTTTAGGATGGTACCAGAAAGGTCTCCCCTTCCATTATCTCCAGCTTTTATCTGGTACAAGGACCATACTGTACAGTTCAACAGTGCATGGATACCTTTAGAATATAATGCAGGGTCAGATGATTCAATTTACTCAGTAAGTGAAGAGCATGCAGTGGGACACTCATTTCTAAGAGGAAAAAAAAGAGGAAGTCATGGAGACAGCAAGAATTCCAGGATAGAAGCCACATGGATTCTGGTACACTGAAATATCACCTTGTGAAAACTAGATTTCGAGCCATGTCCAGAAGGAAGTAAATTATGTTCCTTGGAACATCTTGAATTTCTATTTATTCTCGGCCAAAATAGTCTGTACTCAGTTCAGATCCACTATGCCTTACCTTAGTGCATTGTTTCCTGTGAACTCAAGATCCATACCAGTTGGATTAAACTGAAAGCTGAAACAAACACAAATAGGGCCAGAGGTATCAATGCCCACTTTTTGGTTGATTTGTATTTCCTTTTCTCACATTACACTCCTTTATTACAGATAGCTGAGACAGCTCTCAGCTAAGCTGTGAGAAAGAGATGTCAAGTACCTCAGGACTAGCCAATCTTACCTGTATGGCCAGGAATCCCACTTAACTCACTGTAGTATTGGAATCAACACAGGCTGAAGCACAATATGAACTATTCATGGTAGTTTTGACCTGCCTTAGACATTTTAATAATCTTCAAGGAATCTTTACCGGTGATATTTTGGTTACTTCTTCAAAATTTGTTTCAAGTGATTCCAGCCATTATCTCTGATATAACACACTATTTTTGCTTATACTAAGCTTTTAAAGAAGCATACTAGCAGTCCTCGTTTCACATCAGCCATTTTATACTTTCTCTGCTTAACACTTGTATTAACATTAAACACTGCTAGTAGGTTTATACTTCAAAATATGCAGCATTCTAGGAGGCCCTTTACCTCTATTATCCAGCTACTACAGTGGCTCCACTAACTCAAGAAGCACAGGTGAGTTGAGTATATCTCCCCTTCTCCAGAGCTTGACAGAACATGGAACAACTCCTAAAGTCAGACCTGGATGGACTTGCTATTCTGGTGCAGCTGCTTTGTGCGTTACCATGCTCCTTGGCAAGGAAGCAGTGCATGCCAATGCTGGGACTCCCAAAAAGATACCAGCACGTTGGCACAAAAAAGAAAGAAGGAAGGCAATTTCAAAGCATTGCAAGCATGCCTAAACCAGACAATGGAATATTTATCTAGTATAGTGAGTCTGTAACATAGGTGTGGTTCTGCAAAATGCCTGAGTATAGTTCCAAGCATAAGAAGTCACCCAGCAGAGAACAGGGCTGCAGGCAGATTCTAAAAGCATCCTCCCTAGAGCACATGCATCACTGGAGTCAGTAAGAGTTCCTTATAGATAAAACAGCAGATGCATCCTAACTGTTTTCACTTTCTATCTGGCCATAAAGCTTGAGGAAAAGGACAGAATAAATCAGATTAAAGAAAATTAGAGAATGAATTGTGAAAATAGTTTTTTGTACCACTAAGACATCCTTGGATGCCCTTCTGAAGAATGATAATGATTTAAAGATTTCTTCCTTTCCTACTGAATATTATCTCTTTGCCTTCTGAAAACAGTACTGACACAGCCAAACATCTGTAGCTTCCACATTCATTATCTGAGCAAAATGGACATAGCATGGACAGGAATGCCAACAAATAGACTGAACATGACCAGAGTTAGTTTACAATCGCAAGTATCCTGCCACACAGACAGGAACCTTTTTGCAGCATCACAGAGTAAAGCTGGACTAGTTCAGGTTCTTGGTTGCTATAGTGACTGATTTCCATCTCTGTCATATGTCATATGCTGGCCCTCCAGTGCTGTCACCTCCTCCCTCTCCCCTGCTTCAGCCAAATGCTTGAGTACAGAAGCCTGCTGTACATGCAAGTTCACACAGCTGCCACGCATGCACATGCTGTGAAAACAGACCCACAGGTAATCTGATTCAGATCAATCTCCATAGCAACCCAATCTTCAGTCCCTAGATTTTAGCCTCTCGGGTTTATTTATAGAGCAGCTGCAGCGCTCCTTCCCCCCCCCCTCCGCTCCACCACCAAAGCTCCCAGCACTGCCCACACTACAAACAAGCTTCACTCAGGCACAAGGACTGCCTAGAGCCAGCACTGAATACTCCCCTTCTGGCACCCATCAGAGCCTGAGCTAGATGCCCGTGTACTGTCTGCAGAACATTAAACACCTCCCAGTCAGCGAGGTTTTCCATACCCAGGAACAGTACAAATCTCAGATGTCACCATTGCTCATGGCTGGCTGAGTACCAACAACATTACAAAATCTGCTTATCCAGGTACCCACAGGATGCTTCCACAAGGACCCACTGCAGCTGCTCCTCTGGGTACCCACAGGATGCTTCTACAGAGACCCACTGCAACTGCTTCTTTGGCCTTGTGCAAAAAGGATGTGCAACATGTGCTGACACAAATGTTGTATTAGGAGGAGCTTGCAGGCAACAGCAAATACAAAGGAGCAGTCCCAGCAATACCTGTCCCACAGAAGCACAGCTGGACCCACCAGTAGATATTTGAAAACATGTGTCTGGGACATTCATTTAGTAATTGTTAAAAGAAAATAAGAACAAAAAAGAAAAATTAAAATTAGGCCTTGAATTAACCATGAGAGATCATCATCATGTGAGAAAGAATGGAATGCAAACACTGATATCCATTTTATTCTGCTACACCCTTTGGGAATATCATCCATAATAAACTAATGAAGGAGAAGCAAACACTTTCACAGTGCTCTGCTTGCAAACAGGAAGATGTCAGATTTTAGCCTCAGCTGCAGTTCATTTCGCTCACTTCAATTCAGGTTAAAGACTTTATTCTCATCCCCTCCTTTACTGCCCAAAATGACTCTCTCATGATGCTCCCTGCCGCTCCTCATTATGCAGGTCACACCAAGCACCACTCACCATCTTCTCATGGAACATCAATTCTGCCATAAAACCCCTCTGTCAACCCGGGCGGCTCTCCTGCTCTCCTCTGCTTGAATTTAAATTCACCTCATATTTAAAAAATTATCTCCAGAGATTCGCATGAGAGAACAGCAGCAACACAGGAGCTTTGGCTCCCTGCCCTTCACTCTTTGTGTTTGTCATTTGTTTCCTCTTCTTGTGCAACATCATCATCATAAAACCCAAGAACCTTCTCATTTATTTCTGTCTCATCAGCTTTTCATTGACCCTCAAATCTCCAGCAACAGTCACTCATACACTCTGTGGTGGGGAGAGAAAGGGGGGGACATCCAAAACCTACAGAGTGGCCCCAAACTGAATTAGCTTCACCTTCTGCAACCATAACAGCATCACAATACATTTCCAAACCAGAATTGCTTTTGATTTCAGCTTTGAGTTGAGACTTTCTCCGAGCACAGTGTTGACCCCAGCACTGACAAGATCCCTCCATTCCCAGCCCTCTGTCCAGTCCCTGTCGGAGAAGCAGCAGCTCCCATAACATGTTTTTTCCAAAAGGCAAACACTGCTAACGTACAGCCATAATAAATGAACCAGAAAACAACAAAGCATGTGACATTTGAGAGAACTGCTGGATGCAGATGCAGCTGCTAAATTATTCAGTGCTCTCCCCTGCCACAGCTCCTCCCTCAGCCACGGTGAGCAGCTCCAGGGCAGCAGCGCAGGGACTGGTACAAGAGGACAGCAGGTAGAAAAGACACACCACAGGCAGTGAGGAGCGCACTAATGTCTAGTGGCTTCTGCCACATAGGTGACAGAAAGCTCATCCAGTTCCACCCCCTGCCACGGGCAGGGACACCTTCCACAACAGCAGGTTGCTCCAAGCCCCATACGACCTGGCCTTGAACACTGCCAGGGATGGGGCAGCCACAGCTTCTCTGGGCACCCTGTGCCAGTGCCTCAGCACCCTCACAGGGAAGAATTTCTTCCTTACACCTAATCTAAATCTCCCCTCTGTCAGGTTAAGGCCATTCCTCCTTGTCCTGTCACTACCTGCCCTTGCAAAAAGTCCCTCTCCAGATTTCTTGTCGACCCCTTGAGGCACTGGAGCCTTCTCTCCTCCAGGCTGAACAAGCCCAGCTCTCTCAGTCTGTCTTCATAGCAGAGGTGCTCCAGTCCTCGTGGCCTCCTGTGGACTCTCTTGAGCAGTTCCATGTCCCTCTTGTATTGGGGGCCCCAGAACTGAACAGAGTACTGCCGAAGATGGGCCACAAAGGGACAAATGGCAGGTTCATTGGGATCCCAACAATAAATTCCAGTCATTTATAAGGCAGAAAAGGAGGACACTCACAACCAGTGTGGAAACACTGAAATATTGTTTAGGATAATGAAAACCAGAAAATAAAGAGAAGTATTTTAAATAATCCAGTTATTTGGCTGTTGGTAGCACCACAGAACTGGTACTCAGAGCCTCACATCAGTTTTGCCTCATCTTAGAAACACTAATCCTATCTCCCCACATGTGCCACCTGCCTCGTTATTCCTTCCCTCTACACGCCTCCCTCTTGCCTTCATCAACACTGTGGAATACCAGAAATTTCTACTCTCAAACCAACCCTACTTCTAATTCTGATGATAAATCATAGTACCAGCTGGTCAAAACTGAAAGGAAATCAAAGAGTAAAGCCCACTTTCTCTCTGCCAGAGCTCTGGGATGTGAGAAGCACGCTTCTGTCAGACTCACTCACACATAAACATTGGGGGAAGCAAGCTGAGAGCAGAGAAGGGATAGGAACCACCTTAAGCAACTCCTAGGGACAGAACGGGCCCCAAGAGGACCTTCTAGACATCTGCAGTCACCACGGCAAAGGGAGGAGGGAAACTCAACACCTGATGGCTATGTCTGAAGGTGAATGAGAGAATTAGGTTGCCTAGAGGACAGAATGAGCATGCCCAGCCCAGCTCCAGCAGAGCACAGTTTAACCACTACCTAGTGGAAACAGACCAAGCAGCAAAGTGGCTCAGTGTTCATGCATGACACAGTTTTGGTGAATACCGGGTTTGATTCTTAATCATCTTTACCACAAAAAGCACTCCTCCCCCCCTGCTATCTGATGAGATGCAAACAGGCAGAGGCAAGACTCCCCATCCCCTGCTGGAACAGCCTTTCCAGAGCAAGTACAAGATACCCAGGCAAGAAGAGATCCAGGGAAGCTGCTGTCAAAGCTATGGGCAAGAAGATCAGACACTGCTACTGACAGCAGCAAATTCAGTTAAAATAGACAGGGAAGCAGGACACAACCATGGTGCTGAACTCGCAGATGTTTAAAGGTCCCTCCCGACCCCAAACATTCTATGATTCTATATGACAAAGGAATAGATTAAGAAAATTAAACTGACAGAGGGGAGATTTGAGTTAGATATTAAGAAGAAATTCTTCCTGTGAGGGTGCTGAGGCACTGGTATAGGGTGCCCAGAGAAGCTGTGGCTGCTCCATCCCTGGCAGTGCTTAAGATCAGGCTGGAGCAACCTGCTCTAGCGAAACCCCACCAGTACCAGGGGGTTGGAACTGGAAGAGCTTTAAGGTCCCTTCCAACCCAAACCATTCTACGATTCTTTGACAATAAAGGCTGCTCTGCTCATAAGACAAACACAGTTCCTGGAAGTCATCAGACAGATCATTGTCAATCTGGGTCTCTTTGTCCCCTGTGTAAAAATAACAAGGTTAATTTCCTGATTATCACAAATAGGGCTTAGGAGAGCTGTCTGGAAATTAACTACAACCAAAACAAAAAGGAGAGATCTGACGAACATTACAGAATATATCAAAGGCAACATCATGACAAACCCTTTTTTGGGCTGCTGTGAAATATTCAAGGCTGTGAGAGAAACAGAAAACCATGAAAGTCTCTTCCTTCCTGCTCTGCTGATGCATTATTTCTCACAGGGACCTGGAAACACAAGTCTCTCATTTAACCACAATGCCACTGCATGGGAACTGCCTCAGCATAGGTAATTTAGGCATATGCAAGCAGCACTTCTTACTTTTAAATGACTGCAAGGGTCCTGTGAGTAGCAGTGATGAAAAGTAAATGCAACCTCTCATAATTCTGCGGTTTCTGAGCACCAAAAGGCAAAGCCTTTGGAGAGGTCCCTGCTATAAAGAGATTTCAGAGCTCCTGGTAGTATGTGGGTCATTTCTTCCAACCCAGTTTGCTGGGTTTGGTGTTTCAGTTGGCTATTCTATGTTCCAAAAGACAAATCAGGAGCATGTCCCTCAACCATCAACAGTAATTTCCATGTGGTCATGAGAGGTTTAAAGGCCTCAGTGACAGAAAATCCAATGGCTCTAAAATAATTTTCTAGCTCAGACAGGAGAGCAAAGACCAGCTGAGTTACACAGGCTGGGTTACGGACAGTGAACAGGAGGTCATCCTAACAGTTTTTCATAGCTCCTGAGGTGGAGAAGGAAAAGCAGCAAACCCTCCCATCATCAAAAGAAATATCACAGCTGTTCCACAGATTAACAGATTATCACACTAAAAAGCATTCCTTTTTAACGGATGCCTCAAGCTGCTCATCTGCATTTCACTTTTTGTCTTGTTTAGGTCACCAACGATGCTTTTCCTTCATGAAAATTTATACCTTGAGCTAGATGGAGATCGTTTCAGCTGGGGAAATGATATTCACCTTGCATATCAAGCTCTTTCGTTCTTGTTTCTAAACCCTTTCCTCATCGCTGCTAATCCCCAATCAGTAGCTGCATTCTGTATTTTCTACTAGTGCGTTGAATAACTACGTCAAAGCCTTTCCACTGAGGGGCTGCCCAGAAATGTAATGCAGTACATCTTAAATGCAGGCACAATAGAGCCAAAGGAGATTAGCAGGAATTAATCTGGGTTGTAACATATGCATTGCCTGGCTCCAATTCCTTCCTCATGGAAAGTAAGTAAAACATTCAACTCTGCAATTGGTTTTAATACGAAAGTATCCATTTCCACCTTGTGAGCATGTTGGCACTACCAACCTAGATAAAAAACCATAGCATGAGATGCGAGTCAAGACACTGAATTTTACATCTCTTGTTATTCATTCTCATACACTAAACCTCTAACAGTATTTCTTCCCAAAAAAAGAAACTAATTTCTCCAACAAATGCATCTGAGAAGAAGTATCAGAGGAAATCTATTAGCTCAAGTGCTGTACATTTAAAAACTGGGAAGAGATTTGTTCTCTGCAAATTCAGCAGTACTTGTGACTTGCTAATTTAATACTAGAAATTGGCATAAGTATTTGTGTTTTCAAATGACTCATCGCAAAAGATACTGAGTAGACCAAACCAAACATCTTGCCAAAGGTATGTCTAGTATATCCTGTCTAAACCCAACTGGAATATTTGATATGACTTGAGATGATAGGGGAAAAAGCTATAAATTATGAGCCTCTGTGCCCCTCACCCTATGCCAGATAAACTCAAGACAACATTCATTTAATTTAGGGAAATGACACAAGCATTTCAGTAAGATCAGATGCACTGATGCCTTTGCTATTTCTGCTGAACTATCACTCCTGTTACTCTAAAAGTACAAAGCTAATTTGGCTAATAGGTGGGCAAGGCTTAATGATAAAAATCCTCAAACCTTTTTGTCTCCATCTCCAAAATCCTTCTGAAAGAAACCAAATTTGGACTTCATCACATGCACCCCCTCTCTGCTTTCAGAAGAGCTACAGAATGGTATGAAGGTTGAAGAAGAGGTTTGGCCTTTAGAATATCTGATGTGTTTTTTCCATTAAAACTTTAAACCAGAACACCTATTTTTTTTGCCAGTTGCTACACAGCCTTTGGTTCTTCACCATCCATCACTCTGGCACATAACCCATACAGCATGAAAATGTATCTTGGCCATATTACACATTTTACATGGACAACATTCTTCCAGTGTGGATGTTAATTTTCCTTTTTGCTCATCCAGTAAATCTAGAACTGTTTTTTCCTGTGTGGAAGCTAATGCAGTGTCTTGGGTTCAGCAGAACATGCAATAGGACTCTGAAGCTTAGGGAAAGCTCTCATTTGGTAAAAACACCAAACTCCAGACTTGTGATACGACTGCAGCAGCACTACATAGGCATGTACAAGATCTTTTAGTGCTAACAAGACTATTGTTTTTCAAACAAAAGCATTCTAAAGACTGGTTAATGATTCTGCATTTTATTAAATACACAGTAAGATGCTTCATGAGTGTATAATTCCAGGGTATATTAAACTGGGTCCAAGAGCTATGCATTTTCTAATGATACAACAGTAAAGCAAAATAACTATTTTATAGCTGGAATGATGGATCAGTTCCATATTACATAACACAATATGACTGGATGGCCAGATTAGATCTTGCAAAACCTGCATTTTAGCTATATTAGATGTCAGAGTTGCTCTCTCTGATGTGTCAAGATTGCAGGTTTCCACTAGTGCTGAAAACAGCAAGTATTTCATGTGCCCATCCAAAACAGTTCCCAAGGTTCAAGCAGTATGAAGTCCAAAAATGGAGACACTTCCCAAAAAAACTATATTTGGACATCTTTGCTTTAGTTATGTGACCCTCAGGACACCACAACACATCTTCCTTCCCCTTGCTTCTGCCTATCAGTAACATCCTTTTTGCAGATAAGTGATGCTGCAAAGAACACAGCAAGGACACTTGAGAGCACACCAACAGAAATGCTGACCCAGAGTTACACTGAACATAGAGAAAATGGCTGGCCTGCCTAGGGCACGCAGAACAGATTGCCAGATTCACAAGTCCTAACCCCATCTCCATGGGGCTAAGAATCTATCATGCATGTTATTTTGGGTATGTCTGACAACAGTGTGGTATATGGGCAAGTTTAGGGAGAAAAGGGAAAGAAGACAACAAACCAGTTTCCTCCGAGGCTTATCATTTCTCTAAGTGCTTCTTTATCACGACTGCACACAAACAGTAATACAGACCAAGCTTCCTCCGCCTGAAATAAACCTGGGCACCACGGCAAGGCGGTGACACCCGTTTCTGAGGGGAAAATGCTCTTGATTTAGAGGCTAAGAAATTGACTAGTATAAAGTCGATTTCCTATCCTATTGTCTCGGGGAGTAACAAGATCTTCTGTTTACAAACCAAGGAGTAAAACCACCTTTTCAGTCACATCCCTGCAGCAATCTCTTCCCAACGCTGCACACCCCACCTCTTCAAAGCGGGAAGAGGGGGGACCGTTCCGCCCCGAGTCTCCGTTCTACCTGTCCTAACTATCCTGCCCACTTCCTCCCGGCAGGGAGCGAGAAGAAACCGCCGGGAGGCCCGGGCCCGCTGTGCCCTCACCGCCGCCGGCCGAGCCCCCTCCCCGGCCGGCCACACCTCCATTTCAAGTGCGGGGGGCCGCGGCGCAACCCGCGAAGGACCCCCCTCAGGGGCTGCTGCCCGCTCCCGGCCGGGGACCGCAGCACCGTCGCCGGAGCTCCGGGAGGATGGAGCAGAACTCGGCCGGCCCCGCTCCCTCCCCGCACCTCTGCCTCCTCCCGCAGTGACCTTGCGGAAGCGCTCGCCGTACCCGAGCATCACCACAGCACCGGGCGGCTGCGGGGAAGCTTGAGGCGGGCGGGCAGGGGGACCATATGGCAGCTGTCCGTGCGCGGATCACCTCAGGCAGCGCCGACAGGGCGGGCTCCGCGCTGCCCGGCCCGACGCCGCTCTCGGCGTGTGTGTGCACGCACGTACGGTCGCGCACGCCGCCGCCCGCGCGATGTCCCGGCCCCGGTCCCCGCTCACCTGCCGCCGCCCCCGGCCGCTCTGCGCCGCCCGGCCAGTTCCGCATCGAGCGCCAGGAGCGGAACGCACCACCGCCTCCCGCAGGGAGGGAGGGGAGAGCGGAGCGAACCACTCGCACCGACGGCGGGGAGGGAAGGAACGGGGGAAGCAGTATCGCCATCCTCCCGCAGGGGGGCGCTGCGGCTTAAGGAGCGCTGGGGAGGGGGGGCGCGGGAGGCAAGATGGCGGGCAAGGAAAGTGGGAAGCCGGATAGGCTGTGTGTAGGTTACCTGGGACATACCGGCCACATGGAGAGTTAAATTACTGCGTTAAAGCCCCTCTTGGCAAGCAGAAGGCAAATCATAGAATTACAGAATCAACCGGGTTGGACAAGAGCTTTAAGATCATCAAGTCCAACCTTTACCTCAGCTCCACCAAAGCGACCGCTAAACCGTGTGTCACTGAGGGCTCATCTACACAGTGTGTGAACACTTCCAGGGACGGTGACTGCATCACTGCCCTGGGCAGCCTGTTCCAATGTCTGATCACTGTTTCAGGGTGGAATTTTTTCCTGATATCCAGTCTAAACCTCCCCCGGCACAGCTTGACACTGTTTCCTCTTGTCCTGCCACTTGTTACTTGGGAAAAGAGATCGACCCCAGCTCAGTACAACCTCCTGTCAGGCAGTTGTAGGGAGTGATATGGTCTCCCCTGAGTCTCCTCTTCCCCAGACAGAACCTCCTGCAGGTCCCTCAGCCGTTCCTCACAGCAAAGCCTTGCTCCAGACAAGCAGGGCCAGCAACAGCCACACGGATATGAAACTCTACCTTACACCAAGGAGAGCACTCTGTGCTTTCACCCTTTTACTTGCTTCGGTTACCATATCATACTCACATTATCAATTTGCTACTGGCTTCATGCAATTAAATGAGAATTTGGTCATTAAAAGCTTGAGATACATGGGGTTTTTAATTCTTTCCCTGCTCCTATGAACCAGCACACTGTGCAACCAAATAATAACAAAAATCACTAAAATAAACCTAAAATGCAACCAAAATTATCACAACAGTTAAAAAAAAACATTTAAAGTGCAAAATGGTAAAATACTTGATTTGATATTCCACATGAATGCTCTTCCCATTGTAGAGGAATTGAGATTTCAGAAGTACACCCATCCTTTCTTCCCCTGTTGATCTGAATAGTTCATGAGCAAACAAAGCCATTGGATAAGGGCACAGCCACCAGAGACTACCAACGTTGTAGTTCAAGCATCCATGATTTCTCCAGTGGCCAAGGTAACAGCATTAATTTGAAACAGGTAAGGGTACAGAGCCTTAGAGCAGCAAGACTGAGTCTCAAGCCTAGGCAGCATCTTGCAAATATGAAAGTACAAAGGACCACTGCTCTCCACTAAACCTGCTTACTTGAGCTGCCTGGGCTAACCCAGGAAGCTGCTATATAACAAAAAGAATAATTCCGCACTGATTTGCACTTACAATGAAAGAGAATGTGACCATGTAGACAAGGAGTTTATATTTGATTACATGACAAAGAGAAGGGCCGGAGAAGACAGAGCCCAAGAAAATCCCTACTTTCACCACTACCATCAAACACCAATGTCACGGGTTGTATCTTGTGAACCCCTCAAATATACATGCAGTTTTCCCTCTTAAAATTAATTAAAGGGATGCTGCTCAAAATGAAGCTAAAAATGAAGCTGCAGCTTCCTTGCCCCTGCCTCTTCTCCCTGTTGACAGTCTCATTCTCTAGCAAATCCTCTGAGCAGGGTCCAGCTGCCCTCTAATCCACCCAGGGCTGCCTTGAGCCCTCGAGCTTTGCTCATTACTCCCACTTCATACCCCGCTGCAGCCTCCTGTAAGCCTATTCCCTATTCCCTCTTCCTCTTGTGGAGTAGTTTAAAATTTAAACTTTATACTCTGGAGTAATGCAGAGGCTTCAGCAGAACAGCCGGTGGTGTGGAGCTTTGCTGAATCCACAATCCCTTTGTGTGCCAAGTGTCTGTAAAGAGGCTGATGCTGGACAGCTCTCTGTTTACACACACACACCCTCCCCCCGCCCCATCTGCTCTTCCCTTCGAGGTAATGTATGTGGACAGCTACTCCTGTTCTTCTCCTGTGCTATCATTTCTGATGTACCCATGCCAGGTATCAGCGACAGGATCCCACTGAAATCCACTCAACAGCCAGGGGCACACTGGACTCCTACTCAGACATACCTAGCATGGTACATAGCCAGCTAAAATCTCAGAGGCAAAAAGAAACTGCCCAGGGTTGCACTATTTCTTTTTCACCACTTATATATTCCCTTTATCAGCTTTGAGCTTGTTACATCAAGAACTTCTTCCACCCTCCTCCAGACTAATGACAGGACATCAGAGAATGTCAAAATCCTGTATTAGGCTTTATTCTTTTATATAAACATTAACATTTCTCAAACAGATTAGTTAAAAATACAGATTTAAACAAGAATTTTTGCAATTGCAATGAGTTATAAAAAACAACAGATTATTTTACAGATTGTTACAAATGCTTTACAAAGGTGCAGAGTGAAGGCCAGTGGCAGGGGACCAACCTCAAGTGCAAAATGGACACAATACCCTCACCACGGGCATAGCGCTCAGATACATAGCCAAAAAAAATAATAAACCAACCAAAAAAACAAACAAACAAACAAAAAATGAGCCATGTGAACCTCGGCTCTTGGGATGCTCACCGGGCAAGCAAACATAGACCCCTATCACAGAGAAGACTCATGAGACCAAGCTACCAGGATACTTAAGGTTACATCTCTGAGATAAGCCATAAGGTGTTGTTTCTTGGAAAAGAAGGAACAGGTTTTACAAGAGTATTATTTCTCTTCTGGCAAACAAAATATTGGTGTAAATCCTAGAATACTTATGGATGTGGATACTTACGGATGTGGATACTTATGAACTTGGGGCATAAATCCAGTGTGGATCTCAAAGTGCCCAGAGTGAAGAAAGGATACAAGACCCAAGTGTCCTTCTAAAGCAGTTGGCACTCCTCATACAGGAGGGACCTTCACGGCCCATGACCATCACTAAAACCTTGAGCAAGTACCTTGGAAAGACTTTGGCAAAAGCAAGAAGACAGGATCTGGTTAGACCCAATATTCTTGCAGCCCATGATCTGGAAGTTGTGCAGCCCACAGTTTATGCAATGCCCATGTATTTCACCAAATGCAGTGTGTCCTCTCTCCTTGGCCGATACATCTTCACACCTACCTTGGAACACATACCACATGCTCCAAATTCTTGGAAGTTTTTAGGATCCTTCCACCACACCTACCTTGCCTAGCTACCAGTCCTTCCCACCTACCTTTCTTCTATTCCATCCCTAAAGATAAAATCTATGCCCTGATTTGTTTTGAACTAAAGTTTTCCAGCTGTTAGCAAATCAAAGGTAGAGTGAACTGGCTGAGAACCACCAGGAGATAAAACTGTCATGTATTACAGTAAAAAAATAATCCACTACTTTATGCCTGACATCCTTCTGATGTACAAACATTCCCTACTCAGAGGACCTCCCTGTTAGATGAAGGGCACTACTTATTAGAGGAATCCTTTTTCCAAAGGAGGGCCAGAATAAAAGGGCAGCTCTCGAGATGAAGTCTCATAATACAGAAATAACAAGCTACTTCTCTTGGAATCATAAAGGGCAGCACATACAAGAGATTTTATTTATAGGAAACCCAGTGAAACCCCTAGAACATCCACATTGACTTCCCTGAGCTCCTCAGATCCAGGTACACTGGGGACCCTGCAGAAGCATTTTGAGCTGGGTTACTCTCAATAGAGAGGGTCTGGCAAGTTCCTGCAAATGCATTTTCATAATCAACAAGAGAGAGGAGAGTATCAATGGGCAAACCCTCAAGACAGGCTTAGAGAAGAGAAAGACTCAGAAGGAAGAGGTGCATGATGGGGGAAGGTCTTCATTTCTACGGTGTTCAGATGTTTTGTGTCATTCCTTAGGGGTATGGGCACTACGTTAAAACCAACCCCCCCCATCTGATCTACCCCAGCTGCCTCCTGAATAGTCTCGTGACAACACTGAAACCCCAGGCTCATCACTCCCTGCACTGCTGAGCCCAGAGTTCAGTGCTTTGAAGAGAGAAAGCTGGCTTCTCATTAGCAAAGGCTAGGAGATGGCATTATGTCAGCACGTCAGTGCCCTGGGAGCATGCAGTCACTCATGCACATCCCAGATTTCTGAGAGCAGGGGAGGGAGTTTCTTGTCCTGCAGCCGAAGGGCAAACACCTGTTCAGAGTGGACACTGCTTAGTGTCCGAAGACTGACCAGCTTCATTAACATCCGTGGAAACATCAGGTGGTCCTGCAGAGACAGACAAATGGGCAGCTGTTAGCAAAGTCGCACTAAAACTTGGTTAAAAGATAAATAAAATCACCACACCACATGATGCACTGTAACCACAATCCTGACTTCCTCTAAACTCAGCATCATCCAGGAGGTGACAGTCTGGAAGAATACAAATCGTAAGATAGAATGGTTTGGGCTGGAAGGAAGCTTAAAGATCATCCAGTTCCAACCCCCTGCCAATGGGCTCACACATCTCCCGCTAAAAGAGCTTGTTCCAACCTGGCCTTGAACTATGCCAGGGATGGGGCAGCCACAACTTCTCTGGGCACCCTGTGCCAGCGCCTCAGCACCCTCACAGGGAAGAATTTTTTCTCAGTATCTAATCTAAATCTCCCCTCTGTCAGGTTAAAGCCATTCCTCCTTGTCCTGTCACTACCTGCCCTTGTAAAAATTCCCTCTCCAGATTTCTTATAAGCTCCTGTTAGGCACCGGAAGCTGCTCCAAGATCTCCCCTGACACAGAATACTACACCATGTCCTGAAACTCCAGACTTTCCATGCTGGCTAAACTATGTAATATGCTACAGGACAGAAGGCTGTGACAGCTGACAAATCCTGCATTTACGTCTGCTCTCAAACAGCCACAGAAGGGAAGAACGTAACAGCACAGGCAGCAAGAGACCTGTTACAGACAGTACCGCAGGAACTGTGCGTGCATAAACACAAAGTCAGTTTGCATCATCGTTGGAGATATTCTGGTCAGGCACTTACATTTGGTCTGTTGATACAAATGTAAGAATGAAGGGCTTCCACATAGGTGTGCTGTAGCCTCTCCACCAGGGACTGGTCCTGCACATTCGGTCGGTCTGCCAAAAAGCACGTTACAAGTAAGGAGATGGCCTCAGGCAACTTCACTGAACTCAACATCACTGCCTAACCCCAGTCCCTCAGTACGGTTTCTCCCCAAAAACCTCATCTAGAATTCACCCAGCACAATAGGAGAGTCCTCCACGACTGCAGCACCTATGTCCATTTTCTGTAACTGTTCTTTCTCAGTGATGGCACATGGGGAGTCTCATCTGACTCCTAGAGAGGTGGAGGGCTAGAGGGAACAAACAGCACCCCATCAGTGTGTGGGCTGTCAACGTTCCTGCCCCAGTGAAGATGAGAAGGTGCCACTAGATGTCACCCCTGCTGTGTGACCCGATTCATACAAGAAGTTTGCACAGTACATTAAAGGGACAGTGAAATAGCAGTTTCTAAATGAGGAAGGTAAATATCACCTGATTTTAATATACACTTTTCCAGCATTGGGGAATCTTATTTCCTTTGGAGGTGGACTTCCTTTGGAAGTGGAACTGGAAAATCCATAATACAATGAATACCTTAAGCAGAAGTAGTAACACACTCCCTTTATCACTAGACCTTACATACCCTCTATTACTCCTCTTCAGCTTATGACCTTCCTAAACTCTAATTTCTTTGCCCTCTGACTCACTGCTGCAGCTCTTCAGGTCTCCTTGGCTTTTTACCTGCAGAGAAAATGTTGATGGCGATTAAAAGTGCATATTCGGCATCATTCAGCTGTAGCTCATTCATTCCCTTTGAGAACTCAAAGATGGGGTTAATGAACTCAAACTGCAGACCTGCAGCAAACAGAAGGGGACAATGTGAGGCAATGGTTTCCCTCATGGAATAAGCTGCCAGAAACCCACTGCAGTATGCCAGGGAGTGGGGAGGAAAGTAGGCAGAGAAAAGCTCTTATGTTAGATTCCAAGTGTGGTGGAAACCTCCCTTTACATCCCACTACTGCAGCTGAGCACGAACAACAGGGGGCGAGGAGTCAAGCTCTAACTGTAAAATGACACTACTTCTGGTTTCTCTTAAAGCCTTAAATGCCTCACAGCACACTACCAGGCAACAGCTAAAGGGACATGAAACCAACTATCAGGCAAATCTGTCAGAAAGTCAGAAGCCCACAAGTACAACATCTACACTTTCCACTCTCAGGCCATCACTTCCTTCAAACCCTCTTGCTTTTCAAAGCTTTAATCCCATACTCCAGGGATTAAAGCCCATCTGAAGCTCGTCTGAGCTGAAAATATATAGTTCCAAGAAGTCTGAACTATGCCATTTCCTTCAGCTCAGAAAGCTGGGAGAGCTGAGGCAGAGCCTGACTTAAGCCTCCAATCACCTCTCTTGATAAATGCAGACAGGCAGAAATGCACTGATATTTACTGCAACATACAGAAGCCACTGTCAAATCAGATGTCTGTGCTATACAATCATGCTGAAAACTGTAGGTCTTTCCCTCAAAAAAGCATCCAAGTTTCTAATTTCCTGCAGCACAACTACATCAGAGAAGGATGAACAAGATGGAGGGAATCTTTCTGGCTGCTTGCTTTATGCCTTCCGAATAATCTGAAGAAAAGGCTATCAGGAAGACCATCAAAAAGGAAATTTGCATATAACTACTTACACTTGAGATGGGTTTTAGACAGTTACCCAAGGAATCAAAGTCACATGAAAGACAAAGTCTCATTTCCAGAAATGCTGGATACACACTTCCTGTTACTCCACTGGAAATCACACACACTCATTGCTCATGGAAAAACAGACTTCAGAAATGATATCATCACAGACCTTCACATACTGAGCTGCTGACATGACTAAAGCACTCTGCAGGGATCTTCAGTGCACAGTATAGACTTCAGATCAACTGAAGTATAATCACACTAATGTTATCATTTAAAGCATGCATCCAGATGAGCAAGTGATGTACTTGCAAAGGAGAGAAGACTGGGGTTTGATTTACTGTCACCTGATACGGCTTTAAGACTACATGTTCACATCAGATCTCGAAGAGCAAGGAAGCTCACACCAGTTGCTAGCCCTAGGTACACTCTTATAGAAAGATTTTAGTGCCATGAGTCCAATTTTCCCAAAGAAAGCTTTACCTAAAGAAAGAGACATGAACTAAGCTAGTATCACATGTTAAAGGCAAAAAAGGGTTTGTGGGGCTATTGGTCTGGTCCTGTTCTCAACCTCTCTCCTGACTTCAGTTTTAATGCCCCACATACTATTTCCAGCAGCTCACATTAAAACAGAAAAGACGAAAGAACACAAGACACAGGGAAGGAAGAAACACCTGTCTAATGCACCACCTGCTTTGGCGAAGTCATCCCGATTATAGCTCAGGTCCTTAAGAAAGGTGATGCTCTCAATCTCTGGATTGTAGCGCCGAGATGTCTCCAACAACATCACCTGAAACCAGAAACAGATTTACTTGATTTGAAAACAGGGAAGAACATTACAAAATCAGTAATTTGTGGAGTGTCAGAGCATCTCTGGACCAAAAAAAAAACCAAACCAACCAACCAAAACCCAAAACCAAATTGTGCTGCATCCTTTGTGGTATCAGCTTCAGGGAAGGGGGAAACACCTGCTTATCGCTACCAAGGCTCTTGCCTCATTCTCCTCCATGGCCCTATAGCTGGACATTGCAGTAATGGTCCCACAGCTGAGGTCCTTCAGCCATACCCCCCAAAAATGGGGTGGAACCAGGTGAATAGTCCAGATTCTTTTCTCTCTGTTACTGTGTATTGTGAAGGAGCCAAACTCTCACCTCTATGGTAGATGTCTTCAATAAAGCAATCTGGTCTTCCCTAGTGAGCTCCAGGAAGCCAGGTAGTTGCTTGGCAAAGTCCACAATCTCTTGCACAGAGATAATTGCAAGTTCTGTGAAGTGAGCAAAACGCTGCTGCCTTGCTTCACGGTTATTAGGGTCTGGAATTTGGGGCCATGGCTGTGGGAATGCAAAGAGAGGGTGTTTGTGAAAGATGGAGCCAGGGCAGAAAGATGAGAAGATGAAGTGAACAGAGAAAAAAAATGAGATGCATTGAAGCATCATCATCCTTTGCTGTTCGTTACAGAACTTCAGCCCATAGATGCAGTACCTAAAGTATATCTGTTCTCCCACAAACCCAGCTCCCCAAACTTTTTCTGATCTTGGAAACACTGGTAGAGTTTTTACCGTCACTTTGAGCCTGTCAGTGAATGAGCGCTGGTTGCACTGCTGCTGAGCAGCCACAAGCTTCTTTATCATGCTCAACTGTTCAGGGGTCAGCTTGTGGGAAGGGCTTGGTGGATTCGGAGGGTTTGGACGCACCACCACTGTCCGAGCCTGATCATCTTCCTGCTTCTTCATTTTCTTCAGTCGGATCTGTTCTTCAGACAGAACATCTAAAGAAGGAATAGCCAGAGATCAATCATCACATAGAAGCACACTGGAAACCACACTGAACACAGGGTAACACGCTGTGGATGGAGAGGCAGAGATCACAGCTGCCTGTATCTGGTGCATGTGAGTGTACACAACACAGACAGCAGACAGTAATACTGCTCATTTGTTTCTCCCTCTTTTCCCCACTTCAAGTTGTTCCATTGCCTTTCACTTCACCGTACTGTCCTGCAGAGCATTCACAAAGGACAGACACTCCCTTCACAATCTCAGAAAGATAACAGTGACTTTCCCCATTGAGCAATTCCCCAAAATGTCATGTTCTAACAGATTCCAACAGGTGCTCTCTTCACATGCCACGGTGTGTCCACTGTATTTTATATTATCCTGCTGTTGCATCTTTTCCTGATATCACTGAATTAACAACTTGTGTCATTTCATCTTCCTCTGAGAGGTCACTGTCAGTACGGGATGGAGTCCAAGAGTGAAAGAACAATTTTCTACACAGCCCATCTGCAGCAAACTGTAGAGTAGTAACACACTGCAAGATGATAACGAAAGAATAGCTTGGCATAAAACATACCAAGGACCACAAGTCGTTCAGTAGGGCTATAATTCAGTTCTGAAGTCAAAGGATATGTCATTCAGTGAGTAAGCACAGAAATAAGGCACTCTGCTATCATTGTAAAGAATAAAACAATTCAGAGGCATCTGTTGTGAAAATTTGATTGGACCAACTGCTCATTAGCTAATCTCAACAAAAAAACCTGTTTGCAGCCTGTAACTGAGTTAACTGAAGAATTCACCATTTTGAATGGAGAGGAGGTTTGTCCTTTCTTTAAGTCAAAGCTGCAAAAAATATCTGCAAGCTGCACCCAAAAAAGCCAGGAAACTACCAGACAGACCTGGGTTCAAGGACTACCTTCAAGAAAACCATCCTGGTAGTGATGAATGAACAAAAAGAAGAAAAGGGACTGATTGGGATAAAAAACAAGAAACAAACCATCACACATCTTCAGGAACGAAGCTAAAAATGAAGGCAGGCCCCAAAACTGAACAAGTATATACATGCACTTCTTAAAAGAATTATGTTAAACATGAAGACAAGAAATGAAGATCCATTGTGAGAGAGCATTCTGAAATGGACAGACCAGTCCACAGGACTGGAGGGAAAGATGGAAGAACATGGCACATTCAAGCTGAGAGTAACTTTTATCCCTAACTTCCAACAGGGAAGATGCACACACAGGTATGCACACGCACAAAAATGACAATTCTAACAGCAGAGAATGTCCAACACAATTGCCAAATTAAGGGGGAATCTGTAAAATTAGAGAATGTTAGTCACCATGTTAGTTTAAGAAGGAAAGTAATTGATCCAAGTGATTACAGTCCCTCATCTTGGGACTCGGATGCACAAAGAATTTATAGCTGAGCAACAAGTTACTGGATATTACTGAATCCTGAAAACTGCCTACATGCAAGCTTCTACACCATGCTAAATACACAGCATCTAAGTTACTTGGTTTGCCATAAAGGAACTATTTAACCTCATGGCTCACACTGGTTTACGAACAATAAACTGGCCATGAATAACTTCAGCCTGGGAATTAGAAGAATGTTTCCAACAATTAGTAGAGGGAAGTTCTGGAATGAGCTTCCAAGTGAAACAGCTGGAGGAAAAAGCCCTTGGTTTCTGTCAAGATTAACAAGACGAATTTGCAGTGGGATTACAGTGTCGACAAGAATTGCTGAGCACTTGATAATAACTCAAAGATTTCTTTTGGCCTAATTTTCCAGAGCTGTCTTCACCATACAGTGAGTAAAGACAGAAATGAGGCTCTCTGCTATCTACCTGCAATAGAAGATTAGCAAGGTGGATAAGCAGCCTTGCAGCTCAGCAGGACTCACTTTTTGCAGAACTATTTTTATGAGATGTTTCTGAAATACCCTCTGTTCCTCACTGTTCCAGGTGCTGGATGTCAGAGGAGACTTCATACAGATTTAATGTTAACCAAGCATCCATTTGGTCAGCCTTGGTCAACAAAGGGATGAAACCCAGATGCCTTGGCTGAGAGGGCTATGCGAGGGGAACGTTGTTGAATATTCAGAAACAGCAGCTTTATGGCTCATGTGAGCAAAAATAGCAGAGTTCACTAAAGGGAGCAACAAGATCAGGCCTGCACAAACACGGCTGCAGTGCTCTGGTGCTGCCCTTGACCTCTGTCACAAGCTCGCAGCACAAGGCAAAGGGAAGTGCCTGTTGTTCAAAGAGCACAGTGAGCAACTTTGCAGTCCCGATCACAAGACAGAGAGAAGCCCAAGTTTACCGATACAGTTCACGGGATACTGAAGAGCACTTAAATCTTGGTTGCAAGTCTCTCTACTCTGATGTCATGTTCCACATGTTCTTACAAGGCATACAGCAGTAATGGGGCTCTCAGCACACTGGAGGTGTTCCACCAACAGCCTCATCTCTCCACGTGATTCTTTCTATGAGCTCAGTGACTTCCATGTGCACTCCAGCCCGCATGTGACCCCCAAGCACTCACATTGCCCCTTTCTTTCAATCCCCAGCCCATGCTCACACACCTCCTGTCCCAACACCACCACTTCCCACACTCACACTGCTCCCGCATTCCCGCCTCCTGGCACTTGCGCAGCCGGCACTCCTGGCACTTGCGCCGCATGTACATGTCCATCTCGCACTTGCCACCGTTCTTGCAGACGTACTGCGCACCCTTGATGATGCTGCGGCGGAAGAAGCCCTTGCAGCCTTCACAGCTCAGCACGTTGTAGTGGAAGCCAGAGGCCTTGTCCCCACATACGCGGCACACTTCATTGCCCAGCATCTTCGGCGCTGGGCCCTTCTTCCGCTTCAGGGGGGGATTTTCTACCAAGCGAACAGTACCAAGGAAATGGAGGGAAAAAGAAAAGAAAACCCACACAAGTGAGGGAAACACAGTGTTAGCAGCTGACTGCCCCATTCCCGACAAGAGCCAATAGGGATCACGCAAACTCACTATTTCCCAAACACAGAGAATTCACCTCTAGTTCTCTTACTTCTATTCCTTGCCACGCTCACGCACAAGGATAAGGAATAATGGTTCAGCAATCTAATAGCAACAGAAAATCAGTGCTGAAACTATGACCCTACAAAAAGCAGACTGAGTAGGCAATTCCTGTAACTGGAACGCTTGGGGAAACTGTCGAGACAGAAGACAGCAATTTTGTGGTGTTAGGGGCAATAAGCAGGCAAGCAGCACACTGCACAAGCCCTGCGAACATTTGGAACCCCAAAGCCTTCACTTCTTCTTCAACAAAGAGCATTCCCCATTCCTAAAACTGAAGCACACTTGTACTGATAGTTCATTTACTAAATCTTATTATTCCATCTGGGACACAGGGCCTTCACTACAGCCTCACATTTCAGATGGTGCTGTGCAGTATTATTCTGACAAATCTTCATCTTGTCACTGGGTGTTTTCTGAAACCACCTTTGGTAAACTCCATTGTGTCTCATTTTAAGCATTCCAGCCAAATGCTTGACGATGTTATTTGGGTATCCCCTCCCTATTAGCCATCTCTCTTTTAATTCCATTTAATTCTAGCCATGCTGACATCTGACATGCCCTTCTGCACAGTTCATAGCACAAGTATTTTTCTGTATGTCAGATATTACAGATTTTCTATGTCAGCTGTTCATAAAGATTACAACCAGTGTATCTTGATAAATCTTCAGATTATGCTCAGATATGCCTGGAAAGCCTTTACACTGGAGTTAATTCATAGGGATTGGTTTGCAGGACAAGGCTGCTGCATTTCCTGATCAGCATCAGGGTTACAATGGCATATCTCAGGCTCATACATATGGTTCTAATACTTCTATCGATATCTATTAAATCTCAGAAATACTTACTATTCTGCTCAAGTTCCTGAAATGGCAAAGAGTTTTAGGTCGGTCTCAGAAATTATTCTTGTCCTTTACTTCATATTGGTTTTCACTATCTTAAGTATCTTGTTGTTGAACTTTTAATCCCACAGACTTTACAGAGGTCTGGAGGTCACTCATTTTGGCCTTCACTTCTATTTGCAGATGGGACAGCAGGAAAATGTCATCAGAAAGGTTAAGTCTCTGATATTTCCCTCTCTTGTTCTACTATATTTCTCTCCACAAAATCTATTACTGAGGGGAAATTATGCAATGCCTACGGTTATTTCAAATTACTTAGCCTGACATTGCACATATATGAACGGGTATAATAACTTTGTGGAAGCCTCAAAACATGCTCATCTCTGAGGCACAACAGAGTAACTTAATGCCTTCCAAAGACTATCCATCTTGTGGATTTCTTAGCTGTCTTTCGAGCATTACATAAACATCTGATTACCACTCCTGCGACTTTTATTGAGACACATGGGCTTATTCTTTGATTTATGCAAATTATTTTCCATCTCTGAACACTGACCATTTTAGTTACACAGCTTATTATTGTCTTTTTCTGTAGTGAAAGAGAACATCAAAGTAACATGAGATGTACCAAGCATGAATGCTATCTCTGCACCTTTAGCTCTCATTAGCGTCCTCCCCTTCTTCGCTAGGATCCCCTATTTAATAATTTTTTCCACATTTTGTGGCTTTTATTCTTGCATTTTTATAAGACATTTGTCAATTGTTTTTTTTTCCTGCCCTTAAATCTGTTTGAAGGACTTTTATTGGCTAATATCTCTCTGCCTTTCAACTACTGTCTTTGTTTCTACTCTACTGGTAAATCCTAACTGAATGTTCAGATCACCTCTTTATATGAGGGATTGCCCATTGCCTCACTGCTTAACAAATACATTGATTTGTCATATTTTCATTAAGTTGCCAACTATACACCTCACTTGTGCTTTCTTGTTTTTCCTGTTACCCATCAGAGATGTAACACTACATCTTCTTACAGTTTAACAGTGTAGGATTGTGTGTGTCAGCAGCAATTGTAACTGCAAAATCTCAGTATTATTTCCCGATACTCTTCTGACAGCAGTTAACCTCAGAAATATGTAGAGGAAATTTCTATTGTCTTCCCATTATATGAATCTGCAAGAACCTGTTATTTCTTTGCATCACTAACTTGTTGTATTGTCACCTGTAATAAAGCTTTATTGTTCACCAGGTTTTGATAAGGCTATCAAAAAGAAATTCAGTTTATTGTCATGGACCTAGCCTCTGGAAGGTCAAGTAAGGAAAATACTCAACATACCCATCACCTGGGTAAACCCAGTGATCTTCAACTATCAAGAACTGATTCTATTGTTAGACATTCTCTCTGAGTGACTCAAGCAGAGCAAAATTCACGCTAAATTTTGCCAAGTATCAATTTTTCCAGCTGAAAGAATGGATAGCCTTCAGGTTGTATGGACTTAGTAAGAATTTTTCCATACCTGCTTGCTCAGGGGCATTTTCTGAGCCAGGTAAGAGTGAAAGCCCTTCCTCCTCCATCTTAAATACACTTGCCACCCTCTTCCCATGATCCTGTGTGCTGAGTTGAGTAGGACCCATGGAGGCCACACAGGAAGGGCTCACTATAATCTCATCGCTGCAGCATTGTTACTGCCAAGCAAGGGGCAGCAGGCGTCTTTCTTCAAGGTCTTGAGTTTCTCTCTGCCACTGGAAGTCAGAAAGGAAGTACCTGTGGAAAAAACACAAATACAAAAGAGGCAGAGTTCAACTACTGAGGCTATTAACTCCCCAGATCCGTTACAAGCTGCATAACAAACAAGCTTCAAGAGTTTGTTTCCTTATTTATTCGAAGGGACAATTTGCTTTGTTTTATCAACGTTTATGCTCTTGAAACACAATATTTTAACAAACTGTTGAAGGTAAAGATTAGCACAGCCAGGAGCAAACCTATCTCTCTATTGCCAAAATATTTAGCCAAGCAGAACAAGTCTCCATTACTGCTAACACCACAAGAGGACTTCAGCCCTGACCTCTCCAGGTGCGTAAGAAGGAAATTCCAGACTTTACAACTGGCTGCCTTTGTTAAAGCTTCCAGTAACAAATAGCTCATTGCTGCCCTGGATTTTATGGCATGCACTGCAGCACACATAGAACACTGTAAAAGACTATTTTGCTGCAATTATTTTGCAAATACTACAAAACATCAAATTTCTCTATTAATGCCATTATCCAAAGGTGGTGCCAAAGATTAATGATGTATCAAAGATGAGGATGACAAATCCCTCCTTCACCTACAGAAAGAAATTGAAAGCCAGCATCATACCTACAGGAAATGATGCCACCCTCAGGAAAGAGATTCACCACCCCCTTTCTGAAGATATCCTTTTCTGGAACCTGGAAACCATACTGAAAAGCATCCTCATTATACAGCACTAACTCCACTGCAGAACCTGAACCTGGAAAGTGAATCCAATCACTTCTTCCAAAAAGCCCACCTGCACAGAAAAAGGCCTCACTGGTTTGACTGCACAGACTTAGTGAAACTGATTCAAAGTGCTGATGTAAACAGCCCTAATCTGATTGAACATGCATCTGATCAGTCAATCTTAACTCAGCGATTTACCAATGCGAGCTAAAGGGATTAACCGATTTAAAAAGCAACTATGTTAAAGGCCTGTACCAGTTTAACTTGAGTGATTGAGTTCAGGACTAGAAGCCTGCCATTCTCTGAAAGACAGGAGATGACAGAAGGCTGGGCAGCAGCCCAGCTATAAAAGCATCAGGTAAGCAGGATCATGCCCCACACACTGCAGTGCTGAATGGGAAGAGGCAGAGGTCCCAAAGTCCCTTCTTCCCTCCTGGGTTTTTGGACCAGACTGCATAACTCTTCTTAGAAGAATACCAAAGGCAAAGATGAAAGTAATACTTCCCCAAACCACCCCCTCCCTGGACTCTGAAAGGGTCATCAAGCACAAGAGCAGTCATGCTGCCAAGCCTGCTGAGCTCCTGCCATCTCCCATTACACTATGGCAGGTAATAAGGTGTTAAAAAACACAGGGCACATTAATCCACATGAGCTTTGTAAACACAGCCTCAGAGTGTATCAGGAATTCAGAGTTCCCTCCCCTCTGATGCACGCAGCCACTGAATCGCTGGACTGCAGCAACTGAAAACCTTGTGGAGAGGCACTGAGCATCAGATGGAGATAGGAAATTCACTGAAACAAACCAAAACCAAACTTGTATTCCTAGTCCATATAAATTCACTAATGCTGATATCAGATGTCTCTGGACATGTTTGGGCATGAAACAACGAAGTGAAGTGTAGTGCCTCAGTGCATCTCCACATTCCATTAAACCATGCAAAAGAGTCACTCAAACATTACTGTGCAGAATGAATCACCAGCAGCAGTGCCACAGTCATTTTCCAAAAGAAGAGTTTGATCCCCCATCTGAAGGATTGAGTGACAGCACTAAGGCCCCACTGCCTTCAGTTCAGTGACCCAGTCTTGCTGCATCCCAGCCACAACTGCTATGTATTCCAGAAAGCAAAAGAGGAGTACCCAACCTGCTGGGATTTCAAAACTGTGTCATGCACAACCATGACTGACACTGCAAGAGCAAAACTTGCTGTCAGCAGGACATCTGGAGCCCCAAAGGGAGTTTCCAAGAGACTGCAGACTTCCTGGCAACGTCTGCAGCTACCAGCTGGGAGTGGAGTATAAGTCCATGTGCACACTCAGGGTATGACGAAGGGTAAGGCCCATCAGCTACTCTCTTCATGCTTAATGCCAACCCACATGCTGCTACTTCATGCACCAGCCTCCTCAAAGGGCCAGACAGGAGAGGCCGCTCATCATCTTTGCTCCCAAGACACAGCAATGCTTCAGTTTTGTAGATGCAGTAACAGTTGCAGGCTATGGGAAACCCACCTAACTAAAAACAGCAGCACCCTGGTGCTAGGTAGAATCACAGCATGGTTTGGGTGGGAAAGGACCTTAATATCATCCAGTTCCAACCCCCCTGCCATGCGCAGGGATGCCTCACACTAAACCATGTCAACCATGGCTCTGTCCAGCCTGGCCTTGGACACCGCCAGGGATGGAGCATCTGCCACTTCTTTGGGCAACCAATTCCAGTGCCTCACCACCCTCACAGTAAAGAACTTCTTCTTTATATCAAACCTGAACTTCCCCTATTTCAGTTTGAACCCATCACCCCTTGTCCTATCACTACAGTCCCTGATGAAGAACCCCTCTCCACCATCTTCGTAGGCCCCCTAAAGGGAGTAAAGAAACCTAAACTGGCATTTTCCCCACAGGTACCCAAGTGAGAGGCCCTATGACTAGGCCAGGGAACTAGGTTTCACAGAAACACAGGAGGGTTGTTTTCAAATGGCTAAAAATCTTGTTGAGTTTTGTACTAAAAATCATGTTACTAGAGGTTCACATCTCCCAGTTTGCATTGCCACTTCAACTAAAAATGTAGAAAGGTGACGCAAGGCATAACTGCAAGAGGGAACACTGTCTTCTTCACATAATCTGCTGTGCTGCCTCCCACTGACTGTCTCAACTCTTGTCAGTTTTAGAAAGCAGGGCTGGCCAAGTGACAGAAGATGAAGCAATTGCTTCTCTCCAACGCAGCGTCTAGAACAGAGGAACCTGATGACCAGGCATACTCCAGTGAGGAAGCACATAGAGATGAAAGGCTAAGGAAAGCAATTTCTGCCAGCCCTTGCCACCCATGTCTCAAAGAAGACACTAAACGCTTCTCAATGTGTCACCACCAGCTTTGCCCTACTCCATTTCTTCCCTCTCCTTTTCATGAGACAATGAACAACTGGGATACCAATGGTCTCAAGATCAGTGCTCTTGCAACAGAAAGTGCTGTTAACAGAGACTAGAGGCGGCAACCCTGGCTCCTGCACTTCATGCTAAGTGCCAGAGACGTTCATCAACAGGCACAAAGCTACAGAATATGCCTAATTTCTGTCCCAAATTCACTGAGGACAAGCAAAGGAGATAGCACAGGACAGCACAAAGAAACCAAATGAGCCAGATGCAGTTGTTGTGATGCATCTGCTCAACAAGTCTTTCTTCTCCCTGGATCCTTTTTTGGCACTTTCTGTGAGAAGTTTAAGGATTGGGCACTAGACCAGATGTAAGTACATCTCCAAAGCAATCCTACTGTGTAGGAATAGCACAACAAGCCCTTTACCTCCAAATACTGGACGTTCAGAGGAAACAGTAGCCTTTTAGCAGCCTGTACAAGTCTCTGGGATCTTTCAAGACAGGATTTACTGGTCAGAGTCCTGGCCCCGTAAATTACAAAAACCTACAGCCTTCTGCCAAGGGAAAATACACAATTATGGTTCAAGTCCTGTAATGAATCACAAAGGTGCACTCAGCAGCACATCAGCACCAGCAGAAGAGATCTTACTTTCATATACATATGTCAACATGACTGTGCTTATACATCACACAGCTGCGTGTCAACAGGACTGTGCCTTTGTGCGTGGGCCTAACAGGCTGTTGGTAAGCAAATGCATCTGATAGGAAGGGCTATCAGATATACATAACCAGGGATATTTGTGTTGTGACACACAATACCCAGTGCCAGCAATCTGAATCTCTCTCTGAAAGCTGGGTGTGCAACAGTGCATAAGGGTTCTCTGCTGAAATCGAAGTGAACAACTCACATAGTGGTGATGGTATCTCAGGCATCAAAAGCTGGCTGCAGATCTAAAGGGACAAGATCCTCCAAGTGCTGGAGCCCTACAGCGCTACCACAGAACTAAGCCCCTTTAGGAAACACCACTGTTCCAATCCTTTCATAAGGAGTAACAAGTATTTCGTGACTCAATGTTCTTCCTACATTGTTTCTGATGCAGCAGACAAAGTTGTTTTCATAAACACCCTCAAGGAACTTGGACTACCTTGCCGCTGCCTCAGAGAAACAAAGGTGATTCCCAGCTCATGTTGGCTCATTCCTCTTCTTTCCCTCTGTACCATCCCATTTCTCAATAAATGCTGGAGCAGCTCATAGGTAGTGGAAGCATGGCAGAAGCACACATGGAACAGGTCTCAATTAAGAAAAAGTTGAAAGAGACACTTGTACCCTTCAAGCAGAAGAAGAATCCCACGCTGCTCTGTCACTTTGAAAACCAAGTAGTACTTCATGTGAAAACTGTCAGAACTCATGGGGAAAAAACTTCAGACTGTCAGCGGGAGGGACAAGCCAGGAAAACACAAGATGTGCAAAGCAGCGCAACAGGGGAGCATAAAGAAGGATTTTGAACAGTATTTTTGAACAGCATCTACATTCCATTCCAATGAATAGAAAGAACAGTTCTGCTGCACTCAGGAACAGAGACAAGTTCTGTGCCCCCGCTGTAAATCCCTCTCTACAGAGAACTGCAAGGACACAGTCTGAAACCACATTATCCATTTTGATTTCTCAGAAGCATAAAGACAACCGCAAACTGGAAGGAGTCTGCAAGCCACCGTCAGTCCCAAGCTGACAAAAAGAGCTCTAGCCTCTTGCTTGCTTTCATTTGCTGTGGAGCCAAGCTTCAGCTGACCACGAGCAGCCGCCCAAGAATGCGGCACTGGCATGTGAGCCTTGCAAGTTGTTGCCACCTCTGCCAACTATGCAAAAGAGTCCTACTAGGATTGCACAGCCTGCTCCTTAGGGATGGGCAGCTGCATTCTGGTCTCGTGCCCCCAAATTAAGGGTCTTATTCCCATCTCTGCCTCCCTAGCTCTGAGTTTCAGAGGCCTAACCCTGCTTACTTTGGCTTCTGCTCCTGCTGCCAACTGTCACGACCCAAAAGGAGTCATTTAGGATGACCTCCTTCCCCTTGGGAACAACGACAAAGTTCGTAATACCCTTGTACTGAATTAAAGTGAAACACCACCAACCAACCAGCTTTATGATTTATAAATACAAAATACAAGGCATGTGGTTAAATATAATCATAGAATGAAAGAATAGTTAGGGTTGGAAAGAACCTTAAGATCATCCAGTTCCAACCCCCCTGCCATGCACAGGGACATCTCACCCTATACCATGTCACCAAGGCTCTGTCCAACCTGGCCTTGAACACTGCCAAGGATGGAGCATTTACCACTTCTTTGGGCAACCTGTTCCAGTGCCTCAGCACCCTCACAGTAAAGAACTTCTTCCTTATATCTAACCTGAACTTCCCCTGTTTAAGTTTGAACCCATTACCCCTTGTCCTATTGCTACATCCTTGTAGGCTCCCTTCAGATACTGGAAGGCTGCTATGAGGTCTCCACGCAGCCTTCTCCTCTCCAGGCTGAAAAGCCCCAACTTTCTCAGCCTATCTTCATATGGGAGGTGCTCCAGTCCCCTGATCATCCTCGTGGCCTCCTCTGGACTTGCTCAAACAGCTCCATGTCCTTCTTCTGTAGAGGACACCAGCACAGCCACACTGGCTGTCACCAAGCCACCTTGTTGTTTTTCATGTGCCTCAGCATGCCTTCCAGGAGAATCTGCTTCAAGATTTTGCCAGGCACAGAGGTGAGGCTGACTGCTCTGTAGTTCCCCGGCTCATTCATTTTCCCCCTTCTTGAAAATGGGGGTTATATTTCCCTTTTTCCAGTCGTCGGGAAATTCGCCTGACTGCCATGATTTTTGAAATATGATGGACAGTGGCTTAGCAGCTTCATTCACCAGCTCCTTCAGGACCCGCAGATGGATTTCATCAGGTCCATGGACTTGTGCATATTCAGGTTCTTAAGATGATCTTGAACCTGATCCTCTCCTACAGTGGGCCTAAGGTCTTTACTTCTCACAGCCCCGCATCCGCCTTCCAAGACTTGGGTGGTGTGGTCAGAGCGTTTGGCAGTGAAGATTGAGGCAAAGAAGTCATTGGGAACCTCAGCCTTCTCCAAATCCAGGTAGCCAGTTCTCCTGATAGCTTCTGGAGGGGGCCCACATTATCCCTAGTCTCTTTTGTTTGTGACATACCTGTAGAAGTCCCTCCTGTTATCTTTCACACCCCTGGCCAGACTCAATTCTAATTGGGCCTTACCTTTCCTGACCCCATCCCTAGCTTCCTGGACAATGTCCCTGTATTCCTCTCAGGCTGCCTGTCCTCACTTCCACCTTCTACAAGCTTCCTTTATCCTTCTGAGTTTTCTCAGCAGCTCCTGATCCAACCATGCAGACCTCCTACCCTTATTGTCCCAAGTGGTCAGCTTCGAACAAAGGAGTCAATCCTATCTATGCAGTAGGAGAACCAACATCCTTGTTATTTGCTTCATTTATGCTCAAGGCGAATGAAAACGGTGCTCAGACAAGCTCAGGTTCATGGCTCTGAGTCACACTATGGAATATAAGCAGTGGTGAGACAAGCTCAGTGTCTAGGCTCTTGCTCCTTTGCTGACATGACACTCTTTGATGAGACAGAAACCAAGAGGTGAAGACAAGGACAAGGCAAAATCTTTGACTTTGCTGACTTCTGCAACAGCTTTTGCGCCACACATTTCTCTCTTCCTTTGAACTGGCGCATCCCTGAGCATGACTCAATTCTCACTGCAGCACCCAGCTCTCACTGTGAAGACTTCCTTTGACTTTAGCCTGGTCCCAACAACACACCATGCAAAATCCATGCCCAGGTCAGGTATGGATGCCATGGCAGGGTTCAGAGAACAGCAGCAAAAGTGACTAACAACTGAACAGATTCATATAAACAAGCGTGTCACTTGGTTGAAAGAGCACTGGGAAAAAAAGCAGGAAGGTGCAATGATGGTGTAGAGCAAGATGAAAGGCATCATTCTGAAAGATGCTATGCCTAAAATGCATAGAAGGAAACCAAGGAAGGGAAAGTCAGGCTAGAGAGAAAAACACCCTGAAGGTGAGTTCTGGGAGACTGAAGGGCAGTCTCCATAATGTTCCTTCTAAAATTAGACCTTATATTACAACCGAGATGCAAAGAGGTCTGTAGACATTTCTAAACCTAATATGACTTAGATGCTCTTGATCCACAGAATATGCTATTATAAACAATGCCTGCAAAGGAAATTCCAAGCCAGTTCCACCCTACCTCAGGAAAGGAGGAATACAGGACTGAAACAAAAAGACAAGACTACCTCCATTGAACAAACTGGTTAGTGAAGTGAATGAGATCATAAGGCATAAGTGTACTACCAAACAGTGTAATAATCCAGGGCAAAAAATGAGCCCAAAGTACTTTTTATTTGCTCCACATACAAACAAAACAACCAACCAAACTCATTCCTTGTCTATGATCTTCAGGGCATAAGGTTTTTTTCCTACACAGCCTGTGAATCCCACTGATTTGGGAACACGGCTTCCCAAATTGTACAGAAGGTGAAGCCACAATGCACTGACTTCAGTGCTACCAAAGAACCTACAAGCTCTGCGGAGGAACTCCGCACCCCTGCAGCAATTGTTCTGCAAGAAGTCAGCTCTCCTGTTCACATGCCGCATCCAGCAGGAGATGCTCCCTCCCCTCTCACCTGCCTCTCATTATTCTTTGCCTGTCAAAGGCTGAGGTTTTGGCTTTGCCCTTGTCTTCACCTCTTGGTTTCTGCCTGATCAAAGAGTGTCATGTCAGCACAAGGAGCAAGAGGAAAAGAGGAGACAAGTGTGGCTGCTATCAGGACGGGTAAGATCCTGAAATGGGCTGGGCTTTGCTGTTTCCTCCCTCCCCCTCTCCCAACTGCCAGATGCCCTTGGTCCTGCGACTGAAAGGAGATGAGGTTACTGCAGTTCATTCACACGGCACACAGGGCTGCTCTGCCTCTCTTCCTGTTTGCATGGAATTATTGGTCCCTCTGGCAAATGGAGAAAGGAAGAAGCAAGAGAGGGGGAGAGAGAGGAGATGATGGTAAGAGAGGATAGACTCTTCCCTGGTTAATGACCTGAAAATGAGTAACAAGTGATATCAGAGTGATGTGGCCATCTTGCTGCTGACACAAGTTCCCCTGAACAGCATGAGCCAATTCTGGGTAACAAAGCTCCAGTCTCTTCTACTCGTTCTAGGATCTCTACCATCACCTCAGCTTTGAATCTTCTGGCTAATCTACAGTCACTTCAGGAATGGCAAAAAGCATATACTAGCTTATAGCAGCAAAGATGTTACAGCAGCAGCATCCTTCCACCTTCCACCTTCCCCTCCCCTCCCCTCCAAAATGTCTTGTAAAATGACAAGTCATCCTTTCTCAGCTCTGCCTGGCCTGATGAGCTGTGAAGCCAGTGTCCCAACATGGGGAGCACATAGAGCACAGCCACTTTGGAGCAATACCAACTTCTGCAGCATGCGCCGAGATCAACATGAGCAGAACTTGCCATTTGAAGCTAAACTGCAACAGTTCCCCATGTCTGGCTGTGAATCCAGTTCAACAGCTTGACACTGCTATCAGCACTGACCTTCGGATGGCAGGAAGCACAACTGAGACTTTGACAGGGCCTTCCAACAGGAAAAGTCCCATCTGTGCTCCTCCCAGGAAGATGAAATGTGCAAAGTAGAGCAGCTGCCTCCCCCCCACTAGCAGAGGAGCAAAGGGCACCTCTGTCGCTGCTTGGGAAGAAGGGAAGGGAGGAGGTCCAGCCTGGAGCCTTCTCTACACAGTATGTTTATCAGCATCAGCTGTAATAGCCAACTCTCCCTATGGAAACCCACTATAAAACAGCAGCTGCATTCTTTTGCCAGCACCACTCACCAGTTCCCCAAGCAAATGAAGCTGTCCTACCAGTATGTTCTTTTTCTCCCTTGCACATCTAAATGTATCTATGCAAAGGCAGTTTTGGTTGGCATGTTTGTTTTTCTTCCAAGGGCCCTCGTATTGGCTAATGGTGTCAGTCTTTCACACTTCTAACCACATATTTCAAAGAAAAGAGTAAAATCAAATGTGAAGTGTTCAAGCAACCTACAAAACTTCCTACTGCAGAATAACCTGCTGACCAGCAAGACCCTGCTTCAGAAGACTGAAGTTGAGATCCTGAAGCTCATTATCCCTGCTGTTGACCGGCTCCTACACAGCCTACGTGCAGTGACAGCTCATCACGTCCTACTTGAAGGCTGAAAGTGAGACCTGACCCCACCACCTTAGTAGCTTCCTTATAAATGCCACTGCATGGCAGCATGGAAAATATGCCCACAGACTCTGCTTCTTTCTGGTCTCCTTCTCTAGCTTTACTCAGCCATCAATACCTTGTTCTACAACTGCACATAGTTCTCCAAAACGCAACAGCCAGTCGTTCTTTGAAGCAACAGGTTTAAGACCCACAGCTTCCTTAGTCTCCTGAGAGAACAGGGTATAAGAGACATGAAAGACAGCATCATCCTGTACCTGACGAGGTACCTGATCAGTGGTATTGGCAATAATCAGCTAGCTTCAAAAACCTGGGGTTTTTAAATGGAGCCTGTGCAGAAGTGGGGAGGAAAAACAAAAAGAGTTAGAAAAGCCTCTTTCTTCAATCCTTGTGGACTTCCACTGGGATGACACAATACAGAACAAAAGAACCTTAGATCCTGCATTCCTCCTGTATGACCCTCAGTCCCACAGACCTTACCCCCCGGCTTCAGGGAACACAAGTCTGACTCACGGCGGATTTGAGATGTCATCTCAATGCCATCTCCAAACTACTGAAGCGAGAGACCAGAACTCAAAAGAAAAAAAAAACAAAAAGACAAAAAAAAGAGGAGAACAAAATATTGGAGATGCCAGGGAAAAAGTGGGTAAAACCCAGTCTGCAGCAATGAGAGAAGCAATCCGATTATGCCTAGAAAAGAGTCCCGCAGGCCTTTTTCTGCATGTAGAAAATGACACTGGTAAATAATCCACACATACAGTTTACCTGACTGCTTCCTTAAAAATCATTTCATCTCCACTGAACTATGCAATAAGGGAATAACATTTTATGAATGACCCACGCCTGTTGCAGCCAAGTGCCTTCAGCAGCTGGCACCATGCTCACCTCCCCAGGTTGTCTCTTCAACATCAGTAACCCACTCTGCTGTCGATTCCTCTGAGCAGGAGCACTGCCTAACCCACTGTCAGAACTAACTGCTACTAAACCAGATAAAAGCAGTAAGAAGCAGCTGCAATATATTACCAAGAAGATGACAAATGATGTGTAAAGCTGTGAAATGTATCACAGAAAAGCCAAGAAGAGAACATAAAAGCCCTCAACCGTTAGCCCTTGTGCAGGCCACCTTCTCTGTCAGACTGGTCTTCTCCATCCTCTAGCAGCTATGAAATAGAAGAATGTGAAGAACAGAGGCAAAAGAGGAAAGAACAGAATAAGAGGGAGGGCTGTTTACAGCACAGATGTTCATTCTTGTGATTTCCTCCTTTCCTCCCACCCCAGGAGTACTTTCATCAGCACGTGCTGCACATCACCAGAACTGATCATAACTGATACAGGATTGTTTCTGGGAAACAGCCTTTTATGATGTATCTACACAGCACTCTGTATCCAAGCACCATCCCACCTAAAAGCATCAATCAAAACAAATCAAATACTACTGCTCACAGGCAAAGCAGAAATACAGTACTGGATTGCAAAACAGGCAGGAAACTCATTAAGATTCCCTTAAGGGCAGTAAGGGAAAAGTACCAATTCCCATTCATAGAAATATCATCCCTAGATGTAGCACAGAGGTCAGTAAGAAGTGACAGTACTATAGAAATAGCCATATAAAGAACACATCGGAGAGATACTGGGAGAGAGTTTTAAATTGCTTCAAAGTAAGCTTGACCATTAGTCTATTTCCCACTCATCCGTTACCAGGGACATATTTTGGCAGGTTACACTAACACTGCTCTTAGAAGAGCAGGAGAAGAGAGCCAGGGGTTCCCACTCTGCAACAGATGCAATATCCAAGCCTAGATCAAGCCAGAAGACTGCAATAGAGCAAGGAGAGAGATCAGAAGAGCTGCCAAGAAACACAGTGAAGACTGGCACAGGGGTGCAGGTCAGAATAAAGGACTATTAAGAGCAAAGCAAACTTGCCCTGATTTTGCCTTTACTCTTCTGGATCCTGCCCTGCTATGGTCTGTTTCTGCTTTGGGGGTCACTGCAACCAAACACAAGGTACAAGGACAGCAAATTAAGGAGGGATGTTTTTGCTTTCCTTTTTTTATTAAATTCATAGGGTGACAGTTAGCAGGGAAAGGTTAAAGGTCTGAAAATGAGAGAAAGAGGATCTGTGCGACAGGAAGGGAGCATGTGAGAGGGCGTGTGACAGGCTGTGTAGCACAGTATGTGTGTGGAGATCTCATTCCCTCCAAGGCTGTTGGCCAAATGTGGAGCTGAACTCTCTGCAGACTTTGTCCTGCCAAGTCATGTTCCCTTCTCACACTGCCTGACATCACCACAAATACTCAGCTGGAAAACAGGCCAGAGCCAGGCAGAGTCCACTGCTCAAACACCAGCCAGTGAAATGGCTGCACTCACGGCACACCCACCAGAGCCATCACTCTCCTCACAGGTCATCTCCAAACCCAGGAGGCCCTACTCCTACCCATCCAGAAAGAGCCCTAACAAGGCACAAAGAGACCAGAGATGCTAACAGGCAAACGGTTTTCTATCACCCAAATAACGTAGCTGAGAATGGATTGAGCACAGAGACTCTTAACAGAAAAAAGCAAAAGGTAACCAGCAGATTGTCAGTTTGTCACAACGTTTTGTAAGGACCCAACTCCACTCCCACCTCCGGTGCAACCCTACCATGAAGAGAAGGAGAGCCATCACACATGACCCATGGACAAACCAGGAACCAGCGGTTCTGCAAAGGCCAATGCTCAGTAGGGTCTGTATGAAGCAAGCACACACTTCACTGTCAGAGAGCCCCCATCACCCGACCTCTCAGAAACCACTGTGAACCCAAGATCAGTGTTGGAAATGTGAGCACGTGGGCAAGCTTGTGGGAGCGGGCCAAGGGCTAAGCCAGTAGGTGGCTGGATTTCCTATTTTGATCCCCGTATCGAAGGAGAAGGGTGGGGATGGCCTGACAATTCTGGGACACTGCTGAAGGCACCACCCAGAGCAAGTATCAGGGAGTAGCAGCTGGAGATGATACAAGGGAGAATGAAGTCTTCAGTTTCTTGTTTTTATTTCAGCCTTCACCCCCAGAGCCTGCTCCTTAAAAGCAGCATGATGGAAAACGCCCTAGAAGTACAGGTGGCAGGGAGCAGAGTCATGTTTTCTTCAGGCAAAGGCTTCTGCTTTCTCCACTCCTATATCCAGAAAAACAAACAGCAACTTGGGAGCTCTCTGCAGACCAAGAAAACCTTTTCCTTCAGTCCCATATAGCCCAGGAAGTCAAATCCCCTCTTCTCAGACACACACAGATAACAGAAGCTACACTACATGAAAAGAAACTACATTATATTACATGAGTGCTGAGGCGCTGGCACAGGGTGCCCAGAGAAGCTGTGGCTGCCCCATCCCTGGCAGTGTTCAAGGCCAGGGTGGACACAGAGGCTTGGAGCAACCTGCTCTAGGGGAAGTTGTCCCTGCCCGTGGCAGGGGGTTGGGACTGGATGAGCTTTAAGGTCCCTTCCAACACAAACCACTCTATGATCCATACTTACCAGTATTTTACATTTAACACTCCTCACAACAGATGTTCCCTCTTCCTTTGCTAAGGGTGTCTGACACCTTCCTTAAAGGTCTAGCAGGGCAACCTCTCTGCATGCTGTATCGACCTTAACTCGCGTCTCCAGGGCTCCCTGCCCAGACCTGCAGATGCCCCAGAATCGGTCCCTCTCAACAGCTGTTAACACAAAACCATCTTTTCAACTTTTTCCTGGCTCCCTCACAGAAACCAGGCTATTATTCCTCTCCTACAGCCAGCAGCCGCGGGTGGGAAGCCATCAGTCAGATCAGCAGGACCACAGAGTTGGTACCTGAAGACAGGGTGACAGCTTCTCCTTCTACACCGGCAGCATGCAGCAGGTGAGGTGCCCTGCCCTGGTGGCAGCACTCATGCAAGCCAAAGCACGCTGGTGAGGAGGGCTGGCCACAGCACTCTGGATGTGCATGGGTGCATGCGTGTCACGGCAGGCACCATCAGAGCAAGTCTCAAAGGGCTGTTCTGGTGCAACTTCATGTCCCCACAAACATTTGCATGTGGGTTCCTGCTGGTAGGTGCACAAGAAACCACTACATGTGCATGTCTGACAGCATGACTGCATCAAATCCGCCAGGAAAATTCCCTGGCATGGCATCTGGAGTCCTCTGGGGGCTCGCACATTTCAGCATGTATGTCCCTGGCAACCGAGGCACACCACGGAGCTGTTGCAGAAGCCTATCTCTTTGCCCTCATTTCATAATGGTCCCAGATAGACTATTTAAATTCCAAACACTTTCCTTTAAATGGATCTTCCACACATTTTCCAGAGTTTCACTCATTCCATTTATTTTCTAAGCTAAGGCCAATTTACAATAAAGCCTAAGACAATCATTTAAACAAACAAACACCCTATCCAAGCAGCCAATGCTTGCTGGAGAACATTTAAAGAGCATAGTTCCTAAACTCAAGAAAGTCACTAAGTCCACAGAATGGGACTCCACTCGAGTACCAAACAAATCCTTCTTTAAAAGGCAGAAAGATTAGTTTCTTCAATTCACTTATTAAATTAGTTCAGTTCAAAGCTGGGGGAGGCAGCATAAAACAGAGGGGGTGATTCTCTCTTCCAATCTCTGACTAAAAACAAGACAAGGGAGGATGAGTTATGTTCATTCTAAGATCTGGAAGGACACATTAACCAAAACCAACCATTTCACTTTGCTAAATACAGATAACACTACCTGTTAGAATAAGCCAGCTTTAACACCGCACTCTCCAGCAAGCATACTGCATGTTTTCTTGTATGTACCCAGCGTGTGATTAGAGTCTAATTACAACTAAACCTGCATATTTAATTTAACCTTTTTATTCAAATGCACTTTTGCACAAGTCATGAGGAATTAAATCATTCACCTAGTGAACACAAATGACCATTTTCTAATGTAAACATTGACTGTGATATCTTACAGCATAAATGAGGGTACACACGGTATCACCCTGTTTAGCAAGAAGCAGTAGCAGACCAGCCTAACCTATTAGAACAAACCTCTCTTTTAAGAAAGTACCAAATGCAAAACAAAGCTTAAATGAACTGTTTAAAGCACCAACTTTAATCGTGATTTAAATCAGCGAGTAGGAAGCCTTGATTTAAACCCATTAACCTTGTTTGCCTCATAGCTGTGGTAGGAGCAGTGGGCAGAACAGCCCCTCTCCCTGGAGGGCGAGAGGATACAACGTCCATGCCCAGTTCATTTTAAGACATTTTACGAGTAGAGTTGCCAAATGCTTTTTCTAAACCATAAAACAAACTCCAAAGCCTCCCATGCCAGAGCCACCTACTCCCTTGTCAGTCATCTGCTTTAGCAATCGGGCTGATACTCACCCAGCATCTTTTATTTACATCTCAGCGAGGCTTCTACGTGTACACAGTGCAGCCTGCCTCTGCAGTGGGGCTTTTGAATTGCTTCAGCCCTCACAGCCCACGAGACCACTCTCCTGCTTAATCCTACAGGCACTGTTCAAAACAAGAATTGGATTCCTCATTCTCTAGCACTGCTCTCTTCAGTTCTTCACCAACTTCCCACTAAATAAATATTTACCCCTTAAACACACTGGAAGGTCTGCAACGCTCTGCTCTTGTGTGCACTACCCCAATTAGCCTTTGCCCTCCCCAAATAAGAGACTTAAAAGATTGACAGTCTACACTGCAAAGTGATTTATGAAGTTATCCCAGACTCAAGTGTATCCCCGTAACAGTTTCTTTCTGACACTCAACAAAGTCATTCAGCTTTACAGGAAATCTGGTTTTGAGATCTCCAGATCTAAAAGCACAAGTTCCACTGGCTCCGGGGGTGTCTCCTTTTTAGTGAGGACACAAGAAAGGAATTTGTCTATGCTCCAACAATGGAAAAAAGGTATTTTGTCCTGAGCAGGGAGTCACAGAACAACGATGACACAGGAGCGCTGAAGCAACCCATCATACACACCTAACAGAGACGTCTTTAACATCTGCCACAACACAGCCCCATCTAATCCAGCAATATTATACACACCTCTCAAACCCAAACCACAACACACCCCTCTGCAGTAACCACTGATGAAAATGCCAAGTCAAACGTTGCACTTTTCTATTAGCAGAAGTACAATCCAATGACCAAGTTCAACCTGCCTGCAGCTGAAACACAGACCTCCACCTGTCAGCAGAACCATTCCCCTGAACTCCCTTCTAAAACGACAGTCCTTCCCAGCCAGACAAGTTTCCACAGCCAAGAGAACACGATTCTGCCGTCCTAAGTTATTAGGCTGTGATGAGAACAAGGCAATGTACCCTACTGCAGACCAGAACAGTTTCCCCCAGTGAAACAAGGTATCTCTGGACAGTCATAGAAAGGTTTGGGTTGGAAGGGACCTCAAGGATCATCTGGTTCCAACCCAACTGCAACACGTAGGGACACCTACAACAGGTTTCACCTCAGTTCTGAAACACTGATTCTTCTCCCACTGTCAAGTCTGTGAATCTTACTACTTGGTGGAAGGGAGGCAGTGACACACAGCCTGATAAGCTTTCCCATTCACCATGCAAAGACCCACACATCCGCAACAATGAGACTTTCACAGCAGCTGCTTCCAGAGCAGAAAGCAGAATCCCCCCTTCAATGCAGTCAGGACAAAGCACATTATATTCCATACTCTTCCCTGAGCAGAGGGAGCACCATTTCTGAAAAGCAGCAACAGACCTTACATTCAAAACTTAAGCTTTTGAAAACCATGATCTTGAGTGTCATGCAACCACAGACCACATCTACTTACAAGAGACGTGACCTGAGGCCTGGGACCATCAAACACTGAACAACAGCAAGAAAGTCATCCTTCGGTTTAGCACAGCATGAGCACACTGAGCTGCGAGGACTAACCCAAGAGAAAGCATCTTTGTGGGGGAGAAAAAGAAGGGAGAGCGATCAAACACACTTTAACACACTGGAAACACAGCTCTTCCTGCAGGTGTGAGATCAGGGCAAGGCAGCAAACTCACGCTCTGTACTCTGCTCTCCTGCACACCCTCTGCCTGCTCCTTGCTGCACAGTGGCTGGTAAAGGAAATGTGCTGACAAGGTGCAGAGCGCTGTGGCAGCAGCAACTGGAAACGACTGACGGCTGTAGCCCAAGGCACAGAGCCAGCACACACCGGTTCTCTGATAAAGTTTCCTATTCCTTAGTTTTGGTTAGAGTAGGCAGTTTATACATATAGCCCCTGCCGTGGCACTTCTCACATCCCTTCACAACACAAGTAGCTGCGGGTTTCCTCCAGCAGCTACAGAGCTCCCAAGCAGCTCTACAATGACCCATGCTCTGTCCTACCTAAGACTGCTCTGGGTTTATTTCCCCCACCTTTCACCTCGGTGGGGTGAGCTGGAGGAGGTCACCAGTTATGTTCACCCCTGCTTTGCTCATGCCAAAACTGGCCTTGCATGAAGAAGGACGCAGAGGTGCGCGCACGGATGAGAAACACCACTGAGATAACAGAGCTGGGTTTCAAAAGCGGTTACCCAGGAAGCCACACAGCCTGTCTGCCCTCACCAGTCTTCCACCAGTGCTAACGTCCTGGTACACGTGCCACAGCTGTGACAGCAGAGAAGCGCAGCAAGGCCAAACTCCATGTGGTCCTGGCACAGTGTATCCTATGGCCAATGCCCGAAGGAAAGAGCCGAGCTCAGCAACCCTTGGCTGAAACGCTCAAACCACGTTTGCCTCCCCAGATAAAAGACACTTATTTTTCTTCCTGTTTCTACCCCAGCAGGGAGGTTATGTCTTGCTTGAGATTCATTTACTCCACAAACCAAGTCCAGCCCTCGCTAAAGGAAGTACAAACCAGCTTTTCCTTTTCCTGCTGTCTCAGGTATATCATTCTCTCTGACACACAGGCAGCAGCAGATACTCCATGATCCGTGGAAGGAGCAGCAGAGCCAAGAGAGCTCTTCCCTACAGACAGACATAGCCTGCAGTCGCAGCCAGAAAGCGGCTGACACCAGTGATCCAAGGGGTTAGTCAGAAACGTGACTCAGTGTGAGAGACTCCCTCACTGAAATCCTTGCAGTGAAGGGCCCGGTTGTGCTCCCAGGATAAGGGGACAGGAAGTTTGAGGAGATAAAGCATTGCTGCTCCACCGGTGATCCAAGGTTTGCTTCTGGTCCAGAGCAAAATACCCCTCCTGACACACCTGAGGCACGACGAGTGTCAGTGAGACGGCACAATAAAGCGTCGCCAGTGTAAGCAATGTTACCTTCGGACAGCACCACGCAGGCTGACAGCTGCGCAGGCACCTCTGTGTCCCAGAAAGGATCTGGGCTGGCAGGATGCAACGGGGGAACGGAGCACAGAAACACAGTTGAGCGGAGAAGACAAGGGGAGGCGACGGCTGACAAGTGCCCACAGAGCAAACACCCCCACGCTGCACGTCCCGGCAGCATCCCAGGGGACAGCAAGCGGGAACGCGGCTCTTCAGACGCACGGTAACTGACATCCCACCCCGAACCGACCCCTTCCGCTGAGGGACCGCGTCCCACTGCGCCGCGATGGGCACCCGAGGCGCCGGGCCGGGCCCCGGTGCCACCGACAACACCGACCGCACACCGGCTCCTGCCTCCCGTCCTCAGGGCGAAGGAGCCCGGCCCGGCCCCGCCAGGCCCGGGGAGCTCAGCGGAACGGGGCAGGCCGCTACCGCCACCGCTCTCCCTGCCAGCGCCTTACCAGCGCCGCCCGGCCCGGCCCGGCCCGGCAGCATCACAGGGCGCTGCGCCGCCGGCACCGGGTCCCAGGAAACGCCGCGGCTCGGGGCGGCGCAGGCCGCGGGCCGGGAGAGCGCGTCCCGATCCCCTACCGGCAGCCCCGGACACGCGGAGTGACCGCGCCGGGCCCGCGAGGAGGAGAACGAGGAAGAGAGGGAAGGAGAAGGGAAGGGGGAGCGGGAGAACGGGGAGGAGAGCGCGCCCGAGAGGAGAGGAGAGCAGAGCAGAGCAAAGTTACCGGCGCGGCCCGCGGCAGCCGCCCCCCGTGCGCAGCGCTGCGGGAGGCGAGGGGCGGCCCGGAGCGGGGCCCGGCGCGGTCGCGGTCGCAGTCGCGGTCCCGGTGCGGGTCCCGGCGCGGCGGAGCTGCGCTGATGTCACGCGCGGCGCGGCCCCGGGTCACGCGCGGCACCGCCCGCCCCGCCCCGCCGCCGGCCGGCGCGACAGGCCCCGCCCCCGGGCCCGCCCCCTTTCCGGGGTGTGCGGGGCGGCCGAGTCCGTGCGGGCCCGCGGGCGGTTGCGGTGGGTTCCGGCGCGATGGCGGCGGGGCGCGGCTGTGCGGCCGCCGTGCTGCTCCTCGCGGCGCTGTGCCTGCAGCCGCCGCCCGCCCGGCCCCGCAGCCTCCGCTTCGTAACGCTGGTGAGGGGGACGGGACGGGGCGCGGGGCGGGCGGGGGCTGCCCCGGGGCGCGCTGTGACGCGGTGCCGCCCGCAGGTGTACCGGCACGGGGACCGCTCGCCCGTCAAGGCCTACCCGCGGGACCCCTTCCAGGAGGACGCGTGGCCGCAGGGCTTCGGGCAGCTCACGCAGGTGCGTGCGGGGCCGGGACCGGGAGCGGGAGCGGGTCCCGGGCTGTCCGTAACGCGCGGTGCCGTTGCAGGTGGGGATGCGGCAGCAGTGGGAGCTGGGCCGGGCCCTGCGGCAGCGCTACGGCGGCTTCCTCAGCGGGATGTACCGGCGGCAGGAGGTACCGGGGCTCGGGCGGCTGCGGGGAGCGGCTTCCCTCGGCGGGGCGACGGTGGGGCCGGGTCTTATCTCGGTGTTTGTGTTTCCCTGCCCGGCCCCGCCGCAGGCGGGAGCAGAGGGACCGAGCAGCGGCTTCACCGCCAGCAGCGGGGCCGTGGGGCTGTCAGAGCCGCCCGCTCGGGACCCGAGGGGTGCGCCAGGCGCGCCGTTGCGGTGCCGCTGAGCCCGTCTTGTTCCACGTTGTAAGGTCATTGTGTGTGTGTCACGTCAGCTGAGAACGCCGCCTGCGCGGGCTCTGCGGGGCACTTCAGGTACGACCTCATGGGTGCCTGCACACACAGGCAGTAGTTCCTAACCAGGAGTAACCTCCTCATTTGTTTCCGCCTATAAAGGACCGACGGTTTCGGTCCCCCAAAGCTATTAATTTCCCTCTGTCTCTCCAGGATGTTGCCACACTTTACAGTAGTTCTTGAGACATGGGTAGGTTTCTTGTGTAAAGAGTCGTGGAGCCCTTGTGGAACCATGTGCTGAGCACAGGGGGAAATGTGAGACATCCAAAAACGTAAGGAAATGGAAAATCCTCCCCAAATACTCCTGATGCTTGGTCAAAGAGGTGTGAGTCAACGGGAACATGAGCAAGCGTCACGATGAGAGGCCATCACGGGGCTTGGATGGCCAGCGGGCAGGCAGACCCCGTGCCCCACTACTGGCTCAGTTCTTTTATCCAAGCACACTCGGGTGACTGACCACACTGAGAACCCCTCCACAACTTTCTGTCGTCATTTCCCCCTTTTCCAGGCTCCCCAGTGCATCCCCAGCTGCCATAGTTCAGGCTGCACACCCCTTCTTTGGCATTTGCCTCAACAGAACTTCCCGAATCGGCTCAAGCAGCACCCTTTAACATTCCTCAGCGGTTCCTTTCCAAACACACTTCACTCGTATAAAGCTTTTGCCCATGGAATGTTTCCCTTCCCATGTTTGAGAAGGAAAAACAAACCCAGGCATATGCAAACAAAAGCTGTTCTGCAAACCAAGCCCAAAGCCCTGCTCCAGTTGAGCAACCTCCCTTAGAAGAAGCGTTGCCTCTGGGTGACACCCTGTCCATCACCTGACTCAGCGACAGGCTGGAGCCATGGCAGGGGTGCTGGAGGAAGCACCCAGGGCTTGATTGGCGTTTGCAACACTTCCACCTAAGTGGAAGATCCTTATCCTCTAAAGCATTTCCCTTCTGTTTCTCCAGAGCTGACCAAGGATGGAAGCAGTCCTGGGCAGGCAGCACAGGGGCAGCGGTTTTCGAGCCATAGTTACAAGTGGGTAGAAACCATCAGAGAAAAGGCAACTTTTTGTTTTCCTCGTGACTGTTAAGTTTCGAGGCACACTTCACATGAGGGATGCTCCACACAGTGAGCATATATGGTTCTCTCTCCTCATTTAGCACTAAAAGAAAGAATTCCGCGTGTTGACATTGTATTCCATTCTTCTGGCTTTTTATTCATGTTGTTGCAGGTTCAGCATCCTGGTTTCTAGGTCATTCCTTCACGATTTCCTGTGTGTTCCTCATGTTTTCTGACTGGTTGCTCTCCAGTCTCCCCCCACGTGTTTTCAGCACACAGATGCTGCAATACCAAAGTTTTGCCATTTTGACCTGCTGAACTTCTCTGTATTTTTCTTGTTTCTCTTTTTCTGGCTCAGATCTCTCCCTCTGAGCTCTGGAATGATAAAGTCTTGGTCCATTAACACCAACAGTCCACACTGATCAAATAAAATCCCGGCTCCTCTCCTGTTAATCAGATCACTCTTGTCTTCATTTCACAGATGAAAGTGTGGAGAAGCCTTTTCTGCACCTTTGTTTTGCTCTTACAGAATCCCAGACTGATTTGAGTTGGAAGGGACCTTAAAGCTCACCCAGTTCCACCCCCTGCCACGGGCAGGGACGCCTTCCACTAGAGCAGGTTGCTCCAAGCCCCATCCAACCTGGCCTTGAACACTGCCAGGGATGGGGCAGCCACAGCTTCTCTGGGCACCCTGTGCCAGTGCCTCAGCACCCTCATAGTAAAGAATTTCTTCCCAATGTCTAATCTAAATCTCCCCTCTGTCAGGTTAAGGCCATTCCCTCTTGTCCTGTCACTATCTGCAAATAATATCCTTGTCCTATCACTACTACTTGTAAAAAGTCCCTTTCCAGATTTCTTGTAGCCCTTTTAGGCACTGGAGGCTGCTCTAAGGTCTCCCGTGAGCCTTCTCTTCTCCAGGCTGAACAACTCCAGCTCTCTCAGCATGGCTCCAGAGCAGAAGTGCTCCAACTGTTCTTTTACTCTTCCCCACATTCAGACTCCTCTCTGCCTGTTACCCCTGCACAGCACCTGCCCATCCCACCGATCCAGGACAGCCCACTCCAGTGTTACACACCCAATTGTCTATCTGCCCGTACAGTTTTGGCCAGGCTGACATAAGCAGGCTCAGTCCCTTCAGCTCCCATTATCCTGTTGTCCATGAGCAGCTGCAGGGCACTTGGCAACGTTCCTCAGAGAGTGCATCCAAGGAGCATCGCCACTTACAACAGCGTTATTAATGGTGCACTGTCCTGTCCTGGCAGATCTTCATCCGCAGCACAGACTATGACCGGACGCTGATGAGCGCGGAGGCCAACCTGGCAGGAATGTATCCCCCAGAGGGAGCACAGATCTTCAACCCCAACATCTCCTGGCAGCCTATCCCTGTGCACACAGTGGCCAGGTCTGATGAAAGGGTAAGTTAGGCTCAAGGATACGTACTGACTACTCCATGTGTTATGCTGACTTCTCCAAAAGTCTTTGCTTCAGTCTTGATTCAGGTTAAACTCCTCCTGGGACCTCTTTGCAAAGGCTCTTCTGTCCTCAGATGAGAATTCAGGGGCTGTGTTCACTCACCATGTTAGATGCAACACCCCAGCAGCCCGCAGATGACCTGGAGCATGCTGAAGGCAGTACCTGAGGCTCTTAGAGATGCCTCCTGCTCATCAGGGTTTCATTACAGTTGCACTTTTGACTGCAAGTTCTGTTACTTCCATGTTCAAGCTGCTCTTGTTGTCTCTGCCCAGCTACTGAAGTTTCCTTTGACCCCCTGTCCACGGTATGAACAGCTACAGAACGAAAGCCGGCACTCAGCAGCGTACATAAATAAGACCAAAGAGAATTGGGTAAGTGATTGTTTGCATGAGATAAGGTGGTCTTAGGCTTGTAGTTAAAGTATTATCACCTCTGTATAATCAGAGCTCTCAGAAGGAAGAGGGTGGGAATACCTGTGCGTGTAATACAGCATAAGGTTTGAAAACTGAAGGCCTTTCTCTTTTCTCATACCTACAGCAATTCCTGCAGATGGTGGCAAACGAGACTGGGATCCGGGATGTCTCTCTCGAAGGTGTTTGGAGCGTGTATGACACACTGTTCTGTGAAGTAAGTTTGGCCGTCACCCTACAGCCACTGGGATTTGGTCTGTGGGACTCTGGATTTGGTAGAAAATTACTTCGCAAAATCCCGTAAAATCCCCAAAACCTCTCCCCATTCCCACCCTGCAGTTACAAATAATGATTTCAGAATCACAACAGTTCTCACTCACTAAAGATGTGCCAAGACTTACCTGCTTGGCACTCTGTAACCTCCCACTTTGTAGCCAGAGCCACAAAAAGTTTCTCCTGCATCGTAAATACCTCTTTTGCAAGTCACTGGAAACAACCACAGCTGGAATCTTTAGATCTCTGTGGATAAGGCTGAGTTGAGACTCTGTATTCACATGGAGTTTTGTTGAAAGCCTGTCTGATGAAGGCTTAAGCCAAGTAAAAGATCAGGCTTAGCTGTGCTGTGATACTGCTAAAGTAGAGGTTATGTATCCAGGAGACTTACAGTGCTAACACATAAGTTTATTTGTGTGTAACTGTGTAGCACAGTAAATGAATAAGACTTCTTTCATGTTGAACTAACTGAATGTGAAGGAAGCCATAAACCTGAGCAGTCTGTCATGCTAATCCTGTAGAGGTGCCAGACTCCTTGGCTTGCTGGCAGTGGTACACAGTGGCATGTGCTATTTTGGGGATGTGAATCTGCATGGAATTGCACTTTGCTAGGTAAAGCAGCAGCCTGAGTTGCTGCAAGCTGAGAATATTCTAGTACAGACCTGTGCTGCACTGTGTAAATTTGCCCTTTGATACACAGACCCCATCTCCTCTCCTGGAACAGTGAATCAGAGCGAAACAACTTCTGATAGTAACAAAAATCATTTGGTAAGAAGAGACCAAGAATATCAAATCTTCTTCAAGACTCAATGAGCTCACACCCTGGGCCCCAGAGGCCAGCTGACAACCACTGTAATCCCCAAGAACCTGCAGAACAGCTTCCCAAAATGAAACCATGACATTGTGAAGAAGGAGAGTTTTTACTCTCAAAACTATACCCTCAGGTCTCACCTGCTTTGGGCTGCTTCCTTTTTCCTAACTCAAACAGTGCCCTGAAGAAGAGGACTGGTTTTCTCATCTGAGCCAGTAGATTCATTCTACCACAAGAAATAGCTCAGCTTCCCAGGCATTCTCATTGTAATTTACTGGAAAACTAACTAAATACCTGAGTTTTTGATGGGAGTTTCTCCACACCACTCAGAAAGGGCCCCTAAGGATATTCAGCTTCATCTTCTGGCAGTTTAATGGGATGTGGCATAGAAAATGGTTCCGTGCAATGCCAGGAAACCACAACTGCTGTTTGCCTGCCAGGATAACTAATCCTTTCTTGTAATGGGTTGGCCGCAGAGCAAACTCTTCCCTTGGTTCCCAGTTCTGTGTGTTCTGGGTTGGCGTGCAGGGCTTTGTAAGTGGTGCATCTCAGTGATAGGTCTTGTAAGGCAGTTGCTGACCTTCTCCAGGATCCTCCAGTGGCCCTCGGAGCCTCCAGGGAAGTGGTACACCGGGAGCCTCGAGTTCATGCTTGCTGCCTTATCTTTTCTTTTGGGTTTTGTGTTTGGTTTTCTTGATTGAATGCTATCTGCAGGGCAGAATCAGCCACATGTAAAGTAAACGGCCCGAGATCACTGTTATCAGTGGTACAACACGAGCTGGCACTTGAGTTGTGCTTTCACAGAACTGTGGCTCCCGCATTTTACTCTTCATGCTTCTCGTTAGGAATTTCTGGAGCAACATTAAACTCCACATCTCTGTACACAGCGCAGCAGTGTTGTGAGGGCAGAAGCATAAATAGGGAAGGAGCGTATTTAACCCAATACAGGAACCCAGTAGCAGGATGGGCAGGACTCCAGACCCCTGACTCCCATCCTCTGATCAACCTGTGCTCCGTGCTACCTGCAGATGAGTGCTGTGTTTCTCTTTTTAGCAAGTACACAAAATGGACTTGCCTGAATGGGTAACACCGGATGTCATGACTCGACTGAAGCAACTCAAAGACTTTGGATTTGAATTTCTGTTTGGGATCCAAGATCGGGTAGAAAAAGCTCGTCTGCAAGGCGGTGAGTGCACCAGGAGGGACCTTCATGCTGCTCTGTCTAGTTACAGCCTCTTAGTAGCTGTTCGCTTTCCTCAGGGGTCCTGCTGGGTCACATAAGGAAAAACCTAACCAAAGCAGCAGATGTTTCAGCCCACCAGAACCTGAAACTGCTTGTCTATTCAGCGGTAAGTCAGAGCTCGGGGGCTTTTATCCATCTCCTCCTCCTCACAGGGAACTTGGGCTTGGTGATAGTTTTAACCCTTTCTGGCTTCTCTACAGCCTGCAGTGATCAGGACATGCACCTTTGCCTCTGGCTGGGTGGGGTGTGCAGAATCTGGCGTCATTCCCAACCTGCACTTTGTTCCTATTAGCTCAGGCTTGTGGATAAGCCACTGCTGTGTTTATTTGGTAGATGGGTTGATGTTACTCAGATGTTTCCACAGTGTAGGTAGAGTCATTCCCCATTTCCAGCAGCTGACTGACTGGAAAGTTGAGTGTCTCCCAAATTGCTCCCTAGAGATTAATTCTTAAAGAACCATTCAGGATACACAACCATGTTTCACTTCCTCCCCTGGCGCCATCACAGATCACCACTCTAGCAGTACAGTTCCTCTCCCATCTTCCAGATGGAAGTTGCAAAGGTGACATCCCCTCAGCACTTCCCTGTCCGTTACTGGTACAGACTGAGCTGCCACATCCCTAAGGGTGACTGATTTGGTTTTTTTCCCTCTTCCTCAGCATGACACTACACTTGTGGCACTGCAGATGGCTCTAGATGTCTACAACAAGATTCAACCACCATACGCCTCATGTCATTTATTTGAGCTGTACCAAGAGGATGATGGGTGAGGGCTGCAGTAAAGACGTCTGCTGTGATTTCACCTCAAGGGTTAGATACCTTAGGCCAGGCTCCACCCTAGGGGGATGCAATCTTGCTCCTAGTGGCAGACTTAGGAAGAAAACTACCACCAGAATAAAGGAAAGCGTGTGCACACTGAGGTTATGGGAAGGGATGACTTCAGCGGGAGAAAGAACAAACCTAAACATGTGGCTGTTTCGTTTTCAGTAACTACTCTGTGGAGCTTTTTTACCGGAATGAGAGTGGGAAGGAACCTTTCCCACTGACAATCCCTGGCTGTCCGCACACGTGCCCACTGCAGACGTTCTTGGAACTCACGGATCCTGTTATTCCCCAGGACTGGGAGCGAGAATGCCAGGTAGCAACCATCATGCACGACACAGGTGAGCCCAGACTGGACCCGAGCGTAGCAGAAGGGGGAAACCTGGCTGATCCTATGTTGACCACTTGTTTTCTCCCATGCAGAACTGTTTGTGGGTCTGGCTGTCTGTGGATCCATTCTCCTTCTCCTCATAATCCTCCTCTTGACTGTACTCTTTCGCATACAGTCCCAACACCCTGGCTACCGGCACGTTTCCAATGAGGGAGAAGAACAGGCCTGACAGTTGCTTCGACTCCTTCCCAAGCAGTAGGAGGGAGAAGAGTTGCCCCTAAGGATGATTGGGCACCTTCAGTTACTGAGCGTTCTTTTGCTTTGGCCTTTGCTTCCCAGAATGAAGCGGGACTTGATTTTTGGATTCTTGCTAAAGGCAACGTCCCAGAGAGGGAGAACTGAGCTGCTCCTATGGAAATGACACCTTAATTCTGCAGCCAGTGTACTGTGTGGTGCCCCCAGTCCTCTAGAGTTTACCTAGCCTGGGATTCCCAACATGGCCAGCTGGAGCTGGGCAAGAGTTTTCCTCTGTTGAAGTGATTGTAAACGTTACCACTCACCATGACTGTGGCAGAGGGGCCTCCAGGAGCTGCCACATGCAGTGCAGTCAGGAGCTGCGTGTCACTTCAGGGTCAACCTCCTCTGAGTGCTTTTCCCTCAAGCCACTGGGCTGGTGATGACGGTGGGAAGGCCGGGCTCAGAGCAGAGCAGCAACGCACCAAGACTCATCTACTGTCCGTGCAGAGGGAGCTGCTGCAGATGAGGGCAGGCGGTTAAAAGTGTTTCTTGAAGTAGCTGCCAAGTAATTGCTACTGGCAACTGGTCTTTCTTTCCTTCCTCACATTGTAGCTCAAGAGAGGACTGGCCTGGAATCGGGACAAGACTGGCAGTAGTTTCTAGCATTTAGCTCAGAGTAGGTTACGTATGATCCAAAGAAGCTCTAAGTGCTTCATCAAAGAGATGAATTCCTGTGGCCACAGCACACTCACACCCAATTTCTTGTGCAACATCGGCTCCAGAAAGGAAAGTCCCCATAGATTAGAAACTTGGGCCCTGTGCAAAGATTCAGCCTTTGAATTTCACTTACCACCTCTGAGCTTCAGGTACCTACTACAACAATAGCCAGTACCACAGGCAGTCGAGATTTCAGCTATGAGCAGAAGGAATATACTTTACTAGCAAATTGGTTTTGTGCTGTAATTACAGAGATGTAGTAGAGCTGTACCTAAGACTAGATTAAATGCCAGGGTCTGTAGTTTTCCTTCCTACCTTCCCTACTGGATGGACAACAAACAGAAACCCCCCACCTTCACTTGCCCCAGGGTTTGGCATTTTGTCCAAAGCGTGGTTCTGTTTCTGGGCTGGCCTCTGTACACAGTGCAGCTGCTGCAGGAGCTCCATGCCAAGCACTCACCACCTGCCCTGGAGCTCTTGGCAGGAAAGGAGAGACTGCGGCAGGCACCAGGAGCACAGGCTCTTCACATGGTGATGCTGCACATTCACTTCCCACTTTTACTTCTCTTTCTGGTGCACTTCCCTTCCCTTCGTGGCGGCTGAAGCCTGCTCTTAGGTTACAGGCGTTTCCATTTCTTCCCCTATTGGAGTACCATGGGAACTTCTCCCTCCACCATAACTAGCATCTCCTAGCATGGGAACACTAAATCAGCAGAAGCAGCTTGCTGTTCTCAGCATCTTCCTCACCTTTCTGTCCTCTGAAAATATAATCTAGGTCTTCTGCACAGCAAGACAGTCATGAAGTAAAAGCTACTGCCCATGAGAACACACACAAGAAAGAGGTAACAGAAAGTGCATTGGAGAGGCCCAGACCTGTTTTTTAAAATCAGCAGATTTTGCACACAGAGGAAAGGTTTCTATGATGATTTAAACACTTTGACTGTGAATGATTTTCTGTAATTGTTCCGATACATTTCGTGATTAAAATCAAATTTGCACCTAACTACTCCTCATCTTCTCTAAGAGCTCACAGGGCACCAGCATGCTCAGTGCTGGAAAACAGGCAGCACTAGCTGCAGTGCCCCCATCCCAAAGTCACTCCCTGAACTACAGTCACCCTTACACCAGAGAATGCGGACAAACTACTTCTGACTGCAGCTATTGCTTATAACACAACCCATCCAACCTGGAATGGTCTGTTGCAGACAGAGTGCAATGATTGACACTTCCACAACTGTTCTAGGTCTCTGCTCCCTCCTGCAGAGGGGTCCAACTCCTGCCCCTGTATAAAGCAGTTCTGCGGGATGCTCAAAGCAGCCACTCTCTGTATTGAGGAACTTTAGTACAAAACTTTATTAATGTCAATACTGTGAAACTATAAAAGTGAACACAGAGAATGCGAGCAGACCTGGAGCCCATCCCAGCCCCAGGGACAGCAGCAGGGCCCCAGGCAGCCTTGTAAACAAACTAGGAAAAGCACAACCTTTTAGTTCAACAGCAGTCTTGAGATTTGGCTCCGAGCAGGGATGTTTCAAAGACGCTCCTCACATCTGCTTTACATCACCTTTAGCCAATGCTCTGAAGCACAGAGGCATGGCTGAAAAAAATCACCCATCAATGGCAAGGAAAAGCCTAGAGCTCTAACAGGAACTACAGCATCATACTGCCCGTGCATCCCATGAAGTGCACAGAGAGCTCTGGCAGCATCATGTTTCTTAATGGTCTAGTTTAATAGCTGCAAGCACAGAATAGGCTAAGCCTGAGGTCTTAATACACATTCTCCAAGCTTGTATACAAGAGAGGCTGATGTTCCCTGAGGTACCCATTGCCTCACCCCTATGAACATTCCACCTTTTCAGGATGTTGATCTTGTTAGCAAAAGGTTTCTCAGCCCAGTTTGACTACAACAGGTTGGGGACCCTGTCAGGAGCTGCTCCACAGCAGACTGCAGGAGGTGGTAACCTCTGACAAGTGATGACAAGCAGATGTGGCAGGCTGGAAGCAGTCACTTCATCAGGATGTCAGAACATCTCTGAGGTTTTCCTAATGCCTCAGAAAGTGGGTGGTAACTCCCCGTGGAGGAGGACTGAGTTCTGACACAACTGTCTAGAAAGGGAAGCAACGAGAATGAGGGAAGCAAGATCAAATCCAGGGAGGAAGGACAAAGTAGAAGTCTAATGCCCTGCACGGCTTACACTGCCCACTGCCAACACTGAACTTGTATCCTGTGATCAAGAAAAGACCAAAATACTAAATCAGTTCTCCAGATCCTTCTCTTTTAACTTCCTTCCCTGGGATTTTGTGATTTAGAACCGTTGCTTTTTGTTCCCATCTCCTCCAGCTCCCAATACAAGGTTGGCTTTGAGTTTCTTTGTCCCAGGTTTTGCCTGCCTCTGCCCTCCACATCTGGACAAACTCCAGCTTCCAATCCCCTGTTCTGTCATGGCTTTCAAAAGATGTTCTTGCTTCTTGGCCACCATCTCCTCCCGGCTCCAGATCAGAATATTAAAGCCTGAGAGGAAAAATTAAACACCGTGCATCAGAAACTCTGCACTGAGCAGAATACCTTAGGCTATTTAAATGCCATTTTAAATGCCAGAAATCCAAAATGCTTTGTTCATTCTAGTGCCCCAGGTTCTCTTTACTTACCCATGCCAGAAGCCAGCGTGTCTCCCATAGGGTTAAATTTATTGAGCTGAAAATGGAAACACAGAGTGTAAGAGCATCACTGCTTATGTAACACGGTCGTAAGAGCACCACAGCTTATAAAACAGCAACAAACCATCTGGAAAACCCAGTGTTCACTAAAGAATATCACAAAACCCCCTCAGATGACTATGGACCAGCCCTGCTTGAGTCAGCAGCTTTAGCTGGCGGCCCCATGACAGCATGAGTCTGTCACAAGTAAAGAGGATACTCCTGTTGTTCTGGACCCTAACCCGTGTCCCTCTGCTGTGGCTTAATACACAGCAACCCTTTTAGATGCAGTGCTCAACTCACTGAGATGATGCCAGAAGCGTTTGGGTCATAGAGCTGACAAACCATCTCCCCAGTGTTTCCGTCAAACACATCAACAGTTCGTAGCTCATTCACTGTGTATCCCGGGAACTTGGGGTCTGGGTAGCGACCTGCCACGATGAGGTCGTAGCGAGGATGCCACGTTGCCTGGTCACAGAGCAGAGCAATGGGGGGTTAGGAAAAAGGGACAGAGCTTGTACAGAAACACACCAGAAAACTAGTAGAGGCAACAACAGTTTCTACATCCCACCCACAGCTTGAGGAATGTGAGTATCCTCACAACAGTGCTCTGCTGGGAGTTGCAGAAGTGTGAACATCCACCCACCAGTGCAGTATCCTGACCAGAAATCAGACCATTTCTGATTTATAGCCATCCATTAATACAAGTGTGATACTCTTCTCAGGCTGCAGTGGCTTAACTCACCTTAATAGGTGTGAGGTGCTGAAACTGCCGATGTGGATGCGGGATCAGATGCTGTGGCTTGGTCCAGTCTGAAGAAGAGTAAACCCTGATTTCACTGTGCTGGTCCGTGCTTAGGAGCTTGGCACCATCTGTTGGGCTGAAGTAAGCTGGGGGTGGGGGGAACAGGAAGGCAAACAAAAGATCACAGTGCTGTGACTGACAACAAACACAGAAGTCACATTTCTCTGCTTGGAGACCCATTGCTATTTCTTTAATAGGGATGTGAATATGGCCACGTGTTCCAACAGACTTTTCCTGTTTCAAACTCAAAGCTCTTATAAACAGTAAGCTGCAACTTACAACACGGGGTTAGAGAGGAAGAACAATTTTTCCCATTTTAGAATGGCAGAAAGAGACACTGCAAAGAAAGGAACTTGCTGGCTCAAATGGAAAGTTAGTGGGAAAACTGCAAACAGACACCTGCAGCTCAGACTTCACTGAACTGATAAAACTGCTCCCAAGAAACAAGAAGTTTGAGTCCCAAGCTCCGCTCTTGTCAAAGGAACTGTCCCAGTAAATAGTTTTCTGATCTCAGCCACTGCTGATGCTTTCGTACTGTCACCCAGGACACGTACCTCTCAAAGCAGTACCACAGGTCTGTATGGCAAGTCTGACTGTGCTGCAGCTGCCCTACCCACTTCCCTGCCTCCAACCACACATTCCCAATGCCTTCCCTGCTTCCAGGTACTGCACCACTGTGGATCTGAGTGAAAGCTACACTGCCACAACAATAAACGCTGAGCTGAACGGACTCTGCACACGTCCATGCAATGAAATTCTTAACTCACCTGCATTGACAGGTTTCTCATGAGGAAGCAGATGAAGAACACTCATTTTGTTTTTGATGTTTCTGAGGTCCCAGATTTTGACTGTCTGATCCACAGACGCTGTGGCCAGCAACCACTCACATCGGGAGTTAAACTCCACGTGAGTGACTTTCTTCTTGTGCAGTTTTAGCTTCCAAATCTGCAGCAAAGGAAACAAGAAAGTCACACAGAAAAAAGGTAACCAAGGTTTGGAGTAAGGAAGTGGAACAATTCTACAAATGCAGAGTAAAGAGGTCTCACGTTTAGAGAGCAACAAAACTCATAAAATACACCTAGAGTTTATCCACTGGGAAAAAGAAAGGATAAGAATGACTTTGGGAACTATTTAATTCAGGAGAACTCTGATCCACTGATTTATTACAGCTCCAAGAAAGGAAAATGCAACCCCTGGTTCATGGAGGGAAGTATTAGTGCCCCTGTGTAAAGCAAGGTCACATCTGGCAGTTCTTTACACAGTACCAGTCATCCACCTCCAGAAAGATTTAACCAAACTGGAACAGGTACAGAAAATCCACTACCAAGGTAACGGTCAGAGGCAAGGGCCTGCTTTGTGGGAGAAGACCAAAGCAGCTTGCTTTATCTCAGTAAGAAAGGTAAAAGGAGATATAATTGCCTTCTAGAAATACAGCAGCAAAGAAACATGAGGGTAGGAAAACTATTTTGATTAACAGGAACAAATGGATATAAACTGGACATGATTAAACTTGTATCTGAAGCTGGAACATTATTTCTAATCAAAAGTCAACCTTCCCTACAATAAAGGGTATCTCCCAAGTGCAGAAAATACTCTCACATTCTTTGAGGAGAAAAAAGGAGAGGAAGCAACTAACCTTGAATTAGCACAAATCATTTGGAGCACTCCTGACTCTGCCCACTAACGTACACAGCTGCCTCTGGCCACAGCTCATCTGGTGGCAAACCCTTACAGGTGTTACCCACCCCCACAGGTAGGAGAAAGGGTAACACAGCCTTTGAGAGCTTCCAACTGGGCTCTTAACACGTCTCTGTCCTAGTTCAGCTTCCAAACCTGCCTTTGCCTGCCCTCTCGTGTCTGATGGCAGCAGTGCACTTTCTGTCCCAACAGTGGCTGAATTCCCGCTATGTACCCGCTCCAAGGTCACAGAAGGGTATACACATCAAAGCAGCATCTCCAAAACGACTCCCACCAGTGCTCTACGTTTCTGGAAGTGAAGGTTGTTGGCAGTGGGTACTCACATCATCAGGATACCCCACAATTAGTCTGGCCAGTGGCAATTACTTTTAAGGAAGGTGCAGCACACAACACAGTCCCTGTTTGGGAATTATTACCATTACACTCAACAGTGTGAAAATGTCTAATGAATGGCATTAGTGGAGGACTTCTCACCACCTAGACAATGAGCACACTCATTTTCTGAGCTGCAAGACACTTGCTTCTCTTTCCAGGGTCCCTGTAGTGTAGGAAAGCAAGAGCCAGGAAGATTCCCATAGAGGAGACACTGCATGGGGCCATACAAACCTCTTCACCAGAAGTGCTGAGCAGGACCACGTTGCCCACATTATCACCGGTCACCACCGCACGGCAGCTTGCAGAAACATCAACGCTGCAGTACCAGCAACTAGGGGGAAAGACACAACGTCAGTGCTGCCTCCCATCGGCAAGGGAAGGCAGCGGAGCTCTGGCTCACATCTCGTCCCTGATAAGGGAGACTGCGAGAGACCATAACTGCCATCTCCTGCCTGGTGGCGTGGGCCTGAGTATCAGCAACGCTTTCTGTTGGTCATTGAATATGAAGTAACTGCCTAGCCGTTTGTGAAGTGTTCATCAGATGGAGTGTGACACATCTGGACAGTGGAACATAACATGAAGGCTCATGAGCCACTTGGTGCCTGCACATGGACACACCTTAGGAAAGATCAGAACACCCTTGTGACGTTGACAAACGCGGGAACAGCTTTAAAATGACATTTTCCACCAACACTGAAGCAGCAGTAAAGAAAAGACAAAAGCTTCGGACTGGAAAGTTGCACATCAAACTGTCTCCACTTCATGCCCTAGGACACAAAACTGAATAGAGCCTTATCTTACCTAAGACATAGGTCCTAAGCCCAGCTCTGCTGGGAGGGGAAGGGCAGCAAGAATAAAGCTGGGGTGCTTTGGGAACTTGTTGGGAAACCTTCACTTGCAAAGGTAAATCATTCCAGAATACAAGGTCATGAAAAACAGCATGGTGAGCCTAGAGCCTCCAGAAGGGCAGCAGGGTAAGCTCAACAGCCTGAAACTCCAATTGTGCAGGAAGGTTTTGTGGCTTTCCTACACTACCTGAGCTGCTATGCACAAAACAGAACACTGATGAAAATGAAAAGGAAGTTTCCTGCTCTTCTCACCTCGCACTTTATGAAGTGAAAAGCTGTCAGCATCTGCAAGCCAGGAGATGGCGTCACCAGAAAGCAATACCAGAAGATGCAGGCAGCACACTCAGCCCCTGTAAAAGCAGACCTGACCTGTGGCTGCCTCGCTTCTCACCCACCCGGCAGTGGGGAGCCTGTCTTCAAGTCCTCTCACTGGACCAATTCATACCAAAGAGTCTCCTACCACCGGCAAAGATGAAGATGTTGCAGAGCACAAGCAGCAGCACAGCATTAACCCCGAGGAACAGAGAGTCAGCCTTGTGGTGCTCCCTTCTCACCAAACATTATGGTGCTCATGGCCACAGTCCGGGGCACGGGAGATCACCTGCACCGCTCTGCCCTCAAGGTCCTGCAGGCTTAGGGTGCCATCTGCTGATGCCACAAAAAGCTTCGCTGCCTCATAAGGACTGAACTTGATGTCTCCAAGAGAATCTCCTGGCCCCTTCTGGAATACACACAAAGCCAAGAAGCACCAAGGTTAGAGCGGAAGCTAAAATCTTAATACAACACATCTCCTGGGACACGCTGCCATTTCCCTCTGTATAATGCACAGATTTCTGATGAGGCATGGACATAAAAACTCCTTCCTTCTAATGTTTCCAACCTAAGCACATACATTCCAAGCCTGTAAATTCAACCCCACCACTTTGGGCTACAAAGCTCATCATCAGCCTTGTTTTTTCTGCTACAGGGTAGGACTAATCCGCAGTGAGCCACCTGGCTGAGACCAGGCTCAGGAGATCGCAAGCAAAACCAGCACCATTCCATTCAGAAACCATATAAAAGCCTCATGACAGCTCTGCACCAAGCTTTTCTTGCAGAGACTTCATTCACCAGTTCCCTACAGGCTGCTTCCAGCGCTGTATCTGGTCTTTCTCAAGGTAACAGCAGGCAGGATGAGAGTGGTGCAAGGAGATATCCTACTGATAACCTTAGGTTCTGTGATATGTTATATACTGTTATGTTGTTTTGTTATGTTGTTTTCCCCAAATCTGTCTACTGAGGAAACATGGAAACCATACACAAAGATAGAAAAGAAGGATACTACCTGGGAGTCCCCAGATTCTTTGATACTCAAGAGCACTCCATCTGCTGCTCACAATAAAGTCTCACTGTAAATACCAGACTTAGTAAAGCCAATGAAGATACAAAAAAGGCCTGCCTGTCCTCACAGCAGCAGCAGGCCATGCCCTTCCAAATGCAGGCATCATTGCTGTGACAGGCATACTGGGATACAACGTCCTCGTGTCTCAGGACCCAGTCTATCCCTCCCTGCTCACCTGGCCAGTCATCCCAGCACTAGTTCTTCAGCCCTATTACAAGGCTCCATCTGGAAGAGCTAATTTGGAAACCAACCATGGAAGTTGCCACCCAGAGAGAATCAGGTGGGGAAAAGTAGAGGAGGCTAACCCAAATTCCCTCACTTACCTTTAAGCAATGAACTGAAGTAACTAACTGAAGAGTTCAGGCTTCCTTATGAGTCCACAGAAATAGCAACAGTCTGAGAGGGTGATTCTAAGCACAGGCAGCCAGAGTTGCCTCTAGCGATTCATCTCCTCTTTCCACTCATTACTGAAGGAGCCCAGACTCTTAGAGAAGCACCAAAAGTGAGGTGGGGTGAATTGGAGTGATCCTGATGACACACACTGCTTGAAGTCAGAGGCATTTGTGGAGAAGCACTGAGAGGACTATAAATTGTCCTGTAAAAGCCATCTGACAACAAGCAGCAGTGCTAACAGGTGAGGAGGTCAGAAGGTCCCCAGGGCTATGGGAGGTTTAAGAACAGACAGCTGAAGAAATCCATTGGCATCCCCTCACTCTCCCACGTACAACAGGAAGTAAGCAGCACCAGAGTCCCTCCCCTTCACAAAATAAGGCTCTCTCCTGCCCACCACCCCATTTCAGGGAAAAAATAAAAAGGGAGAGTGAGCCTCCTTGGAAGAGAGGATCCCTGGAATTCAGAGGATAAAGGACAGGAATGCGTAGAAGAGGAAGCCCATGTATTAGAGACAAACATCTCTCTCTTTCTCTCTGTCTCTGTAGCGCTCCTGCCAGCAGGACACAGAGGCCCAAAGCATTCTGAATTTCTTACTCCCAGTCCTCGGTGCTGGTGAAGACCCGGACAGTATTGCCATTAAAATCCTGCAGGGCGGTAGTGCCGGCAATTGACGAAGTGTACAGCTGACTAGGGTTAAAAGGGTTAAACTTCATTCCTGTGATGGCCCCTCCAGCTCCCATCTACAAGGAAGGGGATGAACAAAAGAAAAAGCCACTGAGTGATGGGCAAGCAGAACAGTGTGTTCTGTAAGTCTGCATTCACTGCTATGTCCTTAACAGCAACAGTGAAACACATCACAGCCCTTCAAGGAGGCAAACACAACTATGCCTTCCCACACAATGGCTGTCAGAGACAGCTGCCCTCTTGGAGGACAAAACTGCAACTCCTTCAGTCCCCAGGCTATGTACTCCTTGGCTGGCACCACACTATTTACAAAAAGAGAAAGATGGCTCTGGAATTTCTGGAGGACAGACCTCCTCCCAGTGCATAGCCTTTAGAAAGGGGATAAAAGTTAGAGAGTCTTTGAGCCCCTGTGAGAATCGGAATGGCTGAATACAGCAACGAGGGGGTATGCCAGCTACAAAAACCATTCATTCTATCTTAGTTTCTCACTTTACATAAAGAGGATTGGTTTCTCCCCACTCAAAGATGTTTCCTCATCTGACACAGAATAAAAGGTGAGCAGAGAAAGATCAAGACTAAACCAGACAGACCCTCTCTGCCTACTTGCTTCTGGCATCTCTTTAAGGTAACTGTTTTGCCAGTTGCTGTATTAGTTTTCCATTGCACACACATCAAGTACTGCTTCATTATCAACTTAACCAACATGCCTTAAGTTCTCCCCAGTGCTAGAACAGTCTGGGACATAGAAACAGATATGACGTTGCCCCTCAGTCCTGCCCCATAGCTGGCTACTCAGCAACCCAAGACCCACATGTGCTTCCCACAACAGACCTCAGTTTCAATATGCAGTATTTGGGGGTAACTCCAGTTTTCCCTCCCTCCCACCCGTTCCATGCACTCAGAGGCTTACCCCTTTTATGAAGCAGGTTTTAGTAAGTACTTCATAGTCCCAAAGGATGATGTCTCCACCTTTGGAACCAACAGCTACAGTACTAGGGTGTGTTGGATGCCATTCCAGGCATGTCACTCTCCTGTCAAAGGGACTTGCTGTTCGAAAGAGGCGGTATGAGGCAAGAGAGCGCAGAAAGGGCAGCTGCAGACACTGGGAAAAGAGAAAGGGAATTATTACTTTTGCAGGGATCCCCAAGAGTCTCTGAAGGAGGAGAGCTAACAGTTTCTGCCATCAGTGTTAGTACACTAACGCAAAACTCTAAGCCTCTCTGTAGAACAAAGAGAACATGCTGTCCCCAAAGAAACAGCCTGTGACCACGCAAGTCCACATCAGTCACAGCACTCAGAGAGCAAGAGAGAACTGAGAGTTATCACACTTCAAATGATGCCTTGTGGGCTGACCTAAAAAAGCAGGATAAATAACAAGGGAGAAGACCATGCCTCCATACCAGTAAAAGTCACTTAACGACTGTCTTCAATGAGTATCCCAGAATGTTATATGTCATCCATTGATACAATATTATGGTCCTCCACCCAAAGCGCCTGCAGCTCAACTGTACAGTGTAACAGTGAACAGAACACTTGAAATAAAGAATGAGAAACCACGACACCACTGTACTGTTACTCAGCTGCAGAAGAGGTTCTGCTTGGATGAGCTTGGTGATTTCTTTATCATTTGAATGCTTAAAAAAGATAAATCATCTGGACAATAAAGCTAGCCCAGGTGCTTCCCAAGCTTTGGAAGCTACAGAAAAAGTTGATTTTCAAATGAAAGGAGGAGTATGGCTCTGAGAAACAGTAAAACAATATGGACTTGATAGAATATGTCTGTGAAGAGCAAAAATCATACTAAACCCGATTAGCAAAGTAGAGTGAATACAGAACTAGTATGATGAAACAGCTGATCAGTGTGCAAAAGTAGCACTGTGCAATAACTCAGATGGTAGAGTGGGTAAGTTTAAATATGTGTCATACTTTAATCCCAGCTGGTAACTAAGTACCATGCAGCAGCTCACTCGCTGCCCCCTTCTGCAGGATGGGGAGGAGAACTGGAAAACAGGTAAAACCCATGGGGTGAGATAAGAACAGTTCAATAATTAAAATAAGGTGTAATATAATATTAATAACAAAATGCAAAATAACAAAAAGAGAGATTAAAAAACAAGCAGCAATGCACAATAAAATTGCTCACCACCTGCTGACCAATACCCAGCCTGTCCCCGAGCAGCGATCAGTCCCTTCCAACCAGTTCCACCCCGGGTTTATATCCCGAGCATGACGTTCTATGGTATGGAATATTCCTCTGGCTAATTCAGATCAGCCATCCTTACTGTGCTCCCTCCTGGTTTCTTCTGCCCCTCCTCACTGACACAGCATGAGAGACTGAAAAGTCCTTGACTTACTGTAAGCACTACTTAGCGACAACTAAACCATCCGTGTGTTATCAGCATTATTCTCAGACTAAAGCCAAAACACAGCACTGCACCAGCTACTAGGAAGAAAATTGACGCCATCCCAGATGAAACCAGGACAATATGATTCAAGAAAACACAGAATTAACAGAGGATAAAATGTAGAGTGACAGGGCTGGGTCAATCGAAAGGGAAAGCCATCTCAGCTCTTGCATTATACAGGATTAAGAAACGTAAGGGTGTGCCAGATTTGGAGCCACAAACTGTATGTGAGGAACTTTAAAGTTTCCCTGCTTGTGTTGACCATGTTTTTACATAGGGAGCTGAAATGCTGTATTGGGATTGTGTGGCAAAGTTTTGGTAGCAGAGGGAGCTACAGGGGTGGCTTCTGTGAGGTGCTGCTCAAGCTTCCCCCATGTCTAACAGATACCAGCCAGCTCTGAGATGGCTTCAGGCACTGGAGTAGAGTGTTCCCTGTAACCTGTAGTGAGGCAGGCTGTGGTCCTGCAGCCCATGGAGGTCCATGGTGGAACAGATTCCACCTGCAGCCCATGGAGGACCCCACACTGGAGCAGGAGGATGCCCAACAGAAGCTGTGACCCCATGGAAGCCCATGCTGGAGCAGGCTCCTGGAAGGACCCGTGGCTCCAAGGAGAGAGGAGACCACACTGGAGCAGTTCAGCATGAAGAACTGAAGCCCATGGGAAGGACTCATGTTCATGGAAGACTGTCTCCTGCGTGAGGGACCCCATGATGGAGCAGGGGAAGAGTGTGAGGAGTCCTCCCCCTGACGAGGAAGGAGCAGCAGAGACAATGTGTGATGAACTGACTACAGTCCCCATTCGCCGTCCCCCTGTGCCACTGCTGGGCAGGAGATAGAGAATTAGGGAGTAAAGTTAAGCCTGGAAAGAAAGGAGAGGTTGGCAGAAGGTGTTTTTAAGATTTGGTTCTTTCTCATAACCCTACTCTGATTTACTGGTAACAAATTAAGCTGATTTCCCCAGGTTGAGTCTGTTTTGCCCATGATGGTAACTGCTGAGTGACCTCCCCCAGTCTTTATCTCAACCCACACAAGCCTTTCATTGTATTTTCTCCCTCCTGTTCAGTTCATGAGTGGCCACCTAGCATCCAGTCAAAATCAACCCACCGCACATGTCCAAGGGGTCATGAAGGAGAAGTTCCTCACCTGTCTGAGCTGTGCCCGAATGGAGCCTCCCAGCATGTTCTGATACACATAATGAACAATGCTGCACTGCCGCTCCAGCTGATGGAAAAGGACTCTGTTGTTTCTCATCAAGGATCCGCCTCTACTCCAACCTGCCAGAAAGGAAAAGAGTAAAACTTACCGAGGGCAGCCTGTGATGCTCATTCACTAAACAACATGGGAAGACATCTGCATTTGCTGCTACAAGCATCAAAAGTTTCAGTCACAGAAGTCTCTAAGTGATTCTAACATGTATAAGATGCAGCAGCCCCTGCAAGTATAGAGTCCCACAGCCTGCCAGAGATTTGTGAGTGCTTCCTCTTGTTAAACCTTCCTTCAAAACACAGTGAAGTTATCCAAAGCCCTAACAACTTGGAAATGTGCCACAGGAGGTGGTTAAGTCCCTGGGTAGAGCAAAGGGAAGGTCAGACGTGTGACCAGCAGAAAACATAAAAATGCCCCAAGCAGAGCAACACGACTTCCCACACTGTTCCTGAAACCTCCTTGTCAATCAGAATGTTCGATGTGCTTGTGCTGTAGCCTGTCAGGGCAGAGTTTTGGGTTTGATAACAGACCTGCTGACTCCTCACTGCCTGAAAACCTTTCTGTTTGGAGTGATTTTTTGCTGAGAGCACACCACGCTTCTGCATTTTGTTCATGTTCCAAGTTTTTTTATCTTCAGGGACTTTTACATAAACCCTGGATCTGTTTAGTCTTGTATCTGATCTAATCACCCCCACGGCAACGGTCCATAACACCCTAGGGGATCTGGCTAATAAATGCATTGCTTAAGAAATAAAACTGTTATTTTCATTTACGGATATTTATTTAAAACAAAACCACAGGAACCATTCTATATTAGAACCTAAACAAAATCTTTAATGCAACCCTGGAGCCTAAAAAAGAGCAGGTATGAAGCTAAACTTCTCTGTTCACATGCCAACATAGTGCCAACACTTGTCACACTTGTTGAAACAGATAAAGAAGTATTTATATTCTGATTCCTTTTTTTTTTTCCCCACAGAAGCATTAGCATCCACAGAAATCGATGTATTTCTTCCAAATTCCTTCATACTTTGAAGGATAATTTATTGAGAAACAAACTTCAGGCCTTTTTAGAATCTGCTGGCAGAAACCCTTTAAAAAGGTGTTTCAACTGCAGGAAACTGAACCTGTCCTATATGGCCGAGGAGGAAAAAAGTTGTTTCTCCAAAACACATAAAAATCCAACCTGGAACATGGAAAAGCTCAAATAGAAAGGTCCTTATCTTTTAAAGAAGGTTTAAGGAAAGATATGATTGCCCTCATTTTTCCAAAGTACCACCTACATCCAATTCCCTCTGACTCTTACAAAACTGCAGATGCATACCAGAACTGAAGATCAGGCCATGAAGTTGCAATGAAAGTTATGTAGCTAAATTAACTACAGAAGATGCTTCAACTATCCCCAGTTACACACAGAGCTCCCATCAAACACAGTATTTTGCCTCCACATCCACTGTTCACACTGCTGACTGCTCCAAATTTGGAGTTACATACCAGACAATGGAAAGAGTAAAAATCATAAAACTCTTCTATCTTTGACTGTTGAAAAACACCTCAGTAATTTCTGGATTCTTTAGGCCAAAGTTGTACAGAAAGCGTGTGGGATTTCCACACAAGGCAGAACCTCCAGTAACCTCCTAAACAATGAAATTAAAGTTCTTATCTGAAAGAAACAAGGAAGCTCAGGGAGGGCCTTATCACTCTCTACAACTACCTGAAGGCAGGCTGTAGTGAGATAGCAGTCAGTCTTTTCTTCCAAGTAATAAGTGACAGGACAAGAGGAAACAGCCCCAAGTTGTGCCAAGGGAGGCTTAAGTTGGTTAGTAGGAAAAAAATCTGCACCGAAACAGCGGTCAAGCATTGGAACAGGCTGCCCAGGGCAGTGGTTGAGTCACCATCTGTGGAGGAATTAAAAGACATGCAGATGTGCAATTAGGGACACGGTTTAGTGGTGGACTTGGCCAGGTTAACGGACTCCATGCTAGGTTAACTGGACTCAATGAGCTCACAGGTCTTTTCCAACCTAAACAATTCTATGGTTCTACAGAAATAGTCCTTACTGAGCTGAAGCCTACATAATGTCTTCATAATGCAAACCATTAACCTTTCCAGTACCTCAGAACTTAATCACCTCTCCTCATAAAGGAAAAAAATGCACATGAGAAGTGATTAGTGGAAACTGTGTCCAGTCTAATCTGAACATAGAGGTAGGAAATATTCCTACTTACTGCAGCAGAAGTTAGAATACACAAAGAAATATCAGTTTTGGCTACATTCTGTAAGACACCAACCTTATGACTATGGAACAGCATGAACTGAATGGGAGAAACAGTAATGTATTACTAAGACTGGTCTGTCCTATCATAAAGCATACACCTGGTAATTCAGGAATTACACAAAATCTAACCACCTTCAAATGAGCTGTGACAGCATCTTGAGGCTTCTACCAAAGGGCAGAGAGTCTCAAAAATGAAACATACCTCCATGCACACACATACATACCCACTAGATAGGTAACTGTAGGACGTACTACTCTATCGTATGTCTATGTATCACACTGATATATAACCCCATCTGAACACTCATGCCTGAACACGCTTCTTGGCATTCTCCCTCTTCAACTAGTCAATGCCTGTCATTTAGGGTAAATCTGGTTGGGAGAAACAGTAAGGATCTGAGGAAACGTTACCGATTTTCTCTGGGGGTTTGGATGTTTTTCTCACAAACAACTTCTTTGCTTGTGGCTCATTCCCTAGTTCCTTGCAGTCCTGTTTCCTCTTCCCAGCTGATTTTGCCTCCTCTGGCCAATCCTCATGTGCCTTCTCATGCTTCTTGTCCTTTGCTTGGTTCACTGGAGCCATTCTGTCTGACCACTAAAAGCAAACAAAGCATGGAAGGTAAGACTATGACACACTTAAATAGAGAACAGAGAGGAAAACTGGAATGGAACTACCCCAGTGGTGTGAAAGTAGTGATTATACCTACATCCTCTTTCATCAGCATGACACTAGCTTTTTGTTGTGCTCTGCTGGAGAGGCGAACAGGTTCAATAAACTCTTCTTTGTTCGCATATGAAAATGAATGCATCCTAAAGCATCAGAATATGTTTTGACAGATGTGCTTCCACCGAACTTTTAAGCTTGAAACCCACAGATCTGCGTAAAGTACATCTGTGAAACCACATAATAGCCTAACTGTTTGTGCAGTAACTCACACTGAGCTCTTCGGATTCAGCTAAGGAAAAGGTCAGAGCTTCCACGACGACGGCCAGGGCTGCCTTGTCTTCCACCAAACACCCTCAGAGGTACCTCCTATTTATCAACAGCATTTCCTCTCAGCCACCACGTTGGATGGGGCTCCTACACGGGCTGGCAACCATCCCAGACCTGCTCTTCTGACTCGTGTCCTGCTGTGACAACCATACCCGCACCACGCCCCTCAGGAGAGGTGCGGGGGCTCCCACAGCGCCCCCGGAGCTGGGACCCCCATAAGATCCTCCGCCAAAAGCGCCGGGCGGCCAAACTTAGCGATGATTCGTGCATGGCTGCCACGGCTGCGTGCCCGTGTTAAATACAGCTCCAGCTTCCCCTCACAGCGCCCGCCCCGCGCCTCCGGCCTCCCCGGCCCCTCCGAGCCGCCCCTCAGGGCCCGGCTCCCCCGCGGCCTTGCGCGGGACCGGCCACCCCGCTCTCACCTGCGCCGCGGCGGCCTCCGCTCCCCCGGCGAGGCCGAGCACGGCGGGCGCAGCCGGCCCCTCCCCCGCGCTTTCATAACCGGGGCGGGAAGGGAGGGCAGCGGCCCCGCGGGAAGGGCTCCCCCGCCCCCGGCAGCGGCGCCGAGCCCGCGGGCCCCGCCGGCCCAGGCCGCAGGCTCCAGGCTCCGACCATGGCGGCCCCGCACGGGTCCCGCCGACCCTCCGCCTCCACAGGGGGAGGGTCTGGGGAGCCGGTCCCGCGGTGCCTGCCGCAGTCCGTGCCTTCCCCCGCCGCCCTTACCCCGGCCGGCCCAGCGATAGCTCTGCCGGGGCGGGGAACACGCTGCGCCTGTGGCCTGGCCCAGAACACGCAGGCAGAGCCCGGGGCTGTTCTTTGCAGGTTGTTGTTCGCGTATAGTTTATTGGCTACCAGGGCACCAAACTGGCACATTAACCACAGTAATTAGCATAATTGATACCGTATCCAGGGCTGCATCAAAAGGAGAGTGATCAGCAGGTCGAAGGAGGTGATCCTGCCCCTCTACTCCACTCTTGTGAGACCTCGCTTGGACTAGTATGTGCAGTTCTGGTGTCCTCAACATAAAAAGGACATGGAACTGTTGGAACAAGTCCAGAGGAGGCCACGAGGATGATCAGGGGACTGGAGCACCTCCTGTATGAAGATAGGATGAGAAAGTTGGGGCTGTTGAGCCTGGAGAAGAGAAGCTACATGGAGACCTCAGAGCAGCCTTCCAGCATCTGAAGGGGGACTATAGGGATGCTGTGGAGGGACTCTTCATTAGGGACTGTAGTGATAGGACAAGGGGTGATGGGTTCAAACTTCCACAGGAGAAGTTTAGATTGGATATGAGGAAGAAATTCTTTACTGTGTGGCTGCTGAGGCCCTGGCACAGGGTGCCCAGAGAAGCTGTGGCTGCCCCATCCCTGGCAGTGTTCAAGGCCAGGTTGGATGGGGCTTGGAGCAACCGGCTCTAGTGGAAGGGGGTTTGGAACTGGATGATCTTTAAGGTCCTTTCCAACCCAAACCATTCTGTGATTACGGGTGCATCAACCAAACAGCAACCGAAAAACGATCCTATTTCAAATCAACTTCCACAGGAAGATGCAGCTGGTGTTGGAACCTAACACTCAATAAAAGTCACAGCAAGATCAGCTCAGAGCCTAACAGACCTTATGTGACGAAGCAGACAAGAATGGGGAAGGAGGAGCCCCACCAGTGCAGCTGGAGGTACTGGCACTTCCCCTTCACCTGTGAAGGAGGCTGCTGTCTGCTGGCCATGCTTCGAGGGAAACTGCATCTCTGGAGCAGTGGGGTTCTGTGAGTCATGCACACAGCTGGCTATGAACGCTGGTCCTAAAATATCTCCTTGAACTGTGGGGCTTTAGGGTTTGGGTGTTTGGGGGGGGGGGGTGCACTTTAAATATAGTTCCCTATGCATTTTCTCACATATTAGGAAATGCACAGAAAAACTATTAGGAAAAACTAAGACTGCACTTTTATCCTGAACTGTAACAATATTGTATTAGTTGCTGCCACCCTAAGAATGAGCATCAGAATGACGTACACGAAAATGATAACCACTGACAGGCAATGCAGTCATTTTTGAATATATATGCCAACCTGATTAGCAAATCTTAAGGTCTCTTGTAAGCACTTGTGTAATCCCTTCCTACCCGATATTCTATGATTCTGTGATATACAGGAAAGGAAACTACTACAGAAAAAGATTGTTCTTATTTTGACAGTGGTCAACAGTTCCATCTGCAGAGCTCATCAACACTGGAGACAGAATCTGTGGAATTCATCAAGAATCATCAACAAAATTGAATAAATCTGAGTATCTTTTTGGGTTTCATGTGCTTTAAAAGGTTACATATTTCAAAATTTGTAACTGAAAAGAGAGAAGATTTAGATTAGATGTCAGGAATAAATTCTTCTCTGTGAGGGTGCTGAGGTGCTGACACAGGGTGCCCAGGGAAGCTGTGGCTGCCCCGTCCCTGGCAGTGTTCAAGGCCAGGTTGGACACAGGGGCTTGGAGCAACCTGCTCTAGTGGAAGGTTTCCCTGCCCATGGCAGGGGGGTTGGAACTGGATGAGCTTTAAGGCCCCTTCCAACCCAAACCATTCTATGTTTCTATGAGAAAAGGGGCTCAGATACCAACCTTCTTTAGACTGAAAGACTTGTAATTGATTTCAATGTTCTATGTATGGATCCCACAGAAAACTCTGATGCTGTTAACCGACAAGTTATCTCCATGAAAGATGTGCACTTTCCTGACCTTGCTCCGTTTGTCTCCAGAAGTGTCCCCATGAAAAGCACACATACAGTAACCTACATGTTTCCCTTTCCAAGCTGTCATGGTTAGCCTTTTTCTGGAATGGAATAGAATATAGTAGAATACTAGACTATTTCAGTTGGAAAGGACTTACAATGATCATCTGACCAATTTAGGCCTGATCAAAAGCTGAAGCATGGTATTAATTCATTGTCTAAATGCCTCTTAAAACACTGACAGGCTTGGAGTATTAACCACCTCTCTGGGAAGCCTGTTCCAATGTATGGCCAAACTCTCAACATATTCAAGGACCTTCACACCCCTCTTAAATTGAGGGGCTCGGAACTGCAGAGAGTCCTCCAGGTGAAGCCATACCAGCGCTAAATACAAAGCTAACTACAGTAATTTTATCAATTACTAACACCAAGTTTGCTTTCTCTCTAGAGAATCACCAGCTATTTCTGTAATTATTACTCACTAAGGACAAGAGTAGAAGATAGCACCCAGATCACCCACAGAATGTGCCACCAGCCGGGGTGCCACAGCTCAGAGTCACCACACTGAACAAGCCAGAGACAGACTATAAAGAAATATTCCTGTGTGTATTTAGAGTCTCACACTCTTCAAACTACAATGTGCATCAAAGTCAGAGTATAATTATGTGTGAACAGGATATCAGACTTATGATGCCTTTTGTCTGATGTACAGTTACAATGAGGCTCTGCCTCAGTTATGGGACGTGGTTCTCTACCGCCAGGAGAAAGCTGTCTTGTCACTGGGTCTGGTAAAGCTATATTGTGACTGAGAAGATGAACTTCATGGTATTTGTAATACCGTTAGTTGTTCCACCTCTGCATTGCCAGGATCTTTGTCCAAAGCATGAGTATTTTTGGCTACTTTAGTCTGACTACTGATGTCAAGAGTACCAATACAGCAACTAGAGTTTAGTGTGTGTATGAAAACAAGCCTATATTCCACTGAAAAGCAGGATAAATGACAGAATTCTAAAGAGATAAAAGACTAAATATGCTGACCTCCTCCTATCCCATGACCATTAACAAACATTAATTTGATAATGAACATCTCAGAATTTAACTGAATTAGGGAATATCTGTGCCAAAGAGTTGCATTTGGTTTTGCTTTATTAAAATACAAAGTTGAGGCTTATACTCTCAACTATGATTAACTCTTTAGGATAAGATAAACATCTTGTATCACTTTTGGAAAGGATGTTTATGGTCACACCACATACAGTGACCTCTCATGGGTGCCCACCTTCCAGGGACCCCATGCTGGTAAAAGTGAAGAGAGGATTGGCATGAAATTAAGTGGAATGGTTTCTAATGTCCACTTCCCAACACAGCAGTTCATCCTATCTGAATGGCATCAGTACAGGTGTTTTTCTGGTTCCTATGAAACCTGAGACAATTGTAAAGCGATAGAAAACATCCCAGCACTGCTCCAGAGAAGGAGCAGCACAGATTTACAGCACATTCTTTCCTCTCTTTTTCCTGCAAGGCTCTCAGCCTTTCCTTTCTCCACCAATGGAATAACATCACTGCAAACATGCAGCTGTCCTTTAGAGTTGTGTCCCAAATCACTTAGAAGTAGTCAAGAGGAGACAGGCCAATGAGGCCTCTCAGCACTCCTCTTGCAAGCCCTGCCCCAGCATCATGGGGAATTGCACTGGGACCTGGTGCTGGAAACGGAAACTCTGGCAGGAAAACTCCATGGCATTTAGAAGAAGCTGGGTTTATGTGACAGACTCCGAGAGCTTAAAGATGAGGTCTGGATTATTCAGGTGGAGGTTTTCAGAGGAAAGGTAGAGTGGCCGAGCAGAGTTAGCAGGGAACTAGATGATCTTTAGGTCCTTTCTAACCCTAACTACTCTATGATTGGGATGAAAGAGGAAGGATGCCAAACGGATCCGAGCTGAAGCTGCTCTAGCAACCCCCCCAGTGACCAACAGTAGGCTCAGTAGCAACGGCCCATCTCCCGCCTGGGTGTGAGCGGGGCCTGGGGAGCCCTTTGGGCCTCCTGCTCCAGCACAGTGGGCAGGCTGCGGGCCCCAAGTGTCAGCACACGAAGTAACACCCTAAAAACTAACTAAAGCCCTGAATCACTGGACTCGCAGCACAGACAAGAGCCCAACTGCAGCCCGGCCGGGCAGCTCTTAGGGCCGCCTTCCTCCTCCTCCTCCTCCGGTGCCCGCCACGCCGAGCAGAGCTCCCCAGCCGGCGGGCAAGGAGTTGCTCCTCGCTGTTTAGAACCGGCGGCTCAGGGCCGCCCCCCGGCCCTGCCTGTGGCGGGGTACCCGCGCCGGGAGCCAGCGCTGCCCTCCCGGCCGTCCCCCCGGCCCCACCTGCCCGGGCAGAGGCCGGCGGCCGCCCGTTAATTGGATCAGGAGCGCGGCGGAGGGGGGCGGGAGCCCTCGCCGGAGCGGCCCCCCTGCCACCGGAGCGCTGAGGCCGGGCCCGCCCCGCCGGCGGCCGCTGGAGGCGGGGCGGGAGCCCCCGTGTCCCGCGGCTGAAATAGGGGGAGGGCCCGGCCCGCTCACAGCTCAGGTGGCCGCTGCCCGCCGGGCGTCCCGCTGTGTGGAGCCGCGCTGCCTGCGAGGTAAGCGGCGGGGTCACCTCTGCTGCTGCTGCTGCTGCTGCTGCTGCTGCTGGGGCGCTCTGGGACCTGTTCCCCGTGGGGTGCCGGGGGTCCCGGCGGCACAGCACGGCCCGGTCCGGCGGCGGGCAGCGCGGCTCGGCAGGCGCTGGCAGCTGCGAGGGGAAAGTTTCCTCATGGAAAGGGGGCGGACGGGGGGAGGCGGTGCCCGTCCGCGCGCTGCCTGTGGGCACAAGGGGACTGGGAGGCGGCTCGGCGTGATGCGGAGCGGAGACCCGGGGTAGGCGCTGAGGGGCGGCGGGTCCGCGGTGCCGGGCAGGTTGTTCGCGGGGGGCTGCGGGGAGCTCCCCGCGCAGCTCTGGTCCTTCCGCGCCCCTTGCAGCCCGGCCGCCTGCCTGACCTTCACCGGGTGCCGCTGGGGGCTGCGGAGACTCCCCCGCTCCCTCCGGGGCCAGCGCCTCCGCTCCGCGGCGGGGACAGGGGCCCCTTTGTGCCGGGGCCGTGTTGAGCCACTTCCCACTCTGAAACCGGAGCCGCGGGCGCTAGCAGCGCTGTGGCAGAGGGGGGTAAAGCGGCTTCTCAGGACCCCTGGGGGAAGGGGCCTCGCTGGGGCCCGGGCTCGGGGGCTGCACGCCGGTGCTCGGGGGTCCGTGTTGTCGGTCTGTGCTACGGGCTCAGCCTTGCCCTCGCTCGTCCTCTTCTCCTTGTCTGGCTGCCGACGGCGGTCTCGGTGTGCGGGAGGGGAGAGCAGGGTGTGTGGGGCAGGCGGAGCGGTGCTGCTTGCAGCCGTGTCAGCCGGGCCCTGGCAGGCTGCTGGGGTTACCGTGTCCTCTCCGGCCCGGGGCAGGAAAAAGCTGATAAACATGGAGGGTATTAGTGGGCCTGAACACTTAGTGCTTGAGGAGACAGTCTACAATTTGTCACTGTGTGCGGGAGGAGGGATCAGCGATCTCTGCGAAGCTATTGATAAACGAAGTTAATGTGGCCCAAATGTATTAACCAGTTTCACCACTTTCCGTGCCAACTGTGCGTGCTTCGGTTCTTCAGGCTTGCGGAAGGCTCAGCATGGTGGTGAGGGGGAGGTTAGCTGACCATCTCTTTGTGCTTGCTCCTGGCCCTAGGATGTAGTCTGGCCTTTTTGTTCCCTCTCCTTACCCAACTGGTGCTTGCTGTCTCCTGAAGCAGGAGGTGAGCCTCTTTCCCCTTCAAATCAACTGCTGGCCTGCCTCACACAGAGGAATTCCTGATACGAAGGTAGTTGATTGCAGTACAGAACCCTGGCAGAGCCTCTCACTCCACCCTGGAATTCACATGTCACCAAGAAGTCCCTAAGCGTCGTGATGACTCAAGTCGCTCTGGGTGCGTAATGGGAGCAGAATGCACAACTGCAGTGTGTGGGCTAAAATGACAGGGTCCAGATACTCACTCCTTGCTTCAGGTGTGAGCTGGTCTCAGGGTGGAGCCTGAGTAGAGCTTCTCCCCGTGCATTGCATAACTGCACACATTCTTTCGGGCAAGGATTCACCTTTCTGTGGAGTGTACAGTGTGCTCTGTGTGAGCCAGAGTCTGTTCTGCTTTGACAGTGTTTTGTGTTAAGAGCATTTCACTAGAAAATCCCTAAAATATATACTAGATTGTTCTTTGATTTGCAGCTTGCAACAGAATGAATGTGTGAGCTGGATCAGCTGCTTGCTGCTCCCGTCCTGTGCTCCCTGTATTGTATTGCTTTATTGGCTTTCTTTTCTGTTTTTCTTCTGACCCATGAGTTTGAGCTTCCCTGGCTTGCCTGCACTTGTCCAAGTGAAGACTATTTTCTCCTTCTCAGGCTGTATAAAGCAGTAAATTCAATGTGTCAGCGATGTATAGGCCTGAGAACAACTGTCCACCTGGAACTCCATTCTCAGTCGTCAGTGAGTGAATAAGGATTGTGCGTAACTGAAGTGTGCCAAAATGCTGCAGGTCCTTGGCAGATTCTGTGTGTAATCAAGTCATAAAAGCCTGAAAATCTTATGGACCCAAATTAATTTATTTGCAGGGCAATGGTGCTTTTAGTCATTATAGGTTATTATGGATTATACAAGAGCTAGCCTGTATCTGCTGGGCTTTCTCTAAATGATCATGAGTTTCAACATAAATATATATACAGAGAGAGAAAGATTTTGGTTTAAAATGCAACAGTTCTGTCAGGTATATTTGTAATGTGACTGCTTTTAAGGGATGATAAACTGAGAACATGTTAGTCCCTGCACCAGGACAACATGAGCTTCTGTTAGAACTCATATCACCTAGCATGGCAAACACAGTATGTTCTTTATTCTAACCATTTTGAGGGCTGGAGATTAATTCAGTTGTTGTTTGAACTATTTGGTCTGTGTCATGGCTGACATCCAGGGATTGAACTGGGGACCTAGAAAGCTAAAAGTATCTGCCTGTAGCCTGAGTGGAAAAAGCTATGCTCTTGATCAGAGAGCATTAATATACTGCCTCTATTTCTGTCATCAGCTGATCAGTGAAGTGTGAATTTGGGCTGCTCTGGAGAGTTTGTGGGGAAATGCCTAAACAATAGGAGAGCTGTATAAGCCCTTTGAGGGACTCTTATCTTTTTAAAGCAGACTTTCTGATCAGGCAGGCATTTTTATCACTAGTTACTCAGTGTGATGGGTGTAGAAGGGACTGTGTGACAGGGAACTGTGTCAGAAAGATTAATAAAAAAGCCATAATTGATTAGTCTGAGGTCTTAGTGGGTGGGACAGAAAACAATGGCTATTGTACGTGGAAGTTTTAATGAAGAACTTGGGATTTTGCCCTTTGAAGACTAATGAAAGAACTTTGCATCCTTGGAGCAGTTAAGGAGCTGTTTAAGAGGTAGCTTTTTGCCGCTAGGTTGTGGTATGGTGTCCACTAATTTAGCATCCAAATTCACTCTGATTGCCTGGCCACAAGTTTTTCCAGCAGCACAAAGTGTAATGTCAATGCAATGCCAGTGGTGCATCCTCTGCTATAATCATCCAGCTTTGTTTCAGTGATGGGTGTATTAGTTTCATGTTTCTTCAGGCTGAAATGTGGGCTGAAGCCGGGCACTGCCATAAGGCACTATGTGCGACTGGCATCTTAATCATACTTAAGTCTTCAGTGGTTTCTCCTCACTGTGAATGGCACGATGGGAAAGAGCCTTTCAGACTTGTGATAGTCAGAATCTGTGCATTAAATCTAGTAGCTGTCACTGGGCATTGTAGTTTGTTGAAGAGGCATGTGAGAGATCTCCATGGTACCGGGGGGCTGGATCCAGAGGCATTAGACTTGTGTGGGCTTTCATGGTCTTTGTATGCGGCTGTGGTGGGGCTCTGTTTATTGCCGCCTGTCAGTAAGGTTTTCCAGGTTAGAGGAGTTGGGATTGCTGCAGGCAACCCACAACTAAGTGTTAGCAAGTCTTCAGCCTCCTCAGCTCTTGTCTATGCCATGAGGTTGCCCAAGCTGTGTCTCTTCTGTTTGCAGGAAGATACCATAGTTGCCTCCTGGGTTGTTGGGGACATCGTCAGTGTTTTCACTTGCCTGTAGGTGATTGTTGGCAGTAACTTCCTCCTCTCCTTACTATACCTGCTGCTAAGCCAAACCTCTCCTGCTCCTGGGAAGGCTGAGGTGTATCAGCTACTGTTAAATAGAGCTCTGAAGTAGGCTTGTGCCTGTCTCTGACAAGGGCAAGAAGCTTCATGGAGGACTGGGAGAATACACAGCATATTTCACTTCTTGAATGAGTCTAGATGTTTATTTTTATTTCTTGGTGTTTTCAGTCAGCTCTTCCTTGTACTGGGACTGCTGACTTGTGTGAAAGCCTGATGCTGACTCCAGCAGCAATGCAAGTAAAAACCTAAGGTTTTGAGCTGTGGGATAGGAGCTGCTTCAGGAAGCCACTGGGAAGGAATAAACCCCACTGGATTGTTCTGTTTGTGCTTTCTGGTTTAAAGACAACCTCTTAGTGTTCTTTTCTTACATGTCAGGTTGAGTCCCGAGGATCAGAAAGTGAGATCATTGCTTTGGGCAATGGGCTGAGAAAGCAAATGACATTCTAGTGACGCAGAACAGTTAAAATCTGTGCTGTGCTGTGTGCCCTTTGGGCTGACTGTCCCATTTGCTTGTGTTCTTTTGGGGTCTTGTTGATACGAAGTAATTTATATTAATAGTCCTGTTCCTCAAGCTGAGGTCCAACAAACTTACTTGAAGAGGCACTCCTGATACCAAAGAGCAGATTCTATGCAAATAGTATGAAAGGAGATAAAATTTGCTCCATGACATTCAGGATAATGAACTTCAAGAAGAATGCATGAAATAAGATTCTGCACAGTGCAAGGCAGTTCCTAACGGCTGCCCTGCTTCACCCTTGTTATCTTCTGACATGGGAAAAATGTCAGAAAGGCACATGAGTAGGAATGGAGTACCTACAAAGTGAATCTACCAAATGTCTTGAACCAGGAGATGCTATGAAGGGAATTGAAGTTACTGAATGTTTTCTCCATTCCGCAGACTAAACACGTTCTTTGTACATGCCTGGTTCTATAAAAGACTGTGGAATGATTCTGTGTAAAAGGTGGTCTATAGTTCTGCCAGTTTGTGGTACTGAAGCCTGCCTTATGGTTGTTCTTCATGTAGTTTGGATTTTCCTGTGAGGAAGCAATTGAGTAAACCTGGCTGTGGTGGACAAAGAGCCTTGCCATTGGAGTGGAGGAACTGACACAAAATGAAACAGAAGCACTGGGTGTGATGCTGTACCACATTCTTCTCCGTTACCATAAGAGCTATTCTAGCACTCAAGCTCATCTTCTTCAGCTCTCACTTTAAGAAGTTTGTTGTACTCCCATGTTTGGGACTCAGAACTGTGGAGGGAACTTGATGAACTTCAGGAATGTTTTGATGATGATCTTTCAGGTTCTTCATTATATGAATATCTGGAAGCAAAGTAGTCACATAATAAACAGCTTTAGTAAATGAGCTTTTATAAGTAAAGGCAGAAACCTGTTTGTAACCAGAGATAAAGAAATGGAGTACTTCCAATTCATTTGCCATATGTTTGCCACACTTGGTCTGAATGACAAAATACTATCTGCCGTTCCCCCTTCCTCAAAAGACAGCTAATGGAAAAAACTATAGGTAAACTGAAGCCAGAAGCTTCACAATAGCAGCTGAGTAGAAAATCCCAGTGTGATTTCCAAATGGGAAGAAGGGGCAGAGAGGGCTGATTGCACAGTAGTCAGATGTCTCCAATCTGGTGAAACAAATACCCAAAAGCTGAGCGTCGAGATGGAGCTAACTGGCTTGTGGTGGCTATAAAGGCTGTTTGATTGCATTGATTGCAGGCTGCTTCCTCAAGGCTTCTTAATGCATTCAAGTAAACTCGATCTCTGCTCTGGGGTTTGCAAAGTGACTCAATCACAGAAGGAGAATATTCCATTGACAGGGACTTACAGGAGTTTTCTCCCCCCTGTTCCCAACCACAGGGAACATCCCCAATCACCACCTTCTGTTACTTTTTCTTTGCTCAGAGCTGGATGAAGCTGGGGCATTTTGTTCTCTTTGGATCACTGCTGTTTGCATAAAGATCTGAACAGAACCTCTTCACTCAAAGCCTGGTTGGAATTGGGTGGACTGTCTCAGCCTGCTATTGTGATGAGTTACCTTTAACAAGTTACAGGCAGCTGGGTTCCAGGATGGACTGTTGATCTTGCCAGTCATGTTACCAGGTGAAATGTACAGGAAATCTTGGAAAACTGGCTGCATTCAGTGCAGACTGAGACTGCTGAGGATGGGTATAACAGTTTTGGCTGCAGCTTCAAATACCTGTTTACTAATGATTTAGGAAGAAACGGCTTCCAGTTCTTAGGAGTCCCTTCTGCTTAAAAGGGAGGTGCTGACTGCATGTATTTGCTGGCAAGCGCGGTGTTTGTTTGCAGAGGCTGATGCAGCAGGGTAGGAAGAAGTACCCAGCATCTGAAGCAAACAAGTGAAGAGGCTCAGGGAGTGGGACAGCAGAGATTACAGGTTCCCACCATCTACATGGCTTAAAACCTTGCCCTGGGAGAGAGGTAAGGCAGGGAGTGTGAGAACGGGGAAGTGGGCATGCAGACTGATGTGTGGAACAGGAGCTATGCTATTCACAGCAGTGAGAGAGTAGGCTGGTGTATTGCTGTTCCTGGTAGCTTGCATGTGTCATTCATTAAGCTATCCACTGCTGTTTGTAGCTGCCTGTTAAATACATAGGCACAGCATACATGTCAAGATTATTCTGGCAACTGTCTTAAACATACAAAATGAATATGGCCTGTTGCCCTATTAGAGTATGGTACCCTGTGGTCCAACACTGATTTCCTCCTTCTTTTAGCTGTGTGGATATTTGAGATTATAATCAATTTCTTCATAGGAAGAACAACTGGGGGAAAAACAAACACAGACCTTGGCAGCCCAAAGCATCCTTCATTAACACTGCCTCATATTGTTGTGTTAAGCAGCAGTCTGTGTTCCTGTAGTACTAAAGCTCTACATCATTGGAAAAGCAAACAGGATTTCTTATCTTGTGAAACAATTTCTGCCTGGTGAAGTTATGTCAGTCAGGAATCTTAACCTTTAGAGCAGCAGCAATGTGCTGGTAGAGCCTGGCCTGTAGCCTTGGCCTCTGAGAACCTGACAGGGAATAGCTGCTAAATGTGGAAAGTATTTAATTCTGAATGAGCATATTGAAAGCAACTTGGGGTTACAGACAGGGAGATGTCTGCCTACAGTACATTAGCTTGGTCTGAATGTGAAGAAGACCAATATAAAGAAGCTGTGGTCTGAAATGAGAGAATGATAAAGCAGTACATAGGCTCAGGATGTCAGCCCTTTAAGTTGAGCAGGATCTTGCCTGTATTTCAGTACTTCACTATAATCATGGAGAATTTTGCTAGCGGGCAGAAGCGTGATCTCTAGAGAATCACTGCATGGGAGACAGGCTTGCACGTAGCTGAAGTGACCTTTGTGTGCGGTTGCTCTTCAGCCTGGCGTCCCTCTGACCTCTCCCTGGCTGGAGAGATCAGCTGAAGTCTTGCTTGAAACTGCCTTGGACAGCCCTGGCAGGCTTCAGTCCTTAGGGAGCAGCTGGGAAGCACTGGCTTCTAGTCCCTTTCCCAGTCAGGTGACTCTACCCAAGGGTGTGACCACAGCAATAAGGTAAACATCTCTAAAGGAAGTTTTGGGGAATCGTCACATTGCTTGGCATCCTATCTAGCTACAGAGAAGAACCAGCCCCTCTTCAGAAGGGTGAGTACACTTGTAAGTATCAGACCTCTTCCGTAATGGCAGTGGAGAGCACATTACTGGGCATCATCAGTAGTCACCGGTTCAGAGCTATCGGATGTGCACCTCCAGGGATGGTGAGGCTGAAAAGGACATCCCATCTCATGCCCCATTTTTGTTCTCTCTGTCAGGGAGCTTCCTAGTTCTGCTGTACCAGCAGCAGTCCAGTTCATTCCACTGCTGGAGTCATGTGGAACCTCCTGGCTCCAGCTCTAGTTTCATTCTTACAGGTTAACAGGGAAAAAAAATCCCCAAGGGTTTTCATGCCTGTTCTGTAAGGGGAGGGGGCTGTCATCCTTTTGTGTGTTTGTGTTGTTCAGATTGAAATGGTTATCTGTAGCCTACACCAGAAGCACCTGGAGTAAAAACACCCTCACCACTGCCTGCTATACAGAAAAATGACTCTGGGAATCAAGCAAATTGGCTGCAGAAATCTCACATTGGTTCCTTGTGTTAGTTGTTGTCTTGACATGGAAATAATAGCAGCCCAGTCCTGATTTAAACTCTTGCTTAGCTTGGCTTTAACACCTATATAGAAATTCGTCCATAATAAAAATAGGCCCCTGCCAAAACCTCAGCTACTGTTCCTGAATAAATATAACTCCACTTGTTCCTACATGTGTCTGCATCCAGCATTTGCTGTTGCACTTGGGAAAGGGGGATAGGAGTTGGGCAGCAAATTGTATTGAGTGCAGTGTACAAGCTCTGTTCCTGTGGATGAATTCCTGCAGGGCTGCATGCTCCAGCCCTTGGAGCATTTATAGAGTTCAGAGGCTTGTTCTTGACAAACTTGGGAAAACAATTGCTTAAAAGGAGTCTCAGGAGGCAGTCAAGCAATGCACAGAAGTAATGCCTTGGGCATTTGGAGGCTGGAATTATTGGAGTGTGGTGTAGAGGGAAGAGGATCTCTGTGGTTTATGTGCCTTAGGAAAAGGTTTCTGAAGTGAAGAGTGATTATTACTATTGGGTCTAGAAGTTTTATTTGTGAATGAGATGCTGTCATATTCACGTTGTGCAAGCAGGTTACCTTGTTGTGTGTTGCCAGGTTCGCACACGTTTTGAATGGGGAGGTTTGTTTTGAATGACACGTAGATCTGAGGGCAGGGATATGTGCTCAGAGATGTGTGACTGACTGGAGCAGGGGTGAGATTAACAACATGGTTAAAGGTGGAAACGGCTCTGCCATGAGAAGCCTTGTGGCATTTCCCTATGTGGAGCTCAGTACCAGTGAGGCAGTCCTGAGCCGTTCTGCAGCTGAAGACCAAGAGCCATTCTTTGATAACAGGGAGTCGATAGCAGGTGTGGCCTAATAACTATGTTGGTGTTAAGTGAGGGAAAGTATTTGGGGGAAGGAGGGAATACCTTTCTAGCTCTACTAGCAGGAAGGGTTGTAGCTTTGCAGAAGTCTCATTTGCATGGTTCAGTTTGTCTACCTGATGTTGCTGGTTGTAGTGGTGCCTGTGATGCCCTTGTCCATGATCCTGCAGAGGTGTGAAGTTGTTAAATGTGCGGCCACTCTTTCCTTCCTTCTTCAGAGAGCTTGTCTTGAAGGAGCTGCAGTGAGGTCTCAAGGAGCTCTTAACTGTGCGAGCTGAAAGTGGGAAGGTAGGGATAAACATTCCTTTGCCCTGTAAACATGATTTGCTAGATAGCCTCCTATTAGCAGAGGTTGTAGCGGCATCAGAAGGAGTCTTGTACATGGTGCTGACTCACATATAACTCTAGTTTACCCAGTATAACTTCAGCTATATGCTTGTACTGTCTAGGCTCTGCCAGCCATCCCAAGTCACGTGGTGGCTCTTGCTATCATAGAGTCATAGAATGGTTTGGGTTGGAAGGCATCACTTAGTTCCAACTCCCTGCCATGGACAGGGACACCTTCCACTGGAGCAGGCTGCTCAAAGCCCTGTCCAACCTGGCCTCGCTATATCCACAAGGTAACCCTGTCATCTGTGCTGCAAAGCAACCTCCAGGCTCTGGCATCTGTAACTCAAATAATTGCTTCTCCTGGCAAACTCGGCTTTTCCTTGGTCTCAAGCTCTTGGTGGGTCACAGCACATACAGTGTTTTGGAAGTAACTAGACATGAAGGGGAGGAATGACAATCTATTTGCTCTTCTAGGGCTCAGGGTGACAGCAGCAGCTGTTATTCAGCCCCTGTGTGCAGTACCAAGTACTTCCCCGTGTCTGCATGCGTTTCCAATTTGATCTGCTGACTGACACAGGCTCATGGACTATGTGAAGTCCAGAAAAAGCCTGGCAGAAAAGGGTCCTCCTCCTTCTTTGACCTTTTTGCTTCCACCAGACTAGATCTTCCTGTACTTGTATAAAGTCTATACAACTGCTATGGAACTATGTACTTGACTGGCTGCTACTCAGGTCATGGAGATTAGCCTGCAGAAATACTAGACTGCTTTATTGTATTCTCTCACCTAACTCCTGTGCTGATGATTGCAGGATGGCCTTAAGCTGTGGGATACTTTGCCACGTGATACTGTGGATGCTGAAACCTCCTCTGGGTTCAAAAGCACATTGAAGAAATGAATGGCAGAGAAAATCCATTGAGTGTTGCTGAATTCATAGGTGCCACATCCAGCTCGGGAAGTTGCTGTCAACAAATGGTTAGAGGCTTGGAGAGCATGCAGGGAGGCAGCATGTATGCTTGCTCTGTTCTCAAAGCAAGGGAAGGTATCCGCTTTTGGCTGCGTCTACAGAGGCTCTGAGAGCCCTTAGTCTGATCCAGCACAGCTACTAGTATTTTTCAGAGCCTGTTGACCTTGGTGATAGTAAATCCAGTTATTTGGGTTTGGAACTCCTGAGGCGTATGGCTCAAATTTGAATGTGGAAGCTGTAGACAGAACAGATTCAGAGGGGTTTCTTTGGCCTTTTGCTCGTCCGTCCCTCAAGTGAACAAGCACACTGTGATTCACAGCAGCTTTCCACATTTACCCCCAAATCCGAGCACTGCGTAGTCAGCCGGAATTGGAAACCAGAGATGGAAGGCATGTTTGTGATTCATTGCTTCCCAATAAAGTGGGGATGGGGGTGTGGCATGGAAAAACTGATACAGCCTTCACATCTCATACCCATTCATCTGTGTCTTCACTGGCAGAAGGAGAGAAGGGGTCTGGGGCAGTTCTAAGTCTACTTTTTACATCAGTGTTAATGAAGAGGTTTTCATCCTGGCAATTTGAGGAACGTGGAGTCTGGTTTATTGGGGGCCACTGGGAAGTCTTAGAAGGTTTGTGATGAGCTATAACCTTTTATCCAGTAACTTGGATCATCCTTAAGTGTCCCAACTCTTCCCCCCCAACCCCTTCCTCACCAAAGGTCACTAGTCTGCAGTGCCCCAGTCTGCTTCTCTTTACTTCTTCCACTTTCCCTACCTTCTTTCACTCCTCCTTCAAAATTAGCTTAATGTCTGGCTAAAATCCTCCTTCCAGGTTTTGCAGTTTCTGCTCTCGGCTGTCTTAGCTCTCAGCTGCCATCATCTTCCGGCCACAGCCAAGTGGATGTTGCTGACTGAGAAGAAGGGATTTTTGCTTGTCTGGTTTTTAAACAAATAGGCTTTTAACATTGAAGTAAATCTTCAGGGAAGTGAATGCGAGGTAAACAAAAATGCCTCCTTCTGCCCTCGCTTCCCTTATCCTCTGCAGGCCTTTTACTTCCCTTTCCTCTGTAGAAAGTTATCTATATCATAAGGGCAAAATAAAACTTCTCTAAGAAGCTGATGGGCACAGCTTACAGAACCAAGGGACAATGGAAGCTCTGCTGGTTGAGAGCTGCATCCTACCAGAGCAGTGCTAGGTGCTCTGATCTTAAAAGGACTCTAGACCAGAGTATGCATTCCAGTGAGTTTTGGTTTTGTTTCTTAAATGTAGTGTTATTAAAGCCTTTGCCTTGAATACAAATCCTCTTCCTCTTTACTAAAAAGAAACTGGAGAAAGTGCATGTGTCTGCCTTTCCCTTTTCCTTCCCAAGCCAGCCACGTGTAAAAGGGTGCACAACAGTGAATGAAGGTGGTGGGGTTGCTAAGCTGGACACTGTGCAGTGAGGGGGGACCAAGCCCCATGATTGGTGCCTGGGGAGCACTTATTTTCAGCTTTCCTGGCCCAAGCTGTCCCTTTGCTCAGCTGTTGTGAGGGTACCTTTCCCGCACAGTGCTGTCATGCCGCCCCAGTGTTTCTATTTTCACTCTCTCTGGGGCTAGATCTTGTGACACAAGGATTTGGCATCTCTCCTACGTGCTGGAACGTGGCATCTTGGGAGGCACAGCGGCTGCAGCTGCTATATCAGAGGGTGGCCCTCCTAGTAGCTGGCAGAAGGGGGACACCCCTAGGGTTGTGATGCATCCGACCAGGCAGCATCCCTGCAGAGCAGCAGCAGGGTCTAATCATGCTCATCTTTGTGTCTTCCAGCCTTTTTGAGGGAATTTGAAGAGTTTGGGACATCCTTGCTGGCTGCCCACCGCTTCCCTGCGGCATCTCACTTTCAGCTTTCAGGTATGTACTTACTGCGGCCAGGAGTAGAGTTGCCTCCCCTGGAGGCATGTATGATAGCTTTGCAGCCTACTGATGAGTAGTGGTGGGGAGGGAGGACAGGGACAGCTGGTGGCATGGGTGGAGGTATTTTTCAGGTTTCAAGGTTCATGCTCTTGAATGTCACGTCCCATTTAACAGCTTGCTTCAGTGACTGGAATTCAGCTTTCGGGAGGAACCCGGAGGAACAGCATTAATGTACTTCTGACACTGGCCATGAGATGAGACTGGTCAAACAGAGCCAAACTGTTTCCAGAAGAAATGCAGGAAATCCCTGCATTATGTTCTGGGATGCTTCATGGTGTGGCTCATGTCACTGAGAAGGGTTTGTGGGAGGTGGGAGATGTGGACACTCAACCTGATCTTCATCTCTGCTTGTTCTCTTTGGGCTGGCAGAATGAGCAGATACCTCTCTGGGGTGTGAGGGAAGCTTTTTATAACTAGGAATGTGCAAGAGGAGAAGTGGCAGCAAAGGACATCTCTGCTGCATTAACCCGGTGTTGCCTAGAATGGCTTTGCATGCAAGTGACTGGGCTGGGGCCTTTTTCCAATACTCCCTCTCCCATTCCTGTACAAAAGCAACTCTGAAGCTCTCTGTGAGGAATCCATAATGAGGCACCATTTCAGGAACAAACTGGCAGTGCAGCCTAGCACAGAGTTCTGAAAGAACAAAGGATGAGATGAACCTCTTACATTCTAGCTGAGATTTTGAGCCTAATAGAATCTCCGAATCAACCAGGTTGGAAAAGATCTTTAAGATCATCAAGTCCAACCATTACCCCAGGACTGCCAAGACCACCACTAAACCATCTCACTGAGGAGAGCTGAGTATAAGGAAGACACCCCAGCTCTCCAGGGCTGTTGCTGGGAAGCAGTGCTGCTGGGGAACCACCATGTGTGCTGCAGGGCCCTTTGCCTGGGTATGCCCCAGCATGTTTCTGTAGCTCTGCTGAAGCCCAGCTCAGCTGGTGGGCAGATTATAGGGCTCCTCCCCATTCAAGACATGCCAGCCTGCTGACTGCTCAGCCTTGTTTTCTCCAGTCAGTAGTTGTAATCCTGTAATCCTGAGTCACACCGGGAAGCTGGAGTCCTCTCCATTGACAGAAGAATTACTTAGAGGCTTTCAAGGCGGATTTTAATAGCTTTAGCTACCTCACTTTCTGTAGCTTTTGCTACTCCTGAGGGCCTTGGTTAAGAAAGGAATCTCTGCAGTATCTGTATAGCTGAGATTTGGCAGGATTGTCTTCTACGCCATCCTTTCCCAATATGCAGGGAGGGAGAGGGCAGGTCCAGTCCTGGGCATTGCTGCTGAGTCTAGCAGTGTGTGCTGCTGGAGGTGAAGTGGTGCCAGTACCTGCCTGCAGGGCAGTAAGCTGGGCTCCTCCAGCTCCAGGGGTCATGGAGAGCTGTGCTCTCTGCCAGGGCTCAGCCTGTGCTATGTTAGAAATCACTTTTGTCTCTTCTCAGCTTAACTGAAATCTGCAAAGATTCTCTGCTGCAAGAAAACGGGGGCGATGTCATCAGAAGATGATGCTGGTGGGGAGGCTCCTGGGGGCAGCTTCTGGGAGGTAAGGAAAGATAATCAGAGGCTGAGGGAGGGAGGAATGTTTCCTGACCTCCACCAGTTAGGGGAGTTAGAGGGTTGAGATTCAAGTTCCTGGGTGATGTGGTGTTCCTGGGGAGTGGGAGGGAGGAACTGTGGGGAGGTTTAGGAACACAGTGTGTTACTGCAGGAAAGAGGTTACCCTCTCCTCCACAGATGCTGTGGAGTGGTACTTCCTTGATGAGCTGACACTGATCTGAACAGGGAGAGAGGCTAGCAAAGCATCTTGTCTTCTCTCCACTGCTGTGCCTGCCTGAGAGAGTGCCAGAGGAGGATCTGAGTTCAGCTGCTGTGCTCCCTGCCCATGCAGTCACTGAAACTACTGTGTCTGCTCTGAAGGAACAGGGAAGTGAGTACAGGGTAAATGATGATGCTCTGTGACATTTCAGGCTGGAAACTACAGGCGGACAGTGAAGCGTGTGGATGATGGGTACCGGCTCTGCAATGACTTAATCTCCTGCTTCCAAGAGCGAGCCAAGATCGAGAAGAACTATGCCCAGCAGCTAACAGAGTGGTCCCGTAAGTGGAGGACCACGGTGGAGAAAGGTAAAGCTGACAGGTTGGACTGGGAGCAGGATGCAGTCATTGCACTCTCTTCCTTGAGTGTTATCTCTTACTGAGGTGATGCTGTTTCCTTGGGGGACAGGCTTCCCTTCTCCAGGAAGAGGGTGACTTTCTTGGGTGTCTGTGTATGTTTTTGTAGCTAGTCCTGATTCTCTTGGAGAGATGTTCTCTGTATTGCTGGGTATTTGGGTACAAAAAAACCCATTAGTATCTATTTCTTTAGTTTGGCAATTCCTTGGGCAGCCCAAGTCTTAAGCTGCAGATTTCCCCTTTTAAGCATGGCTTGGCTGTCTTGCTGTCTCCTCCTCCAGAGACAGAGAGTAGCTATTATGCTGGGATGTAGTGGCAGTGAGCTGAAACTGATAGCATCTCCCAAAGAAAGGGGAAACAGCGGGACAAATGCCTCAAAGGACCTGCTGGTCTTGGAAGCAGAAGCTAGCCTCGTAGGGCTGTTCTCTCCCGTGAAGCTCAGGCTGGAAACCTTCTCCTGGCCAACACTATGTGGGGAAAGCTAAGCCTGACCACAAGTAGTAGCAGTCAGCTGTAACAGCCAATGTAGATGCTGCCTGTTGGAACTGTGTGGAGACCAGTCAGTCCTGTCTTGTGTGATGCGGGAGAGTTAAGGAAGTGACTCCATACTGATACATGTGTGTAGGGGGAGAAGAATCTGCATTCTCTTCTGTGGGCAGGAGGTGTAAGAGCCCCTCTGGTGCTTGTTCCTGCAGGTCCACAGTATGGAACTCTGGAGAAGGCCTGGCATGCCTTCCTGACAGCTGCAGACAAACTGAGTGAAATCCACTTGGCTGTGCGGAACCACCTGGCTGGGAAAGACTCAGATAAGATCAAGGCATGGCAGAAGGAGGCCTACCACAAGCAGATGATTGGAGGCTTCAAGGAGACAAAGGAGGCAGAGGATGGATTCCGCAAGGCCCAGAAACCATGGGTGAAGAAGATGAAAGATGTGAGCAAAGTGTGAATGGGGAAGGAGTAATAAAGGCAGTTGAGGTGGCTGCCTACTGTGGGAGCCACTGGGAAAACTGGGTTTAGCCAGAGTTGCAGAGAATGCCAGAGAGAGGGATGTCTTCATAGAATAGTTTGGGTTGGAAAGAACCTAAAGATCACCCAGTTCCACCCCCCTGCCATGGACAGGGAAGCCTCACACCTTGGCCATGTCGCCCAAGGCTCCCTCTGACCTGGCCTTGAAAACTGCCAGGGATGAAGCGTTCACCACTTCCTTGGGCAGCCTGGGCCAGTGCCTCAGCACCCTCACAGTAAAGAACTTCTTCCTTATATCTAACCTGAACTTCCCCTGTTTTAAGTTTAAACCCATTACCCCTTGTCCTGTCACTACAGTCCCTCTCCAGCATCCTTGATGGTCTCTTGTTCTTGGTGGGTTTGTACTTTTCTTATGTGGGAAGACTTTGGTAGCAGGTTCTGTACTCAGTGAGCACTGAAAAAGAGCTCGTTTGGAGGTACCTCTTCCCTTTGGAGCATGGTCTAGTAAATGCCAAGTAGGCATTCCTGTTACATTGTCCTGAAATGACTGCTGCCAACACTAACAAATGTTAACATGCCCTCTCTGAGTAATGGAGTATCAATGTGGTCAGGCTCATGGCTGTCTCTGCATCCTCCTCCTACATACAGGTGGAGACATCGAAGAAAAACTATCATGCAGCCCGGAAGGAGGAGAAAACAGCCCATACAAGGGAAAACCATGCCAAGGCAGACTCCTCTGTCTCACAGGAACAGCTGCGCAAGTTGCGGGACCGTGTGGAGAAGTGCACTCAGGAGGCTGAGAAGGTGAGCGAGTGGTGGTGTGTGGATGTGGGTCACAAGGATGTTCCTCAAGGAAGATGCACTGGTGGTAATGTCACTCGGAGAAATGACTCCTGCTGAAGCCTGTAAGAAGGGGCGAGATCCCACTGTGTTGAGGTTTTAGTGAGTTAGACTGAGACTTAACTAAGGCCAAGTTCTCTCCGTCTTTGGTGTTGGGGAAGATATAAATTATAAGTAAATAAAGTAGGGGATTTGGTGGGTGGGAGCTGCAGAGCTGACTTTTGTATTACCAAAAGTGGCTGATCTGTCTGTCCACAAGAGCAGGAGTGTGGAAGGCCCTCTGTGGAAGAGGGTGGCAAAGAACAACAAGGAACTTGCAAGAGCATTAGGAGAGCAGTGGGCTGGGATAGCATCTCTGGGATTTTCTCTTTCTGTGGTGTATTTGTTCAGCAGTGCAGGGGGAAAAACAGCCTTGTCAGTTCTAAGGCAGAGCAGGGTGACATCAAGGCACATGTCTCACTACTGCTGTCCTTCTGGGTTAATACAGTGCAAGGATCAATATGAGAAGATGCTGGAAGAGCTGAACCGTTACAATCCCCGCTACATGGAGGACATGGAGCAAGTGTTTGAGGGCTGCCAGGAAGCAGAGCGCAAGCGGTTGTGCTTTTTTAAGGAGATGTTACTGAATCTGCACCAACATCTCAACCTCTCCACCAATGAAAGGTACCAGCCCTGCCACAGGAGGGAATTCTGCCAGCCTGGGGTGCCCTAGGCTCTGGTGAGGGGTGCCAGTTCTGGTCTCTGGGAAGTGGAGCTGCCTGCTTGCATTTGCAGGTTGCGCTCCTTTCCCTTCCAAGGGTGTCTTGGAACTGGCATTCGGTTCCATTAGACTGAGCAGTGTCGGTGGCTGATCTCAGACAGTGCCAGGCTCCTCAGAGAGGATTCTTTCTGCTTCTGAACTCTTCCCCTTTCACTGCTACTGTGGGTGTGCTTCTATGCTATGAAATGCCTCCATGTTAATATACGTAATCCCAGCCTTGAGGGATGCAGCTCTGTTGCCTTCTAGTATCTATAGTTGTTACACCCATTCTGCCCTGAGTAGAGAGACCTTTTGTGAGATAATGGTAACCATAAGCCCACGTTGCCCTTCAGTAGGGATTACCCAGGGGAAATGAGTGCAGCCAAAAATGTTTTGTGCTTCTATACTTCTAAAGTGGAAGCAACAAATCTGAGCCACCTCCCTGTCTGTGTGCAAGAATGTGCCAGGCTCTTTCAGTACTCACTTGATGATGTTAACCACTGCCACACCAAACAAGCCTGTCCCGCTTGCCAGGCCAGCTCCCCTGTAAGGGCAGCTCAGAACAGGTGCTGCTCCAGCATCCTTAATTCTGTGGGATTTTGTATGCTCTGTAATAGTGCATGAGGTTATGCTCTTCCTTCCTATTTGGCTTTTGGGAAACAGAGGGATGTGGTTATTGGTGGTTCTGTCTGTTCCTGCTCATAGCTTTCATGCGTTGTATCGAGATCTTTACCAAGTCATCATGGCTGCGGACAACCAGGAGGACCTCAAGTGGTGGCGCAACACTCATGGACCAGGCATGGCGATGAACTGGCCTCAGTTTGAGGTGATGCAGCATTCTAGAGTGTATTTTTACTATTTCTAAACATTCTGTGGCTTTACTGGAATTGGGGGGTTGCTGCTGTGTTGGAAGGAGCACGCCTTGGCTTGGCAGGCTCAGGATGTTGGGCTCTTTGTTGTGTTGCAAGCTCTCTGGTGCCTCAAGTGACACATGCAGCCCTGCCAAGCTGCAAATACTCCAGCCATCCAGCTGCAAGGTCAGGGAACAGGATTTGGTGTTTAGGGCTTTGGAACAAGATCCTGTTGTACTTTTCTCATGGGCCCCTTGTTGCACAAGGGATTCAATGGGAGTGAGCCTGCAATGGCAGCAAGGCCATGTGGCTGACACAGCTGAAGCACGACCTGATGTTCTGTCCTTCTTTATTGGTCAGAAAAGATGTACAGAGCTGTTGTATTAGAGTGGCTTGACGGAATTGCTGCTTTTCCCTGAGCAGGAATGGTCCCTTGAAAGCCAGCGGCCCATCACCAAGAAGGAGAAGAGTGGAAAGATGGCCGATGATGTCACCCTGACCAGCATTCTGCCAACACGGGATGGGGTTGTATCGCAGACTCCTCTGCAGATAAGGCAAAGGTAAGGGCTAAAATCCAGGGTATGTCAGGTTAAGAGGAGTACCTGCCTAGAATCATAGATAGGCTGGATTGACAGGAGTCATCTCTTCAACTTCCTGTCTCTTGCCCATCCCACTTTAGAAAAGACAGGATAGAAAAGCGGCTTTAAGGTAGCTGCCTTCTTTTTGTCTAGTGTGTGCTGCCTCCCAGTGCATACTTGTCCCTTGGCGTGGTACTGAGCGCTACCTGACAAGTCTGGTATAGCTGCTTCCCTTGCCAGGAAACAAGCTGGAGAATAGGGAGAGGCTGAAGAGACTCCACATGTCCTACAGCTCCAGCAGCCATCCTGCTTTAAAATGTGAACTGGCCAGAAAAGAGTGGGGAAATAAAGATGTCTCAAGGCCACTACTGTATTTCACAGTCTGATGGATTCAGGGGCCCTATTTGCCAATCTGCAGGTTTTCCTATCAAGAGGAGCAGAACAGCCTCTTCTATGACAGCCTGAGGGCACCCGCCCATGTGAAGTTAGTATGGACATAGCCTTTTCAGGGGTTTTTGGGTTCCAGGTGCCTGTCCTCTGCTGCTCTTCCCCTCTGCTCTTGTTGCTGACTTGGAAAATGGCATTTCAGACATCCCTTTGGGATGGGAGACATGGTTTTTCCTGTCTTATTCTTGGCTGGAATGACTCTGGACATATCTGGGCTCTTCAGTTAGGACTGGCCTTCCTTGTGTGAGAGGATCTGCTAGAGGAGGATGAGGTGATAGCGTGCATGTGTGAAAATACCTTGGGAATGGGTTACCCTCCTGTTCCTCTGGGCTCTAATGCTGCCATGCTTTCAACCAGATCTAGGATCTCTTGGGATCTCTCCTCCCTGTTCACCCACACTTGGCTGCTGTGGGGCTCTTGCACCTTGTTCTATAGCACAGTAGTCTTGGTGGGGGCAGTGAGGGTGGTGTATGGTTCAGAAGGAGGTGGAGGAGGGCCGATTCTACTCACAACCATCTTGTCCCCTCTCTCCTTCCACATGCAAAGCGGAGGGAAGGAAGACATTTCGGAGTGGTCAGATGAGGACACTCCCAAGAAGTGCCTGGATGCCAACGGGCAGGAGGAAGACATAAAGGTACCAGGTGTACGGGTACGAGCACTCTATGATTACACAGGACAGGAGTCTGATGAGCTGAGCTTTAAAGCAGGTACAGAAGCACTAACCTCTTACTAACATTGTACTGTCCTCACTTGGGCTGACCGAATGATCTGAAACACTCTCTTAAGAACCAGATGTCCCCTTGAAAACTGATATTCTTTTCCTGGCCTGACCCATTGCCAGCTCTTCTGAGGTGGATGAGGCACTGGGAAGTCCTCTAGTCGTAGTTCTAAGACTGAGAGACAGTGAGGCCATCTAAAAAGAGACTGCCTTGGTCACAGTGGAGGGACAGCAGATCCCAAATGGGTAAACCGGATCCTTCCTGCCTCCTGTCAAGGCATTTATTCTGCCTTGTATCTTGAGACTTTATTAAATGCTTCTCCCTCGTGCCACTGGTACAAAAATTCTGTAGGTGGTGTTTATTGTCCTTTGAAGTAACCAGAAAGTGGATGTTGCCGAAGAAGGCTCAGATAACGGACATACACTACTGAAGGCAGAATTCAATTGGCAAAAAAAACAGTGCAAACCATTGCTTAAAATGGGTGTCTTGAGAGTGGACATCCTGGCTCTCAGCAGAGGATTGAGTGAGAGAGAATGTTGGAGCAACAGACCCCTTCTCTTTCTCCTTCAGTTCAATTTAGTTTGTATGTGCCCTCTTTCCTAAGTCCAAGAGGACATCTGGATCTTGAGAGCGTCTCTTGTCATCTTGCTTGGTTTGAGTCTTACATGGTATCTCTGTCCTATACCTCTCCAAAATACACCCATTTTGAAAAGGCACTGAAGTCCCTCAGTAGTAGGGGCTTGTACCTGAGGCAAATACCTATGCTGCAGTGTTACCATACTAGTAAACTTCCTAACATGAACTTGTTGCTTTAAACTATCTTACAATATGGGTATTCTATGATTTGACTTTCTCTCTTTCCACCCAGCAGATGTAATGAGGCATGACTGGATAGCTTTAGTCACCCCCTGTTTGAATCTGCTCTGAGCAGCATGCACCAGTAGGGCTTAAGCTTAACAGCCAACAGCTTGTTTTCTGTGCCTCTGCCAGTGTGGGATGTGCCTACTGATGCAGTCAGACCTCCCTCTCTGGCAGAAGTATGACCTTCTACTGGTGGAGAAGGGGATCTTTCTGCCCCTTCCCAAAGTAGATGGGGAAAGGTTGAAAATCTTTCCTAGTCATAGTCTGGGAAACAAGTTGGTTCCACACCTTGCTGGCCAAACCACACACTTCATGATGGAACAGGCATTTTGGGTCCTAACAGCCAGAGCTTAGCAGCCTCTTACATTTCCTCCCCATCTGCTACAGAGGAGCCACTAAGAAATAAATCTTTGAGATCCTTTTCATCTCTCTGGCCTGTAAACACATCCCTCTGGAGGGAAGAAAGCACAAATATAGTGCACAACAATATTCCTGATCTTGAACAACAGAAGTGAAGATCTGTCTCTTGTTCCTTGGCCTGGAGGGTGATACTGAGCATAGATCCTAAAGAAGTCAGTAACTCTGGCTTTGATTAAACTGTGCAGAATGATGGAGTGTGATAAGGAGACAAAAGTGTGGTGGTGGTGGTTCAGACCAATAGGTCTTGCTTTTTATCACCTCTTCTGAGGTGAGGAAAATGCCATGCTGTCTTTCTCAAAACTGCTTCCTAATGACTGTTTCTGCTTTTAGGTGAAGAATTAATGAAGATTAGTGAGGAAGATGAGCAGGGCTGGTGCAAAGGCCGACTTCTCACTGGCCAAGTTGGACTTTATCCTGCTAACTATGTTGAGAGAGTTGGATCATGATTGCTACTGCCCTGCCTAGTGTCTCACAGCCATACCAGCATCTCCTGCACAGGTCACTGGGTCACTGCTGGCCCCAGTCCACCTTTGCAGTATATCCAGCAACTTCTGGACTTCGAGGGCATGTATTCCATGTAACTAATGCTTTATTTTAAATGCCTAGGCCTGTAGGGATTTTCTAATAAATAAACAAGGATGAGTAAAGATTTCTTTGACTGTGAGCACTATAGGAGTGCAGAAGGGAACAGATCCTCTTGCCTTGCTCTCAGTGAAAAAAAGATAAGTAACATAGGCAACTCCTCAAAAGGGAGCAAGCAGACTTCCTTGGCTTCAGTGCACATGTATCCATAGCCCTGCCCCCAAGCTTCCTGTTCAAGGAACTTTGGATGTGCAGTGTAATAGGGAACTCGTGGTATTGCTTCCCCTTTTTGGCTCAATCAAGCTGACTGGCACAAATCTATTTAATCTCCCACATCTTTCAGAAGTCTTCAGTGTGCTTCACCTGCAGCTTTAGTTCCCCTGGTAAAGCACCTGATGTAAGTGATACAGCTTTAACAACCTTTATGTCTCCTCCCAGAGCCCTCACATTTATTGGGATAGCCCCAGGAATGAATGATAGTATAGCTTGGGGCCAGGAAAAGGGCTTTTCTTGTATGATGTGGCTATTCAGGCTAACAAGGTGTGAACAGAACTATCTGGCAGTAGGTCAGAGTTGACTGAATGTTCCCTGGGCTAGAATGGACACACAACTGACAGCTGGCATTAACAGAAAGGCAGCCATATTCCAGTGCTGTTCTGCTTAGGGTCCCTAAATGCATGAGTATGTGTGAGGGTTTCTAAAGCTTCTAGATAGTTTTGGCTATACCCCCTCTTCATGAATACTTGGTGCACAGCAGAGACTCTTCTTCCTTCTCCTACATATTCTTGACTGATATATATGCAGGGAATGCACTTCTAGCATATCATATGCGATGAAGGATAGCAGAGTCTGGAAGCTTCCTGCTGGCTGGCACAATATTAGCTATAAGGGAGAAACTCTTCTAGGTCTGAACTGCTGCAGGAGTACTTAATGCCCAGTTGTTAGGTGCTCCCTGCTGAATGGCACTTATCAAACCTCTTATATCTGGCCTTTCTGTCCTTGAAAGCTTCTGAAACCGCTGAGACAAAGTGGGGCCTGGATCCTACTGCTCAGCATAGTCAAACATGAGGATTGATGGGCATGTTCTGTATATGATAAACCCAAGAGCTTGAGGGAACAAAAGAAGGAAAAACAAAAACAATAGTTTAAAACCTGTTTACTTAATACATTCACTTGAACCTGTTGATGCACTGCGAGTCTGTAGTAGCCTTTTACAATGAAATTCTTCTGGGTTAGTACATGTGAGGAACTTGGTTAAGTCAGATTTGCAAACCTCAGGCAAGCCTCCACCAGCCCGTCCAAGATAAACTGCTTCAGAGCTATTTGGAAAAGGGGTGATACGGATAGGGAAGGCTGAAGTCATAGGTGAGCATTTGGGATTAAATGACCACAAAATGTTAACGGCAGCTGGTGCACCAAAATGGATGTTTGACAAGTGTAGACTGAAAAGCAGGGTGGGGATGGACAGATTCCAACACTGTTAACTTGTGAGAGGTTAAAGTTATCACAAGCATCTTGCTGCCTGCCAGACAGAGCAGAAATTAACCTTTTACAACACACTGGATGTCTTGAAATACAGCCTGCTGTGGACGAGGAGATGTGAAACTGATGCTATTTAATGTTTGTGAGACCACAGAAATGCATCAGCTGCTGAAAAGTCTTGTCTAAAGTATCCCTTGGATTGTACTTCATGAATGGGGGCAGAAGGGTGCAAACCAAAAGAACAAGGCTGAAGCATTCTCAAGCAAAAAGAAAGTATTCCCTAAAGGCAATTAAAGATGTAAGCAACAGACATCAAAACCGCCTGGATTTAGCTGTGAATTTACCTATTATTCAAGGTCCAGCGTTTGAAGAAGCCTCTAAGGTTACACTGTGTAATTAGAGGTGTTGGTGTAAAAGCACTTGGATTTATTTAAAGATCTGGTCTCTGCTTTCAGTACTATGTGCCAGGTAAAGTATCATGAAGTGTTGCACAGTAACTGCAAGCGTTCCACTTGCTGACCCGTAACTGAATGATTTGTTGCTGCTTTGTCCTAACAGACATGAATGTGAAGAGAGCAGCGCATGGCTGCGGGCTTGGAAGAGAACAGAGCCAAAACGGGGATAAAAATACCTGAGATGTGCTAAAATGACTACTGGAATTTGCCTTTTAAACCACTAATGCTAGCCTTTCATACAAGGTCAGAACATCTAGAAGGCAGTTATGATGGATGACATGGAGGCTTGATTTCTCCTCAGAGTTGCACTGAAGTTATAGAGATGGAGTCTGGTGTGGCCAGAACCTGCTGTGAGGACAGAAATGTCCAGTAGCTTGGTTACAGTACAAACAACCTGAAATTCCACAGGACAAAGTCTGCACAGACTTGTTTGTCCTGGGAAAACACAACCCCCTGATCATGATGGGCTGCTTGAAGGGCTCCAGAAACAGTCATGTATTGCAGCTTCTGTGAGCGGTCCCCTAAAAGAATGTTTGCACATCAGCAGTCCCTGCCCATGCCTGAAGTACTGGCCAGGTGACAACACACTGAGAATGAAGAATTGCTTGGCTGGACTGTACACCATAAATCTTGGTGTGGCACTTTGTCCTGGCTACCCAAAGGGACTGGTAAAAGAGAGCCTGTGTAGTAAGGAACCAGCTGCGGGGGGAAGAAAACTGACCCAACACACACATCTAAGGATCTATTAACCTAATGGCTCTGCCTGGAGACTTACTTGTCCATAGCAGCAAATGAGGTTTTGTTAACCAGAAGGGGTCTAGTTGGAACTTGTCATCCACGCCATGGCTAAGAGTTCTCTGTGTGAACTACTTGCTGTGCCTGAAGTCTAGAAGGCCAGCAAAGCCTGTTCTTCCCCCAGGGTTTCTGTAGAACCATACACTGCACCTGTTCCTGAAGGGTAGCACACTGAACACGTTATCTAGTCATTTCTAATAAAACCACTGCTTGTGGAAAGCTTGTACAAATGGGGTTGGCACATAACGAATGTGGTTCTGACATCTTCCTGGAAAAGCATTTCTGAAGCATCACAAAACCTTTGGGTTTCCTATAGCTCATGAATTTTCTAGGAAGAGGAAGTTAAAGATTCTCTGTGATGGATCCCACCCATTTCCCCAAAGCAGCAGCTGAGCTTGCTCAACCCATTAGTGATGTTTCTGCCCTGCAGGCAAAATCTGGGTTGCAGAGCCCACAGGACAGCTGTGCTCTGTGATGGCAGCTGGGCTGTGGTTAGCGGCTACCACTTGGTGACACTCCCATAGCCCTGGATAGAGCTTTGGGCTGCTGGTGCTTCAGCTTAGTTCCCATCTGACTTCCCCATCCCGTGTTCCTGTGGCTGTGTCACTTGGCACAAAGCACCAGGCAGGTGCTACATGTGGCAGTCCTGCAGGGAGACCCCTCGGAGCTCTTGCCAACTGTCCTGTGCTCCCTTTGCTCCTCATTACAGATCCAGCCCAAGGCTGCAGCCTTGTGGAGCACAGATTCTTCCTGTCTTCAGTGCAGGCTGTGAACCAGGCTGCCTCAGTTGCATTTCTAGACCTGTTCTTATCATGCTTACAGGCTGCAACACTCCCTTCTGCTTGTAAAGTAAACTGGAGTTGAAATGGGTTTCAACACTCAGATCAGTAGGTGATGCTTTCTGCGTAGACTACCTGAGACTGCTCATAGGGCTGAGCCTGAGCCAAAGCCAGTGCCACAAACTCCATCTTGACCCATGGAAACATAGCTGGAAAATACCACTGCCGGCTGGTGGGAAAGGTGCAACACCAGCAAAATAAGGTGGCTTCATACAAGGCAAAGTGTCTTCAGAGGGACCTCACACAAAAAGCCAAGGAGGAACAGAAGACGACTTGGCAACCCAGTGGTGCACCACTGCCCAGGTCAGGCTACAAGGAGCTGGAAAACTCAGGGCCTGTTTACCAAGCTACCTGTGTTCTTAGCAGATCAAAGAGGATGAAGATGAGATGTTTCTGGAGAAGATAAATGCTTGCTGAAAGTGGTGGGAGCATAGGCTCTGCAACTAGAAGCAATAAGCTGGTTTTCCATTGGAACATTTTGAATAAGCAGCATGGCTCCAGTGAACTTTTCCAAAGGAAATTTCAGGCCAAATCACCTCAGCTGCTCTCAGCACATCCGTTTTATTGACTGTGTCCTCCTGGTTTTTGTCATTCATTAACCCTGTTTGCAGAGGTTCCTGCTCTGTCAACCTCTCAGCTTAAGGCAATTCCAGATGCTGTCTGAGACTTCCTTTCTCCACCGGGTGCTCAGCACTTCTTCCCCTTTAGTGTGGGGGCCCATCATCTCTTGTGCTTCCACTGGGTCCAGCTATTTACAGATCCTGTGGTCCCTTCTTCCTGTATTTCCTTTCTATCCTACCAGCTGGAAGTCTTTTTCCAGGTCCTGCACTCCCCCCTTTGACTTCAATACCTCCTTCCTTCCTGAGTCTATTGTTCCTACTTTCAGCAGGAGGCTGACACCAAAACAGTCACTGCCCCCAGCTGTGACCACATGAGGCCTTTCTCTCAGATTCTCCAGAGGGCTTCCCCACAGTTCCTACGGAATGTTGCATCCACAATCCTATGGATGTTTGTTGGACCAGTGACCTTGCATCCCTTCCACCCATTGTGGCCACCTGTGGAGCTGAAGCACTGCTACCTACACCCTCTCCACCAAATCCCTCATAATAACCTGCTTGACAGCAGTGCTTACACTCAGAATTGTATGTTTTCAAAGGAGCACCACAGTAAACCAGCTTTCCCTTGTCTTTTCATTAGCCCTGCCTGCCCTGGTTACCAGGGCTATGGTCTTCTGCTTTAGACATGCTCTCTATGCTTGTAGGAGCTGCAGGCAACTAGTCCCTGTACTAGAAGGTGATCTGCAGGAAAGATATTATGTGCCCACTGGAACATCTGGAAGGGTCATGTCTGGTAGAAGCACAGCCCTGCCAGCTCTGACATCAAGTCAGTTAGTGCCTGTGCTGTGCACTGCCCTGAAAGGAGGGTGAGGTAGCTCAGGGCCAGCTCATTGTCCAGTCTCCACCTTGCTTCTATATGGTGTGATGAGATGACTTGAACCTGTACATCACTTGAATACTTATAGCTGTTTGCAGCAGGGACACCTGTAACATCCCCAAACTGAGCACTGCAGCAAGGTCTAGAAGTTGTCCTCAGAGCCAGGAAACCCCAGAGCACATGTGTGAGCTCACCTGGCTGTGGGGTGTCCCCAGACCTCCCAGGCACCTGCCAGGCCAGTCAGAAGTGATGGTACCAGACACTGAAAATAAACATTTGATGACAGTATTGGGAACAGAGTTACACAATAAAAGCCTGAACACATACATGTATGCACACACTCAACAACTCCTCAGGAGCGATGGGAGCAGCATGCTCCTGCCCTGGCCACACATCCCAGCCACCCTTTCTATGAAACCCCAGCAGTTTTGCCTGCCAGCACTGGCTGGCACAACTGCAAGGGATACTCCTCTCCTTTCCCTCTCAGACCTTCCTAGCTCTTCCCTTACTTGCTTCAGCAATTGCAGGAGCAGGAGAAAGCTGAGCAACACAATGGCAATCAGCGTTTGAGCAGGGCTAGTGACACAACTCAGCCCATGGTTGCCTCTTGCCAGAGCGGGTGCAAGGGACAGCACATGCAGCAGGACAGACCTTTTGGCTGCAACACAACCCCAAAATGGATCAAACCAACCATGACTGTGCTCCTCAGTGTTTCTTGAGTCCACAGACCCACAGAATGGTTTGTGTTGGAAGGGACCTTGAAGCTCTTGCAGTTCCAACCCCTGCCACGGGCAGGGACACCTTCCACTAGAGCAAGTTGCTCCAAGCCCCGTCCAACCTGGCCTTGAACACTGCCACGGATGGGGCAGCCACAGCTTCTCTGGGCACCCTGGTCCAGTTTCTCACCACCCTAAGTAGTGGAATATGATCACTGAAACCATGGGAAATTGGGAGCATCTTCTTACACACTCCAGCAAGGGACATAACCTGCTGAGAATGTGTCCCTTGTTCTAGTAAGGGGACGAATGCTTTCTATGTGATCCTCTTTTCCTCTTCTCCTCCTGTGGGTACGCTTGCTCTTTCCACTACTGAGGGGGAAAGGGCAGGCAGGCTGCTCTGCAATACTGAGCAGAGCTCTCTCCCAGGATTACTGACTATCCCCAGGGGAAATCACGTGGATTAGTGTCTGTACACTGCTTGGTAAGAAAGGGAACAAAATAAAGTTAGGAACTGCTTCTCTCCCTGAGGCATCATTGTAGATTCCTGGTATCCCATCATGCTGTAATCCATGGGAAACTATCTCCCAGGTTTTTTGAGGTAGTTTACTAAATTTGCTGGCCCCCTTCCCAATCTTCTCATTCAGGAAAAGGATCAGAGGCCAGCAGGGCTGAGTATGCAGAGCAGGACTAAGCCACCTCCTGTCTCTCCTGCACAGTCCTTTCACCTACATTCTTTGCTGGGTAGTGAGGAGAGAGCAGGGTCCCTCTTCCTCTCTGCCACCTGCCTCTGGACACTCTCCCAGAGAAGCACCTTCTCTTCGCTTTGGCTCAGACCTGCAAGGGCAGGGCAGGTTCTATTGCCATCACTTCACTCCCCAGCCTCACCACCTCTCTTTCACAGCAGCCTCATGTCCTCAGACAAGACTTATGTATTGAAGTTGTGTCCCCATGGGTACGGCAGACTCCAAGAACAAGCCTGGTCACTATCCTTTGCTTTCCTGGATGATGCTGAGGACTCTCTGTTACTGGCAGAGGTGGGAAATAGCAAGGTGATCTCTGATCAGGAGGCTATATTGAGATCAGGGGCTGGTTTCACAGCAGTCAGGAGGAAAGAGACAGATGTAGATAGACAGGGAATCTGAGGGGCAAAGAGCAGGCTGCCAGCTTGGGGCCCAGAAATCCAGCACCAAAGCACGAGGTGCAAAAGAAACAGATGCAGGAAATAGCAAGAGCAGTGTGGTGGCAGCACAGCTCGAAGGGAACAACCAGCAGCAGGAGGTCTTTCCTGTCCTGACAAAGGCAACAAAAAGAAGCTATTTCTCTGCTCAGCAGCATGCTCTTCCTGCTGCTTTTATGTGGAACTGATGGACAGGATCAGCAGCTTTGCCAGGATTTGGAGCAACCAGCATAGACTGGAAGGCCTGCAAGGGATGCAACTGAGGTAGAGAAGTTTGAGTTACTGCTGCAGCAAACTTTCCTAAGACACAGTGATCAAACACTGTGCAGCCCCCACGGAGGAGAGGAGCCTGCACTGTAGCTCCCCATGTCTCCTACCACAGACAAAGCCTGGCACTGACCTACTGACCCCTAAGGCTGCTTTGGCTCCTCCTGGGCACATGCTATTTCCCTCTCACAAGCCCCATCTGGGTTAGCACCAGCATGAACAGACTCTGTCCCTCCTAACCCCTGCACCAGCTCTCCACCACATAGCCAAGCACAGACCTAGTGAGAACAAAGCCAGGAGAGGAGGGGAGCAACACTGCACAACACATGGTCACAAGGCAGGATTGTGGCTGCTTGAGCCCACATGAACAGCACCATTCCCAATTTACGCTCATCACCTGAACGTGCTCCTCTAAACAAGATGTAGCTTATGCAGCCTTCACCCTGGCACCACTTATTCTCTCTCCTGTCCTTCTGTCTAGCTTCACCTCTCAGACCCCTCAGTGCACTAAAAGGCCTTAACTGTCCTGAGCACCTCACCTGGAGCCTGCCCACACACCCTGCCCATGGGTGTGTTTTCGTTTGAGCTCAGCCCAGAGGTACCACTCCTGTCTCTGGCTGTGCTTTGCAATCCTGACCTCACACTTGCTTTGCCACTGCAGCCATGCCTGGTAATCACTGGGCTTGATCGTGACCTGTGCATTGACTTCCTAACTTGACTGAAGACTCATGAGCTTGCCTGGCTAGATCTCAGTTCATGGCCTGCCCAGCTCTTCTTGCTCAGGTGCTGTGGGGATGGGCAATGGCTGATGAGGGCCAAAGCCTGCTGCTGCCCTTGGGAATGCCACCCTGAGAGCTCTCCTCCTAGGGTGCAGCCAGACCCTGCTGCACCCTGACACTGGCTCTCCTGGTATGACTGCCTGGACAGCTGAACCATGAATGGCATCAGGGAACTCAACTAGTTTAAAAATAGCTGTGAGGAAAAAGCTATCAGTTACTTGTACCTGAACTGACTCCCCCCATACTGTTTATGTGAGCCTAGAAATGGGTATATAGGCACAATTAAATAGCAGCATAAGAGCAATGGGCACCAGGGGCTACTTAAGACAAGACTGGTGCCAAGGGTGAGCCTGGCAGGCAAGATCAGGCTTCATTACCCAGTTCAAACACTCATCCAAGTAGCTTGAATCAGATGCATCAGCCAGAAGCCTCTCATCTTACTGTAAGGCAACGTGCCTCCTGTATCAGGTCTCACTGATCACGTAGTTGGAGCTTTGCTCATGTGAACACAAGGCTTCATATCCCTGTTAAACCTGCAGGGGTTTTACTGCCGGGTTATTTTTGCCCAGCAACTTGGATGTTCCTCATTTCATCTGCATGCCCCAAGACTTCATGGGTCTTGCTTAAGGGCCTTAAGTTCCCACTGAACTCTACAGTCTGCTTTACAGACCTGTGAAAACTGTGGAAAGGAGTGAAAGAAAAGCCTTCAAATTAAAACTGAAAGTTGTCTTGTCCGGATATTAGTACCTTAGTACAGTGTGACCAGCAGGTCGAAGGAGGTGATCCTGCCCCTCTACTCCGCTCTTGTGAGACCTCACTTGGAGTATTGTGTGCAGTTCTGGTGTCCTCAACATCAAAAGGACATGGAACTGTTGGAACAAGTCCAGAGGAGGCCACGAGGATGATGAGGGGACTGGAGCACCTCCTGTATGAAGATAGGCTGAGAAAGTTGGGGCTGTTGAGCCTGGAGAAGAGAAGGCTGCGTGGAGACCTCATAGCAGCCTTCCAGTGTCTGAAGGGGGCCTATAGGGATGCTGGGGAGGGACTCTTCATTAGGGACTGTAGTGATAGGACAAGGGGTAATGGGTTCAAACTTAAGCAGGGGAAGTTTAGATTGGATATGAGGAGGAAATTCTTTACTGTGTGGGTGGTGAGGCACTGGAATGGGTTGCCCAGGGAAGTTGTGAATGCTCCATTGCTGGCGGTGTTCAAGGCTGGATTGAACAGAGCCTTGGGTGACATGGTTTAGTGTGAGGTGTCCCTGCCCATGGCAGGGGGGCTGGAACTGGATGACCTTAAGGTCCTTTCCAACGCTAACGATTCTATGATTCTGTGATTTAACTGTTCCTTTTACTGACAAACTGGTGCTACAGAACAATCTCCTTTTGGAGGTAAGGAAAACCCCATCTATTCCGCCTCAGTAACACCATGCTGCCATTAGCTGCTGTTGTTGCCCTTCTGAATCTCTCATTGATGGGCTGTATGCCAGTGACTTTTAGTTCAAAACACGACCATATGTTTTCTTATTTTTCTTACATCATAACCATATACCTTTCTAGTCCATTCCCTCCTGCTTCCAGGCGGGTAATCCATCACTTTTAAGGCCCTGACACCGTATTTAGTGTTAAGTAACAATTTCCCTACCTTAATTACTGCCTCCCGCTGCCTGGATTACTGCACAGGATTAGGCAGTGGGGCTTGAGAAGTCTCCAGCTGACTAAATCACTTCCAAGTCCTTGTGCTACTGTACCAGGCCTGAGGTCCCGCTGCTGGAGGCGACACCTGTGAGCACACACCCGAGCTCTTCCCTTTGCCCACGGCAGGAATTGCCTCTCCGCTGCTCTGCACAGCTTCTCCCTGCCGGGGCACTGCCTCCTCCCGCGCCATGAGGGCCTGAGGGAACACCGCGGGCAGCCAGGGCTGACGGAGCCCGCTCGCGCTCAGACTCGGGACGCGGGTCGCAGAGGACAATGCCGAGAAAGCCGAAAAGCGGCGGTGCCGGAGCGGCGGTGCCGGAGCAGCGGACAGGACTAGCGCAGGGCGCTGACCCGAAACAGCCGAGCCCGCGGACGGCGGGGCCTGCCGGCTCCGGCGGCTAATGGCGGACAGCGCCGCGCCCGCTGCCATGGCGACGGGGCGGTGCGTGTGCTCAGGCGGCACCCGTAGCGCTGCCCGGCCCCTCGGTCATTGGGCCCGGCCGGCTCCCGTCGCCGCGGTGGCGTCTGGGAAGGAGAGATCATGGCGGCGGAGCCGAGCAAGGCGGAGATCCAGGCTCTCTTCAGGCGGCTCCGGGCAGCGCCGGCCAACAAGGTACGGGCGGTGGGGGGCGGCCGCCGCGCTTCCGAGACGGACCGCTGCCCTGCGGCCGCCGCTTGGGCTCGCAGCGGGCCCCGCTGGGCTGCGGGCCGCTCTGCGGCGGCGGGGCAGCCGGGTCGGGGGTTCCCGGGGCATGGGGATGGCCCGGGGAGAGCGGCCGGGCCGGGGCCGCCGGGTCGCGGGAGCGGGTGGAGGAGCGGCGGCGCCGCCGCCTCAGCCCCGCCGTGCCGTTGCCTCCGCTCTAGTCGTGCTTCGACTGCGGCGCCAAGAACCCGAGCTGGGCCAGCATCACCTACGGGGTCTTTCTGTGCATCGACTGCTCCGGCGTCCACCGGTCCTTGGGCGTGCACCTCAGCTTCATCAGGTGCGTGCGGCCAGAGCCGGCCCGGGGTTACCCGCTGTGGGAGCAGGGGGACTGGGTTAGAGAGCAGCGTTACTGCGGAGGGACCGCCTCTGCTTTAGGGCTGTGGGCGAGTGGCTTCCTCAGTGGAGGTTTTAAGTCAGCCCTTCCAAGATGCAGTTTCCAAAGCACTTCAGCTGCGCATCAGCGCATTACTTTTGATAACCTTGCAGAAACGCTGTTTGGCCTCTGGATTGTAGAAGCTGAGAGGAGTGTGGGGTGTGAATCTTGCCAGTAAAGCAGCGATATGAATGCTTCTTGTGATGCTGAGCAAGGCAAAAAGAGGAATATTGTTTAATCCTTTCTGTATCGACCCACTGGGGAAGAGGGTGTTGAATTTTCAGCATGTTGTTCTTATGTTTATCACTTATAAAACTTAGTATTTTAAGTAATAGAGCCGTGACCTTTACTTAGAGCTAAGTTGAGTAACTGGTATGACACATGCTCTGCCACCCAGCTTTACGTGGTTGTTTTCTCAGTTGCTTTGTCATGTGTTCTTGCCTAATCTGTGGGACAGGCTGAATATGAGCCTCTCATGTTGTGGTGAGATCACATGTAGAATGAAAGCTGTTGGCTCTGCTTTCCTAGCTCAAGCTCTGCCCCCTCGACAAGCAATACAAGTGAGAAGTGTAAATTTGGAGACTGTTATTTGATGTGAAACTGAAACTGAAGGTTTTTTCCTCACTTTAAGAGTTCTAATTAATTTCTATGAAGAGCAAAGAAGTTACCAAGGTGTTCTTTTCCCTTTTTTCCCTTGTATTCTGGGATAGTAGTGAGATATCTGACTGTTCTAGGTTGGAGCTTGCTTTTGCGTTTGGTATGTTAATAGAAGTAATTGGCTCTCACACAGGTCCACAGAGTTGGATTCCAACTGGAGCTGGTTCCAGCTGAGGTGTATGCAAGTGGGCAGCAATGCCAATGCGGTGAGGAGCCTCTGTAGGCATTTTGCTTGCTTTCCCTCTTGCAAATCCATATCCTCTGATTTTCGTCCTTTTCCTCTGTGTGGCTTTCTCAGTACCAACCTCATCTGTTTGGTTGCTTTTCTTCTGGTTACCCACCTCATCTGAAATGTGTGATGAGGGGAGGTGTTTGTCAAGTGCGGTTTGGAAGTCAGGCTGTGTGATCTTGGAATGCACAGTTTTCTGATGTGCAGATCTGTCGTTCCCTTAACTCTCATTTAAGTGAGAGGCATAGTCCTCTCTCAAGTGAAAGGTGTTAGTAACACTGATCACTTTGAAAGCTCATGCTCAGCGTTGTGACTCACAAGTGTCCTCCTGTGGAGGACAGGGATTGAATTTTTTCCCATGGGGCCTGGAGTGAGACTTCTTGGAGGGAGCTGGTCAATGAGTGGCTGGTTCGTGCTGTGTGCTCAGTGTATCTGCTCCTATCTCTGGGAAGCTTCTTTTTCTGTGTTGAGTTTGTCTACCACTTGCTTGAGTATGATGCAGCCGTCAGGAGACTGAGTGATCGTCTCTTTCCAGACGTCTTTCTTCCGCCAGCATGGCTGTACAACCACAGACGCCAATGCAAAGTACAATAGTCGATCTGCTCAGATGTACAGGGAGAAGATCCGGCAGCTGGCAAGTGCTGCTATGGCCAAATATGGCACGGATGTAAGTCTGAGCAGCTCTCTGCTGTTTGATGTGTAGTGCTGGGTGTTGACTCTTGTGGAATATCTTCTTTTCATTTTTCCCCCCTCTTCTCTCTTCAGCTGCTTATAGATGGACTGAGTGGAGCCCCTGGGCACTCCCCTGACAAGAGTGATGCTGATTTCTTCATGGAGCACACACAGGTGAGAAGAACTGTCTAAACCAGAGAGTCAAATAGTCAGCTGTTCAGCAGGAGCAGTCCCACTTAGTGTAGAGGGACTCTAAATTGTATATTCCTTCAGTAGTAACATGGAAGAACTAGGACTCAGCCAGCAGTGTGGGACATAGTCACAGATCTAAACAGTCCCTCATGGGTCCTGTAATACCTTTGGGTATTAAGTAAGTCCTTTGGGTATAGGCATATTTTGGAGTTTGGAACACATTTCCTTTGTCTGAAAACTGAATACAGGTCACTAAACCTGAAGTAAGTTCAGGATTCTTTGGCTCATTCTGCAAATGAGTGGAATGAATATCTCCTTGCAGTCTTCCAGTACCTGGGATGTAGCAGATGTCAGACAGAATCCTGCAGAGTCTTCATCGGAGGTGGAAGAAGCAGCAAAATCATCAGAAGGCAGCGAAGTGTCCAGTGAGTTCCCTGCTGAATAATTGTTTCAAGACCCTGACTTCATTTCCAGAGTACATTTCTGTGCCACAGTTGAAAGGGCTGAGCTTTTCCTTTGGCTCAGGTTTGAAGGAGTGGAAGCTTTGTGCACTCTTACGATGTTTAGTGGAGACTTCTAAACCCACTGCTTTGCTTGCCATCAGTCCTCAGCTTTTCTTGAAATGTACAAAAGGTGTTTGGGGAATTAGTTCTGTTTCCCTGCTCCCAGACATGATTATTTGTCCAAACACTCTTTTCTGTCCCTTGAATTTGGTGCATCTGGAAATGATGTATGACTATAGAGCAGAAAACTGTTTCTAGGATGAACGATGATGAGACCAAGTATATGGGGGCATGGCTGTGGTTTGAAATAGCTTTGTGTTTTCCCTGCAAAGTATTTGCTTGTTTTTTATGTGTTAAGAACACTACAGAATGAATAACTTGCTCAATGGAGATTAAGTTGTTGTGCTTGGGAAATAACACCTATCACACTGTAACTTGGCTTGGTTGGGGTGGTGGGGAAGGGCAGAGGAAGTAAAACTCTCTTTTATGTAAGTGGAAATGTGAGCACATGAAAAAGAATGGGGTTGAGAATCAATCTGCTGAATATTCTCTCTGGTTTTGTGCCCACAGATTCCAGCCAAGGCCCATCTACTGACTTGTTGAGCACATCTCCTAAAGCTCCTCTAGGTAAGTGAGACTTTTCACTATCTCTCCGGTCAGTCTTGTTCTTATTCCTGCTGTTCAGTAGTAAGCTCAGTGGAGCTGGAGCTGATGAGCCAATTTTCAGAACATCTAAAGGAGCTTATCTTCCTGTGGAGCCAGTACTGAGGATCTCTCTGAACCCCCAGACCAAGCCATATTTTACTGGAGGTTTCCTCCTCAATTGGATGATAGAATTCAAAGCTGTCACCTTCCAAAAAGCTTGGTTTCAGTTTTCGAGCTTTGGACAAAGCTTGGCATTTGCGTATCTAGAACTTGGCTGGTCAAGGCCTTGCGTATCTAGAACTTGGCTGCGGGGTTTGGTTTGTGTGGGGGTCCCCCGTCCCCCCCTAACCTTTGGAGGCAAATGAGTTTTTGGCTACCAGAGTGTTAGGACTCTGATTCTTCACTACCATTACTGTCCTGGCTACACACACAGCATCTAGCTAGACCTTCTTTCCTTATTGAGAGTGTGCTCCTGGCCCACAGTGGGTTCATCCTGGGTGGAAAGCCTGTGTCCTCAAGTGTCTATTTATTCCCCATGTTTTGTGTCTCTTCCTCAGACATGTCCATGTGTCTATCAACACAAGAGCCTGCTCCTGCCAGAGGTAACTGGCTTACAGCTGGCCTGTGCTGGCTGCTTGTGACAACTCTGCTGCCCCTTCTGTGATTCTGCCTTCAACTCTTTAATTTTAGCTTCCTGTGCTTGGAGGGAGGGAATGAGCCAGAGCTTACGTGTATCATGTTGGGATCTAAACCATTCCATATCTGGAAAGGGATCTTGCTGATGTTTCTGTTAAATGCTTCCTGACAGTAATATAAAAGCCCCAAACAACCCCAAGTCAAATGTTAGGAGTAGTGAGCTGAAAAGAGTCTTGGGTAGCGGGAATGTCCTGCTCTCTCCATAAACCTCTCTCACCATAAACCTATGGTGAGACTAGAAAACATATTAGAAAGGTTGTCAAGAATGATCTAAAGTATCAGTTGACAAAGGTCATGTGGGTGTAGAAATTAAGAAGACACTTCAGTGGAACAAAAGCCCAACAAGGGTGATAAGATTTTGGAGCTACAGGTTGGAAGCTGGGAAAACGTCCTGGGCAGTCCCTCTGTGTTTGCTTTGTTCTGACACTTTTCCCAGGCATCTGCTGCTTGGCTCGACCTTGGCTGGTTTTACAAGTGTGGCATGCTCCATGCCCTTGGAGTGACAGGTTCCTGGTGCCAGGTGTTGGGGAACCTGTTGCTTTTACAGCTCGCTGCACTTCAGGTCCATTCTGTCATTTGTCTGTTCTTGTAGACATGACCTTGGAGTTCTTGCTTCTTTGTCCCTAAGGCATTGGTGAGGCACTGGCCTTCATATGGTCTGAAGCTGCAATGGACATGCTTCTATAGGCCACCAGCCTGCAATTGTGGAGCTTCTAAGTGCATCATTCTTGGCTGGGTGAAGTCACCCAGGTTTCTGATATGAAGCTGCATGGTGTGCCCTGAACTCTCTAGCAGCTGGATTGTGGTGGATGTTTGTGTGGATTGCTGACTAATTTTGGCTTCTTTAATTAATTAATTTTTGCTTATTTGCTGCTTCCCTCTTCTCACAGAACTTAAATCCTCCCTCATTGGAAAGAAGAAGCCAGGAGCTGCCAAGAAAGGGGTATGTCTGAGGTCTTGTTTTATGGAGAAGGAGGTAGAGCATGTTCTTTCCCTGGCTCTTGCTTTCTGCCCTTAACAAAGCTGCTTACTGAGAGATCCATTTGGGAAAGGGAGAGAACTGCTTATTTTGAAAGATAGCGTGTATATTAAGGAACAAAAGCAATTAGGTTTTGGATCATGATCCATTATGGTCTGAAGTGTATGTGACTGATCTCTTATCACTGGCTAATGGTGAGTTAACTTGTGAGTGTTCTTCCATGCTCTTGTTGCAAGCTCTATGTGGGTCTGTAGGTTGTGTCTGCACAGGGAGACTGAAGGCCTGATGAATACACCAAGGAGTAGGATTCTGGTTTTCTTCTACGATGAACAATTTAGGGTGAGGAAATCACAATCTTTTGTTTTTCAAGCTGGGGGCAAAAAAAGGCCTTGGAGCCCAGAAGGTGAGCAGCCAGAGCTTCAGCGAGATCGAGCGGCAAGCCCAGGTGGCAGAGCAGCTGAGAGAGCAACAGGCAGTGGAGTCCAGGAAGCAAGCTGAGGAGTCCATGTAAGTGCCCTGTTTGGGCTGAATACCTTGCACATGTAAGGCAGATGCTGTTCACCCTAGGACCACCTAATGTGAATACAGAACATGCTGCCTAGTAGGATGAGTGGTAGCTGTAAGCCAGTAAGGTCCTTATGCAGGCCTCAAGTTATATTGCCATATTTTATTCAAATTAGCATCCCTAGAGGGGTTCAAGGAGCAGATATGGAAGTATTTTGTGTCTGTTTACCTTTAGATACGACTGAAAAAGGCAAAGCTGAATCAGATGGGGCATTCTGGCAGGAGTGTTGGGGGGAGTCAGTGCTTACACTAAACCTAGTAAGACTTGAATCCCAGCAGAGGTGAGACGGGACTACAAGAAGTAGCTTCTATGCAAGGATTCATGGCAAAGCTGTTATGGGAAGTGGGTGTTTTGGTGGGTTGTCAAGGTTACTCTCCCCCTTGCCTCTGAACTGCACGGGCTGAGGAGGAGGGTGATGAGCTGATCCCCACCTTAGCTGTTTCCTTTAGAGTCACCTCGATGCGACTGGCTTACCAAGAACTGCAGCTTGATCGGAAGAAGGAAGAGAAGAAACTTCAGAACCTTGAAGGGAAGAAGCGTGAACAAGCAGAGAGGCTGGGCATGGGCTTGCCGTCAAGGAGGTATTTAACTGTGTGTGGCATAGAACAGACAGGTGCCCTGGAAGCATCCTGTTCTGGAAGAGTTTTCTGAAGGCAATAGCTTGCTGCTCTTACCAGATAAGGAGCTGATCTTAAGTCCTCATATGCTGAATTACGTCTCAAAATGCTTCAGGGCCCAGATGGAATAGGCACTCTGAGGTTCTAGTTCTCATTGGAGCTTTTCCAAAGGTGCCTGTGGCCTGTCAGTGTCTAGTTGTACAGCCCTGTCCCCCTGCAGAATATTTGCCTTAAGAAGGTATCTCAAAACTTCTGAGGGAGTGGGATTAAGCTAGATAAGTGGGGAAGGGGGCTGGTATCCCACACCTCTCCCTTGCGACTTGGGGCACCTGCCCTGCCTATGAAGGCCAGATTGAGTTTTAGGGCTGTAGCGTGACTGTAGGGGCTGGATGCTGTTGGAGCCAGGGCCCTGACTGCCTGTTTGTTGTGCTAGTTCTGTGTCACACTCGGTGATGTCTGAGATGCAAGTAATTGAGCAGGAGACACCGCTGGTTGCAAAATCTTCCCGCTCGCAATTGGACTTGTTTGAAGATTCTGGAAGCTTCACCTCTGGACCCCCCAAGTAAGACTTGGCTTCAGTGTAGTATTTGGCTTATTCCTGAATTTAATGTCTGGCCTAAATTGCCTTTGTCTTTTGCTACTTAGGTACAAATATAGTCCCTTCTCTTTCGAAGACGCATTTGGCTCACGATGGGAAACAGACTCTTCATGGGGTGCAGACAAAGAGGAGGAACCTGAGGTGACCATTTCTAGTATTCGGCCTATTTCAGAGAGGTAAAGTGCCTGCTACTGCTCCTGTACCTTCCTGGTGCGTGGGACAAAGGGATGGGACTACGACCTGTGGGAAGAGGTGCTGCTGTGTGATGATAGGAGGCTTGTGCTGCAAAAGGCAACTTTCATGGACAAGGCCAAGAAAAAGGGCTTTGAGTGAAGGGGCTTTGAATGAAAAGGGCACTTACTTGACTGTCATGAGACAGCCTTTATGGTCATCAGGTGCTGGCTGTCCTGAGGTGGGGAGCAGAGAACCCTGATGGTAGCTAGCACTTGAGGATTTGTTGCTTTCTTTTGGCCAGCTGGCGTCTGAGAGAGAAGTCTGTTTCTTTGCTGTGTTGGTGAGCTGAAGCTGAATGTCTCCTCTCTTGTTTCCTCAGACCCACCAGTAGGCGGGAGCCAGAGAGCAGGACACTCGTTGTGGAATCCAATGAAGCTCGGCAGAAGTTTGCAGGGGCTAAAGCCATCTCTTCAGATATGTTCTTCGGGCGGGAGGCAGATGCTGAGGTAGATGCATTCTGCAGTGCGTGAGCTGGTACAGCTCTGGCTTCATCTCCTCCTGTTTGCTCAGGTCCTACTTCATTCCCTTCCTTTATAACCATATTGTTTTGTTTTCTGCTGCAGTATGAAGCCAGGTCCCGACTGCAGCAGCTCTCGGGCAGCAGCGCCATCAGCTCTGCAGACCTCTTTGGAGAGGCTGAGAATGTGCACTCAGGTTTGTTAGCACTCAGTGAGCTGAGGAAGGGAGCAGGTTTGGAGGACCTAGACTGGAAGGGATCAGGGTGCTCTTTGGAGCTGGGCACTCTGGGCTAACTGCTGCTGGTTCTTGTAGGTGGTGTGTCCATTGGAAATGTCCTGCCTGCAGCTGACATTGCACAGTTCAAGCAAGGAGTAAAATCTGTTGCTGGCAAGATGGCTGTCCTAGCCAATGGGGTGATGAACTCTCTCCAGGTGAGCTTACACCCTGGCACCTTCAGATGGGCTGTAGTCATGCTCAGGGGCTCTCACAGTATCTCACAGTATGGCTTCTGGAATTATCTTCTCAAATCATGTGCAAAGCCCCATGCAGAGACCTTTTATAGCTGATCACTACACTACAACAGCTGAGCAATTCCACTTGGCCAGCCTTAACACTCCTGCTGGACAGGACACCTTGTCATGTCAGATATGCTTTTTCCCCACAAATCCCAGGCTGAACTTAAAAAGTTGGGGGTTGGAACCACATGATCTTGAGGTCCTTTCCAACCCTAACCTATGATTTTACTTCCTGCCTTTGCACGGCATCCTGTCTAGACCTTGTGGTAACTGTCTCTGGAGTCTGCATGGAGTTTGTAGCATGGTGTCTTGGTGTGTTTCCTCCCCAGGATCGTTATGGCTCATATTGATGACCCAGGGACTGCACCTCAAAGAGAAGCCAGCAGGAGGCACTGATGTCACCTTCGCCTGGAGTAAACTCTGCAGGATTGTCTTAGTTTGTCTGGGTTGGGTGGGGAGGGGGCCAGGACGTGGCTGTACCCAGGGTGCTTTCCAAATATCTCTGGATTCCACTCTATTAAAATTCAGTGTGCCCTCACACCCACTGCTATCTGCTAGCCAGTGGAGACAGGCCTGCTTACAGGATTAACCTCGCTGCTGTAAAAGACAGGGCAGGAGCTCCTGGGCTGCCCCCATCGGTGCTCCTGTCTGTCTTGCCCTAAACCTTAGCTCACTAAGTGGCAGGGAGAAGGGGAATGCTGTTCCTCTAAACATCATGTTACCTGGGTGCTGTGGACATGACTGGTTTTGTTCTGCTCAGTGCTCCCACTCCATGGTGCTGTGGAGTCCTCTCTATTTGCAGGGTCCCACTTCGACCATCGGATAATCCTTTTTACTGTCTTCTAAACCAGCATATATTGATGCATGAGAAAAAAAAATCAAAGCAAAGATTATTTTTTTAGCTTCTAATTACACCCTCAGTGAAAAAGGCCCAGGTAAAGCAGTTCTGTAGGTATTTGCTGGATCCCTGGTTGTTTTGTTGCCCAGTTTGAGCTGAGGTCAAAGTCCCGAGCCCTGATTTCACCATGAGGTGAACTGCAGGGCAGCAGTGAGTTGAGGGTTCATTTTAATCCTGTTCAACTTGGCTCCCTGCTTTTAATAAGAGTGTGTTATTCCTCTTCCTTGGATTGTGGTGTTGAGGGGCTGTGTCCATGTGGAGGGGCTGTGGTACTGAGGAGCCAGCACGGGGAGGGGGTGAAGGGTTTCTCGCCGCTTGATGTGGTGTTTGGCCAGAGCAGGGAAGGGACCGACCCTTCCAGTGTCTGCCCCCTTGCCCCGTTACAGTCACACCGGCAGCCGCAGAGGAAAGCGCCTGCACGGTGGTGCGGTGTATGTGCATGTGAGGTGCACCTCCTCTTGCCGCCGAACTGGGGGTACTGGTACTGCCACCAAGGGCCCCAAGTCCGCAGCGCCCTGGGGGGGTCCAGGCCGCTATGGGACCCCAAAGGAAGGAGCGGCCTCGCACTGTGTGTTATTGCCCGGCCGGCGCAGCCACGGAGGGTGAGAGAGGAAGCGCAGTCACTGAGCAGGGTCATAAATAGCTTACAATAAATCAATCACCCGTCCCGCACCCTCCACAGTGCGGCTGTGGTACAGATCCGCAGTAGCCTTAAAATAGCTGCAGTGTGTGTTGAATCCACCCAGCTGATGGCTGTCAGCTTTGAGGTACAGTTCCTGGTGGCCCATGCTGCAGTGTGCCAGGAACAGGAGGTGTGAGGAGGCTCCCCCAGAACCAAGAGGAACCAAAGTCCCCCAGGGAAGAGTGAGTCTGTGCAAGCTGAGACACAGTAGCCATGCTAGAGCAAGTGTTAGGGCTGTGGAGGCCAACCTGCTGCACTGGTTGCCATTAACATCCTGCGATGCTGCTTCTCTCCGTAGTTGTAAAGGGTTACATGCCAGTATATATGATCCTATAATGCCAATATTGACAAAAAATAGCCAGGGCTCATTTGAGAACTGTTTCTGGCTCTCATGCTCCTGCCCACCCAGCACCAGCAGATGCTCTGTATATTTGAACATCACACAGCTGGAGGCAAGGACTTGAAAGACTTTTCTGCCTCTGTCTCGTCCACCCCCTATAAAGCTTGCTTTTCCAAATGACCTAAATATGCTGTTGGAGGCCTCACAGAAGGGAACTCTGTGGAGCAGAGGACACAGCACCATGCAGTCCTTATTGCAGTCTAGCTTATTTGCTGTATTTGCTTTGGCAAATTTTGGATGCATGGAGAAGGAAGCAGAGAGAGGTGGCATGGCAATAGCTAAGCCCTTTTCTAGGAGTTTCTCTACCTTTGATCACATGCAGGTGCAGCTTTAGTGGGAATAATTATAACGGAGCAGGAATGCAGAGCTGCCACTGGTGATTTAACCCCTCTATTGTCTAGGCCAAGCCTGAGCACAGCTACACAACACAACACTGGCAAGCAGCCTGCACTGGCACTCCCACTGCTCCAGCAACTGCTGAACCGTGAGGGAGAGCCCCTGTGCTCGCAAGCAGAGGCAGAGCTATCGAGTGCTGGTCTGTGTTGCCTGCCAGCAGAGGGGAGCAGAACCCTGCAGCTGGAAACAGCTCCTGCCTGAGTTTGGAGCTAGGAAAAAGGTGGAACTCCTCCTGGGATGAGACGGGTGGACCTGGTAAAGGGGACTGGCACAGCCACACACACACACTGGTGGTGTGGACAGAACCCACTGTCAGAGCAGATGCTCTGGGAGGAGGTGCTGATGCTCCAATGGGTTCTGGAGAAGCCAGGATGGGAATGGTGCCCCCCCCCCCCAACTGTCAGTTCTCAGAGGAGTCTGTCTCTTCGTTCGAGCCTTCACTCTCAGCATCCATTTTTTGCCGACGGTGGAGAGGTTTCCAGGGACAGTTCATCCGGGGTGAGTTATGCACAGGCAAATTGGCTGCGTCTCTGCTGGAGCTGGTGGGACCAGAGACTGAGAGCCCTGAAACCTGAGCTACCCTGAAAGAGAAAGGACAAATGCTAGGCAGGATAACTTGTCATACCCAACCCTTATGCAGCAGTTCTGGAGTGAACCTGGGAGGAAGACTCATTCACAGCTTGCACAGTGGAAAGATGCTCATGGCACTGAGGGGGAACACCTTGCACTGGTACCTACAAGATTTGCCATAGGATTCTTTCTTCCTGATTAAACAGATCTTTCTTCTGGGCTGAGCCTGTGTCCTCCAACACTCGTGGTTTTCACCATCCAAACAAAACTTCCCTTCCTATTAGAGACTGCTGCTGCTTCTAGGTCACTCTTCGAGGCACATTTTGCCCCTCTGTTTCTGAAGCATTTGTTAGCTGCATCAAAACACCCCAAAGAAAGAGTCCCTCTCTACTCAGGCTGTTGTCGTAACTCCTGAGTTGTTTTACAGTAGAGCAAGGGAATAGGGACAGTATCTTACTAAGGTCTCCCTTAGCATGCTAACTTTAATCTGTTGCTTTACCTCCTACTTTAGGCAACTTCACTTACAATTTCTCGAGTTCACGATCCATGGCAGGATCCACAAACAAGTCTCCTTTATCTGGCAAAGCCCCTGGAGAAAAAAACAAGGGAAGTCTCAGGGCAGAGTTAGGCTATAAAGAAAAGTGCTCAAGCCATAGCAGCGTCCAAAATCTGCCCTGCAAGACAGAGAAGACTCTTCTTTATGCCTGTTAGAGAAATGGACATTGAATGTTGAGGATCATGGGCAGATAAGGAATGATGATCTATATTCCGTGTCCTTCAGACAGGCTGTGGCAGAGCTCATACTAAATGGGAGGCACTCTCAGTAGTCTCACCTCAGAGAACTTGAAGAGCCCTCAGGATTGGCAGTTTCCATTCACTGCACAAAACTACCAAGTACGGACTGTCAGGGAGATGACAGAATGTCAATTCAGGCCCCTGCTAATTGCCCTGTATAGTCACCAGTCCCAGATCCTATCAGAGCGATAGATCTGTTGTTGTCTGTGCCACAGCCTGAAGCATGCACTGTACCACCCAGGGAGATACGTACTTCTGTGCCACCTGCCTTTCTTGTGGTGCACTGAGCTTGGGGATCAAACCACTCCACAGATGTAAGACTGTTGCCTTCCTTGCAATTCAGGAAAGTCAGGCCTGACTCTGGTGTACATTGAGCCTACAGGAGTAGGTGTGGATGGACTGTGCTCTAGGGTTGCTCACTGTCTGGGTGACAGCCTGAAAGGCTGGGCCTGTAATCGTGTACCCTTTCTTAGCACAAGGTCAGCATGCTCCTTTGCACATTCAAAACCCTACTCAGGATGAAGGACAAGGTGTAGGACTGGAACAGCTGGTTGACTGTCCTTGCCATTCTCTGAAAAGATACTGACACTTCAGGAAGAGCCAAGAAAGGAAGATGGGGCTCTTAGGAAAGCCCTCCTTCCTAACTCTGTAACAAACTACACCTTGTAGAAGGGGTTGAGGGAGGGTGTGATCAGCCAGCACAGAGGTGATAGGAATTGCTACCACAACCTGGACAGTGTCACTGCACACCAGGACAGAAAACCCACTTGGTAATCTGTACCAACAGTGCAGTGAGAAATGCTCTTGTTTGTCAGGAGACCTGGGTGCCACACTCAGTACCTTTGGCAAGGGGATTTGTACTCCTTGTGGGGACACAAACCTGGTATCCTGGCCCTGGCATGTTGCTCTTGAAGGACAGGCTGGAGAGCTGCTGCCTCACACAGACAAGCTGGCAGCAGTCATCAAAAACATAGCAATGAAGGGCCTAAAATCAGAACCAGTTCAGGTCAGAACTGATTCCCCCACTTCTTCTAGTACTGGTCTTCCCCTCCTGCAGATGAACAGGGAAGCCTGGCACTGCAACACAGAGTGTCAGGAGGTCCAGTGAAGTGCCCCAGCCTGCTCTCTTTCATGGGCTCTATTAAAAGAATAAGCAGCTAAAGCCTGTTTCTGTGTTTGCAGAACACACAGCGAGGTCTCCAGGGCACAAGAATTACACAAGTCAGTAAATAACCCTCAAAGGATTCACAAATCAACACTGACACTGGAGTTAGGCTGCAGATTCCAGTCTGCCTGACAAACACATAAGTGCTGCTCCAGCCTGAATGTGCTGCTCTAATCCCTACCCCTGTTCCTCAAGGAAAACTAGTGGCTTTGTGAGACCACAGACACAGCAGGCATCCTGACTGAAAGCTTCTTTACCTGAAACTACCTTCGCTGAAGGGCTCTGGGGAGCCTGTGATCTCCTACAGCCCCAGAACTATTGAATTCACCCTTCAGGAGAGATTAAAAGACACCAGGAAAAGAATCCTCCTCTCAGTGCCAAGATGCTAGCACCTGTCAGACTTGTGGCTGCTGCCCCTCCTCTAAGAGAAGCCTCAGCAGGAAATGGCAGAGGGCCAGGGGATGGCCCCACATTAATGGGAATGAAACCCCCCACATTTTGTAGATGGCACAATGGAAGCTGTGGGCAGGATGTGTTTTTTTCTGCTCATCTGTTTTCTTTGCACTCAATTTGAAATTGATTTCACAGGGCAAAGGGAGAAAAAAAACCAGAAGATTTTGCTTGCTACAATCCAGGCATCACCTTCCCCAGTGAATACACTGCTTCCTAAGCCTGTTTGCAGAGGAGATTCCAGGGCTGTGTTCATGCACCTTTGATATGTGATCTCCATGTTGCTGGGTAAGCAGCCCTGCCCCAGAGGAGCATTAGCAGCTTAAATGGTTTGCTGTAAGAAGGGGCTCAGCCAGGGAGGGGACACTTCTGCTCTATTATGACACACACCTGTGCAAAAGAACAACCCTCAGGCAAGGTACACCTTTTCACTGAGCCTTGTTTTGTAATATAGGGACTGGCAGGGACTCAAGCCTACAAGCACAGGGTGAGGATTCCTACCCAAAGAGAGAGAAACCCTACCCCTACTGGCTACATTATTTGCTGAAAGGAGATGAGTGAAGATGAGTGTTTGGGTCTCCATACGTTTCAACTTGCCTCCTGGATACAGCCTTGTGAAACACAAAAAGCCATTTCTGTTCCCCTTTGCAAGAGGAGGAAGAGCACAAGCAAGGCATGTAGGACAATATGGAATTGTGAGTCTGAATTGTGTATGGATTACATACTGTCTCTTGCCAATGCAACGCTTTGCTTCCATGCTCTAGAACAACTTCGACCAGCACAACACGGAAACAAGCAGTGAGATGCTGCTTGGGAATCCCTCTGGTTCCCACAGCAGTCTGGTACAGAACTGTGTAGCAGTTTGTGTTTTATGATACCACCAGGTTTTCAGCAGGCCATAGATGAACATCCTAGTTAGAGCACACTGCCTTGAAGGAAGATGGGGAAGAGTTGGGAAAGACTGGGCTTTCAGTCTTTGAACCAAGGAGGCAGCAGAGGTTTTCCCATTAGGTGTGCCTTCTTTTTCTGTAGATGAGAGCAGTCACTTACTTAAAATCTGTTGGAGAATAAAGACTAAAACATAGGATGAGCCTTCAGTACTGTCAACAGCAGCCACCACCTTAGTCATCTCCTGACCTGCTCTGCCTGATCTTTATAGCCAAATGTCAAAATGTTCTGCTAAAATGATAGCTACTGAAGAGGTAAACCATTGCTATCTTAGGGCAGCATTTCATACCTACTTTTGTCCTTGAAGAAGCTCCAAGGTTTCAAGCAGACAGTAAAGGCACAGTGTTATGTGTTAAAGTTTAATCCATCAACAAAAAAATGAAAACTTCCCCTCCCTTTTCCTGCCAGTGTAAAATCTGGGGCATGATTACAGAGGAAATTCCCCAAAAATGCTGAATGACTGAAAATCAGGAGCTGTACCACTCACAGGAGTCTTACCTAGAGCTCTATTGATCCCCTGATCCTTCGCAAGTGCCATAAGGAATCCATAGAAGGTCAGTCTCTGTGCACTACTCAACATTTCCTTCATAAGAGCAGAAGGTGGACAGCTAGGAAAGAGAGACAAAGAGGTCATCTTGTCTATTGTCATCTTTTTTTTGACCCAAAACCCAGCTCAAACCACAGAAACAAACCCTCTTACCTGTTCTAACTCTGTCAAGTTGCCCTGACTCTATTGAAAACAAATAGCCACCAGCTTGCTTATTTAGCATTCCATCTGCTTCCTGTTTTCTAAGCAAGATGTTTGAGCTGGGGTACATCCCTAGGAGCAGTCTTACCTGTCTCCATTCCAAGAACAGGGAGAAAAGCCTAAATTAACTCAGAGGCATATGCAGCCCAACTCTTAGCACGTTCTTTCAAAAAGCAACTGGGAAATCCTTTCTTTTAGAAGACAATAAACTTTCATGAGGGTTGTTATGTTGTTATTACCCTTTTACCAGTGACAGTCATCCAAGGGGCAGGAAAACCTCTCTGATGATAGCCTAAATATGTAAGGAAACAATATTTAGGTAGGGACTAAATGGACATGTCCCCTTCAACACTCACCTTAACCTCTGGCCCTGACTTCTAAGCAATATCATCATAGTGATTCTTGCTATTGCCTAATACTTCTTAAAAGAATTCATGCAAAATCAATCTATCTACCTCATGAAGAGGAAGTGTTGAACAGTCCATGCGGGCTGTGTTATTCATCAGGCAAAGATGGTTATCAAAGCCTGGCTGAGTATTGAGCTACCAAATGAAAGGCTGGGAATGGCTCCCCTCACAGTGCTGTGCAGAGCCTGACCTACCAGATGGGCTCCCAGTGTCCTTCCCATCTGAAGGATATACAGGGAATATTGAGCTTTTGTTATCTGAGAGAAGAAAACAACCTGGCATCTCCATGCTTAGTTATTTATAACACTGGGCAGCAGTTCAGCAGTAATTCCGTGGATCGCAAATTTGGACTCAGGCACCTAAAGCAGGATTCAGGAGGAACTTGTGTCCTGAGCCTTTTTGTGGATCTAACCCATGACTTTCTAGCAAGGCATGTGCTTCCTACCTGCAGGAAACTATGAAGAAAGAGTCAAAGCTATACAAGGCCTAGTACTGTTGCACCCCCTGCTGAACCAAGGCTAGCCTTGTGCCTGGGATCTGCAACTGTCTAGGTATTAAGGCCTTGAACTCCATCCACCCCAGTGGGCCTTTCCTGTACTTCAATACCCAAGAATGCAGCTGCACTTGTTTATCTCCTCTAGTTAACTCATGGTAGATGGACCTCTCCTTGACAAAAGTGTCAATGCTGAAGTGATAAGGAAAGCAGAGGCCCAACTCAATCCATTACTTCAAGAATCAGCTCAAATCCCAAGGTTTTTAGGTCCAGGAAATTGTTCCTCTCATTTAGTTAAAGTTGTTCAGTGTGACCTCTCCCTTTATACTTCTCCATGGAGAGCTATTTGGGAGTTACAGCTTGTTCAAAGTCCTGTATTTCATCACAGCTCCAGACCTACAAAGGGTCTACAGAGACAAAGACTTCAAATCTGTGTTCTGGACTCCATTCATACCTGTATTTTGATCTGTCACACAAGGACTCTAGGCACTGGTAGAACAGAGATGCCTCTACCCCATCAAGTGGGCTGCAGTCATTTAGGGGTTGGCGCTGCCGATGCTGCCCAGAGGATGATGTTGGCACAATCACAGTATTTGGACTCTTACCAGCCAACAGATCTTCATAAATAGCAGCCACACTTTCCAGGAACTCTGAAACAAACAGAAGGTTAGTTAAAACTCAGGGCTATAACCAGCAAAGTATCCTTCTGACCTATGGGACCTGGGATTAAACTGTCAGTCCCTGCTCTGTGTTTTAGTGTTTTACATAGCACCAACAGGAAATAAGCACAACATTACAGCATCCTGCATATCCAGATCAGATAACTATACAGGCACAAACAGCCCTTTCCATATAAGTTGCTGGCTTCTCTTGTCACAATGATTATGAAAGGCCACTTAACTCTGTTGAACAAGATTCTTCTCAAGGAAACAAAGGCTAGGTGGCACATGGATAAAACAGTGGAGTGAGAAAGCTAACCTTGAACACAAAACTGGTTTGCAAAGCCTAAAAAGTTCTCCATCTCTTGCCACTGATTAAGAACTCATCCAAGTTAGGAACAAACTATATGGAACCACAACAGGAGGACAGGCAGCAAGTCAGGGCTCCAGGCTGTATCCCAGCTTGTCTCTGTGCTGCTCCAAAGTAAATACAACATGGGATCTAGAGGAAGGGCCAGGGCAGGTCAGGGCTAGAGTTGGCAGCAAGCCTCTCCCCAGGCTCCTCATACTACCCACTGTTTACTGCAAGAGTCTAATTTTAAACAAGTTTGTTTATGGATGTGGTCAGCAGTTTACAAATCTAGATTCCATTTGGAGTGGTTTGCATGTGTGTGGGTTGGTGGGAGAGCGTACGACAGGCGGCGTGTGTGCGCGTTGTGCCTAGCTGAGCAGGACACGGATGGGATGGTTGAGTGTGTGTGTACACAAGGGAGGGCTTGTGAGGATTTCAGTGCCGAGTGAATGGAAGTGTAAGGCTATGTGTGAGGCGGGTGGGGAGGCAAGGCAGGATGTCAGCGGGCCCTCGGGCTGTGCCGAGGCTCTGCAGCACAGTGGAAATATTTGTTCTAGCAGGGAACAACTTTCCAAACACATTTGCTGTCCCTGGCCCAAAGCATTGCAAGCCTGGTTCTGCCCAACCCAAAATCACTGGTCTTTGCGCGGTTTTTCTTTGACAGATTGTCATGGATAATGTTGTGATATGCACAGGGGACTTAAAGGGAAGTCCATTACAGACAAGTTCTGAGAAAAAGAGAGTTTTGTATTAGCTGACTCTTAACTGCTAGAAAGATGGGAACTGACAGCCTGGATCAGATCATCAGGCCACCCAAGTGTACTCTCTGACCACAGACTATGCTCCACCACAGCTTCTAGCCAGTGCCTCCCAGTATCCAAATCTGGCCCCTTCTGCCTGTTCGAGGCCAACTGTGAGCTTCGTCCATCAGAGGGAGCTATTTAAGTGCGAGTGAGCAGGAATCCATAAGCTTATGTTGCTCTGCGGGGAGAGAAGTGGCACCCCAGCAGCCCCCAGCGCTTGATGAGCAACATTAATGGAGGAAATGCTTCCCTCTTTTTTCCCACTTAAGCAGTTCCCTGAATAAGATTCCCTTTCCTCGGACACATTTTAGGGGGGGCTAGGTCAAAAAGGCCAATGTGTTTTAAAGCAGTCTTCCTGTACAGAACAAGCACCTGAATCCTCATCCAAGTTCCTCCCTCTTGTCTCATGAACTTAAGGAGATTTTAGATGTATACGTGTGGGTGAGCATATGTAAAATACACACATAGAAACTAATATAGTTTGATTTATACTTTTCCTGTCAGGAATTTTGAAAGAAGTACCCCATCTAGTTAGTATTCAAACAGGGGGACAGGGGTGGAATATGATGAATGACCAACAATATGAGGAAGGTAGATGGGGATTGTCTGTTCCCTTCCAACCAGGGGGCTCTCAAACCAAACCAGAGGGACTAATGGCAGACCTGCAGCTCCTTGCCAAAAGGTGTGGAGGTTACAAGTTTATGTGATTTCAAGGGGAGGCTGGAGAAGTTCTTGGGAGAGGAGTCCACTGGGGGTTCATAACCCCATGGCAACTATACCCAGTTCAGAAACACTGTGACCTGAACCCAGCTCATAGATGGGTGAGCATTAGGGAGAAGAGTTGTATCCATTTGTTCAGTTCCTTTTCCTTTCAAGGCACCAGCTGGTTGGGCAAAAGCCCAACCTATCTCCAGCAGGGACCAATACTCCAGAGGCAGAAATGTTGTATTAAGGAAAGGAAAAAAATGTTCCTAGTAAAAGTTAGGTGCTAACATACTCTAGATAAAGCTGGGAATTCATGTCTCAAGGCTAAGACAAATACATGTGTAAGTCATAACAGTTACAGGTATCTTGTTCGTCACAAAATTGGAGCCTCCTTATGAAGCTTTCCAATCTCTTGGCATCAGTGATGCCTTTTGTCTGTAGATTCCATTCTCTATATATTTTCTGTGAAAAACCATATCCTTACAAGTTTCAAAAAAGCACAGGGCTTGGGAAGCTGTAAAAATGTAATGCTACTGGTGGGTGAATTCAGGAGTTTCCCAGCATTTACCTGAGTAGTAGAACTGGATCTGGAAAGCAAAGAGGAAATCAGAGAAAGACATCAGGCAATCCATAGCATCATCCATCAGCACAATCCTACAATAAGATGAGAGAAACAGTTTAACGTCTACAAAAGAACTAATGTCTGTAACCAGGGACCCCACATCTAGAGAAACTGCAGCTGAGGATTGCTACTGGCTTGGCCCAGTATAGGAAGTTAGGGGAGAGGAATGGGAACACCCACTGCTGCATGGATGTGGACACCCTCACATCAAATGAAGGCAGCTTAAGAAGCTTCAGTGAGGAGAAGCTCCTGAATGTCAATGCTACCACACACTGCAGCTACACTGTGAACAGAGCACTGACATGGATGTCAAGCATTCAAAGCCTGGTGGACATGATGGAATGAGCATGGGCATAAAAACTGCAAGGCTGGTTCACGAGGCTATACAAATAGTAACTGTGCTGCAGACAAGACAGTTCCACAGGTATTAGATTGGTGTGAGCAGAATGAGATTTATCCTATTCCTCTGTATACCAGAGTTCATCAAACTGGGATAGTTTCAGATTCATAAGGATAAAAATTAATTCCCAAGCTATAGTCAAACAAACTCCACTTGACTGCAGAGGAAATAAAACTGCCCCAATCATCAGCTTTCTAATTATGCACTGTGAACATCCTATCCTCCCTTCCCGATGATTCATATCAGTCTCTTTTCCTATCTATCAGGCCTATAATTTGTCTATCAGGTCAAATTTCATGGAAACTGAAGACTTCTTGGGCCAGGGACAATGTCTTCTTTCTCTCTGCTATGTCCCAGGTTTATGCAGGGAGCTACATGCGTTCTGATGTTGAAGCATATTTCATGACATGAAAAGTATCAGCCACAGGCTATAAAGATGACATATAATTGATAGCCAAGTCCAACTCCTTGTTTCTTGAAAAAACTCTGGATTTCAGAAGTAAGTTAGGGAAAAAACATTCATAAACATGAAAACAAAACCAATGCTCTAGTCATATGGATGAAAAGGTCGGTCTCTGCAGAGGGAAAGAGAAGGCTTTGGCGAGACCGTGTAACAGTCTTCCAATACCTAAAGGGCCTACAAGAAGTCTGGAGAGGGACTTTTTACAAGAGCATGTATTGACAGGACAAGGGGGAATGGCTTTATCCCGACAGAGGGGAGATTTAGATTAGCCATTAGGAAGAAATACTTTATTATGAGACACTGGCACAGGGTGCCCAGAGAAGCTGTGGCTGCTCCATCCTTGGGAGTGTTCAAGGCCAGGTTGGACAGGGCTTGGAGCAACCTGCTCTAGTAGAATGTGTCCCTCCCGTGGCACAGGGTGGAACTGGGTGAGCTTTAACCTTCCAACCCAAACCACTCTATAATTCCACAAAAATCAAGTTTGTGCTGACCAGTGACAGACTGGAAAACAGAAGAAAACACTCCACTTTGGTGGGAAAACCCATAATATTCAGACAATGCTAAAGGCAATTGTACGTTTTTTCAACTGTGTGCAGGTCTATTGACCCTGTACACTCAGCATCTGGCATATCGTGTCATACAGGAATTACCAGTTTGTTATAGCCAAAGAATAGGTCATCTAGTAGGACCCTTCTGAACATGAGCCCAAACACAATCCATGGTCCAACTCCTGCAGCATCAATGTTCTAAACACATTGCTGAGGAAAAGCTGTTCTGTCTCATATAAAAGTCTCCAGTGAGCTGTGTGGGAGGCTGACCTAGAAGAGTCACAGGATCTTGCAAGACTTCCCTGCCACTCAGACCAGTTCTGTTCACTGTGGCAAAATCAAACATGTAGAGCAGCTTGAATTAATTATCTCAAAGAAGAAAGACTGGGGCTAAAAGGGTCCCCAGGAGAAAAGCCAGTATTTAAAACAAAACCCTTTGAAGATGTCAAAGTGCTTCTGATTTATTTATTATGTTCCAGAAGCCTCCACTCCTCCTGTCTAAAGCAGCAGTAGCTTCAGCTCTTAATTCTCACTAATAAGCATGTTACTGAGATTGTCAGTAGCCACATCAAGGCAATGGCTTTGAAGCTGGCAGGCAGAGCATCTTCGTCTCTCAGGCAATACTGCTCAGCCACTGGTGTTTCCAACCACTGTTTAAGCACTGGAAATGCGATTGGCCACGTTGCTGATGAGCTGCACTCCCTTGTTTGAAGTGATGGTCTGCCTCCCAGATATCCTGAAAGCACAAGTTCTGAAGCCTTTGCCAGTGTATTTCTCCATCTTGGAGATGCAGGAGAACAAGAGTGGAGAGGTTTTTGTACCTATTTGTTACGCAGAGAGACAATATTACATCACCTTCATGTCAACCAACTCATTTTGCTTGTTAAATCTAAAGCTATGGTCAATGGCTGTGCGCTGCAGCACCAAATCCTAGCGTTTTACTTACAAGGGAGCAGGAGGAAACAGGCAGAGGTCTAAGAATGTGCTGGACATTTCTTGCTATTAAAGACAGCGAGGAGCCTCTAAGGAAGGCTGCCCAGCACATATGTGACGGAGCAGTGTCTAAATAGAAGCAGGTGCACTCTGGTGCTGGATTACTGACTCCACTTGGCCCAGGAGCCTGTGCTCCGGAAATGTTGAGAAGTCTTTAAATCCAATACAATCATTTATGAGGAGATTGACTGCAGCTGGTTATTCCCTACATAGCCAGCTGAGTGAGCAGTCAGGGAAGCTTGGAGAGCATCAAATCTGCACCTCTTCCCTGAAATAGCTGGCAAGGAGAGAATCCTTACTGCCATGGACTGTAACCCAGGCAGCAGGACCTGAAAGTCTGAAGCGTGACTCAAAAGAGTTCATCAGTTAGCTGATATTTCAAGGGATTCTTTATTCATTCTTTCTTGTCCAAATTAGACTTTAAGCCCCTAGGGGCACAGATGTATTTACGAAGTTAGTAGTCGGCATTCAATGGATAATGAAAATCAAGCAGAAGCTTTGGAAAGGCCTGAAGAAAGATGTCTACACTCAAAGGACTCTGGTAACACATACAGTGGTCTTTCCAGGGTTGAAGTGGGTTTGGCTGGCAGGAAAGCCTTGCTGCAGTGCCAATGAGGAAACTTTATGATCTACTGATTGCAGTTAAAATCTCAGACTAGACAGGATGTCCCCAGGACAAACGCTAGACCAGGCAAGTTGAAAGGACTTTTACTATTCTCTGCTACCATTAAAGGCTAACTGACACAACCTGTCTTAAGGCCAGACTGGCTCAAATGAGCCTTCAGGGACTTGGTTTGTTTATTGATACATGGAGGCAAAAATAGGCAAGGTCATACAAAAAGGGCAAGATCTGCACCCCTGGGCTATCTTTTAGTAACAGGGGTACAGGCTTGCAAGCCCTAATTCCATTGGCACTGATCAGTGCAACGTGAGCTCCCATACCACGTAAAACAGCACAGGAGCTGTGAACTACCCAGCTCTCGCTACTCCAATGTGGGCAGCAAGTTCCTTGTGTTTCTATTACAAGCGAAAAGTCAGTGCTCAGGTACAGATCTTGAAATCATGGCATCAAAACAGAAAAAACCCTTCATGTTCTGTCCTTCTGCAATTTCATGATTCAGAAGCCAAAAGGTATCTCTGAAGATCAAAGGTATCTCTGTAGATTAAGATCTTCAATCTGTTAATGGCTATAACCCTTTGAAGAGAAAAAAACCATCCAAGAAATCTCACAGACACAGAAAGCCTGGGCTGGTTTTTTCTGGGGGACTTCTGCATTTGTGTAGCACCAGGAAGAGAAAAACAGAGCGCTCTGGTGTCATGCAAACAAAACCTATATTGTTGTAGTCTCTGTTCTTCTGCCCTGACATTCCTAATCTTACTCCCAGTGTTTGTTATCAGTGCATAGCAACAGCTCCTGGATGAGAGAGGAGTGCACTGTGCTGTGAGATCATCTCAGTCATGCTGGACTGAGACTACAACTACTGCTGCTCTCTTCCCAGATACAGTCCTGGCTGTATCAGTCAATGCTGTGGCTACTCCTGCTGCTACTTTAACTCCTTTTCCAAGCAACTGAACTGCTGGGAGCCTGCAGACTGAAGAAGAACAATGTCAGTGGGTTTGCATGTGCCATTCATGCTTAGCAAGGACTCAGTCAACTAGTGCTGGAAGACAGGCTGCAGAGTTCATCTTTTTAACTGGCAGAGACCAAGGAGGACAATGGGAAGTGTAGAGCAGAAAAGGGACAAGACAGTGAGCAACAGTTGGAAGGGAAGAGAAAGCTGGTTTAGAATTATTACACATTTCATTGTAATTGTTCAGCTAGATTAGCTTGTAACAGAATAATAGCAATGTGTGAGTAAACCTCCAGCCAGCCAAAAGCAGGAGTGAGGTCATCCCCACCTGAGCCTGGGTGCCTCTGACAGAGATCTCATTTCCCTCCAACACCTGCTCCCAAAGCCAGCTTGTCTGTCTCTACAGCACACACACAACAGTGCAGCAGGCCCCTGAATGGGGCCTCTAGTTTACAACAGCCCTGTGGATTAAATTCCTTGACACAAACATCAGAACATGTGTAGATAGGCTGAAGTCTCATGCACCATCACAAATTCCTGTTCAGCTCAGCTGGAAGCCTATGAAATACACACCAGTGCAGCAGACTGGTGCTTGTGTACCTCCATGAAAGGAAGCAGCAGATACATCCCTACTACAGGGTTAGCATTCTTTCTTAGTCTGGCACTAGAGGCCATGCAACTGTACTCTGTGGAGCCCTAAAGGTTCACTGATGAGCCAGAGGGAAGAGCAATGCTCAACTTTTAGTTTTAATTGAACCAACACAGCTTTAACTGCAGTTCAATTTGGACAGCAGCACATAGGAGCCAGGGAAGAATTGAGAGAATCAGCCAAGTACTAGCAGATGGATAACACTTTCCTTTTTCACTTGCCTTTCTTGCTATAAATTTCATGTGACTGATGCTAAAGAAAGATAACAGAGTGACAAATAGAAAACGAGAACCTTTTCATTATTTAGGCTCTGAACAGCAGTAATATCCTGACCATGTGTCTGGATCCTGTTTCCAAACGTTTTATGTAGGTCCTGAAATAAGTTACATTTCCATGACCCCTCTGCTGAGGTGGCTGGGAATGACAGCATGTATTCAGTAACTTTGCTGTGATTATATGTGTGTGTGTGCATATGCACTCATACTGAGATCTGAACTGACCCCCTACCCCTACACATTCATATACCTTATTACATTTTCACTATCAGATAGTTAATAATCAACTGCCTGGGCTGGACTGGAACCAGCAAGCTCTATCAGTAAAAATTTCTGTATCACCTTATCAGTGCCCTAAGCCATCTATTTGCTTTAGGCCTTGTCTAGATTAAGCTAAAGTTTCAAACAGATTAGCTACCGTGTTCTTAACTAATGTACTTGAAAACACTGGCAATCCTTCAGAGGGTCCTACCTTTTAAACGTGATCAACCAGAGGAAGCTGGGGTGAAGGGAAACATATTTTAAAGCTGGTAAACAGTATTTGAAATAGAGTTTAAAATCATGGCAGTTAAGAACACATTGGCTAACATTCTTTTATAGGCAACTCATCTTCTGAATGCACAGCCAGCAGCAGCATTCTGCACCGATACTGCACTGTCCCTGTATACCTTTAAGTATACACTCTTTCTCACTGCTAGAAAAACACCCTGTTCTTAACCTCAAAACATGGTATCTCTTTCTCACAAAATCTTGAAATCTGAAGGTTCCTCTCCATACCGTTACCCACAGATTTACTTCTTAAGTCAGATCTTGCCTGAAACAAAGGATGAGGACCCACCTTGCTGCTTTCTGTGTGAGCTCCATTGGGAAGTCAGGGCAGAGCAGCTGCAGCAGGCAGTGGTATTCCTGTGCTGTCAGCAAATCTGCAGGAAAAGAGAGGTGAGAACATTGTAATTCTTTTACAGGCTGTTCCCTCCCCTTGCTTCCTCTCTAGGAAAGAACCCCCCACATATTCCCTTCTACTCTCAATTCAAGTACACTAGGTACGAATGACAATATAACTGCTCACTAGCCCCTCAGGGCTGGGCTCTTCACATGGAGTTTCCAGTAAGACTATGAGAAAGAGGCCTGATAAAGGGGAAATCCTATTGAAGAGACTCCAGCAGAGAAACTGCTAACAGGTAGGGATTTGGTGTGAAAAACGGGTGACCAAACCAGGGCAGTTTCAAGTGAGAACACACATTGGTTTGTCTCAAATATAACCATGTGGAGAAAGGAATCATTTCAAAGTTGCTTAAATTTGCTGAAATTCACTGGCATGGTGTCATTCACCACAATCCGCCTGAAAACCATCCGCAGAACATCTGGCAGCAGTAACAAAGACAAACAAGGGGTTTGGGTTGTGTATGGAAGGCTGCAGTGTATAAACCACAGACGTTATTACTTTGGCATTTGGTAAGGCAGCTGGATGGTCTCTTTTGGAATAATGTGTACAAATCTGGTCACTGTATTATAGGAAGCACAGAAGGAAGATCCAAAAAACACAAGAAAACCAATCAAATGATTCATGTTTTAGAGAGCTACTTTGTGAAAGACCGGTACAGAAAGGCCTCTGTGGTTCAGCAGAAGTCTAAAAGAGGTGACTCTTAGCAAACCTTATAGGATCCCAAGAGAATGGAAACATGCTGATGTCAAAAAGCCCTGCATGATTGTATGTTCACAGTCCAAAAGGCTGCGGACTGGAGTTCAGAAGACCAGCAGAACAGCAGCAATTTTGCACTACTTCTATATACAGAAGAATGCAAAGTATGGAAGAAAGAGCCAAGGGTTGAAGTAGAGCCAAGCAGTAGCCAGGAAGGGGATCCAAAGGGCACAGGCTTTAGGACTGAGGTACAGAATGTGAGTTCTTTTGCCACACACACATCTCGGCCTTCCCTAGGCTCCCATCCAAACAATCAACCTTGTCCCAGATAAAATCATGGAATCATAGAATAGTTAGGGCTGGAAAGGATCTTAAGATCATCCAGTTCCAACCCCCCTGCCATGGCCAGGGACACCTCACACTAAACCATGTCAACCACGGCTCTGCCCAGCCTGGCCTTGAACACCGCCAAGGATGGAGCATTCACAACTTCCCTGGGCAACCCATTCCAGTGCCTCACCACCCTTCCAGTAAAGAACTTCTTCCTTATATCTAACCTGAACTTCCCCTGTTTAAGTTTAAACCTATTGCCCCTTGTCCTGTTGCTACAGACCCTGATGAAGAGTCCCTTCCCAGCATCCTTACCTCCACAACTCCTCACAGCCTGGCAGACCAACAAAAGTGAGGGAAAGGGAAAATGGTACCCCTTTGCCTGATGTTCCAAGAGGCAGGCATGCAGTATCAAAGGCACGTTTCACTGCAACATCCAACCCAGCCACACTAGTATTTTCAGTGCTGACTAAAGAAATAGTGCAAGAGGACTATCACCTCAAGTTACAAACTTTACCTACATTATTGGCCAGGGAAGCAGAGGAAAGAAAGGGGAGAATGACTATTTTTAGTTCAGGAAACCCTATAGCTGAATAACAGTGCTGTCAGACTCTTTGGCATCCATTAGAGACACTCTCTAGACTACTATACTTTGGACTGCTTTTGGGTGGACTTTCTACCTAATGAAGCACCTTAGGTTTAGGGTCATGCTATGAAAAGGTGATTTTGCTTTGTCTGGAAAAGCTAACTCTGCTCTAACCCGAGGAAGTCCCAGCCTGTGCAGAACTATACCAGGGATTTGTGCAACCTATTCTACTATAGGGATAAATACATCAGAATCAATCTTCTTCCCGTATTTGAATGCTGAGTTAAATTTCTGCAACTGCACTGAAATTACAGATGTCTGGGAGAATATGCAGAGCACTGTAACTTAGTATTGTCATTTCTTACTGAAACACACATCAGAGGATGCTCTCTATTGCAGACAGTACTTTGGTCCTTGAGTCAGTGTGTATCTGAGCTCAGTGATGACATCCAGTGGAATGGTACGCTTTCCTCCTGCAGTGTTAGCTAATCAGTTCTTTGAATGTCATCAAGGGAAGTATCACCAAATGTTATGTAAAACTGCAAAAGGTTGTTATTAAAAAAGCCCCAGTTATGAGGAGCAGGAAGAGGCACATTTTTAATTGAATTTTCAGCTCACTGTTTCTCCATCATGGCACTATAGAGGAAAGAAATTTTTCTTCTGTGTTATTTTGTTAGAGCAACAGTCATTTATAGCAATAGAGATTTTGGTCATCAGTTAAGAAAACTCTCGGTGCCTTTCTATGTAAGGTACATGCAAGTTTCATAAAATCATCTTTAACAGGTTCAGCATAAGAAGTAGGTTACAGGAAAACAGAGAAATTTGGCATAAAAAGGCTCTTTTGAAACAGGCACTTTCTCAGAATTGAAGAGGACAACAGCATGGACCTCTTACCATTACTCTTTAAGATTTCTAAATGTAGCTGTGAATAAGGCTGGGAATTAAAGCTCTGATCTTTGCCTAAGGAATCTACACGTTGGTCTGAAGGAGTCACACCATTTGGAGGCTTTGTGCAAAACTCAATTTACATTTCTTATTTAAGTTCAAATTCCCGTTTATGCATCCCTAAACCTCTTGCTTTCCATTTTTTTTCCTTTCATTTGTCAGCAGATGATTATAACTCTTCATATTGCATCTTATCCAATGTACTGAACTGATAACTTCAGTTAAACCTTTTTAAGTGTATCTCACCCTCCACATCCCTCCTTCCCTGCTCCATTCATATCTGTTGCTCTGCTTTTATCCCCTTCAGATTTTCACAGTGTGGTGTCCAGCAGCGTACAAAGCATCCCCCATGCATTCAGAACAGACAGGCTCGAGGAGGATAATCTGCCCGCTTCAGCAGCAAAGCCAATTTTCATTAATTCTGAATCTTAGTCTCCTCTTTGCTCCCCCTGAAGGTGAAAGACTTTAAGGGTTTTTTTGAAGATGAGGTTTCCTGAGAAGGTTGGTACTTTGTTCATGGGCTCTAAAAGCATTACTTTTGAGGCATGGAGATCTCTCCCTTGCTAGAAATTACATACTTTTAAAACTTATAATAACTTACACTGTCTTTTTCTCCTCCCTCTTCATATCCAGTCAAAGCATCATCCCTATTCTTCCATCACAAAACAACAAAACAACATAGAGCAAAAGCAGGAGTCTGCTCAAAAAGATTGGCAAAGGGTGGCAGAGATCCTCTCCAGCCACCACACAGAATCATAGAATCAGCCAGGTTCAAAAGATCTTTAAGATCAGAGTCCAACCATTAAAACAGCACTGCCAAGACCACCACTAAATCATGCCACTGAGGGATCTGAGGGTGAAGTTAAAACAAAAACCAGTGGAATTAATTGCAGTTTCATTATTTGAGCAAATGGTTTGTTTAGATGGGAACTACGCACAAAGCTGAAGTGGTGCAGAGAAGTCTTTTCTCTAAAGGAAGAAACCCTTTGCTTCTTTTTTCTTGCCTGGAGAAACAGCACCACGTTAGTCCTTGAAGACTCTTTTAGGTCGTAACACAGCTCAGCCCCAGGTGCCTGACCAATAAATCATATCAGTTCCTCAGACTACAGATGGGTACCTATTACACAGGAAGGGGGATCACCACAGACCTGAGGAGGTGTCCACAGTTTGCCATGATGACTGTTTTCCTATTCCCCACTGCAAGGTCAGTAAAGACCATACAAAAATTTACACTTGCCCATGCACCATATTGTCTGCCAAGAGCTGCTTGGAATAAACAAGGGCGCTTTTGGTGCACGACCACATTGCTCCTTCCTGTCTCCAGGCCACAGCTGAGTAAATAGTGTTCAATGCTGCCTGATCAAGAAAGAAAGAGGAGGAAGGTACCAGTCAGAATGAGTGAAAAGGGCAATCCACAACTGCTACTTTGGTTGCTACCACAAATTACTGTATCTCAAGTTCCAGTAACAAATGAAGCAGATCACAGAGAGCTTAAATCTGACCCCACAGCACAGGGCAGGGAGCTGCATGCACTCTACCATGCTCTCGCAGTGGAACAGACTTGGTCATAACGCATGCTTGAGGATGGAGAGAAATTGCAGTCTGCATGTTAACCATGTTCATTTACAGTTGAATGTAACACTTTGCTCTTCTACTGCAAAGCAACTAATAACAAATTCCAAAGTGATTTTAAAACAGCAGTTTGCTAAGAATAATAAGAAGAAAAGTGGTATGGTTAGTGTTGCACAGGAAGTACTTTAACTGTTCATTCATGATATTTGCTATACTGCTCTTCAAACTCCTGCCCATCCTGTTCTGCTGCTGCTACTGTGCCACTAGCAAAATCCTGACTCTTCCCTACAAATCTTACCATCTGTGAGTAGCTTATAGACTTTTAGTGCCTGAGGCAAACTCATCCTCATGTGTGACACACAGTGAAGAAGGAAGCTTGTCCATAGGAAACAAACACCACTTGCTGGATAAAATGGCTTATCTTTGAGGAACATGAAGGCAAGTGCTTGTATTTTCTTGACTTTCAATAAAACACAATCTGGTTTTACCAGCTTCATTTCTGGTTTATATGTGGCTGACAGATGGCACCTGACCCAAAGTGATGCAAACTCAAGGAATGTTAAATGATGCGTTTATGCTGCTGTCAGTGTCATGAATGAAGCACAGACACACCTGAGCTTTCTTTACACTAGTTACCTTTCATCCTGACAGCAGCCTAGCCACAGGAGCCTGGAGCTCAGTGAAGGCTGTAAAATCTACCCAGGAAGTCAATAAATATTTAAGACTTAGCCTGAATTGCAGTCATTGCTGCTGTAGCTAGGCTGCTTTTGGCACAAGAAGTAGCTATCTACAATGCTGTCACAACACTGTGACAGCTTCAAGTATGCCCAAAGCAGTAGGAGAATATTTACTGCATTTGGTGTATGAAATCTGCCCCAAAAAGTTACATTAGTCACTTCCCAGAAACTCAAAGATTGCCTGATGAATATACATTAAAGTTCCCTATTCCCATCATCTTTTATGTACAACCGCTATCCAAACAGGCTGGAGCCCTGGGCAATGTAGCCTTTCCCTTTGGGTTACGATAGGACACAGAGTTTCCACAGGTTGCTTTTCTACCACAGTCATGAAGTCATTCAAGAACCATAAAGCCACAGGGCTGTAAATCAGTCTCCTGGAAATATAACAGAGAACAGCCCAATAAATAACAACTATTTCTTCTAAGTGCTGGGAGAGTCTTTCCTGGCCTTTAGGTTTTAATGTTTCTGGTATAAGTAAGTATCACATCCTTAGGATCCTCTCTGTATCCATGCAAGCTTGTAGAAAAGAAGAAAATCAAACAAAAGCCCTAAAAATTAGTCTGGATGTTCTTGTGCTATCTATAGGAACTGTGATTTTACTAAATAACCCAAATACAAACACAAGGTTTGATACTGCTGCAGTTTCACAACTCACATCTGGCTAAGAGCCCGTGCTCTGCACATGGCTTGTTCCCCAGATACCTATAGCCTAATTTCCTCCATATACCTAGTGCTAATAACAACCAGAAAGCTAGGACTTCTAGGAAGATTAATCCATGTGTAGGACCTACCCAGAGACATACAGCTGTGTAAAAGCCCCATTTCTTCCTCAGAACACTTTCTAGTGTAAAAAAAAATTAAAAAGCTTTATTCCTTTACCATTAATAATTCATAAAATTTTGCATTTTATGAGCTATTATGAAAAGATCTGTTGCTGTTAGTTGCCAGAATGATTGTTTAGATATGAATTTCCAACAAAACAAAAGCATTTAAGGGCTTACTCTTTGACTAATTCTCTTTCTCCACTGAGAGGAAGAGATATAAAATAAACAGGAACCAGATCCAGAATGTGCATCTGTCTAATTTTAACAACTGATTTTCCTTATTTTTCAAGGAAACCAACAGCTCACGTGATTATCCCCACAATTTGAGATGGAAGGTTACACAAAGCTAAACTGAACAATAAAGAATAAGCACTGACAAACATTATGTTGCATAAATGTGTTCATGGAGGATGTGCGCAGCAGGATTCATTCTGCTCTTGAAGCTTCCACAATCATTAGAAAATAGTCCTTAGAGCGTAGGAAAATCAGAAGGAAACTGAGAGAGACCCACCTGTTACTTCTAAGCAACAGGGAAATGCACTAGAAGGCAAAGGTTCTTGCCAGGCCAGCTAAAAAGCAACTTCATGTTTGAAAAGAAGGTTTTCTAGTGAATAGTTTAAGGAGTATAATGGTCAAATTATGGATCAGCATAGGAATCTGTGCTTTACACAGAGTCTCAGGCACAGATAGCTTTAAGACTACGTGGCTTTGTACCAACATCTGGCTTAACCTCATTAGATAGAAAAAACCCCATTTCTTAGTTTTAATAAGTGGATGCATTAGCTCTGCCTTCCTGACAGTGAAGCTCAACAAGCAGCGAGGCCAATCTAAAACCTTACTTTGCTGAATGGGGCAGGTCTCACCCCCTCTCTTCTTTCCTTCCACCTTCACCTGCTGCTGGCCATGTGGTTCTATTACCCCTTGCACTCAGCAGGGCCCTTGCTGAGAAAATTCAGCTTTTTCCCTGGGCTAGGGAATTGGGCTGGCTCTCAGAATACCTGATGAAAGCTCACGCAAAGCCAGCTGGGGCAGAGCATGGCCAGGTGGAGGAGAGGAGCAGCAGAGAGAAACTATTAGACAGGCTCAGGTAATTCCCCACTTAAAATGTTTTAATCTTTAAAGTCCAGGACGTATGCAAGGCATTGCCACAGGATTAATGATCCTCCTAATGAAAAGCAGGTTCAGCTTCATTGGCTGTACTTGCACCATACCAGCTAAGGTGGTTTGTGAGCACCCTGTTATCAGACACACTCTTAAGACTTTTGGCATCCTTACTATCCCAAGCATACAGGGAAGGTCAGGTTATTCACAAACCCCATTTACTCTTTCCACTGATACCATTTAGGTCCTCCCAGAAGGGATCCCTGGGCATCCCGAGGGAAGGAATCCATAAGATTTTGTGCATAATATGACAGCAAAAGCAGCCAGGTAACTGAAGAATGCGGTGTTGCTGGAGTTTGGCTCTCTGTGTGGGGTGTCTTCCAGGAGGGTACCTGCACCCTGGATTGCCTCTCCTGTCCTACGGGAGCACTAGCGAAATCCTGCCAGATGTAAGGTTGCTGCTGCAGGTAAGGAATCTTTACAAACAAGATGTTTTGCACCCTACAAAAGGAGCATGGCTGCAAACAGCAGGCTTAGATATGTGACTCTTGCTCACAACAGGTAGAAAGACCCAGCTTGTGATGTGAAAAAGCAAAGAGTGACAGAGGTTTATGAGATTTGCCTGGTTCAACCTGTGTCAGACTCAGGACAAATATAGTGGAGAGCTAAGCAGACTGACCTAAAAAGATTTGTTGGGGGAGTGCTGCAAGAGAGAACAGTTCTTTAACAGGGATAAGCCCTGCAGTTGAGCAGAAAGCCAGTCTTGAGGCACTCAGGTAAAAAGGAAAAGATTCTGCTGATGTGAAGAGTGAACTCACTTGGAGGGAATCTGGACAGCTTGTATGAATGGTAAATTCACTGAAAAGTGGGGTTATTGTGGGCAAAGCTCCAGCAGCGTTGTGTTTTAAGTGAGCTGAAGGGTTTCTACAGAGTAAAATCACAGTATGGTTGGAGGTGGAAGGGACCACCAGAGGTCATCTACTCTAACCTCCCTGCTCAAGCAGGGTCACCTAGAGCACATTACTCAGGTTTGTGTCCTATTCCAATGCTCAGTCACCCTCGCAGTAAAGAAGTTCTTCCTCATGCTGAGGAAGAGGTTTCGTTTATGTCCGTTGCCTCGTCTTATTGCCTGGCACCACTAAGAAGAGTCTGGCCCCATCCTCTTGACACCCTCCTTTCAGATACTTATATACATTAAGCAGATCCCCCCTGAGCCTTCTCTTCTCCAGGCTGAGCAGACCCAGAGAAAACCCTCTAGTTGATGTGAGTGTTTTTCTGCCCTTTGATCTTGAGCCCTTTTATCAGTAAACCACTCACTTAGGTTAACAAAAACAACAAAAAAAAGGATTTATACAGAACTGCTCCAATTCTATCTCCAAAATCCAGAATCTTGCTGCTTATATAAACTTTAATCATTCTCTAGTCCCTTTCAAATTCCCCATAATTATCCTTTCAGTATCAAACATTTCATGTGGCAGCATTACTTCAGCTTTGAGTGAACGTTACTCAGGGCAGGATGAGCTGTGCCAAAGGCACAGTCCAAGGCTATCATTTGGCATGCTTATGTGGCTAGCATGGCACATCCACAAACTGAACAATTTAAACTTTCATTAGCAACATAAAAAGAAGTTCTCAGCTCTCATGGTTGTAAAGAAAACATTCCAATAGTGGAAGAGTTTAACTGATGCAGTGTGGAATTCCTGAATCCACACACAGCCTGAAACGCAACTCAAGTTTGAACTTCCCACCTACTTCAGGAACCTTAAGACTGTACCTAATGCAACACTAAAGACAACGTTAACTCTTTAAGTTATTGTTTTAACTATAGAATGGGACTTTGAATGAAGTTGGAGCTTAAAGAATTCAGAGATCCTGAAGTGCAAGAACAATAAGAAAGAAGCAGCAGCCACAACCTCAGTCAGTATTTCCAGAAGTACAAAAAGAAGATAGAATATGACAAACAAAAGAGCCTGGTTTAAATTTTCCAGTATACTATTGGCTACAGCAGCCAAATAGTGGCTTAAACTTTATTTCCTACATGGACAACCAATTTTCCTCATGTAGTTTTCTTTAAAGCTTGCATTAATAACCTTGTGCGTATTCTGAAGCACATATAATCCCAAAGATATGCTCAGCTAATTGAGTATGATCCAAAAGGACATTTAGCCTTCTTCAAAGCACGCAGGCCTGAAGCAAACAAAGCACCTAGTTTCGTGGACTACAGTAGGAAAATGTATGACTTCCCCTCATGTTTCAGGGGCATTAAAAAGCCATGCAAGAAATGTTAAGAATATCCTAGCATCTGAAGTGTGATTATAAACATGCTGTACGTCCTTGGGTAACTATAAGCCTGTGGAACAGCAAAGATCACCCCTGGTAAAACTCGGCCTGTAGGTAGTTACAAGGAAATGACATTAGGTAGTAAGAGGTACTTTAATCTACCAAATACAGGCATAGCAAACCCAAACCAACAACAGACTGGCTCTTAAGATAGATAGACTAGGAAACCAGAAATACTGTACCATTTCAGAGTGAGAGTAATTTCTAACTGAAGCGCTGTGACATTTGACGTTCTTTGTGTGTCAATTGTGAAATGACTTTTTCCTTTCACTGTAGTATCACTAAAGATGTAACTAGCAGATCTTCCAAGCAATAGGTGAACTAAGGAATTTAGACTGCTTCTATCTTGTTCGATGCTTGATTTTTCCTCACTATGAGTTTTCAGTCACTCACTGAGAAAATAATAAATCCAGTGTCAGAACTAATTGCTGTTGTAAACAATAAGGAGCAAACATTCCTGTTGGAGTTCTGGCCATCTGGGGGGCAGACTGCTCAACCACTTGAAACGGGACCCACAGCAATTTCAGAGTGAAGTACAGGAATGCCGGCAACACTTCACTGGAGGGGACCATCAGCATTTCCCCAAGCTCTCAAACAGCAGCAATAATCTTTAGACAAGATGTGGCTCAGACTCTAGTCAAGAAAACAAGTTGTCATTAAGCTTAAGATCTTCAAAACAACTAAAGAATTCATAGCTACACATCACGAGATGGGCAGAGTAAATGGGCAGGTGGTATGCAGCTGCATCTCATGCAATACAGGACCTTACATACGACTCCTCCTCCCTCAGATACATACTAGGTCTAGTGACGATAATGGGACTATGGCCAGGGAGAGGCACACAGTCTTCAGTTACTGTACGGTATTTCCTTTCTGCTTTGGGAGCCCCAGGAAATACAGTTGGCTGGCAGACAGCTCATCTCTGTCATATTCACAGGGCCAGGGAGAAGAAGCAGTGACATTGGCTTAAAAAGAAGAGGAGGTTAAGGAGGACATACAATGAACTATGGAAATGCTGTAGATTGCTGTAGCAATCTCAGATCAAAGATCTCCTTTACTTTCAGTTTTTTTCTAGCCTGACCTTTCCAAGGAACACCAATGAAAGGCTGCAGTGAACCAGTTCCAGTACAATCAGGTATTTTCAAATAACTTGAATGTCCCAAGTGTTTCAGACTTCAACGTGGCATGGAAAAGCATGAAGTGAACTTTTTTGGTCAACCATTTTCTCAGAACAATGAATGAAATGGAAATGTTCTGGACTTTTGACTTATAACCACTGGTTAGGAAGAGGCTTTCAAGGAACTGTGCAGTTGCCACAAACACCCCATGGAAGAGAGACAAAACATTTTAGCATCATTTAGATCATAATCAAGGATAGCCTCGTGTGTCTCCCTCTGTCCTGTCCCTGCTCCACATTGGCTCTTAAATAATCCACTGCAAAGTTAACTTTACCACCTTCACCAACTGCTGTCATCACAACAGGCACTGAGACACTTCTCTGAAACACGTCCATCATGAGCCCAGCCATGAAAGAGACAAGTTCAGACTTGTGAAGAAGGGAGAATGCCACATGCCCTCAAGAGTGACACCAGCATGCAATGACACAAAGCAGTCAACTCTCTGCGGTTGAAACTCAAGAAGCTGGTTGTGATCCACAAAGAACACCTTTCCCTGTGCACTTGTGCCACCTGGAACAATGTGACCACCTGACTAAACATGAATCTTCCAAGAACTGAAACCCATTCACAGTTTTGGCCATTCTTTGACTTTACTGCACAGTGTATCTATACACAGGTTTATATACAGGCTCTGCAGTACAATCCCAAGCACCCAGGCTGTTGGCCAGTTTTCTTTCACAAATTATAATGCTGAAAAAATAACCCAGTTTGAAAGGAAAGCACATTGTTTTCAGGAGCCTTTGAGTCAACACGTAAAGCCCCTATTCATAAAAATAAGTATTACAGCATCTGGACCTCTGCTTGGGCAGTGTTGTTCACTTCCGTAAAATGCTCCCAAACACACCGATACTGAGTCTCTTTTCTAAGTGTAAAAACTTCAGAAGAAAATTAACCTCAAACCAAACAAAATCAATGAGAGAACAGGCTGGAGGAAGGTAATCTGGTTAATGACAAGACTGAAGAAGTCATCATTAGTTATTTAGAAGGAAATGCAGTGGAGCATGTAAGCTCCACAGAGAATGTTTGGAGCCCATTACAATATCAATGAGCTAGATTAATGATTATAAATGACCACCACTACAGAACTGGTCTGAATGCAGAACAGAATGAATGCACTCAGAGAAACCTGAAACAAGGCATCCAACTACCCCTATTAAGGGTACGCTTTTGGCTAAGGTTCTATAACTCTTGATTTTAACTCTTGCAATACCCCAGTGAGCTGTGTGCTCTAAAAAAGAAGTCTTTAAAAGACTGAGAAGGAAATAAATTCATTTTCTCTGTATGTCACATGGAGAAATAGATGTTTAATATGAATTTAGTACAGATGTTAATTTCTAAATAATGAAACTATTTTTTTTTGTTGTTTACATTCTTTAAGCTTTCACCCAGCAAGTTCTAAACAATCCAGATGTCCATTAATCCTTGAAGTTTCTCAGGAACATCATGCATCTCTGTCAAACTTTAACTGAAAATGCCACCTGTTTTACAGCTAAATACACTTCCATGGGCCATCTACCATGAACCACAAGTTAAGCATATTTTGCTGGAGGAAAGATCAGGCAAATGCCCTAGATCTTGCAGCATTATGCCCTAACACTGATGGCATGCATATATTATGGTAATCAGGGAAGTGTAAGAAACAAGACAAAAGAGCGACTCTTGTTGCGGAAAGAAAAAGAACACTTTCTTGTTGCTGCACAGGGCTTTCTAGAGGGGAAAAAAAGGCCATCTACTGGAGGACAAATGTAGAGATGATCCATACTGTAATCCTGGCTTGTGGAAAGTGGAAATAGATAGAGTTCAGTTGTTTAATCTTTTTCATCATTATAATGAGGTCATGCTCTGCAGGACCTTTGTAAGGATCTTCATGGCAGAGCAATAAAAAGGAATATCATTTACCTGGTTAGTGGTGGGATGCTAGCACGGTGAGCAAATGATTTTGACCAGATATGATATGCAAGTGATTTCTCATCAAGGAAGCATAATCACCATTCTGTGGATGGACTGCTGCTGTGATATAGGCTACTGAGAAGATGATGCAAAGAAGAAACAAAACATAACCTCTAAAAGACGTAGGACTGTCCTTACTTGGAATAAAGAATGGCAGGAATCCTAAAACCCCAAATAGAGTTACTGCTGCCTAACCCTGTTAATGACAACAGTAAGATGGGCCATCCATAGTAACACTGCATTAACCTCTACCAGCAGCTGGGGCCTCAGCAACATTGCTCTAACACAACTGTACTCTTTGTGGTCTCACTTACATTTCTTCATCTCCTGTGCAACAATATCCTGACTGTTCAGCAAAAAAACCCATCATGGAAATGTAAGTATGATAAATCCTCAGAGTGGGAGTCAAGATGAAAGCCTCTCTTTAAGCATCTCCAGCCACTGAAGGCTTACAAAACACATGTTCCTTTTATTTGCTGCAACATTTGCCCTTCTTTCCCCATTCGATATTGAGACTTATGGAACAAGTCTGAAACTCAGATGGTGCAAATCATACAGCAATATAGCTTGAAGAAGTACTTAAATATAATGGATTTCAGCATATGTTCTTGACTCAAAGGAAATGTGCTGGATCTTTCAAAGCAGAGCTTAAAAGCCGGGGTCCTACTTGCTCCATGCAATTATAAATGTTTCTTAATGCTGCCCTGTTGGGAAAAAAATTGCTTCCTGGTGTTTCTGGCAGAAGAACCATACCTAAATTCACTACATCAGATGTAGCTGCATTTTACTAGTACTCCGTGTGAAATGGATGGTAAAAGGAGGGATAATATATAAATGTATTAATTCATATTCCTCCCACTTCCACACCATGTTTAAAGGTAGCATCCATCCTTGCATTTGTCTTTCACATGAATTATCTCCAGTCTGGATCTGTTTCAGGCTCTGCTGTTCCAAGTCCCCACCCACATGCAGTACGAAGGGCTCTGAAACTAGTAGTTCTAGCTCTTAAGAGAGTCAAAATTAAATTATTAATACATAGGGCATCCCAAAGGAAAGCAGAAAACATCCCACCTCCAAAAAAAAGTTTGAATACTTCACTGGGAGCACTGCGTACAGTTCTGGTGTCCTCAACATCGTAAGGACATGGAGCTGTTGGAGTAAGTCCAGAAGAGGCCACAAGGATGATCAGGGTGCTGGAGCACCTCCCGTATGAAGATAGGCTGAGAAAATTTGGGCTGCTCAGTCTGGACAAAACAAACTGCGTGGAGACCACAGAGCAGCTTCCAGTATCTGAAGAGGGCCTACAAGAATGCTGGAGAGGGACTCTTCGTCAGGGACTGTAGTGACAGGACAAGGGGTGATGGGTTCCAACTTAAACAGGGGAAGTTCAGGTTAGATATAAGGAAGAAATTCTTTACTGTGAGGGTGGTGAGGCACTGGAATGGGTTGCCCAAGGAAGTTGTGGCTGCTCCATCTCTGGCAGCATTCAAGGCCAGGTTGGATGGGGCTTTGAGCAACCTGATCTAGTGGAAGGTGTCCCTGCAGGGGGCTGGAACTGGTCCTTTCCAACCCAAACCATTCTATGATTCTATGTTCACCAGAAAAACACAAATTATAAGAAATAGCTCCTCACTTATTAGAGAAACAGAAGTGACTCTCTAGACTTGAAAATCTGGGTCTACATGACAAAACAAGACTTCACTTACCAGCTCCTGGAATTGGAAACTCTAACAGGTAGAATAGGGGCCTTGAGGATCCATGCTGGTGGGCAACAAACAGTGCTCAAGTTCAAGGTTTCCAAATTGTCTCCAATAATGGGATGTGTTTGGAAAGTCACTTTGCATGACATGTTTATCAAGGGAGAAAACAAATCTCACTATTTACTTTTGCTCTTTCCTTTTAGGGGGATGTTTTCTGGGATTTGGTAAAGAACAAACAGATGAGTGCTGCAAAGGGAAATAGACTGAGAGCCTTTATGTGTACGTCTCATTTTCACTTGCAGCTTTGTATACACAGCTGTGACCAGAACAGACTTTTGCTGAATGAAGGACACAGAGTTCTGCACCCACTGCCACAGCTCAAGGAAGAGCATCATTACTTGCTTTGCAGTTAATGTTTGAAGTAACAAATCAGTGAATTATCTGGGGATTTAATGAGCTTTTCTTCAGATTTCCTTTGCTTTTTGAACTGCTGTCTCTATGACTAAAATCTTTCCACGAAAACAGTGTACATTTGAAAGCTTTTCAGTGCTAGACAGATTAGGTTCTAATTTCAGTGTCTGAGCATGAATGTTAACTATTCTAGATGTTAAAAGGAAGCAATCAAAATACTTTCTACTATACCTATTAGGAAACCAAAAGAAAACCATACAACTGCTACAAGTCCCTGGTATAGCAGGACTATGTGGAGATGCAGGAGCGGAGTTTGTGGCTGCAATAACGTGCTTTCAGATGCTAAACAGGAATAAGGGCAGAGTAGTTTTGACTAGATAAAACTTGTGCTCTATAAAAGAAGTATAATTTATTACTCATCTTTTCAGTATTTCAATTTTTCTAAGTGTGAATACAGCACTTAAACAAGCTGAGCAGTATAAATAACATTAGTATTTAACGATAATGATATATCAGCAAGCGGCCATATTTGACTTAATATGTCCAAAAGATAGAAGGAAAGCAATGCTTGAATGCAGGGGTGAAATTAAAGCAGGTGAAATTGTATCTAGAATTATTAAGCAGAAAGATAAAAGCACATAGGAAGTCAGGGATTAAGTCACAATTTCTCCCCAGCTTGGGAATACAGGAGAAGAATACAGTGGTCTAATGATTCATGTTTGCGGCACTTCATAATAGGTTGAAGTTGTTATGTAACATTATAAATGCAGATCTGTAATCCTTTTTGAATCTGGCTATCATGGCCTGCAAGCATTAATGGGAATAGAAAACATGGGCATGAATGAACAATCTAGAGAACTGAACAGTTACAAACAGACCTAACAAAGATGATACTATCCCCAAAAATCTGGGAGAGCAGTTACAAGACTTGCATGTTTCAGGTAGAAAAGATACCACTACTTCCCTATACAGAGATTGAGAACAATCAAACAACCCCCTAAACCCCAAAGGACTTGCACTCTCATTTCCACGAAAGAGGTTAAGATTGCTTAGAGAAAGAGGACGGTTTCTTCTCAGGGAAAGCCCAGTGATCTGTGTTTCAGAGGCAAACTAAGAGAGAGAAGTGAAATATGGAAGTGGCTGGAGGAACTTGCATGATTCCCAGGTGGAAGATGACAGTGTACCTTGCAAAAATTATTCCATCCTGCATCAGGTCTGAGACTAAAGAATAACAACTATCACACAAAGGAAGTTCAATGGTTTGTCCAGTCTGGTAACTGTGACACTGCTAATTCCCACTGTGCATCCAGTGCTCCTGGTATGTGACACACAATAGAGCTCTTCCAATTTCTTATGAGGAATTGCAGTGCCGAATGTGCAGCTTTGCCTTTCTTGCTCTTAACGTTAGCTAGAGCTGAAGTAGAACCTATAAGGCAAAGCAACTTACTTCCTCTTATTTACATAAGACAGGTACAATCTCGCCCTGTTCTCTAAAATTACATCCCTCAGACTTTTCACCTTCAAAGCAGAAGGCCTTGGGTCAAGAGAGACTCTTCTGTCACAGAATGCCAAGGAAATTAGGGTACCTAATTAATCAGAGACCCCGAGATATGCTATTGGCCCTTCAGTAGAGAATATCCATGGGATAGAGCCATGCATTTAGTCGGCTATGCAGTGCTAACTAGATCCTTCGGTTATGGGTCTGGTTGCAAAATCATGTTGAATATTTTCTTCCTTAATTTGGGTGGACTATCACTGAAAGCCTAATTGTGCATTATTGCTAACTGAGCGGATGAGAAACAAATGAACAGAATCCCCAATGAAGAGATCTGAGAGCACTGCAAAGCAGTCTCTAGTGTTCTAAACAAAACCTCTCTTCATTAAACTGGTTAATATTTAAATTTTTAAACTGTAAGGGCTTATGTGTTTCTATTTCTAGGGTTTTCCTTGTCTGCTCCAAGACAGATCATCCTGTGAAATTGGAGCCCAACATCAGCTGTACAGAAGGAAGGTCTTTAAGTGATAGTACATGATACCACATTTAACAGCGTTCCTGTGCCAGTCTGCATAATGAGTGGGGGATGAAAAGCAATCGTTTTTCTTCATGTACAGCTCAGTGAGGACAGTTCCAAGCCTGCCCCACAAAACTCCTTTAATAATGCAATCCAGAGCCTTTGATTTGAGGAACACGCAGAAGAATAAACAACCTATTAATCTAAATTTTCTCATTTGCCTGAAAGTACAAAGCAGCAATGAACAAACCTCTTGGCTACATTAAGTGTACTGAAATGCAAAACTGCTGCTTTTCTCACCCTACAGTTACTCAGGAAAAAGGAGGGGGGAGAAGAGGGAAGGGAGAGAACAGGCAAGGGAAGTAGAAATGGTTTTAATATAAATTGCTCAGTCAAAACATTGGGCACAATGAATTCTGAAGAAGGCTTTCAAGTATTGCCACACGAAGGCACTTTAATACAAGTGGATATGCTCCGAAGATGAATGCAAGAGATAGCATTACTTAGTAAAGAGTAAGAATCCTCAGGCTAACCAACCCTCAATTGAGCTGGTACTGTCAAGATGAAGGAACCACTGGCAGTAGCTTGATTAATGTTTGCAGTGGTTTTGTTTGTTTTGGGAAGCTTCAATACAAAATACAGGTGAACACCTTGATTAATGTTAGTCTCCTGCCTGTCTGCAGTGGTGTGCTTTGCTCTGTTATTCTAATGTCCTTGCAGTCAGCAGAGGTGTTTTCATTATCCATCCACAGATTTTAACATCTGAAACAGAACTGTTCTAGAGGCACTGTCAGTCTGACTCAGACAGAGTCTGCTGTGCCCCAGCACCACCAGTGTGGTTGGAGAGTATGTTTAGGCATTTGGCTAAACAGTTTTGGCAAAGGTTCTTGGTTCCCCTACAGCCTTTTTCACAGCTTGAGAAGGGCAAAGAAATAGTCAAGTTGCTTGTCAAAGCAGCTTCACTATGTCTATGGTTTGGGTAAAACATTCACAGTTTCAGTCAAGCTCTTCTCTGTATGTATAGCAAATTATAATGTACCTCAGAAAGTTATTAGAAAGAAAAAAGCTCCTTCACCGGCTGTAGCATAGCAGAGTCACCATAAACTGAGAAAAGGGTAGGACCTCTACCACAGAGGAATTAATACCTGTGGGTTAAGCATCCATAATACTTTTTGTATTGAAAGCTCAGGAAGAAGCTCAAAATACCTGCAACGAGGGTATTTTCAGTCAAAAGTTCTTTGAGTCAATATACTCATCACCTTTCTGCTTTGGCTCCCACTCTTCGTCAAACAGTTAAAGCCAGACAAGACAAATTTAGCAAGCTGCTGATAGCTTATTCTACACTTGTAAACAAGAGATCTGAAGTTATATATAAACTGTTTCTGAGGAAGAGAAGTTTTATGGTGCAAACAGCAAGTTTGGCCTGCTAGGCCCTTTATATCACCACCAAGCAAAGCTGTAATACAAACACAGATATTATACTGGCTTATCTACTGAAAAGGGCAGTCCTACTCCCCACTCTACCTCTCATTCCCACCTTCTCCATTATGTCAGAAGAGCTGCATGTACAGCCCCATTGCGAATGGGACATGAGACTGATTTAACTGAAAAGTAGCTTCTTTTTTCCCAGGTTGCTTTTTGCTTGGAACAGCTCTGTGTTGTCTTCACTATACAGCCAACTGCACCCCTACAAAGAAAGGGAAAAAAATTGGGAGCAAAGAGGAAGCCAAAGACCACTCCTTCCCTCACCAGTGCCAACCTAGAAGTCTTTATCTAACCACAGGCTCCATTATCTTCCTCTGGAAGAAGCAGTTCCCTTGCAAACCACCTTGTCGAATAGCTGGCCACAAGACTTCCTTCTCTCTTCTTCTTTCTCCAGTGTTTCAAAGCATTGAATCACCGTCCTCAGAATGCAACCCATAAGATGTCCCTACCTCCACAGCAAACAGGACAGAATGCCAGGCAACATTTTACAGATGATAGTACCTGTGACTAGAAAAGGCAAATGAAATTCATAATATTCCTGGTTAAAAAACCCAAAAGTCAACACTATGGAAAAAGCAGGAAATTAATCTCTTGGAGAGTTAAGTTGAACTATCTCCTCCATCACGCAATTTTAAATCATTAAGGAAATAGCTTATGGTTATTAAAGCTAGAGAATTAAAGGGATAAATCATTCCGAATTTATCTACTAAAGAATCTCTTACAAGAGTAAAATCTTGAACTGAAGTTAGTGAACAAGTGCCAGGCGCCTCCAATTATATCCTCCAGTAGCCACCATCTGAAGAAATTTAGGGTCATCTTAATTAAGGACAAATGAATCTTTAACCAGTCACCTTTATAGTCAGCAATGGCATAGGAGCCTCTGTTTTGTAGCATTCAGAGGCTGCCTTTTAAACAGTTCTATTAAACAAGATAGGAACATCACTTGCTCAGGGCAAAAAAGTCATTAGATGCAGCTAGTTCCACCCTGTCTCTCTTATGTGTTTGTATTTGACTTGGAAAGGTGCATCTCCTTCAAGTGCCATATCTGCCTTAAGGTTTTCCATCCAAGTCAATTTTCTTTCCTAGTAATAGGAGTATCTACCCTTTTGAAGTTGCTTGGTTGGGTTTTTTTTTTTAAGACTTACTCACGATTATCAGGTGCTTGAAAGTGTAATAACTAATTTTAAAATTACCAGATTAGATTTCTGTGGGGAGAGCAGGTTATTAATAGCTGAAGAGTTCAAAATTCCAAAAATCCACCCACACTTGGACTGAAATGCCAACATTAGGCATATTTTGCCTTTGCTGTCAGTTTCTATCAATATTTAGATTTACTCTTCAACTTTATGAACAGCAAACAGCATTACAACAAACCACTCTAACACTGGAGCAAACTGAAGCACGGACAGCAGGTGGAAGAAGGTGATCTCTGCTCTGCTCTTGTTGAGACCTCACTTGGGGCACTGAGTACAGTTCTGGTGTCCTCAACATCATAAGGACATGGAGCTGTTGGAGCAAGCCCAGAGGAGGCCACGAGGATGATCAGGGGACTGGAGCACCTCCCATATGAAGATAGGCTGAGAAAGTTGGGGCTGTTCAGCCTGGAGAAGAGAAGGCTGCGTGGAGACCTCATAGCAGCCTTCCAGTACCTGAAGGGGGCCTGTAGGGATGCTGGGGAGGGACTCTTCATTAGGGACTGTAGTGAGAGGACAAGGGGTAATGGGTTCAAATTTAACTGCAGGAAGTTCAGGTTAGATATAAGGAAGAAGTTCTCCCCTGTGAGGGTGCTGAGGCGCTGGCACAGGGTGCCCAAAGAAGCTGTGGCTGCCCCATCCCCGGCAGTGTTCAAGGCCAGGTTCGATGGGCCTTGGAGCAACCTGCTCTAGTGGAAGGTGTCCCTGCCCATGGCAGGGGTGTTGGAACTGGGTGGTCTTAAGGTCCTTTCCAACCCAAACCATTCTATGATTCTATGAAAGACCTGCTTTTGGATCTTCATAGTTTACAAACCTATTTTTCCACTCAATAGAATGAAGATAAGCAGGTATCAATCCATTTAGAGATAAAAACTCTTATAGAAACTGTACAGCATTGCCTATGCACTGAAGTTTTCATCTTATGACCCAATTTCCTGTTTCAAATTAAGATTTTACCTGTTTACACCTTGAGATGTTTTGGAAGTCAAGCAAGGAATAGAACAAGGCTTTGTCCAAGCTGTTACCTAATTTGATGCTCAGGTAATAAAATGAAGGAAATTTGCTCAGCACATGGCATAGGAAAGCTCTTAGCATTAATCATTTATTCCAGTAGTGTAAGATCTTGTATATCTCAAAAGAGAACCCCAAGGAAAAGCCATTTAAAAACATGACATTATATTCGTATGGGTAACATTGTAAATGTCATAGACTGTTAAAATTAGGAGCATGCAGAAAATTTTATTGACCTCAAGCCTGGATAAATTATACCATCATTTCCTCCATTATGCAAATACTATTCTTAAGCTTTATATTACTATGGCATTTTTCCTAGTTTCTTCATAACATCTCTAATTCTTGCATACAAATCCTTTTGTCACAGTGGTGCCAAACATCTTTATTGACTGATTTCTGTATTATACTTTATTTGGATGGAATGTCACATATTTTCCTTTCCAAAAGGCACACAGCCTACCCAAGATGAAATTCAAATAACAGGAGAGATTAAGTTCTCTGCCAAACAGTGACAATATTTTAATTACCTTTCTGATACATCTCAACTGGAAGATTCAAGTAAAACGTGTCTAGTATTAGCATAGATATCTTTCATACACTCCCAAGCAGTAAAAAAATGAATAATGCCATGTAAAATAGAGCCTGCTGATAAAGTGAATAATGGTGTGAAGCCAGGAATTTGGAGAGAGCTGAAAAGAGAAACAAATGAAAGAGGTAAAAAGAAAGATGGGACAAAACCCCATAGTTAATGATATGCATATCAGGAGTAAAACGTAGTAATGATAGTGCTCTTGACATTTTCCTCCATGGGGAGAAAAATAAAGTGGTGTTCAGAAGAAGTGTGTGCTGTATTTAATGTAAGATATTTAATGTAAGATGTGTCACCATTCTTTCTCTGCATAATCCAAACCGTTTTCCATTTCAGTGATAATTCAGGGAGATGTCAGCAGTGGAGTGGTACTTAACATATTCAAATATTAAAAGCAGATGTTCACAATTTCTGTCAGGGTTTTGAAGAGGGTTGGCTGAGAAGCTCTCAGCACTGCTGAGAATTGATTTTCAAAGTCTGAAACACCTGGGAAATTTTATAGGACTAGGAAAAAAGCTGGAATCGCATTAGCACTTAAAAACTGTAAGAGCAGGGGCCTACTCTGACTGAAGTGGCTACCAGCAAGAGCATGCAGTACACCAATGAGTGCAAGGATGAAGTCAAAATAAAGCCTAAAGTGCTGCCATCGATTGAGATACTTCAAGCATCTGTACATGGCCAGCTACATCATATTCCCAAATAAAATATTCAGACAGGAAATACTGGACTTCATTGGTTACATCCGTTGATTGGGGCTGTTCAGCCTGGAGAAGAGAAGGCTCTGGGGAGATCTTACAGCAGCTCCCAGTCCCTAAAGGGGCCTAAAGAAATCTCAAGATGAGCATTTTATAAAGGCCTATAGGGACAGGACAAGGGGGAATGGCTTTCAACTAAAAGAGGAGAGATTTAGATTAGATAAATGGAAGAAGTTGTTCCCTATGAGGGTTCTGAGGCGTTGGCATAGGTTGCCCATAGAAGCTGTGGCTGCCCCATCCTTGGCAGTGTTCAAGGCCAGGTTGGACAGAGCTTGGAGCAACCTGGTCTTGTGGCAGGGGCTGGAACTGGATGAGCTTTAAGGTCCCTTCCAACACAAACCATTCTGTGATTCCATGATTCTAATACCTGACAACCAGGAAAAGAAATTTCTTGGTGAATTAAGTAATCTCTTCAAACAGGAACGTAAGTCTAGATGTAAAAAAGTATCAAGTAACAGTTGGGCTTTGAGAGATACTACACTTCATAGTGAACAGTGCTTTGAGTAAAAAATGGAATTATTCAAAATAACCACCAAACACATTAACAGGATAACTGTTGCAGCTCAAAACAAGGATGAGGAATCACAATTAGAACATGTGTTTCTCCGGGGATCCCCAAGAATACCCTCATAGTTCTATATTCTGAAGCAATTTTTCAATTACTGGCCTAGAGAAGAACAGGAATTCATGATAACATTTGTGAGCCATATGGAAACTGAGGCAATGCTAGAAAGTTAAAAGGAATGAGTAATAACATAAAGAATTCTCACTGACGTACTGTCTCACATCTAGCTTAGAGTACCCTCATATATGAAATACTACATCTAGAAACAAAGAATGCAGAGGACTCCACCTGGGTAAGTAGTTTCTATGAAGACAACTGGAAAGGAGTGTGACCACAAATGCTCAGAATAAGGTAATCAGGAGAATAATATGGTCCTCAGATGAGTAATCACAGCAATGGGAAGTAGAGAGGCTGAGTTACCAGCATTTGACTAATCTGAAATAGCCGCAACTCAGGAATGATGGTGAGAATTCAACTGGAATCAGAAGTGCTGCAAGAACCATCATGTTCTTACAAAACCTGCCTCACAGACCTCCAAAAACCTATCAAATAAATAACCTTCCCCTGTCGGGACAGTTTCTTTCTCGCCTGGCCCTTTTATCCTCTCAAGCAGTCTTTACAATCGACTGTTTTCACACAGCAGTGTGCAGCATGCACAAGGGCCACCTTACCTACCACATGCCTGCAGAACTTCACATCAGGCTCCCTCCCTCTTCCTGGGCTAAAGCATGTGCGAGCACACGGGGATGGTGTCCGAGAGCAGGCTGCTTCCAGCAGCCCCCCTTGCCATGAAACCTCAGTGCTTCATGGGGACCGGGCTGTGGGCCAGCCTAATTGCTCTGGCAGCACCGACCGACTGCTTCCTCCTGCTCTTTTTCCCAGGGGCCCTTCGGCCCCTTCAGGATCACATGACTTAATCAAACCTGAATGCCCTTCTGGAAGATATGCAAATTCAGTTGGACAAAAGTGTTTTGGCTCAATACTGGTGTAACTAAGTGAAGTTTAATGATGTGCTATACAGGTCACGCTCTATGACCTAATGGCTCTTTCTTGGCAAGTGTATTACTCTCTAAAGGAGGTTTTAACACAAAATATTAGTCTACTCATTATATTACCTAATTAAACTGGGCCAAGAATCAGTACAAAGCAATATGACCTGTATTTTAAGGCTAGGTTAGTCAACAATGGATTTTTGCTCTTATAAACTGCTAGGTGGTTTGAGTTTGGCCATGCTCGCAGAGCACCACACTCTGTATCCCACCGCTTGTGTGCCCTGGCGCTGGTACAGTTCAAAGTGCTATTGTGCCAGAAAACTAACTCCAGCAGCAGAAGTACTGAACAGTTTTCTGCCAGTTTAGCATGCTGAGACAGATCAGCACAAGATCAGACAAATGCTGGAGCTGCCCTCAGAAGGATGTGAGAAGGCAGTATCTCACTAGCCAGCAATTAGATCAGGTTATGCTGACGTGGTACTGCAGCTTTAATGAGGGCATTAGCAAAGACTCAAATGCATTCAATTCAGAGAAGACAACAGCTTCTGTTTCTGATTTATCGTAGGCACAGGACCAGAATAGGTCTCCTTTTCCTGCTCTTACCACAACAAACTGTATCACTAGGATATCCTTCTCTTAAATACTGAGCTGAAGCTTTTTCCACTGTGAAGTGGGATATATCAGCTATGAATGTTTCATAGCCACATGAAGCATGGTACTCTGGTTTTAAAGCCATTTTAAAACTGAATGTGAAGAAAGACAAATTATGTTGTTTTCAAGGTAGTGAAAGTACAATCTCCAAAAGAACAGGTTTCAACTTGTGCTATTCCATCTTGCCCTGAGCAACCCATTTACACTGCATGGCGGAACATACAGTCATGTATATTTCCTTTATTTATGTTAAAGGTACAATGCGGGATCATAAAATGCATTAGAGGCCAGAGGGATTAACTGAATATTGAACAACTCTACAGGGCACATACATGTACTTTCATGGTTCTCTTTCACCTGTTGCGATCAACTAAAAGAACCACGGACATTACTGGAAACGCTAAGATAAAGACAACACCAGTTGTTCTAGGTACAGTAAGGCTTCTGGGATAAGGTGGCAAGCATTTCACTAGGTACAGGGGTCAGTTCTTTCTAAACAATAATGGTATTTCTACCTTATCCAGCCAGCTGCATGTCCTTGTCTATGTTACTAGAATTAAGGCTACACCGAACTCAACATAATTTGTTGTTTATTTACAACTTCTCTTCTCACATGCTAATGAGTGACACCAGCTCTTCAGAGGGAGAATTTGCTCTTCTTGCCAATGCACCCTTGGCAGACTCTGCCCTTGAAATAGAAGATTTCAGGGAAGGACTGAAGCCAACCAGAGGGAATGCAAGGGAGGATAGTATGATACGAGAAGAATGCCTGCAATTTTACAGGGAGAAGACCCAGCTGCCAGTTATTCAGATGTCTGAACTCACAGATACTAAGCTGTTTCATCAACAAAAGGTATACATTTAGATACTCAACTGCCAGAAAATGCCAGGGAACAAGTGCTTCTTTGGGCTCTATCCTGCTTTATGTGCACTGAAGGTGGATGCATTAAGCAATAATACAATATACCATGCTTCCTCCCAACCCTAAAGCAAGAGAAACATCTTTAGTAGAACACCATCATCTCCATGCTAGACACAGCCTATGCAGATAATGCAGTTACAGGGCAGCTTCTTCAGCCCCCCCCTGTGACTCAGATAAAACATTCTGGGATTGGGACTTTGTTTTTCAACAACACAAAACTTAAAATCCTCAAGAATTTTGAAACTCCTTCAAAACCAGTTAAGCCATTTCCCTCCTCCCTTGCATTGTGTTCCAAGCTCCTATCAACCGCAATAGTGCTGCTGGGCCTTTCCAAATCACTTGACACCACTTGGAAAGCATGGGGATTGCATGCTGTAGTTTTATCAGAATACATCTATTCAGTGCATCCAAAGCTTGCAATTAAGTGTGTACACAAATGTGTTAAGAAGCAATTGAACTGTGATGGTTTAGTGATCCCTAGACTTCTTTTGACACTCAAACATGGAAGACACATGCTACAGCTGTAAAAGAAGAGCACCAAAGGATACCTTGCCAATGATCATGTTTATAGTTCTAACAAGGATGAGCTGAAACACACATAGCATTCAGTAGAACAACAGTGTACATGTTTCATCAGGTATGTTTCAGTTTGTACACTGACGGTGCAATACCAGTATCTATTTCTTCAGTAGCAAACCTGATGATTTTCCACCTCCACTTTGTCTGCCACAGTTCACTGCTCTTTGTTTGCCAAACCAAGTGCTTGAGCAGCTGTTAAAAATCTGATAGCAAAAGAGATCCAAGTTAAAAATAAGCTTAAAAAAATCAGTACAGAAGTAGTGAAATGATAGAACATCACTGAGTAGACCTGGACATCACTCAGCAAAGGGAAAATAAATCTTTGTACAGAAAAATCAGCAGCCTACATGGCACTCTAGTTGCATTCAAGTCCCAAGAAGCTCCAGTTGCAGCAAGTGGAAGCCAATATCAGAGACTGAATCTAAGGTACTTTCTGTAAGATATTTTCACTTCCTATTACTTCTCAGTGTGGTTGCCATGTTTATTTGGTTTTGTTTCTCCTCCAAATCATCACAGAAGGCAACTAGAATGCTAGTATTTCTTTAGGGCTCAAGGATAACAATACCTGTCGTATCTGCATTTACCTTGAAACCCTTTCAAGTTTCGAGTTATCTGAACAAGGCTCCTGAAGAGCAGAAAAGTCCTCCCAGATATCACAGTAACTCAAAAACTCAGTATTTTGAAGAGAACTCTTTTGATATGTTCTTTAAATCAGCTCCTGTGCATAAATAGAAGTTATTTCATCCTGGATTTATTTAGTTTTGCTTGTCTTTCCTCAAAAAGCTATTATAGTCTGAAAAAAAGGTTTTAGAATACTTCTGGCTATAACGTGAACACTGATGTTCTACACAGACTTGGTTGTAAGGAATATGTTTGACGACACAGTTAACTTCCTGATGATTCAGGCTTCTCTACAGTCAACTACTACTACATTCTGATTCCAAATTGATTACTGTTGTGTAACTTCAGGAGTCATATAAATTCCTTTTGATACATTGCCTGCATATCGTCTTACAAGTCAAATAAACATTTTTCTAGGAGTTAACTTAGTAGCCAGCAAATATCCAGTGTTTTGAGGCTGCTTGAAATATTAGATTAACTTGATGCTTACCTAAGCCTCTTCTCAAAATACCTTAGAGCTATTCCTTAGTGATTGAATACTGAGGTCAGTGCCCTGCAGAGTGATCATAAGGAAAAAGTAAAATGCTTCTCTACCTATATCCATGTTACAGAAGAAATGCTCAGAAAAGAAAAAGCAATTAGGATTAATTTGCTTGTACAATGCCACTCTCATAAACTAAGTTTTTACATTTTTAATATGTTCAATTTGTACCAATCAGAAATAGAATCATCCAAATATCCACTACTTAAATATGAGATGTATTTGAACAACACCTGATTTATCACATATTTGCAAATGCTCAAATACGGAAAGAGGAAGCAGTGTTAAGGCAAAGCAACAGATTTTAACTATCTGGCTAAAATCAATGGTCCACCTCACCCCCTGCTGAAACTATGCTGGGTCTGAGACAGTTCGAGATGCTTGTGTACAATCTCCTGCATGTGTGTGATCATCTTCTGCAACCAAACCACAACAAACAGAGCCACCACTTTCATATTTCCTCCCTGCAGGTCTGGTTAGTTTTCACATGAATAGATATAGCTGTTGAAATCCAGTTCTACCTATCATAAAGTTGTTCCTTCCTTCCTCCAGAACTGATTTTAATACCATCTGAAGAACTGTTAAAAGGCAGAAAAATTCCCATAGGAAAAATCTTTCGAGTCTGAATTGGGAAATGAGGAGGAGAACAGGGGGATGGGAAAGAAAAGGAAGACTGACATTAAAGGATTTGATATTAAAGGTTTTAAATTTCAAGTACTTACACTGGTTTACTTGCTCTTTTCTGTGTATTTAAAAAAGAGTTATTTTAATGGAAAGAAGCTGCAAGGAAGTTTACATGCATCTGTCTAAAATTAACTGCTTACCACTAACAAAAATGTGAGAGTTCCTTTAGGCCTTGATTCCATCAAACTTGATCTATACAGATACCTAAGTAGTCTCAGTTTTACCTACCCAGCCAAAATTTGGGTGTAGAATGACTGCTTAATTTACTCCAACAGGTGGAATTCCAGTTATATATAGAGAAATGAAGGTACATTGAGATTAAGTGATTTGCCCAAGACACGGATTAACAGGATTAGGATTCAGGACTTGACACTTTGAATTTCTTTGCTTGTCCCACATGTGCTGCAGCAGACTAAGTACAACAAGGAGAGCAGAGAAGGGAAGAAAATGCTTACATCTTCTGCATGGTCTCAACAGCAAAATGCAAAAACCCTACTCAGCATCGGCTATTTGCCTACGGATTCATTTTACACAAACCTAGAGCATGCCTATTGTCAGACATAGCATTTTGAGTGCACAAGAACTAATCTTATTTTAAATCAGCAGACCACCTTGTAAAACAAAGCTCCAGGCTATGTGTGCATGTAAGGGTGTACAGACAGATGTTACAGATACATTCTTGTAACAGAGAAAGCCAAAGAAACAATGAACAAGTTCTTAGTTGCTGTATTACTTCTTCAAAAACCTGCTTCCCTCAGAAAGGGAAAATGTTTGATTGCTGCATCTGTGCATTGCATTTGCATGGCAAGGTTTTGGTAGGAGAAGTGTTACAGGGTGGGGGGTTTCAAGCAAGAAGCTGTTAGATGATTTCCCCCCATGCGTGATAGAGCAAATAGCAGTCAACTCCAAGACACACCTGCCGCGGGCCAAGGCTGAGCCCATCAACCCATCAGCAACAGTGGTAGCACCTCTAGGATAATGTATTTAAGAAAAGGGAAAAAACCTGGTCAACAGCAGCTGCAAGAAAGGAGTGAGAATGTGTGAAACTAACAGCTCTGCAGGTGCCAAGACCAGCGAAGGAGAAGGGGGAGGAGGTGCTCCAAGTGGTCCATGGCAGCTAATAGTGGAGCAGATACCACCTGCAGCCCATGGAGGACCACACACTGGAGCAGGGGGATGCCAAAGGAGGCTATGACCCCATAGGAAGCCCACACTGGAGTCAGGCTCCTGGCAGGACCTGTGTACTCATGGAGGGAAGAGCCCACACTGGAGCAGTTCATGAAGAACTGCAGCTCATGGGAAGGATCCACGCTGGAGAAGTCCGTGGAGGACTGTCTCCCATGGGAGGGAGACCATAACAGATCAGGCGAAGGGTGTGAGGAGTCCTCTCCTCAAGAGGAAGGAGCAGCAGAGACATAATGTGATGAACTGACCACAACCCCATTCCCTGGCCCCCTGTGCTGGTCAAGCAGGTAAAGAAATTGGGAGTGAGGTTGAGCCCTGGAAGAAGGGAGGAGGAGGTGATTTAAGATTTGTGTTTATTTCTCATTACCCTATTCTAATTTGATTGGCAATAAATGAAATTAATTTTCCCCGAGTCAAGTCTGGTTTGCCCATGACAGTAACTGCTGGGTGATCTCCCCCAGTCCTCATCTCAGTGCATGAGCCTTTCACTTTATTTTCTCTCCCCTGTCCAGGTGAGGAGGGGGAGTGATAGAGCAGATTTGGTGGGTACTTGGTGTCCGCCTGCTACAGATGACAGTGCTCACTTTCTGAGAAACAGATAAATAACATTTAACTAGGGTTTTTTGTCTAATATTATTTCTGCAATATGTCTTAGCTAGGATTCAAAGGAAATACTTCAGATTACAAAATTGATTTCAGAGACTATTGTTTTAACTCCTCTAGTTTAAAAAGATTTAATACAGCATTCATTTTGCTTTGCTTTGTTTAGGGGATACTTCAGGCACAAAAGTTGTAGAAGATCTATAAGGAAAGAAAAGAGTCATGGAAAGAGAAGCTCTGCTAAAAGGTTTATTCACGTTACAGAATACCAAGTGTCAAACTAAAATGCAATAACACAGCATCATTAGAAAGACACATTCTGCTAAGGGTTTAATGTATTATTCTGTAAAACAGCACGTTTGAAATGCACAGTGGAAGGGTTAATTTTTTACTGCCTAACTTCAGGCACCAAACTTAGATCCTCAATGAAAAGGATGCTCTACCTAAACTCCTAATAGAATGAAGAGAGAGAAAGAGAACAAATCTTTCTCTCTTTCTATAGAGAGAAAGATTACCAGAGAGTGATTCATAGACAAGACCCCGTGTTACTGTTCAGAACTGCTCTATCATCAGTCACTCTATGTTGGCTATCAAAGATGCCTATGAAAACTAGATTTCTAGTCTGGGCATCAAACTTGTATACTTACAGGACAAGACACGACATACACGAGGTGCCACAGAGGACAAGCTCCAGCCACTACTCTTTAGCTATGGCTTTAGCTTCACCAGTTCACATACTCAACTTTCCCATAGCAGCCTCTTTGGAGCAAAGGCCAAGATTCCACTTCGCTGGGTTTGAGATCCAAAGCTCAACTTTTAAGTCTGTATTTCCAAATAAACAGCAAGGTGTAACATAACCAGATCAGGTTCTAGGCTGCTGTGTTTCACCACTGAAATAAAAGGACTTAGAAGATGGCCCTTCATGGAACAGATGTGTTTAGGAAATCTTTTACAACTCGCCTAGCAGGCTGGACCTAAGGGGAAAGAACAGTATGCTATTTTATAAAGTGGTCCCTTGAAGAGCATGGTTGAACAAGACTCTACTAGTTAGTGCTTTGAAGCTATGGAAAAACAACAAAAGACTGCAACCTCTATATAAAGGGAAATATTCTGACTTTACAATGAGGGAAGATGAATAAAGAAGATATTCCAGCATATAAAGTAGTTGCTATTTTGAGCTCCTTCAAAAGGGAAAATCACATGCCAATTTTACTTTAGAAGCTAGCAACTTCTGTACACAGAGATTGGCTTTCTAAGTGATACAGTTACCAGCAAAATACCAGAATGCTTATGAGCCAAGGTACTTTCAAAGAGGATATACATTACTAATGCACACACATGAAATCACCTTCCCCTCCTGAAGAGAGAAGGATTGGTGTGAAAGTGATACTGAGCATGTGGTTCTACAATGGAGATGATGAACCTGATAACATAAGTGAACTAATCTGCTACCTTGCTATAAGACTGTCTAGAAAAGCAAGTAGCAAAGGGGATTATAATGTCGAACTTGAAAACAATTAAAAATACATCCTACATCATCTCATGTAGGTCAGGCAGTGATCTACTATTCTAAGGCAATGATTACTGTCAAAACTTTTAAAAAGATAAAAAGATATCAGATTCTTACAATTTATCAAACAATATTGTTTTATACAAATACATGTGTGTTTTCCTACTTGTCTTGTGGTAAAATAAGCCTGTATCTGTAAGAAAAATACAATTTTAGCATATAAAATTGAATTCATAATATGAAAAGGCCAGACATCCTGATTTTACCTCTGACAATGTAAACTTCAGCTAGCCACTTCATTTCCCCATTTCACTTTCTAGAACTGTAAGGTGAAATTGGTATTGTCAAGGCTTTTGGGAAGCGTCATTCCTTAGCATCTGTGAAATACCTGGAGATCCTCAGAAAGCAGAAAAGTGTCATGATTAATCATCATTCTGAAATGAAGACATCACATTTGAGGTTCTGTCCATCACAGAAGGCACACATGAAACACTTCCCAGTGCCTTTAGGACAATTAGAATTGCTCAGCCATTTCAAGGGTTTGAGAAAAGAAGTTTCAATCAGAGTAGACAGAAAACATAAAGTTCTTTCATGAAAAAGCTTCAGTGTTAACTATTTAGTATCCTAATCAGGTTGCCTAGAATCTGCTTTGCATCCTAACTTTGCACAGCGCAGCAATCCCTTTGCCACTGTTGGCAGAAATGAAGAACTATCTATTAGCAGCATGGAGAGTGGACATGAGAAAGAGGAAATAAAGAGCTTTGTTTCTTTCCAAATGCTTGGTTTGCTTTATGTTTATTATGTACTCCATGTACTCTTAAGCCCGCCTTGATACCATTGCTTATTCTAACACCAGGTTACAAATAATACACAAGTTCTACAGCGGAATCTATACCAGCTTAATAAAGCAGCTGACATAAATTCTGACCACTTCTGGGATTAGACTTTAATGCAGGACAAGCTCAGAGAAGACAAGATTTGACAAGTAACTCTGTGAGCACTAGAACTAGCAAAGCTTTTATCCTACAGATTTGTGGTTCTTGGCTGACTGACACTGAAGTCTAGGAAGTTGTGAACTATGGAAGCTTTTCCTGCGCCTGAAGCATTTCTAAAGTCTTTGTCTTTATAACTGAAAAATCATTGCAAGAAGCTTTAAGGAATTTATCTACCTGGCAAAAAGCAGGACCAGAGCCCTGGATTTAAGGAGAGCAGGCTTCAATGTCTTCAGAGATCTGCTTGGAAGAATGTCACGGGATATAGCTCTAGGGAGAAAGAGGGGTCAAGAAGACCTTGTTGATATTCAAGGATCTCTTCCTCCAAGCTCGAGAAAGGTCCATTGTGCCAATGGAGGTTATGAGATTCATGCTTACTAAGAGCATGGAAGGCAAATCACTCTCAGATCATCTTATGAAGGAAGGCATCAGACTGTACATTATCACATCGTGTTCCTGCAACAAATTCAAAACGGATCAAGCTTAGCTTATAAATATTACTGACTACATTTCATAACTCATTTGCAGATTACAGTAAAGTACTACCTTATCCCCATTCCACAAAGTAGTAGTAGTATATCAAAGTACTAATCATGCATGCAGATCACTTCTACTGATACTCATCTAGGATTCTCGAAAGGTGCATAACAGAGCATAAACCAACAACC